>CM067842.1:760654871-761936746 GCA_034509565.1 Triticum monococcum
ACTTCTCCAACCACTGTTGCCCTTGACAGAAAACACAGGGGAGAAAAATCAAGTATGGCCCCCCAACAGTTTACACAGTGCAAGAGGAAGCTGGGGTGTGTGATTCTTGTCTTGACTCCTCCAATCAGCAACCTACACATGTCCATTCATGGCAAGCTCCCACTCCCCTTCCTTCCCATTAGGCCAACTCCACCGCGCAACCTCAAACGGACGTCCAGATTGGCCGGATTTTGTCCCTTTGGGGCGCCGATGAATTCAACCGTGTCCGGCTTTGTCAGATGGGTCGTGCGTGCGTCCACTGCGCGGCCGCACCCCAAATCGTGTCCGGGGTGGACGTGAATAAAAAAAATATAAAAACTAGAATGAAATAACTAAAAAAGTAAATAAACACATTTAAAAAAAACATAAAACATATATAGGGGTCGGCCACAAAACGGCTCAGTTTCCACGGCCACTTAAAAGAACCAGTTTGATAATTAACATATAAAAACAAAATAAAAAACTCCTGCCACGCGCTCCTGCCGCGCCCGTCGATGCCGTGGCCGTCGCCGTATTCACTGGCCGCCGGTGTCGTCATGGTCGCTGACAAGATCGACGTAGGCCGGCGGCGTCCACGGGTGGGCCGACGGTGCGTGGTAGACGGGGGTGGGCTGGACGCCGGAGGTGCCTGCACCACCTCCTCCCGGGGCGACGCCTCCCGCTCTGGTGACCGCGGCGGAGTGGGGCACCAGTTCACGCCCACGCCGGCGGCCATCTCCGGAGCAGTGCAGGACCAGGCCCACCCCTGGCCCAGCACCTGCTGGAACGCGGCCGGTGGGTCCTCCTCCATCGCCTCCTCCGTGACGGCCGCCATCTGCAGCTCCGGGAAGGCGACGTCCCCGGCGGCAGAGAGGGCCATGGTCTCCTCCAGGCCGTCCTACTGCCGCTCGTCGTGTGTGTTCATGGAGTCGTCCATGACACGCTGCAGGAGACGGGCCTCCTCCTCCGCTGTCATGCGAGGAGGGGGAGGTGGCGACGGAGACGGGGAAGGCGACGGCGTGGGCGTGACACCGCGCACCCGCCTACGCCCGTGCTCCTGGGGAGCAGGCGTTGCGCGCTGCTGTCGTGGCCGCCGCGGCCCCGTCGAGGTGCCGGCGAAGAACGACGCGCGCTTGGTGTCGTGCTCATCACGAAACCAGGTGTCCCAGAGCCCGTAGTCGGGCGGCGGCGGCGCTCGATCTCCGTGTCGCGCGCACGGCCGCTCGTCGGGACCGGCGGGATCGGGACCTGGTCGGCGGAGAGATGCCAGTTATTGGGGAGATGGACGTCGCTTCAGGGGAGCGGTGTCCTCGTCTCCCAATAACGACGGCACACCGACGCGCGGATGTAATGTCGGCCGCGCTCGCCGGCGTACGTGGGCGCGATGGAGAAGGCGGGCGGCGCGGGGGCCCGGCGTGGTGGCGATGGCGACGCGGGCTCGCGGCGGCGTCCCGACGAGAAACCAGCCTCGCGGTCGTGCTTGCCTTTGCGGCCCATGGCTGCGGGCGGTCGGTCGGCGAGGTGTTGGCTAGGGTTTGGGACTGGGGCTGTCGGGTTTCTAGGAGGCCGCGGGATGGCGTGGGGCAGTGTGGACGACGACCCATCTACGCTTCCCACTTAAAGAAGGACGGCGACCGTTTCGACGTGCGGATGACAGGTGGGGCCGCCCGCTTGTGTGCATTGATGTGGACGGGTGGGAGGTAGCTGGCCGCCTGCCATGCGGCTCCGACGCGGACGAGGCGCGCGTTCGTTTGGTGTCCGTCGCGACCCAAACCCGGCGCAAGTTCGCGCTCGAAATGGGTTGGCCCGGACACAAAACGGACAAAATGAGTTCAGGCCGTCGCGCGCTGAGCCGCCTTCTTTGTCCGTTTTACCCCAAACGAACGGGGCCGGACAGGATAGGGTCACACGATGGAGTTGGCCTTAAAACCACCATCATCATCATTGCAAAAAAAAGAAAAGGTGCCATTTTTTAGTGTGAGAAAGTGGCATGTAGAAAGCTTTTCTATGAGATCTCACATTAGGTGAGATCGTGAGATTAACCCTAAAAATTCATATTTAGACATTTCGGAAAAATTTGAAATTATTTGATAACATTTATGTGGGGTATGTCTACAACTCCAAAAAAATTCAGCTCAAAACTTGAAGTATATTTGGAGATTCAAAAATGATAAATTCAGATGTGAATAGTGACAGCTTTGGGTGAATAGTATTTTGACACTATTCACGTCTAGTTTTGTCTTTTTTGTTTATATTAATGTAGGTTGAATTAGGAGCTGAAACTTTTTGAGGTTGAACATCAACCGTTGATGTGTGTCTACATTTTTTTTAAGAATGTTTGAACGTGTAGATTCTTTTAAAAAAATCAATCACATTGATCTCACACGAGTCTCCCCCGCCTTGACGGCCACACACTTGTTCACCACCATATCTGACGTTCACCCATGGAGGACAAAAAAAAACAATCCAAAATCTTTTCCATGTCCATAAAGAGTGAGCCAGACAAAAGCTCTCTTCCATGTCTACTAGATCGGGATCGCGCGAAGGCGCGAAGGTGCCGGTCCCACCATTTTGATCAAGCGCGGTATGCTAAGTCAGTAGTAATTCAGATTTAGCATATGCTATTAAATTATGATCAAACTTTAATTTCTTTGCGCGTTTCTATAACAAAATCCAATTTACACGAAAATGATTTTAAACTTACTGAATGTTATTTCATGAAAACAAATGGTTAAAGCAATGAAGCTTCAAAATAGGAACTTCTCCAACACATGTTCAGAATATTCTAATTCTGATATAGCCAAGTGCAAACGTAAACTTACGAAAATAATATCAATCTGAAAACATCCAGGAATGTAAGTTGACCATTGTGTTGATGAATGCTGAAAAGGGACGATCCTCAATGGAGATTACACTTGCTACTCAAAAGGCAGTGATGGAATCCCTTCCCCTGGCATGAGTTTCAGACTGGTGATGGCACTTCTTCTTGCCTGTTGAGGATCCTCAATGGAGAAGAGAAGGCATCAGCACCATAAAAACCAAAAAAAAAAAAAACTCTGAAAACTGAAAGGACCATGGGTTGCTGCTTACCTGAGGAGCCGTAGAGGTGGAGTTGGCCCTTGTACACGACGTGGTCGCTGGGCCAGCTCGGCCGCACCACATCGGTGCAGACGACCGCGACAGCGGCTAGCGACCAAGGCACCGTTCTTCCGTCCAGCTCGACCATGTGCGGGGCGTCGACGTCACTGTGGAGGTCCCGGTGGTCGTCCTCATCCATGGAGGGTTCCTGCTGCTCCGAATCGAAGAAACAGGTAAGGGGATCAATCAATCCATGGAGAGAAGAAATAAGAGGAGACACGCACGTACACATACTGCTGCTAGTATATAAAGAGCTGGCTGTGTGTCTGCTTGAGTACGTATGTGGTTGGGCTCCTGAAGTACACGAGCCAGTGTTCTAACTAAACGCAAACAGAGCATGCCATTGGGCGAGCCGCTGCCGTCCTCCCCGGCGGCACCGTTCTCTGCAGGGGCCCGGAGACAAACAGGTGAGCCCACCGAACATGAAACCGAATCAGTAGATCAATTAACAAAAGAAAAGATTAATGTTATCTCTGAACTTCCAAAAGATGGACAAACAAAACCACTACAAAAGCTAGCTTTGCCAACTACAGCAGGCTTCTTGAGTTATATGAACACGTTAGGTCATCAAATACCAAACACGCAGATACATATTTCATATAAAATATACCTCCGAAGTTCTTATAACCCTAAATTGGTTGGTCGAAGTTATTTTTGTATATTCGTGTGAACATGTCATGTAGCCTAGAACGGTCTAAGCACTCATTTTGAAGCAAACATTTGAAAGTAATGTCAGATCCAATATCTCTACAGCCCAGCATTCACATGGCCTGTTCCAAAATTCCATGGTTGCCTAAAATTCCATTTCAAGAACTAATGCAAAAGATTAACCAACCTAAAGCTAGTATTACCGAAGCTCAATGTGGGGAATTAAGAAGAGTTTGAGGTTAGAGCAAACCTGCCCAGGTCCACCACCATATCCACCATGTTTGTCCTGAAACAATTATAATCAAGCCACCATAGAAGAAAAAAATGGTAATATTCAGAAATTACTATATCTGCAAATGGGTATCTTTGGTGCTTTAATTATGTATGACCAATACTACTTGTATTTTTCTGAAAACAAAATCATGGATTAAAACAGGGGAGCATACCTCTATATCATTTCAAGTATACTAATAGAAAATAGCTGCCCATTATATTAGAATTTATGTATAATGGATAAACTCAATTTGTTATTTATTTTACAGAACCAGTAGAGGATGTCCATATAGAACATGCCAAGTACAGTTGCTGATCTGAGCTAAGATGTGCACAATCTGGAAATGCAAAATATCTGAAGTCATCCGGTTGTTTCCTGACTAACAGACTTGTTGTCTGGCCTTTTTGGTTGATCTCACTTCTCCAGCAAAGCTACAGGGGAAGGGGGGAGAAAAGATGAGAGATTTCTGGAAGAACCTCAACCATCGATCCATTCCTCCTCACAGTATATACACCTTCCATTTACATTTTGACCCTTCACACTTCCCTGTTTTGCAACTCACACCCTACAACACTCCTGTAACTCACACCCTACAACACTCCCCCTCAAGATGGGGCGAAAACGTCTAAGAGCCCCATCTTGTCACACAATTTTGAGAATGATACAACACTCAGACCCTTTGTTAATGCATCAGCAAGTTGATCCCCACTTTTAACAAAGCCTACTTCAAGTACTCCCTCGTCAAGTTTCTCCTTAATAAAATGCCTATCAATTTCGATATGTTTTGTTCTATCGTGGTGAACCGGATTGTTTATGATGTTAATTGCGGCTTGATTATCGCAATGAAGTTTAAGTGGTCCTCCTTTGAACAACCGAAGTTCAGTTAACAATAATCGAAGCCACAACAACTCACATAGGCCCGCAGCCATGGAGCACAATTATGCTTCTGCTGTGGACCTGGCGACAACACTTTGCTTCTTACTCCTCCAACTGACTAAATTTCCTCCCACAAAGATGCAATAACCTGAAGTGGATCTCCTATCATCCAGGCACCCAGCCCAATCAGCGTCTGTGTATCCCTCAACTTCTAGATGACCATGATATGAAAGAAGAATTCCTTTTCCAGGACACCCTTTTAGGTATCTCAAAATTCTATTTACTGCATCTAGATGACTTGATCGAGGATCATGCATATATCTACTCACCAGACTAACTACATATGCAATGTCTGGTCTAGTGTGGGATAGATAAATTAAACACCCTACAAGTCTCTGATATCTCCCCCTATCAACAGGTTCTCCTGAATTTGCTGTAATACGAAGGTTCATTTCAATTGGTGTGGCAGCAGGTTTACTTTCAAGCATCCCAGTTTCAGTGAGAAGATCAAGCACATATTTTCTTTGAGAGAGATAGATACCTTCAGCCCCATAAGCTACTTCGATTCCCAAGAAGAAGTGAAGAAACCCGAGGTCTTTGACCTCAAATGACTTCGCCGACATCTTCTTCACATTCCTTATCTCCTCATCATCATTACCTGTAATCACAATGTCATCAACATATACCACCAATATGACAGTTTTGTTTTGGTGATGCTTAAAGAAAAGGATGTGGTCGGCATTGCTCTGTTTAAAGCCCAAAGAGCAGACTTCTCTGCAAAATCTTCCAAACCAAGCCCTTGGTGACTGTTTAAGTCCATAAAGTGATTTCTTCAATCTGCACACTTTACCCTCTGTCTCAGGCCCATTGAACCCTGGTGGAATCTCCATATAAACTTCTTCCTGTAGATCTCCATGAAGGAATGCATTCTTCACATCTAGTTGGAACAACTTCCACTTTTTATTCGCTGCCACCGAGATTAAAGCTCTAATGGTGTTCATCTTTGCAACCGGGGTGAAGGTTTCATCATAGTCCACCCCATACGTTTGGCTATAACCTTTCGCCACAAGTCTTGCCTTGTATCTCTCTACTTCCCCTTCTAGTGTATGTTTTATGGTGAACACCCATTTGCATCCTACTACCTTCTTGTTATTGGGAAGTGGTGTAACTACCCATGTATTATTCTTGTCGAGAGCAGCCATCTCCTCCAGCATAGCTGCCCTCCACTTTGGGTTTAGTTTTGCCTCCTGCCAATCCCGTGGCAAAGGTTCTGCAGAATCCAGTGTTGCGATAAAAGACTTGTAAGAAGGACCGACAATATCATACGAGACATAGTTGGAGACCATATAAGGATCCAATTTAGAGGGCAATTTTCTGGCATTAGACCGTGGCTGCTTTCTGTGAGCTATCGGAACATCAAGGTCATGATATTGAGAAGAGATGTTACCACTGTCCGAGGAAGATCTGGTGTCATTAGTTTGACCTTGCGTATCATCCTGTTGGTCAGCCTCCTGCTCTTGCTCCTGGTGTTGTCCATAAGCCTCTGGTTCGGGTTCCAGCACTTGCATTTGCTCCTCTGTGATACGTTGTCTTCGTGTATACACCTGAATCTCCCTTTCCTCATTTGGTCTTGGCCACCGGAGTGCTTCATTCGATGTATCATACAGCTCCCCCTGTCTTTGTTCTTGTCTTGTTTCTGCTGGAATTACCCCAATTATCATCTTTCCTGATGTTTCATCATCTTCTTCTTCCTTATCTTCCTCTTTCTCACAATTTACACTAGAAGTTTCATTAGTAAACAAATCAGGGAACACATCGGTTAAATCTGTTGGCTCACCATAAAATGGTTCTTGCTCTCTAAATACCACATCCATACTCACAAACATTCTCCTCTCAGATAGACACCAACATCTATAACCCTTCTGTGTACCGGAATAGCCTACAAATACACACTTTAATGCCTTTGGATCTAGTTTGCCAACCGATGGTCTATAATCCTTCACAAAACAAACACAACCAAAGACCTTAGGAGGAACTACATATTTTGTTTCACCTGTAAGACACTCTATTTGTGTTTTATAACCAAGTACCCTGGATGGCATTCTATTCATTAAGTAGGCAGCTGTCATTACGGCCTCACCCCACAAAAACTTAGGAACATTCATAGATGTCATTATGCAACGAGTGATTTCTAGAAGATGTCTATTCACTACTAGGAAAAGGCCTACTAATGGCGCACCGGTTTTGCCTACTAATGGCGCATCACCGGTGCGCCATTAGTAGCACGCCACTAGTAATTTTTACTAATGGTGCACCACTGGTGCGCCATTAGTATCTGGTATACTAATGGCGCACCATCCAGTAAACAGGCAGTGCGCCATTAGTTTTGCTCACGGTGCGCCACTAGTGTCTGCTATACTAATGGCACACCACATGATAGTGCGCCATTAGTAACAATTTTTTTAATTTTTTTTCTTAATCTCAGGTCACTATTTCACCTATGAGATATCCAACACATATATATACAACAAGCATCCATATAACAATCATAGCCAACACACAAGTTCCATCATATATACATACATAGCCAACACATAGTTCCATCGTTACATATTACAAAAGTTTCACATTGTTCATCCAACACCGTTATCCATCAATTCACAAAAGTTTCACATTGATACAAAATAAAAACACAAATGGAAAAGAAGCACTCCATCCATGCAAGCTTCCGTGAATTAAATCAAATCTGCAAAATGATAAACAAGAAGTTAGAAGAAGAAAAAGAAGAAGACTAGAAGAATACTAGAAGAAGAAGAACACTAGAAGAAGAATAAGAAGAATTTTGGAAAAGAAGAAGAATAAGAAGAAGACTATAAGCTTATTATGTAAACTTGATCATTTTGTGCTAACATAAGTTATTTTGGAGCTAACCTATAGGAAACTAAGCATATAAGCTTTAAGTTAGTATATTAGAGCCAACTTAGGTAAAATGAAGCTAACCTATGTCATTTTGGAAAAGAAGAAGAATAAGAAAAAGACTATAAGCTTATTATGTAAACTTGATCATTTTGTGCTAACATAAGTTATTTTGGAGCTAACCTATAGGAAACTAAGCATATAAGCTCTAAGTTAGCATATTAGAGCCAACTTAGGTAAAATGAAGCTAACCTATAGGAAACTAAGCATATTAGAGATAACATAGGTAACTAAGTGTATATATATATATATATATATATATATCATTTTGCAGATCTGACATACCTAACAAAGTTCAGTTCTCATGCATTGTTCTTCTCCTTCTCCTTCCTCAGCCTGATGCGCCAAGAGCGGCGAGGCGGTGGAGGCGGTGGAGGCAGTGGGATGTAGTCTTCTACCTCAATTGGCGTGGTCATGTCACCCAGCTGTGGGATCGCCGGCGCCACCACCGGTGCGTGGTCATTGTTAGGCACCACCACCATCGCGAGGCCACCTTCAGGCACGACCATCGCTAGGTCATCCTCAGCCACCTCCATCTCTTGCCCATGGTCAGCCACCACCATCTCTTGCCCATGGTCAGCCACCACCATCTCTTGCCCTTGGTCAGCCACCACCAGCGCTAGGTCATCCTCAGCCTGATGCCCATCGTCATCCTGCAGCTCCTCATCCCCACTCTGCTCCTCTTCTCCCGCACTCCAGTCCGGATCATCCTTCTTGTTGTCTATGCTGCTGCCAGAATCGCTGCTGCTTTCGCTACAGCCAGAATCGCTGCTGCTTTCGCTACAGCCATAGTCGTTGCTGCTTTGGCTGTAGCCATTGTCGCTGCTGCTGCTCCCATTACCTGTCCAAATGCAACAATGACCGTTAACAATTGATGTGAGACAAAGCCAAATGTAGAGGAATAAGAAGAGGAAGAACGTACCGGCATCATAATCTTCAGCGTAGCGCATGCGACACATAGTCGCGTTGAACACCTTCACGATGAGCATGGTGGCGTCGTCGTCGTACTTGAAGAGAAGGAAGTACCCCAGCCGCAGGTTGTAGGCACGTTAGAACTTCTTCCACCCATGAGACAAGTACATGTGGCCCTCCTTGATCACCAACTCCACATCACACAGCCTGCGAAACCCGCTGCCGGCCTGTCGCAGCTTCACATTATTTGGCGGATCTTCACCCATCAGCATGTTCATAAAACTGCCAGGAAGCCTCTGTAGTTTGGGACAATGAGTGCTGTAGCAAACAACAGATATCATAATGAGATGGGTGAAGGGGAGATCTCTCGTTTTATATACCTGCATCATGGATGATACTGAAGTCCCAAGTATGATAGTGAAGAACTCAGAAGCATCCAACTCGTACTGCGGTGTCGCAGAGCGGTGGTGGCTGCTTCCCGCCATCTCTGATAAGCAGCAGAAGAGACCAATTAGTACCCTTACAACAGATCATAAAACATGCATGATAATATGCATCACAAGTAATTCAGAGGCGTCACAAGTAATTCAGAAATTGTGAAACAACCCTTTCAATGTACGAACTTGAAAGAACTACCGAGGCTTCTGCGACAGTTCATAAAAGTAATGATCAATTCTCTCTATTTCTGTTTCTAGTTCACATAGTTTGATAACTTGGATGCACAAAGGCTATTGGTGCAGTATCATAAGGTTCCATATCATGTAGAAGAAAAAAAGATAGGTGACAATAGCAAGCACACATCTGAGCAGACATTAGCAATATATGACAGAAATGTACATGCTGATTAACAAGCTTGGGCTTAGCAGTAATATTTTGAGAAAATATTTTCTTGAAGCCCGAACAAGTGGCTTTCCTTTTTAAAAACAGAACCAAAACCATGACACAATCACTTGACAACATCTATTGACTACATTAGATGGAGAACTACTCAAGCGGTGCAAGCAAGCAAAATTGCCAAGCTAGTGCACCAAGTCCAAATTCAGTTAAAGCAAGCTCTTCCTACTGCAAGGATATTGAGCTTTCGAATTGTAGAGAATTTGTTGCTTTCACTTGCCATAATCTACTCCAGCTAGTTGCTGCAAGTGGGTGCAATTATAAATTGCATGGCTACAGAAAATATGAGGACGAGCAAGTGGGTGCAATTATAAACTCACTTACAGTAACAAGCAAGCACATCAAAATCTGAACCAGTATCTGAGCTATTACTCCAAACTGTATGTAAAATGTGCTCCTACTAAAAAAACAGGACATTGTGCCTGTCAAATATGCAGTTCTCCTTATCAACGTACCTAGCAGTAACAAAACCAAAAAAACTCATGCGACACCTACATGAGTAGCAGGAGTATTTCTGAATTGTGATGCTAGGTTATTAATTTCTTACAGAGTGCACCATTTAAAGGCATTGATGTGATTATTTCTCTGCAATTATGTATCCTAAACTAGCAAGGTTATATTTAAAGGCATTTACAGAGTGCACCATTTAAAGGCATTAATTATGTATCCTAAACTAGCAAGCTGTTAACATGTCACTTGATAAAACATGGAGAAAACTACCTAAAGCGATGCAAAGCCTGCTTTGAAGAACGATTTAGAGAATAATAAGAAGCCACACAAATCTAACAGCAGCAAATTAGCACCAGGCAGAAGCAAAAGGGAACGAATTACTACTACCCTTTTACACTAGCACTGACCCTTCACAGTAGCAAAAGATGTCTACATACTCGCACCATTCGTCCATCCATCTAGCAAGCAACTAGCACAATTCAACCAACCATCAAGCAAACCATCTACTACCTAACATCAACACACATCCATCTATCCAACATCCATTGATCCATGTAAATAGCAGCATGGACAAGAGAGGAACAGGAACAGAGAGATGAACAAGGAACATGGAGGTGAGTAAGGAAGAGGGGCTCACCACGGGAAACGCGTCGAAGGAGAGCAGCCGCCGGCCACGTGCAGGGAGAGACGGCGGGAGGTGGCGACGATGGTCACGACACCGTCCTTGGTTCGCCGGCTGCTGCTGGGGAGACCGGAGGCGGAGGACGGCAGGGGCCGGCGGGGTGGGTGCGTGCGTCAGGGCCGAGGTCGCCGGCTGCTGCAGGGGTTGGAAGAGGCGCTCGCTCGTCCGAGGTGGAGGAAAGGAGCGGGCGGCGGGGCGAGGAACCCTAGCGCAAGGGTCGGGGCGGCGGGGGTGGGGGCGCGGGGGCGGCGGGGGTGGAGTCCGGTGAGGGTCGGGGCGGCGGCGTCGTGGGTCGGGGCAGCGCGCGGGTGGATCTGGTGGCGAGGGAGAGAGGGTCGAAGGGGATCCGGCGAGGGAGAGGGAGGATAGCTTACTAATGGCGCACCACTCGGCGGTGCGCCATTAGAGATCCTTTTTTTAGATAGCAATGGCGTACCCCGCAGCGGTGCGCCATTAGAATGTTTTTATTACAGTTCGAGCACATGTTATATTGCACCTAACCCAATCCACATTAGAACCCGCCCACTAGCCCGACTGGTTAGCATGCAGCACACACACCAGGAGGTCCTGGGTTCGATTCCCACGCTCCGTAATATTTTTTTTGCATTTTAAATGCTGTTTGATATTTATTTGTGTTTAAATATGTTCAAACTTGTTTAAATCATAACAGTAATATTTTTTTTATAAAAACAGTAATATTTTTTTAAAAAATATGTTCAAATTTGTTACTTGAAAATATCATCGGTGGCGGCGGCGGAGCGGGGGAGGGTGCGGGGGGTGCCCGTTGGCGGCGGCGGAGCGGGGGAGGGTGCGGGGGGGGCCGGGTGCTCGTCGGCGGTGATGGAGGGGGATCGAGATCGAGTGTCCTCACCACTGGCTCGCATCCTTAGGGTGACTCAGCATCTTGTCTTTTTTATTTATCTCCGGATCATTTCCGTCATCTTCCCGCTTCTTCTCCTCCCTATCCGCGTGCCAACGCAGGAGCTTTGCTACCTTAGGGTCCGCGAAATACCGCTGCAGACGAGGAGTGATCGGAAAGTACCACACCGATTTTCGAGGAGCTTTCTTCCTCTTCTTGTATTGAGTGATGCCGCACACCGGACATATGGTAGACTCCGCGTGCTCGTCCCTATAAATGATGCAATTGTTCATGCACACATGGTATTTCACGTGCGGTAAATCCAGAGGACACACGATTTTCTAATGCAGTGCGCCATTAGTAGTTTTGCAAAAAAGTAAAAAAATAATTTTTATACTAATGGCGCACCGTTGCACTGTGCAACGGTGCGCCATTAGTAGTTTTGCCAAAAAGTAAAAAAAAAAACAAATTACTGGCGCACTTTGTCACCGGTGCGCCATTAGTAGTTCTAACTACTAATGGCGCACTTTGCCCGGATGCACCATTAGTATGTTTGAAAAAATGGAAAAAAAATTGTTACTAGTGGCATACCTCCACCTGGTGTGCTATTAGTATATAGTAGTGGCGCACCACTTCTCTGGTGCGCCATTAGTGTCAATCCTATCTTTAGCCCTTTTCCTAGTAGTGATTCTTCCTCTCTGCCAAACCATTCTGCTCCGAAGTACCTGGACAAGTTGTCTAATGAATAATCCCAAAACTTGAAAAGTACTCATCAAATTCCTTGTTCACATACTCCGTGCCATTGTCAGTGCGAAATATTTTCATACATGCATTATATTGTGTTCTGAACATATTGTGGAAATCAACAAAGCATTCGAACACATCATTCTTGTTCCTCAACACATAAACCCAAGTGACTCTAGTACAACAGTCAATAAAGGTAACAAACGACCGATAACCATTTAAAGATGAAACACCACTAGGACCCCACACATCAGAATGTATAACTTTAAGTGGTGTGTCACTTCTATTATCAGATGATGTGTAAGAGCTACGTGTCTGTTTGCCATATTGACAAGCATCACATACTAGACACCCCTTGCTAACTTTCTTATAGAGATCAGGATAAAGCTGACCGAGAGTGACAAAATACATATGTCCTAGCCTGCGGTGGTGGAGAAGAAATTCTTCAAGTGGTGAAAGAGGTATAGCAGCTGCTACTACCGCAGGAGACATATTATTATCCAGATAATACAACCCATCATGCATGCTCCCTGTCCCAAGTCTTCTTCCAGTCCCAAGTTCCTGAAACAAGCACCATGATGGAAAGAAGATGGCAACACAATTTAGCTATTTTGTAATGCAACTGATGGATAGTAAATTTATTGGGAATGAGGGAACATGCAAAGCAGAGGACAAAGATATATCATTGCTGCACACAATTGTTCCTGATCCCATAATGGTTTGGGAGGAGCCATCAGCTAATTTAACGATTTGCCCTTTGTATCTCAGGAGTATAATCAATAAAGCTTTTGTAGGAGCCAGCCATATGTCTAGATGCACCTGAATCTAATAGCCATGGTGTATTGATGGATTTATATTTCACAGTGCGAGAGTTGTTACCACCGAAATTTGCAGAGGCCGTAGAGGCAGATGTTGCAGGTGCTTCAGCGGTTGACTTGTCACCTAAATGTAGCACTACAAGAAATATGTCAACTTGTGACCACCACTATTGGTTACTGAATGGTCACAAATTTCCATTTATGACCTTTTTGTGACCAAAAACATAAGGTCAAAAGCTAGCCGTCGTAAACTGACTATAGCGACCTTTCTTCTGGAATGGTCGTAGACGTTTATGACCAACATATTCCTACTGTGGCGTTTTGGTCACTAGCAACCTCCCCAGGCCACGTAGGCATCCAGCGTGGCAAGCTGATGTGGCACAAGATTCAGCCCGGTCCGATTCGGCATTTCACATGGGTCGAGCCCATTAATTTAGCCTATTTGTGTTTTTTTCCATCAAATTTTGATTGGGTTCATGGGCCAAGCCCATTATTGTAGCCTTTTTTTTATTGTTGGGCCGTGGCCTTCTTACCATCAATTGATTTTCTATGTTTCAATCATTTATTTTAGAGCTGGTCCCATTAGTCAGATGGTGGTCCCACATGTCAAAAATTTCAGAATTTCTCAGATTATATTCATAAGTGGGACATAAATTGGTCCCGCTGGTCATGTTTCCATTTCACATATTTTTAACATACACAATCACTATTTCAAATAGGACAGGACAAATATAATTCATCAAATAACACTACATTAGTCTTTTCCAATCTGTTACAATATTACAATTTACAGTCAGACAGATGAAAATCTCTTTGCTAAATAGGGCTTCACAGCTTGCTTGGCTTCACGGCTTCACACTCCAGAAAGAATAGGCAGGGAGCTCCTGTAAGAGAGTGAACATAAAGCAGCATTAGATTGTACTGTTGGTGAGACCAGAACCAAACAACTTGAATGGCAACACTAATGTAAGCAGTAGAGCAGATCCAAGATGTGATAAATGTTTAGCAAAATTGTTCATGGGAGTAACCTTAGTCGTTCAAAATCAGAGTTGAAAATGCAAGGAAATTAAGTTACATAAGACAATTAGGTATTCTATGTACGCAGCATTGTCAACAACAAATACAATTCTCAATAGCGACAAAATTCGTTTTCTTTACATCCTTAATCCGACCAAACCATAAGCTTTCTGGTTATTAAATACTTCAAGTTTCCTTGATGGTAATAGCTAGTAAATGGCATGGTGAGGTAACAGCCATGATCATGATCAAAAGAAGTGATCATTGGTAGTTAAGACAACACATTCGGAAATGATCATGGTAGAAGTCAGAGAAGACAAGTGAAACAAGATTGCAAAACAAAAGGCAAAGGAAAATTTTGGATAGAGAAATCAAACAGAAAACTAGTACAAAACATGGTCCTGTCATATTGCTGCAATTTATTCAAGAACACCAGACTTAGAAATTGCATCAAGCAATTCATAAGAAAACAAGAACATGAGCGCATTTCACAAGACAACGGTTAATTGAAGGTAAGAAATCATCAGACTTTAAACTATGAATCACAGGAAGGTAACTCCTGTCATGTTGTTGCAGTTTCTCATCATCACTTGAACCACAAATGAAATCAGGCAACACTTTAGATTGGAACTACAAATGGTAAGTATCTTTGTTGTGGAGATAGTTCAATTTATAAACTCATTCAAGAAAAATTATATTTGTTGTGAAGATAGTAGGACTTCCTTCAGTATGTGGACATCATAGAAAGCCACAAACATATCAGAGTGTTGAGGTATCATCAGAGACTTAAATACTAAGAATCAAAGCAGCATAGCTCCATCATATTGTTGATGGTTTATTCCTCATCACTTGACCCTCAAACATATAAGCATGCATGGACAGCAAGAAAAAAGGCTATAACAATTTATAGTTTGGCAACTATCGGTATGAAATGCAAACATTATTGCTCAGAATATGAAATATCTTCTCATCAATGCCAAATGGAATCTCTAAAGTCTGACATACGTTGTAGATTTCATGATTCACCACAGCATTTTGCAAACCAAGCAAGTAGGCATATAGCAGGAACAGAGGGAATATCTGCTACTATCCCAACATGTACGTATATGCATGTGTGCTTGCTTTACCGACGCATGCATCACTGTAGCAGCCAAGCAAGTAGGCATCATTGATGTCTACTCACAACTTTCCTCGCACCAGAGAAAGAGTCAAAACAAAGAATATTATACCATAATATGACACCAGACCACATATTAGTAACTTTAAATCAGAAAGTATATCCACATCACCATAAAATAGTCCCAGACCATCACAAAGAAGCCAAATGCTATTAACTGATGATTAGTAGACACAGACATGATTCAGCCACATAATGGCTACCACAAGCAAACATGACAACTGTGTAAGCAAGCTGCTAGTGTACAAAAGGTGATTGAAATCCTGCTGTTTAGTACATATACATGGTAGGCTACTACTGCCAGTGTTCTAAACCAACAGAGCATAATATAGGAGCAGAAAATAGGGCGCTAGGGCTAGAAGATGGAGCCGACTCACCGGAGAGCTTGTGGTCGCCGCCGTACATAGCCAGCGTCACGCCGGTCGCCTCCGGCTCCTGCCCCCCGCTGCCGTTCTTCTTCAGATTCTTATACACGTCCTCTGCACATGGGTTAAGCAGAAACCAATCAGTGGCAGACACAAGTGAAGCTACCAAGACAATATAAAATTTATATAATCAGTTCCACTGCTCGACTTTTGCAATAGTTTAGAAAAGAACAATGAGTTTTCAGTAAAGAGGAATATGTTTAAATTTAGGGGCACTTCTATTTTTCTTGTCATAAGAAGTGGCTAGAGCCTTTTCTTTTTGGTTAAGGTGCCGATGGTATGCACGCTTGTATTTACAAGAACTACAGTTGGGCGTTTTGTATGAGCAAGGAAAGCATAGGTGATTTTTTTAAGATCCACAAACCCAGGCACAACAAGTTTGTTTTTATGTGCTGTAAAAATAAGGAAAAGGAGCTAATATAGAAACTGAAAGTTCGCACAATTTATCTTTTTTTGTATAGCCACATAATCAAACATGTTGTTTCGCAGAACATTACAAGTGCACCTAATAATCCACAATCAACATCTGATTTCACAAGAGATCTACAAGTACATCTGATACAAAGGTATTTTCTGGTCAGGAACTCAATTCTGGAAGTTTGGAATAAGTAGCCGATAATAATTTCATTCAGCAGGCACCAAACAATGAATCAACACTTAGACAGACTACTTTCAAAATGGAATAATGCCCAACTGTTCCAGCAATGAATCAACACTTAAGACTACTTTCAAAATGGATCAATGCCCAACTGTTACAGCAATGAATCATCAGCACGCAAGGCCTTGACTGCTAATAGCTAACATGACTGATAAGACTAATTCAGCTATCCTAAACACAACAATTCCCTTACCAGATCGGTCTGTTTAAAAACCGCGATATCGCTTTTGTATGCAGCAAAGGTGTATTCCTTGAAGGACGCGAGACCGCGGATCTTCTTGGGCAGTTGAGGTCCTTAAATCACAAAGAAAATTCACGCACCATGAGCGGGAGAGCTAAAAAAACACTGAACATAAGAAACCGAGGTACTGAATAGTAGGCTCACTGGCAAGGACCAAACTGAGCTTGGCACACTGCACAACAAGAACAGAAAATAGCATGATTAGTTATATCGCAAAATGGAAGTCGGCTGCATCAGAGTTATATGTAAAGCCCTGATCCAAAGTAGGTACTGCTTCCATGCCCTGCGGGAGGGAGAGAGGGAGATAATAAGTTACCTGATCCGAAGCTCCTGGTGCTCCTCGGTGCCATCGTTGTCGAGGACGAGCGGATCCGGAGGCGTTGCTGTCGAAGAGGAGGGGGTCCAGTGGCGGCCTTGTCGGAGAGGCGAGGATCCACCGGCGGAGAGGAGCTGATCCGGCGGCGGCCTTGTAGGAGGATCTCACGCGCACCGCCACCACCGCCGAGGATGTTCATCTCAGCCGTGCGCAACGAAGAGGTCCACACCACCACCGAAACCCTAGCGGGAGGAAGTGATGCGAGCGACCACATGAGGCGGGGTAAAGCAAATCGACGCGGTGGTGAAGAGGGAGTGCAGCGAGAGGAAGCTGTGGGTAGGCTTGGCGACGCCAGAGGATGCCGGAATCAAGCGGGATCCGTAGGTGGTTGTGGCAGACAGGAGTGGTGCATGGGAGAGGGAGAGACGAGCGAAAGAGGGGTTGCCTGAGGTGGGAGGAGAGAGAGATGGGTGGGTGGTGGCTCTGCCTAAGGTGGGAGGAGAGGGAGAGGCCACCGGCCGACGAGGTTTGGATCGGTGGCGGCAGCGATGTGGGAGATGAGGGAGGGATGGGATCGGGGAAAGGAGGGGGATGAGGCGGAGGACTGGTTTGGGAGGGGGCGGCGGCGGCGAGGAGATGGGGGATCAGAGCTAGGGTTTGGGCTGCGGGTGGGGTATCTCCTTTTCAGTTTTTTTTTCTGTAGATAGATGGATGGATGGATGTGGGATGGAGAGATGGATGGATGGATGGGCGCCATGTCATCGATCCGTGGGAAGAGTTTTGATTGGTTTGGAAAAACCATTGATTTACGTAGTTTCCAAGTACTAAAAATTCATTGATTTTGTGAAGTAGCTATCAAAAATATATTGCAAAAGGGCATCACACAAATTTTCACTAGAGTTAGACCATATTTCATGGATAAGGACTAATTTGTATGCATTTCTGATCTTTGTAGCTATTTTTAATCATTTTCCGAGTGGCAAAAATAGGTTTTTTTAAAGAACCTACCAAATATTTGTTGCAAAATTGGACTCCATCAATTTTCTAAAATACTAGTCCATATTTAATAAACAATTGACAAAATGGTTGGGTGTAAAAAGTTTTGATCCACCTCTTATGAAAAAGACAAATTTCCGCCGATTCAGCTGGAAGCGGGTCAAATTTGAACTGCAGCTGCCTCATAGTTTGCTATTTATTTTTTACAAAAATCATTTCTAGGTACATAAGTATCTATTTAATCAGAGAAACACCAAAAGTTTTCCAAGATTCAACCACTAGCTAGGAACGGTCAAGCCCGCCGTTTTGACCGCATTTTGAAACGGGCATAAAAAATTCAAAAAAAATCAAAAAATTGGGAAACCTTCGCATTGTGTCATCATATGTGGCCAAGTTCCTAGGAAAAATAACAAACTTGTAATACGGCAATTATTTTAAAAAAGTGTTCTCAGAAACGAGCTATCATGTGTCGAGATCAATGGCTTTCAAGCCAAATGATCAATCTTATGGCCACATCCATGGCATAGTTTGTTCAAATGATCTCATATTGTGCACAAGGGTGCATATTGGAATGGCAAACAATGTTGCCTAAGGAAGTTTTCATTTTCATTGGACGAAAAAACCATTTTCCATTCTTCGAGTGCCCGAAAGGAGGTTTTTTTGTGAAGGAACTACCAAATAATTGTTGCAAAATTGGACCAAATCATTTTTGTAAAATACTAGGCCATATTTAATGCACAATTGACCAAATGGTTGGGTGTAAAAAGTTTTGATCCACCTCTGGTGAAAAAGACAAATTCCCGCCGATTCAGCTAGAAGCGGGTCAAATTTGAACTGTAGCTGCCTCATAGTTTGCTCTTTATTTTTTCCAAAAATCATTTCTAGGTACATAAGTATCTTTTTAATCAGAGAAACACCAACAAAATTCCAAGATTCAACCACTAGCTAGGAACGGTCATTCCCGCCGTTTTGACCGCATTTTGAAACGGGCATAAAAAATTCAAAAAAAAATCAAAAAATTGGGAAACCTTCGCATTGTGTCATCATATGTGGCCAAGTTCCTAGGAAAAATAACAAAATTGTAATACGGCAATTATTTTAAAAAAGTGTTCTTAGAAACGAGCTATCATGTGTGGAGATCAATGGCTTTCAAGCCAAATGATCAATCTTATGGCCACATCCATGGCATAGTTTGTTCAAATGATCTCATATTGTGCACAAGGGTGCATATTGGAATGGCAAACAATGTTGCCTAAGTAAGTTTTCATTTTCTTTGGACGAAAAAACCATTTTCCATTTTTGAGTGCCCGAAAGGAGGTTTTTTTGTGAAAGAACTACCAAATAATTGTTGCAAAATTGGACCAAATCATTTTTATAAAATATTAGGCCATATTTAATGCACAATTGACAAAATGGTTGGGTGTAAAATGTTTTTATCCACCTCTCGTGAAAAAGACAAATTTCCGCCGATTCAGCTCGAAGCGGGTCAAATTTGAACTGCAGCTGCCTCATAGTTTGCTATTTATTTTTTTCCAAATATCATTTCTAGTTACATAAGTACCTATTTAATCATAAATACATGGTTTGGTGACGATATGTTGAGGTTTGGGTGGTGGCCGAGGGCCCCAACTCTAGAGCGCGTAAACTCGCATGCCCGCCGCGTGGTCACCGTGTGACCGTGGTGTTGCCATGTGTTCTGGGCGGCCTAGGCATGTCTAGTTGGTTGGGCACTCCCCAGTTAGGTGCTAGGAAGAAAATTACAACATAAGATTCTCACGAGGAGACCGATCGATGCTCAAACATGAATTAGCAGCCAAGTGTTTGATTAGAGGTACGAGAAATGTACATGGCTAATGGGCGTGAGTTTTGGCTGAGGATGATCAGTTACTAAGGAGACCGTCTTCACAAATTTTCAGCTCAAAAGGAGGAGCCTAGGTGGTACTTGCTTTGCAAACTACCACGTTGGACATGGCTACGAATGTTGAAGCTCGGCTCAAAATAATAAATGGATTGAGCTGGCATTTGGTGGAGGATGGTTATTTGGGCATAGGAAAGCACTGTACAAAATGGATACTATTTGGACATGCCAAAGTAGTACTTCCTTCACAATGCTCTTCTATGGACAGAAACTTAGGAAAACTAGTGAGAGAGATTGGATGAATGAAATAAGCTCAAAATTGGTGTAGGTAAGTTACTTAGGTATGGTCATGCGCTGGTAAATTTTCAGATCATTTCGGTAAGCCTAGCTAGTACTTACTTCACAAAGCTTCTCTCGAGGTAGAAACTTTGGAAATTTCCCGAGAAAGATTTACTAGGAAAATTGAGCTGAATATTATCATGTGGCAATGATTTGGGTATGGAAGAGTGCCCGAAAAGTTTGAGGGTAATAGGAGGGGTCTATATAACACTTGCTTTGCAATGTGCCAATTTGGCCATAAAATATAAATTGAACCTGGGCTCACATAGATGATTTGACTGAGCTGCAATTTGGAGGAGAGTGATAATTTGGGCATATGAAGGAACTCTATAAATTTTGTGTCATTTAGAGATATAAAAAAGGTACTTCCTTCACAATGCTTCTAGGTGGACAAAAACTTTGGAAATTTACCGAAGAAGATTTGCTAGGAAAATGGAGCTGAATTTTGTCATGCGGTAATGATTTGGATAGAAAAGAGTGCCCAAAAATTCTGAGGGCAATCAAGAATATATAAATAGCATTTCCTTCATAAAGTGTTGTTGTGAACAGAATAGGAAAATGAATATTGTTGAATTAGTTTTGAACTAGGCAAGGAAGGATTTTTACATATTTGATGAAGATATGCCCCAAAGAATTTATGAGATTTTTTTGGGAATTTTGGGAATGATAGAAATATAGGTTGCTTCACAACCTAGGGCAAAAACTGCCACATGGACATGACACATAGGCAAAACTGATGAGATGGCGCCTAGTCATCACAACCCACCACAATCTACAAGGCTATGACCATCTATATTGGTCATTAACAACTAGAAATAAGGCAGCGGACTAGCACTGTTTGCTTTGTGACCATTTCGTGTAAGGAAATTACGACCTTTCTGACCAAAATGGTCGCAATGGTTTAGGGTTTGGAGCCCCCTGAACAGCTCTTGACCAATTGGTCTAAAATGGTCATAAATTTATGACCAATTCTTCGAGGTTCACTGACAGAAGGTCATAAGTTGACATATTTCTTGTAGTGTAGCTCCTTGAATTGACACCACTTCTCCCAATCCTCAGCAGCCATGTGAATGCTCATGGTTTGAGTGGTATTTTTAGAGATTACAGATGTGTTCGCTCTACCAGTAGGGCGTGTTCCTCGCCCGTGGCCACCTCGTCCTTCAAACCCACGACCACGGCCTCTTCCCCGCCAGTCCTGCCCTCTTCATCTACCTGCTCCCATTAATTCAGGGCATGAAGACCTCAAATGTCCTGGTTCACCACACTCAAAGCATTTCCTTTCCACTATGTTTGATACCGGCTTTTGATAATTTCCACCCTCTGTTGCATAGAGTGCTGATCGCCGATGCATGATGCCTTGTGTCACGGAACTGGCTGCCTCTAATTTCAACCTAGTTTCCTCATTGATAATAGCTGAGATTGCCTGCTCGAGTGTAGGCAGCTTTCCACTACCATAGAGTGCAGCCCTCCTGTTTTCAAACTTAGGATGAAGTCCATTTAGGAAGTCCCTTACACGTCTCCTTTCTGTCCATTTGTTAAATTTCTCAATACACTTGCCACACTCCATCTCAACTAGGTCAAAATAGTCAATGTCACTCCATAATCTCTTCAACTCAGACACATACTCCACAACTGATTTATCACCCTGACTCAACCCTTGCAACTCCCTCTGAATTCTACAAGCAAGCATCTCATTGCCAACTCCAGAATATGTGTCTTTCAGCAGCCGCCAAATTTCTGATGCTTCCTTAATCCTTTCCACTTGTTTAGCAATTTTAGGTGAAACTGAACTCAACAGCCATGCTCTCACTAATGCGTTGGTCATCTTCCACTTTTGACTTTCCTTAGAGTTCTCACCTGCTGGTTTTTCAATTGCCCCAAGAATATAGCCCTCTAGCCTTCTTGAGACAGGAATCGTCTCCGCATGCTCTGCCCAACTTGCATAGGTTTCAGATCCTTCTAACTTCACCAGGGGCATCTGCAATGGATGGATATCTTCCGTGACCTCTGCCTCTGACTTCGAACTCTCTCCTTGCTTCCCAATAGTCTCAAACAACAATCTGTACTTCTCGTCCATGGCTCTCAACACCGCTGCAAGCTCCCCTGCCGTGACACCTGTTGGAGCACCATCAGCCATCCTGGCACACCTCTCCTTGGTATATTGCTCTGTTCTTCTTTCCACTCACAGCAGGAACAACCCACAAACAGATTCAGATTCAGGCAACACACCCCTAATCTGTCACTTTGGATCCCCTCTGCCGCTGCTTCAGATTTCAAGCAGCCACACTTCCGCCTTCTGCCGCTACACCCAGCTCTCCCAGCCTGCAGCTCCTGCACGAGCCACAAAGAGGGGCCTCACTCCCAGGCCGCACCACCACTGGCTTCAACTCCGAGCGGCTGCGCCGCCTCACACTCCTGGTGGCAGCCTCCTCTTCTCCCCGCTCCAGTTCACCACCAGCAGCCGATTCAACACCGACGAGGGTCAAACAGCGCCTCCACCTCCTGCTCTGATACCATGTTGTCTGGCCTTTTTAGTTGATCTCACTTCTCCAGCAAAGCTACAGGGGAAGGGGGAGAAAAGATGAGAGATTTCTGGAAGAACCTCAACCATCGATGCATTCCTCCTCACAGTATATACACCTTCCATTTACATTTTGACCCTTCACACTTCCCTGTTTTGCAACTCACACCCTACAACACTCCTGTAACTCACACCCTACAACAAGACTGCTATTCTTCTCACACAACGAGTCATTTTTTTGGTGTGAATTCCATTCAATGAAAGAATATAGAAGGCCTAGCTATGATATATATATATATATGCATTACTCAGTTTATTTCGAAAGCAAGAAAACAAGTGTGCTTGCATGGTGGATTACACAAATCAAATAGATAATGGCAATGGTAAATCTTGGTATGAAGTGCACTAACCAGTCCAGTAGCCATGGACGGACTTCAGGTAGGGGAACTGCAATCGAAGTGAATCCTTATACCTGTAAAATATCATCTCTCTCAATAAAAAGATGGGAAGTGAAATAATATTGAGATCACATCTGCGAAGGTAATGAGATACTCCATCTGCTCGAGTACTTAAATATGTATGTCTTAATTATGACTATTGGAGTGCTTGATATTCTTTAATCAAGATATAGCCATGTACTCCTAAGATCAAATTGTATGGAGAAGTGTTCATAAAACCATAAGCACATGGTATATGTGTGTATATAAATAAAATCTGGCACAAGAGCTTATACAGGATAAATGTAGAGAAGATGTGTTAACAACATTAACAGGTCACTCCATGTCATAGTCCTTGGCCAAGGTCAGGGGACCTTGATTCCTAGAAATCTGTAGAGGAGGCATCATCAGGAGCAATCTATCACAACTCACAAAATCACCCGAGAGGCAGGTACAGACTATGTTAACCATTTATGTGGACATAATATGTTAACTTGCACCACACCGGAGAAATTTCTAACCGGTAGTGGATTAATGAATTTTCTGATTAACACAGAAGCTCGAGCCAGCCACGAATGACAGGAGGACTACAGGACACTCGCCTCATCCAGCTACTTTAGGGCCAAATCCCTACTGGTAGCAAGGCACTGAAACTGGTTGATAAAAAGAGTTACACGATAGCCATTTATATAGCCAACTAACTTGATCCATAAGCCAGATCATAGTACAAACTCTTTACAGAACCATAACTCTTATCTTCCTAACTTGATATAAATTTTCCTAGCCTAAAAGACCCGCCTCAGGCTGTATCCAACACAATTACCTACATTAAGTCTCTTTCTACCGCTAAGCATGTGTTAGCCTATGACTACACAAATGTGCAGTTGTGCACACATAAGGCTGCTATCAAACATTTAGGGTGAGCCCAAACTGTTAACACTACTCTCGTTTGCTACATCACTGTTAGGCACAGGGCAGACTACATATATGCAGCTCCAACAGAGAAAATTTCAATCATCAAGGCCCCTGAATTACACGTTGTAGCATCCATCAGATTTTGAACTACATTTTAATCAATGGAACCTGAGGGACATATGTACTTTTGTTGATACAAATGTCAGCCAGCAAAAAATAAGATTAAATTACATGGTCACAGTGGAGCAACGCAGGACACTGGTCACCACCAAATGCATGTTAAAGCTTCATTACTCATCTACAAATTTGATTAAGATGAGCGAATACCAAATAGTCTAGCATACACTGACATAATTGAGCCGCTCCAGGCCCTGGGTGAGAGCTTCTTCTGCCTGCTGCAATGACTGCTCAGGGCTGCAGATGCCAACCATTTGCTGTTCAGTCAAGGGATCAAGCTGAGGTGCCAGTATCTGTAGCAACAGTGTGAAGTATGTACTTTCATTAGGATATCATTAGTTTACTTCGAGAGTTTGTTTGGCAATTCGGTTCTTGAACCATCAAATGAAACTATGAAATGGAAATGACAGTTGATTTCGTCTCTATTTTTTTAGGAATAACATTGCTAATGTTCAGTGTAGTTAGATGCACATGTCTTAAAGAGGGCCGGAAGCCGTCCAATCAACAACAAACTATAGTTCCATAATAACAAGTGATTCCAATTAAACACAAGTGCTCGGAACCATGGAACTTGAGCTTTATAAAATCATGCTGCTAATTATCTTAGCCACCAATTAAACTCATATGCGGACCATGGTCAACTGTGGGTTTATACAGTCGTCTGAAATATTGGCCACTGAAAACATAATAGCGTTAATCCAGTCAACACATACCTCAAGTACTGAAGGACTGAGGCATTGATCATTTGTTTGACTCGTTTTCACTTCTGCATACGCTATTTTTTATAAAGTGATCGAGCAGGGGCGCAGCATCGTCGAGCAGGGGCGGCGGCGACAGCCAGACCACCTTGAGCACTATGGTCCGGAAGCCAAGAGCATGAGCAGACCAAAATCAGAATGGATTAACCAGGAAACCCTAGAAAAATTCCTAAAAACAACAAAGCCCTTGATGAGCATATACACATCACAAAGGGAAAGACAAACAAGGGAGCAAATAATCACCTCAACCATCTTAGAAGGCCACTCGGTGTGCTCCTGCTGGGGAACGCAATAATTTCAAAAAAAAAATTCCTACGATCACGCAAGATCTATCTAGGTGATGCATAGCAACGAGCAGGGAGAGTGTGTCAACGTACCCTCGTAGACCGAAAGCGGAAGCGTTATATCATCGCGGTTGATGTAGTCGTACGTCTTCATGATCCGACCGATCCTAGCACCGAATGTACGACACCTCCGTGTTCAGCACACGTTCAGCTCGATGACGTCCCTCGTACTCTTGATCTAGTTGAGGCCGAGGGAGGGTTTCGTCAGCATGACGGCATGGCAACGGTGATGATGAAGTTACCGGTGCAGGGCTTTGCCTAAGCACTACGATGATATGACCGAGGTGTGTAACTATGGAGGGGGGCACCGCACAAGGCTAAGAGATTGTCTATTGTGCCTTGGGGTGCCCCCTTGGCCACGTATATAAAGGAGGGAGGAGGAGGCCGGCCTAGGAGGGCGCGCCTATAGGGGGAGTCCAACTAGGATTGGGATCCTAGTTGGAGTCCCCTTCCTTTTCCAAGAGGGGAGAGAGGGAAGGAGTAGGAGAGGGAGAAGGAAAGAGAGGGGGGTGCCGCCCCCTCCCTAGTCCAATTCGGACTTGCCATGGGGGGCACGCGGCCACCCCTTGAGACCCTTCTATCTTTTCCTGTATGGCCCATTAAGGCCCACTACTTCCCCCGGCGAATTCCCGTAACTCTCCGGCACTCCAAAAAAAATACCCAAATCACTCGGAACCTTTCCGATGTCTGAATATAGCCTTCCAATATATCAATCTTTACCTCTCGACCATTTCGAGACTCCTCGTCATGTCAGTGATCTTATCCGGGACTCCGAACAACCTTCGGTCATCAAATCACATAAACTCATAATACAAATCATCATCGAACGTTAAGCGTGCGGACCCTACGGGTTCGAGAACTATGTAGACATGACCGAGATATATCTCCGGTCAATAACCAACAGCGGAACCTGGATGCTCATATTGGCTCCCACATATTCTACGAAGATCTTTATCGGTCAAACCACACAACAACATACGTTGTTCCCTTTGTCATCGGTATGTTACTTGCCCGAGATTCGATCGTCGGTATCATCATACCTAGTTCAATCTCGTTACCTGCAAGTCTATTTACTCATTCTGTAATGCATCATCCTACAACTAACTCATTAGTCACATTGGTTGCAAGGCTTATAGTGATGTGCATTGTCGAGAGGGCCTAGAGACACCTCTCAGATACACGGAGTGACAAATCCTAATCTCGATCTATGCCAACCCAACAAACACCTTCGGAGACACCTGTAGAGCATCTTTATAATCACCCAGTTACATTGTGATGTTTGATAGAACACAAGGTGTTCCTTCGGTATTCGAGAGTTGCATAATCTCATAGTCTCAGGAACATGTATAAGTCATGAAGAAAGCAGTAGCAATGAAACTATAACGATCATAATGCTAAGCTAACGAATGGGTCTTGTCCATCACATCATTCTCCTAATTATGTGATATTGTTCATCAAATGAAAACACATGTCTATGGTTAGGAAACATAACCATCTTTGATAAATGAGCTTGTCAAGTAGAGGCATAGTAGGGACACTCTGTTTTTGTCTATGTATTCACACCTGTACTAAGTTTCCGGTTAATACAATTCTAGCATGAATAATAAACATTTATCATGATATAAGGAAATAAATAATAACTTTATTCTTGCCTCTAGGGCATATTTCCTTCAGTCTCCACTTGCACTAGAGTCAATAATCTAGTTCACATCGCCATGTGATTTAACACCAATAGTTCACATCGTCATGTGATTTAACACTCTATAGTTCACATCGCCATGTGACCAATACCCAAAGGGTTTACTAGATTGAGTAATCAAGTTCACATCATCATGTAATTAACACCCAAAAAGAACTAAGGTGTGATCATGTTTTTCTTGTGAGAGAAGTTTAGTCAACGGGTCTGCCATATTCAGATTCGTATGTATTTTGCAAATTTCTATGTCAACAATGCTTTGCATGGAACTACTCTAGATAATTTCTCTCACTTTCAATATGTATCCAGATTGAGACTTAGAGTCATCTGGATCAGTGTCAAAACTTGCATCGACGTAACCCTTTACGACGAACCTTTTGTCACCTCCATAACCCAGAAACATATCCTTATTCCATTAAGGATAATTTTGACTGATGTCTAGTGATCCACTCCTGGATCACTCCAGTGATCCACTCTTGAAGCCAAACTCATGGTGAGGTACACAATAGGTCTGGTACACAGCATGTCATACTTTATAGAACCTATGACTGAGGCATAGGGAATGACTTTTCATTCTCTTTCTATTTTCTGCCGTGGTCGGGTTTTGAGTCTTTACTCAACTTCACACCTTGCAACACAGACTTAGAGTCATCTGGATTAGTGTCAAAACTTGCATCAATGTAACCCTTTACGACGAACCTTTTGTCACCTCCATAACCGAGAAACATATCCTTATTCCATTAAGGATAATTTTGACCGCTGTCCAGTGATTCACTCCTGGATCACTCCAGTGATCCACTCCTGAAGCCAAACTCATGGTGAGGTACACAATAGGTCTGGTACACAGCATGTCATACTTTATAGAACCTATGACTGAGGCATAGGGAATGACTTTTCATTCTCTTTCTATTTTCTGCCATGGTCGGGTTTTGAGTCTTTACTCAACTTCACACCTTGCAACACAGGCAAGAACTCCTTCTTTGACTATTCCATTTTGAACTACTTCAAAAACTTGTCAAGGTATGTACTCATTGAAAAAACTTATCAAGCGTCTTGATCTATCTCTATAGATCTTGATGCTCAACATGTAAGTAGCTTCACCGAGGTCTTTCTTTGAGAAACTCCTTTCAAATACTCCTTTATGCTTTCCAGAAAATTCTACATTATTTCTAATCAACAATATGTCATTCACATATACTTATCAGAAAGGCTTTAGTGCAACCACTCAGTTTTTGTAAATACAGGTTTGACCGTAAGTCTATATAAAACTTGAAGGAAATATGCCCTAGAGGCAATAATAACATTATTATTTATTTCCTTATATCATGATAAATGTTTAATATTCATGCTAGAATTGTATTAACCGGAAACATAATACATGTGTGAATACATAGACAAACAGAGTGTCACTAGTATGCCTCTACTTGACTAGCCCGTTGATCAAAGATGGTTATGTTTCCTATCCATAGACATGAGTTGTCATTTGATTAACGGGATCACATCATTAGGAGAATGATGTGATTGGCTTGACCCATTCCGTTAGCATAGCACTTGATCGTTTAGTTTGTTGCTATTGCTTTCTTCATGACTTATACATGTTCCTATGACTATGAGATTATGCAACTCCCGTTTACCGGAGGAACACTTTGTGTGCTACCAAACGTCACAACGTAACTGGGTGATTATAAAGATGCTCTACAGGTGTCTCCGAAGGTACTTGTTGGGTTGGCGTATTTCGAGATTAGGATTTGTTACTCCGATTGTCGGAGAGGTATCTCTGGGCCCTCTCGATAATGCACATCACTTAAGCCTATGATGTATTACGGAACGAGTATAGAGACTTGCCGGTAACGAGATTGAATTAGGTATTGAGATACCGACGATCGAATCTCGGGCAAGTAACATACCGATGACAAAGGGAACAACGTATGTTGTTATGCGGTCTGACCGATAAAGATCTTCGTAGAATATGTGGGAGCCAATATGACCATCCTGGTTCCGCTATTGGTTATTGACTGGAGATGTGTCTCGCTCATGTCTACATTGTTCTCGAACCCGTAGGGGTCCGCAAGCTTAAGGTTTCGATGATAGTTATATTATGAGTTTATGAGTTTTGATATACCGAAGGAGTTCGGAGTCCCGGATGAGAACAGGGACATGACGAGGAGTCTCGAAATGGTCGAGACATAAAGATCGATATATTGGATGACTATATTCGGACATCGGAAAGGTTCCGAGTGATTCGGGTATTTTTCGGAGTACCGAAGAGTTACGGGAATTCGCCGGGGAGTATATGGGCCTTATTGGGCCATACGGGAATAGAGGAGAGAGGCCAAAAAGAAGGAGGCGCCCCCCTCTGGTCCGAATTGGACAAGGGGTGCAGCCCACTTTTCCTTGTTCCTCTCCCCCTCTTTCCTTCTCTCCTACTCCAACAAGGGAAGGAGGAGTCCTACTCCCGGTGGGAGTAGGACTCCCCCCTTGGCGCGCCCTCCTCCTAGGCCGGCCGCCTCCCTCCCTTGCTCCTTTATATACGGGGGCAGGGGGGCACCCCATAGAGACAACAGTTGATCATTGATCTCTTAGCCGTGTGCGGTGCCCCCCTCCACCATAGTCCTCGGTAATATTATAGTGGTGCTTAGAATAAAACCCCGCGACAGTAGAACATCAAGATCGTCACCACGCCATCGTGCTGACGGAACTCTTCCCCGACATTCTGCTGGATCGGAGTCCGGGGATCGTCATCGAGCTGAACGTGTGCTAGAACTCGGAGGTGCCATAGTTTCGGTGCTTGATCGGTCGGGCCGTGAAGATGTACGACTACGTCAACCGCGTTGTGCTAACGCTTCCGCTTTCAGTCTACGAGGGTACGTGGACAACACTCTCCCCTCTCGTTGCTATGCATCACCATGATCTTGCGTGTGCGTAGGAATTTTTTTGAAATTACTACGTTCCATAACAGTGGCATCCGAGCCTACGTTTTATACGTTGATGTTATGCACGAGTAGAACACAAGTGAGTTGTGGGCGATATAAGTCATACTGCTTACCAGCATGTCATACTTTGGTTCGGCGGTATTGTTGGATGAAGCGGACCGGACCGACATTACGCGTACGCTTACGCGAGACTGGTTCTACCGACGTGCTTTGCACACAGGTGGCTGGCGGGTGTCAGTTTCTCCAACTTTAGTTGAACCAAGTGTGGCTATGCCCGGTCCTTGCGAAGGTTAAAACAACACCAATTGACAAACTATCATTGTGGTTTTGATGCGTAGGTAAGAACGTTTCTTGCTAAGCCCGAAGTAGCCACGTAAAACTTGCAACAACAAAGTGGAGGACGTCTAACTTGTTTTTGCAGGGCATGTTGTGATGTGATATGGTCAAAACATGATGCTAAATTTTATTGTATGAGATGATCATGTTTTGTAACCGAGTTATCGACAACTGGCACGAGCCATATGGTTGTCGTTTTATTGTATGCAATGCAATCGCGATGTAATGCTTTAATTTATCACTAAGCGGTAGCGATAGTCGTGGAAGCATAAAATTGGCGAGACGACAACGATGCTACGATGGTGATCAAGGTGTCGTGTCGGTGACGATGGTGATCATGAAGGTACTTCGGAGATGGAGATCACAAGTACAAGATGATGATGGCCATATCATATCACTTATATTGATTGCATGTGATGTTTATCTTTTATGCATCTTATATTGCTTTGATTGACAGTAGCATTATAAGATGATCCCTCACTAAACTATCAATGTATAAGTGTTCTCCCTGAGTATGCACCGCTGCGAAAGTTCTTCGTGCTGAGACACCACGTGATGATCGGGTGTGATAGGCTCTACGTTCAAATACAACGGGTGCAAAACAGTTGCACACACGGAATACTCAGGTTAAACTTGACGAGCCTAGCATATAACAGATATGGCCTCAGAACACGGAGACTGAAAGGTCGAGCGTGAATCATATAGTAGATATGATCAACATAGTGATGTTCACCATTGAAACTACTCCATCTCACGTGATGATCGGACATGGTTTAGTTGATTTGGATCACGTGATCACTTAGAGGATTAGAGGGATGTCTATCTAAGTGGGAGTTCTTAAGTAATATGATTAATTGAACTTTAATTTATCATGAACTTAGTCCTGGTAGTATTAGCATATTTATGTTGTAGATCAATAGCTCGCGTTTAGCTCCCCTGTTTTATTTTTGATATGTTCCTAGAGAAAACTAAGTTGAAAGATGTTAGTAGCAATGATGCGGATTGGATCCGTGATCTGAGTTTTATCCTCATTGCTGCATAGAAGAATTATGTCTTTGATGCACTGCTAGGTGACAGACCTATTGCAGGAGTAATGCAGATGTTATGAACATTTGACTAGCTCAATATGATGACTACTTGATAGTTTAGTGCACCATGCTTAAACGGCTTAGAATCGAGACTTCAAAGACATTTTGAACGTCATGGACCATATGAGATGTTCCAGGAGTTGAAGTTAATATTTCAAGCAAATACCCGAGTTGAGAGATATGAAGTCTCCAACAAGTTCTATAGCAAAAGATGGAGGAGAATAGCTCAAGCAGTGAGCATGTGCTCAGATTGTCTGGGTACTACAATCGCTTGAATCAAGTGGGAGTTAATCTTCCAGATAAAATAGTGATTGACAGAATTCTCTAGTCACCATCACCAAGTTAGTAGAACTTCGTGATGAACTATGATATGCAAGGGATAACGGAAACGATTCCCAAGCTCTTCCTAATGCTGAAATCGACGAAGGTAGAAATCAAGAAAAATATCTAGTGTTGATGGTAGACAAGACCACTAGTTTCAAGAAAAGGGCAAAGGGAAGAAGGGGAACTTCAAGAAGAACGGCAAGCAAGTTGCTGCTCAAGTGAAGAAGCCCAAGTCTGGTCCTAAGCCTGAGACTAAGTGCTTCTACTTCAAAGGGACTGGTCACTGGAAGCGGAACTGCCCCAAGTATTTGGCGGATAAGAAGGATGGAAAGTGAACAAAGGTATATTTGATATACAGATTATTGATGTGTATTTTACTACTATTCGTAGCAACCCCTCGGTATGTGATACTGGTTCATTTGCTAAGAGTAGTAACTCAAAACGGGAGTTGCAAAATAAACAGAGACTAGTTAAGGGTGAAGTGACGATGTGTGTTGGAAGTGGTTCCAAGATTGATATGATCATCATTGCACACTCCCTATACTTTCGGGATTAGTGTTGAACCTAAATAAATGTTATTTGGTGTTTGCGTTGAGCATAAATATGATTGGATCATGTTTATTGCAATACGGTTATTCATGTAAATTAGAGAATAATTGTTGTTCTGTTTACATGAATAAAACCTTCTATGGTCATACACCCAATGAATATGGTTTGTTGGATCTCGATCGTGGTGATACACATTTTCATAATATTGAATCCAAAAGATGCAAAGTTAATAATGATAGTGCAACTTATTTGTGGCACTACCGTTTAGGTCATATTGGTGTAAAGCGCATGAAGAAAATCCATGCTGATGGGCTTTTGGAATCACTTGATTATGAATCAGTTGATGCTTGTGAACCATGCCTCATGGGCAAGATGACTAAGACTCCGTTCTCCGGAACAATGGAGCGAGCAACAAACTTGATTGGAAATAATACATACTGATGTATGCAGTCCAATGAGTGTTGAGGCTCGCGGCGGGTATCATTATTTTCTGACCTTCACAGATGATTTGAGCAGATATGGGTATATCTACTTGATGAAACACAAGTCTGAAACATTTGAAAAGTTCAAAGAATTTCAGAGTGAAGTGGAGAATCATCGTAACAAAATAAAGGTTTCTACGATATGATCGCAGAAGTAAAATATTTGAGTTACGAGTTTGGCCTTCAGTTAAAACAATGTGAAATAGTTTCACTACTCACGCCATCTGGAACACCACAGTGTAATGGTGTGTCCGAACATCGTAACCGTGCTTTATTAGATATGGTGCGATCTATGATGTATCTTACCAATTACCACTATAGTTTTGAGGTTATGCATTAGAGACAGCTACATTCACGTTAAATAGGGCACCATCTAAATCCGTTGAGACGACACCGTATGAACTATGGTTTGGCAAGAAACCTAAGCTGTCGTTTCTTAAAGTTTGAGGTTGCAATGCTTATGTGAAAAAGTTTCAACCTGATAAGCTCAAACCCTAATCGGAGAAGTGCGTCTTCATAGGATGCCCAAAAGAAAATGTTGGGTACACCTTCTATCACAGATCCGAAGGCAAGTTATTCGTTGCTGAGAATGGATCCTTTCTAGAGAAGGAGTTTCTCTCGAAAGAAGTGAGTGGGAGGAAAGTAGAACTTGATGAGGTAACTATACCTGCTCCCTTATTGGAAAGTAGTTCATCACAGAAATCTATTCCTGTGACTACTACACCAATTAGTGAGGAAGCTAATGATGATGATCATGTAACTTTAGATCAAGTTACTACCGAACCTCGTAGGTAAACCAGAGTGAGATCCGCACCAGAGTGGTACGGTAATGCTGTTCTGGAGGTCATGTTACTTGACCATGATGAGCCTACAAACTATGAGGAAGCGATGATGAGCCCAGATTCCGCGAAATGGCTTGAGGCCATGAAATCTGAGATGAGATCCATGTATGAGAACAAAGTATGGACTTTGATTGACTTGCCCAATGATCGGTGAGCCATTGAGATTAAATGGATCTTCAAGAGGAAGACGGACGCTGATAGTAGTGTTAATATCTACAAAGCTAGAATTGTCGCAAAAAGGTTTTCGACAAGTTCAAGGTGTTGACTACGATGAGAGTTTCTCACTCGTATCTATGCTTAAGTCTGTCCGAATCATGTTAGCAATTGCCGCATTTTATGAAATCTGGCAAATGGATAAACAACACTGCACTCTTTAATGGATTTATTAAAAAAGAGTTGTATATGATGCAACTAGAAGGTTTTGTCAATCCTAAAGGTACTAACAAAATATGCAAGCTCTAGCGATCCATCTATGGACTGGTGCAAGCATCTCGGAGTTGGAATATACGCTTTGATAAGTTGATCAAAGCATATAGTTTTATACAGACTTGCGGTGAAGCCTGTATTTACAAGAAAGTGAGTGGGAGCACTACAGCATTTCTGATAAGTATATGTGTATGACATATTGTTGATCGGAAACAATGTAGAATTATTCTGCAAAGCATAAAGGAGTGTTTGAAAGGAGTTTTTCAAAGAAAGACCTCGGTGAAGCTGCTTACATATTGATCATCAAGATCTATAGAGATAGATCAAGACGCTTGATAAGTTTTCAATGAGTACATACCTTGACAAGTTTTTGAAGTAGTTCAAAATGGAACAGTCAAAGAAAGAGTTCTTGCCTGTGTTACAAGGTGTGAAATTGAGTAAGACTCAAAGCCCGACCACGGCAGAAGATAGAGAGAGAATGAAAGTCATTCCCTATGCCTCAGCCATAGGTTCTATAAAGTATGCCAATGCTGTGTACCAGACCTATTGTATACCCTGCCCTGAGTTTGGCAAGGGAGTACAATAGTGATCTAGGAGTAGATCACTAGACAGCGGTCATAATTATCCTTAGTGGAATAAGGATATGTTTCTCGATTTTGGAGGTGACAAAAAGGTTCGTCGTAAAGGGTTACGTCGATGCAAATTTTGACACTGATCCAGATGACTCTAAATCTCAATCTGGATACATATTGAAAGTGGGAGTAATTAGCTAGAATAGCTCCGTGCAGAGCATTGTTGACATAGAAATTTGCAAAATACTTACGGATCTGAATGTGGCAGACCCATTGACTAAACTTCTCTCACAAGCAAAACATGATCACACCTTAGTACTCTTTGGGTGTTAATCACATAGCGATGTGAACTAGATTATTGACTCTAGTAAACCCTTTGGGTGTTGGTCACATGTCGATGTGAACTATGGGTGTTAATCACATGGTGATGTGAACTATTGGTATTAAATCACATGGCGATGTGAACTAGATTATTGACTCTAGTGCAAGTGGGAGACTAAAGGAAATATGCCGTAGAGGCAATAATAAAGTTATTATTTATTTCCTTATATCATGATAAATGTTTATTATTTATGCTAGAATTGTATTAACCGAAAACATAATACATGTGTGAATACATAGACAAACAGAGTGTCACTAGTATGCCTCTACTTGACTAGCTCGTTGATCAAAGATGGTTATGTTTCCTAACAATAGACATGAGTTGTCATTTGATTAACGGGATCACATCATTAGGAGAATGATGTGATTGACTTGACCCATTCCATTAGCATAGCACTTGATCGTTTAGTTTGTTGCTATTGCCTTCTTCATGACTTATACATGTTCCTATGACTATGAGATTATGCAAATCCCGTTTACCGGAGGAACACTTTGTGTGCTACCAAACGTCACAACGTAACTGTGTGATTATAAAGGTGATCTACAGGTGTCTCCGAAGGTACTTGTTGGGTTGGCGTATTTCGAGATTAGGATTTGTCACTCCGATTGTCGGAGAGGTATCTCTGGGACCTCTCGGTAATGCACATCACTTAAGCCTTGCAAGTATTGAAACTAATGAGTTAGTTGCAGGATGATGTATTACGGAACGAGTAAAGAGACTTGCCGGTAACGAGATTGAACTATGTATTGAGATACCGACGATCGAATCTCGGGCAAGTAACATACCGATGACAAAGGGAACAACGTATGTTGTTGTGCGGTCTGACCGATAAAGATCTTCGTAGAATATGTGGGAGCCAATATGAGCATCCAGGTTCCGCTATTGGTTATTGACCGGAGACGTGTCTCGGTCATGTCTACATTGTTGTCGAACCCGTAGGGTCCGCACGCTTAAGGTTTCGATGACAGTTATATTATGAGTTTATGAGTTTTATATACCGAAGGAGTTTGGAGTCCCGGATGAGATCACGGACATGATGAGGAGTCTCAAAATGGTCGAGACGTAAAGATTGATATATTGGACGACTATATTCGGACATCGGAAAGGTTCCGAGTGATTCGGGTATTTTTCGGAGTATCGGAGAGTTACGGGAATTCGCCGGGGAGTATATGGGCCTTATTGGGCCATACGAGAATAGAGGAGAGAGGCCAAAAGGAAGGAGGCGCCCCCTCTGGTCTAAATTAGACAACGGGTGCAGCCCACTTTTCCTTGTTCCTCTCCCCTTGTTTCCTTCTCTCCTACTCCAACAAGGGAAGGAGGAGTCCTACTCCCGATGGGAGTAGGACTCCCCCCTTGGCGCGCCCTCCTCCTAGGCCGGCCACCTCTCTCCCTTGCTCCTTTATATACGGGGGCAGGGGGGCACCCCATAGAGACAAGAGTTGATCATTGATCTCTTAGCCGTGTGCGGTGCCCCCTCCACCATAGTCCTCGATAATATTGTAGTGGTGCTTAGACGAAGCCCTGCGACAGTAGAACATCAAGATCGTCACCACGCCATTGTGCTGACGTAACTCTTCCCCGACATTCTGCTGGATCAGAGTCCGGGGATCGTCATCGAGCTAAACGTGTGCTAGAACTCAGAGGTGCCGTAGTTTCGGTGCTTGATCCATCGGGCCGTGAAGATGTACGACTAAATCAACCGCGTTGTGCTAACGCTTCCACTTTCAGTCTACGAGGGTACGTGGACAACACTCTCCCCTCTTGTTGCTATGCATCACCATGATCTTGCGTGTGCGTAGGAATTTTTTTGAAATTACTACGTTCCCCAACAAAACTATATGCTTTGATCAACTTATCAAAGCGTATATTCCAACTCCGAGATGCTTGCACCAGTCCATAGATGGGTCGCTGGAGCTTGCACATTTTGTTAGCACCTTTAGGATTGACAAAACCTTCTGGTTGCATCACATACAACTCTTATTTAAAAAATCCCTTAAGGAACACAGGTTTGACATCCATTTGCCAAATTTCATAAAATGCGGCAATTGCTAACATGATTCAGACAGACTTTTAAGCATCGATACAAGTGAGAAAATCTCATTGTAGTAGGGCAACATCTAAATCCGTTGAGACGACGCCATATGAACTATGGTTTGGCAAGAAACCAAAGTTGTCGTTTCTTAAAGTTTGGGTCTGCAATGCTTATGTGAAAAAGCTTCAACCTGATAAGCTCGAACCCAAATCGGAGAAATGTGTCTTCATAGGATACCCAAAGGAGACTGTTGGGTACACCTTCTATCACAGATCCGAAGGAAAGATATTCGTTGCTAAGAATGGATCCTTTCTAGAGAAGGAGTTTTTCTCGAAAGAAGTGAGTGGGAGGAAATTAGAACTTGATCAGGTAATTGTACCTGCTCCTGAATTGGAAAGTAGTTCATCATAGAAATCAGTTCCAGTGATTCCTACACCAATTAGTGAGGAAGTTAATGATAGTGATCATGAAACTTTAGATCAAGTTACTACCGAACCTCATAGGTCAACCAGAGTAAGGTCCGCACCAGAGTGGTACGGTAATCCTATTCTGGAGGTCATGTAACTTGACCATGATGAACCTACATACTATGAGGAAGTGATGATGAGCCCAGATTCCGCGAAATGGCTTGAGGCCATGAAATTTGAGATGGGATCCATGTATAAGAACAAAGTATGGACTTTGGTTGACTTACCCGATGATCGGCAAGCCATTGAGAATAAATGGATCTTCAAGAGGAAGATGGTTGCTGATGGTAGTGTTACTATCTACAAAGCTCGACTTGTCGTGAAAGGTTTTCAACAAGTTCAAGGTGTTGACTTTAACGTGAATGCAGCTGTCTCTAATGCATAGCCCCAAAACCATAGTGGTAAATCGGTAAGAGACTTCATAGATCCCACCATATCTAATAAAGTACAGTTACGATGTACGGACACACCATTATGCTGTGGTGTTTCAGGTGGCATGAGTTTGTGAAACTATTCCACATTGTTTTAATTAAAGGCCAAACTCATAACTCAAACATTCGCCTCCGCGACCAGATCGTAGAAACTTTATTTTCTTGTTACGATGATTTTCCACTTCACTCTGAAATTCTTTGAACTTTTCAAATGTTTTAGACTTATATTTCATCAAGTAGATATACCCATGTCTGCTCAAATCATCTGTGAAGGTCAGAAAATAATGATACCCGCCGCGAGCCTCAACACTCATCGGACCGCATACATCAGTATGTATTATTTCCAATAATTTAGTTGCTCGCTCCATTGTTCCAGAGAACGGAGTCTTAGTCATCTTGCCCATGAGGCATGGTTCACAATCATCAAGTGATTCCAAAAGTCCATCAGCATGGAGTTTCTTCATGCGCTTTACACCAATATGACCTAAATGGCAGTGCCACAAATAAGTTGCACTATCATTATTAACTTTGCATCTTTTGGCTTCAATATGTGTATCACTATGATCGAGATTCAATAAACCATTTATATTGAGTTTATGACCATAGAAGGTATTATTCATGTAAATAGAACAACAATTATTCTTTGACTTAAATGAATAAACGTTTTGCAATAAACATGATCCAATCATATTCATGCTCAACGCAAACACCAAATAACATTTATTTTAGGTTCAACACTAATCTCGAAGGTAAAGGGAGTGTGCGATGGTGATCTTATCAACCTTGGAATCACTTCCAACACACATCATCACCTCGCCCTTAACTAGTCTCTGTTTATTTTGCAACTCCTATTTTGAGTTACTACTCTTAGCAACTGAACTAGTATCAAATACTGAGGGGTTGCAATAAACACTAGTAAAGTACATATCAATAACATGTATATCAAGTATACCTTTGTTCACTTTGCCATCCTTCTTATCCGCCAAATATCTAGGGTAGTTCCACTTCCAGCGCCCATTTCCTTTGTAGTCGAAGCACTCAGTTTCAGGCTTGGGTCTAGCTTTGGGTTTCATCTTGGGAGTGGCAACTTGCTTGCCATTCTTCTTGAAGTTCCCTTTCTTCTCCTTTGCCCTTTTACTTGAAACTAGTGGTCTTGTCAACCATCAACACTTGATGCTTTTTTCTTGATTTCTACCTTCGCCGATTTCAGCATCGTGAAGAGCTCGGGAATCGTTTTCGTCATCCCTTGCATATTATAGTTCATCACGAAGCCCTAGTAGCTTGGTGATAGTGACTAGAGAACACTATCAATCACTCTATTATCTGGAAGATTAACTCCCACTTGATTCAAGAGATTGTAGTACCCAGACAATATGAGCACATGCTCACTGGTTGAGCTATTCTCCTCCATCTTGTAGGCAAAGTACTGTCAGAGATCGCATACCTCTCGACACGGGCATGAGTCTAAAATACTAATTTCAACTCTTGGAACATCTTATATGTTCCATGACGTTCAAAATGTTTTTGAAGTCCTGGTTTTAAGCCGTAAAGCATGGTGCACTAAACTATCAAGTAGTCATCATATCGAGCTTGCCAAACGTTCATAACGTTTGCATATACTCCTGTAATAGGTCTGTCACCTAGCGGTGCATCAAGGACATAATTCTTCTATGCAGCAATGAGGATAATCCTCAGATCACGGACCTAGTCCGTATCATTGCTACTATCATCTTTTAACTTAGTTTCTCTAGGAACATATAAAAATAAACGGGGAGCTACATCGCGAGTTATTGATCTACAACATAGATATGCTAATACTACGAGGACTAAGTTCATGGTAAATTAAAGTTCAATTCATCATATTACTTAAGAACTCCCACTTAGATAGACATCCCTCTAGTCATCTAAATGATCACATGATGCAAATAAACTAAACCATGTCCAATCATCATGTGAGATGGAGTAGTTTTCAATGGTGAACATCACTATGTTGATCATATCTTCTATATGATTCACGCTCGACCTTTCGGTCTCCAGTGTTCCGAGGCCATATTTGCATATGCCAGGCTCGTCAAGTTTAACCCGAGTATTTTGCGTGTGCAAAACTGGCTTGCACCCGTTGTATGTGAACGTAGAGCTTATCACACCCTATCATCACGTGGTGTCTCAGCACGAAGAACTATCGCAACGGTGCATACTCAGGGAGAACACTTATACCTTGAAATTTAGTGAGGGGTCATCTTATAATGTTACCGCCGTACTAAGAAAAATAAGATGCATAAAAGATAAACATCACATGCAATCAAAATATGTGACATGATATGGCCATCATCATTTTGTGCCTTTGATCTCCATCTCCAAAGTACCACCATGATCTCAATCGTCACCGGCATGCCACCATGATCTCCATCATCTTGATCTCTATCAATGTGTCGTCACATGGTCGTCTTGCCAACTATTGCTTTTCCAGCTATTGCTATCGCATAGCGATAAAGTAAAGCAATTATATGGCGCTTGCATCTTATGCAAGAACAATAAGGCTCCTGCCAGTTGCCGATAACTTTAAACAAAACATGATCATCTCATATAACAATCTATATCTCATCACGTCTTGACCATATCACATCACAACATGCCCTGCAAAAACAAGTTAGACGCCCACTACTTTGTTGTTTGCAAGTTTTACGTGGATGCTACAGGCTTAGTGTTGGGGAACATAGTAATTTCAAAAAAGTTCCTACGCACACGCAAGATCATGGTGATGCATAGCAATGAGATAGGAGAGTGTTGTCTATGTACCCCCGTAGACCGAAAGCGAAAGCGTTAGCACAACGCGGTTGATGTAGTCGTACGTCTTCACGATCCGACCGATCCAAGTACCGAACGTACGGCACCTCCGAGTTTAGCACATGTTCAGCTCGATGACGTCTCGCGAACTCCGATCCAGCAGAGCTTCACGGGAGAGTTCCGTCAGCACGACGGCGTGATGACGGTGATGATGTTACTACCGACGCAGGGCTTCGCCTAAGCACCTCTATGATATGACCGAGGTGGAATATGGTGGAGGGGGGCACCGCACACGGCTGGGAGAGATCAACATATCAACTTGTGTGTCGAGAGGTGCCCCCTGCCCCTGTATATAAAGGAGCAAGGGGGGAGAGGCGGCCGGCCAAGGAGGGCACGCCAAGGGAGTAGGAGAAGGGAAGGAAGGGAGAGAGGAGGAGAAGGAAAAAGGGGGGCACCGCCCCCTCCTTGTCCAATTCGGAATAGAGGGTGAGGGGGCGCGCGGCTGCCCTAGCCGCCCCTCCTCTTCTCCCACTAAGGCCCATTAGACCCAATATACTCCTCGGGGAGTTCGCTAACCCCCCGGTACTCCAGTAAATGTGTGAAACCTCCTGAAACACTTCCGGTTTCTGAACATAGTCATCCAATATATCAATATTTACGTCTCGGCCATTTCAAGACTCCTTGTCATGTCCGTGATCATATCCGGGACTCCCAACTACCTTCGGTACATCAAAACACAAAAACTCATAATACCGATCGTCACCAAACTTTAAGCGTGCGGACCCTACGGGTTCGAGAACTATGTAGACATGACCGAGACACCTCTCCAGTCAATAACCAATAGCGGAACCTGGATGCTCATATTGGCTCGCACATATTCTACGAAGATCTTTATCGGTCAAACCGCATAACCACATACGTTGTTCCCTTTGTCATCGGTATGTTACTTGCCCGAGATTCGATCGTCGGTATCTCAATACCTAGCTCAATCTTGTTACCGGCAAGTCTCTTTACTCGTTATGTAATGCATCGTCCCGCAACTAACTCATTAGTCACATTGCTTGCAAGGCTTATAGTGATGTGCATTACCGAGAGGGCCCAGAGATACCTCTCCGACAATCGGAGTGATAAATCCTAATCTCAAAATACGCCAACTCAACAAGTACCTTCGGAGAAACCTATAGAGCACCTTTATAATCACCCAGTTACATTGTGACATTTGGTAGCACACAAAGTGTTCCTCCGATAAATGGGAGTTGCATAATCTCATAGTCATAGGAACATGTATAAGTCATGAAGAAAGCAATAGCAACATTCTAAACGATCAAGTGCTAAGCTAACGGAATGGGTCAAGTCAATCACATCATTCTCCTAATGATGTGATCCCGTTAATCAAATGACAACTCATATCCATGGCTAGGAAACTCAACCATCTTCGATTAATGAGCTAGTCAAGTAGAGGCATACTAGTGACAGTATGTTTGTCTATGTATTCACACATGTATTATGTTTCTGGTTAATACAATTCTAGCATGAATAATAAACATTTATCATGATATGAGGAAATAAATAATAACTTTATTATTGCCTCTAGGGCATATTTCCTTCAGTCTCCCACTTGCACTAGAGTCAATAATCTAGATTACACAGTAATGATTCTAACACCCATGGATTTTGGTGCTGATCATGTTTTGCTCGTGGAAGAGGCTTAGTCAACGGGTCTGCAACATTAAGATCCGTATGTATCTTGCAAATCTCTATGTCTCCCACTTGGACTAGGTCCCGGATAGAACTGAAGCGTCTCTTGATGTGCTTGGTTCTCTTGTGAAATCTGGATTCCTTTGCCAAGGAAATTGCACCAGTATTGTCACAAAAGATTTTCATTGGACCCGATGCACTAGGTATGACACCTAGATCGGATATGAACTCCTTCATCCAGACTCCTTCATTTGCTGCTTCCGAAGCAGCTATGTACTCCGCTTCACACGTAGATCCTGATGTCTAGTACACAACCTTCTTCTTGTAGACATTGTTGGGCCTCCAAGTGCAGAGGTTTGTAGGATAGTAGCAAATTTCCCTCAAGTGGATGACCTAAGGTTTATCAATCCGTGGGAGGCATAGGATGAAGATGGTCTCTCTCAAGCAACCCTGCAACCAAATAACAAAGAGTCTCTTGTGTCCCCAACACACCCAATACAATGGTAAATTGTATAGGTGCACTAGTTCGGCGAGATGGTGATACAAGTGCAATCTGAATAGTAGATAATAGTTTTTGTAATCTGAAAATATAAAAACAGCAAGGTAACTAATGATAAAAGTGAGCGTAAATGGTATTGCAATGCTAGGAAACAAGGCCTAGGGTTCATACTTTCACTAGTGCAAGTTCTCTCAACAATAATAACATAATTGGATCACATAACTATCCCTCAACATGCAACAAAGAGTCACTCCAAAGTCACTAATAGCAGAGAACAAATGAAGAGATTATGGGTATGTCTCCTCGTCATGGAGAGCACCGGGATGATGAAGATGGCCACTGGAGAGGGATTGCCCCCTCCGGCAGGGTGCCGGAACGGGTCTACATTGGTTTTCGATGGCTACGGAGGCTTCTGGCGGCGGAATTCTCGATCTATTTTGCTCTCCGATGGTTTTAGGGTATATTGGTATATATATAGGAGGAAGAAATACGTCAGGGGAGCCACAAGGGGCCCACGAGGGTGGAGGGCGCGCCTAGGGGGGTGGGCGTGCCCCCTGCCTCGTGCCTTCCTTGTTGCTTCCCTTACGTACACCCAAAGTCTTTTGGATTGCGTTCGTTCCAAAAATCACGCTCCCAAAGATTTCATTCCATTTGGACTCTGTTTGATATTCCTTTTCTGTGGAACACTGAAACAAGGAAAAACAGGAACTGGCACTGGGCTCTGGGTTAATAGGTTAGTCCCAAAAATAATATAAAAGTGTTTAATAAAGCCCATAAACATCCAAAACAGATAATATAATAGCATGAATGCTTCATAAATTATAGATACGTTGGAGACGCATCAGATCCCGCCACAACGCTTTGTTTAGAACTGCACCAACTGACAGCTCCACCGTTCAATGTAAACACGTATCTGGTTTGCGATTTAGAATCGTCCGGATCAGTGTCAAAGCTTGCATCGACGTAACCTCCATAAACGAGAAACATATTGATATGTCCATTTTGCATCATGCTTTTATATCGATATTTATTGCATTATGGGATTCTATTACACATTATGTCACAATACTTATGCCTATTCTCTCTTATTTTACAAGGTTTACATAAAGAGGGAGAATGCCGGCAGCTGGGATACTGGGCTGGAAAAGGAGCAAATATTAGAGACCTATTCTGCACGGCTCCAAAAGTCCTGAAACTTCATGGAAGTCATTTTCAGAATATATAAAAAAATTCTGAGCGCAAGAAGTTCACTAGGGGGGCCACACCCTGCCCACGAGGGTGGGGGCGCGCCCTACCCCCTGGGCGCGCCCCCTGGTGGCCCTCCGATGCCCATCTTCTGGTATATGGAGTCTTTTGATGAGGAAAAAAAATCATAAGCCATCTTTCCGGACGAGACTCCGCCGCCACAAGGCGGAACCTTGGCGGAACCAATCTAGGGCTCTGGCGGAGCTGTTCTGCCAGGGAAACTTCCCTCCGGGAGGGGGAAATCATCGCCATCGTCATCACCAACGATCCTCTCATTGGGAGGGGGTCAATCTCCATCAACATATTCACCAGCACCATCTCCTCTCAAACCCTAGTTCATCTCTTGTATCTAATTCTTGTCTCTAAGCCCGGGATTGGTACCTGCGGGTTGCTAGTAGTGTTAATTACTCCTTGTAGTTGATGCTAGTTGGTTTATTTGGGGGAATATCATATGTTCAGATCCTATATGCACATTAATACCCCTCTGATTATGAACATGAATATGCTTTGTGAGTAGTTACGTTTGTTCCTGAGGACATGGGAGAAGTCTTGCTATTAGTAGTCATGTGAATTTGGTGTTCGTTCGATATTTTGATGGGATGTATGTTGTCTCTCCTCTAGTGGTGTTATGTGAACGTCGACTACATGACACTTTACCATTATTTGGGCCTAGAGGAAGGCATTGGGGAGTAATAAGTAGATGATGGGTTGCTAGAGTGACAGAAGCTTAAACCCTAGTTTATGAGTTGCTTCGTAAGGGGCTGATTTGGATCCATATGTTTCATGCTATGGTTAGGTTTACCTTAATACTTTTGTTGTAGTTGCGGATGCTTGCAATATAGGTTAATCATAAGTGGGATGCTTGTCCAAGTAAGGACAGCACCCAAGCACCGGTCCACCCACATATCAGATTATCAAAGTACCGAACGTGAATCATATGATCATGATGAAACCAAGCTTGACGATATTCCCATGTGTCCTTGGGAGCGCTTTACATCATATAACAGTTTGTCCAGGCTTGTCCTTTGTTACAAAAAGGATTGGGCCACCTTGCTGCACTTTATTTACTTTTGTTACTTGTTGCTAGTTACCAATTATCTTATCACAAAACTATCTGTTACCTATAATTTCAGTGCTGTAACATCCCAAATTTTCAATTTGGAATGTTATACATTAGATCATCATGCATATCATATTTTCTTGCATTTTGGTCGATCCTAGAAATTTCACGCAACTCAAGGACCCCCGGAGAGAGTTGGAGATTTCGTTATTTTCATATTTGAGTTTTCTCAAATTTTGAAAAGAGGATCATTTGATTTTATTTATTTCATCTTCATTATTTTCCCGATATCAAAAATATAAGAGAGGGGAATAATATGACTTTCCCAAATTTAGGAAAAATGAAGATTTAATAAAAAAATCGAACTTTGGATGTTTTCCGGATTTTAAGTTGCGTTTTATTTGGATTAGGGAAAATGCGTGTTTTCAAAATTTGCACCTAGGCCCCGGGAAAAGTTCATTTTGTTCGACTCATTTTTAGGAGTCGGGGAAAATTTACTTTGGGAATTTTGGAGTTCTTTTAGATTTTCTTTCTTTGTTTTTCTGCGCGCGTATCTATTTAAAAAAACAAAAAAATTCCGCGTCGCGCCCTCCTCGGCCAAGGCACCGCCGCCCCTCGCGCGCGCCCGCGCGCAGCCCCGACGCCGCCCGCACCGAGTCCGAACCGGACTCTAGCGCCGCCGCCGCCGCCTTTGCTTGCCCCCTCCCCCAAGTCTTCCTCCCCCCCTTTAAATACCCAAGCACCCCCCCTCTCCCCACACCACCCCGCCGCCCCGCAGCACGCAGCAGCAGCCGCCGCCGCCTGCCCGCGCCGCCGCCTGCTCGCGCCGCCACCGCCGCCTGCTCGCGCCGCCGCCGCCACCTAACGCCGCCGCCGCCACATCGCCGCCCGCGCCTCGCCTCTGCCCCGCCGGAGCCCCTCGCTGAGGTAGCCCGCGCCGCACCACCCCTCCCCTCGGTTCGGTTTTTAAAAACAACCGTTCCGGTTTCTTTTCGTTTCGTTGTTTTGATTTTCTTCCGAAACCCTAGATCGGTTTTTCGTTTTCTTTTCCGGTTTAGTTGCTTAGAGACCGTTCGCTGGACTGTTCGTTTTAACGAACGTGATCACCGGTTATCCTCGGTTAACGAACGTCCGTTCGTTTAACCATTCGTCGTTTTCTTTTTCGTCGGATTTATACCGCGTTTTTATGATCGCGATTTTAGATCCGATCTTTGTTCTAGTTTATCTCCCCGCTCGTTTATCGGAATCAGGTGATTCAAGCACCTGGAGTTTCGTTTCGAAACCGCCGTTCCGACTAATCAACTTAAATAGGTTTTTGCTACTGTAAAATTTGACCTAGTTTCAACTTGCTAGAACCGAGTTGTTTTCTTCCGCCGTTTGTTTTCCGTTGCTTTGTTTGGTTCGTTCTTTCTTTGCAACCGGAGTTCTTAAGTTGAACTTTCTGGTTCGATCTCTTGTTCGAGTTTTACTTGTGCATTAGATGAGTACTTATTTTATGCTTGTTGTTTGTCTGCGATAGATTACCCGGAGTGCGCCGCCTGTTACTTCGAATCTCTAGGTCTCGCGGATCATCAGCAAGGCAAGTAACACTTTGATCATACCTTTTCTACAACCCAGTTTTATTGCATTAGATCAACCCTCACACATTGCATGATTAGGATCTAATTAAATTGTGGGATGGGAAGTAGATGAGGTAGTACCTATTACCTGTTTATTATGAAACCTTTGGGAGTTACTTCTACATTTGCTTATTATGCCATGCTATGCTAGTAGACGTGGATTGGGTGAGTGATATCCATGACAGATGTGAGTTTGATAATGTTAAGGGTTTATCTAAGGTGGCAACTTAAACACACATCTGGGTGGATTGAGGCACCTGGTTTCTATCAGCACTTGCCTGTTTTTCTTTTGGACCGCCACCCAGGCTCAAAGGGATCATAAGATCTTTCATGCTAGAAACTTCCGTGTATAGCCACAAGCCATCATGGGCTTTGGCATAGTTGACTAAGTCATGCGAACTCTTATAGGGTAGACTAGCAGATGTAGGGGAAAGTAGGTGTACCGGTCTATCCATCGTAAGGTGCTAGCACTTCTGAAAGAATGTGTCTCGGTCATCCGTTTTTCAAACACCGTGTAGTGCGAGAAACCCAACGGAGGCGATCGAGTCTTGTGGGGAAAAGTGCGCAAACCTCTGCAGAGTGTAATAAACTAATCATGATTAGCTGTGTCCCCGGTTATGGACATCTTGAGTATCTAGTACTTGAATATCGTGTGAATCTCATCATGTTACTTCTAATTAATATTGTTGGGTTTTAATTGTTCACTTAATTGGGATCGAAATGCTATCAACCATTCTCGATGTTCAACTACCATGATAGTTAAATAAATTCATTCCTTTGTAGTAGGGAAAAACTGGCTTTACGCAAAACTGTAACCATAGAGCTTTCCACCAGCCATACCTGCATATAGTATAGCTCATTACTGTTCATTACTCTCTGTGTGTTACCTTGCCAGTATATTCCATGTGCTGACCCGTTTTCGGGCTGCAACTTTCATGTTGCAGACATTTCAGATGACGAGTAAGGTGCTGTTAGGTTGTGGTTCTATACTCAGTGATGCCGTTGGAGTTGATGGACCCATTTATCTTCCAAGTCTTCCGCTGTTATCGATATTAGATGGCCTTAAGCCATATTTATTGTAATAAGTTCTCTTTTGAGACCCCGATGTAATAAGTGTGTGATTGCTACTCTGTTATAAATCCTTCGAAGTATTGTGTGGTGTCAGCATTACTGATCCAGGGATGACACCAGAGCACAAAGACTTGATCCATTCGGGTCGGGTCGCTACAGAGTTGGTATCAGAGCACACGCTGACTGTAGGACACGACCACTAAGTTAAAGCCATAGATCACTATTCTCTTCTCATTTTCTAACTCCTCATATTTTCTACTCTTTTAGGATGACGGACGCGAAGATCAAGTACGCTCAACCGAATGAAGGCACACCTTTCGGATTTCACTTAAAGGAAGTCACCAAATACCTGAACATTGGACTACCAAGCTTCACCGGGACTTTCAATGCCACTCTGCCTGAAGAGGAGCGCTAGAAGATTCAAGCTCACGTTCCGGGAAGGACATTCGCGCCAACCACGAAGCCCATAGATAGTGTTTTCAGTGCACCAACTTGGAGTCTAGGAAGGAGCATGGCAGCTCATATCACCATGGGACGCATTGGAGAAGTTTATCAAGAAGACCTCAAGGACACTATCTACCAGATTTGCGGACGCCAAGATGAACAATGGGAGTTAGTCAGCACCAAGAAGGATAGATCCATTGCATCATTTATCCAGGAGTTAAACCAGCACATTCGACACCACGAGAACCAGATGTGCAATGATATGATAGAGTTGAAGAATGCGAAGGCTAGGATCATCGAGTTAGAAGGAGAACTGAAGGCTACACGCAAGGATTACATGGACGAAATCGTAGCTCTGGCAAGGCACAATGGCGATCTTAAGCAGGAGATTGAAGAACTCAAGGCGAAGTTAGCATCCAGAAAGGAAGACATGTACGTCGCATGTCCGGACAACTACATCATTCTCGACGATACCGATTCGGATCCAAGTGAACCCGACTTTGAAGACGAAGCTGGAGCAGACATCATGGAGTCTTCCACTGATTCAAATTTCTAGATGACCACCAATTATTAGTAGTATTTTCCCCATGTATACACTATAGTCCGAGCACTTTTGTGATAGTTCTAGATCGATTATATGCCCTTGTTGAATTGAATGAAGTGATTTTGTGTGCAGTTGCTCATGTGCATTGGGGTAGTGTTTTCTCTTTAGACCTCACTCTATCCTTAATTCTCATCTTTTCTAAACCCTCAGATGCCTCCGAGACATGACAATGGATTTCCACCGGAACTCACTCAGTTGATCCAACAGCAGAATCAATTGATGCAATTGTTAGTCCAGAATCAGCAAAACAACAACAACAACAACCCACCTCCACCGCCACCACCTGTTGACCACTTAGCCCGTTTCCTTAGGCTGAATCCGCCGGTGTTTTCTAGTAGCACCGAACCAATAGTAGCAAACGATTGGCTCTGCAAGATAGGAAGGGAGTTGACCACTGCAGGATGCACAGATGGTGAGAAAGTGAAGTTTGCCGCACACCAGCTTGACGGACCCGCGGCAGCATGGTGGGAGAATTTCACAGCCACTTACCCAGTTGACACCATAACATGGGATCAGTTTCAGCAAGCTTTCCGCACTGCCCATGTTTCAGCAGGAGCTATGGCCATGAAGAAGCGTGAGTTTCGCAACTTACACCAAGGAGGAAGGACAGTTGGCCAGTACGTTGATGACTTCAGCAAGTTAGCACGTTATGCCTCAGATGACGTTGCTACGGATGCAGCTAAGCAGGAAAAGTTTCTGGAAGGATTAAATGATGAGCTAAGCATACAGTTGATGGTAGCAAGTTTTCAACAACTACAAGGAGTTGGTAGATCGTGCCATCATGATTGAAGGGAAGCAACAACAGATTGAGAACCGCAAGAGGAAGTATGGACAGGGGAAGTATAACTCTGGAGCCCAGCAGAAGCCCCGTTTTACCCCTAAACCGGGAATTCAGTTTCAGCATACCCATGGAGGAGGAAGTTCGCACAACCATAATGGCCACAAGAATGGTAATGGGAATGGAGGAAGCAACGGCCAGAATCGGACCATCCCATCAACCCCAGCCAAGAGAGATCTGAGTCAAGTCACCTGTTTCAAGTGTTCCAAGACCGGACATTATGCTAATGAATGTCCTGAAGGCCAGAATGGAAATGGCAATGGAAGCTCAGGGAAGAAGCCGAACCCATTCAATAGGGGACAGGTGAACCACGTTAGTGTGGAGGAGGTTGAAGATCAGCCTGATGCAGTAATCAGTAAGTTTTTGGTTAAGTCATTTACCGCACTCGTTCTTTTCGATACTGGTGCATCGCATTCATACATATCAAGGGGATTTGTGGAAAAATATAGCCTTCCCACTAGGATTCTTAAAACGCCTATGCTAGTAAGCTCGCCAGGAGCAGAGTACATGGCCAGACAAGGATGTTTTCAAGTGCCATTAAGCATAGGAAGGCATGTTTTCCCAACAGATTTAATTATTCTGGAATCCCAGGGTCTGGATGTAATTCTCGGTATGGATTGGCTGTCGATGTATGGAGGAAACATCGATTGCGCCAGTAAGACAATTTTGCTCACAACGCCAGAAGGAAGAAGGATCAAGTATGTACCCCGGCATGTGCCAAATAGGACACAAGTAAATTGCCTAACAGGAGTTGTGCAGGAGGAAGTACCAGTGGTAAAGGATTTTCCTGATGTATTTCCTGAAGAGTTGCCAGGCATGCCACTGGATAGAGACATTGAGTTTTTGATTGAGTTATTGCCAGGTACAGGCCCAATATCGAAGCGGCCATACCGGATGCCAGCAAAGGATTTGGTAGAAATTAAGAATCAGATTAAGGAGTTACTGGAGAAAGCTTACATACGCCCAAGTTCTTCGCCTTGGGGATCACCCGTACTTCTAGTGGAGAAGAAGGATGGATCATTACGGATGGTTGTTGATTACCGTGGATTGAACGAAGTAACAATCAAAAACAAGGACCCACTGCCAATGATTAATGATCTGTTTGATCGTTTGCAAGGAGCTAAAGTGTTTTCCAAGATCGACTTGCGATCAGGGTACCATCAGTTGAAGATTCGAGAGCAGGACATACCTAAGACAGCATTCACCACAAGATATGGACTGTATGAGTATATCGTTATGTCATTTGGATTGACTAACGCGCCTGCCTATTTTATGAACCTGATGAACAAGGTGTTTATGGAGTTTTTGGATAAGTTCGTCATAGTGTTCATTGATGATATCCTGGTTTATTCAAGGAATGAAGAAGAGCATAAGGAACATTTGCGTTTGGTTTTGGAGAAACTAAGGGAACATCAGTTATATGCCAAATTTAGCAAATGTGAGTTTTGGTTGAAAGAAGTAGGATTCCTCGGACACGTTATATCCGGAGAAGGGATAGCAGTTGACCCCACAAAGGTTGACCGTAACCGAATGGGAAGCACCAACGACAGTTGGAGAGATCCGGAGTTTTCATGGACTCGCAGGATACTACCGGAGATTTATTGAGAACTTTTCAAAGATTGCGAAGCCTATGATGGAGTTGTTGAAGAAGGATACTAAGTTCAAATGGACTGAGGAGTGTGAGGCTAGTTTCCAGGAGTTGAAAAAACGTTTGGTTACCTCACCAGTGTTGATTTTGCCAGATCAGACCAAGGATTATGAGGTATATTGCGACGCTTCACGGCGAGGACTTGGAGCAGTGCTTATGCAGGAAGGGAGAGTTGTTTCGTATGCTTCACGACAACTGAAGCCTCATGAATTGAATTATGCTACGCATGATTTAGAGTTAGCAGCCGTAGTGCATGCATTGAAGACATGGAGACATTTTCTCATTGGAAATCATTGTGAGGTGTACACGGATCACAAGAGTTTGAAGTACATTTTCACGCAGAAGGAGTTGAACCTCAGACAAAGGAGATGGGTGGAACTCATCAAGGATTATGATATGAGATTGCATTACCATCCCGGAAAAGCTAATGTAGTAGCAGACGCATTGAGCCGTAAGAGCCATGTAAATACGTTGATGACGGGAGAGATACCAAAAGAATTAGCAGAAGACCTTCGTGAACTATGTCTGGGGATAGTTCCGAGAGGCTATGTGGCAGCATTGGAGATTCAGTCAACATTGATGGATAAAATCAGAGAAGCTCAGAAATCTGACAAGGAGATTGCTTCTATAAAGAAGAAAATGAGTGAAGGAAAAGCAAAGGGATTTCGTGAGGATGAGCACGATAGCCTATGGTTTGAGGACCATGTTTATGTTCCCAATGACCCAGAGATCAGGAAGTTGATTCTACAAGAGGCACATGATTCACCATATTCGAATCACCCAGGAAATACCAAGATGTATTTGGATTTGAAGGGGACATTCTGGTGGACCAGAATGAAGAAGGATATTGCGGCATATGTAGCAGTTTGTGACATATGTCATAGAGTAAAGGCAGAACATCAGAAGACAGCCGGATTGTTGCAACCATTGCCGATACCCGAATGGAAGTGGGATAAGATAGGCATGGATTTTATCACAGGACTACCCAGGACGAAGGCAGGTTATGACTCGATATGGGTAGTAGTTGATCGTTTGACGAAGGTAGCACATTTCATTCCAGTTAAGACCACTTATACCAGTGCAAAGTTGGCAAAGATATACATGACTAGGATCATTTGTTTGCATGGAGTTCCGAGGAGTATTCTATCAGATAGAGGAACCCAATTTACCTCAAAGTTTTGGAATCAGTTGCATGAAACTTTGGGAACCAGGCTAGAGTTCAGCACCGCTTTTCATCCACAGACAGATGGACAGACCGAGAGAGTCAATCAGATTTGGAAGATATGCTGAGAGCTTGTGCACTAGATTATGGATCTAGTTGGGAAGATAACTTGCCGTATGCGGAGTTTTCCTATAACAACAGTTACCAAACCAGTTTGAAAATGGCACCTTTCGAAGCTTTATATGGAAGGAGGTGCAGGACACCGTTGTCATGGGACGAAGTTGGAGACCGTCAGTTGTTTGGACCCGATTTGATTACAGAGTCTGAACAGAAGGTGAAATTGATTCGCGATAGGCTCAAGGTAGCCCAGTCCAGGCAGAAGAGCTACGCAGATTCTAAACGCAAGGAGACAGTTTACGAAACCGGAGACATAGTTTATCTCCGAGTATCCCCACTACGAGGAGTTAAGCGCTTTGGAGTTAAGGGAAAATTAGCACCGCGTTTCGTTGGACCTTATAAGATCTTGCAACGTATGGGAGAAGTCGCTTATAAGTTGGAATTACCAAAGGGACTGTCAGGAGTTCATGATGTATTCCATGTTTCTCAGCTGAAGAAATGTCACGCCGAGATGGCGGAGGTACCGCTAAAAGATACAGGGATGCTTGAAGCGATTCAGTTGAAGGACGATTTAACGTATGAGGAGAAACCCGTCAAGATTCTCAATTTTGCCAGCAGAGTTACCCGCAGCAAGGTTATCAAGTTTTGTAAAGTTCAGTGGAACCACCACTCCGAGGATGAAGCCACCTGGGAGAGAGAAGAAGATTTGCTCAAGGACCACCCTCACCTATTTTCTAGCCAACCCGAATCTCGAGGGCGAGATTCATCTTAAGGGGGGTAGGTTTGTAACATCCCAAATTTTCAATTTGGAATGTTATACATTAGATCATCATGCATATCATATTTTCTTGCATTTTGGTCGATCCTAGAAATTTCACGCAACTCAAGGACCCCTGGAGAGAGTTGGAGATTTCGTTATTTTCATATTTGAGTTTTCTCAAATTTTGAAAAGAGGATCATTTGATTTTATTTATTTCATCTTCATTATTTTCCCGATATCAAAAATATAAGAGAGGGGAATAATATGACTTTCCCAAATTTAGGAAAAATGAAGATTTAATAAAAAAATCGAACTTTGGATGTTTTCCGGATTTTAAGTTGCGTTTTATTTGGATTAGGGAAAAATGCGTGTTTTCAAAATTTGCACCTAGGCCCCGGGAAAAGTTCATTTTGTTCGACTCATTTTTAGGAGTCGGGGAAAATTTACTTTGGGAATTTTGGAGTTCGTTTAGATTTTCTTTCTTTGTTTTTCTGCGCGCGTATCTATTTAAAAAAAACCCGCATCGCGCCCGCCTGGGCCAAGCCCCAGCCGGCCAGGCCAAGGCCCAGCCGCCCCTCGCGCGCGCCCGCGCGCCGCCCCGCCGCCGCCCGCCCCGAGTCCGAACCGGACTCTAGCGCCGCCGCCGCCTTTGCTTGCCCCCTCCCCCAAGTCTTCCTCCCCCCCCCTTTAAATACCCAAGCACCCCCCTTCTCCCCACACCACCCCGCAGCACGCAGCAGCAGCCGCCGCCGCCGCCTGCCCGCGCCGCAGCCGCTGCCACACCGCCGCCCGCGCCTCGCCTCTGCCCCGCCGGAGCCCCTCGCCGGAGCCCCTCGCCGAGGTAGCGTGCGCCGCGCCACCCCTCCCCTCGGTTCGGTTTAAAAAAAACGTTCTGGTTTCTTTTCGTTTCATTTTTTCGATTTTCTTCCGAAACCCTAGATCGGTTTTTCGTTTTCTTTTCCGGTTTAGTTGCTTAGAGACCGTTCGCCGGACCGTTCGTTTTAACAAACGTGATCACCGGTTATTCTCGGTTAACGAACGTCCGTTCGTGTAACCGTTCGTCGTTTTCTTTTTTGTCGGATTTATTCCGCGTTTTTATGATCGCGATTTCAGATCCGATCTTCGTTCTAGTTTATCTCCCCGCTCGTTTATCGGAATCAGGTGATTCAAGCGCCTGGAGTTTTGTTTCGAAACCGCCGTTCCGACTAATCAACTTAAATAGGTTTTTGCTACTGTAAAATTTGACCTAGTTTCAACTTGCTAGAACCGAGTTGTTTTCTTCCGCCGTTTGTTTTCCGTTGCTTTGTTCGGTTCGTTCTTTCTTTGCAACCGGAGTTCTTAAGTTGAACTTTCTGGTTCGATCTCTTGTTCGAGTTTTACCTGTGCATTAGATGAGTACTTAATGTATGCTTGTTGTTTGTCTGCGATAGATTACCCGGAATGCGCCGCCTGTTACTTCGAATCTCTAGGTCTCGCGGATCATCAGCAAGGCAAGTAACACTTTGATCTTACCTTTTCTACAACCCAGTTTTATTGCATTAGATCAACCCTCACACATTGCATGATTAGGATCTAATTAAATTGTGGGATGGGAAGTAGATGAGGTAGTACCTATTACCTGTTTATTATGAAACCTTTGGGAGTTACTTCTACGTTTGCTTATTATGCCATGCTATGCTAGTAGACGTGGATTGGGTGAGTGATATCCATGACAGATGTGAGTTTGATAAAGTTAAGGGTTTATCTAAGGTGGCAACTTAAACACACATCTGGGTGGATTGAGGCACCTGGTTTCTATCAGGACTTGCCTGTTTTTCTTTTGGACCGCCACCCAGGCTCAAAGGGATCATAAGATCTTTCATGCTAGAAACTTCTGTGTGCAGCCACAAGCCATTATGGGCTCTGGCATAGTTGACTAAGTCGTGCGAACTCTTATAGGGTAGACTAGCAGATGTAGGGGAAAGTAGGTGTACCGGTCTATCCATCGTAAGGTGCTAGCGCTTCTGAAAGACTGTGTCTCGGTCATCCGTTTTTCAAACACTGTGTAGTGCGAGAAACCCAACGGAGGCGATCGAGTCTTGTGGGGAAAAGTGCGCAAACCTCTGCAGAGTGTAATAAACTAATCATGATTAGCCGTGTCCCCGGTTATGGACATCTTGAGTATCTAGTACTTGAATATCGTGTGAATCTCATCATGTTACTTCTAATTAATATTGTTGGGTTTTAATTGTTCACTTAATTGGGATCGGAATGTTGTCAACCATTCTCGTTGTTCAACTACCATGATAGTTAAATAAATTCATTCCTTTGTAGTAGGGAAAAACTGGCTTTACGCAAAACTGTAACCATAGAGCTTTCCACCAGCCATACATGCATATAGTATAGCTCATTACTGTTCATTACTCTCTGTGTGTTACCTTGCCAGCATATTCCATGTGCTGACCCGTTTTCAGGCTGCAACTTTCATGTTGCAGACATTTCAGACGACGAGTAAGGTGCTGTTAGGTTGTGGTTCTATACTCAGTGATGCCGTTGGAGTTGATGGACCCATTTATCTTCCAAGTCTTCTGCTGTTATCGATATTAGATGGCCTTAAGCCATATTTATTGTAATAAGTTCTCTTTTGAGACCCCGATGTAATAAGTGTGTGATTGCTACTCTCTTATAAATCCTTCGAAGTACTGTGTGGTGTCAGCATTACTGATCCAGGGATGACACCGGAGCACAGAGACTTGATCCATTCGGGTTTGGTCGCTACAAGTGCTTGCAGAGAATACCTTGCTGAAAACCGCTTATCATTTCCTTCTGCTCCTCGTTGGGTTCGACACTCTTACTTATTGAAAGGACTACGATAGATCCCCTATACTTGTGGGTCATCAAGACTCTTTTCTGGCGCCGTTGCCGGGGAGTGAAGCGCCTTTGGTAGGTGGAATTTGGTAAGGAATAATTTATATAGTGTGCTCAAATTTACTGTCACTTGTTACTATGGAAAGTAATCCTTTGAGGGGCTTGGTCAGGGTATCTTCACCTTGACCAGTAGAGCAAAGAGTTGCTCCTCAACCTACTGAACCTACTGAAAATGAAAATGAAAATGTCTACTTTGAGATTCCTTCGGGTATGATAGAAAAAGTGCTAGCTAATCCTTTTGCAGGAGACAGAACAATGCATCCTGATGAGCACCTAATATATGTGGATGGTGGTTCCTAGATATTTAATGATTGATGTTAGTTCGCATTTTATTTATGGTGCTTTCCGTAAAATGCTCACTAAATATGATGTTAATCATAGAATTGCATCTCCTTATCACCCACAGTCTAGTGGTCAAGTAGAATTGAGCAATAGAGAACTCAAATTAATTTTGCAAAAGACTGTTAATAGATCTAGAAAGAATTGGTCCAAGAAACTTGATGATGCATTATGGGCCTATAGAACTGCATATAAAAATCCTATGGGTATGTCTCCGTATAAAATAGTTCACCTCTCGAACTAGAACATAAGGCTTATTGGGCTATTAAAGAGCTCAATTATGATTACAAACTTGCCAGTGAGAAGAGGTTATTTGACATTAGCTCACTTGATGAATGGAGAACCCAAGCCTATGAGAATGCCAAATTATTTAAATAAAAGGTTAAAAGATGGCATGACAAAAGGATACAAAAGCGTGAGTTTAATGTAGGTGATTATGTATTGTTATACAACTTTCGTTTAAGATTTTTTGCAGGAAAACTTCTCTCTAAATGGGAAGGTCCTTATGTTATCAAGGAGGTCTATTGTTCCGGTGCCATAAAAATCAACAACTTCGAAGGTACAAATCCGAAGGTGGTGAACGGTCAAAGAATTAAACATTATATCTCAGGTAATCCTATAAATGTTGAAACCAATGTTATTGAAATCGTAACCCCGGAGAATTACATAAGGGACACTTTCCAGAATGTTTCAGACTCCGAAAAGGAATAGGTATGTGGTACGGTAAGTAAACCGACTCCAAAACAGTTCTAATGGTAATTTTCCTCCGTTTTGGAATATTTAGAAAAATAGAAAAATAAGTAGCAGTCCGGGAAGGACAAGAGGGCTCCACGAGGGTGGAGGGCGCGCCCTACCCCCTGGGCGTGCCCCTACCTCGTGGGCACCTCGTGTGCTCCCCAGACTCCCTTTTCTTACACGACACGTATTTTGGTCAGTAAATATTCATTATATAATCTCCCAAAGGTTTTGACCACCGTATCACGCAAAAATCTCCTGTCTTTATTTCGAGCTGTTTTTCTGACAGATCCAGGTCGTCATGTCGTCTTCAAGTGCCCCCAAGGACGAGTTCTTCGAGAAGGTCATCAACCCCTACCTCGCGGAAGTGCTGCAACACCCTCAAACCATTGAGATGCGTGAGGGGTTGTTGCACATCTGCGATGTTGAGGGACCAAGGAAGACCAGAAGCACGGAGGCAAGGCTCGAGGCATTGGAGCAAGAAGTTTTCAAGTGTCACAAGATGGTTGATGTCTACTACACAACCTTCTTCTTGTAGACGTTGTTGGGCCTCCAAGTGCAGAGGTTTGTAGGACAGTAGCAAATTTCCGTCAAGTGGATGACCTAAGGTTTATCAATTCGTAGGAGGCATAGGATGAAGATGGTCTCTCTCAACCAACCCTGCAACCAAATAACAAAGAGTCTCTTGTGTCCCCAACACACCCAATACAATGGTATATTGTATAGGTGCACTAGTTCGGCGAAGAGATGGTGATACAAGTGCAATATGGATAGTAGATAATGGTTTTTGTAATCTGAAAATATAAGAACAACAAGGTAACTAATGATAAAAGTGAGTGTAAACGGTATTGCAATGATAGTAAACAAGGTCTAGGGTTCATACTTTCGCTAGGCCCCTATATATAGTGGAGGGGAGGGAGGGCAGCCGCACCTGAAGCCCTGGCGGCTCCCTCCCTCCTGTGACACCTCTTCCTCCCCGCTTGTGCTTGGCGAAGCCCTACCGGGATCCCGCTACTTCCACCACCACGCCGTCGTGCTACTAGATCTCCATCAACTTCTCCTCCCCCTTGCTGGATCAAGAAGGAGGAGACGTCTCCGTTCCGTACATGTTTTGAACGCGGAGGTGCCGTCCGTTCGGTGCTAGGATCATCGGTGATTTATATCACGGCGAGTACGACTCCATCAACCCCGTTCTCTTGAACGCTTCCGCTTAGCGATCTACAAGGTTATGTAGATGCACTCCCTCTCTCTCGTTGCTAGTATCTCCTAGATTGATCTTGGTGACACGTAGGAAAATTTTGAATTATTGCTACGTTCCCCAATAGTGGCATCACGAGCTAGGTCTATGCGTAGATTCTATGCACGAGTACAACACAAAGCAGTTTTGGGTGATGATTTGTTCAATTTGCTTACCGTTACTAGTCTTATCTTGATTCGGCGGCATTGTGGGATGAAGCGGCCCGGACCGACCTTACACGTACACTTACGTGAGACTGGTTCCACCGACTGACATGCACTTGATGCATAAGGTGGCTGGCGGGTGTCTGTCTCTCCCACTTTAGTTGGATCGGATTCGATGAAAAGGGTCCTTATGAAGGGTAAATAGCAATTGGCATATCACCGTTGTGGTTTTGCATAGGTAAGAAACGTTCTTGCTAGAAACCCATAGCAGCCATGTAAAACATGCAACAACAATTAGAGGACGTCTAACTTGTTTTTGCAGGGTTTGCTTTGTGATGTGATATGGCCAAAAGGATGTGATGAATGATATATGTGATGTATGAGATTGATCGTGTTCTTGTAATAGGAATCACGACTTGCATGTCGATGAGTATGACAACTGGTAGGAGCCATATGAGTTGTCTTAATTTATTTATGACCTGCGTGTCAACATAAACATCATGTAATTACTTTACTTTATTGCTAACCATTAGCCATAGTAGTAGAAGTAATAGTTGACGAGGCAACTTCATGAAGACACAATGATGGAGATCATGATGATGAAGATCATGGTGTCATGCCGGTGACAAAGGTGATCATGCCGCACCTTGAAGATTGAGATCAAAGGCGCAAGATGATATTGGCCATATCATGTCACTTTATGATTTGCATGTGATGTTTGTCATGTTTACATCTTATTTGCTTAGAACGACGGTAGCATAAATTAGATGATCCCTTGCAATAATTTCAAGAAAGTGTTCCCGCTAACTGTGCACCGTTGCTAAGGTCCGTTGTTCCGAAGCACCATGTGATGATCGGTTGTGATAGGTTCTAACGTTCGCATACAATGGGTGTAAGCCAGATTTACACATGCAATACACTTAGGTTAACTTGACGAGCTTAGCATGTACAGACATGGCCTCGGAACACGGAAGACCAAAAGGTCGAACATGAGTCGTATAGTGGATACGATCAACATGAAGATGTTCACCGACTATGACTAGTCTGTCTCACGTGATGATCAGACATGGCCTAGTTAACTCGGATCATGTATCACTTAGATGACTAGAGGGATGTCTATCTAAGTGGGAGTTCATTGAATAATTTGATTAGATGAACTTAATTATCATGAACATAGTCAAAAGGTCTTTGCAAATTATGTCGTAGCTCATGCTTTGGTTCTACTATTTTAGATATGATCCTAGAGAAAATTTAGTTGAGAGTTGACAGTAGCAATTATGCGGACTGAGTCCGTGAACTGAGGATTGTCCTCATTGCTGCACAGAAGGGCTATGTCCTTAATGCACCGCTCAGTGTGTTGAACCTCGAGCATCGTCTGTAGATGTTGGGAAACATCTGACATACATGTTTTGATGACTACGTGATAGTTCAGTGCGTAATACTAACGGTTTAGAATTGTGGCACCAAAGACGTTTTTGAAACGTCGTAGAACATATGAGATGTTCCAAAGACTGAAATTGGGATTTCAGACTAATGCCCACGTCAAGAGGTATGAGACCTCTGACAAGTTTCTTAAGCCTGCAAACTAAGGGAGTAAAGCTCAATCGTTGAGCATGTGCTCAGATTGTCTGAGTACCACAATCGCTTGAATCGAGTGGGAGTTAATCTTGCAGATGAGATAGTGATAGTTCTCCATAGTCACTGCCACCAAGCTATTAGAGCTTAGTGATGAACTATAACATATCATGGATAGACATGATGATCCTGTTGGGGAACGTTGCAGAAAAAAAAATCCTACGGTTTCACCAAGATCCATCTATGAGTTCATCTAGCAACGAGTGATTGGATGCATCTACGTACCTTGTAGATTGCGAGCGGAAGCGTTCAAAGAACGGGGATGAGGGAGTCGTACTCGGCGTGATCCGAATCACCGGAGATCCTAGCGCCGAACGGACGACACCTCCGCGTTCAACACACGTACGGTCAGCGTAACGTCTCCTCCTTCTTGATCCAGCAAGGGGGAAGGAGAGGTTGAGGAAGATGGCTCCAGCAGCAGCACGACGGCGTGGTGGTGATGGAGCTGCAGTACTCCGGCAGGGCTTCGCCAAGCTCTATGGAGGAGAAGGAGGTGTTGGAGAGGGAGAGGGAGGCGCCAGGGGCATGCGTGCGGCTGCCCTCCTTCTCCCCCTCTATATATAGGGAGCCTAGGGGGCAGTGGCCCTAGGAGATGCAATCTCCTAGGGGGGCGGCGGCCAAGGGGTGGGGGGCTTGCCCCCCAAGCAAGGGGCGCTCCCTTTTAGGGTTTCCCCTACCCTAGGCGCATGGGCCCTAGGGGAAGTGGCGCCCCAGCCCACTTTGGTCTGGATCCCTTCCCTCTTCAGCCCATGGGGCCCTCCGGGATAGGTGGCCCCACCCGGTGGACCCCCGGGACCCTTCCGGTGGTCCCGGTACAATACCGGTGACCCCGAAACTTGTCCCGATGGCCAAAATAGCACTTCCTATATATAATTCTTTACCTCCGGACCATTCTGAAACTCCTCGTGACATCCGGGATCTCATCCGGGACTCCGAACAACATTCGGGTTACTGCATATACATGTCCCTACAACCTTAGCGTCACCGAACCTTAAGTGTGTAGACCCTACGGGTTCAGGAGACATGTAGACATGACCGAGATTGCTCTCCGGTCAATAACCAACAGCGGGATCTGGATACCCATGTTGGCTCCCACATGCTCCTCAATGATCTCATCGGATGAACCATGATGTCGAGGATTCAAGCAACCCCGTATACAATTCCCTTTGTCAATCGGTATGTTACTTGCCCGAGATTCGATCGTCGGTATCCCAATACCTCGTTCAATCTCGTTACCAGCAAGTCACTTTACTCGTACCGTAATGCATGATCCCGTGACCAGACACTTGGTCACTTTGAGCTCATAATGATGATGCATTACTGAGTGGGCCCAGTGATACCTCTCCGTCATACGGAGTGAAAAATCCCAATCTTGATCTGTGTCAACCCAACAGACACTTTCGGAGATACCTGTAGTATACCTTTATAGTCACCCAGTTACGTTGTGACGTTTGGTATACCCAAAGCACTCCTACGGTATCCGGGAGTTACACGATCTCATGGTCTAAGGAAAGGATACTTGACATTGGAAAAACTCTAGCAAACGAACTATACGATCTTGTGCTATGTTTAGGATTGGGTCTTGTCCATCACATCATTCTCCTAATGATGTGATCTCGTTATCAATGACATCCAATGTCCATAGTCAGGAAACCATGACTATCTGTTGATCAACAAGCAAGTCAACTAGAGGCTTACTAGGGACATGTTGGTGTCTATTTATTCACACATGTATTATGATTTCTGGATAACACAATTATAGCATGAATAAAGACAATTATCATGAACAAGGAAATATAATAATAATGCTTTTATTATTGCCTCTAGGGCATATTTCCAACAGTCTCCCACTTGCACTAGAGTCAATAATCTAGTTACATTGTGATGAATCGAACACCCATGGAAATCTGGTGTTGATAATGTTTTGCTCTAGGGAGAGGTTTAGTCAACGGATCTGCTACATTCAGGTCCGTATGTACTTTACAAATATCTATGTCTCCATCTTGAACATTTTCACGAATGGAGTTGAAGCGACGCTTGATGTGCTTGGTCTTCCTGTGAAACCTGGGCTCCTTGGCAAGTGCAATAGCTCCAGTGTTGTCACAGAAGAGTTTGATTGGCCCGACGCATTGGGTATGACTCCTAGGTTGGTGATGAACTCCTTCACCCATATTGCTTCATGTGCTGCCTCCGAGGCTGCCATGTACTCCGCTTCACATGTAGTTCCCGCCACGACGCTCTGCTTGCAACTGCACCAGCTTACTGCCCCACCATTCAAAATATACACGTATCCGGTTTGTGACTTAGAGTCATCCAGATCTGTGTTGAAGCTAGCGTCGAGGTAACCCTTTACGACGAGCTCTTCGTCACCTCCATAGACGAGAAACATTTCCTTAGTCCTTTTCAGGTACTTCAGGATATTCTTGACCGCTGTCCAGTGTTCCTTGCCGGGATTACTTTGGTACCTACCTACCAAACTTACGGCAAGGTTTACATCAGGTCTGGTACACAGCATGGCATACATAATAGAACCTATGGCTGAGGCATAGGGGATGACACTCATCTCTTCTATATCTTCTGACGTGGTCAGACATTGAGCTGAGCTCAATTTCACACCTTGTAACACAGGCAAGAACCCCTTCTTAGACTGATCCATATTGAACTTCTTCAATATCTTATCAAGGTATGTGCTTTGTGAAAGACCTATGAGGCGTCTTGATCTATCTCTATAGATCTTGATGCCTAATATATAAGCAGCTTCTCCAAGGTCCTTCATTGAAAAAATCTTATTCAAGTAGGCCTTAATGCTGTCCAAGAGTTCTATATCATTTCCCATCAAAAGTATGTCATCTACATATAATATGAGAAATGCTACAGAGCTCCCACTCACTTTCTTGTAAACGCAGGCTTCTCCATAAGTCTACGTAAACCCAAACGCTTTGATCATCTCATCAAAGCGAATGTTCCAACTCCGAGATGCTTGCACCAGCCCATAAATCAAGCGTTGGAGCTTTCACACCTTGTCAGCATTCTTAGGATCGACAAAACCTTCTGGCTGCATCATATACAATTCTTCCTTAAGGAAACCGTTAAGGAATGCCGTTTTGACGTCCATTTGTGTCGGGGGTGCTGATCCCCACGGACACCTATGGGACCACGGCGGACCGAGCCCGTTTGTGGTTCGGCAGCGGGGCGGAGAGAGCACGAAGAGCAGATCGAGGCGATGCGCACGAGCGACACGATTGGTTTACCCAGGTTCGGGCCACACGGATGCGTAAAACCCTACTCCTGCTTTGTGTTTGTATTGATTTCTTGCTCGGGAGCGCGGTGTGCTACAGTACACAGCGGCAGCTATCGAGACCGAGCGTGAGAGTGTTTTGTTCGCCGACCCCCTCTATGTTGCGCATGGGCCTCCTTTTATACGCTAAAGGGGTCACCGACAGGTGGCAACATAGAGAAGGGCAAAAATGGAAAAGGCACTGCGGTTGGCACCGCCGCCTACAACAGTGTAATCATACCTAACCCTGACGGCAGGGGACAAAGGCATTAAATGCTTGTCTGTGTCGCCTAGACGGTGCAGAAAGGGACCGCTAGGGACGCCATTGCTTGCCACGACGGCAACCTTGTCAGCGCCGCTTGCCACCGTGTACCTCTGGCTGCACAGCTTTCTGCCACGTACGCCTGGAAGGGTCCCAGAGTGACACGTTGGTGGATGCGCTGGAGCGCAGGTACAGAGTGGAAGCTTGCCGCGGCAAGAGCCTTGCCGCGTTTGTTGTCTTGTTGCGCCCGGGAGCTTGTCGCTCACCGAGCCTTGGTTGGCCTTCCCGGCAAGCTCCTCTTGCCGGGGTCTTGTCTCCTTCCCGGCAAGCTCTTCTTGCCGGGGCCTTGAATACTTTGTTCTTGAATGGCTCCAAAGGAACCATGGAGGATCTTGGCGGACACCCGGCAAGCCTTGCCGCGGGACGCTGCGACTGCCCGTGCACAAGTTCGGGATACTAAGGTACCCCTACTTTAGTACACCGACAGGAGCCCCCGAGCCTGGGCAATACACGGTGCCGAGCGCTGTTGGGCCAGGCCCAAAACAGGGCACGGGCACGCGCGGCCTAGGTTACGCCGTATCTCACTCCGCATCCACCGCGCCCTCCCCACACGGCACGCGTCGAACGCGGCGTTGTGGGAGAAATCGTGGGCGGTTTCTTTATTAGGAAAGGCGGAACGTCCGCCACCTCCCCCTTTATAAGCAAGGGGAAGCAGGGGTAGTGCGCCCACTCGCTCCTTTTCCTCTCCAATCTCAGAAGCCTCCGTCCCGCCTCCGTCTTCCCAAAGCAGCAAGAGAGCAGCGCCCTGCTCCCCCCATTGCCACCAACACCACCAACGCCGTCGACCTCCTCCACCACCTCCGCCATGGCTCCGAAAGCCGACAAGGGGAAGGCCGTGAAGACGACCGAGGCGCAGCGGCTTGCAGCGCTGCGGAAGGAGCGAGCCATCTCCCCCCCCCCCAATCTTGACGCGAAGGAGTTGAGGGAGTACTACTACCTCTTCTAGTCGATGGAGACGCGAGCACATCCGAGCACCAAGGTACTCCCGGCCTCTGCTCACAAAATGGCTCCACACGGCTACCCTTTTTTCGTCGTGTTCTTCTACCGTGGGCTCTGCCCGCCCTTCTCGGAGTTCTTTTGCGACATCATGAATACCTATGGTCTCTGCCTCCTTGACTTCACCCCCAATGCCGTCCTCACCATGGCAGTTTTCGCACACCTTTACGAAAACTTTGTCGGAGTCCACCCAAATGTAGCTCTTTTCCGCCATTTCTTCATGCCCCGAGTAGAGAGAGGAGAGCCTCTGTCCGGCGGAATTGCTTGGATCTCAAGGTCCGGCAAGAAGGATTCGTATTTGGAGGGAGAGTTCCGTGGCAAGTGGGAGGAGTGGAGGGCAGATTGGTGTTGGATAGTTGAGGAGAACCCGCAGCCATTCACCGCCCGGCGCCAAGTAGCAGCAGCACGCGGCAGCGATTGGAGCGACGTGGCCCCGGAAGACAGTAGGCTGAGGATTGCCGTCACCGGGATCCAGCGCCTCAGGCTTGCCGGACTCACTGTGGGCGCCGTTGGCGCAGATTTCCTTCGCTGCCGCATCGCCCCCCCTACAGGAACGGAGGAGGCCCGCCTGGAGTTCAAGAACACGGCGGATATCATGAGGCTGCGCCCGGGCCTCAATTACAACTTCACTGTCTTGGAGCTCAACGCAATGCTGCAGGAGCTCTTCAAGTATGATCCTGACCACCCAAAAGTCTTTAGGTTGCCGCAGGGTGTCGTCCCGTTGTGCAACAACTCTGCACTCGACCGCATCAGGGCAATGATGCCACTGTGCGACTCGCACGGAATCGTGCCAACTTGGCAGGAGCCTGAAGACGACGTCGTGCAGCAGTTCTTCGACAACTTGGTGGAGGTGCCGATCCGCCCCGACGAGAAGGATGGCCTCACTCGCGACACCACCGAGGCAGAGTTGAAGCGCATCGCCACCAGGCTAGAAGAGGCGGCGGCAGCTGCAGCGGCAGGCGAGTTCGGATTCACTTTGGAGGAGGCAGCGGCAGTAGAGGCGGCAAACCGCGCCGAGCGAGAGGAGCTCGCCAGCAAGAAAGAGCTTGCCCGGCAAGAGGAGCCTGCCGGCAAGAAAGATCTTGCCGGGCAAGGGGAGACCTCCGGCAAGAAAGAGCTTGCCGGGCATGACGCCGAGCTGAGCGAGCCCGCCGAGGAGACGAGCGGCTCGTTGGATATCAACTCCTCCTCCTCCTCGTCTTCAGACAGCACGCCGCAAGCAGAGCCTCCATCTCCACCAAGAAGGCGTCTCCGCAAAGTCGGGGACGTGGCGAGGCGGCAGGCGAGTCGACAGTCGCCGCGTCGAGCGACACGCTCCACCGTGGCAAGCACCGTTGCCGCGGGAGCGCCCCACGCTGCCGCGACAACTGGAGCAGGGTCTTCCCGGACCACTGCTTCTGCTCCTGCCAAGCGACCAAGGGAACCCACTCCTCCACCTTCCCGCGCCGGACATGAGCCAGACTTTGATTTCTCCGCGTTCAGCTCCGGTGAGGAAGAAGAAGAAGAGTAAGTTTTCCTTGTTGTTCTTGCAGTCCACCAATCCTTGCTGTTTTTGTCTTGCATCTTACTTGCTTTTCTCTGAATCTGTTCCTTTTCAGGACTCTGGCTTAGAGGGCAGCAAAGAGGGCCAAGGCGCCGGTGATTGTCATCGAGGACGAACCCACCGCGTCAGCAGGGGACGCGCCCGAGATGACCTTGCCGGACCCGGCGGCTGATCTCTAGAGCAGCCCCCAGCGTAAGTATCTTGTTTGCTTTCCGCTGTCGGGGCGCTCACGAAGATTCTTGCTTTATTGATATCTGTTTGTTGACTTGTGCAGGAGCAGAGCAGCCCCATCAGGAGAGCCCGGAGGCCGCCCCCGAAGCGCCAAGGGAGAGTCCTCCGGCAAGGGAGAGGTCCCCGACAAGGGAGAGCTCTCCGGCAAGGGAGGAAGCTCCGGCAAGGGAGGAGCCCCCGGCAAGGGAGGGGTCTCCGGCAAGGGACAGCACCAGCGGCCCCCCGGCGACAGAGACCACGACCATAGAGCGTGGCACAGGTAATCTCCTTGCTCGAAAACTTCCCTTGGCTTCTTCTTTTTGTTGATCTTCTTCTTCTTTCTTTTCTTGGATATTTGTTTGATTCTTCTCTCTCTTTTCCGGCTGTCAGATCCATCTGCTGCTGAGCCGATGGAGACTGAAGTTGCCGCTGATGACGCTGTTGCCGCTGAGGAAGCAGCCGGCGCCGACGAGCCCACCGGCGAAGAGGCCGCCAGGACTGCCGCAGCAGAAGCAGGCGGGGGGTTTGGCGATCATACTGACGACCCGGAGGCCGCAGGAGCGCCAGGCGCTGCACCGACCGCCGACCCCTCCGCTGCTGCCGCCGCGCCAGGCTCCGAAGAGCCCCAGCCTGGCGTGTACTTGAAGGCCGGCGACGACATCTTCATCAACTTCCCCTGGGCGTCAAGCTCCAGGGCGCCGGTCGAGGGAGAAATCTTTGACAGAGAAGTGCTGGCCTCCGCCGGGCTGGTGCTGGTCGACGCGCCAAGCAGCAGCAGCGGCGAGCCTGAGGAGGAGCGGCTGCTGTGGAAACTGATATCACTCTACCGTGCCCGGCAGGCCAAGCTGGATTCCTGGGAAGCGCTTGTCGCCAAGGCGGGAGTCGATGTTGACAAGCGTGCGGAGGAGCTCCGGGGCCAAAATCAAGAAGCTCTCCGGTCCTTGGCGGCGGAGCGGGAGCAGCTTGCCGAGGAGCAGAGGGCTTTCCTCCTCGAGAAGGCCGAAGTTGAAGAACAACAAAGACTTGCCACTGAGAAGCTGTCCGTGCAAGAGGGCGAGCTGGTGCAGCGGAAAGTCGATCTTGACAGCCACGAGGAGGAGCTTGCCGCGCGCGAGCAAACGGTTGGCGGAGCCCTCAAGCAAGCCGAAGACGCTGCCGCAGCTGCTGAGGCCGCCAAGAATGAGTTGCAAACGAAGGTGGCGCAGCTGGAGGCCGACCTCAAGGCGAACGGCGACGAGCTTGCCGCGCTCAAGCTTGAGCGCGAGAAGGACGCCGTCAGCTACTCGGAGCTGCAGACCCGCCTCGCCGAGAAGGGCAAGGAGCTTGACGCCGCCAAGGACTCCGCTGCCGATCTTGAGTCGAAGCTGATCGCCTTGACCAAGACACTTGACAGCACCAAGGAGTAGGAGACAGCTCTGAAGGAGGAATTCAAGGCCGGCAAGGCGCTGCTGGCGAGCGCTGCCGCCGCCCAGAGCACATTCCGGGAGAATGTGGAGCACTGGACGGAAGGGCTCGTGGACATTGCCGCCGACATCGACAAGGAGTTGGCGCAGCTGGGAATGGAGGATCTCGGGTACTCCTCCGATGAGAACCTCCAACCCAGCGCCAAGCTCACTTCTTTCTTCAAGGGCGTGGCAACGGCACTCCGGCGACTCCGGGAAGGGATCCCGAAACAGCTTGACGACGAGTCGCGCAAGATCTGCGCGGGAGCTCTTCAGAAGGTGCTGATGAAGGTGGCGTTCCGCAATCCGGGCCTCAGCCTCACCAACGTCCTCCGGTCCTTGCCACCGGATGCTGATCTGGAGGCGCTCAAGGCCCTTGTCGCACCCATTGTGGACAGGGTGAGCAGGATCAAGAGAGTCGAGGGCAACCGTGTAGATTAGTTCACCCATTTCCTTCTTTTCTTGTCGCTTCTGATCATGTCATGAAAACAATTTGTTAGAGCCGCGACAAGCTTATCTTGTAATATAACTTTATTCTGTGCAATGATTGCAATGTTATTTCCTTTACTTGATTCCTTCCTTTGTATGTTTTTACCCTACGCTTTTAGGGAACTTGCCGGCGCAGGCACCTTTGCCGCGAGCGCTGAGTGCGGAACATCAGCAGCCTGCTGGCGGTGCCGTAGCCGACAAGAAACCTTGTCGCCGCTAGTCGCAGCTCACTTAGGTTGTTGAGCGGACTCGAAACAACAGTAAGGGTGCGACTAGCTATGAGTTGGTTCCTCCGCGCATAGGTTTTCCATACAAAGCACGGTCGTTCAAGGAAAATAACTTAAAAATTTAAAGGGAATTTGATTGCTCAAACTTTGGCAACTTATCTTTTCTGTTACTTGCTTCCCGGCAAGGCGAAACCTTCTTGAACGACGCATGGTCCATATCATTATCTTCTCCCTTCCCCCCCCCCCCCCCGGCAAACTTGTGCGCGAGGGAAACTTCTTTTCCTTGCGAAAAAGAAAGATGATGAAATAAAAATATGGAGCCTTATGGCTCGTTGTTGCTTACCGGGGGTAAGTGCTGCACAAAATGTCAGATAACATACGCAAATAATAAAAAGCATGAAATCGACAAGGTGTGCTAAGCACATGATATTTATGCATGGGGTCTACGCCCGGCTTTGTACAAAGGATTACATGCCACAGCGGCAAGACTTGTACAAAAGGTGGTTGCCGGAACGGGTTCCGGCAACCGCGCCCTATGGGTAAAACTTGCGAAGATGCTCAATATTCCAGGAGTTGCTCACTGGGATGCCATCTTCGGTCTCCAGGCGGACAGCGCCAGGCCTAGTGACTCGTTTCACCCGGTAAGGGCCTTCCCACTTCAGCGTCAACTTGTTGGAATTCTTGGCGGACTGAACGCACCGAAGAACAAGGTCGCCTTCCTCGAGACTTCTGGCGTTAACTTTGCGGCTATGGTAGCGGCGCAAAGCTTGCTGGTAGCGAGCAGCTCGCACAGCAGCCTGAAGACGGTCTTCCTCAAGGAGCAGCGCATCATCTTGCTGCAGCTGCTCTTGCTCAAGCTCATCGTAAGCGAGCACTCAAGGCGACCCGTATACGAGTTCCGTGGGAAGAACTGCCTCCGCTCCATAGACTAGAGCGAAGGGTGTCTGGCCAGTGGCTCAATTTGGCGTCGTCCTGATCGACCAAAGAACCACCGGCAGCTCCTCGATCCAGTTTCTTCCGCACTTGTGCAGCCTGTCGAAAGTTCTGGTCTTGAGCCCGCGCAGCACTTCAGCATTTTCCCTCTCCGCTTGACCGTTGCTTCTCGGGTGAGCAACAGAAGCGAAGCAGACCTTGGCGCCAAGATCTTGGACGTACTGCATGAAGGTGCGGCTCGTAAATTGTGTACCGTTGTCGGTAATTATCCTGTTAGGGATCCCGAAACGGCAAACAATTGACCTGAAGAACTTGACTGCTGACTGTGCTGTCACCTTCCTCACTAGTTCCACTTCCGGCCACTTTGAGAACTTGTCGATTGCAATGTACAAGTACTCAAAGCCCCCGACAGCTCGGGGAAAGGGGCCGAGGATGTCGAGCCCCCAGACCGAAAATGGCTAGGATATAGGGATCGTCTGGAGAGCTTGAGGTGGCTGGTGTATCTGCTTGGAATGAAACTGGCACGCTTCACACTTGGTTACTTGTGCAGTTGCATCCTGGAGGGCTGTCGGCCAGAAGAAGCCTTGCCGGAATGCTTTGATGACAAGTGCTCTTACGCCAATGTGGTGACCACATATGCCTCCATGTATCTCTGCCAACAGCTTTTGTCCATCTTCCCGGGGAATACACTTCAATTTCACTCCATTGAGTCTTCTTCTGCACAGTGTGTTATCGACAAACTGGTACATATTAGACTGCCGGGCTACTCTTTCTGCTTCTTCTTGCTCTTCGGGAAGTTCTCCTGTCTGAAGGAAATGGACAATCTGCTGCGCCCATGCTGGAGCTTGTGGCTCGACAACAAGGACTAAAGGCATGTCTGCTGCTGCGGGAACATCCGCTTCTACGGCAAGAACCTGCGGCTCTGCCGGAGCTTGACGTTCCCCGGCAAGCTTGCCGGAGCAAAACTTGTTGGGAGCGTCTGCTTCAACGGAACAAACCCTGGGGCTTGCCGGAGTAGACTGCTCCTCAGCACCGTTGGTGTTGATCTTGGGTACCTTTTTGGCGGCGGCTTCGGGAAGATTTGCCGGAAAATAGTCGCTAGAAATCAACTTCCTCTTCTTGCTCTGTCCAGTTGATGGTGTTACGGACGGCTGAGTTAGCTTGAGCACAAAGATCCCTAGTTCCACAGGTAACTTAAGCGTGGCGCACTTTGACAGGCCATCGGCAATGTCGTTCTGAGCTCTTGGGACATGCTCCATCTGCAGGCCGTCAAAGTGCTCTTCTAGCTTTCTCACTTCGTCAACGTAGGCTTCCATCAAAGGACTCTTATAATTCTTGTTCACTTGGCGGACGACAAGCTGCGAGTCACCCCTGACAATGAGCTTCTTGATCCCAAGGTCTGCCGCAATCCTGAGACCGGCAAGCAAGCCTTCATACTCTGCAGTATTGTTTGTCGCTTGCTCCTTGGGAAAGTGCATCTGTACCACGTACTTGAGGTTCTCTCTGGTGGGTGCGACAAGCAGCACGCCAGCACCGGCGCCTCGTAGCGAGAAGGCACCGTCAAAGTACATGAGCCACTCTTTGCTTGCTTCCTTGACGGGGATGCTCGTCTCCGGAATTTCTTCGTCTGGTGTTGGCGTCCACTCTGCTATGAATTCTGCCAATGCTCTGCTTTGGATAGTTGAAGTACTCTCAAACTTGAGGCCAAAGTTTGACAGTTCCAGTGCCCACTCGACAATCTTGCCGGTCACTTCTGGATTCTGCAATATCCTCTTCAGCGGAAAGCGAGTGACAACTGTGATCTCGTGTGCTTGGAAGTAATGGCGTAGCTTTCTCGAGGCCATGAGAAGGCCAAAAAGCAACTTCTGCACACCAGAGTACCTTGACCTAGCCCCCTGCAGAAGGGAGCTGACAAAGTAAACTGGGCGCTGCACCATTTTCTTTTGTATCTCTTCACGCACCTGCGCAGTTCCATCCTTGTCGGGACCAGAGCGTGTTGGGGAAGCCCCCTGCTTGTCACTGGATGCGCTTGCCGCGGTTGCTATCTCGTCGTCTGCCTCCCTCTCCGCCACTAACGTAGCACTAACCACTTGATTGGTTGCCGCTATGTACAGCAGCAACTTCTCTTGCGGCCTAGGTGCGACAAGTGTTGGAGTGGAGGACAGGTATCTCTTCAAGTCCTGCGGCGCAGCCTCCGCTTCCAGAGTCCATTTCATTGGACCTGCCATTTTCAAAATTTTGAAAAATGACAGGGCGCGCTTGGCAGACCGAGAGATAAACCTGCTGAGAGCAGCCACGCAACCGGCAAGCTTCCGGACATCCTTGACGCGCTTTGGTGCTTCGATCTGCTGAACGGCCTTGATCTTGTCGGGATTGGCTTCAATTCCTCGCTGAGACACAAAGAACCCGAGAATCTTGACGGAAGGGACTCCAAACACACACTTCTCCGGGTTGATCTTGACGTTGATCTTGCGTAGATTTGCAAAGGTTTCTTCTAAATCTTGAATCAGAGTTGCCCTGTCCTTGCTCTTGACCACTATATCATCCATGTAGGCCTCCACATTTCTATGTATTTGCGGCTTAAGAGCGACATGGACTACTCTTGCAAATGTTGAACCAGCATTCTTTAATCCGAAAGGCATCCGTATGAAACAGTACGTGCCACATGGAGTAATGAATGCGGTTTTCTCCTCATCCTCTTCTGCCATGAAGATCTGATGGTATCCTGAGTATGCGTCAAGAAATGAAAGCAAATCGCATCCGGCTGTGGAGTCAACAATCTGGTCAATGCGCGGCAAGGGAAATGGGTCTTTGGGACAAGCTTTATTAACATCAGTAAAGTCAATACAAAGCCTCCATTTTCCATTTGCCTTGCGCACTACAACAGGATTGGCCAACCACGTGGGATGGATCACTCCTCTGACGAGGCCTGCTGCTTCCAATTTCTTAATCTCTTCTGCTATGAATTCTTGGCGCTCCACTGCTTGCTTCCTGACCTTCTGCTTGACGGGCCGCGCATGAGGACAAACGGCAAGATGGTGCTCAATTACTTTCCTGGGAACACCGGGGATGTCAAACGGTTTCGCCTTGCCGAGAAGCAAGTAACAGAAAAGATAAGTTGCCAAAGTTTGAGTAATCAAATTCCCTTTAAATTTTTAAGTTATTTTCCTTTACTTGATTCCTTCCTTTGTATGTTTTTACCCTACACTTTTAGGGAACTTGCCGGCGCAGGCACCTTTGCCGCGAGCGCTGAGTGCGGAACGTCAGCAGCCTGCTGGCGGTGCCACAGCCGACAAGAAACCTTGTCGCCGCTAGTCGCAGCTCACTTAGGTTGTTGAGCGGACTCGAAACAACTGTAAGAGCGCGACTAGCTACAAGTTGGTTCCTCCGCGCACAGGTTTTCCATACAAAGCACGGTCGTTCAAGGAAAATAACTTAAAAATTTAAAGGGAATTTGATTGCTCAAACTTTGGCAACTTATCTTTTCTGTTACTTGCTTCCCGGCAAGGCGAAACCTTCTTGAACGACGCCTGGTCCATATCATTATCTTCTCCCTTCCCCAAATTACAACGTTCACTCTCCCACTTGAGAAGATGATAAGTCAACGCGCCCACCAAGTGCAATGTGGGCCATTGGCTTAGGCCACGGGCCTTGTTGATCCCCACGGACACCTATGGGACCACGGCGGACCGAGCCCCTTTGTGGTTCGGCAGGGGGGCGGAGAGAGCACGAAGAGCAGATCGAGGCGATGCGCACGAGCGACACAATTGGTTTACCCAGGTTCGGGCCGCACGGATGCGTAAAACCCTACTCCTGCTTTGTGTTTGTATTGATTTCTTGCTCGGGAGCGCGGTGTGCTACAGTACACAGCGGCAGCTATCGAGACTGAGCGTGAGAGTGTTCTGTTCGCCGACCCCCTCTATGTTGCGCATGGGCCTCCTTTTATACGCTAAAGGGGTCACCGACAGGTGGCAATGTAGAGAAGGGCAAAAATGGAAAAGGCACTGCGGTTGGCACCGCCGCCTACAACAGTGTTATCATACCTAACCCTGACGGCAGGGGACAAAGGCATTAAATGCCTGTCTGTGTCGCCTAGACGGTGCAGAAAGGGACCGCTAGGGACGCCATTGCTTGCCACGACGGCAACCTTGTCAGCGCCGCTTGCCACCATGTACCTCTGGCTGCACAGCTTTCTGCCACGTACGCCTGGAAGGGTCCCAGAGCGACACGTTGGTGGATGCGCTGGAGCACAGGTACAGAGTGGATGCTTGCCGCGGCAAGAGCCTTGCCGCGTTTGTTGTCTTGTCGCGTCTGGGAGCTTGTCGCTCACCGAGCCTTGGTTGGCCTTCCCGGCAAGCTCCTCTTGCCGGGGTCTTGTCTCCTTCCCGGCAAGCTCTTCTTGCCGGGGCCTTGAATACTTTGTTCTTGAATGGCTCCAAAGGAACCATGGAGGATCTTGGCGGTCACCCGGCAAGCCTTGCCGCGGGACTCTGCGACTGCCCGTGCACAAGTTCGGGATACTAAGGTACCCATACTTTAGTACACCGACAATTTGCCATATCTCATAATCATAGAATGCGGCAATTGCTAACATGATTCGGACGGACTTTAGCTTCGCTACCGGTGAGAAAGTCTCATCGTAGTCAACCCCTTAAACTTGTCGATAACCCTTAGCGACAAGCCGAGCTTTATAGATGGTCACAGTACCATCTGTGTCTGTCTTCTTCTTAAAGAGCCATTTATTTTCTATGGCTCGCCGCTCAACGGGCAAGTCAGTCAAAGTCCATACTTCGTTTTCATACATGGATCATATCTCGGATTTCATGGCTTCTAGCCATTTGTCGAAATCCGGGCCCGCCATAGCTTCTTCATAGTTCGAAGGTTCACCGTTGTCTAACAACATGATTTCCAAGACAGGGTTGCCGTACCACTCTGGTGCGGAACGTGTCCTTGTGGACCTACGTAGTTCAGTAGCAACTTGATCTGAAGTTTCATGATCATCTTCATTAATTTCCTCTCTAGTCGGTGCAAGCACCTCAGGAACATTTTCTTGAGTTGCGCCATTTTCCGGTTCAAGAGGTAATACTTCATCAAGTTCTACTTTCCTCCCACTTACTTCTTTCGAGAGATACTCTTTCTCTAGAAAGGATCCATTCTTGGCAACAAAGATCTTGCCTTCGGATCTGAGGTAGAAGGTATACCCAATAGTTTCTTTAGGGTATCCTATGAAGACGCTTTTTTCTGACTTGGGTTCGAGCTTTTCAGGTTGAAGTTTCTTGACATAAGCATCGCATCCCCAAACTTTTAGAAATGACAGCTTAGGTTTCTTCCCAAACCATAATTCATAAGGTGTCGTCTCAACGGATTTCGACGGAGCCCTATTTAAAGTGAATGCGGCAGTCTCCAAAGCATAGCCCCAAAAATATAGTGGTAAATCGGTAAGAGACATCATAGATCGCACCATATCTAATAGAGTGCGATTACGACATTCGGACACACCATTACGCTGAGGTGTTCCAGGCGGCGTGAGTTGTGAAACTATTCCACATTTTCTTAAGTGTGTGCCAAACTCGTGACTCAAGTATTCTCCTCCACGATCTGATTGTAAGAACTTGATTTTCCTGTCACGTTGATTCTCAACCTCACTCTGAAATTCCTTGAACTTTTCAAAGGTCTCAGACTTGTGTTTCATTAAATAGACATACCCATATCTACTCAAGTCATCAGTGAGGGTGGGAACATAACGATAGCCACCGCGAGCCTCAACACTCATTGGACCGCACACATCAGTATGTATGATTTCTAATAAGTTGGTTGCTTGCTCCATTGTTCCTGAGAACGGAGTCTTGGTCATTTTACCCATGAGGCATGGTTCGCACGTGTCAAATGATTCGTAATCAAGAGACTCTAAAAGTCCATCTGCATGGAGCTTCTTCATGCGTTTGACACCTATGTGACCAAGGCGGCAGTGCCACAAGTATGTGGGACTATCATTATCAACCTTACATCTTTTGGTACTCACACTATGAATATGTGTAGCATTACGCTCGAGATTCATTAAGAATAAACCATTCACCATCGGAGCATGACCATAAAACATGTCTCTCATATAAATAGAACAACCATTATTCTCGGATTTAAATGAGTAGCCATCTCGTATTAAACGAGATCCTGATACAATGTTCATGCTCAAACTTGGCACTAAATAACAATTATTGAGGTTCAAAACTAATCCTGTAGGTAAATGTAGAGGTAGCGTGCCGACGGTGATCACATCGGCCTTGGAACCATTCCCGACACGCATCGTCACCTCGTCCTTCGCCAGCCTTCGCTTATTCCGCAGCTCCTGCTTTGAGTTACAAATGTGAGCAACTGCACCGGTATCAAATACCCAAGAGCTACTATGAGTACTGGTAAGGTACACATCAATTACATGTATATCACATATACCTTTCGTGATGCCGGCCTTCTTGTCCACTAAGTATTTGGGGCAGTTCCGCTTCCAGTGACCACTTCACTTGCAATAAAAACACTCAGTCTCGGGCTTGGGTCCATTCTTTGGCTTCTTCCCGGCAGCTTGCTTGCCGGGCATGGCAACCCCCTTGCCATCCTTCTTGAAGTTTTTTTACCCTTGCCTTTCTTGAACTTAGTGGTTTTATTCACCATCAACACTTGATGTTCCTTTTTGACTTCTACCTCTGCTGATTTCAGCATTGCAAATACTTCAGGAATGGTCTTTTCCATCCCCTGCATATTGAAGTTCATCACAAAGCTCTTGTAGCTCGGTGGAAGCGACTGAAGGATTCTGTCAATGACCGCGTCATCCGGGAGATTAACTCCCAGCTGAGTCAAGCGGTTATGCAACCCAGACATAGTGAGTATGTGCTCACTGACAGAACTGTTTTCCTCCATCTTACAGCTGAAGAACTTGTCAGAGACTTGATATCTCTCGACCCGGGCATGATCTTGGAAAACCATTTTCAGCTCTTCGAACATCTCATATGCTCCGTGTCTCTAAAAACGTTTTTGGAGCCCCGGCTCTAAGCTGTAAAGCATTCCGCACTGAACGAGGGAGTAGTCATCGGGACGTGCCTGCCAAGCATTCATAACGTCTTGTTCTGCAGGGAGAACAGGTGCGTCACCTAGCGGTGCTTGTAGGACATAATCTTTCTTGGCAGCTATGAGGATGATCCTCAGGTTCCGGACCCAGTCCGTGTAGTTGCTGCCATCATCTTTCAGCTTGGTTTTCTCTAGGAACGCGTTGAAGTTGAGGACTACGTTGGCCATTTGATCTACAAGACATATTGTAAATATTTTAGACTAAGTTCATGATGATTAAGTTCATCTAATCAAATTATTCAATGAACTCCCACTTAGATAGACATCCCTCCAGTCATCTAAGTATAACATGATCCGAGTTAACTAGGCCGTGTCCGATCATCACGTAAGACGGACTAGTCAACATCGGTGAACATCTTCATGTTGATCGTATCTTCTATACAACTCATGCTCGACCTTTCGGTCTTTTGTGTTCCGAGGCCATGTCTGTACATGCTAGGCTCGTCAAGTCAACCTAAGTGTTTGCATGTGTAAATCTGTCTTACACCCGTTGTATGTGAACATTTGAATCTATCACACCCAATCATCACGTGGTGCTTTGAAGCAACGAACTGTCACAACGGTGCACAGTTAGGGGGAACACTTTCTTGAAATTATTATGAGGGATCATCTTATTTACTACCGTCGTTCTAAGTAAACAAGATGCAAAAACATGATAAACATCACATGCAATCAAATAATAATAGTGACATGATATGGTCAATATCACATAGCTCCTTTGATCTCCATCTTGGGGCTCCATGATCATCTTGTCACCGGCATGACACCATGATCTCCATCATTATGATCTCCATCATCGTGTCTCCATGAAGTTGCTCGCCAACTATTACTTCTACTACTATGGCTAATGCGTTTAGCAATAAAGTAAAGTAATTTACATGGCGTTTCTCAATCACACGCAGGTCATACAAAAAAAAGACAACTCCTATGGCTCCTGCCGGTTGTCATACTCATCGACATGCAAGTCTTGATTCCTATTACAATAGCATGAACATCTCATACATCACATATATATCATTCATCATTCATCACAACTTTGGCCATATCACGTCACAAAACACTTGCTGCAAAAACAAGTTAGACGTCCTCTAATTGTTGTTGCAAGTTTTACGTGGCTGCAATAGGGTTCTAGCAAGAGCGTTTTCTTACCTACGTGAAAGCCACAACGTGATTTGTAAACTTCTATTTACCCTTCATAAGGACCCTTTTCATCGAATCCGCTCCAACTAAAGTGGGAGAGACAGACACCCGCCAGCCACCTTATGCAACTAGTGCATGTTAGTCGGTGGAACCGGTCCCACGTAAGCGTACGTGTAAGGTTGGTCCGGGCCACTTCATCCCACAATACCGTTGAAGCAAAATAAGACTAGTAGCGGCAAGAAAGTTGACAACATCTACGCCCACAACAAATTGTGTTCTACTCATGCAAAGAGAACTACGCATAGACCTAGATCTTGATGCCACTGTTGGGGAACGTTGCAGAAAACAAAAAATTTCCTAAGTTTCACCAAGATCCATCTATGAGTTCATCTAGCAACGAGTGATTGGATGCATCTACGAACCTTGTAGACCGCGAGCGGAAGCGTTCAAAGAACGGGGATGAGGGAGTCGTACTCGACGTGATCCGAATCACCGGAGATCCTAGCACCGAACGGACGGCACCTCCGCGTTCAACACACGTACAGTTAGTGTAACGTCTCCTCCTTCTTGATCCAGCAAGGTGGAAGGAGAGGTTGAGGAAGATGGCTCCAGCAGCAGCACGACGGCGTGGTTGTGATGGAGCTGCAGTACTCCGGCAGGGCTTCGCCAAGCTCTATGGAGGAGGAGGAGGTGTTGGAGAGGGAGAGGGAGGCACCAGGGGCATTGGTGCGGCTGCCCTCCCTCTCCCCCTCTATATATAGGGAGCCTAGGGGAGCGGCGGCCCTAGGAGATGCAATCTCCTAGGGGGCGGCGGCCAAGGGGTGGGGGGCTTGCCCCCCAAGCAAGGGGGCGCCCCCTTTTAGGGTTTCCCCTACCCTAGACGCATGGGCCCTAGGGGAAGTGGCGACCCAGCCCACTTTGGGCTGGATCCCTTCCCTCTTCAGCCCATGGGGCCCTCCGGGATAGGTTGCCCCACCCGGTGGACCCCCGAGACCCTTCCGGTGGTCCCAGTACAATACCGGTGACCCCGAAACTTGTCCCGATGGCCGAAATAGCACTTCCTATATATAATTCTTTACCTCCGGACCATTCCGAAACTCCTCGTGACGTCCGGGATCTCATCCGGGACTCCGAACAACATTCGGGTTACTGCATATACATATCCCTACAACCCTAGCGTCACCGAACCTTAAGTGTGTAGACCCTACGAGTTCAGGAGACATGTAGACATGACCGAGATTGCTCTCCGGTCAATAACCAACAGCGGGATCTGGATACCCATGTTGGCTCCCACATGCTCCTCGATGATCTCATCGGATGAACCACGATGTCGAGGATTCAAGCAACCCCGTATACAATTCCCTTTGTCAATCGGTATGTTACATGCCCGAGATTCGATCGTCGGTATCCCAATACCTCGTTCAATCTCGTTACCGGCAAGTCACTTTACTCGTACCGTAATGCATGATCCCGTGACCAGACACTTGGTCACTTTGAGCTCATAATGATGATGCATTACCGAGTGGGCCCAGTGATACCTCTCCATCATACGGAGTGACAAATCCCAGTCTTGATCCGTGTCAACCCAACAGACACTTTCGGAGATACCCGTAGTATACCTTTATAGTCACCCAGTTACGTTGTGACGTTTGGTATACCCAAAGCACTCCTATGGTATCCAGGAGTTACACGATCTCATGGTCTAAGGAAAGGATACTTCACATTGGAAAAACTCTAGCAAACGAACTATACGATCTTGTGCTATGTTTAGGATTGGGTCTTGTCGATCACATCATTCTCCTAACGATGTGATCTCGTTATCAATGACATCCAATGTCCATAGTCAGGAAACCATGACTATCTGTTGATCAACGAGCTAGTCAACTAGAGGCTTACTGGGGACATGTTGGTGTCTATTTATTCACACATGTATTACGATTTCCGGATAACACAATTATAGCATGAATAAAGACAATTATCATGAACAAGGAAATATAATAATAATGCTTTTATTATTGCCTCTAGGGCATATTTCCAACAGATCCTTGAGCAATTCGCGATGTTTGACACTGTGAAAGTAGAAATCAAGTAGGAGCATCAATTGTTGATGGTTAGTAAAACCACTAGTTTCAAGAAGGGCAAGGGAAAGAAGGGATACTTCATGAAACGGCAAATCAGTTGCTGCTCTAGTGAAGAAACCCAAGGTTGAACCAAACCCGAGACTAAGTGCTTCTATAATGAGGGAAATGGTCACTGAAGCGGAACTACCCTAGATACTTGGTAGATGAGAAGGCTGGCAAGGTCGACAGAAGTATTTTGAATATACATTATGTTATTGTGTACTTTACTAATACTCCTAGTAGTACCAGGGTAATAAATACCGGTTCGGTTGCTAAGTGTTAGTAACTCGAAATAAAAGGCTACGGAGACTAGCTAAAGGTGAGATGATGATATGTTGGAAGTGTTTCCAAGGTTGATGTGATCAAACATCGCACGCTCCCTCTACCATCGAGATTGGTGTTAAACCTAAATAATTGTTATTTGGTGTTTGCGTTGAGCATAGACATGATTGGATTATGTTTATCGCCATACGGTTATTCATTTAAGGAGAATAATGGTTACTCTGTTTACTTGAATAATACCTTCAATGGTCTTGCACCTAAAATAAATGGTTTATTGAATCTCGATCATAGTGATACACATGTTCATGCCAAAAGATATAAGATAGTAATGATAGTACCACATACTTGTGGCACTGCCATTTGAGTCATGATGGTATAAAACGCATGAAGAAGCTCCACGTTGATGGATCTTTGGACTCACTCGTTTTTGAAAAGATTGAGACATGCGAACCATGTCTATTGGTAGATATGCATGAAGAAACTCCATACAGATGGATCATTTGGGATCACTTGATTTTGAATCACTTGAGACATGCAAATCATACTGCATGGGCAAGATGACTGAAAGGCCTCTTTTTCAGTAAGATGGAACAAGAAAGCAACTTGTTGGAAGTAATACATCTTGATGTGTGCAGTCCAATGAGTGCTGAGGCACGTAGTGGATATCGTTGTGTTCTTACTTCACGGATGATTTGAGTAGATGCTAAGTATATTTACTTGATGAATCATGAGTCTGAATTATTGAAAGGTTCAAGTAATTTCAGTGTGAAGTTGAAGATCGTCGTGACAAGATGATAAAATGTCTATGATATGATCATAGAGATGAATATCTGAGTTACGAGTTTGGCACACAATTAAGACATTGTGGAAATTGTTTCACAACTAATACCGCCTGGACCACCATAGTGTGATGGTGTGTCCGAACATCACAACTGCACCCTATTGGATATGGTGCATACCATGATGTCTCTTATCGAATTACCACTATCGTATATGGGTTAGGCATTACAAACAACCGCACTCACTTTAAACAAGGCACCACACAATTCCGTTGAGACGACACCGTATGAACTTTGGTTTAGAGAAACCTAAGCTGTCGTTTCTTAAAAGTTTGGGGCTGTGATGCTTGTGTGGAAAAGTTTCAGGCTGATAAGCTCGAACCCAAAGCAGATAAATGCATCTTCATAGAATACCCAAAAATTAGTTGGGTATACCTCCTATTTCAGATCCGGAAGCAAAAGTGATTGTTTCTAGAAACGGGTCCTTTCTCGAGGAAAAGTTTCTCTCAAAAGAATTGATTGGGAGGATGGTGGAGACTTGATGAGTTTATTGAACCGTCACTTCAACTAATGTGTAGCAGGGCACAGGAAGTTGTTCCTATGGCACCTACACCAATTGAAGTGGAAGCTTATGATAGTAATCATGAAACTTCGGATCAAGTCACTACCAAACCTCATAGGTCGACAAGGATGTGTACTACTTCAAAGTGGTACGTAATCCTGTCTTGGAAGTCATGTTGCTAGACAACAATGAACCTACGAGCTATGGAGAAGCGATGGTGGGCCCAGATTCCGATGAATGGCTCAAGGCCATAAAATCCAAGAAAGGATCCATGTATAAAACAAAGTATAGACTTTGAAAGAACTACTTGATGGTCGTAAGGCTATTGGGTGCAGATGGATTTTAAAAGGAAGACGGACAATGATGGTAAGTGTCACCATTAAGAAAGCTCAACTTGTAGTTTCCCGACAAGTTCAAGGAGTTGACTACGACGAGACTTTCTCACTCGTAGCGATGCTAAGAGTCTGTTGGAATTATGTTAGCAGTTACTGCATTATTTATGAAATCTTGCTGATAGGATGTCAAAACATTGTTTCCACGACGTTTTTCTTGACGAAAGGTTGTATGTGATACATCCAGAAGGTTTTGTCAATCTTGAAAGATGCTAACAAGTATGCAAAGCTCCAGCGACCCTTCTAAGGACTGGAGTAATCATCTTGGAGTTGGAATGCACGCTTTGATGAGATGATCAAAGATTTTAGGTTTATACGAAGTTTATGAGAAACTTGTATTTCCAAAGAAGTGAGTGGGAGCACTATAGAATTTCTGATGAGTATATGTTGTTGATCAGAAATGATGTAGAGTTTCTGGAAAGCACATAGGGTTATTTGAAAGTGTTTTTCAATGGAAAACCTGGATTAAGCTACTTGAACATTGAGCATCAAGATCTATAAGAATAGATCAAAATCGCTTAATAGTACTTTCAAACGAACACATACCATGACAAAATTTTGAAGGAGTTCAAAAATAGATCAGCAAAGAAGGAGTTCTTGGCTGTGTTATAAAGTATGAGTATTGAGTAAAACTCAAGACCTCACCACGGCAGAATAGAGAGAAAGGACGAAGGTCGTCCCCTATGCTTTAGATGTAGGCTCTAAAGTATGCTATGTTGTGTACCGCACCTGAAGTGTGCCAAGCCATGAGTCAGTCAAGGGGGTACAAGTGTGATCTAGGAATGGATCACAGGACAACGGTCAAGGTTATCCTTAGTAACTAGTGGACTAAGGAATTTTCTCGATTATGGAGGTGGTAAAAGAGTTCGTCGAAAGGGTTACACCGATGCAATCTTTGACACTAATCTGGATGATTCTGAGTAGTAAACCGGATTCGTATAGTAGAACAGTTATTTGGAATAGCTCCAAGTAGAGCGTGGTAGCTGCATCTACAAGATGACATAGAGATTTGTAAAGCACACACGGATCTGAAAGGTTCATACCCGTTGACTATAACATCTCTCACAAGCATAACATGATCAAACCCAAAACTCATTGAGTGTTAATCACATGGTAATGAGAACTAGATTATTGACTCTAGTAAACTCCTTGGGTGTTAGTCACATGGGGATGTGACCTTGAGTGTTAATCACATAGCGATGTGAACCGGATTATTGACTCTAGTGCAAGTGGGAGACTGTTGGAAATATGCCCTAGAGGCAATGATAAATTAATTATTATCATATTTCCTTGTTCATGATAATCGTTTATTATCCATGCTAGAATTGTATTGATAGGAAACTCAGATACATGTGTGGATACATAGACAACACCATGTCCCTAGTAAGCCTCTTGTTGACTAGCTTGTTGATCAATAGATGGTTACGGTTTCCTGACCATGGACATTGGATGTCATTGATAACGGGATCACATCATTAGGAGAATGATGTGATGGACAAGACCCAGTCCTAAGCCTAGCACAAGATCGTGTAGTTCGTATGCTAAAAGCTTTTCTAATGTCAAGTATCATTTCCTTAGACCATGAGATTGTGCAACTCCCGGATACCGTAGGAATGCTTTGGGTGTACCAAACGTCACAATGTAATTGGGTGGCTATAAAGGTGCACTGCGGGTATCTCCGAAAGTGTCTGTTGGGTTGGCACGAATTGAGACTGGGATTTGTCACTCCGTGCAAATGGAGAGGTATCTCTAGGCCCACTCGGTAGGACATCATCATAATGTGCACAATGTGACCAAGGAGTTGATCACGAGATGATGTGTTACGGAACGAGTAAAGAGACTTGCCGGTAACGAGATTGAACGAGGTATCGGGATACCCACAGTCGAATCTCGGGCAAGTATCGTACCGATAGAGAAAGGGAATTGAATACGGGATTGATTGAATCCGCGACATCATGGTTCATTCGATGAGATCATCGTGGAGCATGTGGGAGCCAACATGGATATCCAGATCCCGCTGTTGGTTATTGACCGGAGAGTTGTCTCGGTCATGTCTACATGTCTCCCGAACCCGTAGGGTCTACACACTTAAGGTTCGGTGACGCTGGAGTTGTAGAGATATTAGTATGCGGTTAACTAAAAGTTGTTCGGATTCCCGGATGAGATCCCGGACGTCACGAGGAGTTCCGGAGTGGTCCGGATGTAAAGATTTATATATAGGAAGTCCAGTTTCGGCCACCGGGAGAGTTTCCGGAGTCATCGGTATTGTACCGGGACCACCGGAAGGGTCCCGAGGGTCCACCGGGTGGGGCCACCTATCCCGGAGGGCCCCATGGTCTGAGCGGGCGTGGGAACTAGCCCCTGGTGGGATAGTGTGCCCCCCTTGGGCCTCCCATGCGCCTAGGGTTGGAAACCGTAAGGGGTGGGTGCGCCTCCACTTAGCTTGGAGGCCAAGCCACCCCTAGGGCTGCCGCCCCCCTCCCAAGATGGGATCTACAAGGGGCCAGCGCCCCCCTAGGCCCCTATATATAGTGGAGGGGAGGGAGGGCAGCCGCACCTGAAGCCCTGGCGCCTCCCTCCCTCCCGTCACACCTCTTCCTCCCCACTTGTGCTTGGCGAAGCCCTGCCGGGATCCCGCTACTTCCACCACCACGCCGTCGTGCTGCTGGATCTCCATCAACTTCTCCTCCCCCCTTGTTCGATCAAGAAGGAGGAGACGCCTCCGTTCCGTACGTGTGTTGAACATGGAGGTGCCGTCCGTTCGAAGCTAGGATCATCGATGATTTGGATCACCGCGAGTACGACTCCATCAACCCCGTTCTCTTGAACGCTTCCCCTTAGCAATCTACAAGGGTATGTAGATGCACTCCCTCTCTCTCGTTGCTAGTATCTCCTAGATTGATCTTGGTGACACGTAGGAAAATTTTGAATTATGGCTACGTTCCCCAACAACAGCAAGTGTTCTCAAATCTTTAAAGACTCAATCCAATAAGATAACTTCAAAGGGGAAACTCAATCCATTACAAGAGAGTAGAGGGTGGAGAAAACATCATAGGATCCAACTATAATAGCAAAGCTCGTGATACATCAAGATCGTGCCAAATCAAGAACATGAGAGAGAGAGAGAGATCAAACACATAGCTACTGGTACATACCCTCAGCCCTGAGGGAGAACTACTCCCTCGTCATGGAGAGCACCGGGATGATGAAGATGGCCACCGGAGAGGGATTGCCCCCTCCGGCAGGGTGCCGGAATGGGTCTAGATTGTCTTTCGGTGGCTACGGAGGCTTCTGGCGGTGGAACTCCCGATCTATTGTGCTCCCCGATGTTTTTAGGGTATATGGTGATATATAGGCGGAAGAAGTATGTCAGGGGGCCCATGAGGGGCCCACGAGGGTGGAGGGCGTGCCCCCTGCCTCGTGGACTCCTTGTAGATCCCCTGACGTGCACTCCAAGTCTTCTGGGCTTCTTCTGATCCAAAATTAAGTTCCATGAAGTTTCAGGTCAATTGGACTCCGTTTGGTTTTTCCTTTTCTGCGATATTCTAAAACAAGGTAAAAACAAAAACTGGCACTGGGCTCTGGGTTAATAGGTTAGTCCCAAAAATGATATAAAAGTGTATAATAAAGCCCTTAAACATCCAAAACAGTAGATAATATAGCATGGAGCAATCAAAAATTATAGATACGTTGGAGACGTATCAGCATCCCCAAGCTTAATTCCTGCTCGTCCTGGAGTAGGTAAATGATAAAAACAGAATTTTTGATGCGGAGTGCTACTTGGCATAATTTCAATGTAATTCTTCTTAATTGTGGTATGAATATTCAGATCCAAAAGATTCAAGACAAAAGTTCATATTGACATAAAAATAATAATACTTCAAGCATACTAACTAAGCAATTATGTCCTCTCAAAATAACATGGCCAAAGAAAGTTCATCCCTACAAAATCATATAGTTTAGTCATGCTCCATTTTCATCACACAAGAATGCTCTCATCATGCACAACCCCGATGACAAGCCAACAAATTGTTTCATACTTATCTCAAACTCATAAACTTTCACGCAATAGATGAGCGCGAGCCATGGACATAGCACTATGGGTGGAATAGAATATGATGATGGGGGTTATGTGGAGAAGGCAAAAAGGAGAACCTCTCACATCAGTGAGGCTAATCAATGGGCTATGGAGATGCCCACCGATTGATGTTAATGCAAGGAGTAGGGATTGCCATGCAACGAATGCACTAGAGCTATAAATGTATGAAAGCTCAACAAAAGAAACTAAGTGGGTGTGCATCCAACTTGCTTGCTCACGAAGACCTAGGGCACTTGACGAGGCCCATTGTTGGAATATACAAGCCAAGTTCTATAATGAAAATTTCCCACTAGTATATGAAAGTGACAAAACAAGAGACTCTCTATCATGAGGATTATGGTGCTACTTTGAAGCACAAGTGTGGCAAAGGATAGTAGCATTGTCTCTTCTCTCTTTTTCTCTCATTTTTTTTATTTTTTTGGGCCTTCTCTTTTTTATGGCATTTCTCTTTTTTGGGGGCCTTCTCTTTTTTATGGCCTTTATCTTCTCTTTTTTTATTCCTCACTTGGGACAATGCTCTAGAAAATGATGATCATCACACTTCTATTTATTTACAACTCAATGATTACAACTCGATACTAGAACAAAAATGACTCTATATGAATGCCTCCGGCGGTGTACCGGGATATGCAATGGACCAAGAGTGACATGTATGAAAGAATTATGAACGGTGGCTTTGCCACAAATACTATGTCAACTACATGATCATGCTAAGCAATATGACAATAATGAATGTGTCATGATAAACGGAATGGTGGAAAGTTGCATGGCAATATATCTCGGAATGGCTATGGAAATGCCATAATACATAGGTATGGTGGCTGTTTTGAGGAAGATATAAGGAGGTTTATGTGTGAAAGAGCGTATCATATCACGGGGTTTGGATGCACCGGCGAAGTTTGCGCCAACTCTCAATGTGAGAAAGGGCAATGCACGGTACCGAAGAGGCTAGCAAGGATGGAAGGGTGAGAGTGCATATAATCCATGGACTCAACATTAGCCATAAAGAACTCACATACTTATTGCAAAAATCTACAAGTCATCAAAAACCAAGCACTACGCGCATGCTCCTAGGGGGATAGATTGGTAGGAAAAGACCACCGCTCGTCCCCGGCCGCCACTCATAAGGAAGACAATCAAATAACACCTCATGTTTCAAATTTTTTACACAATGTTTACCATACGTGCATGCTACGGGACTTGCAAACTTCAACACAAGCATTTCTAAAATTCACAACTACTCAACTAGCACGACTTTGATATTATTACCTCCATATCTCAAAACAATCATCAAGCATCAAACTTCTCTTAGTATTCAATACTCTATAAGAGAATTTTATTATTAATCTGGTATACCTAGCATATTAGGATTATTTAAGCAAATTAACATGCTATTTAAGACTCTCAAAATAATATAAGTGAAGCATGAGAGTTCAACTATTTCTATATAATAAAACCACCACCGTGCTCTAAAAAGATATAAGTGAAGCACTAGAGCAAACAACAAACTACTCCGAAAGATATAAGTGAAGATCAATGAGTAGTAGAATAATTATGCAACTATGTGAAGACTCTCTAACATTTAATAATTTCAGATCTCAGTATTTTATTCAAGCAGCAAGCAAAACAAAAGAAAATAAAATGACGCTCCAAGCAAAACACATATCATGTGGCGAATAAAAATATAGCTCCAAGTAAAGTTACCGATGAATGAAGACGAAAGTGGGGATGCCTTCTGGGGCATCCCCAAGCTTCGGATTTTCGTTGTCCTTGAATATTACCTTGGGGTGCCTTGGGCATCCCCAAGCTTAGGCTGTTGCCACTCCTTATTCCATAGTCCATCGAATCTTTACCCAAAACTTGAAAACTTCACAACACAAAACTTAAAGTAGAAAATCGCGTGAGCTCCGTTAGCGAAAGAAAATAAAAGACCACTTCAAGGTACTTTAATGAACTCATTATTTATTTATATTGGTGTTATACCTACTGTATTCCAACTTCTCTATGGTTTATAAACTATTTTACTAACCATAGATTCATCAAAATAAGAAAACAACACACGAAAAACAGAATCTGTCAAAAATAGAACAGTCTGTAGTAATCTGTAGCTAGCGCAAGATCTGGAACCCCAAAATTTCTAAAATAAATTGCTGTACGTGAGAAATTTATCTATTAATCATCTTCAAAAAGAATTAACTAAATAGAAATCTCCAAATAAAAATGGCAGAAATTCTCGTGAGCGCTAAAGTTTCTGTTTTTTTACAGCATGATCAACAAGACTTTCCCCAAGTCTTCCCAAAGGTTCTACTTGGCACAAATACTAATTAAAAGCATAAAACCACATCTAAACAGAGGCTATATAAATTATTTATTACCAAACAGGAGCAAAAAGCAAGGAACAAAAATAAAGTTGGGTTGCCTCCCAACAAGCGCTATCGTTTAACGCCCCTAGCTAGGCATGATGATTTCAATGATGCTCACATAAGAGATAAGAATTGTAACATAAAGAGAGCATCATGAAGAATATGACTAGCACATTTAAGTCTAACCCACTTCCTATGAATATGGATTTTGTGAGCAAAGAACTTGTGGGAACAAGAATCAACTTGCATAGGAAGGTAAAACAAGCAAAACTTCAAGATTTTAAGCACATAGAGAGGAAACTTCGTATTATCTCAATTCCTACAAGCATATGTTCCTCCCTCATAATAATTTTCAGTAGCATCATGAATAAATTCAACAATATAACCATCACATAAAGCATTCTTTTCATGATCTACAAGCATAGAAATTTTATTACTCTCCACATAAGCAAAATTCTTCTCATGAATAGTAGTGGGAGCAAACTCAACAAAATAACTATCATGTGAGGCATAATCCAATTGAAAGTTAAAATCATGATGACAAGTTTCATGGATATCATTAATCTTTATAGCATACAATTCATCACAATAATCATCATAAATAGCAACTTTGTTCTCATAATCAATTGGAACCTCTTCCGAAATAGTGGATTCATCACAGAATAAAGTCATGACCTCTCCAAATCCACTTTAATCAATATAATCATCATAAATAGGAGGCATGCTTTCATCATAATAAATTTTCTCATCAAAACTTTGGGTACAAAAAATATCATCTTCATCAAACATAGCTTCCCCAAGCTTGTGGCTTTGCATATCATTAGCATCATGGATATTCAAGGAATTCATACTAACAACATTGCAATCATGCTCATCATTCAAATATTTAGTGCCAAATATTTTAATGCATTCTTCTTCTAGCACTTGAGCACAATTATCAGAATCCTTATTCCCATGATAGGTATTAAAAGGATGAAGCGTATGAGACAAACTCAATTCCATTTTTATAGTTTTCTTTTATAAACTAAACCAGTGATAAAACAAGAAACTAAAAGACTCGATTGCAAGATCTAAAGATATACCTTCAAGCGCTAACCTCCCCGGCAACGGCGCCAGAAAAGAGCTTGATGTCTACTACACAACCTTCTTCTTGTAGACGTTGTTGGGCCTCCAAGTGTAGAGGTTTGTAGGACAGTAGCAAATTTCCATCAAGTGGATGACCTAAGGTTTATCAATCCGTAGGAGGCGTAGGATGAAGATGGTCTCTCTCAAGCAACCCTGCAACCAAATAACAAAGAGTCTCTTGTGTCCCCAACACACCCAATACAATGGTAAATTGTATAGGTGCACTAGTTCGGCGAAGAGATGGTGATACAAGTGCAATATGTATAGTAGATAATGGTTTTTGTAATCTGAAAATATTAAAATAGCAAGGTAACTAATGATAAAAGTGAGTGTAAATGGTATTGCAATGATAGTAAACAAGTCCTAGGGTTCATACTTTCGCTAGTGCAAGTTCCCTCAACAATAATAACATAATTGGATCACATAACTATCCCTCAACATGCAAAAAAGAGTCACTCCAAAGTCACTAATAGCGGAGAGAAAATGAAGAGATTATGGTAGGGTGTGAAACCACCTCAAAGTTATTCTTTCCAATCAATCCGTTGGGCTGTTCCTATAGGTGTCACAAACATCCCTAGAGTTCGTACTAGAATAAAACCTTAAGACACAAATCAACCAAAACCCTAATGTCACCTAGATACTCTATGTCACCTCAAGTATCCGTGGGTATGATTATACGATATGCATCACACAATCTCAGATTCATCTATTCAACCAACACATAGAACCTCAAAGAGTGCCCCAAAGTTCCTACCGGGGAATCACGACAAAAACGTGTGTCAACCCCTATGCATAGGTTCATGGGCGGAACCCGCAAGTTGATCACCAAAACATACATCAAGTGAATCACGTGATATCCCATTGTCAACACAGATATGCACGGCAAGACATACATCAAGTGTTCTCAAATCTTTAAAGACTCAATCTGATAAGATAACTTTAAAGGGGAAACTCAATCCATTACAAGAGAGTATAGGGGGGAGAAAACATCATAGGATCCAACTATAATAGCAAAGCTCGCGATACGTCAAGATCGTGCCAAATCAAGAACATGAGAGAGAGAGAGAGAGATCAAACACATAGCTACTGGTACATACCCTGAGCCCTGAGGGAGAACTACTCCCTCCTCGTCATGGAGAGCACCGGGATGATGAAGATGGCCACCAGAGAGGGATTACCCCCTCCGACAGGGTGCCAGAATGGGTCTAGATTGGCTTTCGGTGGCTACGGAGGCTTCTGGCGGCGAAACTCCCGATATATTGTGCTCCCTGATGTTTTTAGGGTATATGGAGATATATATAGGCGGAAGAAGTACGTCAGGGGGGCCACGAGGGGCCCACGAGCGTGGAGGGCGTGCCCAGGGGGGTGGGAGCGCCCATTGCCTCGTGGCCTCCTCGTAGATCCCCTGTCGTGCACTCCAAGTCTTCCGGGCTTCTTCTGATCCAAAAATAAGTTCCGTGAAGTTTCAGGTCAATTGGACTCCATTTGGTTTTCCTTTTATGCGATATTCTAAAACAAGGTAAAAACAGAAACTGGCACTAGGCTCTGGGTTAATAGGTTAGTCCCAAAAATGATATAAAAGTGTATAATAAAGCCCTTAAACATCCAAAACAGTAGATAATATAGCATGGAGCAATCAAAAATTATAGATATGTTGGAGACGTATCAATGGTGGAGTGTGGACTCGATTCCAATCACATTATGATCACGGAGTTCACCAATAACCACAAGCTGGACGTCAAGGACATTGGGGAGGCCATCTTCAAGCTTCATGAGAAAATCAAGCACCTCCAAGCCCGGATCTATGACCTGCAAAATCAAAACGGTGAGTATGAATATAGATTCAAGAGGATGAGTTTGGCTGCAGATTTGAGGCTTCAGGAGACTCGATCATCCTTCTATGATGGTGAGCCTATGCCTTGGAAGAAGGACGACAAGCCTACGCCATCAACAAAACCACCAACTTCCTCACCAACAAGGAAGACATAACCACATGGGTATGGGCACTCCCCTTGGCAACTGCCAAGCTTGGGGGAGTGCCCCGGTATCGTATCACCATCACTTTTATCTTTACCGTTTTTCTTAGTTCGATCCTTTTGGTAATATCTTGATCTAGTAGTATAAATTTTTTTAGTATGATCCAGTTGTGAGTTTTCATTTATGATCCTTCTATGTAATTGAGTCCGTGAGCTATATATAATAAAGATTAGTGTTGAGTCAAGGGCTTGATTATTTTTCCATGATCTTGAGTGAATAAAAGAAAAGAGAAAGAATAAAAAGAAACAAAGAGATCTTGTGGATCTTATGGAGAGTAATGAGCTCACATATAAAAAGTATGATGAATAAAAGTTGTTGAGAGATGACAAAAATAGTTTTGGTCATCATTGCAATTAATAGGAAGTAATAAAGAAAGAGAGGTCTTCACATATAAATACACTATCTTGGACATATTTTATGATTGTGAGCACTCATTAAAGTATGACATGCTAAAGAGTTCACGTTGGACAAGGAAGACAACATAATGGTTTATGTTTTCTTACATCTAAGATAAATTATATTGTCATGGATCATCCAACATGATTGAGCTTGCCTTTCCCCCTCATGCTAGCCAAATTCATCGCACCAAGTAGAGATACTACTTGTGCTTATAAACACCCTTAAACCAGTTTTGCCATGAGAGTCCACCATACCTACCTATGGATTGAGTAAGATCCTCCAAGTAAGTTGTCATCGGTGCAAGCAATAAAAATTGCTCTCTAAATATGTATGACTTATTAGTGTGGGAGAAAATAAGCTTTATACGATCATGTGATATGGAAGAAATAAAAGCGACGGACTGCATAATAAAGGTCCATATCACAAGTGGCAATATAAAGTGACGTTCTTTCGCATTAAGATTTTGTGCATCCATCCATAAAAGCACATGACAACCTCTGCTTCCCTCTGCGAAGGGCCTATCTTTTACTTTCATCTTCTACCTTACATAAGAGTCATGGTGATCTTCACCTTTCCTTTTTACATTTTATCTTTTGGCAAGCACAACATGTTGGAAAGATCCTGGTATATATGGCTAACTGGATGTGAGTTTTCATGAACTATTATTGTTGACATTACCCTTGAGGTAAAACATTGGGAGGCAAAATGATACGTCTCCAACGTATCTATAATTTTTGATTGCTCCATGCTATATTATCTACTATTTTGGACTATATTGGGCTTTATTTTCCACTTTTATATTATTTTTGGGACTAACCTATTAACCGGAGGCCCAGCCCAGAGTTGTTGTTTTTTGCCTATTTCAGTGTTTCGAAGAAAAGGAATATCAAACGGAGTCCAAATGGAATAAAACCTTCGGGAACGTGATTTTCTCACCGAACGTGATCCAGGAGACTTGGACCCTGCTCCAAGGAACAAAAGAGGCGGTCACGAGAGTGGGGGGCGCCCCCCCCCTAGGGCGCGCCCCCTGCCTCGTAGGCCCCTCGGTGCTCCTCCGGCGTACTCCTTCCTCCTATATATACCTACGTACCCCCAAATGATCAGAACAGGAGCCAAAACCTAATTCCACCGCCTCAACTTTCTGTATCCACGAGATCCCATCTTGGGGCCTGTTCCGGAGCTCCGCCGGAAGAGGGCCGTCATCACGGAGGGCTTCTACATCATCATAGCCTCTCCGATGAAGTGTGAGTAGTTTACCTCAGACCTTCGGATCCATAGTTAGTAGCTCGATGGCTTCTTCTCTCTCTTTGGATCTCAATACAAAGTTCTCCCCCTCTCTTGTGGAGATCTATTCGATGTAATCTTCTTTTTCCGGTGTGTTTGTTGAGATCGATGAATTGTGGGTTTATGATCAAGTCTATCTATGAATAATATTTGAATCTTCTCTAAATTCTTTTATGTATGATTGGTTATCTTTGCAAGTCTCTTCGAATTATCCGTTTGGTTTGGCCAACTAGATTGGTAGTTCTTGCCATGGGAGAAGTGCTTAGCTTTGGGTTCGATCTTGCGGTGTCCTTTCCCAGTGATAGAAGGGGCAGCAAGGCACGTATTGTATCATTGCCATCGAGGATAACAAGATGGGGTTTATTTCATATTGCATGAATTTATCTCTCTACATCATGTCATCTTGCTTAAGGCGTTACTCTGTTTTTAACTTAATACTCTAGATGCATGCTGGATAGCGGTCGATGAGTGGAGTAATAGTAGTAGATGCAGAATCGTTTCGGTCTACTTGTCACGGACGTGATGCCTATATACATGATCATGCCTAGATATTCTTATAACTATGCTCAATTCTGTCAATTGCTTAACAGTAATTTGTTCACCCATCGTAGAATACTTATGCTCTTGAGAGAAGCCACTAGTGAAACCTATGGCCCCCGGGTCTATTCTCATCATATCAATCTCCATCACTTTAATCTTGCTTTGCCTTTTACTTTGCTTTTAGTTTTTACTTTGCATCTTTATACTAAAAATACCAAAAATATTATATCTATCAGATCTCACTCTCGTAAGTGACCGTGAAGGGATTGACAACCCCTAATCGCGTTGGTTGCGAGTAGCTATCGTTTTGTGCAGGTACGAGGGACTTGAGCATGGCCTCCTACTGGATTGATACCTTGGTTCTCAAAAACTGAGGGAAATACTTACGCTACTCTGCTGCTGAAGGAAATATGCCCTAGAGGCAATAATAAAGTTATTATTTATTTCCTTGTATCATGATAAATGTTTATTATTCATGCTAGAATTGTATTAACCGGAAACATAATACATGTGTGAATACATAGACCAACAGAGTGTCACTAGTATGCCTCTACTAGACTAGCTCGTTAATCAAAGATGGTTATGTTTCCTGACCATGAACAAAGAGTTGTTATTTGATTAACGAGGTCACATCATTAGTTGAATGATCTGATTGACATGACCCATTCCATTAGCTTAGCACCCGATCGTTTAGTATGTTGCTATTGCTATCTTCATGACTTATACATGTTCCTATAACTATGAGATTATGCAACTCCCGTTTACCGGAGGAACACTTTGGGTACTACCAAACGTCACAACGTAACTGGGTGATTATAAAGGAGTACTACAGGTGTCTCCAATGGCAGATGTTGGGTTGGCGTATTTCGAGATTAGGGTTTGTCACTCCGATTGTCGGAGAGGTATCTCTGGGCCCTCTCGGTAATGCACATCACATAAGCCTTGCAAGCACTGCAACTAATAAGTTAGTTGTGAGATGATGTATTACGGAACGAGTAAAGAGACTTGCCAGTAACGAGATTGAACTAGGTATTGGATACCGACGATCGAATCTCGGGCAAGTAACATACCGATGACAAAGGGAACAACGTATGTTGTTATGCGGTCTGACCGATAAAGATCTTCGTAGAATATGTAGGAGCCAATATGGGCATCCAGGTCCCGCTATTGGTTATTGACCGGAGACGTGTCTCGGTCATGTCTACATTGTTCTCGAACCGTAGGGTCCGCACGCTTAACGTTACGATGACAGTTATTATGAGTTTATGCATTTTGATGTACCGAAGGTTGTTCGGAGTCCCGGATGAGATTACGGACATGACGAGGAGTCTCGAAATGGTCGAGACATAAAGATTGATATATTGGAAGCCTATGTTTGGACACCGGAAGCGTTCCGGGTGAAATCGGGATTTTACCGGAATACCGAGAGGGTTACCGGAACCCCCCCGGGAGGTAAATGGGCCTATTGGGCCTTAGTGGAAAAGAGAAAAGAGAAGCCCACTAGCTGGCCGGCGCCCCCCTAGAGTCCTATTAGGAATAGGACAAGGGGCCGGCCCCCCTTCTCTCTCTTTCCCCCCCGGGAGTCCTAATTGGATTAGGATTGGGGGGGAGGAGTCCTACTCCCGGTGGGAGTAGGACTCCCCTGCGCCTCCCCCTCTTGGCCGGCCAGCCCCCCCTCCTCCAACATATAAATACGGGGGCAGGGGACACCCCAAGACACACAAGTTGATCCTTGAGATCGTTCCTTAGCCGTGTGCGGTGCCCCCTGCCACCAAATTCCACCTCGATCATACCGTTACAGTGCTTAGGCGAAGCCCTGCGTCGGTAGTACATCAAGATCGTCACCACGCCGTCGTGCTGACGGAACTCTTCCTCGACGCTTTGCTGGATCGGAGCCCGAGGAACGTCATCGAGCTGAACGTGTGCCAAGAACTCGGAGGTGCCGGAGTAACGGTGCTTGGATCGGTTGGATCGGGAAGAAGACGTACGACTACTTCCTCTACATTGTGTGATCGCTTCCGCAGTCGGTCTGCGTTGGTACGTAGACAACACTCTCCCCTCTCGTTGCTGTGCATCACCATGATCTTGCGTGTGCGTAGGAAAATTTTTGAAATTACTGCGTTCCCCAACAGTGGTATCAGAGCCTGGTTTTATGGTTTGATGTTATATGCACGAGTAGAACACAAGTGAGTTGTGGGCGATACAAGTCATACTGCCTACCAGCATGTCATACTTTGGTTCGGCGGTATTGTTGGTTGAGATGATCCGGACCAACCTTACGCATACTCTTATGCGAGACCGGTTCCCTCGACGTGCTTTGCACATAGATGGCTTGCGGAAGACTATCTCTCCAACTTTAGTTGAACCAAGTGTGACTACGCCCGGTCCTTGAGAAGGTTAAAACGGAGTCTATTTGACGAACTATCGTTGTGGTTTTGATGCGTAGGTGAGATGAGTTCTTACTTAAGCCCGTAGCAGCCACGTAAAACTTGCAACAACAAAGTAGAAGACGTCTAACTTGTTTTTGCAGAGCATGTTGTGATGTGATATGGTCAAGGCATGATGCTGATTTTATTGTATGAGATGATCATGTTTTGTAACCGAGTTATCGGCAACTGGCAGGAGCCATATGGTTGTCGCTTTATTGTATGCAATGCAATCGCGATGTAATGCTTTACTAGATTACTAAACGGTAGTAATAGTCGTGGAAGCATAAGATTGGCGAGACGACAACGTTGCTACGATGGAGATCAAGGTGGCGCGCCGGTGACGATGGTGATCATGACGATGCTTCGGAGATGGAGATCACAAAGCACAAGATGATGATGGCCATATCATATCACTTATATTGATTGCATGTGATGTTTATCCTTTTATGCATCTTATCTTGCTTTGATTGACGGTAGCATTATAAGATGATCTCTCACTAAATTATCAAGGAGTGTTCTCCCTGAGTATGCACCGTTGCAAAAGTTCTTCGTGCTGAGACACCACGTGATGATCGGGTGTGATAGGCTCTACGTTCAAATACAACGGGTGCAAAACAGTTGCACACGCGGAATACTCAGGTTATACTTGACGAGCTATGCATATAAGATATGACCTCGGAACACGGAGACCGAAAGGTCGAGCGTGAATCATATAGTAGATATGATCAACATATTGATGTTCACCATTGAAAACTACTCCATCTCACGTGATGATCGGTTATGGTTTAGTTGATTTGGATCACGTGATCACTTAGAGGATTAGAGGGATGTCTATCTAAGTGGGAGTTCTTAAGTAAATTAACTGAACTTAAAATTTATCATGAACTTAGTACCTGATAGTATCTTGCTTGTCTATGTTGATTGTAGATAGATGGCTCGTGCTGTTGTTCCGTTGAATTTTAATGCGTTCCTTGAGAAAGCTAAGTTGAAAGATGATGGTAGCAATTACACGGACTGGGTCCGTAACCTGAGGATTATCCTCATTGCTGCACAGAAGAATTACGTCCTGGAAGCACCGCTGAGTGCCAGGCCTGCTGCAAGAGCAACGCCAGAAGTTATGAACGTCTGGCAGAGCAAAGCTGATGACTACTCAATAGTTCAGTGTGCCATGCTTTACGGCTTAGAACCGGGACTTCAACGACGTTTTGAACGTCATGGAGCATATGAGATGTTCCAGGAGTTGAAGTTAATATTTCAAGCAAATGCCCGGATTGAGAGATATGAAGTCTCCAATAAGTTCTATAGCTGCAAGATGGAGGAGAACAGTTCTGTCAGTGAGCATATACTCAAAATGTCTGGGTATAATAATCACTTGATTCAATTGGGAGTTACACTTCCGGATGATTGCGTCATTGACAGAATTCTCCAATCACTGCCACCAAGCTACAAGAGCTTTGTGATGAACTATAATATGCAAGGGATGAACAAGACTATTCCCGAGCTCTTCGCTATGCTGAAAGCTGCGGAGGTAGAAATCAAAAAGGAGCATCAAGTGTTGATGGTTAACAAAACCACTAGTTTCAAGAAAAAGGGCAAAGGGAAGCAGAAAGGGAACTCCAAGAAGAACGGCAAGCAAGTTGCTGCTCAAGAGAAGAAACCCAAGCCTGGACCTAAGCCTGAAACTGAGTGCTTCTACTGCAAGCAGACTGGTCACTGGAAGCGGAACTGCCCCAAGTATTTGGCGGATAAGAAGGATGGCAAGGTGAACAAAGGTATATGTGATATACATGTTATTGATGTGTACCTTACTAATGCTCGCAGTAGCACCTGGGTATTTGATACTGGTTCTGTTGCTAATATTTGCAACTCGAAACAGGGACTACAGAATAAGCGGACACTAGCAAAGGACGAGGTGACGATGCGCGTGGGAAACGGTTCCAAAGTCGATGTGATCGCGGTCGGCACGCTACCTCTACATCTACCTTCGGGATTAATATTAGACCTGAATAATTGTTATTTGGTGCCAGCGTTAAGCATGAACATTATATCTGGATCTTGTTTGATGCGAGACGGTTATTCATTTAAATCAGAGAATAATGGTTGTTCTATTTATATGAGTAATATCTTTTATGGTCATGCACCCTTGAAAAGTGGTCTATTCTTATTAAATCTCGATAGTAGTAATACACATATTCATAATGTTGAAGCCAAAAGATGCAGAGTTGATAATGATAGTGCAACTTATTTGTGGCACTGCCGTTTAGGTCATATCGGTGTAAAGCGCATGAAGAAACTCCATACTGATGGGCTTTTGGAACCACTTGATTATGAATCACTTGGTGTTTGCGAACCGTGCCTCATGGGCAAGATGACTAAAACACCGTTCTCCGGCACTATGGAGAGAGCAGCAGATTTATTGGAAATCATACATACCGATGTATGTGGTCCGATGAATATTGAGGCTCGTGGCGGATATCGTTATTTTCTCACCTTCACAGATGATTTAAGCAGATATGGGTATATCTACTTAATGAAACATAAGTCTGAAACATTTGAAAAGTTCAAGGAATTTCAGAGTGAAGTTGAAAATCATCGTAACAAGAAAATAAAGTTTCTACGATCTGATCGTGGAGGAGAATATTTGAGTTACGAGTTTGGTGTACATTTGAAAAATTGTGGAATAGTTTCGCAACTCACGCCACCCGGAACACCACAACGTAATGGTGTGTCCGAACGTCGTAATCGTACTTTACTAGATATGGTGCGATCTATGATGTCTCTTACTGATTTACCGCTATCATTTTGGGGTTATGCTTTAGAGACGGCCGCATTCACGTTAAATAGGGCACCATCTAAATCCATTGAGACGACGCCTTTTGAACTATGGTTTGGCAAGAAACCAAAGTTGTCGTTTCTTAAAGTTTGGGGCTGTGATGCTTATGTGAAAAAGCTTCAACCTGATAAGCTCGAACCCAAATCGGAGAAATGTGTCTTCATAGGATATCCAAAGGAAACTATTGGATACACCTTCTATCACAGATCCGAAGGCAAGACTTTTGTTGCTAAATTCGGAAACTTTCTTGAGAAGGAGTTTCTCTCGAAAGAAGTGAGTGGGAGGAAAGTAGAACTTGACGAGGTAACTATACCTACTCCATTATTGGGAAATAATACATCACAGAAAACTGTTTCTGTGAGAACTACACCAATAAGAGAGGAAGTTAATGATGATGATCATGAAACTTTAGATCAAGATACTACTGTACCTCGTAGATCAACCAGAGCAAGATCCGCACCAGAGTGGTACGGTAATCCTGTTATGGAAGTCATGCTACTAGATCATGATGAACCTACGAACTATGAAGAAGCGATGGTGAGCCCAGATTCCGCAAAGTGGCTTGAAGCCATGAAATCTGAGATGGGATCCATGTATGAGAACAAAGTATGGACTTTGGTTGACTTGCCCGATGATCGGCAAGCAATTGAGAATAAATGGATCTTTAAGAAAAAGACTGACGCTGATGGTAATATTACTGTCTACAAAGCTCGACTTGTCGCAAAAGGTTTTCGACAAGTTCAAGGAGTTGACTACGATGAGACTTTCTCACCCGTAGCGATGCTTAAGTCTGTCAGAATCATGTTAGCAATTGCCGCATTTTATGATTATGAAATTTGGCAAATGGATGTAAAAACCGCATTCCTGAATGGATTTCTGGAAGAAGAGTTGTATATGATGCAACCAGAAGGTTTTGTCGATCCAAAGGGAGCTAACAAAGTGTGCAAACTCCAGCGATCCATCTATGGACTGGTGCAAGCATCTCGGAGTTGGAATAAACGCTTTGATAGTGTGATCAAAGCATTTGGGTTTATACAGACTTTTGGAGAAGCCTGTATTTACAAGAAAGTGAGTGGGAGCTCTGTAGCATTTCTGATATTATATGTGGATGACATATTACTCATTGGAAATGATATAGAATTTCTGGATAGCATAAAGGGATACTTGAATAAAAGTTTTTCGATGAAAGACCTTGGGGAAGCTGCTTACATATTAGGCATAAAGATCTATAGAGATAGATCAAAACGCTTAATTGGACTTTCACAAAGCACATACCTTGACAAGATTTTGAAGAAGTTCAAAATGGATCAAGCAAAGAAAGGGTTCTTGCCTGTATTGCAAGGTGTGAAGTTGAGCCAGACTCAATGCCCGACCACTGCAGAAGATAGAAAGAATATGAAAGATGTTCCCTATGCTTCAGCCATAGGCTCTATCATGTATGCAATGCTGTGTACCAGACCTGATGTGTGCCTTGCCATAAGTTTGGCAGGGAGGTACCAAAGTAATCCAGGGGTGGATCACTGGACAGCGGTCAAGAACATCCTGAAATACCTGAAAAGGACTAAGGATATGTTTCTCGTATATGGAGGTGACAAAGAGCTCACCGTAAGAGGTTACGTTGATGCAAGCTTTGACACTGATCCGGACGATTCTAAATCGCAAACCGGATACGTGTTTACTTTAAACGGTGGAGCTGTCAGTTGGTGCAGTTCTAAACAAAGCGTCGTAGCGGGATCTACATGTGAAGCGGAGTACATAGCTGCTTCGGAAGCAGCAAACGAAGGAGTCTGGATGAAGGAGTTCATATCCGATCTAGGTGTCATACCTAGTGCATCGGGTCCAATGAAAATCTTCTGTGACAATACTGGTGCAATTGCCTTGGCAAAGGAATCCAGATTTCACAAAAGAACCAAGCACATCAAAAGACGCTTCAACTCCATCCGGGATTTAGTCCAGGTGGGAGACATAGAGATTTGCAAGATACATACGGATCTGAATGTTGCAGACCCGTTGACTAAGCCTCTTCCACGAGCAAAACATGATCAGCACCAAGGCTCCATGGGTGTCAGAATCATTACAGTGTAATCTAGATTATTGACTCTAGTGCAAGTGGGAGACTGAAGGAAATATGCCCTAGAGGCAATAATAAAGTTATTATTTATTTCCTTGTATCATGATAAATGTTTATTATTCATGCTAGAATTGTATTAACCGGAAACATAATACATGTGTGAATACATAGACCAACAGAGTGTCACTAGTATGCCTCTACTAGACTAGCTCGTTAATCAAAGATGGTTATGTTTCCTGACCATGAACAAAGAGTTGTTATTTGATTAACGAGGTCACATCATTAGTTGAATGATCTGATTGACATGACCCATTCCATTAGCTTAGCACCCGATCGTTTAGTATGTTGCTATTGCTATCTTCATGACTTATACATGTTCCTATAACTATGAGATTATGCAACTCCCGTTTACCGGAGGAACACTTTGGGTACTACCAAACGTCACAACGTAACTGGGTGATTATAAAGGAGTACTACAGGTGTCTCCAATGGCAGATGTTGGGTTGGCGTATTTCGAGATTAGGGTTTGTCACTCCGATTGTCGGAGAGGTATCTCTGGGCCCTCTCGGTAATGCACATCACATAAGCCTTGCAAGCACTGCAACTAATAAGTTAGTTGTGAGATGATGTATTACGGAACGAGTAAAGAGACTTGCCAGTAACGAGATTGAACTAGGTATTGGATACCGACGATCGAATCTCGGGCAAGTAACATACCGATGACAAAGGGAACAACGTATGTTGTTATGCGGTCTGACCGATAAAGATCTTCGTAGAATATGTAGGAGCCAATATGGGCATCCAGGTCCCGCTATTGGTTATTGACCGGAGACGTGTCTCGGTCATGTCTACATTGTTCTCGAACCGTAGGGTCCGCACGCTTAACGTTACGATGACAGTTATTATGAGTTTATGCATTTTGATGTACCGAAGGTTGTTCGGAGTCCCGGATGAGATTACGGACATGACGAGGAGTCTCGAAATGGTCGAGACATAAAGATTGATATATTGGAAGCCTATGTTTGGACACCGGAAGCGTTCCGGGTGAAATCGGGATTTTACCGGAATACCGAGAGGGTTACCGGAACCCCCCCGGGAGGTAAATGGGCCTATTGGGCCTTAGTGGAAAAGAGAAAAGAGAAGCCCACTAGCTGGCCGGCGCCCCCCTAGAGTCCTATTAGGAATAGGACAAGGGGCCGGCCCCCCTTCTCTCTCTTTCCCCCCCGGGAGTCCTAATTGGATTAGGATTGGGGGGGAGGAGTCCTACTCCCGGTGGGAGTAGGACTCCCCTGCGCCTCCCCCTCTTGGCCGGCCAGCCCCCCCTCCTCCAACATATAAATACGGGGGCAGGGGACACCCCAAGACACACAAGTTGATCCTTGAGATCGTTCCTTAGCCGTGTGCGGTGCCCCCTGCCACCAAATTCCACCTCGATCATACCGTTACAGTGCTTAGGCGAAGCCCTGCGTCGGTAGTACATCAAGATCGTCACCACGCCGTCGTGCTGACGGAACTCTTCCTCGACGCTTTGCTGGATCGGAGCCCGAGGAACGTCATCGAGCTGAACGTGTGCCAAGAACTCGGAGGTGCCGGAGTAACGGTGCTTGGATCGGTTGGATCGGGAAGAAGACGTACGACTACTTCCTCTACATTGTGTGATCGCTTCCGCAGTCGGTCTGCGTTGGTACGTAGACAACACTCTCCCCTCTCGTTGCTGTGCATCACCATGATCTTGCGTGTGCGTAGGAAAATTTTTGAAATTACTGCGTTCCCCAACAGCTGCATCATCCCTTCCTCTTCGGGGAAAACCAATGCAAGCTCAAGACGTAGCACAAAACTATAAGCCCCTATCTTTCTCTGTGTCCGGTTAAAACTCCATACCCATAAGTATTGCGTGAGTGTTAGAAATTGTGAAAGACTATATGATAGTTGAGTATGTGGACTTGCTGAAAAGCTCTTATATATTGACTCTTTCTTATGTTATGATAAATTGCAATTGCTCCAATGACTGAGATTATAGTTTGTTAGTTTTCAATGAAGTTTATGATTCATACTTGAAATTGTGATTGAATTCTTACTCTAGCATAAGAGATCATATGACAAGAATTATATAAGTTGTTGTTCTAAGAATGATCATGATGCCCTCATGTCCGTATTTTATTTTTATTGACACCTCTATCTCTAAAAATGTGGACATATTTTTCGATTTTGGCTACGCTTGAGGACAAGCGAGGTCTAAGCTTGGGGGAGTTCATACGTCCATTTTGCAAGATGCTTTTATATCGATATTTATTGCATTATGGGTTGTTATTACACATTATGTCACAATACTTATGCCTATTCTCTCTTATTTTACAAGGTTTACATAAAGAGGGAGAATGCCGGCAGCTGGGATTCTGGGCTGGAAAAGGAGCAAATATTAGAGACCTATTCTGCACAGCTCCAAAAGTCCTAAAACTTCACAAAAGTCATTTTCAGAATATATAAAAAATACTGAGCGCAAGAAGTTCACCAGGGGGGCCACACCCTGCCCACGAGGGTGGGGGCGCGTCCTACCCCCCTGGGCACGCCCCCCTACCTCGTGGGCCCCCTGGTGGCCCTCCGATGCCCATCTTCTGCTGTATGGAGTCTTTCTATGAGGAAAAAATCATAAGCCATCTTTCCGGACGAGACTCTGCCACCACGAGGTGGAACCTTGGCGGAACCAATCTAGGGCTCCGGTGGAGCTGTTCTGCCGGGGAAACTTCCCTCCGGGAGGGGGAAATCATCGCCATCATCATCACCAACGATCCTCTCATCAGGAGGGGGTCAATCTCCATCAACATCTTCACCAGCACCATCTCATCTCAAACCCTAGTTCATCTCTTGTATCCAATTCTTGTCTCTATGCCCGGGATTGGTATGTGTGGGTTACTAGTAGTGTTAATTACTCCTTGTAGTTGATGCTAGTTGGTTTATTTGGCGGAATATCATATGTTCAGATCCTATATGCACATTAATACCCCCTCTGATTATGAACATGAATATGCTTTGTGAGTAGTTACGTTTGTTCCTGAGGACATGGGAGAAGTCTTGCTATTAGTAGTCATGTGAATTTGGTATTCATTTGATATTTTGATGGGATGTATGTTGTCTCTCCTTTAGTGGTGTTATGTGAACGTCGACTACATGACACTTCACCATTATTTGGGCCTAGAGGAAGGCATTGGGAAGTAATAAGTAGATGATGGGTTGCTAGAGTGACAGAAGCTTAAACCCTAGTTTATGCGTTGCTTCGTAAGGGGCTGATTTGGATCCATATGTCTCATCCTATGGTTAGGTTTACCTTAATACTTTTGTTGTAGTTGCAGATGCTTGCAATAGAGGTTAATCATAAGTGGGATGCTTTTCCAAGTAAGGACAGCACCCAAGCACCGGTCCACCCACATATCAGATTATCAAAGTACCTAACGCGAATCATATGATCGTGATGAAACCTAGCTTGACAATATTCCCATGTGTCCTCGGGAGCGTTTTACATCATATAACATTTTGTCCAGGCTTGTCCTTTGCTACAAAAAGGATTGGGACACCTTGCTGCACTTTATTTACTTTTGTTACTTGTTGCTAGTTACCAATTATCTTATCACAAAACTATCTGTTACCTATAATTTCAGTGCTTGCAGAGAATACCTTGCTGAAAACCGCTTATCATTTCCTTCTGCTCCTCGTTGGGTTCGACACTCTTACTTATCGAAAGGACTACGATGGATCCCCTATACTTGTGGGTCATCACATACCCTTAGTCCTTTTCAGGTATTTCAGGATGTTCTTGACCGCTATCCAATGATCCACTCCTGGATTACTTTGGTACCTCCTTGCTAAGCTAATAGCAAGGCACACATCAGGTCTGGTACACAGCATTGCATACATGATAGAGCCTATGGCTGAAGCATAGGGAACATCTTTCATTTTCCCTCTATCTTCTGAAGTGGCCGGGCATTGAGTCTGACTCGACTTCATACCTTGTAACACAGGCAAGAACCCTTTCTTTGCTTGATCCATTTTGCACTTTTTCAAAACTTTGTCAAGGTATGTGCTTTGTGAAAGTCCTATCAAGCGTCTTGATCTATCTCTATAGATCTTGATGCCCAATATGTAAGCAGCTTCACCGAGGTCTTTCATTGAAAAACTCTTATTCAAATATCCTTTTATGCTATCCAGAAATTCTATATCATTTCCAATCAGTAATATGTCATCCACATATAATATTAGAAATGCTACAGAGCTCCCACTCACTTTCTTGTAAATACAGGCTTATCCAAAAGTCTGTATAAAACCATATGCTTTGATCACACTATCAAAACGTTTATTCCAACTCCGAGAGGCTTGCACCAGTCCATAAATGGATCACTGGAGCTTGCACACTTTGTTAGCTCCCTTTGGATCGACAAAACCTTCCAGTTGCATCATATACAACTCTTCTTCCAGAAATCCATTCAGGAATGCAGTTTTTACATCCATTTGCCAAATTTCATAATCATAAAATGCGGCAATTGCTAACATGATTCGGATAGACTTAAGCATCGCTATGGGTGAGAAAGTCTCATCGTAGTCAACTCCTTGAACTTGTCGAAAACCTTTTGCAACAAGTCGAGCTTTGTAGACAGTAACATTACCGTCAGCGTCAGTCTTCTTCTTGAAGATGTATTTATTCTCTATGGCTTGCCGATCATTGGGCAAGTCAACCAAAGTCCGCACTTTGTTCTCATACATGGATCCCATCTCAGATTTCATGGCCTGAAGCCATTTTGCGGAATCTGGGCTCACCATCGCTTCTTCATAGTTCGTAGGTTCGCCTTGGTCAAGTAACATGACCTACAGAATAGGATTACCGTACCACTCTGGTGCGGATCTTACTCTCGTTGACCTACGAGGTTCGGTAGTAACTTGATCTGAAGTTATATGATCATCATCATTAGCTTCCTCACTAATTGGTGTAGGAGTCACAAAAACAGATTTCTGTGATGAACTACTTTCCAATAAGGGAGCATGTACAGTTACCTCAACAAGTTCTACTTTCCTCCTACTCACTTCTTTCGAGAGAAACTCCTTCTCTATAAAGGATGCATTCTTAGCAACGAGTGTCTTGCCTTCGGATCTGTGATAGAAGGTGTACCCAACAGTTTCCTTAGGGTATCCTATGAAGACACATTTCTCCGATTTGGGTTCGAGCTTATCAGGTTGAAGCTTTTTCACATAAGCATCGCAGCCCCAAACTTTAAGAAACGACAACTTTGGTTTCTTGCCAAACCACAGTTCATAAGGCATCGTCTCAACGGATTTTGATGGTGCCCTATTTAACGTGAATGCAGCCGTCTCTAAAGCATAACCCCAAAATGATAGTGGTAAATCAGTAAGAGACATCATATATCGCACCATATCTAGTAAAGTATGATTACGATGTTCGGACACACCATTACGCTGTGGTGTTTCGGGTGGCGTGAGTTGCGAAACTATTCCACATTGTTTCAAATGTAGACCAAACTCACAACTCAAATATTCTCCTCCATGATCAGATTGTAGAAACTTTATTTTCTTGTTACGACGATTTTCCACTTTACTCTGAAATTCTTTGAACTTTTCAAATGTTTCAGATTTTTGTTTCATTAAGTAGATATACCCATATCTGCTCAAATCATCTGTGAAGGTGAGAAAATAACGATACCCACCGCGAGCCTGAATATTCATCGGACCACATACATCAGTACGGATGATCTCCAACAAATGTGTTGCTCACTCCATTGTTCCGGGGAACGACATTTTAGTCATCTTGCCCATAAGGCATGGTTCGCAAGTACCAAGTGATTCATAATCAAGTGATTCCAAAAGTCCATCAGTATGGAGTTTCTTCATGTGTTTTTACACCAATATGACCCAAACGGCAGTGCCACAAATAAGTTGCACTATCATTATCAACTCTGCATCTTTTGGCTTCAACATTATGAATATGTGTATCACTACTATCGAGATTCAACAAAAATAGACCACTCCTTAAGGGTGCATGACCATAAGAGATATTACTCATATAAATAGAACAACCATTATTCTCATATTTAAATGAATAACCGTCTCGCATCAAACAAAATCCAGATATAATGTTCATGCTCAACGCTGGCACCAAATAACAATTATTTAGGTCTAAAACTAATCCCGAAGGTAGATGTAGAGGTAGCGTGCCGACGGCGATCACATCGACTTTGGAACCATTTCCCACACGCATCAGTCTTCTCTTAATCCGTAGTCCCTGTTTTGAGGTGCAAATATTAGCAACAGAACCAGTATCAAATACCCATTTGCTACTGCGAGCTCTAGTAAGGTACACATCAATAACATGTATATCACATATACCTTTGTTCACCTTGCCATCCTTCTTATCCGCCAAATACTTGGGGCAGTTCCGCTTCCAGTGACCAGTCTGCTTGCAATAGAAGCACTCAGTCTCAGGCTTAGGTCCAGACTTGGGTTTCTTCTCTTGAGCAGCAACTTGTTTGCCATTCTTCTTGAAGTTTCCCTTCTTCTTCCCTTTACCCTTTTTCTTGAAACTGGTGGTCTTGTTGACCATCAACACTTGATGCTCCTTCTTGATTTCTACCTCTGCAGCCTTTAGCATTGCAAAGAGCTCGGGAATTGTCTTATCCATCCCTTGCATATTATATTTCATCACGAAGCTCTTGTAGCTTGGTGGCAGTGATTGAAGAATTTTGTCAATGACACTATCATCCGGAAGATTAACTCCCAGTTGAATCAAATGATTGTTATACCCAGACATTTTGAGTATATGTTCACTAACAGAACTATTCTCCTCCATCTTGCAGCTGTAGAACTTATTGGAGACTTCATATCTCTCAATCCGGGCATTTGCTTGAAACATTAACTTCAACCCCTGTAACATCTCATATGCTCCATGACGTTCAAAACGTCGTAGAAGTCCTGGTTCTAAGCCATAAAGCATGGCACACTGAACTATCGAGTAGTCACCAGCTTTGATCTGCCAGACGTTCTTAACGTCTTCAGTTGCATCTGCAGTAGGCTTGGCACCCAGCGGTGCTTCCAAGACGTAATTCTTCTGTGCAGCAATGAGGATAATACTCAAGTTACGGACCCAGTCCGTGTAATTGATACCATCATCTTTCAACTTTGCTTTCTCAAGGAACGCATTAAAATTCAACGGAACAACACCACGGGCCATCTATCTACAACAACATAGACAAGCAAAATACTATCAGGTACTAAGTTCATGATAAATTTAAGTTCAATTAATCATATTACTTAAGAACTCCCACTTAGATGGGCATCCCTCTAATCATCTAAGTGATCACGTGATCCAAATCAACTAAACCATGTCCGATCATCACGTGAGATGGAGTAGTTTTCAATGGTGAACATCACTATGTTGATCATATCTGCTATATGATTCACGCTCGAACTTTCAGTCTCAGTGTTCCGAGGCCATATCTACGTATGCTAGGCTCGTCAAGTTTAACCCGAGTATTCTGCGTGTGCAAAACTGGCTTGCACCCGTTGTAGATGAACGTAGAGCTTATCACACCCGATCATCACGTGGTGTCTCGGCACGACCAACTTTGGCGTGCATACTCAAGGAGAGCACTTTTATCTTGAAATTTAGTGAGAGTTCATCTTATAATGCTACCGTCAATCAAAGCAAAATAAGATGCATAAAGGATAAACATAACATGCAATCAATATAAGTGATATGATATGGCCGTCATCATCTTGTCCTTGTGATCTCCATCTCCGAAGCACCGTCATGATCACCATCGTCACCGGCGCGACACCTTGATCTCCATCGTAGCATCGTTGTCGTCTCGCCAACTATTGCTTCTACGACTATCGCTACCGCTTAGTGATAAAGTAAAGCAATTACAGGGCGATTTTATTGCATACAATAAAGCGACAACCATATGGCTCCTGCCAGTTGCCGATAACTCGGTTACAAAACATGATCATCTCATACAATAAAATATAGCATCATGCCTTGACCATATCACATCACAACATGCCTTGCAAAAACAATTTAGACGTCCTCTACTTTGTTGTTGCAAGTTTTACGTGGCTACTACGAGCTGAGAATGAACCGTTATTACCTATGCATCAAAACCACAACGATAGTTCGTCAAGTTAGTGCTGTTTTAACCTTCTCAAGGACCGGGCGTAGTCACACTCGGTTCAACTAAAGTTGGAGAAACTGACACCCGCCAGCCACCTGTGTGCAAAGCACGTCGGTAGAACCAGTCTCGCGTAAGCGTACGCGTAATGTCGGTTCAGGCCGCTTCATCCAACAATACCGCCGAACCAAAGTATGACATGCTGGTAAGCAGTATGACTTATATCGCCCACAACCCACTTGTGTTCTACTCGTGCATATAACATCTACGCATAAAACCAGGCTCGGATGCCACTGTTGGGGAACGTAGTAATTTAAAAAAACATCCTAAGCACACGCAAGATGATGGTGATGCATAGCAACGAGAGGGGAGAGTGTTGTCCACGTAGCCCCGTAGACCGAAAGCGGAAGCGTTAGTACAACGCGGTTGATGTAGTCGTACGTCTTCATGATCCAACTGATCCAAGTACTGAACGTACGTCACCTCCGAGTTCAGCACACGTTCAGCTCGATGACGTACCATGAACTCCGATCCAGCAGAGCTTCACGGGAGAGTTCCGTCAGCACGACGGCGTGATGATTGTGATGATGTTGCTACCGACGCAGGATTTCACCTAAGCACTGCTACGATATGACCGAGGTGGAATATGGTGGAGGGGGCACCGCACACGGCTGGGAGAGATCAATAGATCAACTTGTGTGTCTAAAGGTGCCCCTGCCCCCGTATATAAAGGAGCAAGGGGGAGAGGCGGCCGGCCAAGGAGGGCGCGTCAAGGGGGAGTCCTACTCCCATTGAGGGAGTCCTGGATTAGGGGGTCTTCGGACAGCCGGACTGTTGGACTATGAAGATACAAGATTGAAGACTTTGTCACGTGTCCGAATGGGACTCTAATTGGCGTGGAAGGCAAGCTAGGCAATACAGATATGTATATCTCCTCCCTTGTAACTGACTTTATGTAACCCTAGCCCCCTCCGGTGTCTATATAAACCGGAGGGTTTAGTCCGTAGGACAACAGACAATCACACCATAGGCTAGCTTCTAGGGTTTAGCCTCTAGGATCTCGTGGTAGATCAACTGTTGTAATACTCATATCATCAAGAACAATCAAGCAGGGTGTAGGGTATTACCTCCATCAAGAGGGCCCGAACCTGAGTAAACATCATGTCCCCTGCCTCCTGTTACCATCCGCCTTAGGCGCACAGTTCGGGACCCCCTACCCGAGATCCGTCGGTTTTGACACCTACATTGGTGCTTTCATAGAGAGTTCCACTGTGTCGTCATCATAAGGAGGATGGCTCGTCTTGTTGTCAAGGACAACATCACCTCTGGGGGAGCCCTGGCTGTAGGCCAAACTCTCCGACTAGGCGGCTTCGTCATGACCGCCCGCTCGGCCGCTGCGCCGATGATGACTTCTCGGGTCATCGAAAATAGCCTCCACATCGGCTCGGAATTTGCCGAACAGATGGACCCAATGGAGCTCTCCTCTTTGAACGAGCTCTTGGATCACATCGCCGCTCTGGGAGTCACTACGGACTACGATCGGATCGGACTTAAACATGAACAAAGGAAGATTAATTCTCCGCCGGTCACCCATCAGATAGCGGTGGTGGAGGAGCAATGCGGCGATTCTCCCTCTATCCTGAGGACGAACTATGTTCGGATTCCCGAGCTCTCTGAGCTGGATACTCGCTCACGGGATGACACCGCCCTAGCCCTGAACCCAGAATCAGGCCGCATACCGAACCCGCGGGGCAACATCTCGGAGTCCGAACTTCCAAGATCGGAAACTCCCCTGCCCCGGGATCATAGATTGGGACAAGGTCTGGACTTAAATCACAACGATAAGGTTTGAGTAGGACTCCTCCTTTCCTTGTTGGATTAGGAGAAGGGAAGGAAGGGAGAGAGGAGGTGAAGGAAAAAGGGGGCGCCCCCCCCCCCTCCTTGTCCAATTCGGACTAGAGGGGGAGGGGGCGCGCGGCTGCCCTGCCGCCCCTCCTCTTCTCCCACTAAGGCCCATTAGGCCCAATATACTCCCCGGGGGGTTCCAGTACCCCCCCCCCCCCCGGTAGTCCGGCAAATGTCCGAAACCTCCTGAAACACTTCCGGTGTGCGAACATAGTCGTCCAATATATCGATCTTTATGTCTCGACCATTTCGAGACACCTCGTCATGTCTGTGATCATATCCGGGATTCCGAACTACCTTAGGTACATCAAAACACAAAAACTCATGATGTCTACTACGCAAACTTCTTGTAGACATTTTTGGGCCTCCAAGTGCAGAGGTTTGTAGGACAGTAGAAAATTTCCCTCAAGTGGATGACCTAAGGTTTATCAATCCGTGGGAGGTGTAGGTTTAAGATGGTCTCTCTCAAACACCCTGCAACCAAATAACAAAGAGTCTCTTGTGTCCCCAACACACCCAATACAATGGTAAATTGTATAGGTGCACTAGTTCGGCGAAGAGATGGTGATACAAGTGCAATATGGATGGTAGATATAGGTTTTTGTAATCTGAAAATATAAAAAGAGAAAGGTAACTAATGATAAAAGTGAGCGTAAACGGTATTGCAATGCTGGGAAACAAGGCCTAGGGTTCATACTTTCACTAGTGCAAGTTCTCTCAACAATAATAACATAATTGGATCATATAACTATCCCTCAACATGCAACAAAGAGTCACTCCAAAGTCACTAATAGAGGAGAACGAACGAAGAGATTATGGTAGGGTACGAAACCACCTCAAAGTTATTCTTTCTGATCAATCTATCATAGAGTTCGTACTAGAATAACACCTTAAGACACAAATCAACCAAAACCCTAATGTCACCTAGATACTCCAATGTCACCTCAAGTATCCGTGGGTATGATTATACGATATGCATCACACAATCTCAGATTCATCTATTCAACCAACACAAAGAACTTCAAAGAGTGCCCCAAAGTTTCTACCGGAGAGTCAAGACAAAAATGTGTGCCAACCCCTATGCATAAGTTCACAAGGTCACTGAACCCGCAAGTTGATCTCCAAAACATACATCAAGTAGATCACGTGAATATCCCATTGTCACCACAGATAAGCACATACAATACATACATCAAGTGTTCTCAAATCCTTAAAGACTCAGTCCGATAAGATAACTTCAAAGGGAAAACTCAATCCATTACAAGAGAGTAGAGGGGGAGAAACATCATAAGATCCAACTATAATAGTAAAGCTCGCGATACATCAAGATCGTATCACCTCAAGAACACGAGAGAGAGAGAGAGAGAGATCAAACACATAGCTACTGGTACATACCCTCAACCCCGAGGGTGAACTACTCCCTCCTTGTCATGGAGAGCGCCGGGATGATGAAGATGGCTACCGGTGAAGGATTCCCCCTCCGGCAGGGTGCCGGAACAGGGTCCCGATTGGTTTTCGGTGGCTACAGAGGCTTGGGGCGGCGGAACTCCCGATCTATTCTATTCCCCGATGTTTTTAGGGTATATGGATATATATATAGGCAAAAGAAGTCGGTAAGGGGAGCCACGAGGGTGGGGGCGCGCCCAGGGGGCTAGCGCGCCTCCCTGCCTTGTGGCCACCTCGAAGCTTCCCTGACTTCAACTCCAAGTCTCCTAGATCACGTTCGTTCCAAAAATCACACTCCCGAAGGTTTCATTCCGTTTGGACTCCGTTTGATATTCCTTTTCTGTGAAACACTGAAACAAGGGAAAAAACATAAACTGGCACTGGGCTCTGGGTTAATAGGTTAGTCCCAAAAATAATATTAAAGTGCATAGTAAAGCCCATTAAACATCCAAGGTGGATAATATAATAGCATGAATACTTCATAAATTATAGATACGTTGGAGACGTATCAACTCATAATACAGATCGTCACCAAACTTTAAGCGTGCAGACCCTATGGGTTCGAGAACTATGTAGACATGACCGAGACACGCCTCCGGTCAATAACCAATAGCGGAACCTGGATGCTCATATTGGCTCCCACATATTCTACGAAGATCTTTATCGGCCAAACCACATAACAACATACGTTGTTCCCTTTGTCATCGGTATGTTACTTGCCCGAGATTCGATCATCGGTATCTCAATACCTAGTTCAATCTCGTTACCAGCAAGTCTCTTTACTCGTTATGTAATGCATCATCCCGCAACTAACTCATTAGTCACATTGCTTGCAAGGCTTGTAGTGATGTGCATTACCGAGAGGGCCCAGAGATACCTCTCCGACAATAGGAGTGACAAATCCTAATCTCAAAATACGCCAACTCAACAAGTACCTTCGGAGACACCTGTAGAGCACCTTTATAATCACCCAGTTACGTTGTGACGTTTGGTAGCACACAAAGTGTTCCTCCGGTAAACGGGAGTTGCATAATCTCATAGTCATAGGAACATGTATAAGTCATGAAGAAAGCAATAGCAACATACTAAATGATCAAGTGCTAAGCTAACGGAATGGGTCAAGTCAATCACATCATTCCCCTAATGATGTGATCCCGTTAATCAAATGACAACTCATGTCCATGGCTAGGAAACTCAACCATCTTCGATTAACGAGCTAGTCAAGTATAGGCATACTAGTGAGACTATGTTTGTCTATGTATTCACACATGTATTATGTTTCTGGTTAATACAATTCTAGCATGAATAGTAAACATTTATCATGACATGAGGAAATAAATAATAACTTTATTATTGCCTCTAGGGCATATTTCCTTCACTTAGCAAGAACCATTCTTACCTACGCATCAAAACCACAACGATTTTTCATCAAGTGTGTTATTTTAACCTTCAACAAGGACCGGGCGTAGTCAAACTCGATTCAACTAAAGCTGGAGAAACAGACACCCACTAGCCACCTGTGTGCGAAGCACATCGGTAGAACCAGTCTCATGAACGCGGTCATGTAATGCCAGTCTGGGCCGCTTCATCCAACAATACCACCGAATCAAAGTATGACATGCTGGTAAGCAGTATGACTATTATCGCCCACAACTCTTTGTGTTCTACTCGTGCATATAAAATCTACGCATAGACCTGGCTCGGATGCCATTGTTGGGGAACACAATAATTTCAAAAAAAATCCTACAATCACGCAAGATCTATCTGGGTGATGCATAGCAACGAGCAGGGAGAGTGTGTCCACGTACCCTCGTAGACTGAAAGCGGAAGCGTTATATCAACGCGGTTGATGTAGTCGTACGTCTTCACGATCTGACCAATCCTAGCACCGAACATATGGCACCTTCGTGTTCAGCACACATTCAGCTCGATGACGACCCTCGTACTCTTGATCCAGTTGAGGCCAAGGGAGAGTTTCGTCAGCACAACGGCATGGCGATGGTGATGATGAAGTTACCGGCGCAGGCCTTCGCCTAAGCACTACAATGATATTGTTGGAAATATGCCCTAGAGGCAATAATAAATTGATTATTATTATATTTCCTTGTTCATGATAATCGTTTATTATCCATGCTAGAATTGTATTGATAGGAAACTCAGATACATGTGTGGATACATAGACAACACCATGTCCCTAGTAAGCCTCTAGTTGACTAGCTCGTTGATCAATAGATGGTCACGGTTTCCTGACCATGGACATTGGATGTCGTTGATAATGGGATCACATCATTAGGAGAATGATGTGATGGACAAGACCCAATCCTAAGCCTAGAACAAGATCGTGTAGTTCGCATGCTAAAGCTTTTCTAATGTCAAGTATCATTTCCTTAGACCATGAGATTGTGCAACTCCCGGATACCGAAGGAGTGCTTTGGGTGTGCCAAACGTCACAACGTAACTGGGTGGCTATAAAGGTACACTACAGGTATCTCCGAAAGTGTCTGTTGGGTTGGCACGAATCGAGACTGGGATTTGTCACTCCGTGTAAACGGAGAGGTATCTCTGGGCCCACTCAGTAGGACATCATCATAATGTGCACAAGATGATCAAGGAGTTGATCACGGGATGATGTGTTACGGAACGAGTAAAAGAGACTTGCCGGTAACGAGATTGAACAAGGTATCGGGATACCGATGATCGAATCTCGGGCAAGTATCGTACCGATGGACAAAGGGAATTGCATACGGGATTGATTAAGTCCTTGACATCGTGGTTCATCCGATGAGATCATCGTGGAACATGTGGGAGCCAACATGGGTATCCAGATCCCGCTGTTGGTTATTGACCGGAGAGTCATCTCGGTCATGTCTGCATGTCTCCCGAACCCGTAGGGTCTACACACTTAAGGTTCGGTGACGCTAGGGTTATAGAGATATTAGTATGCGGTAACCCGAAAGTTGTTCGGAGTCCCGGATGAGATCCCGGACGTAACGAGGAGTTCCGGAATGGTCCGGAGGTAAAGATTTATATATGGGAAGTCTTGTTTTGGTCGCCGGAAAAGTTTCGCGCATTATCGGTATTGTACCGGGAGTGCCGAAAGAGGTCCGGGGGTCCACCAAGGGGGTCCACCTGCCCCGGGGGACCACATGGGCTGTAGGGGTGTGCGCCTTGGCCTATATGGGCCAAGGGCACCAGCCCCAAGAGGCCCATGCGCCAAGAGATAAGGGTAAGGAAGAGTCCTAAAGGGGGAAGGCACCTCCTAGGTGCCTTGGGGAGGATGGACTCCTCCCTGGCCGCACCCTTCCTTGGAGGAAGGGCCAAGGCTGCGCCCCCCCTCTCCCTTGGCCCTATATATAGTGGGGGGAAGGGAGGGCAGCCGCACCTAAGCCCTGGCGCCTCCCTCTCCCTCCCGTGACACATCTCCTTCCTTCCGCGGCGCTTGGCGAAGCCCTGTTGGAATCCCACTACTTCCACCACCACGCCGTCGTGCTGCTGGATCTCCATCAACCTCCCCTCCCCCCTTGCTGGATCAAGAAGGAGGAGACGTCGCTGCTCCGTACGTGTGTTGAACGCGGAGGTGCCGTCCGTTTGGCGCTAGGATCATCGGTGATTTGGATCACGACGAGTACGACTCCATCAACCCCGTTCTCTTGAACACTTCCGCGCGCGATCTACAAGGGTATGTAGATCCACTCCTCCCTCGTTGCTAGATGACTCCATAGATTGATCTTGGTGACACGTAGGAAAATTTTGAATTATTGCTACGTTCCCCAACAGTGGCATCATGAGCTAGGTCTATTGTGTAGATTCTATGCACGAGTAGAACACAAAGTAGTTGTGGGCTTTGATTTTGTTCAATATGCTTACCGTTACTAGTCCAATCTTGATTCGGCGGCATTGTGGGATGAAGCGGCCTGGACCGACCTTACACGTACTCTTACGTGAGACCGGTTCCACCGACTGACATGCACTAGTTGCATAAGGTGGCTGGTGGGTGTCTGTCTCTCCCACTTTAGTCGGATCGGATTCAATGAAAAGGGTCCTTATGAAGGGTAAATAGCAATTGGCATATCACGTTGTGGTCTTTGCGTAGGTAAGAAACGTTCTTGCTAGAAACCCATAGCAGCCACGTAAAACATGCAAACAACAATTAGAGGACGTCAAACTTGTTTTTGCAGGGTATGCCATGTGATGTGATATGGCCAAAGGATGTGATGAATGATATATGTGATGTATGAGATGATCATGTTCTTGTAATAGGAATCATGACTTGCATGTCGATGAGTATGACAACCGGCAGGAGCCATAGGAGTTGTCTTTATTTATTATATGACTTGCGTGTCATTAAAACAACACCATGTAATTACTTTACTTTATTGCTAACTATTAGCTGTAGTAGTAGAAGTAATAGTTGGCGAGACAACTTCATGAATACACGATGATGGAGATCATGGTGTCATGCCGGTGACGATGATGATCATGGAGCCCCGAAGATGGAGATCAAAAGGAGCAATATGATATTGGCCATATCATGTCACTATTTGATTGCATGTGATGTTTATCATGTTTATACATCTTATTTGCTTAGAACGACGGTAGTAAATAAGATGATCCCTCATTAAAATTTTCAAGAAAGTGTTCCCCCTAACTGTGCACCGTTGCGAAAGTTCGTCGTTTCGAAGCACCACGTGATGATCGGGTGTGATAGATTCTTACATTCGAATACAATGGGTGTTGACGATCCTAGCATGTACAGACATGGCCTCGGAACACATGCAAAACACTTAGGTTGACTTGACGAGCCTAGCATGTACAGACATGGCCTCGGAACACAAGAGACCGAAAGGTCGAGCATGAGTCGTATAGAAGATACGATCAACATGAAGATGTTCACCGATGTTGACTAGTCCGTCTCACGTGATGATCGGACATGGCCTAGTTGACTCGGATCATGTAATCACTTAGATGACTAGAGGGATGTCTATCTGAGTGGGAGTTCATAAGATGAACTTGTTTATCCTGAACATAGTCAAAAGGTCTTCACAAATTATGTCGTAGCTCGTGCTTTAGTTCTACTGTTTAGATATGTTCCTAGAGAAAAAAAATTAGTTGAAAGTTGATAGTAGCAATTATGCGGACTAGGTCTGTAAACTGAGGATTGTCCTCATTGCTTCATAGAAGGCTTGTGTCCTTAATGCACCACTCAGTGTGCTGAACCTCGAACGTCGTCTGTGGATGTTGCGAACATCTGACACACACATTTTGATAACTACGTGATAGTTCAGTTAAACGGTTTAGAGTTGAGGCACCGAAGACGTTTTGAAATATCGCGAAACATATGAGATGTTTCGAGGGCTAAAATTGGGATTTCAATCTCGTGCCCACGTCAAGAGGTATAAGACCTCTGCCGATTTTCTTAGCCTGCAAACTAAGGGAGAAAGGCTCAATTGTTGAGCTTGTGCTTAGATTGTCTGAGTACAACAATCATTTGAATCGAGTGGGAGTTGATCTTCCAGATGAGATAGTGATGTTTCTCCGAAGTCATTACCACCAAGCTGCTAGAGCTTCATGATGAACTATAATATATCAGGGACATATATGATGATCCTTGAGATATTCGCGATGTTTGACACCACAAAAGTAGAAATCAAGAAGGAGCATCAATTGTTGATGGTTGGTGAAACCACTAGTTTCAAGAAGGGCAAGGGCAAGAAGGGATACTTCATGAAACGGCAATTCAGCTGCTGCTCTAGTGAAGAAACCCAAGGTTGAACCCAAACCCGAGACTAAGTGCTTATGTAATAAGAGGAACAGCCACTGGAGTAGAATTACCCTAGATAGTTGGTAGATGAGAAGGCTGGCAAGGTCGATAGAAGTATATTAGATATACACTGTGTTAATGTGTACTTTACTAGTACTCCTAGTGGCATCATGGTATTAGATACCGGTTCGGTTGCTAAGGGTTAGTAAACTCGAAATAAAAGGCTGCGGAGTAAACGGAGACTAGATAAAGGTGAGCTGGCGATATGTGTTGGAAGTTTTCCCCAAGCTTGATGTGATCAAGCATCGCACGCTCCCTCTACCATCGAGATTGGTGTTTGCGTTGACCATATACATGATTGGATTATGTCTATCTCAATATGGTTATTCATTTAAGGAGAATAATGGTTACTCTGTTTATTTGAATAATACCTGCAATGGTCTTGCACCTAAAATGAATGGTTTATTGAATCTCGATCGTAGTGATACACATGTTCATGCCAAAAGATATAAGATAGTAATGATAGTACCACCTACTTGTGGCACAGCCACGTAAGTCATATCGGTATAAAACGCATGAAGAAGCTCCATGTTGATGGATCTTTGGGCTAACTCGTTTTTGAAAAGTTTGAGACATGCGAACCATGTCTATTGGTGTATATGCATGAAGAAATTCCATGCAAATGGACCGTTTGGACTCACTTGATTTTGAATCACTTGAGACATGCAAATCATACCACATGGGCAAGATGATTGAAAGCCTTGTTTTCAGTAAAATGGAACTAGAAAGCAACTTGTTGGAAGTAATACATTTTGATGTGTGCGGTCCAATGAGTGCTGAGGCGTGTAGTGGATATCATTATGTTCTTACTTCACAGATGATTTGAGTAGATATTGAGTATATTTACTTGATGAATCACGAGTCTGAATTATTGAAAAGGTTCAAGTAATTTCTGGGTGAAGTTGAAAGATCGTCATGACAAGAGGATAAAATATCTATGATATGATCATAGAGATGAATATCTAAATTACGAGTTTGGCACAGAATTAAGACATTGTGGAAATTGTTTCACAACTAATACAGCCTGGAACACCATAGTGTGATGGTGTGTCCGAACATCATAACTGTACCCTATTGGATATGATGCATACCATGATGTCTCTTATCGAATTACCATGATAGTTTATGGGTTAGGCATTAGAGACAACCACATTCACTTTAAAAGGGGCACCACGTAATTCCGATGAGATGACACCGTATGAACTATGGTTTAGAGAAACCTAAGTTGTCATTTCTTAAAAGTTTGGGGCTGCGACGCTTATGTGAAAAAGTTTCAGGCTGATAAGCTCGAACCCAAAGCGGATAAATGCATCTTCATAGGACACCCAAAACAGTTGGGTATACCTCCTGTCTCAGATCCGAAAGCAATAAGGGATTGTTTCTTGAATCGGGTCCTTTCTCGAGGAAAAGGTTTGTCTCGAGAATTGAGTGGGAGGATGGTGGAGACTTGATGAGGTTATTGAACCGTCACTACAACTGGTGTATAGCAGGGCATAAAGAGTTGTTCCTGTGGCACCTACACCAATTGAAGTGGAAGCTTATGATAGTGATCATGAGACATCAGATCAAGTCACTCCCAAACCTCGTAGAACGACAAGGATGCATACTACTTCAGAGTGGTACATAATCCTGTCTTGGAAGTCATGTTGCTAGACAACAATGAACCTACAAGCTATGGAGAAGCGATGGTGGGCCCGGATTCTGATAAATGGCTCGAGGCCATAAAATCCGAGAGAGGATCCATGTATGAAAACAAAGTGTAGACTTTGGAAGAACTACTTGATGGTCGTAAGGCAGTTAGGTACATATGGATTTTAAAAGGAAGACAGACAATGATGGTAAGTGTCACCATTGAGAAAGCTCGACTTGTCGTTAAGATGTTTCCCGACAAGTTCAAGGAGTTGACTACGATGAGACTTTCTCACACGTAGTGATGCTAAAAGTCTGTTGAAATTATATTAGCAGTTACTGCATTATTTATGAAATCTTGCAGATAGGATGTCAAAACATTGTTTCCTCAACGATTTTCTTGAGGAAAGGTTGTATGTGATACAACCGGAAGGTTTTGTCAATCCTGAAAGATGCTAATAAGTATGCAAAGCTCCAGCAATCCTTCTAAGGACTGGAGTAAGCATCTCGGAGTTGGAATGTATGCTTTGATGAGATGATCAAAGTTTTGGGTGTATACAAAGTTTATGAGAAACTTGTATTTCCAAAGAAGTGAGTGGGAGCACTATAGAATTTCTGATGAGTGTATGCTGTTGATCAGAAATGATGTAGAATTTCTGGAAAGCGTATAGGGTTATTTGGAAAGTGTTTTTCAATGGAAAGCCTGGATTAAGCTACTTGAACATTGAGCATCAAGATCTATAAGGATAGATCAAAACGCTTAATGGTACTTTCAAATGAACACATACCTTGACATGATCTTGAAGGTGTTCAAGATGAATCAGTCAAAGAAGGAGTTCTTGTCTGAGTTGTAAGGTATGAAGTTATGACTTAAAGCTCGACCACGGCAGTAGAAAGAGAAAGGACGAAGGTCGTCCCCTATGCTTTTGTCATAGGCTCTATACGGTATGCCATGCTGAGTACCGCACCTGATGTGTGCCTTGCCACATATCTGGCAAGAGGGTACAAAGGTAATCTAGGAGTAGATCACCAGATAGCGGTCTAAATTATCCTTAGAGGAATAAGGATATGTTTCTCGGTTATGGAGGTGATAAAGAGTTCGACATAAAGAGTTACGTCGATGCAAGCTTAACACCTATCCGGATAGCTCTGGGTAGAGATACCGGATACGTATAATGGAGCAACAATTTAGAATAGCTCCAAGTATAACAGTAATTGGAATGGCTCCAAATGTAGCATAGTAGTTGCATCTACAAGATGACATAGAAATTTGCAAAGTACATACGGATCTAAATGCTGCAGACCTGTTGACTGAAACCTCTCTCACAAGCATAACATGATCAAACCCAGAATTCTTGGGTGTTAGTCACATGGGGATGTGACCTTGAGTGTTAATCACATATCGATGTGAACTGGATTATTGACTCTAGTGCAAGTGGGAGACTATTGGAAATATGCCCTAGAGGCAATAATAAATTGATTATTATTATATTTCCTTGTTCATGATAATCGTTTATTATCCATGCTAGAATTGTATTGATAGGAAACTCACATACATGTGTGGATACATAGACAACACCATGTCCCTAGTAAGCCTCTAGTTGACTAGCTCGTTGATCAATAGATGGTCACGGTTTCCTGACCATGGACATTGGATGTCGTTGATAACGGGATCACATCATTAGGAGAATGATGTGATGGACAAGACCCAATCCTAAGCCTAGCACAAGATCGTGTGGTTCGCATGCTAAAGCTTTTCTAATGTCAAGTATCATTTCCTTAGACCATGAGATTGTGCAACTCCCGGATACCGTAGGAGTGCTTTGGGTGTGCCAAACGTCACAACGTAACTGGGTGGCTATAAAGGTACACTACAGGTATCTCCGAAAGTGTCTGTTGGGTTGGCACGAATCGAGACTGGGATTTGTCACTCCGTGTAAACGGAGAGGTATCTCTGGGCCCACTCGGTAGGACATCATCATAATGTGCACAATGTGATCAAGGAGTTGATCACGGGATGATGTGTTACGGAACGAGTAAAAGAGACTTGCCGGTAACGAGATTGAACAAGGTATCGGGATACCGACGATCGAATCTCGGGCAAGTATCGTAACGATGGACAAAGGGAATTGCATACGGGATTGATTAAGTCCTTGACATCGTGGTTCATCCGATGAGATCATCGTGGAACATGTGGGAGCCAACATGGCTATCCAGATCCCGCTGTTGGTTATTGACCGGAGAGTCCTCTAGGTCATGTCTGCATGTCTCTCGAACCCGTAGGGTCTACACACTTAAGGTTCGGTGACGCTAGGGTTATAGAGATATTAGTATGCGGTAACCCAAAAGTTGTTCGGAGTCCCGGATGAGATCCCGGATGTCACGAGGAGTTCCGGAATGGTCCAGAGGTAAAGATTTATATATGGGAAGTCTTGTTTTGGTCACCGGAAAAGTTTCGCGCATTATCGGTATTGTACCGGGAGTGCCGAAAGAGGTCCGGGGGTCCACCAAGGGGATCCACCTGCCCCGGGGGACCACATGGGCTGTAGGGGTGTGCGCCTTGGCCTATATGGGCCAAGGGCACCAGCCCCAAGAGGCACATGCGCCAAGAGATAAGGGAAAGGAAGAGTCCTAAAGGGGGAAGGCACCTCCTAGGTGCCTTGGGGAGGATGGACTCCTCCCTGGCCGCACCCTTCCTTGGAGGAAGGGCCAAGGCTGCGCCCCCCCCCCCCCCCTCTCCCTTGGCCCTATATATAGTGGGGGGAAGGGAGGGCAGCCGCACCTAAGCCCTGGCGCCTCCCTCTCCCTCTCGTGACACATCTCCTTCCTTCCGCAGCGCTTGGCGAAGCCCTGTTGGAATCCCGCTACTTCCACCACCACGCCGTCATGCTGCTAGATCTCCATCAACCTCTCCTCCCCCCTTGCTGGATCAAGAAGGAGGAGACGTCGCTGCTCCGTGCGTGTGTTGAACGCGGAGGTGCCGTCCGTTCGGCGCTAGGATCATCGGTGATTTGGATCACGACGAGTACGACTCCATCAACCCCGTTCTCTTGAACGCTTCCGCGCGCGATCTACAAGGGTATGTCGATCCACTCCTCCCTCGTTGCTATATGACTCCATAGATTGATCTTGGTGACACGTAGGAAAATTTTGAATTATTGCTACGTTCCCCAACAGATATGACCGAGGTGTGTAACTGTGGAGGGGGGCACCGCACATGGCTAAGAGATTGTCTATTGTGCCTTGGGGTGCCCCCTTGGCCACGTATATAAAGGAGGGAGGAGGAGTAGGCCGGCCTAGGAGGGCGCGCCTATAGGGGGAGTCCAACTAGGATTCCCAATCCTAGTTGGAGTCCCCTTCCTTTTCCAAGAGGGGAGAGAGGGAAGGAGTAGGAGAGGGAGAAGGAAAGAGAAGGGGGCGCCGCCCCTCCCTAGTCCAATTCGGACTTGCCATGGGGGCGCGTGGCCACCCCTTGAGGCCCTTCTCTCCTTTCCCGTATGGCCCATTAAGGCCCACTACCTCCCTCGGCGAATTCCCGTAACTCTCCGGTACTCCGAAAAATACCCGAATCACTCGGAACCTTTCCGATGTCCGAATATAGCCTTCCAATATATCAATCCTTACCTCTCGACCATTTCGAGACTCCTCGTCATGTCAATGATCTCATCCGGGACTCCGAACAACCTTCGGTCATCAAATCACATAAACTCATAATACAAATCGTCATCGAACGTTAAGCGTGCGGACCCTACGGGTTCGAGAACTATGTAGACATGACCGAGACATATCTTCAGTCAATAACCAACAGCGGAACCTGGATGCTCATATTGGCTCCCACATATTCTACGAAGATCTTTATCGTTCAAACAGCATAACAACATACGTTGTTCCCTTTGTCATCGATATGTTACTTGACCGAGATTCGATTGTCGGTATCATCATACCTAGTTCAATATCGTTACCGGCAAGTATATTTACTCGTTCCGTAATGCATCATCTCGCAACTAACTCATTAGTCACATTGCTTGCAAGGCTTATAGTGATGTGCATTACCGAGAGGGCCCAGAGATATCTCTCTGATACACGGAGTGACAAATCCTAATCTCGATCTATGCCAACCCAACAAACACCTTTGGAGACACCCGTAGAGCATCTTTATAATCACCCGGTTACGTTGTGACATCTGATAGCACACAAGGTGTTCCTCTGGTATTCGGGAGTTGCATAATCTCATAGTCTGAGGAACATGTATAAGTCATGAAGAAAGCAGTAGCAATGAAACTATAACGATCATAATGCTAAGCTAACGAATGGGTCTTGTCCATCACATCATTCTCCTAATGATGTGATCTCGTTCATCAAATGACAACACATGTCTATGGTCAGGAAACATAACCATCTTTGATAAACGAGCTAGTCAAGTAGAGGCATACTAGGGACACTCTGTTTTTGTCTATGTATTCACACATGTACTAAGTTTCCGGTTAATACAATTCTAGTATGAATAATAAACATTTATCATGATATAAGGAAATAAAAAATAACTTTATTATTGCCTCTAGGGCATATTTCCTTCAGCTCCCTCTCCGATCGACCCGCAAGACAGCCCCAACGCCACGCCACCGTCCCAATCGTGAAACAACCAGAGAAGCAAGGAAGATGGTAAGAAACAAGCGAAATAAAAGATAGTGGGCTCCAATACAAACATTAACCAGCTTAAAGACTTTGTTATTAGAAACATGACACCGTGGTTTCTGCTGGTTTATCAACAAATTAAAACAAGCCATTGAACCGACAACTTGATTACTCTTAACTAGATGAAATCAAGGACCAACAACAAAATATAAAAGTCAAGAACAACTTATATGCAATAAAGGTATGAGAGAGAAGAAATATTCACATAAGACGGTTATAAACACTGGAGCATAAATAAGCAACACCTTTAAATACAAATAAAAAGGGTTCAGGGTTAAATGCATAGTGGGCTAAGATTTGCCTTTCCTCGATCATATAACCTACCCCCGCCATCTCTTGTCACCAGATTAATTTGTTTATACAGTGGAGCTGCCCTGGTTATCACTCAACAAGAATGACCATCCAAGGACAGAACAATAAGTATCACAGGATCAAAAAGGATTCTAGAGACAAGAGGGAGGATCCAACTTGATACCCACAGGCCCCTTGATTGCTCAAAGGCACACCTATTTCAGCCATGGCTAATCATCATCGCCCTAGCGAGAATGGCATCCGACCGGTGGGGCACACGAATTACAGGCGGTGGCACGAGATATTTCATCGCAGGAGTAACTACTCATTGCTAGAGGAGCTCGGGTTCGATCCGACGGTCGAGGTCCTCCAGCGCCTCGATCCAATGGCCCAGATCTCATCAAGCCAACGAAATGGACGGCCAGATGTTCCAAATCGCTGAGAGCGCCCATAGCCCCCCTCCGTTCTTGTCTCTGGATGGCTATCACTCATCAGAAATGACCATGCAAGTACAGAGCCACTAAAATAAGAACGTGATCAAAACGGCTCAAAGAAACGAGGGGGGTCCAACTTAATACCCCCAGGTGCCTCGATTGCTTAAGAGCATGCCTATATCAGCCATATCTGATCATCATAGCCCTGGCCATGTCCCATACAGTAGCCAAAGCAGAGGAGCAGGAGGAAGTTGGAGCTCGCCGAGGGAGGTTGTAGCCGAGGCAGTACTCAGTGGGCGCCGGGGTTGCGCCTGAACGCCGTCCAGCCTGCGAGGAACCACTTCCTACACCGCACATCCATGCCGCTACATGAAGTGAAACTCTCCTGGCAAAGCAAAGTAAAATCTCATGACCAAATGTAATGGAAAATGTAAATATTCATTGCAAAACTGGTCTGCCTTTTCATATACTAATATTTATTGCAAAAGGCGAGGGCGAGCACAGGCGGCGGCGATGGCGAGGTAATCTAGGAACTAAAATAAATGAATTCCTTACCTACTGCATTTTGTGAACCAGAATAAGTGGGACCATATCTAGAGTATCATTCTCATGTTCGCCTTGGACAGAGGTTAATCGACGTGGTGTATTGAAACTCAGTTATAATTAAAAAGATTCATATTGTGGACTATCGAAGCATCCTACCGCTTATTTTGCTAGAAGAATATACAATACAGCCTAGATTTGAAGACATGACCAACAAATGCTCAAGGTAAGTATGTACCTAACAGGCATTGACATGAATATTACATAGTAGCACAAATAAGCAGAGCATACCCTTACATGTCAGTCCTAGTGCTTGGTTCATGTTAAGATGTAGACCTTGGAGGTACCCGGACTGAATACTCAAGTCCCATGGTAGTCATATTAACTCTTTAGATATTAAAAAAGTAGGTGTTCTCTCAAGAAAAAAAGAGGTGCATACCACAAACTTTACACTCAATACTCCAGTTATATGCCGGTCCTAGACTCCTAGCGCTGGTTCATGTAATCAAAATCGCTAAAGAAAACGAGAAGGGCATTAATTGCCCGCAACAAAAAACCAGAATGACATGAACATAAGGAAGCTGCAGATCCACACTCACCTAAGATGAACCGGGGCATGCCTATATGTGCTCCATTCAAATGCTTAACGCTACACATATCAAGATGGAAAGGAACAAATCAAGTAGAAATCAACTCACCCACATTACCAATATAAGAAACAAAAAAAAGATATTTTCCCACGATAACACGAACCTGCAGCCACAGCATAAAAGCCTCCTGGAAGTTGAATTTGGCATCGACCTGGACTGCGAGCTATGAGAAGGGCTGCTCGGAGATCACGTCTCCTCAGCGACACATGCCATCTCAGGGAGTCTAAACACCTCTCTCCAGGCCATAGCTGGCACCACTACAAACAAAAGGGAAAGGTTTCAATGAGTACAAGTAAATGAAGAAAAGGCCAACAACAATTAAGTAAGTGAATAGTTTCCATACTTTGAGGATACTCTTATCAGAAAAAATGAAGCTAAATATGTAAATAATAGTTTCAGACCTATCCTTTGTGCAATTATCAGAGTTGTTATTTTTAGTAATCATTGTATCATTGGTCTCAAATTTGCATATATGCTTTTGCAGCTGTATCGACCACAAAATAACAATCCGAAAATTTACCATTAAAGACATTCCACATCACACGTCCATAAATCATGAATCGCACAGACGAATGAAAAAGACGGGAGGGAGGTGGTATACCTGAATTGGAGAGGTTGCCGGCAAGGAAGTACAACTCTGTACAATGACAGCTACACCTTTGGGATAGCCGTGCTGCACACAAAACAGGCTCATGTCACGGAATTGAGCGCCACGGAGAGGAGAGGTGGCCAGTAGTGCACCAATGAGAGAACACATACAACAATCGGCGAGTGAGCATAGGCCTAAAATTCATGTAGTTGCATTCTGCAAGACCTAGGTTGTTATTTGAAACTCATAAGGTGATAGGCCTGACAAATATATGATCTATGAAGAGCAAGAACATGTAGAAAGCATCTGATCTATATATACAGAAAAAACAGAGTAAAATGTAGTCAACTATAGCCTATATAGATCCAAAGGATATAACCTACAAACCAGCGCCATGTCAAATTTTTTACTTGTTCAGAATAAGAATTCATATGCCTGACAAAAAGATGCCATCCCATAGCAAAGCTTTTCTCTTCTCTTTGTTACCTTGAGCTATTGCATTAGCTTCTCATTTAATTATTTATACTATATGAAGAGAAGCACTATTTTAATAGATATGTTTGATAGAAATGACAATAATTCTTTCAACTCAAGACATAAACTCATTATTTATTTATATTGGTGTTATACCTACTGTATTCCAACTTCTCTATGGTTTATAAACTATTTTACTAACCATAGATTCATCAAAATAAGAAAACAACACACGAAAAACAGAATCTGTCAAAAATAGAACAGTCTGTAGTAATCTGTAGCTAGCGCAAGATCTGGAACCCCAAAATTTCTAAAATAAATTGCTGTACGTGAGAAATTTATCTATTAATCATCTTCAAAAAGAATTAACTAAATAGAAATCTCCAAATAAAAATGGCAGAAATTCTCGTGAGCGCTAAAGTTTCTGTTTTTTTACAGCATGATCAACAAGACTTTCCCCAAGTCTTCCCAAAGGTTCTACTTGGCACAAATACTAATTAAAAGCATAAAACCACATCTAAACAGAGGCTATATAAATTATTTATTACCAAACAGGAGCAAAAAGCAAGGAACAAAAATAAAGTTGGGTTGCCTCCCAACAAGCGCTATCGTTTAACGCCCCTAGCTAGGCATGATGATTTCAATGATGCTCACATAAGAGATAAGAATTGTAACATAAAGAGAGCATCATGAAGAATATGACTAGCACATTTAAGTCTAACCCACTTCCTATGAATATGGATTTTGTGAGCAAAGAACTTGTGGGAACAAGAATCAACTTGCATAGGAAGGTAAAACAAGCAAAACTTCAAGATTTTAAGCACATAGAGAGGAAACTTCGTATTATCTCAATTCCTACAAGCATATGTTCCTCCCTCATAATAATTTTCAGTAGCATCATGAATAAATTCAACAATATAACCATCACATAAAGCATTCTTTTCATGATCTACAAGCATAGAAATTTTATTACTCTCCACATAAGCAAAATTCTTCTCATGAATAGTAGTGGGAGCAAACTCAACAAAATAACTATCATGTGAGGCATAATCCAATTGAAAGTTAAAATCATGATGACAAGTTTCATGGATATCATTAATCTTTATAGCATACAATTCATCACAATAATCATCATAAATAGCAACTTTGTTCTCATAATCAATTGGAACCTCTTCCGAAATAGTGGATTCATCACAGAATAAAGTCATGACCTCTCCAAATCCACTTTAATCAATATAATCATCATAAATAGGAGGCATGCTTTCATCATAATAAATTTTCTCATCAAAACTTTGGGTACAAAAAATATCATCTTCATCAAACATAGCTTCCCCAAGCTTGTGGCTTTGCATATCATTAGCATCATGGATATTCAAGGAATTCATACTAACAACATTGCAATCATGCTCATCATTCAAATATTTAGTGCCAAATATTTTAATGCATTCTTCTTCTAGCACTTGAGCACAATTATCAGAATCCTTATTCCCATGATAGGTATTAAAAGGATGAAGCGTATGAGACAAACTCAATTCCATTTTTATAGTTTTCTTTTATAAACTAAACCAGTGATAAAACAAGAAACTAAAAGACTCGATTGCAAGATCTAAAGATATACCTTCAAGCGCTAACCTCCCCGGCAACGGCGCCAGAAAAGAGCTTGATGTCTACTACACAACCTTCTTCTTGTAGACGTTGTTGGGCCTCCAAGTGTAGAGGTTTGTAGGACAGTAGCAAATTTCCATCAAGTGGATGACCTAAGGTTTATCAATCCGTAGGAGGCGTAGGATGAAGATGGTCTCTCTCAAGCAACCCTGCAACCAAATAACAAAGAGTCTCTTGTGTCCCCAACACACCCAATACAATGGTAAATTGTATAGGTGCACTAGTTCGGCGAAGAGATGGTGATACAAGTGCAATATGTATAGTAGATAATGGTTTTTGTAATCTGAAAATATTAAAATAGCAAGGTAACTAATGATAAAAGTGAGTGTAAATGGTATTGCAATGATAGTAAACAAGTCCTAGGGTTCATACTTTCGCTAGTGCAAGTTCCCTCAACAATAATAACATAATTGGATCACATAACTATCCCTCAACATGCAAAAAAGAGTCACTCCAAAGTCACTAATAGCGGAGAGAAAATGAAGAGATTATGGTAGGGTGTGAAACCACCTCAAAGTTATTCTTTCCAATCAATCCGTTGGGCTGTTCCTATAGGTGTCACAAACATCCCTAGAGTTCGTACTAGAATAAAACCTTAAGACACAAATCAACCAAAACCCTAATGTCACCTAGATACTCTATGTCACCTCAAGTATCCGTGGGTATGATTATACGATATGCATCACACAATCTCAGATTCATCTATTCAACCAACACATAGAACCTCAAAGAGTGCCCCAAAGTTCCTACCGGGGAATCACGACAAAAACGTGTGTCAACCCCTATGCATAGGTTCATGGGCGGAACCCGCAAGTTGATCACCAAAACATACATCAAGTGAATCACGTGATATCCCATTGTCAACACAGATATGCACGGCAAGACATACATCAAGTGTTCTCAAATCTTTAAAGACTCAATCTGATAAGATAACTTTAAAGGGGAAACTCAATCCATTACAAGAGAGTATAGGGGGGAGAAAACATCATAGGATCCAACTATAATAGCAAAGCTCGCGATACGTCAAGATCGTGCCAAATCAAGAACATGAGAGAGAGAGAGAGAGATCAAACACATAGCTACTGGTACATACCCTGAGCCCTGAGGGAGAACTACTCCCTCCTCGTCATGGAGAGCACCGGGATGATGAAGATGGCCACCAGAGAGGGATTACCCCCTCCGACAGGGTGCCAGAATGGGTCTAGATTGGCTTTCGGTGGCTACGGAGGCTTCTGGCGGCGAAACTCCCGATATATTGTGCTCCCTGATGTTTTTAGGGTATATGGAGATATATATAGGCGGAAGAAGTACGTCAGGGGGGGCACGAGGGGCCCACGAGCGTGGAGGGCGTGCCCAGGGGGGTGGGAGCACCCATTGCCTCGTGGCCTCCTCGTAGATCCCCTGCCGTGCACTCCAAGTCTTCCGGGCTTCTTCTGATCCAAAAATAAGTTCCGTGAAGTTTCAGGTCAATTGGACTCCATTTGGTTTTCCTTTTATGCGATATTCTAAAACAAGGTAAAAACAGAAACTGGCACTAGGCTCTGGGTTAATAGGTTAGTCCCAAAAATGATATAAAAGTGTATAATAAAGCCCTTAAACATCCAAAACAGTAGATAATATAGCATGGAGCAATCAAAAATTATAGATATGTTGGAGACGTATCAATGGTGGAGTGTGGACTCGATTCCAATCACATTATGATCACGGAGTTCACCAATAACCACAAGCTGGACGTCAAGGACATTGGGGAGGCCATCTTCAAGCTTCATGAGAAAATCAAGCACCTCCAAGCCCGGATCTATGACCTGCAAAATCAAAACGGTGAGTATGAATATAGATTCAAGAGGATGAGTTTGGCTGCAGATTTGAGGCTTCAGGAGACTCGATCATCCTTCTATGATGGTGAGCCTATGCCTTGGAAGAAGGACGACAAGCCTACGCCATCAACAAAACCACCAACTTCCTCACCAACAAGGAAGACATAACCACATGGGTATGGGCACTCCCCTTGGCAACTGCCAAGCTTGGGGGAGTGCCCCGGTATCGTATCACCATCACTTTTATCTTTACCGTTTTTCTTAGTTCGATCCTTTTGGTAATATCTTGATCTAGTAGTATAAATTTTTTTAGTATGATCCAGTTGTGAGTTTTCATTTATGATCCTTCTATGTAATTGAGTCCGTGAGCTATATATAATAAAGATTAGTGTTGAGTCAAGGGCTTGATTATTTTTCCATGATCTTGAGTGAATAAAAGAAAAGAGAAAGAATAAAAAGAAACAAAGAGATCTTGTGGATCTTATGGAGAGTAATGAGCTCACATATAAAAAGTATGATGAATAAAAGTTGTTGAGAGATGACAAAAATAGTTTTGGTCATCATTGCAATTAATAGGAAGTAATAAAGAAAGAGAGGTCTTCACATATAAATACACTATCTTGGACATATTTTATGATTGTGAGCACTCATTAAAGTATGACATGCTAAAGAGTTCACGTTGGACAAGGAAGACAACATAATGGTTTATGTTTTCTTACATCTAAGATAAATTATATTGTCATGGATCATCCAACATGATTGAGCTTGCCTTTCCCCCTCATGCTAGCCAAATTCATCGCACCAAGTAGAGATACTACTTGTGCTTATAAACACCCTTAAACCAGTTTTGCCATGAGAGTCCACCATACCTACCTATGGATTGAGTAAGATCCTCCAAGTAAGTTGTCATCGGTGCAAGCAATAAAAATTGCTCTCTAAATATGTATGACTTATTAGTGTGGGAGAAAATAAGCTTTATACGATCATGTGATATGGAAGAAATAAAAGCGACGGACTGCATAATAAAGGTCCATATCACAAGTGGCAATATAAAGTGACGTTCTTTCGCATTAAGATTTTGTGCATCCATCCATAAAAGCACATGACAACCTCTGCTTCCCTCTGCGAAGGGCCTATCTTTTACTTTCATCTTCTACCTTACATAAGAGTCATGGTGATCTTCACCTTTCCTTTTTACATTTTATCTTTTGGCAAGCACAACATGTTGGAAAGATCCTGGTATATATGGCTAACTGGATGTGAGTTTTCATGAACTATTATTGTTGACATTACCCTTGAGGTAAAACATTGGGAGGCAAAATGATACGTCTCCAACGTATCTATAATTTTTGATTGCTCCATGCTATATTATCTACTATTTTGGACTATATTGGGCTTTATTTTCCACTTTTATATTATTTTTGGGACTAACCTATTAACCGGAGGCCCAGCCCAGAGTTGTTGTTTTTTGCCTATTTCAGTGTTTCGAAGAAAAGGAATATCAAACGGAGTCCAAATGGAATAAAACCTTCGGGAACGTGATTTTCTCACCGAACGTGATCCAGGAGACTTGGACCCTGCTCCAAGGAACAAAAGAGGCGGTCACGAGAGTGGGGGGCGCCCCCCCCCCCCTAGGGCGCGCCCCCTGCCTCGTAGGCCCCTCGGTGCTCCTCCGGCGTACTCCTTCCTCCTATATATACCTACGTACCCCCAAATGATCAGAACAGGAGCCAAAACCTAATTCCACCGCCTCAACTTTCTGTATCCACGAGATCCCATCTTGGGGCCTGTTCCGGAGCTCCGCCGGAAGAGGGCCGTCATCACGGAGGGCTTCTACATCATCATAGCCTCTCCGATGAAGTGTGAGTAGTTTACCTCAGACCTTCGGGTCCATAGTTAGTAGCTCGATGGCTTCTTCTCTCTCTTTGGATCTCAATACAAAGTTCTCCCCCTCTCTTGTGGAGATCTATTCGATGTAATCTTCTTTTTCCGGTGTGTTTGTTGAGATCGATGAATTGTGGGTTTATGATCAAGTCTATCTATGAATAATATTTGAATCTTCTCTAAATTCTTTTATGTATGATTGGTTATCTTTGCAAGTCTCTTCGAATTATCCGTTTGGTTTGGCCAACTAGATTGGTAGTTCTTGCCATGGGAGAAGTGCTTAGCTTTGGGTTCGATCTTGCGGTGTCCTTTCCCAGTGATAGAAGGGGCAGCAAGGCACGTATTGTATCATTGCCATCGAGGATAACAAGATGGGGTTTATTTCATATTGCATGAATTTATCTCTCTACATCATGTCATCTTGCTTAAGGCGTTACTCTGTTTTTAACTTAATACTCTAGATGCATGCTGGATAGCGGTCGATGAGTGGAGTAATAGTAGTAGATGCAGAATCGTTTCGGTCTACTTGTCACGGACGTGATGCCTATATACATGATCATGCCTAGATATTCTTATAACTATGCTCAATTCTGTCAATTGCTTAACAGTAATTTGTTCACCCATCGTAGAATACTTATGCTCTTGAGAGAAGCCACTAGTGAAACCTATGGCCCCCGGGTCTATTCTCATCATATCAATCTCCATCACTTTAATCTTGCTTTGCCTTTTACTTTGCTTTTAGTTTTTACTTTGCATCTTTATACTAAAAATACCAAAAATATTATATCTATCAGATCTCACTCTCGTAAGTGACCGTGAAGGGATTGACAACCCCTAATCGCGTTGGTTGCGAGTAGCTATCGTTTTGTGTAGGTACGAGGGACTTGAGCATGGCCTCCTACTGGATTGATACCTTGGTTCTCAAAAACTGAGGGAAATACTTACGCTACTCTGCTGCATCATCCCTTCCTCTTCGGGGAAAACCAATGCAAGCTCAAGACGTAGCACAAAACTATAAGCCCCTATCTTTCTCTGTGTCCGGTTAAAACTCCATACCCATAAGTATTGCGTGAGTGTTAGAAATTGTGAAAGACTATATGATAGTTGAGTATGTGGACTTGCTGAAAAGCTCTTATATATTGACTCTTTCTTATGTTATGATAAATTGCAATTGCTCCAATGACTGAGATTATAGTTTGTTAGTTTTCAATGAAGTTTATGATTCATACTTGAAATTGTGATTGAATTCTTACTCTAGCATAAGAGATCATATGACAAGAATTATATAAGTTGTTGTTCTAAGAATGATCATGATGCCCTCATGTCCGTATTTTATTTTTATTGACACCTCTATCTCTAAAAATGTGGACATATTTTTCGATTTTGGCTACGCTTGAGGACAAGCGAGGTCTAAGCTTGGGGGAGTTCATACGTCCATTTTGCAAGATGCTTTTATATCGATATTTATTGCATTATGGGTTGTTATTACACATTATGTCACAATACTTATGCCTATTCTCTCTTATTTTACAAGGTTTACATAAAGAGGGAGAATGCCGGCAGCTGGGATTCTGGGCTGGAAAAGGAGCAAATATTAGAGACCTATTCTGCACAGCTCCAAAAGTCCTAAAACTTCACAAAAGTCATTTTCAGAATATATAAAAAATACTGAGCGCAAGAAGTTCACCAGGGGGGCCACACCCTGCCCACGAGGGTGGGGGCGCGTCCTACCCCCCTGGGCACGCCCCCCTACCTCGTGGGCCCCCTGGTGGCCCTCCGATGCCCATCTTCTGCTGTATGGAGTCTTTCTATGAGGAAAAAATCATAAGCCATCTTTCCGGACGAGACTCTGCCACCACGAGGTGGAACCTTGGCGGAACCAATCTAGGGCTCCGGTGGAGCTGTTCTGCCGGGGAAACTTCCCTCCGGGAGGGGGAAATCATCGCCATCATCATCACCAACGATCCTCTCATCAGGAGGGGGTCAATCTCCATCAACATCTTCACCAGCACCATCTCATCTCAAACCCTAGTTCATCTCTTGTATCCAATTCTTGTCTCTATGCCCGGGATTGGTATGTGTGGGTTACTAGTAGTGTTAATTACTCCTTGTAGTTGATGCTAGTTGGTTTATTTGGCGGAATATCATATGTTCAGATCCTATATGCACATTAATACCCCCTCTGATTATGAACATGAATATGCTTTGTGAGTAGTTACGTTTGTTCCTGAGGACATGGGAGAAGTCTTGCTATTAGTAGTCATGTGAATTTGGTATTCATTTGATATTTTGATGGGATGTATGTTGTCTCTCCTTTAGTGGTGTTATGTGAACGTCGACTACATGACACTTCACCATTATTTGGGCCTAGAGGAAGGCATTGGGAAGTAATAAGTAGATGATGGGTTGCTAGAGTGACAGAAGCTTAAACCCTAGTTTATGCGTTGCTTCGTAAGGGGCTGATTTGGATCCATATGTCTCATCCTATGGTTAGGTTTACCTTAATACTTTTGTTGTAGTTGCAGATGCTTGCAATAGAGGTTAATCATAAGTGGGATGCTTTTCCAAGTAAGGACAGCACCCAAGCACCGGTCCACCCACATATCAGATTATCAAAGTACCTAACGCGAATCATATGATCGTGATGAAACCTAGCTTGACAATATTCCCATGTGTCCTCGGGAGCGTTTTACATCATATAACATTTTGTCCAGGCTTGTCCTTTGCTACAAAAAGGATTGGGACACCTTGCTGCACTTTATTTACTTTTGTTACTTGTTGCTAGTTACCAATTATCTTATCACAAAACTATCTGTTACCTATAATTTCAGTGCTTGCAGAGAATACCTTGCTGAAAACCGCTTATCATTTCCTTCTGCTCCTCGTTGGGTTCGACACTCTTACTTATCGAAAGGACTACGATGGATCCCCTATACTTGTGGGTCATCACATACCCTTAGTCCTTTTCAGGTATTTCAGGATGTTCTTGACCGCTATCCAATGATCCACTCCTGGATTACTTTGGTACCTCCTTGCTAAGCTAATAGCAAGGCACACATCAGGTCTGGTACACAGCATTGCATACATGATAGAGCCTATGGCTGAAGCATAGGGAACATCTTTCATTTTCCCTCTATCTTCTGAAGTGGCCGGGCATTGAGTCTGACTCGACTTCATACCTTGTAACACAGGCAAGAACCCTTTCTTTGCTTGATCCATTTTGCACTTTTTCAAAACTTTGTCAAGGTATGTGCTTTGTGAAAGTCCTATCAAGCGTCTTGATCTATCTCTATAGATCTTGATGCCCAATATGTAAGCAGCTTCACCGAGGTCTTTCATTGAAAAACTCTTATTCAAATATCCTTTTATGCTATCCAGAAATTCTATATCATTTCCAATCAGTAATATGTCATCCACATATAATATTAGAAATGCTACAGAGCTCCCACTCACTTTCTTGTAAATACAGGCTTATCCAAAAGTCTGTATAAAACCATATGCTTTGATCACACTATCAAAACGTTTATTCCAACTCCGAGAGGCTTGCACCAGTCCATAAATGGATCACTGGAGCTTGCACACTTTGTTAGCTCCCTTTGGATCGACAAAACCTTCCAGTTGCATCATATACAACTCTTCTTCCAGAAATCCATTCAGGAATGCAGTTTTTACATCCATTTGCCAAATTTCATAATCATAAAATGCGGCAATTGCTAACATGATTCGGATAGACTTAAGCATCGCTATGGGTGAGAAAGTCTCATCGTAGTCAACTCCTTGAACTTGTCGAAAACCTTTTGCAACAAGTCGAGCTTTGTAGACAGTAACATTACCGTCAGCGTCAGTCTTCTTCTTGAAGATGTATTTATTCTCTATGGCTTGCCGATCATTGGGCAAGTCAACCAAAGTCCGCACTTTGTTCTCATACATGGATCCCATCTCAGATTTCATGGCCTGAAGCCATTTTGCGGAATCTGGGCTCACCATCGCTTCTTCATAGTTCGTAGGTTCGCCTTGGTCAAGTAACATGACCTACAGAATAGGATTACCGTACCACTCTGGTGCGGATCTTACTCTCGTTGACCTACGAGGTTCGGTAGTAACTTGATCTGAAGTTATATGATCATCATCATTAGCTTCCTCACTAATTGGTGTAGGAGTCACAAAAACAGATTTCTGTGATGAACTACTTTCCAATAAGGGAGCATGTACAGTTACCTCAACAAGTTCTACTTTCCTCCTACTCACTTCTTTCGAGAGAAACTCCTTCTCTATAAAGGATGCATTCTTAGCAACGAGTGTCTTGCCTTCGGATCTGTGATAGAAGGTGTACCCAACAGTTTCCTTAGGGTATCCTATGAAGACACATTTCTCCGATTTGGGTTCGAGCTTATCAGGTTGAAGCTTTTTCACATAAGCATCGCAGCCCCAAACTTTAAGAAACGACAACTTTGGTTTCTTGCCAAACCACAGTTCATAAGGCATCGTCTCAACGGATTTTGATGGTGCCCTATTTAACGTGAATGCAGCCGTCTCTAAAGCATAACCCCAAAATGATAGTGGTAAATCAGTAAGAGACATCATATATCGCACCATATCTAGTAAAGTATGATTACGATGTTCGGACACACCATTACGCTGTGGTGTTTCGGGTGGCGTGAGTTGCGAAACTATTCCACATTGTTTCAAATGTAGACCAAACTCACAACTCAAATATTCTCCTCCATGATCAGATTGTAGAAACTTTATTTTCTTGTTACGACGATTTTCCACTTTACTCTGAAATTCTTTGAACTTTTCAAATGTTTCAGATTTTTGTTTCATTAAGTAGATATACCCATATCTGCTCAAATCATCTGTGAAGGTGAGAAAATAACGATACCCACCGCGAGCCTGAATATTCATCGGACCACATACATCAGTACGGATGATCTCCAACAAATGTGTTGCTCACTCCATTGTTCCGGGGAACGACATTTTAGTCATCTTGCCCATAAGGCATGGTTCGCAAGTACCAAGTGATTCATAATCAAGTGATTCCAAAAGTCCATCAGTATGGAGTTTCTTCATGTGTTTTTACACCAATATGACCCAAACGGCAGTGCCACAAATAAGTTGCACTATCATTATCAACTCTGCATCTTTTGGCTTCAACATTATGAATATGTGTATCACTACTATCGAGATTCAACAAAAATAGACCACTCCTTAAGGGTGCATGACCATAAGAGATATTACTCATATAAATAGAACAACCATTATTCTCATATTTAAATGAATAACCGTCTCGCATCAAACAAAATCCAGATATAATGTTCATGCTCAACGCTGGCACCAAATAACAATTATTTAGGTCTAAAACTAATCCCGAAGGTAGATGTAGAGGTAGCGTGCCGACGGCGATCACATCGACTTTGGAACCATTTCCCACACGCATCAGTCTTCTCTTAATCCGTAGTCCCTGTTTTGAGGTGCAAATATTAGCAACAGAACCAGTATCAAATACCCATTTGCTACTGCGAGCTCTAGTAAGGTACACATCAATAACATGTATATCACATATACCTTTGTTCACCTTGCCATCCTTCTTATCCGCCAAATACTTGGGGCAGTTCCGCTTCCAGTGACCAGTCTGCTTGCAATAGAAGCACTCAGTCTCAGGCTTAGGTCCAGACTTGGGTTTCTTCTCTTGAGCAGCAACTTGTTTGCCATTCTTCTTGAAGTTTCCCTTCTTCTTCCCTTTACCCTTTTTCTTGAAACTGGTGGTCTTGTTGACCATCAACACTTGATGCTCCTTCTTGATTTCTACCTCTGCAGCCTTTAGCATTGCAAAGAGCTCGGGAATTGTCTTATCCATCCCTTGCATATTATATTTCATCACGAAGCTCTTGTAGCTTGGTGGCAGTGATTGAAGAATTTTGTCAATGACACTATCATCCGGAAGATTAACTCCCAGTTGAATCAAATGATTGTTATACCCAGACATTTTGAGTATATGTTCACTAACAGAACTATTCTCCTCCATCTTGCAGCTGTAGAACTTATTGGAGACTTCATATCTCTCAATCCGGGCATTTGCTTGAAACATTAACTTCAACCCCTGTAACATCTCATATGCTCCATGACGTTCAAAACGTCGTAGAAGTCCTGGTTCTAAGCCATAAAGCATGGCACACTGAACTATCGAGTAGTCACCAGCTTTGATCTGCCAGACGTTCTTAACGTCTTCAGTTGCATCTGCAGTAGGCTTGGCACCCAGCGGTGCTTCCAAGACGTAATTCTTCTGTGCAGCAATGAGGATAATACTCAAGTTACGGACCCAGTCCGTGTAATTGATACCATCATCTTTCAACTTTGCTTTCTCAAGGAACGCATTAAAATTCAACGGAACAACACCACGGGCCATCTATCTACAACAACATAGACAAGCAAAATACTATCAGGTACTAAGTTCATGATAAATTTAAGTTCAATTAATCATATTACTTAAGAACTCCCACTTAGATGGGCATCCCTCTAATCATCTAAGTGATCACGTGATCCAAATCAACTAAACCATGTCCGATCATCACGTGAGATGGAGTAGTTTTCAATGGTGAACATCACTATGTTGATCATATCTGCTATATGATTCACGCTCGAACTTTCAGTCTCAGTGTTCCGAGGCCATATCTACGTATGCTAGGCTCGTCAAGTTTAACCCGAGTATTCTGCGTGTGCAAAACTGGCTTGCACCCGTTGTAGATGAACGTAGAGCTTATCACACCCGATCATCACGTGGTGTCTCGGCACGACCAACTTTGGCGTGCATACTCAAGGAGAGCACTTTTATCTTGAAATTTAGTGAGAGTTCATCTTATAATGCTACCGTCAATCAAAGCAAAATAAGATGCATAAAGGATAAACATAACATGCAATCAATATAAGTGATATGATATGGCCGTCATCATCTTGTCCTTGTGATCTCCATCTCCGAAGCACCGTCATGATCACCATCGTCACCGGCGCGACACCTTGATCTCCATCGTAGCATCGTTGTCGTCTCGCCAACTATTGCTTCTACGACTATCGCTACCGCTTAGTGATAAAGTAAAGCAATTACAGGGCGATTTTATTGCATACAATAAAGCGACAACCATATGGCTCCTGCCAGTTGCCGATAACTCGGTTACAAAACATGATCATCTCATACAATAAAATATAGCATCATGCCTTGACCATATCACATCACAACATGCCTTGCAAAAACAATTTAGACGTCCTCTACTTTGTTGTTGCAAGTTTTACGTGGCTACTACGAGCTGAGAATGAACCGTTATTACCTATGCATCAAAACCACAACGATAGTTCGTCAAGTTAGTGCTGTTTTAACCTTCTCAAGGACCGGGCGTAGTCACACTCGGTTCAACTAAAGTTGGAGAAACTGACACCCGCCAGCCACCTGTGTGCAAAGCACGTCGGTAGAACCAGTCTCGCGTAAGCGTACGCGTAATGTCGGTTCAGGCCGCTTCATCCAACAATACCGCCGAACCAAAGTATGACATGCTGGTAAGCAGTATGACTTATATCGCCCACAACCCACTTGTGTTCTACTCGTGCATATAACATCTACGCATAAAACCAGGCTCGGATGCCACTGTTGGGGAACGTAGTAATTTAAAAAAAAACATCCTAAGCACACGCAAGATGATGGTGATGCATAGCAACGAGAGGGGAGAGTGTTGTCCACGTAGCCCCGTAGACCGAAAGCGGAAGCGTTAGTACAACGCGGTTGATGTAGTCGTACGTCTTCATGATCCAACTGATCCAAGTACTGAACGTACGTCACCTCCGAGTTCAGCACACGTTCAGCTCGATGACGTACCATGAACTCCGATCCAGCAGAGCTTCACGGGAGAGTTCCGTCAGCACGACGGCGTGATGATTGTGATGATGTTGCTACCGACGCAGGATTTCACCTAAGCACTGCTACGATATGACCGAGGTGGAATATGGTGGAGGGGGCACCGCACACGGCTGGGAGAGATCAATAGATCAACTTGTGTGTCTAAAGGTGCCCCTGCCCCCGTATATAAAGGAGCAAGGGGGAGAGGCGGCCGGCCAAGGAGGGCGCGTCAAGGGGGAGTCCTACTCCCATTGAGGGAGTCCTGGATTAGGGGGTCTTCGGACAGCCGGACTGTTGGACTATGAAGATACAAGATTGAAGACTTTGTCACGTGTCCGAATGGGACTCTAATTGGCGTGGAAGGCAAGCTAGGCAATACAGATATGTATATCTCCTCCCTTGTAACTGACTTTATGTAACCCTAGCCCCCTCCGGTGTCTATATAAACCGGAGGGTTTAGTCCGTAGGACAACAGACAATCACACCATAGGCTAGCTTCTAGGGTTTAGCCTCTAGGATCTCGTGGTAGATCAACTGTTGTAATACTCATATCATCAAGAACAATCAAGCAGGGTGTAGGGTATTACCTCCATCAAGAGGGCCCGAACCTGAGTAAACATCATGTCCCCTGCCTCCTGTTACCATCCGCCTTAGGCGCACAGTTCGGGACCCCCTACCCGAGATCCGTCGGTTTTGACACCTACATTGGTGCTTTCATAGAGAGTTCCACTGTGTCGTCATCATAAGGAGGATGGCTCGTCTTGTTGTCAAGGACAACATCACCTCTGGGGGAGCCCTGGCTGTAGGCCAAACTCTCCGACTAGGCGGCTTCGTCATGACCGCCCGCTCGGCCGCTGCGCCGATGATGACTTCTCGGGTCATCGAAAATAGCCTCCACATCGGCTCGGAATTTGCCGAACAGATGGACCCAATGGAGCTCTCCTCTTTGAACGAGCTCTTGGATCACATCGCCGCTCTGGGAGTCACTACGGACTACGATCGGATCGGACTTAAACATGAACAAAGGAAGATTAATTCTCCGCCGGTCACCCATCAGATAGCGGTGGTGGAGGAGCAATGCGGCGATTCTCCCTCTATCCTGAGGACGAACTATGTTCGGATTCCCGAGCTCTCTGAGCTGGATACTCGCTCACGGGATGACACCGCCCTAGCCCTGAACCCAGAATCAGGCCGCATACCGAACCCGCGGGGCAACATCTCGGAGTCCGAACTTCCAAGATCGGAAACTCCCCTGCCCCGGGATCATAGATTGGGACAAGGTCTGGACTTAAATCACAACGATAAGGTTTGAGTAGGACTCCTCCTTTCCTTGTTGGATTAGGAGAAGGGAAGGAAGGGAGAGAGGAGGTGAAGGAAAAAGGGGGCGCCCCCCCCTCCTTGTCCAATTCGGACTAGAGGGGGAGGGGGCGCGCGGCTGCCCTGCCGCCCCTCCTCTTCTCCCACTAAGGCCCATTAGGCCCAATATACTCCCCGGGGGGTTCCAGTACCCCCCCCCCCCCCGGTAGTCCGGCAAATGTCCGAAACCTCCTGAAACACTTCCGGTGTGCGAACATAGTCGTCCAATATATCGATCTTTATGTCTCGACCATTTCGAGACACCTCGTCATGTCTGTGATCATATCCGGGATTCCGAACTACCTTAGGTACATCAAAACACAAAAACTCATGATGTCTACTACGCAAACTTCTTGTAGACATTTTTGGGCCTCCAAGTGCAGAGGTTTGTAGGACAGTAGAAAATTTCCCTCAAGTGGATGACCTAAGGTTTATCAATCCGTGGGAGGTGTAGGTTTAAGATGGTCTCTCTCAAACACCCTGCAACCAAATAACAAAGAGTCTCTTGTGTCCCCAACACACCCAATACAATGGTAAATTGTATAGGTGCACTAGTTCGGCGAAGAGATGGTGATACAAGTGCAATATGGATGGTAGATATAGGTTTTTGTAATCTGAAAATATAAAAAGAGAAAGGTAACTAATGATAAAAGTGAGCGTAAACGGTATTGCAATGCTAGGAAACAAGGCCTAGGGTTCATACTGTCACTAGTGCAAGTTCTCTCAACAATAATAACATAATTGGATCATATAACTATCCCTCAACATGCAACAAAGAGTCACTCCAAAGTCACTAATAGAGGAGAACGAACGAAGAGATTATGGTAGGGTACGAAACCACCTCAAAGTTATTCTTTCTGATCAATCTATCATAGAGTTCGTACTAGAATAACACCTTAAGACACAAATCAACCAAAACCCTAATGTCACCTAGATACTCCAATGTCACCTCAAGTATCCGTGGGTATGATTATACGATATGCATCACACAATCTCAGATTCATCTATTCAACCAACACAAAGAACTTCAAAGAGTGCCCCAAAGTTTCTACCGGAGAGTCAAGACAAAAATGTGTGCCAACCCCTATGCATAAGTTCACAAGGTCACTGAACCCGCAAGTTGATCTCCAAAACATACATCAAGTAGATCACGTGAATATCCCATTGTCACCACAGATAAGCACATACAATACATACATCAAGTGTTCTCAAATCCTTAAAGACTCAGTCCGATAAGATAACTTCAAAGGGAAAACTCAATCCATTACAAGAGAGTAGAGGGGGAGAAACATCATAAGATCCAACTATAATAGTAAAGCTCGCGATACATCAAGATCGTATCACCTCAAGAACACGAGAGAGAGAGAGAGAGAGAGAGAGAGATCAAACACATAGCTACTGGTACATACCCTCAACCCCGAGGGTGAACTACTCCCTCCTTGTCATGGAGAGCGCCGGGATGATGAAGATGGCTACCGGTGAAGGATTCCCCCTCCGGCAGGGTGCCGGAACAGGGTCCCGATTGGTTTTCGGTGGCTACAGAGGCTTGGGGCGGCGGAACTCCCGATCTATTCTATTCCCCGATGTTTTTAGGGTATATGGATATATATATAGGCAAAAGAAGTCGGTAAGGGGAGCCACGAGGGTGGGGGCGCGCCCAGGGGGCTAGCGCGCCTCCCTGCCTTGTGGCCACCTCGAAGCTTCCCTGACTTCAACTCCAAGTCTCCTAGATCACGTTCGTTCCAAAAATCACACTCCCGAAGGTTTCATTCCGTTTGGACTCCGTTTGATATTCCTTTTCTGTGAAACACTGAAACAAGGGAAAAAACATAAACTGGCACTGGGCTCTGGGTTAATAGGTTAGTCCCAAAAATAATATTAAAGTGCATAGTAAAGCCCATTAAACATCCAAGGTGGATAATATAATAGCATGAATACTTCATAAATTATAGATACGTTGGAGACGTATCAACTCATAATACAGATCGTCACCAAACTTTAAGCGTGCAGACCCTATGGGTTCGAGAACTATGTAGACATGACCGAGACACGCCTCCGGTCAATAACCAATAGCGGAACCTGGATGCTCATATTGGCTCCCACATATTCTACGAAGATCTTTATCGGCCAAACCACATAACAACATACGTTGTTCCCTTTGTCATCGGTATGTTACTTGCCCGAGATTCGATCATCGGTATCTCAATACCTAGTTCAATCTCGTTACCAGCAAGTCTCTTTACTCGTTATGTAATGCATCATCCCGCAACTAACTCATTAGTCACATTGCTTGCAAGGCTTGTAGTGATGTGCATTACCGAGAGGGCCCAGAGATACCTCTCCGACAATAGGAGTGACAAATCCTAATCTCAAAATACGCCAACTCAACAAGTACCTTCGGAGACACCTGTAGAGCACCTTTATAATCACCCAGTTACGTTGTGACGTTTGGTAGCACACAAAGTGTTCCTCCGGTAAACGGGAGTTGCATAATCTCATAGTCATAGGAACATGTATAAGTCATGAAGAAAGCAATAGCAACATACTAAATGATCAAGTGCTAAGCTAACGGAATGGGTCAAGTCAATCACATCATTCCCCTAATGATGTGATCCCGTTAATCAAATGACAACTCATGTCCATGGCTAGGAAACTCAACCATCTTCGATTAACGAGCTAGTCAAGTATAGGCATACTAGTGAGACTATGTTTGTCTATGTATTCACACATGTATTATGTTTCTGGTTAATACAATTCTAGCATGAATAATAAACATTTATCATGACATGAGGAAATAAATAATAACTTTATTATTGCCTCTAGGGCATATTTCCTTCACTTAGCAAGAACCATTCTTACCTACGCATCAAAACCACAACGATTTTTCATCAAGTGTGTTATTTTAACCTTCAACAAGGACCGGGCGTAGTCAAACTCGATTCAACTAAAGCTGGAGAAACAGACACCCACTAGCCACCTGTGTGCGAAGCACATCGGTAGAACCAGTCTCATGAACGCGGTCATGTAATGCCAGTCTGGGCCGCTTCATCCAACAATACCACCGAATCAAAGTATGACATGCTGGTAAGCAGTATGACTATTATCGCCCACAACTCTTTGTGTTCTACTCGTGCATATAAAATCTACGCATAGACCTGGCTCGGATGCCATTGTTGGGGAACACAATAATTTCAAAAAAAATCCTACAATCACGCAAGATCTATCTGGGTGATGCATAGCAACGAGCAGGGAGAGTGTGTCCACGTACCCTCGTAGACTGAAAGCGGAAGCGTTATATCAACGCGGTTGATGTAGTCGTACGTCTTCACGATCTGACCAATCCTAGCACCGAACATATGGCACCTTCGTGTTCAGCACACATTCAGCTCGATGACGACCCTCGTACTCTTGATCCAGTTGAGGCCAAGGGAGAGTTTCGTCAGCACAACGGCATGGCGATGGTGATGATGAAGTTACCGGCGCAGGCCTTCGCCTAAGCACTACAATGATATTGTTGGAAATATGCCCTAGAGGCAATAATAAATTGATTATTATTATATTTCCTTGTTCATGATAATCGTTTATTATCCATGCTAGAATTGTATTGATAGGAAACTCAGATACATGTGTGGATACATAGACAACACCATGTCCCTAGTAAGCCTCTAGTTGACTAGCTCGTTGATCAATAGATGGTCACGGTTTCCTGACCATGGACATTGGATGTCGTTGATAATGGGATCACATCATTAGGAGAATGATGTGATGGACAAGACCCAATCCTAAGCCTAGAACAAGATCGTGTAGTTCGCATGCTAAAGCTTTTCTAATGTCAAGTATCATTTCCTTAGACCATGAGATTGTGCAACTCCCGGATACCGAAGGAGTGCTTTGGGTGTGCCAAACGTCACAACGTAACTGGGTGGCTATAAAGGTACACTACAGGTATCTCCGAAAGTGTCTGTTGGGTTGGCACGAATCGAGACTGGGATTTGTCACTCCGTGTAAACGGAGAGGTATCTCTGGGCCCACTCAGTAGGACATCATCATAATGTGCACAAGATGATCAAGGAGTTGATCACGGGATGATGTGTTACGGAACGAGTAAAAGAGACTTGCCGGTAACGAGATTGAACAAGGTATCGGGATACCGATGATCGAATCTCGGGCAAGTATCGTACCGATGGACAAAGGGAATTGCATACGGGATTGATTAAGTCCTTGACATCGTGGTTCATCCGATGAGATCATCGTGGAACATGTGGGAGCCAACATGGGTATCCAGATCCCGCTGTTGGTTATTGACCGGAGAGTCATCTCGGTCATGTCTGCATGTCTCCCGAACCCGTAGGGTCTACACACTTAAGGTTCGGTGACGCTAGGGTTATAGAGATATTAGTATGCGGTAACCCGAAAGTTGTTCGGAGTCCCGGATGAGATCCCGGACGTAACGAGGAGTTCCGGAATGGTCCGGAGGTAAAGATTTATATATGGGAAGTCTTGTTTTGGTCGCCGGAAAAGTTTCGCGCATTATCGGTATTGTACCGGGAGTGCCGAAAGAGGTCCGGGGGTCCACCAAGGGGGTCCACCTGCCCCGGGGGACCACATGGGCTGTAGGGGTGTGCGCCTTGGCCTATATGGGCCAAGGGCACCAGCCCCAAGAGGCCCATGCGCCAAGAGATAAGGGTAAGGAAGAGTCCTAAAGGGGGAAGGCACCTCCTAGGTGCCTTGGGGAGGATGGACTCCTCCCTGGCCGCACCCTTCCTTGGAGGAAGGGCCAAGGCTGCGCCCCCCCTCTCCCTTGGCCCTATATATAGTGGGGGGAAGGGAGGGCAGCCGCACCTAAGCCCTGGCGCCTCCCTCTCCCTCCCGTGACACATCTCCTTCCTTCCGCGGCGCTTGGCGAAGCCCTGTTGGAATCCCACTACTTCCACCACCACGCCGTCGTGCTGCTGGATCTCCATCAACCTCCCCTCCCCCCTTGCTGGATCAAGAAGGAGGAGACGTCGCTGCTCCGTACGTGTGTTGAACGCGGAGGTGCCGTCCGTTTGGCGCTAGGATCATCGGTGATTTGGATCACGACGAGTACGACTCCATCAACCCCGTTCTCTTGAACACTTCCGCGCGCGATCTACAAGGGTATGTAGATCCACTCCTCCCTCGTTGCTAGATGACTCCATAGATTGATCTTGGTGACACGTAGGAAAATTTTGAATTATTGCTACGTTCCTCAACAGTGGCATCATGAGCTAGGTCTATTGTGTAGATTCTATGCACGAGTAGAACACAAAGTAGTTGTGGGCTTTGATTTTGTTCAATATGCTTACCGTTACTAGTCCAATCTTGATTCGGCGGCATTGTGGGATGAAGCGGCCTGGACCGACCTTACACGTACTCTTACGTGAGACCGGTTCCACCGACTGACATGCACTAGTTGCATAAGGTGGCTGGTGGGTGTCTGTCTCTCCCACTTTAGTCGGATCGGATTCAATGAAAAGGGTCCTTATGAAGGGTAAATAGCAATTGGCATATCACGTTGTGGTCTTTGCGTAGGTAAGAAACGTTCTTGCTAGAAACCCATAGCAGCCACGTAAAACATGCAAACAACAATTAGAGGACGTCAAACTTGTTTTTGCAGGGTATGCCATGTGATGTGATATGGCCAAAGGATGTGATGAATGATATATGTGATGTATGAGATGATCATGTTCTTGTAATAGGAATCATGACTTGCATGTCGATGAGTATGACAACCGGCAGGAGCCATAGGAGTTGTCTTTATTTATTATATGACTTGCGTGTCATTAAAACAACACCATGTAATTACTTTACTTTATTGCTAACTATTAGCTGTAGTAGTAGAAGTAATAGTTGGCGAGACAACTTCATGAATACACGATGATGGAGATCATGGTGTCATGCCGGTGACGATGATGATCATGGAGCCCCGAAGATGGAGATCAAAAGGAGCAATATGATATTGGCCATATCATGTCACTATTTGATTGCATGTGATGTTTATCATGTTTATACATCTTATTTGCTTAGAACGACGGTAGTAAATAAGATGATCCCTCATTAAAATTTTCAAGAAAGTGTTCCCCCTAACTGTGCACCGTTGCGAAAGTTCGTCGTTTCGAAGCACCACGTGATGATCGGGTGTGATAGATTCTTACATTCGAATACAATGGGTGTTGACGATCCTAGCATGTACAGACATGGCCTCGGAACACATGCAAAACACTTAGGTTGACTTGACGAGCCTAGCATGTACAGACATGGCCTCGGAACACAAGAGACCGAAAGGTCGAGCATGAGTCGTATAGAAGATACGATCAACATGAAGATGTTCACCGATGTTGACTAGTCCGTCTCACGTGATGATCGGACATGGCCTAGTTGACTCGGATCATGTAATCACTTAGATGACTAGAGGGATGTCTATCTGAGTGGGAGTTCATAAGATGAACTTGTTTATCCTGAACATAGTCAAAAGGTCTTCACAAATTATGTCGTAGCTCGTGCTTTAGTTCTACTGTTTAGATATGTTCCTAGAGAAAAAAAATTAGTTGAAAGTTGATAGTAGCAATTATGCGGACTAGGTCTGTAAACTGAGGATTGTCCTCATTGCTTCATAGAAGGCTTGTGTCCTTAATGCACCACTCAGTGTGCTGAACCTCGAACGTCGTCTGTGGATGTTGCGAACATCTGACACACACATTTTGATAACTACGTGATAGTTCAGTTAAACGGTTTAGAGTTGAGGCACCGAAGACGTTTTGAAATATCGCGAAACATATGAGATGTTTCGAGGGCTAAAATTGGGATTTCAATCTCGTGCCCACGTCAAGAGGTATAAGACCTCTGCCGATTTTCTTAGCCTGCAAACTAAGGGAGAAAGGCTCAATTGTTGAGCTTGTGCTTAGATTGTCTGAGTACAACAATCATTTGAATCGAGTGGGAGTTGATCTTCCAGATGAGATAGTGATGTTTCTCCGAAGTCATTACCACCAAGCTGCTAGAGCTTCATGATGAACTATAATATATCAGGGACATATATGATGATCCTTGAGATATTCGCGATGTTTGACACCACAAAAGTAGAAATCAAGAAGGAGCATCAATTGTTGATGGTTGGTGAAACCACTAGTTTCAAGAAGGGCAAGGGCAAGAAGGGATACTTCATGAAACGGCAATTCAGCTGCTGCTCTAGTGAAGAAACCCAAGGTTGAACCCAAACCCGAGACTAAGTGCTTATGTAATAAGAGGAACAGCCACTGGAGTAGAATTACCCTAGATAGTTGGTAGATGAGAAGGCTGGCAAGGTCGATAGAAGTATATTAGATATACACTGTGTTAATGTGTACTTTACTAGTACTCCTAGTGGCATCATGGTATTAGATACCGGTTCGGTTGCTAAGGGTTAGTAAACTCGAAATAAAAGGCTGCGGAGTAAACGGAGACTAGATAAAGGTGAGCTGGCGATATGTGTTGGAAGTTTTCCCCAAGCTTGATGTGATCAAGCATCGCACGCTCCCTCTACCATCGAGATTGGTGTTTGCGTTGACCATATACATGATTGGATTATGTCTATCTCAATATGGTTATTCATTTAAGGAGAATAATGGTTACTCTGTTTATTTGAATAATACCTGCAATGGTCTTGCACCTAAAATGAATGGTTTATTGAATCTCGATCGTAGTGATACACATGTTCATGCCAAAAGATATAAGATAGTAATGATAGTACCACCTACTTGTGGCACAGCCACGTAAGTCATATCGGTATAAAACGCATGAAGAAGCTCCATGTTGATGGATCTTTGGGCTAACTCGTTTTTGAAAAGTTTGAGACATGCGAACCATGTCTATTGGTGTATATGCATGAAGAAATTCCATGCAAATGGACCGTTTGGACTCACTTGATTTTGAATCACTTGAGACATGCAAATCATACCACATGGGCAAGATGATTGAAAGCCTTGTTTTCAGTAAAATGGAACTAGAAAGCAACTTGTTGGAAGTAATACATTTTGATGTGTGCAGTCCAATGAGTGCTGAGGCGTGTAGTGGATATCATTATGTTCTTACTTCACAGATGATTTGAGTAGATATTGAGTATATTTACTTGATGAATCACGAGTCTGAATTATTGAAAAGGTTCAAGTAATTTCTGGGTGAAGTTGAAAGATCGTCATGACAAGAGGATAAAATATCTATGATATGATCATAGAGATGAATATCTAAATTACGAGTTTGGCACAGAATTAAGACATTGTGGAAATTGTTTCACAACTAATACAGCCTGGAACACCATAGTGTGATGGTGTGTCCGAACATCATAACTGTACCCTATTGGATATGATGCATACCATGATGTCTCTTATCGAATTACCATGATAGTTTATGGGTTAGGCATTAGAGACAACCACATTCACTTTAAAAGGGGCACCACGTAATTCCGATGAGATGACACCGTATGAACTATGGTTTAGAGAAACCTAAGTTGTCATTTCTTAAAAGTTTGGGGCTGCGACGCTTATGTGAAAAAGTTTCAGGCTGATAAGCTCGAACCCAAAGCGGATAAATGCATCTTCATAGGACACCCAAAACAGTTGGGTATACCTCCTGTCTCAGATCCGAAAGCAATAAGGGATTGTTTCTTGAATCGGGTCCTTTCTCGAGGAAAAGGTTTGTCTCGAGAATTGAGTGGGAGGATGGTGGAGACTTGATGAGGTTATTGAACCGTCACTACAACTGGTGTATAGCAGGGCATAAAGAGTTGTTCCTGTGGCACCTACACCAATTGAAGTGGAAGCTTATGATAGTGATCATGAGACATCAGATCAAGTCACTCCCAAACCTCGTAGAACGACAAGGATGCATACTACTTCAGAGTGGTACATAATCCTGTCTTGGAAGTCATGTTGCTAGACAACAATGAACCTACAAGCTATGGAGAAGCGATGGTGGGCCCGGATTCTGATAAATGGCTCGAGGCCATAAAATCCGAGAGAGGATCCATGTATGAAAACAAAGTGTAGACTTTGGAAGAACTACTTGATGGTCGTAAGGCAGTTAGGTACATATGGATTTTAAAAGGAAGACAGACAATGATGGTAAGTGTCACCATTGAGAAAGCTCGACTTGTCGTTAAGATGTTTCCCGACAAGTTCAAGGAGTTGACTACGATGAGACTTTCTCACACGTAGTGATGCTAAAAGTCTGTTGAAATTATATTAGCAGTTACTGCATTATTTATGAAATCTTGCAGATAGGATGTCAAAACATTGTTTCCTCAACGATTTTCTTGAGGAAAGGTTGTATGTGATACAACCGGAAGGTTTTGTCAATCCTGAAAGATGCTAATAAGTATGCAAAGCTCCAGCAATCCTTCTAAGGACTGGAGTAAGCATCTCGGAGTTGGAATGTATGCTTTGATGAGATGATCAAAGTTTTGGGTGTATACAAAGTTTATGAGAAACTTGTATTTCCAAAGAAGTGAGTGGGAGCACTATAGAATTTCTGATGAGTGTATGCTGTTGATCAGAAATGATGTAGAATTTCTGGAAAGCGTATAGGGTTATTTGGAAAGTGTTTTTCAATGGAAAGCCTGGATTAAGCTACTTGAACATTGAGCATCAAGATCTATAAGGATAGATCAAAACGCTTAATGGTACTTTCAAATGAACACATACCTTGACATGATCTTGAAGGTGTTCAAGATGAATCAGTCAAAGAAGGAGTTCTTGTCTGAGTTGTAAGGTATGAAGTTATGACTTAAAGCTCGACCACGGCAGTAGAAAGAGAAAGGACGAAGGTCGTCCCCTATGCTTTTGTCATAGGCTCTATACGGTATGCCATGCTGAGTACCGCACCTGATGTGTGCCTTGCCACATATCTGGCAAGAGGGTACAAAGGTAATCTAGGAGTAGATCACCAGATAGCGGTCTAAATTATCCTTAGAGGAATAAGGATATGTTTCTCGGTTATGGAGGTGATAAAGAGTTCGACATAAAGAGTTACGTCGATGCAAGCTTAACACCTATCCGGATAGCTCTGGGTAGAGATACCGGATACGTATAATGGAGCAACAATTTAGAATAGCTCCAAGTATAACAGTAATTGGAATGGCTCCAAATGTAGCATAGTAGTTGCATCTACAAGATGACATAGAAATTTGCAAAGTACATACGGATCTAAATGCTGCAGACCTGTTGACTGAAACCTCTCTCACAAGCATAACATGATCAAACCCAGAATTCTTGGGTGTTAGTCACATGGGGATGTGACCTTGAGTGTTAATCACATATCGATGTGAACTGGATTATTGACTCTAGTGCAAGTGGGAGACTATTGGAAATATGCCCTAGAGGCAATAATAAATTGATTATTATTATATTTCCTTGTTCATGATAATCGTTTATTATCCATGCTAGAATTGTATTGATAGGAAACTCACATACATGTGTGGATACATAGACAACACCATGTCCCTAGTAAGCCTCTAGTTGACTAGCTCGTTGATCAATAGATGGTCACGGTTTCCTGACCATGGACATTGGATGTCGTTGATAACGGGATCACATCATTAGGAGAATGATGTGATGGACAAGACCCAATCCTAAGCCTAGCACAAGATCGTGTGGTTCGCATGCTAAAGCTTTTCTAATGTCAAGTATCATTTCCTTAGACCATGAGATTGTGCAACTCCCGGATACCGTAGGAGTGCTTTGGGTGTGCCAAACGTCACAACGTAACTGGGTGGCTATAAAGGTACACTACAGGTATCTCCGAAAGTGTCTGTTGGGTTGGCACGAATCGAGACTGGGATTTGTCACTCCGTGTAAACGGAGAGGTATCTCTGGGCCCACTCGGTAGGACATCATCATAATGTGCACAATGTGATCAAGGAGTTGATCACGGGATGATGTGTTACGGAACGAGTAAAAGAGACTTGCCGGTAACGAGATTGAACAAGGTATCGGGATACCGACGATCGAATCTCGGGCAAGTATCGTAACGATGGACAAAGGGAATTGCATACGGGATTGATTAAGTCCTTGACATCGTGGTTCATCCGATGAGATCATCGTGGAACATGTGGGATCCAACATGGCTATCCAGATCCCGCTGTTGGTTATTGACCGGAGAGTCCTCTAGGTCATGTCTGCATGTCTCTCGAACCCGTAGGGTCTACACACTTAAGGTTCGGTGACGCTAGGGTTATAGAGATATTAGTATGCGGTAACCCAAAAGTTGTTCGGAGTCCCGGATGAGATCCCGGATGTCACGAGGAGTTCCGGAATGGTCCAGAGGTAAAGATTTATATATGGGAAGTCTTGTTTTGGTCACCGGAAAAGTTTCGCGCATTATCGGTATTGTACCGGGAGTGCCGAAAGAGGTCCGGGGGTCCACCAAGGGGATCCACCTGCCCCGGGGGACCACATGGGCTGTAGGGGTGTGCGCCTTGGCCTATATGGGCCAAGGGCACCAGCCCCAAGAGGCACATGCGCCAAGAGATAAGGGAAAGGAAGAGTCCTAAAGGGGGAAGGCACCTCCTAGGTGCCTTGGGGAGGATGGACTCCTCCCTGGCCGCACCCTTCCTTGGAGGAAGGGCCAAGGCTGCGCCCCCCCCCCCCCTCTCCCTTGGCCCTATATATAGTGGGGGGAAGGGAGGGCAGCCGCACCTAAGCCCTGGCGCCTCCCTCTCCCTCTCGTGACACATCTCCTTCCTTCCGCAGCGCTTGGCGAAGCCCTGTTGGAATCCCGCTACTTCCACCACCACGCCGTCATGCTGCTAGATCTCCATCAACCTCTCCTCCCCCCTTGCTGGATCAAGAAGGAGGAGACGTCGCTGCTCCGTGCGTGTGTTGAACGCGGAGGTGCCGTCCGTTCGGCGCTAGGATCATCGGTGATTTGGATCACGACGAGTACGACTCCATCAACCCCGTTCTCTTGAACGCTTCCGCGCGCGATCTACAAGGGTATGTCGATCCACTCCTCCCTCGTTGCTATATGACTCCATAGATTGATCTTGGTGACACGTAGGAAAATTTTGAATTATTGCTACGTTCCCCAACAGATATGACCGAGGTGTGTAACTGTGGAGGGGGGCACCGCACATGGCTAAGAGATTGTCTATTGTGCCTTGGGGTGCCCCCTTGGCCACGTATATAAAGGAGGGAGGAGGAGTAGGCCGGCCTAGGAGGGCGCGCCTATAGGGGGAGTCCAACTAGGATTCCCAATCCTAGTTGGAGTCCCCTTCCTTTTCCAAGAGGGGAGAGAGGGAAGGAGTAGGAGAGGGAGAAGGAAAGAGAAGGGGGCGCCGCCCCTCCCTAGTCCAATTCGGACTTGCCATGGGGGCGCGTGGCCACCCCTTGAGGCCCTTCTCTCCTTTCCCGTATGGCCCATTAAGGCCCACTACCTCCCTCGGCGAATTCCCGTAACTCTCCGGTACTCCGAAAAATACCCGAATCACTCGGAACCTTTCCGATGTCCGAATATAGCCTTCCAATATATCAATCCTTACCTCTCGACCATTTCGAGACTCCTCGTCATGTCAATGATCTCATCCGGGACTCCGAACAACCTTCGGTCATCAAATCACATAAACTCATAATACAAATCGTCATCGAACGTTAAGCGTGCGGACCCTACGGGTTCGAGAACTATGTAGACATGACCGAGACATATCTTCAGTCAATAACCAACAGCGGAACCTGGATGCTCATATTGGCTCCCACATATTCTACGAAGATCTTTATCGTTCAAACAGCATAACAACATACGTTGTTCCCTTTGTCATCGATATGTTACTTGACCGAGATTCGATTGTCGGTATCATCATACCTAGTTCAATATCGTTACCGGCAAGTATATTTACTCGTTCCGTAATGCATCATCTCGCAACTAACTCATTAGTCACATTGCTTGCAAGGCTTATAGTGATGTGCATTATCGAGAGGGCCCAGAGATATCTCTCTGATACACGGAGTGACAAATCCTAATCTCGATCTATGCCAACCCAACAAACACCTTTGGAGACACCCGTAGAGCATCTTTATAATCACCCGGTTACGTTGTGACGTCTGATAGCACACAAGGTGTTCCTCTGGTATTCGGGAGTTGCATAATCTCATAGTCTGAGGAACATGTATAAGTCATGAAGAAAGCAGTAGCAATGAAACTATAACGATCATAATGCTAAGCTAACGAATGGGTCTTGTCCATCACATCATTCTCCTAATGATGTGATCTCGTTCATCAAATGACAACACATGTCTATGGTCAGGAAACATAACCATCTTTGATAAACGAGCTAGTCAAGTAGAGGCATACTAGGGACACTCTGTTTTTGTCTATGTATTCACACATGTACTAAGTTTCCGGTTAATACAATTCTAGTATGAATAATAAACATTTATCATGATATAAGGAAATAAAAAATAACTTTATTATTGCCTCTAGGGCATATTTCCTTCAGCTCCCTCTCCGATCGACCCGCAAGACAGCCCCAACGCCACGCCACCGTCCCAATCGTGAAACAACCAGAGAAGCAAGGAAGATGGTAAGAAACAAGCGAAATAAAAGATAGTGGGCTCCAATACAAACATTAACCAGCTTAAAGACTTTGTTATTAGAAACATGACACCGTGGTTTCTGCTGGTTTATCAACAAATTAAAACAAGCCATTGAACCGACAACTTGATTACTCTTAACTAGATGAAATCAAGGACCAACAACAAAATATAAAAGTCAAGAACAACTTATATGCAATAAAGGTATGAGAGAGAAGAAATATTCACATAAGACGGTTATAAACACTGGAGCATAAATAAGCAACACCTTTAAATACAAATAAAAAGGGTTCAGGGTTAAATGCATAGTGGGCTAAGATTTGCCTTTCCTCGATCATATAACCTACCCCCGCCATCTCTTGTCACCAGATTAATTTGTTTATACAGTGGAGCTGCCCTGGTTATCACTCAACAAGAATGACCATCCAAGGACAGAACAATAAGTATCACAGGATCAAAAAGGATTCTAGAGACAAGAGGGAGGATCCAACTTGATACCCACAGGCCCCTTGATTGCTCAAAGGCACACCTATTTCAGCCATGGCTAATCATCATCGCCCTAGCGAGAATGGCATCCGACCGGTGGGGCACACGAATTACAGGCGGTGGCACGAGATATTTCATCGCAGGAGTAACTACTCATTGCTAGAGGAGCTCGGGTTCGATCCGACGGTCGAGGTCCTCCAGCGCCTCGATCCAATGGCCCAGATCTCATCAAGCCAACGAAATGGACGGCCAGATGTTCCAAATCGCTGAGAGCGCCCATAGCCCCCCTCCGTTCTTGTCTCTGGATGGCTATCACTCATCAGAAATGACCATGCAAGTACAGAGCCACTAAAATAAGAACGTGATCAAAACGGCTCAAAGAAACGAGGGGGGTCCAACTTAATACCCCCAGGTGCCTCGATTGCTTAAGAGCATGCCTATATCAGCCATATCTGATCATCATAGCCCTGGCCATGTCCCATACAGTAGCCAAAGCAGAGGAGCAGGAGGAAGTTGGAGCTCGCCGAGGGAGGTTGTAGCCGAGGCAGTACTCAGTGGGCGCCGGGGTTGCGCCTGAACGCCGTCCAGCCTGCGAGGAACCACTTCCTACACCGCACATCCATGCCGCTACATGAAGTGAAACTCTCCTGGCAAAGCAAAGTAAAATCTCATGACCAAATGTAATGGAAAATGTAAATATTCATTGCAAAACTGGTCTGCCTTTTCATATACTAATATTTATTGCAAAAGGCGAGGGCGAGCACAGGCGGCGGCGATGGCGAGGTAATCTAGGAACTAAAATAAATGAATTCCTTACCTACTGCATTTTGTGAACCAGAATAAGTGGGACCATATCTAGAGTATCATTCTCATGTTCGCCTTGGACAGAGGTTAATCGACGTGGTGTATTGAAACTCAGTTATAATTAAAAAGATTCATATTGTGGACTATCGAAGCATCCTACCGCTTATTTTGCTAGAAGAATATACAATACAGCCTAGATTTGAAGACATGACCAACAAATGCTCAAGGTAAGTATGTACCTAACAGGCATTGACATGAATATTACATAGTAGCACAAATAAGCAGAGCATACCCTTACATGTCAGTCCTAGTGCTTGGTTCATGTTAAGATGTAGACCTTGGAGGTACCCGGACTGAATACTCAAGTCCCATGGTAGTCATATTAACTCTTTAGATATTAAAAAAGTAGGTGTTCTCTCAAGAAAAAAAGAGGTGCATACCACAAACTTTACACTCAATACTCCAGTTATATGCCGGTCCTAGACTCCTAGCGCTGGTTCATGTAATCAAAATCGCTAAAGAAAACGAGAAGGGCATTAATTGCCCGCAACAAAAAACCAGAATGACATGAACATAAGGAAGCTGCAGATCCACACTCACCTAAGATGAACCGGGGCATGCCTATATGTGCTCCATTCAAATGCTTAACGCTACACATATCAAGATGGAAAGGAACAAATCAAGTAGAAATCAACTCACCCACATTACCAATATAAGAAACAAAAAAAAGATATTTTCCCACGATAACACGAACCTGCAGCCACAGCATAAAAGCCTCCTGGAAGTTGAATTTGGCATCGACCTGGACTGCGAGCTATGAGAAGGGCTGCTCGGAGATCACGTCTCCTCAGCGACACATGCCATCTCAGGGAGTCTAAACACCTCTCTCCAGGCCATAGCTGGCACCACTACAAACAAAAGGGAAAGGTTTCAATGAGTACAAGTAAATGAAGAAAAGGCCAACAACAATTAAGTAAGTGAATAGTTTCCATACTTTGAGGATACTCTTATCAGAAAAAATGAAGCTAAATATGTAAATAATAGTTTCAGACCTATCCTCTGTGCAATTATCAGAGTTGTTATTTTTAGTAATCATTGTATCATTGGTCTCAAATTTGCATATATGCTTTTGCAGCTGTATCGACCACAAAATAACAATCCGAAAATTTACCATTAAAGACATTCCACATCACACGTCCATAAATCATGAATCGCACAGACGAATGAAAAAGACGGGAGGGAGGTGGTATACCTGAATTGGAGAGGTTGCCGGCAAGGAAGTACAACTCTGTACAATGACAGCTACACCTTTGGGATAGCCGTGCTGCACACAAAACAGGCTCATGTCACGGAATTGAGCGCCACGGAGAGGAGAGGTGGCCAGTAGTGCACCAATGAGAGAACACATACAACAATCGGCGAGTGAGCATAGGCCTAAAATTCATGTAGTTGCATTCTGCAAGACCTAGGTTGTTATTTGAAACTCATAAGGTGATAGGCCTGACAAATATATGATCTATGAAGAGCAAGAACATGTAGAAAGCATCTGATCTATATATACAGAAAAAACAGAGTAAAATGTAGTCAACTATAGCCTATATAGATCCAAAGGATATAACCTACAAACCAGCGCCATGTCAAATTTTTTACTTGTTCAGAATAAGAATTCATATGCCTGACAAAAAGATGCCATCCCATAGCAAAGCTTTTCTCTTCTCTTTGTTACCTTGAGCTATTGCATTAGCTTCTCATTTAATTATTTATACTATATGAAGAGAAGCACTATTTTAATAGATATGTTTGATAGAAATGACAATAATTCTTTCAACTCAAGACATAAAATAGACAAGTCTTCCAGTATGGGGACTGGTATTTCCTAGCTGCAAGTATTTAGAACCATTGACAGAACTGCTAGTGTATTTAGTCACAGAAATCGGCACATATGTAAACAACAGATCTAGATTTAGGAACACTGCAAACACACGAAGCATAGACGGATAATATCTAATAATATGTAAATCATACTTGCTATGGTATTATCTTTAAGAGATGCATGTGATCTGATTGAGAAAAACACCTAGTGTGGCCATTCTGCTAGTGTGACCACCCCTGCTCCTCACTAATGCGAACATCAATTAAACCATAATTGCAATTCAAGATTTGGAAACTCAGATCATGACACACTTGCCTCGGTTATTGTTGAATCATAGGAGCACAGTAGAAAGAAACAATAAATAAAACAAGCAAAGGAACAAAATCACCAACATTCCATGCACAAAAGGTGAAAGGACCAACAATCATAGGCCCTACAAAGATCCAGACAAGGAACAAAAGGCATATATCCAGGCTCCACTAAAAACAAGCAGTGAAGGAAGGAAACGACAAACATCCAATGCATAAAGACAAGATACTTTTGGCCTTTAACAGAAAGGGCATGATCTACAAGCAAAACGGAGCGAGGCAAAAAATGCATACTGCCATACAATCCTACACCATCCGTGAACGAAGATGGACGAGGCTGCTAATAGATGATGTGCACGCACAGATCGAAGGAGTCACCAACCAGGGGATTGACCAGAAGGTCATGAATCGTGGACCAATCTGCATGAAAAAAATATGAAAAAAAAAAGATTAGCAGCAGCCAATAACCAAAACGGAACAAAATAGTGACATACCTACAGATCGATGAGTGCAGCAAAGGTGAAGCACCATGGTGCGGTGTGCTTGCGGCCCGAGCTACGGCACAGCCGCGGCGCCGAGTGGCAGTAGCAGCCCGCGCTCGGAAAGCAGAGCAACAGACGAGGACCGAGGAGGAGGGGCACCTCTGGCACGAGCAAGGGACCGCGCTGCTCGCGTCGAGCACTGGCATGTCTCTGCAGCTCGAGCCCGGCGACAGGATGTGCGGGAGGAGATGGGGAGGCCGCGGCATGAGAGAGGCAGCAGGGAAACTGTTGGAATTATTGGGCATAACCCATATAATAATTCATATTTTGTGCCAATAATTCAAAGTAAATCCCAGAGGCTCATGTGGCCCATCCATGAATAACAAGGTTGTGTAGAAAATTGACCAATGCCACGTGTATGCGATGTTTTATCATGCGAGAAGAAAGTTGAAACAATTGACGCATAAATGGGAGAAGAAACTGAACACTTCGTGTGAGTTTTAGTGCGCTCGTTTCTTCTCTCCTTAATGGTTTTTAGTGCGTCTGTTTAATGGTGTTTATTGCACCGGTTTCTCTTCTACTAATGAAGGCCAGTTTCAACTCTTCTCACGTATATAAGAGGTCGCTCCTCTATTGTTCCAAGTAGCACAACAACCTTTCATCTCATTCCAACGCATTGAGCCGCCTATCTCTTTCCCATCTCTCTTCCTGGCGTGCACCGGGAAGTGAGACAGCAGGCCTTCGAAACCCCGCCTCTTGTGATCCGGTACGGGAGAGGGGCGATCAGGTTTTTGGGGAGCGTCCTTACGCGACTGCTGGAATCTTGTTCATCATGGCTGCGAACGGCGACATCACTGACGACGAGTTCCCCAACGACGACTTCTTCCCCGACGTCAATGACCTCTCCAGCGACATGACGATCGGGACATCTGCACCTTCTGCTACTGCGCCGTATGCCATCTTATCCTCATTGTTAGGGCTAGCATTTGGTTTATTGCTAATAGCAATTGACATGGATATGATGCATTTTGCTGATGATTTTGATTGCATGACTAGTCTCAACGAATTGTTGCTAGTTTCTAGTTTCATCAATATATTGCTATTCATGTTTTATCCATTATTTTTCTGGAATAAACTAAACGGGAAAATGCCTAATTATTCAACAATCCAAAAACCTGATATGTGTAGGCAATTTTCTCCTATTACTTTTGTTGCAACTCTCAAGCCCGCACCATTTGAGGGCGTAAACTATAAGAGGTGGCGTGCGAGGGCAGTTCTTTGGCTTACCACCATGAACTGTTTTCACGCCTCTAAAGGCAAGCCAGAGGGAGAGCTGACTACTGAGCAGGAGCAAGCTTTCCAGGCTACAGACACCCTCTTTAGAGGTGCTATCTTGAGTGTTCTTGGCGACAAGATTGTCGATCCATTCATGACCATCATGGTCGGTAAAGATATGTGGGATGCGCTCGAAGCCAAGTTTGGAGTCGCAGACGCAGGAAGTGAGTTGTATATCATGGAACAGTACCATGACTACAAGATGACTGATGACCGCTCCGTTGTTGAGCAGGCTCATGAGATTTAGTCGCTCACTAAAGAACTTGAGCATCTCAATTGTGTGTTACCGGACAAATTCATTGCCGGAGGCATCATTGCCAAGCTTCCACCTTCATGGGGGAATTTTGCTACCTCTCTGAAGCATAAGAGGCAAGAATTTACTGTCGTCAATCTAATTGGCACTCTTGATGTGGAAGAGAAGGCGAGGGCAAAAGACACACGTCCTCGTTTCTATGAGGGGAATACTAGTTCCAATTTGGTACAAAAGAGAAATTTCCAAAACCACAAACCCAAGAACAAAAATAATTACGCGGGCAAAGGAAAATTTGATGGCAAGTACAAAGCCCCACAACCTATCAACTTCAAGAAGAAGAAGGATACTTATAAGAAGAAAGGAAAGTGCCATGTATGTGGCAGTGAAGAACATTGGGCTTCATCTTGCAAGGACCGCTGGGACATGCGTCGGAATGAGAACAATAGCAAGACCGCTAATGTTGTTATTGGCGATGTTGACATGAAAGATGACGGGTATGGTAAATTTCCTACCATTCTTTCAGTATGTCATTCTCCAGATTGGTGGATTGACACCGGTGCCAATGTACATGTGTGTTCTGACATAAACATGTTTTCTTCTTATCAGGTCGCAAGAACTACACCCGTGCTGATGGGAAATGGGACACATGCTTCTGTTCATGGTGTTGGTATGGTCGATCTGAAGTTTACTTCGGGAAAGATCGTGCGATTGAAGAACGTACAGCATGTCCCTGCTATAAATAAAAATCTCGTCAGCGGTTCTCGTTTGTGTCGAGATGGTTATAAATTGGTATTTGAGTCCAATAAGGTTGTAGTATCTAAGTGTGGACAATTTGTTGGGAAAGGCTATGAAAGCGGAGGCTTGTTTCGCTTATCTTTGTCAGACTTTTGCACTAAATTATTAATCATGTTTGCAGTGAAACCAAATCAAATGTTTGGCATTCACGACTTTGTCATATTAACTTTGGTGTCATGACGCGGCTAGCAAATTTGAGTTTAATCCCGAAATTTAAAATTGTCAAAGGTTCTAAGTGCCAAGTTTGTGTGCAAGCAAAGCAACCTCGCAAGTCTCATACGACTGTTGAGGCGAGGAATTTGGCACCACTTGAACTCATACATTCAGATCTTTGCGAGATGAATGGTGTGTTGACAAAAGGTGGAAAAAGATATTTCATGACTCTAATCGATGACTCTACTAGATATTGCATGATATATTTGTTGAAAACAAAAGATGAGGCTTTGCACTACTTTAAAATCTATAAAGCCGAAGCAGAGAATCAACTCGATAGAAAAATCAAAAGGCTTAGGTCGGATCGCGGTGGAGAGTATTTTTCCAACGAGTTCAATTTATTTTGTGAGGAACATGGTATAATACATGAGAGGACGCCTCCCTATTCCCCCCAGTCAAACGGGGTTGCGAATGAAAGAACCGAACTCTAACTGATTTGGTTAATGCCATGTTAGATACAGCGGGGCTTTCCAAGGAATGGTGGGGGAGGCTTTGATGACTGCAAGTCATGTCCTAAATAGAGTTCTCATAAAGAATAAAGAGATTACTCCGTTTGAAGAATGGGAAAGGAAAAGGCTTAAACTTTCCTACTTAGGGACTTGGGGTTGTTTGGCGAAGGTCAATGTACCACTTACTAAGAAGCGTAAGCTTGGGCCAAAAACAGTTGATTGCGTTTTCCTGGGTTATGTTTTCCATAGCATTGGCTATAGATTTCTAGTGGTGAAATCTGAGGTACTTGACATAAATCTTGGTACCATCATGGAGTCGAATGATGCGACTTTATTTGAGGATATTTTTCCTATGAAGGATATGCCTAGCTCATCTAGTCAGAGGTCAGAGGCAACTCCTGGACCTACTGTTCCATTGGAACATTCCGAGAAAAAACACACAGATATTCCTGAGGAGGATGACAATGAAGCTCCTAGAAGGAGCAAGAGACAAAGGACTGCAAAGTCATTTGGTGAAGATTTCATTATGTACCTTGTGAATGATACTCCAACTTCTATTTCATAAGCTTATGCATCTTCTGATGCTGACTACTCGAAAGAAGCTGTGCGTAGTGAGATGGATTCTATCATGGCTAACAGGACATGGGAGATCACTGATCGTCCTTATGGGTGTAAAACTGTAGGTTGTAAGTGGGTGTTTAAGAAAAAAAAACTTAGGCCCGATGGTACAATTGAAAAGTACAAGGCGCGGCTTGTAGCCAAGGGATATACCCAAAAAGAAGGTGAAGATTTCTTTGATACTTATGACCCGGTGGCCAGATTGACCACCATTCGAGTACTACTCTCATTGGCTGCCTCACACAATCTTCGCTTTCATCAAATGGACATTAAGACAGCTTTCCTAAATGGAGAGTTGGAGGAGGAAATTTACATGGAACAACCTGATGGTTTTGTAGTAGATGGTCATGAAGGAAAAGTGTGTAAATTGTTGAAATCTTTGTATGGTTTGAGACAAGCACCTAAGCAATGGCATGAGAAGTTCAAAAGAACTTTGACATCTACGTGCTTTGTTGCAAAAGAAGCCGACAAGTGTGTGTACTATCGCCATGGTGGGGGCGAAGGAGTTATATTATGTTTGTATGTTGATGGCATACTTATATTTGGAACAAATCTCAAGGTCATTCAGGAAGTGAAAGATTTTCTGAATCAAAACTTTGAGATGAAAGACCTTGGAGTAGCTGATGTTATCTTGAACATCAAGCTTTTAAGAGGTGGTGATGGTGGGATCACTCTCTTGCAGTCTCACTATGTGGAGAAGATTCTGGGTCGCTTTGGATATTCAGATTGCAAACCTTCTCCGACACCTTATGATCCGAGTGTTTTGATTCGGAAGAACGAAGGAGAAACAAAAGATCAATTGAGATATTCTCAAATCATTGGCTCACTTATATATTTAGCTAGTGCTACGAGGCTTGATATCTCGTTTTCTGTGAGTAAACTAAGCCAGTTTGTTTCAAACCCGGGAGATGTTCATTGGCATGCACTTGAGAGAATAATGCGCTATCTGAAAGGTACTGCGAGTTATGGGCTTCACTATACCGGGTATCCAAGAGTACTTGAAGGTTATAGTGATGCAAATTGGATATCTGATGCTGATGAGCTTAAAGCGACAAGTGGTTATGTGTTTACACTTGGTGGTGCTGCTTTTTCCTGGAAGTCTTGCAAGTAGACCATCTTAACAAGGTCAACAATGGCATCAGAACTCACAGCATTAGACACGGCAACAGTTGAAGCAGAATGGCTTAGAGAACTTTTGATGGACTTGCCGGTGGTTGAAAAACCAATACCAGCTATTCTAATGAACTGTGATAATCAAACAGTGATCGTCAAGGTAAATAGTTCTAAGGATAATAAGAAGTCATCAAGACACGTGAGAATGAGACTGAAATCTGTCAGGTTCATGAGAAACTCCGCAGTTATAGCGTTGGACTATATAAACACATCGAAGAATCTGGCAGATCCCTTCACAAAGGGTTTATCATGAAATGTGATAGACAATGCATCGAAGGAGATGGGATTGAGACCCACTACATAAGTTGTTCATGGTGGTAACCCATTCTTTGTGATCGGAGATCCCGTGAATTAGAATTGGCGAGACGAGCTATTGGATAACTGAGAGGAGAATATTTATTTGACAAAAATCCACTCCGCCATGATGCAATTCTCTCTTAATCTGTATGGTAGGCTGATATTTATCTTAATGTGTTCTGCATGGCTTGGGTAGGCAAAGATGTTGTCCTACAAAACATCTAGAAAGAACACACCTATATGAGATAGACTGTTAAACGTCGCTGTCTGTGAGAGTTGGGTGTTCTCTAAAAACTCATGAAGAGGCCCTGGAGTATGACGTATATGCTCCTACCCGCGGGAAACTTTTCAGCGATCTAGTATCGGTCAAGGCTTTTACGTGAAACTTGTTTGCAAAAAACTTGCAGTTCAAGGCGTAGTCCACTGTTCAAGTTGTGAATGAGTGTAGCGTGGAGTTCTAGGTGGAAGTTCAACTTAACAGTCTCCACCGAAACACCGGTATATAAACAATGTTTTGGAATGGTAGGCAAGTTTATGTGCCTCTGGGATCTGGTGGGAGATTGTTGGAATTATTGGGCATAACCCATATAATAATTCATATTTTGTGTCAATAATTCAAAGTAAATCCCAGAGGCTCATGTGGCCCATCCATGCATGACAAGGTTGTGTGGAAAATTGACCAATGCCACGTGTATGCGCTGTTTTATCACGCGAGAAGAAAGTTGAAACAATTGACGCATAAATGGGAGAAGAAACTGAACACTTCGTGTGAGTTTTAGTGCGCTCGTTTCTTCTCTCCTTAATGGTTTTTAGTGTGTCTGTTTAATGGTCTTTATTGCACCGGTTTCTCTTCTACTAATGAAGGCCAGTTTCAACTCTTCTCACGTATATAAGAGGTCACTCCTCTATTGTTCCAAGTAGCACAACAACCTTTCGTCTCATTCCAAAGCATTGAGCCGCCTATCTCTTTCCCATCTCTCTTCCTGGCGTGCACCGGGAAGTGAGACAGCAGGCCTCCGAAACCCCGCCTCTTGTGATCCGGTACGGGAGAGGGGCGATCAGATTTTTGGGGAGCGTCTTTATGCGACTGTTGGAATCTTGTTCATCGTGGCTGCGAACGGCGACATCACTGACGACGAGTTCCCCAAAGACGACTTCTTCCCCGACGTCAACGACCTCTTCAGCGACATGATGATCGGGACATCTGCACCTTCTGCTACTGCGTCGTATGCCATCTTATCCTCACTGTTAGGGCTAGCATTTGGTTTATTGCTAATAGCAATTGACATGGATATGATGCATTTTGCTTATGATTTTGATTGCATGACTAATCTCAACGAATTGTTGCTAGTTTCTAGTTTCATCAATATATTGCTATTCATGTTTTATCCATTATTTTTCTGGATTAAACTAAACGGGAAAATGCCTACTTATTCAACAGAAAAAAGCACAGGAGAGGAGGGGGCTAGGAGATCAAGCGCGGGATCGAGTGGACGGCAGGAATCCACCACTGCCACGGACGCCATCGCCGGCGCCGCTGATTCGCCGCCCTCCTCCGTGGCCGCTGCCGCCGTCGCCGTGGTTGGCGGGAGCCGCCTAGGCGTCCGGGGCCGCGTGGGGGCGTGTTGGGGGAGGAAGAACGCGGGCGCGGGATCCGCCGCCGCCGTCGGATGAGGAGCGAGCGAGTGAGGGAGGCGGCTGCGTGGGAGAGAGGGAGGAGGCGGCTAGGTCCCCGTCACAGGAGCGCCCACCTTTTATACCCAAGTGCATGAAATGACGAAAATGCCCCCGGCGGGGCAGGCTATTTATTCGCGGTGGCACGACCGGGGCGCACACAACGGTCTCGGTTTGATCCGACGGCTGAGATCAATTCGTGACAAGATCCGACGGTCCAAACGACATCAAGGAAACGATCCGACGGCTGAGAAGCTCTAAGCTCTGAGGAGCGCCCGTGAGAGCTTCGTTTCTTCTTTCTGGATGCCGTCTATCAGATTGTTTCCACTCCTTCTCCTTGGTTGGTGAGTTGCAGACTTGCAGTGCGTGTGCGTTGCTGTTCCCTTTGATGTTGGGTTCTTCTTTGCAAAGCTTTCTCCTAATGAAGGATGGGTCTGATTCTGCCGAGGATGATCACTGAACTGAGTTGTGCCTGTCCTGCACATGAAGCGCTTACTGTGCATCGCCTTTCTTGAACTTTACGTAGGACAGCATGGATGGATGGTATATGGTCCATGACTCGCTTCCAAGATGATTGCCCGCTTGATTAACTAGTGTGGCCGACTTGCTGGTCTGGTATGGTGCGTGCCCAGGAAAGAGAATCCGAATCCTTTGAGGTGTCCTCGCATGCATGCGCAAATGTTGTGATCGAGAGTGATGGTAAACTGCACATGCACAATTCAAACACCAACAAGGACCGACGAGCATGCACCACCTCGGTCGTCACCAGAAAGCACGGAGAAATAAATAGGAGAATGGCATGGTTTCGGGTTCGGTCAGACTCGTAGTACGACGCTGGGGTGCGTCCCAAGGAACGGAACCAGCGAACGGACGAGACGAGCCATCGTCGGTCGGTCGGTCGGTCGAGAGGCAATCAATCGAGGCGACGGCGATGCGCGCATGCATGGAGTGGAGTACTACTCATTCCGTTCGGAATTATTTGTTTTTAAAATGAATGTATTTAGAACTAAAATACATTTAGATACATTCATTTCTGTAACAAGTAATTCTGAATAGAGGGAGTACCATATTTAAGGTCGCGGCGACGTTGCGCTCGGCACCAACCACAACGAGTCCAAACCGAACCCTGTCACGCGGGCGTGGCAGTGGCCCCTGAACCTGAACGGAATCGACTGACCCGGACGGAGGCCATTATCTGCTGCTACTTCCGCGCGCGGCGAGCGTGCCACACGGCGATGTACGGAGCCGCCGCTGCGACATGCCCGGTGGTTGGGGGACGTTGCCGAGGGTGAGGCGTCAGCGCTTTTGTCGTCGTTTCGGGGGAGTCGCGCGTCCTGTTTGGCGCGCAGGTCGCCGGTACCTCAACGAGTGCGCTCCATCAGCGTATGGGCCACCCCATTATAGGTATATTTCCTCACTGGTTTTGAAAGGTTTTCTCTTTTTTTTGTATTTTGTTACGGATTTTCCTTTCTTTTTCCTTTTTCCTTTTACGTTTCCTTTCCTTTTCCTCCCTTTTTCCTTTTAATTTTTCTTATTTTTCACAATTTTTCTTCAAATATGTAACATCTTTATTAAATCGTGAATACGTTTTGATATTCATCAACATTTTTTACTATCGGGATCATTTTCTGAAATTATGAACATTTTTTCTTTTAAATTGTACTTTTTAAAATTCCTGAATATTTTCTAAATTCGTGAACATTTTTTAAAATATTATTCATTTTTTAAAATCATGATATTTATTGAAATTGTGTACATTCTTTGGAACATGTGAACATTTTATGAAATTTATGAATTTTTTTGATTCAGGTTTTGTTCTGTCTTTTACAGAAAAAAATTAGTTCATGAATATTTCAAGAAATCAGCTAATATTTTTTTAAAAAAATCTAATATTTTTTAAATTCGAACATTTTTCGAAATTCACAAAAAAATCCCATATTGTGATTTTTTTTCTACTCCCTCCGTCCCATAATATAAGACATTTTTTGACACTGCACTAGAGTGAAAAAAAAGTCTTACATTATGGGATGGAGGAGGAGTAATTAATGAACTTTTTAAAATTACAAACATTTTTTGAATAGATGAACATTATTTTTGAAATCGCGAGCCTACTTTTGAAATCCATAAGCATATATGATTTCCCAAAAAAATTGAAAATAATCATTTTTTAAATTTACGAACATTTCACAATTTGCATCTTTTTTGAAATCCCACATAATTTTGAAAGGGAAAAACTTAAAACAGAAAAAAGCAAAAAAAAACATATTAGGGGCTTCCCACTCCGCGCATGGGCCTGCCCATGAGGAGGGGGGATGCCTATTCGGCGCTTGGGGCGCCCGTTATAGGCCAGTTTGCAAACGGGCGCACACTCCCCCTCCCTCGAGCCAGGCCAGCCCGTTTAACCTTTTCTTTTTTTTTTGTTAATGACCAAAAAAAGGTTCGACAACATGCTTGGTACCAGACACCTCTTGTTCAGAATTCCTCAAGAGAGAAAAAAGACACCTCTGGTTCGGAGCATGGACGTGTAACCACTACGCCATCTCGATCGATTGTGCCAATTCACATATTTTCTCCCTTCTATACTCTCCAGTTCACGTAACTTTTATATTCTTTTTCCTTTTTCTTGAACCGGTTTTGTTTGGTTTTTTATTTCATTTTTCCTTAAAGGTGTGAAATTTTTCTTCAAATTCGTCAATTATTTTATAAACTGATAACCTTTTCATCAAGATCGATGAACTTATTTTCAAAGTCGTCAAATTTTTGCAAAATTGATGAAGCTTTTTTCCAAAATTTATGAACATTTTTAATAATCAATGAACTTTTTTCAGAGTTGATGATTTTTTTAAAGTTCCAGTGGAATTTTCACAAATTCATTAATCGTTTCTCAAAATTAAGATTATTTTTCAAAATTGTTGAACTATTTTCCAAATTGATGACAAAATTTTATATTTTCTGAAAATTGTTTTCTGAAAATCCGGTGACTACTTTTTTCAAAATTCTGAACATTTTCCAAAAAATGATGAACCTTTTTGATTTTGTGAAAAAAATTGAAATACGTAAATTGATTTTAAAAATTGAGGAAGTTTTGTTTTAAAAGTAATTTCTTTGCTAATAATACGTGGGAGCTCCTAACCAGCGCCTTCAGCGCCGGTTACGCGTTCTGGCGCTCAAAGCGTCGCGCTACTGGGCCGGCCCAGGTGAGCTTCGACCACATCGCAGAAAAAGTAATCATGAAGAAAAAGTAGAAAAGCTGGTATCGAGCACAGGACCACAGGAATTATTCTCCACTAACGCCATAACCAGTAGACCAACCACGTTTTGCTGCTCTTTAACTAGGAAAACGTTCTACTTAACCATTTTTAGTGAAACATTAAGGTAAATTTGAAAATTAGTTGAAAAGTTCATTTATTTTGAAAACTAGTTCAACATTTTTTTAAAGTTTACAAAATTCTAAAAAGTTTCATAATTTTGAAACAAAATTCATCGGTTTTGAAAAAAGTTCATGGAATTCGAAAAAAAAAGTTCATCAAAAATGAAAAAAGTTCATCAGATTTGAAAAAATAGTTCATCGAAACTGAAAAAAGTTCATCAATTTTGAAAAAAGTTCATCGGATTTGAAAAAGTTCATCGAAAATGAAAAAAGTTCATAGGATTTGAAAAAATAGTTCATCGATTTTGATTAAAGTTCGTTGAATTTGGAAAAAGTTCACGAACTTGATAAAAAGTGTGTGCGTTTGAGGAAAGAAAGAAAAGGAAATGAGAAAAGAAAAAGGAAAAAAGGAACAAGAAAAAAAACATCCAGAAACTGACCAGCGAACAACATAGATAAAGATTATAAGAGAGGAAAGAAGTTTACTAGTGCAAGCTTGTCGTTATCCTGGTGGTGAGTGCGCTGCACTCTCAATCCATCGATCCGGTGTTCAATTCCTGCCTCGCGCACTGTAATTTTTTTGCTCCGATAGTATTATCGGGCCGGCCCAAGGCAGCGAGGGGGAGCGGCGGGGGTTGTGCGCCCGTTTGCGCCGATGCCTGGAACGGGCGCAACGGGCGCCCTTTAGGAAATGCCATAATACGTGATCTTTTATCGAAATATTGATAATAGGACAGAAACAAGAGTCAAATAACGTTGTCTTTGGATATAAAACGTCAAAGTCATTGGATTGCAGTGGTTGTTGCGATCCTATTCGGCGCCCGTTATAGGCCAGTTTGCAAACGGGCGCGTACTCTCCCTCAGGCGAGCTAGGCCAGCCCGTTTAACCTTTCTTTTTTGTTAATGACCAAAAAAGGGTTCGACAACATGGTTGGTACCAGACACCTCTAGTTCAGAATTCCTCAAAAAATAAAGACACCTCTGGTTCAGAGGATGGACGGGTAACCACTAGGCTATCTCAATTGATTGTGCCAATTCACATATTTTCTCCCTTCTATACTCTCCAGTTCACGTAACTTTTATATTCTTTTTTCTTTTTTCTTGGAACGGTTTGTTTGGTTTTTTACTTTATTTTTTCATTAAAGGTCTGAACTATTTCTTCAAATTCGTCAATAATTTATAAAATGACGAACTTTTCATCAAGATCGATCAACTATTTTTCAAAGTCGTGAAATTTTTCGAAATTAATGAAGCTTTTTTCCAAAATTTATGAACATTTTTTAATAATCAATGGACTTTTTTCAGAATTGATGATTATTTTTCAAATTCCGGTAGAATTTTTACAAATTCATGAATTGTCTCTCAAAATTAAGATTATTTTTTGAAAATTGTTGAACTATTTTCCACATGGATGATAATTTTTATATTTTGTGAAAATTGTTTTCCGAAAATCCGAAGATTTTTTTCCCAAAACTTCTGAACATTTTCCAAAAATGATGAACCTTTTAGATTTTATGAACTATTTTTTGAAATACGTAAATTGATCTTTAAAAATTGTTGATTTTTCTAAAAGTAATTTCTTTGCCAAAAATACGTGTTATTTTATCAAAACAATTCATAATAGGACTGAAACAATAGTGAAATAACACTGTCTTCGGATATAAAACGACAAAAGTCATCGGATTGCAGTGGTTGTTGCGATCCTATTCGGCGCTTGGGGCGCCCGTTATAGGCCAGTTTGCAAACTGGCGTACACTCACCTTCCTGCGAGCTGGGCTAGCCCGTTTAACCTTTTCTTTCTTTTTTGTTAATGACCAAAAAAGGGTTCGACAACATGGTTGGTACCAGACACCTCTGGTTCAGAATTCCTCAAAAAAAAAAGACACCTCTGGTTCAGAGCATGGATGTGTAACCACTAGCCCATCTTGATCGATTGCGCCAATTCACATAATTTCTCCCTTCTATACTCTCTAGTTCACGTAAATTTAAATTTTTTTCTTTTTCTTGGAACGATTTTGTTTGGTTTTTTATTTCATTATTTCATTAAAGGTGTGAACTTTTTCTTCAAATTCGTCAATTATTTTATAAATTTATGAACTTTTCATCGAGATCGATGAACTTTTTTTCAAAGTCATGAATTTTTTTCAAAGCTAATGAAGCTTTTTTCCAAAATTTATGAACATTTTTTAATAATCAATGAAATATTTTCAGAAATGGTGATTTTTTTCAAATTCCGGTAGAATTTTTACAAATTCATGAATTGTTTCTGAAAATTAAGTTTATTTTTTTAAAAATTGAACTATTTTTAAAATTGGTCATCATTTTTAAATTTTGTGAACATTTTTTCTGACAATCCGTTGATTTCTTAAAATACGTATATTGATTTTTAAAAATTGATGAATATTTGTTTTAAAAGTAATTTCTTTGCCAAAAATACGTGTTCTTTTATCAAATAGTTTATAATAGGACTGAAACAAGAGTCAAATAACTGTTGTCTTCGGATATAAAACGTCAAAGTCATCGGATTGCAGTGGTTGTTGCGCTAAGTTCATCAACGATGGCATGCACGTTAAAACCCCACTTCGTGCACAAGAACAGTGTTAATGTTTTTTTTCTTGCTGAACGCGAGTGATGCTGGGCTGGCCCATGACCGCTTGACTTCGAGCGCCAACTAGCCTAAGCGGCGCAGAGGCGCCGACCAGCAGCTCCAGGTTTCCAAAAATAAATTAAACATGCCTAAAAACATGCTCTTGATGTATACGAAAATTTACATTGCGGGAGAAAAATAGACATTTGTTGCGAAAAAACCCGCAATGAAACAGAGAAAGGAAAAAAAATGAGAAATGAAAACAAAATAAAATAAAACAGAGAAAACCGAAGGAAACCATAGCAAAAAAAAGTGAAAGCAAAACTGAAGAAAAATGAAAGAAGCCAAAACAAACCTGTAGAAAACCATTAAGAAAGGGTAAAATGTTGGTTTATGTTAGTAGTGTCACAGACGCACAACACATCGCATTTATACCTAGTTATCTTATTTGGAAGGAGAATATAAGAAACTTGACATCTCTCAACTCACAAGTGCTAGTGAAAAAACAGTTACTTACTCGAATTATAAAGTGTGTAATAAGATGTCTATACGCTTATCTATCTCGTATTTTCAATCAATATAGAAATTTAGAAGGACAATCTCTTTCTCGACCAGTCGGATAAGTGAGGAAGAGGAAGAGCACTAGGCGGCAATGCCCAGGGATAAGGGGCGAAGCCAGCCAAAATAATCTATGGGTTCATTGCTATTTTTTAGATTTTTTCATAGTCTACAATAATTATTTTAGTCTATATTTAGTTGTGATGTCAGCTGACACGCGGCTTGTATGTAGAATTACCACTGCCACACATAAGAGAGATAGGTGGGGCCGAAGAGACGGTGATAGACATGAAAAAATAGAGGGTTCAAAAGAGGCATGATTACATATAGGGGAAGTGAGAGAGTGGAGAGAGGAGAGAGAGAGAAAAGAAAGCGCTTCACTCTATGAAAATACACACGAGCTCTCGGGTGCTCCGCGCCCTATACGAAAAATATTCGTAAAAAATTCCTAGAAAATAAAAAAAATCAGAATTTTGGGATGTCAAACATGGTTTCTCAATCTACTTCCGTGTGAAATTTCATGAGAAAATACCAAAAAAAACGTATCCGTGGCGAAGGAATTACTGTCCAGAAAAAAATGTAACCAAATAATGTTTTGCTATACATAGGAAATTTTTGTCTTTTTTGCCGCGAATACGTTTCCTGGTATTTTTTCACCAAATTTCAGAAGGAAGTACATCGAGAACCCACATTTGATATCCCCAAATCCTAGATTTTTTTTTCAAATTTCTTGGTATTTTTTCCTGGTATTGTACGTATAGGGGTGCGGAGCACCTGAGAGCTCTAAATCCTCGTCCCTTCACACTACTCCTATAAAAATGTCAGTTGTTGATGATGATGTGCCTGCCTTCGTGTCATGTGTACCTCCGATCTGAAATGTATGGCTGAGATTGAGATGGGCTGTCCTCTAGCCACGTGACTCACACTCATGCGAAAACACCCCTGTATCGGACAGAACATTCGGGAAGACTTCCGAAACACAACGCCAGTATTCCAGATGCTTCACGGTCAAAAGAAAAGTATTCGGCATGTTTATCCTCCCCTCGCGACGAAACAAATGAGGCTTCGAGAACCCTCCAAACTCCTCGCCACCGGTCCCTCGCCTCCCTTTTCCGACGGCGGCCGGAGTTGAGTGGGGTGGGCAAGGGTCCCTCCTGTTGTCGGTGGTTGCTTGCCATGTCCAAGTTTCTCTACCCTACCATTCTGCTGCCCCTCTTGGTATGGATTTTTGTGCTATCACCCAAAATATCGGACAGGGCAACTCCCGGCATGATCGCGCGCGGCCTTTTATTCTTCTCTCCCAGTGATATCCTGCATCATCCTGCCGAGAAAGATGGCCACGCCGTCAGACCTACGCTTCCAGCCACTCGGCTCAAAGTCTAGGCCGCCGCTGTCAGGGACATCAAATTGCAGGCCCTCTGAAGGAAATATGCCCTAGAGGCAATAATAAAGTTATTATTTATTTCCTTATATCATGATAAATGTTTATTATTCATGCTAGAATTGTATTAACCGGAAACATGATACATGTGTGAATACATAGACAAAACAAAGTGTCACTAATATGCATCTACTTGACTGGCTCGTTGATCAAAGATGGTCATGTTTCCTAGCCATAGACAAAGAGTTGTCATTTGATTAACGCGATCACATCATTAGGAGAATGATGTGATTGACTTGACCCATTCCGTTAGCTTAGCACTTGATCGTTTAGTTTGTTGCTATTGCTTTCTTCATGACTTATACATGTTCCTATGACTATGAGATTATGCAACTCCCGTTTACCGGAGGAACACTTTGTGTGCTACCAAACGTCACAAAGTAACTGGATGATTATAAAGGTGCTCTACAGGTGTCTCCGAAGGTACTTGTTGGGTTGGCGTATTTCGAGATTGGGATTTGTCACTCCGATTGTCGGAGAGGTATCTCTGGGCCCACTCGGTAATGCACATCACTATAAGCCTTGCAAGCATTGCAACTAATGAGTTAGTTGCGGGATGATGTATTACGGAACGAGTAAAGAGACTTGCCGGTAACGAGATTGAACTAGGTATTGAGATACCTACGATCAAATCTCGGGCAAGTAACATACCGATGACAAAGGGAACAACGTATATTGTTATGCGGTCTGACCGATAAAGATCTTCGTAGAATATGTAGGAACCAATATGGGCATCTAGGTCCCGCTATTGGTTATTGACCAGAGAGGTGTCTCGGTCATGTCTACATAGTTCTCGAACCCATAGAGTCTGCACGCTTAAATGTTCGTTGACGATATAGTACTATGAGTTATGTTGTTGGTGACCGAATGTTGTTTGGAGTCCGGGATGAGATCACGGACATGACGAGGAACTCTGAAATGGTCCAGAGATAAAGTTTGATATATGGGATAATAGTGTTTGGTCACCAGAAGGGTTACGGAATTCACCGAAAGGGGTTCCGGATGTTTCCCGAAATGTTTGGGTACGAGAATACTTTATTTGGGCCAAAGGGGAAAGCCCACAAGGTTTTTGAAAAGCGCAAAAGGAAGTTTTGCGGAGTCCAGGGGGTCCCTGGCGTCTGGGTCCAGATGTCGGGAACCCTAGCGTCTGGCCCTGGAGTCCGAGAAGGACTCTTGCCTTTCGGGTGAAACCAACCTTGTGAAGGCTTTTACTCCAAGTTTCGACCCCAAGGCTCAACATATAAATAGAGGGGTAGGGCTAGCACCCAAGACACATCAAGAAACACCAAGCCGTGTGCCGGCAACCCCGTCCCCTCTAGTTTATCCTCCATCATAGTTTTCGTACTGCTTAGGCGAAGCCCTGCGGATATTGTTCTTCACCAAACACCGTCACCACGCCGTCGTGCTGCCGGAACTCATCTACTACTTCACCCCTCTTGCTGGATCGAGAAGGCGAGGACGTCACCGAGCCGAACGTGTGCAGAACTTGGAGGTGTCGTGCTTTTGGTACTTAGATCGGTCGGATCATGAAGACGCACGACTACGTCAACCGCGTTGATATAACGCTTCCGTGAACGGTCTACGGGGGTACGTAGACAACACTCTTCCCTCTCGTTGCTATGCATCACCATGATCCTGCGTGTGCGTAGGATTTTTTTTTTGAAATTACTACATTCCCAATAGTGGCATCCGAGCCAGGTTTTATGCGTTGATGTTATATGCACGAGTAGAACACAAGTGAGTTGTGGGCGATATAAGTCATACTGCTTACCAGCATGTCATACTTTGGTTTGGCGGTATTGTTGGATGAAGCGGCCCGGACCGACATTACGCGTACGCTTACACGAGACTGGTTCTACCGACGTGCTTTGCACACAGGTGGCTGTCGGGTGTCAGTTTCTCCAACTTTAGTTGAACCGAGTGTGGCTACGTCCGGTCCTTGCGAAGGTTAAAACAGCACCAACTTGACAAACTATCGTTGTGGTTTTGATGCGTAGGTAAGAACGGTTCTTGCTAAGCCCAGTAGCAGCCACGTAAAACTTGCAACAACAAAGTAGAGGATGTCTAACTTGTTTTTGCTGGGCATGTTGTGATGTGATATGGTCAAGACATGATGCTAAATTTTATTGTATGAGATGATCATGTTTTGTAACCGAGTTATCGGCAACTGGCAGGAGCCATATGGTTGTCGCTTTATTATATGCAATGCAATCGCCCTGTAATGCTTTACTTTATCACTAAGCGGTAGCGATAGTCGTAGAAGCATAAGATTGGCGAGACGATAACGATACTACGATGGAGATCAAGGTGTCGCGCCGGTGACGATGGTGATCATGATGGTGCTTCGGAGATGGAGATCACAAGCACAAGATGATGATGGCCATATTATATCACTTATATTGATTGCATGTGATGTTTATCTTTTATGCATCTTATCTTGCTTTGATTGACGGTAGCATTATAAGATGATCTCTCACTAAATTTCAAGATAAAAGTGTTCTCCCTGAGTATGCACCATTGCCAAAGTTCGTCATGCCCAGACACCACGTGATGATCGAGTGTGATAAGCTCTACGTCCATCTACAACGGGTGCAAGCTAGTTTTTGTACACGCGGAATACTCGGGTTAAACTTGACGAGCCTAGCATATGCAGATATGACCTCGGAACACTGGAGACCGAAAGGTCGAGCGTGAATCATATAGTAGATATGATCAACATAGTGATGTTCACCATTGAAAGCTACTCCATTTCACGTGATGATTGGTTATGGTTTAGTTGATATGGATCACGTGATCACTTAGATGATTAGAGGGATGTCTATCTAAGTGGGAGTTCTTAGGTAATATGATTAATTGAACTTTAATTTATCATGAACTTAGTCCTGGTAGTATTAGCATATCTATGTTGTAGATCAATAGCTCGCGTTTAGCTCCTTTGTTTTATTTTTGATATGTTCCTAGAGAAAACTGGGTTGAAAGATGTTAGTAGCAATGATGCGGATTGGATCTATGATCTCAGATTTATCCTCATTGCTGCACAGAAGAATTATGTCCTTGATGCACCGCTAGGTAACAAACCTATTGCAGGAGCAGATGCAGATGTTATGAACGTTTGGCTAGCTCAATATGATGACTACTTGATAGTTTAGTGCACCATGCTTAAACGACTTAGAATCGGGATTTCAAAGACGTTTTGAACGTCATGGACCATATCAGATGTTCCTGGAGTTGAAGTTAATATTTCAAGCAAATACCCGAGTTGAGAGATATGAAGTCTCCAACAAGCTCTATAGCTAAAAGATGGAGGAGAATAGGTCAAGCGGTGAGTATGTGCTCAGATTGTCTGGGTACTACAATCGCTTGAATCAAGTGGGAGTTAATCTTTCAGATAAAATAGTGATTGACAAAATTCTCTAGTCACCATCACCAAGTTAGTACAACTTTGTGATGAACTATAATATGCATGGGATAACGGAAACGATTCCCAAGCTCTTCGTGATGCTGACATCGACGAAAGTAGAAATCAAGAAAAACATCAAGTGTTGATGGTAAACAAAACCACTAGTTTCAAGTAAAGGGACAAATGGAAGAAAGGGGAACTTCAAGAAGAACGGCAAGCAAGTTGTTGCTCAAGTGAAAACCCAAGTCTGGACCTAAGCCTGAAACTGAGTGCTTCTACTGCAAAGGAACTGGTCACTGGAAGCGGAACTACCCAAGTAATTGGCGGATAAGAAGGATGGCAAAGTGAACATAGGTATATTTGATATATATGTTATTGATGTGTACTTTACTAGTGTTTATAGAAACCCCTCAGTATTTGATACTAGTTCAGTTGGTAAGAGTAGTAACTCGAAACGGGAGTTGCAGAATGAACAAACACTAGTTAAGGGTGAAGCGACGATGTGTGTTGGAAGTGGTTCCAAGATTGATATGATCATCATCGCATACTCCCTATACTTTCGGGATTAGTGTTAAACCAAAATAAATGTTATTTGGTATTTACGTTGAGCATGAATATTAAGTTAGAGAATAATTGTTGTTCTATTTACATGAATAAAACCTTCTATGATCATACACCCAATGAAAATGGTTCATTGGATCTCGATCGTAGTGATACACATATTCATAATATTGAAACCAAAAGATGTAAAGTTAATAATGATAGTGCAACTTATTTGTGGCACTATCATTTAGGTCATATTGGTGTAAAGCGCATGAAGAAACTCTATGCTGATGGGCTTTTGGAATCACTTGATTATGAATCAATTGATGCTTGCGAACCATGCTTTATGGACAAGATGACCAAGACTCCGTTCTCCGGAACAATGTAGCGAGCAACTGACTTATTGAAAATAATACATACTGATGTATGCAGTCCGATGAGTGTTGAGGCTCGCGGCGGGTATCGCTATTTTCTGACCTTCACAAATGATTTGAGCAGATATTGGTATATCTAATTCATGAAACACAAGTTTGAAACATTTAAAAAGTTCAAAAAATTTCAGAGTGAAGTAGAGAATCATCGTAATAAAAATAAAAGTTTCTACGATATGATCACAGAAGTAAAATATTGGAGTTACGAATTTGGCTTTTAGTTAAAACAATGTGAAATAGTTTCACTACGGGGCGACGATGTCCACAGCCGAGCGGGACCCCGATAAGTATTGGGCCGCCGGGACTTGGGTGTACAACGCGCCCGAAATGCTGCTGGAGGAGCCCGGCTACGACACGCGAGTCGACCTGTGGTCCATCGGCTGCATGATGGCGAAGCTCCTCACCGAGAACAAGCTGTTCCCAGGGGACGGCATAGGCGAGGTGCTCTACAAGATCTTCGATCTGCTCGGCACGCCAGGCGAGAGAGAGTGGGGGCCTGCCTTCGGTTCGCCGGGACACGAGGATCAGGCACAGCAATGGCGAGCGCACCAACGGCTGCGCAAGCTATTTCCCGAGAAGCTGCTATCCAAGGAAGGGTTCCAGGTCCTCCAGGGGCTCCTCACGTGCAATCAATCCGGGCGGCTGGATGCTGCGGCCGCGCTCCGGCTTCCGTGGTTCACCGACACCGGTGCCATGCAGGTTGCCGCTGTTTCGGAGACGGGCGCCTCGAGGCCCCAGCTCTGAAGCCGCTAAGCTTTGTCAAATAATTTTTTTTCGAAACGGAGGCAAAAGATTTGCCTCATCGATTAATTAAGAAAAAGAGAATTGCCCAGTTAATTAACGGAAAACCAGGCGAAAACCGATACATATAGACCACATGTGGACTACTCGCTAAGAACCAAACTCCATAACCCCACAATCAACCCGACAAATACACATAACATGTAACAATCATGAACCCTCACACTTCTATGCCTCAAAGAAACCTCCAACAAAACCAAGGTTGCATACATTAAACGCCACCAAATCCACGGAGATGGAGGACAATGGGACTGAGTATCCTCCATTAAGCAGTCGTTGATGCCTTACCAATGACACCACTCTTCTTGCCTATGGTCCTGAGAGCCTTCTTCACCTTCTTTATTTTGCCCGTAGAAACCTCCTCCGCTAGGAGGCAAGCAATCGCCTTGCCAGACCCAGGAGAAGCTACCTCCAAGGAGGCAAGCAAGCGGCCAAGCTTTTTCAGAAAGACTACCTCGTCAATACGTGCCATCATAGCATCACGGTCAAAGATGGGCGACCGGATGGGCTTCGTCACCTCAGAATTAGGTGCCAAAGCACCTACCTCATCACCTGCAGATGCCACCTGGTCAACAACCTCAGATGAGAGAGCAATAGTAGCAGCCAAACCTCCACAGTCCACAAAGTCGGGCGTCTGAATGGGCTCCAATGACGGCGGAGAGGTCGCAATCGACATCACCAAGTTCCCTCCAAGCGGCCCCATCTCCTTACGAAGCACCATCGAAATAGGCAAAGTAGGCTCCCCACAAACCTTCTGGAGCTCAGGCATAATCTGCAGCACCGGAGCCACGACCTCGACAACAACTTCACTCCCAGAAGCAATCGGCACGGCAGGCAACGGCAACCGACAAGATGTAGCACGAGGGAAGAGATCTCCATACATGCATGCTTCCCCATCGACAGAACCAACCTGAATCTCGGGCAGCAAGGACACATCGGGCATAACCCCAATCTAAAACTCAGGCAGCGAAGACACATCCGGCACCACCTCTAGTTTGGCGAGAGCGGCCTCCGCCCTCCCCAAAACACTCCCGGCTCGCACTAGGCAATCACGAAGCTCGGTGCGAAGCAGCTCGGTCTCCTCCGCCAACCCAACTAATTAGCTGTTAAAGTATAAGACATTTAGAGCATCTTCAACACTCATGCGGTAGCGCGGCGCGCTAATTTTTTTTTACAACGTTGAAATAGTGATTTTGCACGCTAGAGGTTTAAGAGACGCACAAAAACCCGGCGGCCCATATGCAGCAGCCCGCGCTCACAAGCCGGCGCCTCACATTTGCTGCTCTACAGCCTGCGTGCGTTAAATTTACACCCTCATTTTTGTGCGTGCTCTATTTTACAGCTTCTGTTGAATCTCTGTTTTTGTTCCGCGTGCGCTATACATGCATCTTTTCGAACGCGCGGCTTATGTAGCGCGTCTGTTGAAGATGCTCTAACCTAAATGATAAGTGTCACAGTAGCATGAAGCAATTCGATGACAAATACTGTAGTTACTGATGTACCATCAACCAATAAACTGTTTATTTTAGCTCTGTAATTTGGCTAAATGCATAATTAAAATGGACAATTGTCACGGCCTCCTTGTTTCCCAGTGTTGGTACGCTTGGCAGTAGTATTTTGATATGATAACTTTAAGAGCAGTTGCCACAGTGAGACTGGTGACGCTGGAAGATGATCATAGGACATAATGTTTTTTCTAAAAAAATTGTGATCTATTCATATTTAATCATGTCAGTACAATGAACATCGGAAATAATAAAAATTACATCCAGATCCGTAGATCTTCTAGCGACGCCTACAAACACTTAAACGAGACAAAGACGTGCCACTATCATCCCCGCTCCCCCGCCAGAGCCGGACAAAACTTATTGTAGTAGATGGTGAAGTCATCGTGCTAAGGCCCTATAGGACCAGTGCAGCAAAACAACAACCGCCGCCGTTGAAGAGTAGCGTAGATCGGAAGGATCCAACCTGTGGGCACACGAACGTAGACGTACTACGACCAGATCCGAGCAAATCCACCAAAGACAGATCCGCCAGAGACACACCTCAACACGCCCACCGACGATGCTAGATAAGCCACCGGGATCAATGGTGGCTAGGCAAGGAGTACCTTATTCCATCTTCAAGGGGCCACCGTCGTTTCGTCTTTCTGAGCAGGACACAAATCCTAACAAAACCCGAAGAAACATCTAGAAACTAATCCCTCCCACTGACAAGGGCCGGGATTCACCACGCCACCATGGCTCTAAGGCCACCGCAGACGAGGCATATCGATGACGGTGATGACGGGAGGCGAAGGAACCCTAGGTTTTTCCTTAGGGGAGGAGGTGACTACGTACATGGGCCCATGTTTAATAGGACATAATGCTGCTCTTGAAAAAAAAACAGGATGAATGTACTGGAAGTAGCAAAGTGTCTGAGAGCTGCAACATGGTGATGCTGCAACTGACGGTAAAAGATGAGAAGTGTCCAAGCATCGATCTCGGGAAAGAGAGGGAGCTAGTGTAGTGTTGTTGTATACTTGTATCCATGTTCTTCTGTAGGTAGACCTTTTGTAATTTGTGGCTACTTTTTTTAATAATTGATGGCTACTTTATTTTTTTGAGATAATTGGTGGCTACTTTTGTCAAACCATGTTGCTGATATTTGATTTGTATATCTGTACTGCTTTGATTATATGTATTTTGTGTGTAGAAAATATGTCTGTCGTGTCAGTACTGATTTAACATTATTAATTATTATGCTCAGTCTAATCTTTATGATTGAAACTTCAGAGTACAATCAAAATTTGGAACGCTAGTTTTGGAGTATGCTTTACGACAGCTGCCGGTTGGCTCCTGAACTGGAGGTTTTCAGTTCTGGTTCAGGCACTAGTTGGCACCCTTAAGGTTTAAACGTTACTATATTCTCTATAACGTTGTCAAGTATTTCCAGTAGATTGTCGAATGCCTTATTCTCTCGGCCAACACAATACCACCAGCAATCTATGCGGATATATACTCTTAAATTTGAAATTTGAAACACCAATAACGTGGACATATGCCTCATGCCACCCTACACCAAAAAGGGAGCCCAGCTAAATTGTGTGTACAAATTACACTTCAACAAATGGTCATGACAGCAGGGGATATGTGACGGTATGAAAGTTATTCTAGACATTCACACATGGTACCAACTTGCAGCAAGTGAGCTCATTTTCTACATTGCTTGCTTATAAATTTTTTTTGCCTACAAGGCTGTCAGAAAATCCGTGCAAAAACCATAATAACTAGGAGTAACAATTAGAGGACAAGGGAATTTCTATTCGACACCTAGTATCAACCGAGTCCATAAAAATTCAATGGTCATGTTTTCCGGATCTTAGGATATCATAAGTGTAATGATAGTCCTAAAACAACATAGAGAGTATGACGTTAGAAAAACGTTCATATTGAATTGACCCAAACTAGTATGTTATACTTTGAGATAATATCGTCTGAAATCAATGGTTATAACACGGAGTGTTAACATGCGTTTTAGTTCCTCATACCATGAGAGTTTCGTAGTCACTTCCTACCATATGGTGGACTTTGGGGTTGCTCAAATGTCATCTGTAACACGATGATCATAAAGATAACTTATAGGTTCGTCGGGAAGTTTGACAAGGGACTAGATAGCTCAAGAGTGGGATTTTCTTCTCCAACGATGGAGAGATATTCTTAGGGCCCTCTCGGTGTGACGACATCCATCATTGTCTGGCGAGACACATGTGACTATGTTGAGATGTCAGAACACTTTGATGAGAAAGAAGAACAAAACCGGCAACAAGGACGGAGGTATAGTGAGCATCTGTATGACCCAGGAGGATACCAGCACACCTTGGATTTTGTAAAGTATTGTAGCAAAGGGAACATCACATGATAGCGAAAGGTTCACTCGAAGCCATTCTGTAATCATAGGGATCGATATGGACATCCAAAATTCTGCTACCGGTCATTGAACAAAGGGTTTTTGTTTATGTCTATGATTTACCTAATCTACGGGTCACAAGTTTAAGGTAATCATGATACGCTAAGTGTTAATAATACGAGAGTATCGAGGATTTATTTGTGGAATTGTTTCATTAATATTGAAAATAGTTTTGAGAGGAACCGAAAGCGTTTTGGGGTCACCGGAAGGGTTTCATAGTTTATCGGTCAATAACGGGTATTGCTAATAAATAATATATATATATATATATATATATATGTGTGTGTGTGTGTGTGTGTGTGTGTGTGTGTGAAAAATATTTCCAATGATGTTAAGTTAATAATAATAAGCTCTAGAAATTGTTAGGAGGCTTTTATATTTAATTTAATACCAACGTGCCTTAAAAGGCCTAGTAGTGGAAGAAGAATTGAGCCACCATGACCAATTATAGGAGGCGCCCCCCTTGCCCTTGTGGGAGGCTGAATTGGACTAGGGGAGCCTTTCCTCCTTGTGTGGCAGCCCCCCAACCCCTCTGAACCTATATATACTAGAGGTTTTGCGCTATTTTAAACACGCAACTTTCAGAGCCTCCTCTAGTCCTCTACGTCTAGTTCTAGTTGCCTAGTTGATCAATTAGAGCTTGACTTAGATACCCTAATCCTCATAATCAGAATCCTAGTGCGGTTCAAATCTCCTCTATGTAATTCTCCGATGATGATTAGCTCTGGACGGCGAAGTGCTGCCAGATTGTGAAGCCCGTACGTTTGCAACCAAGTAGAGAGACCGTGCTTTCGATCTTCTGTTTGAGGACGGTTCACGGTATCATTCATCGACTCGTTTACTTCCGCTGCACTCTGGAGTCGGTAATGATGATGATCCAGACTGTTTATGCATCTTCATATTGTTCATGGGTGTTCGTAGGGCAATTTGTTTTGTTTTCTATTATGTTTCCCATCAGGGCCAACCCAGTAGTGACCTGGTTTGGCGACACCGACATCACATTCTTTTTTCTCTCAACCTTTATAATATTCTTATTATTAGTATTTTAAAAAACATAAATTTTATTAATTTTTTAAAATGATGAAATTAAGAAATATTAGCATATATTAATTATTGTTGACACAATTTTAGAAAATGTTGATAGCTTCTAGAAATAATGTCTCTCCATTTCAAATAAATTTATGTGATTTTGGTGAATACATATGCAATGTACAAATAGATGTTTGATAAAAAATGTTTCGTGCCATTAGGAAAATGTACGTAACATTTTAAAGAATTATTCTCATCTTTCAAAAATATATATGTCACGACATTTCAAAAATGTTTACGCAAATGTAAAAATATGTTCTTATTGTTAAAAAAATCTTATTACCATTTAATAAATGTACGTGACATTTTGAAAAAAATATACTCACATTTCACAAAAATATTCATGACATTTAAAAATAAATTTAAACAGTGTAAAAGATATATTTGGTGTTAAAAAATGTTTATTGTCACTAAAAAATGTAAGACCGCATGGTTTGGAAAATGTTACCGTGTATTTAAAAAATTATTCCAAACATGTATTTTTTAATAATGTAACTAAAAAATGTTAAATGTATCGAAAAATAATGTTTCAGATCTTTACCAAAAGTGTATAGTGTGTATGAAAAAGAATGGACATCGAAACATGTATTTAAAATAATCTTACTTAAAAAATGTAAAACATGTATAAAAATAACGGAGCGATGTATACACAAAATTTGCAAATGTGTGTGAAAAAACTAGACATCAAAATAATATTTGAATAAGATTTTAAATCATGTATTGGAAAAGTGTTAAATGTGTATAAAAATCATGTTTCAGATGTATACAAACAACGTAAAAATGTGTATGAACAAGAATAGACATCAAAACAAGTATTTAGAAAAAAATGATAATCATCTATTTGTAAAATGATAAACATGTATAAAAATAATGTTTGCTTTTTTTGTGGGGGAGAAATGTATGATATCGTTTAAATAATAGACATCAAAACATCTATTTCAAGAAATTGTAATGATGTATTTTAAAAATATATTAAACATGTATACAAATAATGTTTTAAGTGTATAAAAATGTACAATATGTATGAGAAAAATAGAGATCAAAACATGTATTTTAAAAAAGGACATGCTCCTGATGTGGACGAAAAATGTACATTACGGGAGAAAAGTAGACATGTGTTGCAAAAAAACCCCGCAATGAAACAGAAAAAGGTAAGAAAGAAAAAAAAGAGAAAGTGAAACAAAATAAAAATTAAAAATCAAAGAAAATCATAGCCAAAAAAAGTGAAAACAAATGAAAACCAAAGAAAAATCAAAGAAACAAAAAACCCCAAAGAATACCATTACAAAACAACAAAAAAGTTGTTTTTGTTAGTATTGTCACATGTACACAACGTATCACATTTATACCTAGTTACCTTATTTGGAAGGAGAGTATAAGAAACTTGACATCTCTCAACTCACGGGTGCTAGTGGAGAATCAATGTCCATACACTTATCTATCTCGTATTTTCAATCAATATATAAATATAGAAGGACAATGTCTTTCTCAACAAGTGAGGAAGAGGAAGAGCATTAGCCGGCAATGCCCATGCATAAGTGGCGAAGCTAGCCAGAATAATATGTGGATTCATTGCTAATTTTTAGATTTTCTCGTAGTGTACAATAAGTCAATAATTATATAGTTTTGGCTTTTTTTCAAAGTTGTGGTGTCAGCTGACTCCACAACTTATACGTAGAGTCGTCACTGCCACACATAAGAGAGGTAGATGGGGCGGAAGAGACGGTGATAGACATGAAAAAGTAGATGGCTTAGAAGAGGCATGTGTACCTATAGGGAAAGTGAGAGACAGGGGGAGAGAGAGAGACATGGGAAGAGAGAGAGCGCCCTGCATATGATTTTGATTTTTGAAGCTTCATAAAAATCATATTCTCAAGTTTAAAAGAAAAGGTAAATAAGAAAGAATATAATTTTCTTTGTGTCTTTCTACTTCTTCTCTTCCAAAATTGGCAACGAACCAAATCCTTTAGCCTGTTGACTCCTCCCCAAGAAAAGCCTAGGGTTTTCTTGCGTCGCCGTCGGTCCGCCTCGTCTTCGGTAGCCTTAAGGCCATGGCGGCGCGGTGGATCTCAACCCTTACCGGTGGGAGGGCTTCACTTTCAGTTGTCTCTTCGTGTTTTGTTAGGGTTTGTGTTCTACTTAGGAAGACGAGACAGCGGCGTCTCCCTGAAGATGGAATAATGTTCTCCCCGCCTAGCCCCCGTCTCGATGGTGTGTCTAGTATCATCGATGGGTGTGTGGAGGTGTGTCTGTGGCGAATTTGTCTTTGGTGGATTTGCTCGGATCTGGTCGTAGTTCGTCTACGTTCATGTGTTTTCAGGTTTGATCCTTTCGATCTACACTACTCTTCATCGGCGGTGGTTGCTGTTCTGCTGCGCTGATCCTATGGGGCCTTAGCACGACGACTTCCCGACTGTCTACTACAACAAGTTTTGCCCGGTTCCGGCGAGGATGGGGCAATGACGGCGGCGCGCCTTCGGCTCGTTTCAGTGCTAGTAGTCGTTGCTAGGCGGTCTACGGATTTGAATGTAATTTTTATTATTTCTACTGCCCGTTGTACTGCCATGTAAAGATGAATAGATTGAAAGTTTTCTTGAAAAAAAACCAGTTAAAGATCATTTAGGCCGTGTGCAAAAGTTTAAAGATGCGTTTTTGAAAGAAAAAAACGACTTATCGACTATGGATGTGTTTTAGACCAAAATTCACGGGTTCAAAAAATAATTTTTGCCACAAGATTTCTATTTTCCTTAATTTGCAGCAATGAAAAGTCAAGTTCGATAAAACACCAAAAATAATTTTGGCAGATGGTTACATCCAGTAGAAATTTGAAGCCCTTCGTCAACCTGGGGTCAGAGCTGGATCCCCTTCGTCAGCTTACGACAGAGAGTTCCAAACCTGCCAGAAATATCTCTCCTTTGCCACCGGCGACGCCGGCGCCGGCGCCGCGCCATGTTCCGCCTCCCAAGATCTACCCTTTCCGGCATCCTCCTCTCTTCTTACACCGCCTCTTCCATCTACTCTCTCCACCGCTGCCTCCTCTCCGCCACCGTCGCCGGCTCCCGCATCTCCCCAAGTCCTAGCTTCGCCGTGGAGGAGTATCTCGTCGACACCTGCGGCCTCACCCGACCCCAGGCCCTCAAGGCATTCGATAAGATCTCCCACATCAAGTCCCCCACCAATCCCGACGCCGTGCTCGCCTTCCTCGCCGGCCTCGGCTTCTCCGGCGCCGATGTCTCCGCCCTCATCGCCAAGGACCCCAAGTTCCTCTGTGCCAGCGTCGGGCGAACCCTGTCGCCCATTTTCGAGGAGCTCACCGGCCTCGGTCTCTCCCGTTCTGAGGTCGTCCGCCTCGTCTCGCTCACCGCCCGCAGCGGCCATTTCCGTCGTAGATTTGTCGTCTCCAGGGTGCACTACTACCTGTCCCTCTTCGGCTCCTCCGAGAATCTCCTCCACACTCTCAAGGGCCGCTTTTGCTTTCTCGGTTCTGACCTCGAGAGGCGAGTGAAGCCCACTGTCATGCTCCTGCAGGAGTGCGGGCTAGGTGCTTGCGATATTGCCAAGCTGTTAACCGGTGTGCCCAGTATGCTCACCGCCAACCCGGAGCGCATCCGGGTGATGGTGGCATGCGCGGAAGGTATAGGTGTGCCCCGTGGCTCTCAGATTTTCAGAGCAGCGCTGCATGCTGTTGCATTCCAAAGCGAGGAGAAGGTTGCCGCTAAAGTGGAGTACTTGAGGAACACGTTCGGTTGGTCACATGCCGAGGTGGGCATTGCTGTGTCTAAATTCCCCAATCTCCTGAGGAATTCAAAGGACAAGCTGCAGCGTATGTCCGAGTTCTTCATCTCCGAGGTGGGGCTGGAACCGGCCTATATTGCTCATCAGCCCGTAATGCTCGGTTACAGTCTAGAGGGACGGCTCAGGCCCCGGTACTACGTTGTAAAGTTTCTCAAGGAAAATGGGTTGCTCAAGCGTGTCCCGAAGTGCAGTACAATTTTCCATTATGTCGAGAAGTCATTCGTGGACAGGTACATACACCCTCACAAAGAAGCTGCACCTCACCTTGCTGAAGACTATGCTGCCGCCTGCAGAGGTGAAATGCAGACTTGTTTCAGATTTATGAACCAAGAACGTAGTATTTAACCTTGAAAATGCTTGCTGTAACACGGATTACTCTCCGTATTAAGCTGGTAATTCTTAATCCGGCCTTCTTTGACTGACTGAATGGTGGCTGTCTGCTATACTATGTCTTTTATTTGCTGGTTTTGTCTGGTCCAATGCCCAATGAAACTGATACTTTGCTTTCTGAGCCATGACATGTTGATGCCATCATTCAGCAGAGAAAAAAAGTATCATCTGTACAATCTTTTTTCATGTCAAATTTTATCTAGCATGCGCCGGTTTTGTTTCATCGTCTTTTTTGTCCCATGATATGGAATTAACACAAAGCTTGCACTTCATTGTTTAGTATTCTGGTTATGCTTAGAAAATTATATATATTGCTATATGTTTATTCCTTTCCCTTTTGATTTCTTTGCCCTTATTCTCGTAAGGTTGATTATCTTTGTTACTAAATCTCGTAGCTGACCTTTATATCACAGGGAAAATTTTCAAATCGGAAAATGTATGGGACTATGTTAGATTAATCTAAACGATTTTAGTGTATTAGTCCTAGAAGGATTTGTCACGGATGCTGATACTAAGCAATTACTTGTTGCGTCCGTGTAGGTTTGCTTGAGTTCACTTAGGAAGCTAAGAGTTTTCTTGCATGCCATGGTTATAGAGTTTGCATCAATTTTGAGTCATGTTTGTGCCGAAGCTGTAACCTGTATATAGCTGCACCTATATAAGCAGATGCAGCTCACTGTTTGTAGCACCAAAAAACGAGAAAAAGATATAAAGAAGGCACGAGACGTGCCTTTTGGGATGCTCAGGATTTGCTGACTTGAGGTGGCTAGGTTTGTGCGCATGTGTTCGTGTGAATTTTGATGTGCTCAATCTGTTGGAGAAACCCAACAGACTAAATCATGATCAACTGACGAAATAAGTCGAAATCTTTTACACTGATCATTAATTGTGAGAACTAAGCCATGAAGGTGGCATGAATTAGTCTTCGTAACATCTCTTACTCTTCAGTCCTTGCATATCTGATGTTGTATATTTTCACAAAATTACATGTGATGCTTATATAAGCTTAAGCTTGGCTGTTGAAGCAATTGTTCTTTAGGTATCTTCCTTTACATTTTCTTTATAAGATTATTGATCTAGCCGAAATGTCTCACCAGTAGTGTTCAGTTTTCTTGGGACAAAACTTTTGCCTGACAGATGGTAGACATGTGTGTGAAATTCCTTCATCGGTTTTGCAAACATTACTTGCCCAGTATCTTCTGATCAGCAGTTTAGCTTTATTGGTGCTTATATGCTTGCCGGCTGCAGCAACAATCATGCCCTGGAAATTGTTTCCATGCAATGCTAATTTCCATTATCACTCAGTTTAGGAGTACTCCAGCTGATTGTTAATGTTCTGCATCAGCTTTTGAATTTCTGTTGTAAGAACTGTTAAGCTTCATGCACTAGTCAACACAACCAAAAGACCGAACTCAACACTTTAGGCTCTGGTAGCATGTTAAGCTTCATGCAGTAGCCAACACAACCGAAAGTCCAAACTAATGGAGAGGGCTAGGTAATCCACACATACACTTCAACAATAATAGAGTTTTAATTGTGGATATTGTAGCTGAATTTTATTTTGGCACACTTAATATCCATTCTGGCTCACATTTGTGATATGTGAATTGAGAAAAACCTTGGAGAGCTCTGCACATCAACAACTGCTGACCTATATGGCGTGTAGTAAGACAGGTCCTCCCTGAACATCTGGAGGGATCCATAGCTGATCAGGATATCCACCAGAAGATCCAGCTCTTTTCATGGTAGAATCTTTGCTGCGGAAAATGGAGGAGCTTACTAATCTGATCACACGACAGTGTGATGTGCAACCTGTTGGAAGACACCTTCTGCTTGAGTGAGCAGATTGATGACTGGCTGTATGGCTTGGCATCCGGATAGAATAGGGATTTTTTTTGCTGTCAAGTCTGCTTATAAACTGGGTATTGAGATGAGAGAACGTGTGATCATAATCAACGCGGACTCCTTGGCCTCGCTCGCCAAGATATGGCAAATGAAGGTCCCCAACCAGGTGAGCATGTTTTATTGGCAGCCTGCTTTGAGGACAATTTTTAAGAGGCGAGGTGTGTATCTGGACACTCAATGTGCGGTTTGCTTGTGCTTTGCTTCGATGAGGGTGGCTGCCATATCTTCCTCAGACATAAGATGGTCCGTCGATGTCGGAGCTACCTCAACCTGGAAGATGGCTGTTTTCTCTTTTGAAGTGCAGTACTAGGAATGAATTAGTTGAAGAAGTGTGGAAGCTTTGATCATGAGCCGCAACTGAAGATCTGGGTCCTGCTCTGGGCCTGGTGGAATCACAAGAAACAAGTTGAATGCAGAAGGAAATGGGAAAGGCCCGAATGAGGTTTGCCTGCCATCAGGTATTCAAAATTGTGGAGCCAAAGGAGCATCAATGTAGTGCCTGCAGCAGGGTTTCCCGTGCCCGAATCTCCCAGATGATTTCATCAAGTTGGACTGCGATGGTGCGACAGTGCAGCAAGTTCATGCTTCACTAGGTTAGAAGATTTTATTATACTGTTAGCCATTTGTGTGACCAAATAAACCAAGTTCCAAATTAACTGCCTTTGCTTGTATAAATGCTTGTCTGTAGCCAAAGCACCTGCTTCTATCTGTCAAAATTGCATTGACAGTCCATCAGGGTATAAGACCAAACAAATCAAATTTTCATCGTTCCAAATTCTCACTGGTTTAGGATTGTACTGGCTAATGTATAATCACATGATGAATTTGATGATGTTATTGTTTCCAGTTTAAACCGATATATGCATTATACTTTTTCTGTGTCATAGGAATATATGCAGGTACAGATCCACATTTCTGTTCTGTAAAATACACTACGTCGCATACCTGTGATGCTCAACAAATTTATAATGTCATTGATTTGGCAATACACCTTAGCCTGAACCCTGATAAGCTCTAGGTTGCCATCACATCCGTGTCTGTTTTAATTTTGTAGAACACACTACATTGCTTACTTGTGATACATCACTCTGAACTTTCATTTCTGCTCGGTCAATATGGCAAGAAAAAGAAAAAGCTCTGTTAGCTGCACCTACAGTTCCGTTAGCTACAACTGTAGTTTTTTTTTTCCGATAAAGGGTGGATTTTATTAACTCAAAATGAAGCATCAAGATGATACAAACACTATGAGCACACACCCGGCTTCTGCATAGCTAGAATGCACATAGCCAACACCAACGCACACACAGCACACGCTACAGAATAGCAAAGTCATATCAGACCAAAGCTATGCCTAAGCGAGAGAAGAAGAAAAAACTCGAAGCGATCAAATCCGCCATTGACAAACTACAGCTATGGCCATATCCGCATCAACCATCTAATAACACCACAAAGACAACGAGGTTCTTCAACAACAACGCCTTTAAGAAGGGAGCAACACTCAAACGCTGCCGTCACTGGATTCAACCACCAAAGGTCAGAATCTAGGTTTTCACCCTGAAGAATTAGATGGAGCATATCCGAGCAATGCCTTCAACAAGGTAACGATGCAACAACATCGCCATTGCCAAGTATAACCAACATGGGTTAGACCTAGGTTTTCACCTCGGAGCTCATCTAAGTCGACCATGTGTTGTTGCCACCACTTTTTCACTTTCTGAGCAGTAACATGTTTTGGCAAAGAAACCAAATGCCACTACTGCACAACCATATCCTCTGCGTCAAGCCGTCGTCTGTAGATTGCATCACACCACTGATGCAAAACCATCGATAAGGAACCCTCGGGAACTCTTTTGATGACCACTACAATCCGTTGTGGTTTTGCTGCCACTGTCCAGACTAACCACTATTGCCGATGCAGTTGCCGGTGATGGAGCTGATCCGGTAAATTAACCAGTACCAGCCGCCTTTCACATAGATGCAGCCACGGCAGCACAACTGCACAACCATGGAGTAGCAGATATTGTTTCTATCTGTTGCTGATGTACCACCAACCAACAGACTCTTTATTTTAGCTCTGTAATTTGGCTAGATGCACAATTAAAATGGACAAGTTGTAACGGCCTCCTTGTTACCCAATGTTGGTACGTTTGGCAGTAGTATTTTGATATGATAACTTTTTTTTTGAAATGAAAGGTAGATCACATTCTACCTTATATATTTCAAAAGGCCGAAGCCTAAAGACCATAAAGCATGATATGATAACTTAAAAGCAGTTGCCACAGTGAGACTGGTGACGCTGTAAGATGATAACAGAACATAATGCTGCTCCTGAAAAAACACAGGAAAGATGTGAGTGAGCGTAGGGATGTGCGCAAGTATATATACTTGGAGTAGCAAAGTGTCTGAGAGCTGAACTGCAAACTCAGGCGACGCTGCAGCTGCTGCCATTTGTGTGAAACTGACGGTAAAAGATGAGAAGCGTCCAAGCCATCGATCTCAGGAAAGAGGGTGCTAGAGTAGTGTTGTTGTATCCAAGTTATTTTTCTTCTGAAGGTAGACCTTTTGTAATTGGTGGCTACTTTTTTCTAGATAATTTGTGGCTACTTCCATTTTTTGAGATAATTGGTGGCTACTTTTGTCAAATCCTGTAGCTGATATTTGAGTTGTATATCTGTAGTGCTTTGACTATATGTATTTTGTGTGTACAAAATGATCGTAGCAGTGCTCTCTAGAAAATATGTCTGTCGTGTCAGTATCGAGTTAACATTATAATTCTGGCCAGTCCAGTCTTTATGATTGAAACTTCAGAGTACAGGCAAAATTTTGAAGATATAATAATGTTGGTAGTTTGGTTGCTGACTAGTTTAGAGTCTGCTTTTGGTTATGTTTCATCTTGCAAGTTTCTTACTGTATACTTGCAAATATTCACTCCTTATGTTGGGATTTTTCTCCCCATGTAGTTTGGAAGTCCTACATCAGTTTTTACTGTGTATTTTCAGCAACACATGTCACAACTTGTATGCCATGGCCAGCTCGATGGAAGTGGTTAGTTGCAGGGATGAATGAATCTTCTCTTGATGCTTGGCTTTAGTCCTTCAGTTATAGCTGAAAATTTGTAAGAAAGAGATGTGTGGCTGAAGTCCCGAAAATTGTGTGGCAGAGCCTAAATCGTAGCTGATGAAGATTAGTCATGAGCCGCGGCAATATCAACTTATTATCAGTCGAAACTCTGCGGAATTTTTGAAAGAATAATCAGGGTTGCACGCACCCAGTTTGCAGCAAAGCATTGGTGGAGTGTTTTCTCTCCTTTTGTCATTGCTGAATGTAAGTCTTTTGTGTGTCAGTGTTCACTGCAGAATTATTTTATGTCCTCTCGCTTGATCTGCCGGTGAGTTTCACCGGCAAAGACGGCTGGAATCTGTGTACACCCTGGACTGGACCTTTGACAGGAGAAGTAGCATCTGTAGGTGCATGAATGACAGCTGCTGCTTGGCTCCTGAACTGAAGGTTTTGAGTACCGGAGTGCACGACACCAGTAGTAGTAATCTATGTAGAGATATGCAAAGCAGATGTCTTGCATTTTTAGCTCCATCACAATGAAAACAACACACAACGAGGTAACAGCACCAGCAAACTATATCCACCGTACCATATCTATGATCTATCTATCAAACTGAACTTAAGGTTTTCAGTACGACCAAGCTGGTTCAGGAGTCCCGAGAGGGGCAGGCACCTGCACAAGTATATTCTCTATATAACGTTGTCAAAAGTTTTATTGAGCCGAGCACACTATTTCCAGTAGATTTTTCAATACCTTATTCTCTCAGTCAACACAATACCAGTAGTCAGGAAGTATAGAGATTGTTTGGGGGCTAAACCTTGTGCATCAATCAAGATGCAGATGGCCCTTCATTCTTTTTCTCCTCCGTCAATGTACGTAATTCTCTTGATAAAGTTTGTTATCAATGCGATGATGCCGAAATCTTGCCTTAGTTGAGTGATTTATCTAATCTTGACAACATTAATTTATACTACATGGTTTTTCCAGGACTCCAATAGGAAAAACAATTAGCATTGAGGTGATATATGGCATCTTTAACCCTGTGGGATATAACTAGGATTACAAAGCCACAGAAATTTAGATTTGACAGCACAGGAAAACAATTGATTTGTAAAGAGATTTGGGTGGATGGCAATTTTCTTTTAAAATATAAAGTGCAAAGCCTAGGAATTCATGGGTCCAGATCCTCCAAAAAAACCCTGTAAATTTCTTTGAACTAAGCCCTATGAAGAAGTGAACAAGATCATATTCAAGGGGCGGAGCTCTGTTGGGGCTAAACAGGGCCATGGCCCGCCCAGGAATTTCACCAAATTCTTTTACCTATGTGTGTGTTCCTAGTTCCTAGCCCAGCCCACGCAACACACATCAGGCTCATCCCCTCTCGTCTCATGCTCGCACCGTACACAGAGACACAACGTCTCCAATTCCCCATCCTCTCATATCTCTGTATGTGCTTATGATTCAGAATCTGCTGACTCCATCTTGTAAGATTCAGAATTAGAAGAAAAAAACACTTTGGCCCGTCCAAAATTTTCTTTCAAGCTCCGCCACTGTATTCAAGTGAAAAGAACTAAAAAAAAATCATACCAAATTGCTATGGATCGAGCCTCGCTCAGAATAAGGGAACAGGAAAAGAAAAAGGAAAGAGAGCTCGTCTTTGATATAATCACTGGACTAATTTGTAATCGACTCAAACTCCTCAATATACAGTTCCTCGAGTTTAATCCAAGACCTCAACTTTCACAACTAGTACTAATATATATACTCCCTGAAACAATATATAGGCCGTCTATACACGACGACGACGACGACGGTGGCGATGATCTACTGCGACTCGACGGACGGCGGCGTGTTGGCGGTTGAGCCGTGCTCCTTGGCGCCTCCGCCGAAGATTGGCTTGGCGAACATGGAGCTGACCTTGTTCTTGAGGCACTCCCAGTGCTCGCTCGCCTGCGCCTCCGTGAACTGCTTGTACTGGTCCTTGGCCCGCTCCATTAGCGACGCGCCCTCCCCCACCGTCCACTTGAAGCACGGCGCCGGCGCCTGCGCCTCCTTCTCCGGCACCGCCGCTCCCGCTGCTGCCCCCTGGTTCTCCATCAAGCTCGAAATCTGAGACTGAAAACTTGTCTACGTGAAGAGATTTAGACGATGTCGCCGATTGTTGCCGTGTTGCTTTGGTGGCCATGGGGCTGCGGGGACGTGGCTACTTATATGCATGGGAATATGGGATCGAGGTCGGGGTGCCTTAGGAGGAAGCCGGGTCCGTCGCGGGCTTCGAGTAGTGGAAAACTACCGAGTCCGGATCATCATCATCATGGAAGAAAACAAGTAAACGCGGATTCTGGGCCGGACCGGATCACAAGTGAAAACGGACTCTTTTCTTCTCCGATGAGATGATGATTTCCCAAGCGCAAACGGGAACGGGAAATACTCCTTTCTCCCTGCTCCTTCCTTGTTTTAAGTTTTAACCCCCATCGTTAACAATGAGCCAAGTGCAGTCTAGCTAGGACGTACTCCCTCCGTTCCTAAATACTTATCTTTCTAGACATTTCAACAAGTGACTACATACGGAGCAAAATAAGTGAATCTACATTCTAAAATATGTCTATATACATCCGTATGTAGTAGTTATTTGAAATGTCTAGGAAGACAAATATTTAGGAACGGAGGGAGTAGTAGATTATTTTTCTCCGTCAGTTCAGTGATGCATTGATCACCTTGAAGAAGTTTATCGATGCGATGATGCCGCAATCTCCCCTATTTAAGGAGTAAATTGCACAGAACCACAACTTTAAAGGCCAGGTTTGCGAAAAACACTACAATATAATTTTTTTTGCAAAAACACCACATCTATAATAATCTTTTTGCAAAAAACGCTGATCAGCGGATCGGGCTCCGTTAAATGCGTTTATGACAGACGGGACCCGCCAGTCAGGCTGACGTGGCACCACTTAACCTCTCAAATATGACGGTGACGTTTGATCACGTTATCCTCATGTGGGGCCCTACGGGGGTCCACCTGTCATCCAAAGAAAAAAAGAAAAAAAGCTGCCTCCTACTCTTGTTATCCTCACGACCCCGTATGAGGTCCTAGTGCCAGAGACGCATGGCGCCGCCGCCGCCCAACTATGTACGCCATCGGCCGGCGACCGCAGCAGCAGCTCCAACTCGAGCAGGAATCCCGCACCAGGACAACGCGGCCGCGCTGCTCGGCATCACCTACGCGTCCCTCGTCACCGGCCGCGCCCCGCCCCCGCTGCAACTCCCTCCGATCCCAACGGCGGGCCGGCGTTCCGTCGCACGGCTCCTTCCGACGCACGGTGTGCCGCGACTGCGACGAGGCAACGAACCGCCTGATCCCGGAGCTCCAATTGTTCCCGCCTCGCCGGCGTGGCCACGCCGCCCGCCAACGACCATCTCCGCATCCCGCTGCAGTCGGCCGGCCAAGGAGCTCGAGGTGGATAGTCTCCAGCCACCACCCCAAGCCTCCACGGCTTGCTGCGATGCAGGCTCCTTCCCCCAGACCCCCATGGCGCGCCTCCTCGCCGGCGACGAGACCCATGGGCGCGTAGTACTGCTGCTCTGCTCATGTGCTTGCGCAGGCCAAATCCATGTACCTGATTGCTTTTATGTTTTTGACTAAAGGGTGTCCCTCTGAAATTGTAGGGGCTGGTTTGTAAAATGTTGAAGAGAGGAGTGTGACGCTGACAAGCGGGTCCCATGTCTAGCAATCGATTTAATGTAACGGTGTGAGAAATTTGTGCCACGTAAGTCTGACTGGCGGGCCCCGTCTGTCATAAACGCACTTTTTTTGCGGGGTTAAAAGGATTTCATTGCTCAACTGTTGGAATATTCGTTCCTACATAGCAGAGGAACGTCTGCAGGTTCAGAGCGCAACCAAACTGCAGTTCGGCCCTTCGATTGTCCGAAAGCAGCAAGTGTGTGGCTAACAACGTTCTGATTCCTACTTACATGAGCAATAGAGATATCCCTTTCATCAAAGAGCCTTTTAATATCCTGAACTATCATTCTATGTGGCGATCTGTCAAGGGTAGGCGACTTGATCAACTTGACTGCATCCATGCAGTTCATCTCGATGTCTACCAGACGAGTAGACCATTGTAGAGCAAGGCTTAATCCCTCCTGACATGCCAACAACTCAGCCTGGAGCGATCCGGAACAATGCAAGATAGAACGACAAGCGAAGAAGATAATGTTGCCATCATTATCACGTAGGATCATACCGGCTCCTGCTAATCCACCATCGTTATCAACGAACGACCCGTCAACATTCAGCTTCACGCGACCGGCCGGCGGGGCAGACCACTGGACTGTGGCTGCATGTTGCGTTGCTGTATTTATCATTGTAGAACTATACCCAATCGGCGGCGGCACCATTTTCCCTTTGATGATGTCAGTGGTTGGAAAATGATTGATGCATCGAAGAGATTCAGCATAGCTAATTAGAAATCTGCAGGAAGCTTCAATTGGAGGTGGTAGCTTATGGTGTACTATTTCATTACGTACATACCAACTCCTCCACAGCACCATCAACACATGCATGCGATCATCTTCATTTAGTTTATATAGAAGATCAAAAAGCCACTCAGGGCCTGTATTCCTCATTGAAGCTAAGTCCGGCAATAGCCATTTTTCCTGCATGGCGTTCCACAAAGCAACAATCAATGGGCATCTACAGAATGTATGGAACGTGTCCTCCGGTTCCATCGCACACAGCGAACAAAGGTTAGACACCTCAAGTTTTCGTGATTTTTTATTCACCCAAGTAGCCAGTGAATTTGTGACCAAACACCATGCAAAGATACGCACCTTTGGTGGAGCAGGGCACCTCCATATAAGTGCCCAAACGGCACGTCGCCCGTCCGGTGCCCCACTTGATGCGACTGTAGTCTAACGGTGAATCTCATCATATACGATAAGCACTCCGGACTGTGAACGATCCAGAACGCTCAGGCGCCCAAGTGATAATATCTCTGTCCAACCGTGGCACCACCTTGATCTTCATAATTTCCATGACATCTACTAACATGAAATGTTGATTAAGTAGTTGCACATTCCAATTTCCTCGGTCGTCCAGGAGCTCGCTAACACGCCGAAGGCGGCAGCGCCCCTGGGGTGATATTGGCAACCTCGCAAGTGGATGTGATATCCACTGGTCACGCCAAATATGTACAGAAGCACCATCACCCTTGAGAAGCTCAAGACCATGGACAATAGACTGCCACGTCTGGGATGAGTTGCCTGAAAAGACCGCATCTTCCAAACGTCCCGCCGGGTAATATCTTGCTTTAAGCGCCTGCGCACATAAACTGTCAGGGTAAGCAATAAGACGCCAAGCCTGTCTAGCCAGAAGTGCCTGATGAAATCACGGAACCCCATGCCGCCCTGCACTTTCGGTTTAATCAATGTATCCCATGCACGCCAATGTGTCTTCCTCTTCCCCTCCTTGGCCCCCACCAAAAATTGCGTACCATGCGAGTAATATCATCACAAACACTCCGGGGCAAACGGAAAACCCCATGATATATGTAGGTAGGGACTGTGCAACCGCCTTAACGAGAATGTTTTTGCCCCCTTGTGACGCCGCTTCTCCCCATTGTAAGATACGCTTAGTAAGTTGCTCTTGTAGATTTTGAAACTTGCCCTTCGACATTCTACCAGATGGTGTGAGGAGACCGAGATACTTATCGTCGAATCCCACCGTCTGAATCTGCAAGGTATGCACAACCTCATCCTTGTCATTGTCACCACAACATGGGCCAAATAAAATAGAACATCTTGCCGGGTTAATGAATTGTCCTGTGGTGCGCTCATAAATAGCCAGTGCATCTCCCACCTGGGTAGCGTCTTCCTGAGTAGCACGGAAAAACATTAATGTGTCGTCTGTGAATAGGAGGTGTGAGATACCTGACGCCCTTGGACACACATGAATAGGAGAAATCCTTCCTTCTGTTTCAAAATAGCATCAAGTCCATCAGCTACGAACAAAAACAAAAACGGGGATAGAGGGTCACCCTGCCGAAGTTCACGCGACGGTGCGAACGAATCTAAGAGGGCTCCATTTAGTTTAACGCTATATCTCACCGAGGTTACACACGCCATAATCCACTGTATCCACCGGTGATGAAAACACAACTGTTGCATCATTCGCTCCAGGAAATTCCAGTCTACCCTGTCATATGCCTTTGATCGGTCCAGCTTGTAAGCACAAAACCTATTCTTCTGATTCCTTTCCTGTTTGGTTGTATGCATACACTCAAAAGCTATGAAAGCATTATCTGTAATAAGTCTACCAGGGACGAAGGCGCTCTGCTCAGGAGCAACAATAACATCAAGGAGAGGTCTCCAACGATTTACCAGACACTTGGAGATGACCTTGTAAACTACGTTACATAGACTGATTGGTCTGGACTCATTTAGCTTCTTTGGATTCGCAACCTTAGGAATAAGCACAATAGTAGTTGAGTTTACCTCATCCGGCATGTGTCCAGTCTCAAAGAATAAACGCACTTAACCGAGCCCGATCCGCCGATCAGTGTTTTTTGCAAAAAGATTACCGTAGACGTGGTGTTTTCTGCAAAAAAAAAATGTATTGTAGTGTTTCTCGCAAACCTAACCTTCAAAGTAATGGTTTTGTACAATTTACTCCCTATTTGAGTGATGTATCTAATCTAATCCGCGCTCCTGGTTGAACGCTTATTAATCGTTTCGTTTGTTGGAACTAGTGTTTTGGAGCTCAACTTGTCCGGAGGATCATGATGCGAATAGTTACAATTTGGTTTTGTTGTAGGTGAAGCAGCATTGTTGGGGACGACCTTAGAGCATTTCTAGCTGATCTCGTAAAGCACCACCTGTAAAAAACACCTAAAACGAATTTACGGTACCATGAGGCATCAGACAGAACAGATCCTGTAAACCCGTATCATAAATTTTTTTTCTGTTTTCTCCTCACACTTCTTCTCTGGAACGCACGCACGAACAGACTCGAATTCCATCCGGCCAGAACGGCAAGCTCGCCGCTCGTGCGCCACGTCGATCCTCCAAAAATGGCTGAAAGCCTCCATATATGATGGATGGGAGCTCGAATATAGGGCAAATTTTTGTACGGGATATGCTATTTTACAGGGTCTATTCATGACGTTTTTTTCCAGCTTGTATCGTAAATGCAAAGGTTGCTATTTTACGGGATCTATTTGGGGTGTTTTTTCCAGTTTGTACCGTAAATTCAAAGGTTGCTATTTTACAAGATCTATTCGGGGCGTTTTGTCCCACTTGTATAGCGAAAATACAAAGGTTTGACCGCTTTTACGGAATCTGCTAGAGATGCTCTTACAATTGCAGACCTACCATTTTGTCTTAGCAATGTTCCGTGAGAAACGAAGCAGGTGACATGTGGTTTTTGCCTTGTTTTGCAATTGAAGCTAGATATGAGAAGCATGTTTTCGAACAGCAGCTTGGTCGTACCACCGCTTTGGAAACCTCCTCATAAGAGAAAAAGCAACTCAGAAACAACAGTTAATTTCCTCCAAAAACTTCCTATATGATACTGGTAACAAATAGATAAATTGCACTTTTCTTCCTGCTCAGAGCACAAAGCTGCATCACTAAGTTCTGTCACGGACAGATAAACTGCCCAAAGTGGCAAAATGACTACACATGCATTACAGAAACAAGTTCCCACAATAACTAACAAAAAACAAGTTTACATAGTACTCCATCCGTAACTTAATATAAGACGTTTTTTGACACTATAACAGTGTCAAAATGTCTTAATATAATGTAAAAAACGTCTTAAATTAAGTTAGAGAGGGAGTAACAAACTACTGAAGAGGAGTGCACTCGGCACAGAACACTTGTCAACAGATAGACATATATTCTCAGAGTTAAATGTACACGGAATTTTTTTCAATCATTTATACCGGTACACAAAAAAGGGAGCCAAGCTAAATTGTGTGTACAAATTACACTTCAAGGAATGGTTATGGCGGCAGGGGATTTTAGTACAGAATGTCACGGTTTGAAAGTTTTTCGTGATGTTTACACATTACTTATACCAACTTGCAGCAGGTGAGCTCCTTCTACATTGCTCTTATAACAAAATTGCCTAGAAGGCTGTCAGAAAATCTGTGCAAAACCATAATAACTAGTAACAATTAGAGGACAAAGGAGTTTCCATCCGACACCTAGATCAACCGAGTCCATAAAATTTCAGCGTACCAAAATAAAGCACACTTTAGTTCCTCTCCTTCGCCCTACCATTATTCCTTCATCATTTCAATCAATCCCTGTGACCAGGCCCCCACTCCGGAAGGAAGCTGAGACAAGGCATCAATTCCTGCCTTGGTCACACTTTTATCCTTTCTGTCCCAAGAACTATAAGAAAGAAAGAAAAAACCAATCAATGAGTATATGACCTATAATTGTACTGCATACTATAACCAAACCAAAAAAGAAGGCGTGCGTACCTTCTCTTGATCTTGCTGTGGTCCTTGCACACACCTTCGGTGAAGTCAACTAGAGCCATCGCTACCTTCAACCCAGACTTTTGGTCATTTATACCACCCAATATGCCATGGTAAGCCTTAAATATTCCCTCTCTAACCTTGTTACCATGATCCTTATCCTGTGACTTCAACTCAGCAGCTACTCTAAGCTTTTCCATAACTGGAGGCAGGTACTTCTCAAATTTCTCACCAATAGCAAGAGCAATCTGCCCAAAGCTCGATAAAATTGAAGGTTGAAGTGTCGATTCTAGGATACCTTGGTAGAGAACTTCCATAATATGATCATAGGATGGCACCGCTTCTTCCTCTTTTCCCAAGACACGGCAGATATCACACATCACTTCTAAATAAACTAGGGAGAGCCGCTTCGCATTAAAATGCTGTAGCAGGATAGGCATGTGTTGTACAAAATCACCACCAATGGCATGAGCAAGAGCACCAATGGCAAGGGCTGCTCCATCACGTGCACTATTACTATCACTGGTTAAGACAATGCACAATAGGAGCAATACACACTTAGCAGACCCATTAAGTTTAAATGCCACACTGGTCGCCAAGTAGCTAGTGCCAAGCCTCCGGATTAAGAGTTCTAGTAGACCACACAGCAAAACCTCAAGAAGGCCACGGTTCTTCCTCTCAATGGATGAAACTGCTTCACCTTGACGATTAATCATGATGTTCAATCTCCTAAAGATTTGAGACATTAAGCCTCCTACAGCCCTGCAAACTTCTAATTCTTCAATGTTGCAAACTCTCACAATCTCACTCAGTGCTTCATAAGCAGATGTACATGCTGGAAGCCTAAAAGGGTTCTCCTTAGCAAGTTCTGAAGCACAAAGAAGAGCATCAATAAGAGGCTTAACAAAAGGTGAAAGCTCACATGACTTTGCATCTTCTCCATAACATCTCGCAAGAAAATATAGAGCTCTATACACTTCAATGGACACTTGAGGGACATCTTTGCTCCTCTCTATCAAGACAGCCATGATCCCAGGAAGGCCCCCCTCATTTCTGATGATTCTATTTGCACCCACAAGCTCAAACATCCGCCCAAGAGTCCATGCAGCCCTGCCTCTTACACCTTCCTCAGGATCTTTCATCATGTCAAGCAACAAATGAACTACAGGAGCAAGTTGCTTGACAGAGGGACCTTCAAGGATAAAAGCTAATGGAAAAATGGCTACCTTGCGACTATGACAATGTGGTCCACTGATGTTGCACTCAACAAATTGCACCACAAGGGGGACAACTGCATCCTTCATAGTTCTAGCGGCGAGGCCTAGGCATGTCATATAAATCCCTTCCACTGTCTCATCTCCCTCTTGTCCCCAAATGTCCTCAAGATTTGCTCCCTCTTGTTCCACATTTTCATCTCCCTCTTGTTCCTCACTCATGGAAATGTCCATGTCCTCTAAATTATCATCTCCCTCTTGTTCTGCACCCATGGAAATGTCCTCTTGTTTCAAATCTTCCTCTTCTTTTAAGTAAGTTTCTAGCAGAAGTGGAACAAATGAAGAGAGAGGACCAATAAAGTTAGAGGTTTCTTGTTCTTGTTCTTGTTCTTCTAAATCTTCTTGGTAATCAACCTCTTGTTGGCAAATAGTGCTCCACAACTCAATAGATTTGACTTTAAGTGATTCCACATCTCCTTTCAAAGCTTGGGATGTAAGACTTAGTATGATTTCCTTGTACGGTTCTAAATTGGTATGATATCTGGATGCAATTGCAACAAGGCACTCAAATGCCACCTCTTTGATCTCAGTTTCGTTGGATTCAGCCGCATCACAAACTACAGCCACTACAGAATTTTTGCCAGCATGGTCTTTAAACCGAGCAAAATCATCAACCTGAAGAACGTTGAGTAGAGCTTTAACCGCTGCCAGACGGACTTGAGAACTTAGCTCTCCTGCATGGTTCTTCACTGCATTTACGACACTGGCCTTAACAAGATCCCCTTGATCCCCCTTGAGAAGGTAAGGGGACCCCTCGAAGACATACTCCAAAACTTCTAGAGTTGCTTCCTTTAGTGAAGAAGATGGCCTTGCCATGTTGTCCACTAATTTGCCAATGAGGTCCTGCCATTGATTCCTCGGTATCTCAATGCATGCAACCCTTGCAATAATTTTTGCAATAACTTTCGACGAGGGGCGCCTTGAATCAGATTGCCTTGAATCAGATTCTAGTGCCATGAGCAAATTCTCCTTGATCTTTGATCGAATAGATGGATCAAGGTTGAGCCATTGTAGAGCTGGTAGATCCTTGAGTGCGTCCTTGAGTGTAGGATCCCTTGATTCCAAGGAGTTCTTCAGGATGATGCCAGCAAGTGTCCTAGTCTCTTCTGGATTCCCCTCCCTCAAGAGATGAGATGATAAATGTAGAAGAAAGTTGGGAAGATCAAGACCATGGAGCTGCTTTAGCTTCCGTTCTGCTATTGACCGTATATTGTCATCAGGGTGCAAAGCATGTGCGAGAACATCACTAATATCAATTGATTCATCCATATCGACTGTCCTGGGCAAGTCATGGGCAAACATCAAACATCAGAACTTGTCAGATAGGGGGGAAAAGCAACAAATTAACCCCCCAAAATAAGGTATCTAAGAACCACACAAGGACCAAATGGATGGAGAAACATTACAAATTTAACTCAACAATCACCATTCTCTATCAACAATCAAAACTTCTACTCCCTCCGTTCCCAAATACTTATAAGTCTTTCTAGAGGTTCCACCAAGTGACTACATACGGAGCAAAATGAATGAATCCACCCTCTAAAATATGTCTACATACATCCGTATGTTGTATTCCATTTGAAATGTCTAAAAATACTTATATTTAGGAACAGAGGGAGTACATGACACAGCCTCTCCTTTTGATTTAGCCCTAGATTGTCTATAAGCTAGAATTAGGCATGAATCATCATAAAGAGAGTTTTAAGACAACCTAACAAATGTTTGAATATTGTAGAACAAAAACATTTTGCATGTAAAGAATGGGGGCACAACACAACAGATGCATCATAATTAGCCAACGCCTTAGCTTTTATTTAAGTGCACCTTCAAGTCTCTTTTTCTATGACAAAGAGTATAACTAATTTTCAGAGAATATTTCCATGGTTGCAAATATTCATATAGAACTAATTGTCAGTTAGAAGAACATATAACCATAGTTGGCAGTAAGAAACAAAATAACATTCAAATATGTCAATCAACAACAGTCACAACTAGCAGGAATCAAGTTGTAAATCATAGTTAAGTCATATAAACCCCGAAACATGAAACACAGAAAGCACTTGGATAAAAACAAACAGCATCAGGCTACACTTTCAATGGTAATTCAACGCTATAGCCCTAATTATTTAGAACTATATAAGTGCAATCACTACTAATTCATGCAACTGCAATCACTGGCCGCCAAAAAATAGTTCATACAATTTCAATAAGAAGCAATAATTCAGTTAATAGAGTGTAAAAACAACTCATTGGCTAAAATTTCTAGAGAAAAAAGGCCCCTCGTCGGCTGTTCCGTGGTATATGCTTAACCACTGCGGTTGCCTAACAATGTTATACATGTGACACATGTCCTGGGCACCCTCTGGCGCGTCCGGTCAGCCAGCCTTCGGGGCCTTTTCTCGACTGGGCCAGGAAGAGATTCTTCTTAGTGCAAAATCGTGGGGGCTGTCTTCCCCCCACCAGACGAGTTTTTAAAAACAAATCATTGACTACACTCATCTGCATGGAGGAGGGGAAGAAGTCGCAAGATCACCAAATCATATCATGAACCACCATAACATGAACCAAAGGAGGCCTTACAGCACAAAGGCTGGACCATTACACTCTAATCGATAATGACTTATAGTGAGAATTGATGGATAAATGCGTATATCTATGAACCTTAATACAAAACATATCTTTGTGCCAAAAAATAAAGCAAATTCAATAAGGCTTCCAACACAAAATACATGAAAGTAAGCAGGCCACTCTGAAACTCCTACAATTTCAAGATACCAGATGGGCTAGTTCAAAAGTCCAGTGCCTTGCAAGGGGGAAGACTGAACTAAGATCAAGAACTAAAAGCTACACAGTAATCCAAGTGGGAGCATATAAGCTACACCCAAAACTAAGAATGATGAGTAACAACATTCGCTCAGGACTAATGCCAACCCTAAGAGGACATAGCACGCATGAACTCCATTCTCTACATCATCAGCGAAAAAAACAGGTTAACGATCCCCCAAAATACAGAGCACAACCACGTACCCTAAACGAACAGCAAATTAACCATTCACTGGGAAATCTCACACCTACATCTACAGGACAGGAGATCTACAAAATTTAACAGCTACATCAAAAGAGAAAAAGTGGGCAGCCACAAGACAGAAACTCAATAGAGAGCTCGACAGCTCCGAAGGAAAAAGTCCTTAGGCAGAGGATGAGAGAGAGCTTGTTGTTGCTGGGCCACTCAGGGTCATGTGGATAGACTATCAAAACTTAAGCTTGTTATTAAACTGAGGGATTGAGGCCAGTTCCTACAAATTGACATATGTTTATTGGGCATAACTAAACCAGTTTTAATACATGTACCTAGTATAGACCACATATAAAATTTGGGTGTAGAGAAGTACTACTTTCAAAACAAATTGGAAATATACTCAAGTCAAGGAATCTCTTTTGCAAAATACCACCTTTAAACAACAATGTCTCTTGCATAAACTGTAAACAACACAATCTCCAGTGATTTATTTATGCTGCCACGGACGAATACGCGATACCCTAAGTGAAATTTTAGGGGAAAGAAATTGGGAGTGAATCAAGTAAAATTACCTGTGTGCAGCTTGCAGGGATTCAGGGAGAAGGGCAGAGGATCAGATTCAGAGAAAGAGCTGCGCCGCCGGCTTGCCGCTGCTAACTGCGTGCGGTTGTGTGGCGCGGGGTCGTGGGTCGGCTGACTTGACGTCGTCGTGTTGCTTTGTGCCGGTGGGAAGGCCGGCGGTGGACGGCGGCCGATGTGTGCCGCTGGCCGGCGGCTGTTGTGCCCTCTGTGACGGTCTGTCGGGGGCGGCGGCGGTGGCTGCGTGCTTCTTCCTTTCCTATTACTTTTTCTGAGAAAAACGAGGGCTGCTGCGTGCGCAGGAGTAGTTTTTATGGGAGGTGCTTATGTAGGAAATTCCTTTTGTTTAGAAACATCTAGGAAATTTCTTTTCTTCTTCTTCTTATCTAGGAAATTCCTAATTGACGTCGTTGCGTCAAGTCGTCGATCCACCGCATAAACGCATAGGAACGACCGAGCCAGGAAGGTAGTCGGCCGGCCCATTCAGTCGCCTTAGCGTAGGTTTTTCGGTAGTTTTGGGAATTTTCTAGAAGGTTCCTAAAATGGCTTTCTTTCAGGAAAAGAAAGAAAGGCGATCTCGCCTCCAGCCGACAGGGGGTCTTCTTCCGCCGCCATCCTCTGGCGGCTCCCCTCCGCTGACGACCTCGGTGGTGAGTGGTGAGTGGGGTCGCCGGATTCATACGTGTGGATTGTTTTACGTATTAGGCTTTTAGGGTGTATTTGGTTTTGGAACGAAGTGGAATGAAATGTCATGGTTCCATTTCACTGGAATGGGTCGGTTTCATCTTTATGTTTGGTAGGAGGGGTTTTGAGGAATGGAATGATAACATATTAGTGTTTGGTTTGAGAGATGGAATGGAATGGAATTGTTCATCTCACTCTATTACATGATGAATTCGAGTTTTGATAGAAACCTAAACCGAATGTTGAACACTTTACATCGATTGTAATGAGCAGATGTACTTGACGCTGCAGTACAAAAGAATACCACGGAACACTGAATCTGAATACGAAAGAACACGTGTACTTGACGGGCAAATAGCTCCTATGCGACATCGTTGGTGTGTATTGTCTCTCATGCGACGTTGTTGGTTGTAATAGCTCTCATGCGACATCTGCGTTGAAAAAAATAGCTCCCATGCGACACTGCTGCCTAATCCAAAGACACATGTTTAAAACTCGAATCAGGTGAGCGGGACCCACAGCGCGGGACCCACTAACTTATCCAACTCAGCATTGGTCAGGTGAGCGGGACCCACTGCGTGGGACCCACTAACTTATCCAGGTCAGCATTGGTACAAGAGGACACCGAGCCGTGGCCCGAGCCGTGCAGCCCCACCCGAGCCCATCCTCGCCCCCCCACCCCCTCCCCGACCGTTGTTGTTCTTCTTCTCCAGCGACGACGCGCAGCAACGCCGTTCCGGGCCGCGACCTAGCAATGTCGAGCTCCGCTTCAGCCTCCCGCCGCTCATGGCCGCGCTATGGCGCAGTGCCCATGACAAGGTGCCCTGCATGCCCACGTATCGCACCCCTGAAGCGGCTAGTCACAACGACCGACAAGAATGGCAACCTTGGGCGGGAATTCGTGAAATGCGAGAGCAAACCAGAGCAGGGAAAGGTGAGATTTTACTTCTCAATATGCCAATTTTGGTTTTTGTATCCCAATTTCATATCACAATTTTTCCCCATTTTTCATCGGATTTGGGATTTAGGGTTCATCTTTCCAATTTCAGAAATTGAAGCAATGCACCCATTTTGAGTGGCTAGATGAGTACATAGAGCGGATTCAACTGGAGGGTGCATCCGGGGAGCTCGATTTACCGTTGGAGGCGGAGAAGTTGGGCAAGTTTGGATCGGGCGCTTCTGGATCTGGGGCCCCTGGATCTGCCCATTCCATTGGGGCTACTGTGGGGGATGCAGTAGTGATGGCAGAGCTGAAGAAGCTAAACAAGCAGATGAAGAAACTCATCGAATTGCAGAAGCAGGGCAATTTGATGGGGCTGATGGCCGGACTTTTTTATGTTTGTGTAATTGCTCTCGCATTTGTTTATGTGATGATAATTAGTCGTAAGTGAATAGATTGGGCATCATTTGTAATCCTAATGATATGTATATTTGAATAAAAGTGTTGCGATGTACGAATTCAGCATGTCCTCTCCACTCTGTTTCGGCCCCGTTTTTTAGTTCTTCAGTTCGTCATCAGTTTCAGTGGTAGAGGGAGAAAAGGAAAAAAAAGGTTCGTCCACAGTTGCCCGAAAAGGCCAGGCCCATATAGAAGTTAGGCAGGGCCGAATAGAACATATCCAGGCCCATTGATAAAAGGAGTGCAAAAAAGTGCACACGGTCATTGACATCGATATATCTTTTCGGCTTTAGATCATTTCACAAATTTTAAGTTTCCTGCAGTCACCTTTTTTGAGATAACTCATCTGATAATTATTTGAGATATTTTTATGCATAAGCTATTTGAGATAATTATTTGAGCAGTCTTTGTGAACCAAAAAAGTTGCAATTGTTTGGTTCTAGTTTATTTCAACCAAGCACCATTTCTTAATATATATTTTTTTACTTGTGCTATGGTGTTTTCAAAGTTTTTACTCGTGTGTTTCAACCGAAAAAGGTTGTGCCCCTCTCAAAAAAAGAAGACATCTAGTGTGCCCGGGCGCCCAGTGTGCCCCTAGTAGCATCTCCTTACAACATAGAGGGGCATCCCCTTACAACCAGGGGCGGATCCATACTTGGTCATGGGTGTACAGTTGTACACCCAAATCTTTTGGCTAGACATTTTTATATATGGTATATACTTTAATACATTCAGTGCTCAAATAACCTTTCTCGCTAATGCCATGTTTGGCAGCAAAAAATGACATAGCAAGCATGATTTAAACATCAGACAACACTTACGCATGTCATCAGCACCAGATAATTAGCATTTTTCTTGCCCATTGTCTTCAAATGCATTGTATACCAACTGTATGATTATGTAGTACAGTACATAATCTTTATTGTCAATTTCTTGGTACACATGGCCACATAAATAAAATGCAATGGAGAAACTTTAGGACCGAAAAAACATATAGATAGATAGAGGGGCATCGGGTACCCTAGTAGCATAGATAGATAAAACATATAGAGGGGCATCCCCCCACTACATATAGTTCATAAAACATGAAAGTAAAATAATTAAAACTAGATATATAAAAGACACGGGCACACACGCCCGAACCAACACAAACACAAACTAGAGCCCCAAACTAGATAGATAGAAGACTCGCCCCTTGAACAACTCCTTGGCCCCTCCTCCTTGCCACTCCTTGGCCCCTCCTCCTTGGGCCCCTCACTCGTCGTCCTCCGGCATCTGGTAGGGGAGGGTGTGCATGCCGTTGGGGTGAGGGAAGATGTGGTGGAAGTTGGTGAAGATGTTGTAGGTCGTGAACGCGATAAACTCGCATCCACACCAGAACACCTCCCCGAGGAGGTGGTGAGCGTCGTAGGGGTTGGTGAAGGTGACGTAGAGGCCGATGACGAAGCCGTTGGGGCCGGCGTTGCCATCGTACTGCTCGTGGAGGTGGAACATGGGCGGAGTGCCCGGAGGGAGGTGGCGGTAGCCGGCTTGGAGGAAGAAGCGAGCCAACTCTCTAGGGCCCCTCCACCTAGAGATGGCCCACACCCTCAGGCTGTTCTCGACGACGACTCCGGCCGGGTACTGCCTCTCCGGCACGGTGCGAGGGCGACGGTAGGTAGGGCCGTTGAACTGCATGGTGGCTCGAGTGGTGGATTTGGCTCGAAAAGAAGAAGGGGAGGAGGCTTGAGAGATGAGTGTGGGAGAATGAGGAAATGGTGCCCTTTTATAGCTGCATTGCAACCGTGGTCAATGTGTACACGGTGCCCCTTCTCGATCTTTTTCTCTTCTCCGTTCGCATGGCATAAGTAATTGCAGGCATTAATTCAAAAAACGGCGGCCAGAGCATCCAAAGAGGCACGGGCACTTGCATCGGCGGTGACGCCGCGTGGGAAACAGGCCCGTTCATCCGCGCGTGACACTGAAAAAGGAGCTACACCACCGACGCGTCCGTCTCGTTTAAACATGCATTTGTTAAAATAGCCTAGATGCGACGTACCTATACGCTGCGCCCTTGTCGTACTCTGCGTCGATGCGTGCATGCAAGCCCGCATGCAAATGGCTAGGCGTTCACGAGCAAAGAATAGCTAGGCTGCGATGTTGCATGACATGCATGGGACAAGGATGGCCCACATGTCATTGACCCTCTCGCATGCAGCCCATCCCCCCTCTCGACAGCCGTGTGCACGCACGCCAGGCTTTGCCAGGCCCGATCCGCTCGGCCCAACGGGCACTTAGATGCTCCCCCGCTCAACGTTATCTGTTCGTCAGAGAGAAAAAACGATGGCCAATCAGATTGGAGCCCACGGATCGCCCCCGCGGAATCCTTCTAGAAGTCCTATCCGACGGCCGCAGTTTGGCGTTAGGGTTAGATCGACGGTGGACGTTTGGCGCTAGGGTTACATGGGGTTTTGAGGCCGTCAACGGGGTTTTGAAAGGTTTGACCGAACATTCAAATGTGTATAACTAATTCAAAAAAAAATCTAAAAAATGAAAAACCTGCGCATATAGCCTTTTTATGTTACATAGTTATGATATAAAATGATAAACTTGATCTAATGATCTTTGCATGAAAAAACCTTCACAAATTGGACTATCTCGACTGAGGTTGCATAGAGTTCAAACGAGTGAGAAGAGGGTTTGAGGTTTTGAAAATGCAAAAAAATCAAAAAACATCACCTTAGCTTCATTTTAGAGTGACTAAGGAGGATCTAAAGTTATTTTTGCATTTAAAATTTTTAAACTTGTTTTATTGCTGACTTTGTATTAAAGGATGTTTTTTCAAAAATAAATTAAATAATATGAATACTTATTCAAAAAAATGTGAGACTTCGTATTGATCCTATATAGGTATAATATAAGCTAAGAAAATCTTTTTTGGGTGATTTTGAGAAGATCGAAAAAAACTTGCTTAGAAATGGGGCCGTTTTCCCTTACTTTGGAGCCTATTTGTACAACATTTTCAGTGACTATGAGTTGGACTTCACAAAAAGGGTTGGATTTATGAACTAAAGTGCATAGTAGTACATAAAACGATGCAACATCACAGAACAAACAAATGAACTCAAAAAATATTGGAGATAGGTTCAAATTTGAATGTCGGTTCAAATTTGAATTTTATTTCAAGTCAAATCAACATCATAGCACATAAGTTTTCACATGAAAGAACATAAGTTTTCACATCAAATGACAACAAACTTAAGTTTTCACATCAAATTTGAATGATTTCGACTCTATTTATTTTGCTTCTTTCTACCACTCGATTTCTTCTGCTTTTTTCCACCGTTTGGTTCCACGGCGCATAGTTTGTTGATGCTGATGCTCTTGCTTTTTGGCCCCTTGCAAACTCCACTAGGCCCCCTCAACCTTTTCACCTGACCATGTCCCACTTCTTCAGTTTGCACTTCTTTAGTTTGCACTTCTGCAGATTGAGTAGATGGCACAAATTGTTCAACTACTTCAGTTTGCAACTCAACACTTGGCAGCACTGTTGGGGATCGTAGTAATTTCAAAAAATTTCCTACGCACACGCAAGATCATGGTGATGCATAGCAATGAGAGGGGAGAGTGTTGTCTACGTACCAACGCAGACCGACTGCGGAAGCGATCACACAACGTAGAGGAAGTAGTCGTACGTCTTCTTCCCGATCCGACCGATCCAAGCACCGTTACTCCGGCACCTCCGAGTTCTTAGCACACGTTCAGCTCGATGACGATCCCCGGGCTCCGATCCAGCAAAGCTTCGGGGAGGAGTTCCGTCAGCACGACGGCGTGGTGACGATCTTGTTGTACTACCGACGCAGGGCTTCGCCTAAGCACTACAACGGTATGATCGAGGTGGAATTTGGTGGCAGGGGGCACCGCACACGGCTAAGGAACGATCTCAAGGATCAACTTGTGTGTCTTGGGGTGTCCCCTGCCCCCGTATATAAAGGATGAAAGGGGGGAGGCTGGCCGGCCAAAGGAGGGAGGCGCAGGAGGAGTCCTACTCCTACCGGGAGTAGGACTCCCCCCCCCAATCCTATTCCAACTAGGAATCCTTGGGAAAAAGAGAGAGGGAAAGAGAGAGAGGTGGCCGGCCACCTCTCCTAGTCCTAATAGGACTAGGGGAGGGGGGGGGAGGCGCGCAACCCTCCTTGGCAGCCCCTTTCACCTTTCCACAATGGCCCATGTAGGCCCATTTGGCTCCCGGGGGGTTCCGGTAACCCTCCCGGTAATCCGGTAAAATCCCGACTTCACCCGGAACACTTCCGATGTCCAAACATAGGCTTCCAATATATCAATCTTTACGTCTCGACCATTTCGAGACTCGTCATGTCCGTGATCACATCCGGGACTCCGAACAACCTTCGGTACATCAAAATGCATAAACTCATAATAACTGTCATCGTAACGTTAAGCGTGCGGACCCTACGGTTCGAGAACAATGTAGACATGACCGAGACACGTCTCCGGTCAATAACCAATAGCGGGACCTGGATGCCCATATTGGCTCCTACATATTCTACGAAGATCTTTATCGGTCAGACCGCATAACAACATACGTTGTTCCCTTTGTCATCGGTATGTTACTTGCCCGAGATTCGATCGTCGGTATCCAATACCTAGTTCAATCTCGTTACTGGCAAGTCTCTTTACTCGTTCCGTAATACATCATCTCACAACTAACATCTTAGTTATAATGCTTGCAAGGCTTATTCTATGTGTATTACCGAGAGGGCCCAGAGATACCTCTCCGACAATCGGAGTGACAAACCCTAATCTCGAAATACGCCAACCCAACATCTACCATTGGAGACACCTGTAGTACTCCTTTATAATCACCCAGTTACGTTGTGACGTTTGGTAGTACCCAAAGTGTTCCTCCGGTAAACGGGAGTTGCATAATCTCATAGTTATAGGAACATGTATAAGTCATGAAGAAAGCAATAGCAACATACTAAACGATCGGGTGCTAAGCTAATGGAATGGGTCATGTCAATCAGATCATTCAACTAATGATGTGACCTTGTTAATCAAATAACAACTCTTTTTTCCATGGTTAGGAAACATAACCATCTTTGATTAACGAGCTAGTCAAGTAGAGGCATACTAGTGACACTCTGTTTGTCTATGTATTCACACATGTATTATGTTTCCGGTTAATACAATTCTAGCATGAATAATAAACATTTATCATGATATAAGGAAATAAATAATAACTTTATTATTGCCTCTAGGGCATATTTCCTTCAGTCTCCCACTTGCACTAGAGTCAATAATCTAGTTCACATCGCCATGTGATTCAACAGCAATAGTTCATATCACCATGTGATTAACACCCATAGTTCACATCGTCATGTGACCAACACTCAAAGGGTTTACTAGAGTCAGTAATCTAGTTCACATATCTATGTGATTAACACCCAAAGAGTACTAAGGTGTGATCATGTTTTGCTTGTGAGATAATTTTAGTCAACGGGTCTGTCACATTCAGATCCGTAAGTATTTTGCAAGTTCTATGTCTACAATGCTCTACACGGAGCTACTCTAGCTAATTGCTCCCACTTTCAATATGTATCCAGATTGAGGCTTTAGATTCATCTGGATCAGTGTCAAAAACTTGCATCGACGTAACCCTTTACGACGAACCTTTTTGTCACGTCCATAATCGAGAAACATATCCTTATTTCACTAAGGATAATTCTGACCGCTCTCCAGTGACCTACTCCTAGATCACTATTGTACTCCCTTGCCAAATCAATGCAGGGTATACAATAGATCTGGTATACAGCATGACATACTTTATAGAACCTATGGCCAAGGCATAGGGAATGACTTTCATTCTCTTTCTATCTTCTGCCGTGGTCGGGCTTTGAGTCTTACTCAACTTCACACCTTATAATACAGGCAAGAACTCTTTCTTTGACTGCTCCATTTTGAACTACTTCAAAATCATGTCAAGGTATGTACTCATTGAAAAAACTTATCAAGCGTCTTGATCTATCTCTATAGATCTTGAAGCTCAATATGTAAGCAGCTTCACCGAAGTCTTTCTTTGAAAAAACTCCTTTCAAACACTTCTTTATGCTTTACAGAATAATTCTACATTATTTCCGATCAACAATATGTCATTCACATATACTTATCAGAATTGTTGTAGTGCTCCCACTCACTTTCTTGTAAATACAGGCTTCACCGCAAGTCTGTATAAAACTATATGCTTTGATCAACTCATCAAAGCGTATATTCCAACTCCGAGATGCTTGCACCAGTCCACAGATAGATCGCTGGAGCTTGCATATTTAGTTAACACCTTTAGGATCGACAAAACCTTCTAGTTGCATCGTATACAACTCTTCTTTAGCAAATCCATTAAGGAATGCAGTTTTGTTTATCCATTTGCCAGATTTCATAAAATGCGGCAATTGCTAACATGATTCGGACAGACTCAAGCATAGATACGAGTGAGAAAATCTCATCGTAGTCAACACCTTGAACTTGTCGAAAACCTTTTGCGACAATTCTAGCTTTGTAGATAGTAACACTACTATCAGCGTCCGTCTTCCTCTTGAAGATCCATTTTTCTATGGCTTGCCGATCATCGGGCAAGTCAACCAAAGTCCATACTTTGTTCTCATACATGGATCATATCTCAGACTTCATGGCTTCAAGCCACTTTGCGGAATCTGGGCTCACCATCGCTTCTTCATAGTTCGTAGGATCATCATGATCTAGTAGCATGACTTCCAGAAAAGGATTACCGTACCACTCTGGCGCGGATCTTACTCTGGTTGATCTACGAGGTTCAATAGTATCTTGTTCTGAAGTTTCATGATCATCATCATTAGCTTCCTCACTAACTGGTGTAGGTGTCACAGAAACAGTTTTCTGTGATGTACTACTTTCCAATAAGGGAGAAGGTACAATTACCTTATCAAGTTTTCTACTTTCCTCCCACTCACTTCTTTCGAGAGAAACTCCTTCTCTGGAAAGGATCCATTCTTAGCAACAAATGTCTTGCCTTCGGATCTGTGATAGAAGGTGTACCCAATAGTTTCCTTTGGGTATCCTATGAAGACGCACTTCTCCGATTTGGGTTTGAGCTTATCAGGATGAAACTTTTTCTCATAAGCATTGCAACCCCAAACTTCAAGAAACGACAACTTTGGTTTCTTGCCAAACCATAGTTCATAAGTCGTCGTCTCAACGGATTTAGATGGTGCCCTATTTTAATGTGAATGCAGCTGTCTCTAATGCATAATCCCAAAACGCTAGTGGTAGATCGGTAAGATACATCATAGATTGCACTATATGCAATAAAGTACGGTTATGACGTTCGGACACACCATTATGCTGTGGTATTTCAGGTGGCGTGAGTAGTGAAACTATTTCACATTGTTTTAACTGAAGACCAAACTCATAACTCAAATACTCTTTTCTACGATCAGATCGTAGAAACTTTATTTTCTTGTTACGATGATTTTCCACTTCACTCTGAAATTCTTTGAACTTTTCAAATGTTTCAGACTTATGTTTCATCAAGTAGATATACTCATATCTGCTCAAATCATCTGTGAAGATCAGAAAATAATGATACCTGTCGCGAGTCTCAATATTCATCGGACCACATACATCAGTATGTATGATTTCCAACAAATCTTTTGCTCGCTCCATTGTTCCGAAGAACAGAGTCTTAGTCATCTTGCCCTTGAGGCATGGTTCGCAAGCATCAACTGATTCATAATCAGGTGATTCCAAAAGCCCATCAGCATGGAGTTTCTTCATGCGCTTTACACCAATATGACCTAAACGGCAGTGCTACAAATAAGTTGCACTAACATTATTAACTTTGCATCTTTTGGTTTCAATATTATGATTATGTGTATCACCATGATCGAGATGCAACGAACTATTTTCATTGGGTGTGTAACCATATAAGGTTTTATTCATGTAAACAGAACAACAATTTATTCTCTTACTTTAATGAATAACCGTATTGCAATAAACATGATCAAATCATATTCATGCTCAACGCAAAAACCAAATAACACTTATTTAAGTTCAACACTAATCCCGAAAGTATAGGGGAGTGTGCGATGATGATCATATCAATCTTGGAACTACTTCCAACACACATCGTCACTTCACCCTTAACTAGTCTCTGTTTATTCTGCAACTCCCGTTTCGAGTTACTACTCTTAGCAACTGAACTAGCATCAAATACTAAGGGGTTGCTATAAACACTAGTAAAGTACACATCAATAACATGTATATCAAATATACTTATGTTCACTTTGCCATCCTTCTTATCCGCCAATCACCTGGGGTAGTTCCGCTTCCAGTGACCAGTCCCTTTGCAGTAGAAGCACTTAGTCTCAGGCTTAGGATCAGACTTGGGCTTCTTCACTTGAGTAGCAACTTGCTTGCCGTTCTTTTTGAAGTTCCCCTTCTTCCCTTTGCCCTTTTCTTGAAACTAGTGATCTTGTCAACCATCAACACTTGATGTTTTTCTTGATTTCTACCTTCGTTGATTTCAGCATCACGAAGAGCTTGGGAGTTGTTTCCGTTATCCCTTGCATATTATAGTTCATCACGAAGTTCTACTAACTTGGTAATGGTGACTAGAGAATTCTGTCAATCACTATTTTATCTGGAAGATTAACTCCCACTTGATTCAAGCGATTGTAGTACTCAGACAATCTGGGCACATGCTCACTAGTTGAGCGATTCTCCTCCATCTTTCAGCTATAGAACTTGTTGGAGACTTCATATCTCTCAACTCGGGTATTTACTTGAAATATTAACTTCAACTCCTGGAACATCTCATATGGTCCATGACATTCAAAATGTCTTTGAAGTCCCGATTCTAAGCCATTAAGCATGGTGCACTAAACTATCAAGTAGTCATCATATTGAGCTAGCCAAACGTTCATAATGTCTGCATCTGCTCTTGCAATAGGTCTGTCACCTAGCGGTGCATCAAGGACATAATTCTTCTGTGCAGCAATGAGGATAAACCTCAGATCACGGATCCAATCCGCATCATTGCTACTAACATCTTTCAACACAATTTTCTCTAGGAACATATCAAAATAAACACAGGGAAGCAACAACGCGAGCTATTGATCTACAACATGATTTGCAAAATACTACCAGGACTAAGTTCATGATAAATTTAAGTTCAATTTAATCATATTACTTAAGAACTCCCACTTAGATAGACATCCCTCTAAACCTCTAAGTGATCACGTGATCCAAATCAACTAAACCATAACCGATCATCACGTGAGATGGAGTAGTTTTAAATGGTGAACATCATTATGTTGATCATATCTACTATATGATTCACGCTCGACCTTTCGGTCTCCGTGTTCCGAGGCCATATCTATATATGCTTGGCTCGTCAAGTATAACCTGAGTATTCTGCGTGTGCAACTGTTTTGCACCCGTTGTATTTGGACGTAGAGCTTATCACACCCGATCATCACGTGGTGTCTGGGCACGACGAACTTTGGCAACGATGCATACTCAGGGAGAACACTTCTTGATAATTTAGTGAGAGATCATCTTATAATGCTACCGTCAATCAAAGCAAGATAAGATGCATAAAAGATAAACATCACATGCAATCAATATAAGTGATATGATATGGCCATCATCATCTTGTGCTTGTGATCTCCATCTCCGAAGCACCGTCATGATCACCATCGTCACCGGCGCGACACCTTGATCTCCATCGTAGCATCGTTGTCGTCTCGCCAATCTTATGCTTCCACGACTATCACTACCGCTTAGTAATAAAGTAAAGCATTACATCGCGATTGCATTGCATACAATAAAGCGACAACCATATGGCTCCTGCCAGTTGACGATAACTTGGTTACAAAACATGATCATCTCATACAATAAAATCAGCATCATGCCTTGACCATATCACATCACAACATGCCCTGCAAAAACAAGTTAGACGACCTCTACTTTGTTGTTGCAAGTTTTACGTGGCTGCTACGGGCTTAAGTAAGAACTCATCTCACCTACGCATCAAAACCACAACGATAGTTTGTCAAATAGACTCCGTTTTAACCTTCTCAAGGACCGGGCGTAGCCACACTCGGTTCAACTAAAGTTGGAGAGACAGTCGCCCGCAAGCCATCTATGTGCAATGCACGTCGAGGGAACCGGTCTCGTGTAAGCGTACGCGTAAGGTTGGCCCGGGTCGTCTCGTCCAACAATACCGCCGAACCAAAGTATGACATGCTGTTGGCAGTATGACTTGTATCGCCCACAACTCACTTGTGTTCTACTCGTGCAAATAACATCAAACCATAAAACCTAGGCTCGGATGCCACTGTTGGGAATCGTAGTAATTTCAAAAAAATTCCTACGCACACGCAAGATCATGGTGATGCATAGCAACGAGAGGGGAGAGTGTTGTCTACGTACCAACGCAGACCGACTGCGGAAGCGATCACACAACGTAGAGGAAGTAGTCGTACGTCTTCTTCCCGATCCGACCGATCCAAGCACCGTTACTCCGGCACCTCCGAGTTCTTAGCACACGTTCAGCTCGATGACGATCCCCGGGCTCCGATCCAGCAAAGCTTCGGGGAGGAGTTCCGTCAGCACGACGGCGTGGTGACGATCTTGATGTACTACCGACGCAGGGCTTCGCCTAAGCACTACAACGGTATGATCGAGGTGGAATTTGGTGGCAGGGGGCACCGCACACGGCTAAGGAACGATCTCAAGGATCAACTTGTGTGTCTTGGGGTGTCCCCTGCCCCCGTATATAAAGGATGAAAGGGGGGAGGCTGGCCGGCCAAAGGAGGGAGGCGCAGGAGGAGTCCTACTCCTACCGGGAGTAGGACTCCCCCCCCCCAATCCTATTCCAACTAGGAATCCTTGGGAAAAAGAGAGAGGGAAAGAGAGAGAGGTGGCCGGCCACCTCTCCTAGTCCTAATAGGACTAGGGGAGGGGGGGAGGCGCGCAGCCCTCCTTGGCAGCCCCTTTCACCTTTCCACAATGGCCCATGTAGGCCCATTTGGCTCCCGGGGGGTTTCGGTAACCCTCCCGGTAATCCGGTAAAATCCCGACTTCACCCGGAACACTTCCGATGTCCAAACATAGGCTTCCAATATATCAATCTTTACGTCTCGACCATTTCGAGACTCCTTGTCATGTCCGTGATCACATCCGGGACTCCGAACAACCTTCGGTACATCAAAATGCATAAACTCATAATAATTGTCATCGTAACGTTAAGCGTGCGGACCCTACAGTTCGAGAACAATGTAGACATGACCGAGACACGTCTCCGGTCAATAACCAATAGCGGGACCTGGATGCCCATATTGGCTCCTACATATTCTACGAAGATCTTTATCGGTCAGACCGCATAACAACATACGTTGTTACCTTTGTCATCGGTATGTTACTTGCCCGAGATTCGATCGTCGGTATCCAATACCTAGTTCAATCTCGTTACTGGCAAGTCTCTTTACTCGTTCCGTAATACATCATCTCACAACTAACATCTTAGTTATAATGCTTGCAAGGCTTATGTGATGTGTATTACCGAGAGGGCCCAGAGATACCTCTCCGACAATCGGAGTGACAAACCCTAATCTCGAAATACGCCAACCCAACATCTACCATTGGAGACACCTGTAGTACTCCTTTATAATCACCCAGTTACGTTGTGACGTTTGGTAGTACCCAAAGTGTTCCTCCGGTAAACGGGAGTTGCATAATCTCATAGTTATAGGAACATGTATAAGTCATGAAGAAAGCAATAGCAACATACTAAACGATCGGGTGCTAAGCTAATGGAATGGGTCATGTCAATCAGATCATTCAACTAATGATGTGACCTTGTTAATCAAATAACAACTCTTTTTTCCATGGTTAGGAAACATAACCATCTTTGATTAACGAGCTAGTCAAGTAGAGGCATACTAGTGACACTCTGTTTGTCTATGTATTCACACATGTATTATGTTTCCGGTTAATACAATTCTAGCATGAATAATAAACATTTATCATGATATAAGGAAATAAATAATAACTTTATTATTGCCTCTAGGGCATATTTCCTTCAAGCACAACCTCCAAACATGGCAACACAGTTGTCAAAGCAGATTCGCATGGCAGCACAACAGTTGCTTCATCTGCAACAGTTTCAGATTGCCCTAGCGTCTGCAAAACAGATTCAGTATGCATCACATCATCCAAAACAGAAACACTTAGCTCATGTTCAGCAGTAACAGTTTCAGTTAGCTCCATATCTTTGTCACCAAACATTATCTGCTTAGTGCTCTTCCTTCTATAGCCATTGAGTCTTGCTTTTTTCACTGGCCAGCATTGTTCAACAACAAGAGGTGGGGCTTTTTCTGCACGCTTCCTCCTAAAAAATAAAGCATTTGACTTGGTTAGATACTAGAACAAGTAGCAAAATCAAAAACTTGTAAAAACAGTAACATGAACATACTTTGGCCTCTGAGGAGTGTAGATGCACTTGGATGAACCAATTCTGTGCCCAAGTACCTCACATAACTTGCACCTATTTTTGTTACCTTTTTGAGCCCTTTTGGGCTTATCATTCTTTTCCTTTTCTTTTTCCCCTTCTTACTACAACCACCTTTCTCAAACCAAACTTTGAATCTGCTCTGTTTAGGCCTCCCAGCCTTTCTTCTAGTGACAGGGGGACACAAGGTAAATTCTATTTCCACCTCAGGCCACTGAGATTGGTCAGTCAGTGCAGGAATTGGACTTGCATATGCAGCTTTGAATTTTTGTACTGAATAATACTCATGCATATATGGGTGCATATTTAACCTGGGTTTAGATGCCAAAAAAAGTATGGCATGCTCACATGGTTTTCCAGTGTGTTGCCACTCTTGGCAAGTGCACTCATGCAACTCAGTATTTACCACATGCCTCTTGCCACTCTTTGTATCTCTAACTTCAGCACCCCACAAGGAAGATTTCTCAACAGATAGATGTGAAAGATTTCTACTCCTGTTGACCACCTGTTGTACCACTGCTGGAAGCTTGTCCCCTTCCAAAATATTAGCAATTTTTCCTCTCAACTCCCACAAATGCATGATCATGATCCTTATTTGGTCCACCATGTCATGCACAGGCAAGTCTTTCAAATCCTTCACTTTGTTGTTAAAACTTTCTGCCAAGTTGTTATTGATATGATCACATTTTATGGCAGTATTAAAACCTGATATATACCACAACAGAGAATGGTGGGTGTTCAACCATGAAGCAAATTCATTATCACTACATGATGCCAATATCTTACCAAGGTGATAGGAATGTGTCTGTCTGGTGTAGGATCTTGCTGCTGGCCACATGCGCCCAAATTCATCTCCTCTAAAATTTTTTATCAGATTCATCCACATATGTCCAAAGCACTCCCTCTGCTCAGCATGGGGGAAAACATTTTTACTGCATTTTCCAACCCTTTACATGCATCTGTGTGGATGGCCAAAGGAGAAACTGGCCCTATGCATCTTTTCAGTTGCATCATGAACCATATCCATGATGCCTCTGTCTCTGATTGAAACATTCCTATTGCAATTGGGAACATCCAGTTGTGTCCATCTAGAGCATTGCATGCAGCCAACTGACCATTCCACTTTCCAGTCAAAAAAGATGAGTCTATGCTCAAATATGGACGACAACCTGCTTTGAATCCATCTATGCAAGGCTTCAAACACATAAAAAACTTGCTGAATAAAACCTTGCCATCCTCTGTTACCTCTGTATCTATCTCCACCACACTCCCAGGTGACCTCTTCTCCACCTCTGCTTTAAAACTATACAACATCCTAAATGTATTTGCCCAGTCACCATACAATGATTTCATGGCCCTTTGTTTTGCTTTCCACACTGTGGTATATTGCAGCTGGATGGGGTACAGCTTCTCCAAGTCAACTTTAAGCCTCTTTGCAGTAGTGTTTGGAGTCTTGGCTAAAATAGGAGTAATCTTCTCTGTAACCCAAAGCTGTGATGTCATCTTTGAAACTCTCTGTGAAGTGGTCATACATGTATGCTGGTGTGGTATTTGATTTACCCTTACTGTACTTCCATCAGGTTGTAGTCTGGCAGACAAGTACCATTTGCAAGGATTGCCACCACCATCATAACCTTTGCACCGAGCATAAAATTTCTTTCGATCAGTCCACATAGTCTTGGCATCAAACTCTTTTTTCACTGCATAGGTCCTGAAAGACATCCTAAACTCCTTCATGCTTGGCCACAACTTTCCCACCTCAATAACTGGGTTCTCTTTGTCATACAAACAAACCAGCTCATTATCATCTGCATCATGCACATCATCTGCAGCCTCTCTCATCAGCTGTTCTTCATCCTCATTTGCATTTCTAGGGCCTGTGTTATCTTCAGCAGGCAAAGAACTGTCATCCTTCTCCTTATCTTTGTCATCAACTTGAATGCCAAACATTTCGGCCATATCAATGTCAGATATTGGTGTAATGACCAAATCTGTTTTTTCATTCAACTCTACTACATTCCAGTCAACAACAATCTTCCTAGCACCATGGGTTCCCTCCTCTCCATCTGCATCAATCCCTATATCTTCAGCTACTACAGTCGGTTCAGTCAACAATGCCAACATCTTCTTTTGTGAAACCCACTCATCATCTTCCATCTGTGCAGCCCTCTTTGATTGCACATAACCAACTCTGGAATGAGTTTGCAGATCAATTAGCTCTGCATAAAATGTTACTTGTTTGCTTGCCCACCCTTCTTGCTGATCAATTTCAGCAACCATGGATTCTCCATCTTCAATTCTCACATATTCACCATTATAGTTATCGAAACGTTGCAGACATACCTCTTGTTCTGGACCCCAAACAATACTCTCCCCAATTCTCTCCACCAAATTGCCCACGGCCTTCTCCTTCATGCTCTCCAATTCCTGGGGATCAACATCTGCAAATTCGACATCCAACCTCACGGTGGTATCTCTATCAATGTCTTGGACACTGCCATCACTAAGCTTGGCTTTACAGGGAAAAAATTCCACTATAATTGCGAATGTGGTGGCAGAACTTGAACCTCCCCTGTTTTGTCAATGGCAAGCAGCGGCGGCAGTCACTACCAAATCGAGCTTGATTCTAAATCGCCAAGAAAAGAGGGTGGCATTACCGATTTGAAGCACTGTCTCCTTGCTCCATCTCATCCAGCCCTCGCTCCATCTCCTATCCAATCGAGATTCTAAAACGCCAAGAAACAGGGGCAGCATGAGGCCACAGATTTATCCAAAATTCAGTGGAATGGGAGTAGTGTTTGGAAAATGGGCTACTCACTCGCAATAGCCACTGCAGAGATAGGCGCTCCACCACCGGGCCGCGGAGAAGAAACAACCCCTGGATCCAATGGAGCCCGATTCTAAATCGCCAAGAAACAGAGGGCAGCATGAGGCCACAGATCCTCCAAAATTCTGGGGAGTGGGACTAGGGTTTCGGGCTCACCTCGCAATAGCTCTGCCGCTGCCGAGAAATGCGCTCCACCACCGCGGAGAAGAAACCGCTGCCGGAGAAGATGCTTACGGCGGCGCTGCTCGCTCAGTCCAGCACGGGCGAGTCCAGCACGGTCACACAGTCCCAGGTCGAGTCGTGGACGGTTGACTCTTGTCTACGTGGCCATAGGTGGACCCCACCAGTCAGAGCACATAACCCCCAGTGTCCTAACCAAACCTCAGCCTAACTAACAGCCAACTAGCCGCGTAAATGGTGTGTCGCATGGGAGCTATTTTTTCCAACGCAGATGTCACATGAGAGCTATTACAGCCAACAACGTCGCATGAGAGACAGTTCACATCAACAACGTCGCATGGGAGCTATTTGCCCGTACTTGACGCTGCAATATATCGATCTGGAGTTCAGTGCCTGCAAAAAACATCCACGGCTTATGTCACTGCACACCACAAGCTCCTTGGTGCGACGGCCAAAGCTCCCCGACGATGGCGCCTTTGGTGTGCATAGTCTCCATGCCCGGCTGAAGAAGACGAGTGAGAGGGCTGCCCGGCCTCCATGCCCGGCTGAAGAAGACGAGTGAGAGGGCTGCCCGGCCTCCATGCCCGGTTGAAGAAGATGATTGAGAGAGCCGCCCGACCTCCCTGCTCGGTGGGACGCATCAGGTGCGCCAGGCTGGGACACGGCCGGCGCAACGGCAAGCAGTGCCAGCACGAGGATGCGGCAGCGGCAAGTCATGGCCGCACGAGGTCGGGCTGTCGGCGGCAGCACATGCAAGGATGCGGAGGGAGCTGCGGCGCAGGGGAGGGGCAGACGCAGGTGTGGCCGGGCGGCTACGAGCGCGACGGATGCGGCGGTGGCCATTCATGGCCGCGCGCGGTGGGGCTGCTGGCGGCAGCGTGCGCAAGGTTGGGGAGGGAGATGCAGCGCCGGGGAGGGAAACTGGGAAAGACGAGCGAGAGCCGTTCCATGTCGTCCGCTCGATTCGGAGGTATCACTTGGTTCCGCATAAACAAGGAATGCTATTCTCTGGAATCGGTGGGTTCTCGTTTTTTCGACAGACCAAACACGGGAACGGGCTTTGGGATGGAACCGACCCATTACATTCCACTTGATGACATCAACCAAACACACCTTTAGGGTTGGGTTGTTCATGTTTTGCCTTCGGCGATGGTGACGGCGGCGCCGACTAATAAATCTTCAGATCTTTTCTCAACGAGGTGATTCATTTTAGGGGTGGATTTGGAAACCAGACTGTTCAAGAAAGGATGGTGTGATGACGGCGGCATCCTTGTGGTGCACCTGTGTCCTCGGGCTCCGCCGTTGCGACGGCGTTTGCTCCAGCACCGGCGCGGAGCTTGGGAGGTAGTTCAGGAGCGGATGCAGATTGTGGTCTGCATCAACGGCATCTGAAAGGTGGTGGATCATGTGTTGGGTTCATGGCTCGTGGCAGGCAGGTGTGGTTTCCTCCTCCAACGTCTTAGTTGGGCGGTGGTGCCGGATCTGAAATTCGATGGCGTGTCCAGGGTGTTGGCCCAGTGTGATTCGTTTAACGGCAATGGCTTCGCCTTTATTGGCGAGCCATCTTGGAGGTCCGCAAAGCTGCATATAAACGATGGAGCCGCGTCGAGCTCAGGTGTCGAGGTGATTCGTCATTTTTTCCTTTGGTGGCTGCTATGGTGGTGTCAGAGGCAGGTGACGGGCGTTGGTGTCAAGTTCAGAGGATTCTTCAGTCTTGTTTCCAATTTTACTTCATAGCTGGTGTTCCTATGTACAAAGACTAGCGCTCTGTTGTCTTTTCAGTTTTGTCAGGTCGATACATACATGGCTTGTACTATGATCTTTATAATATAAATAAGACACGTATTACCATGCAAAAAAATTCCTAAAATGGCTTTACTGTTGCTCTCACCTCCGTCTCAAAATAAGGGTCTCAACTTTGTACTAACTCTAGTACAGAGTTGTATTCCCTCCATCCCAAAATTCTTGTCTTATATTTGTCTAAATACGGATGTATCAAGTCACGTTTTAGTATTAGATACATCCGTATCTAGACGAATCTAGATAATAATTTTGGGACGGAGGGAGTACTAAGTTGAGACAATTATTTTAGGACGGAGGGAGTATTTTTTACATTTTTTTCTTTTGTGTAAAGTTTATTTTTATTTTTCAAAATGAATTGCATTTCCGAAAAATATACAGAATTTTAAAAAACTTTCATGTTTTTAAAAAAATGTTCAATTTTCAACAAATGTTCCATTTTTCAAATATTGTTCACAAAGTTTTAAAAAAGTTTGCATTTTCAAAAATGTTTCAGATTTAAAAAAAATGTGTCTTTCAGAAATTGTTCATAATGTAGAAAATTATTTATGTTTTTGATTTCTTTTCATAAATTCAAAAAATGTATGCATTTTCAAAAAAATAGAATGTCAAAAATATTCCTGTTTTAAACTGTTTTTCATAACTTTTAAAAGGTTTGTGTTTTCATTTTTTCAGGAATTTCCAAAAATGTTCAAGCATTTATTATTTTTAAGAATTTCAAAAAATGTTCCCATTATCAAACTTTCTTCATAAAGTTTTAAAAATATAATTTTTGGGGAAAAATTCGAGAAGTTTCAAAAAATATTCATCTGTCAAAATTGTCCCCCTTTTTAAAAAAAATCATGTTCAAAATATTCATTTTAAAAAACGTGTTTGAATCGTCAAAAAATGTTTAAGGCCAGTCCTTTTGGGCGGCTTAAAAAAGTTGCCTCTCTCCATCTTCAAAAAAAATAAGCCGCCCTCTAGAAATGTTGATAATTTTAAATTAGTTATCTCATAACTACTCCATATGGGTAAGAGAGACTACATATGGAAAAAGCTGGGAAGGAGACGACTTATTTTTAAGTTGCAAAAAGAACTGGCCCTTAGCTCCGTCACTGTTGATAGTTCCTGTATTCCTCTTTAACCATTTTAAAATGAGGTACAAGATACCAGATTTCAAAGCTTGGCAGTGCATGAAAAAAATGGGCATGTTCTTTTTTGGACCAGCTGATTCCTTACGTATGGATGTCGGTCCATCCCCCAAGGGTTCCTCCCCGGCCGCCGTCAACTAGATATTACGGTCCAGAAATAAGAAGAGCTTGTATAATAAACATGTTTTTTGTAGCTGGTAGCTGAACATGCAGACAATACCTGAGAATCGCATGTACAAGAATCAATATCGGAAGGCATGCATCTGCAGCGCGCCGGCGCCTGCAATGTCCGCATCGGCGGCGCCAGACGAAAAGCGTGCACTGTCGGCTGCGCTGGTGCTTCAACGGTGCCAGAACCAGGTGCAGAAGACAGAGGGTATACATAGTGAGAGGCGACGGGGCAAATTTTGCCAACCTAGCTCGGAGCTCTGAATCATCCTGGTACATTCAGGTACAACAGGCGCTCTGTCCTCCGGCGAGTCAGCAGCCACCCGGAGGCACATACCACATGGCTAATTCGCACAGCTTCACGAGCCATATCGAGCTTGGCCGGGCCTTTGTGCCTGGTTTGCTCCTCTTGTTGCGTCCGGTCGGTGACCGCCGATGGCGGTGGAGGTTGTCCTCTCCCGCGTGGCTGCTGACGCTGCCGCTCCTCGTTTCCGCTGCTTCCTCTCAGATCCGTCGGTCCCTCTTCAGACTCCATGGTGAGACGGCGATGGTGGCTCCAAGACCGTGGTGGCGCATGTTGGTGGGCGGCAAGTGTGGTGGAGCGCGGCGGATCGGTCGGGTTGGTGGGTGTGTGGTGGACGAAAGAAACCCCTGCCGGCTTGGCCGGCACTGACGCGGCGACGCCCGTGAGCGCCGTCTTTCCTTCCTAAAGGGCGTCAGGTATCCCCCACCCATGCCTCTCCGCGTACCGGGGGAAACACTAGAACCTGTCCAGGCAGCAGCAGCGTCATCGTTGCGTTCCTTCCTGAAGGTGTTGCTTGGTATGCGGCGGTCCGAAGTGCTAGGAGTGCGGTGGAAATCTTCGGTGGGCACAACGGCTGTGGATCATCATCGTTTTCGTTGATCCGACTCTGTTGTCATTATTTTCTTTTTCTTCCTTTTCTATTTCCTTTTGGGCGTGCTTGTGCTGTCTGCCCCAGCAATGGATTCTTAGATTTATCAGGTGGTTGCTATATCTATATAACGGGGCGAAAGCCTATTTCGAGAGAAATACAAAGATGGCTACCACCCTATGTCAAACTTTGGTTGTAACAGAATATTGTGAGGACATGTTCTTCTAAAAGAATAATCTGGGAACAAGTTAGATTATCTGGGAGTAACCTGTTGTTCTTGTAACAGAATATTGCGAGGACCCGTTGTTCTTGTAACAGAACATGATTAGAGTTGTTAAACTTGCAAAGATTGGACTTTTAACTGCACTGTTGCCATCAGTCTATTATATCAAACCACATCTATCAAACAAGTTTTTATGGAAGGGGATTGAAAACTTGGGGATGTGAGGGAATTGAGGGGATTTGATGGAAGGGATTCACCAAATCCTCCCGTATCCCTGCCTCCCAAAACCTCTCAAATCCCGGGAAACCAAAATTCTAAAGCAACAATTAATCATAATATTAATCCCAATGTCCACCTACTTTAAATTCACAGTTCCAAGCAAGGTGCATACAAGTTCACAGAGTTCACAGAAAACCAAGAGGATCATAGAAGTTCACTTTCACTAGCTGGTGCAATGGGAGTCTACCAAAATAAAGTACAAGTTGACTTGTGAGAATTCACAGAACCAAGAGGATCATACAAGTTCACTTGTCACTAGCTGACCAGCTGGTGCAATGAGAGTCTACCACAATAAAGTACCAAGTTGACTTCATAGCAAAAAATAGTGGGGAACGGCATCAGAAAGAGAGAGCACAGCATCTGGTACTGATTACTTCCTTTTGATCCATGGGTTCCTCTTGATCAATGAGACGTGTAGCAGAGACTACATGCCTAATTCCGACCGGTTTCATGCTCTTCCTGGGTGTTTTCTCAGTCTCAACCTCCACTGCTGTGATCCATAACGTATTATGGTGGTCACGGTGCTTGATTTGCAAACCTATATATACAAAGAACATTAGAGGTGATGGCATCTTTCATGAAATGCATGAGAGAGAGAGAGAGAGAGAGAGAGAGAGAGAGAGAGAGAGAGAGAGAGAGAGAGATTCACCTTGCACCACCCAAAACAAGATGGCACCCGAGTTGACATCTTTGCCAGCATAATCCAAACACATCCTTTCAGTCCTCCAATTTTCACTCTCCCATGAGAGTGGCAAAAATATTGGGATGTCTAGGTACACACAATGATCTTCATCGACTAGTTCATAAGCAGCAAGCCCTTTTCCTGAGCATGTGTAGATAAAACCATCCACAAATACACATTTTCCATTTAGAAAGCGGTATCTAGACATATCCCTTGGCAGGTATTTTCCCCATGGAGCCCAAGGCATAACAAGATGCCACTGCTTGGCACGGAGGTCAAACTGAAGACAGGAACATGTGACAGTATCACAGACTATAAAGGAATCATCACCCACTGCCACATATCCCGACAGCTTGACCTTTCTGTCAAGAACCTGGGACTGATCTGTGCGGCAGCGCACCCATGAGGTGGACCCAATAGGACGAACAAGGTGGGTCCTCTGGTAAACTTGGAGAGTTTGAGTAAGAGCAAGAGTTGTTGAGCCAACTTGGATAACCATAACAAAAGGATCAACAGAAGAAGGCCGCCGTGCAAGGTGATCAAAAATCTGAAATCTGGTGTCCAGATTAAGCTCATACACGCCATCTTTTTGGAATGAAACAGCATATAGTTTGGAGCTACTGCGAAAAAAGTGCCTCTCACCATCATCATCTCCATACCGATCTCCTTGTAGAATGTAGTGCGGTTTGAGAGGAGGGGCTATTTTTATGTCCGGACTCAGATCCGTGAGAGTGGTTTTATAGATAAATGATTTAGAACCAGTTTGGCAGATAATAAACAAGAGTTCGTTGTCCATATGTGGCTTCACATAGGGAGAAGGAGGACCTGGTGGTAGAAGATGCCTGCATGCATGCAAGAAGCAAAATATGTGTGTCATGCACAAGAAACTTAATTGGAATGAAATATCTATAAGCCAAGCCCAAGCTTGTGGATCAATATATACCTGCAGCGATCATGAAGCACTCCCTCTTGGTGGACTTGAGGCGGCAGCACCTTGTCATCCTTGTACTCTCTAATATAATTAATAAGTGATTGATTATATATGTTGGCGGCCGGACAGAAGAAGATTAATAGTATATTTGTGAGAAAGATGAGATCGACGACCAAAATGAATGAATGCATGGATTAATTAGTGGACAGAGAAACTTACTGGAGAAAGCATAATTCAAAATCTTCGAGGATGTCTTCCATGGGCAACAACATGTCGAGCTGGCGGGAGGTGGAGTGCAGGAGCTTGACATGGGAGGGGTCAGGGCCAAGGCGGAAGGTGGAGATAACGGCGTGCAGGTGGTCGCTCCAGCATGGGAGCCCCACATTGATCAAGACAGAGCACATGAGCCCGCAGCCGAGATGGGTGAGGAGGCCATGCGCTGTGCTTCTGTCAACATAAGGAAATCCAATGTCCACAGGGGGATCCATCTTGAGACTTCCCTCTTCATATCCCAGCTTGTATGCATGGATCGCATCTTTGCGGAGCGTGTAGATGGCATTGCTTTCTTGTGCATAGAGGCCACGGCCAAGGATAGGGACGTAGTCCTTGGCGTCGGAGGTTTGGGTTACCTTGGTCCAGCCGGCGTCGGGGGCGGAGCAGTTGAAGGTGAAGAAGAGGCCGTTTTGGAGGGAGAGCAGGATGAGCGTGCCCCCGCCCGGGCCGTGGCGAGGGAGCACGGCGTAGCCCTGGAGGAGGTCAAGGCCCCACATGCTGGGGCGGTAGGGTTCGAATTTGCAAAGTTGGACCAAGGGGATCCCGACCTGCTCCCAACGTTGTGCGGCTGCGCCCTCTTCCTCTTGGATGACGAGGCGTTGCAGGAGGATGCAGTAACTGGTGCAAGAAGAGTAGGTGGCGGACACGGCCCATATGTGGCCGTCGGCGGAGATGGGCATGCACCGGCCACGCATGCTTGGATCCAGCGGGGGAAGCGCTACTTCGGCCGGCAGCTCGTCCTCGGCCGTCAGCTGCAGCTGCAGGGCCTCGGTTTGCGCATTGTCGACCCGCTGCAGGAGGCAGAGCGAGCGGCCGTCGGGAGCCAGGACTGCGCTGGCGCCCGAGCTGCACCCCTGCGGCTGCTTGAGGTCGTGGAAGACCTGGATATCGTCGTCGGTCCGACCTGAGATCCGCCCGGATCTCGCCACGCGAAAACGGTGGAAGCGTAGGGCGCCGCTCTTGACGCCGACGAGCAGCGACCAGGCGGGGCTCTCGTCGGCGTTGGAGGGAATGTCGACGAAATCATGGCCGAATTTGACCTCAATGAAGGGGTCGGAGGGGTCAGGATAGGAGCGCTCCCTCTCCCTCTCCCTCTCCCTCTCCCTCTCCTCCGCCGCTGCCGCCATCTTCCCCTCCCCTTTGCTCTCCTCGGCCGCCGCCATCTTTGGGGCTAGGGTTAGGCCAGGGTGCTAACACCGGGCGCCGAGGGTTCTTTTCCTGGCCGTTTACTATGTCGGAGTGCGATTCCGGTCCGATGAAAACCAACTCGCCGAACCGCCTCACCCTTTTTCCTCGCACGCCTCAAATCAAAACTGAAGGGAAACTCTACAACGTCGGTAGTCTGATCTTTTTCTTTCCAATCAGACTTGTCCACAACCATTGAGTTGTTGCTTCATTCATAAAAAGAGTCTTCAGAAGTAGGCACATTTGATCTACTGAAAGCCCTGAAAATTGGTGGTAGGTTCCTCAGGGAAAATAAGAGGAACCTTGTAGGTTCCCTGTTGCTTGTCCAAAAAGAGTCGCTTAGTTACAAAAGACCTACTGGATTGAACAATAGTTCCTGCTTGGTTTCCAAAAAAATGTTGATTCAGAAAAAAAAGGTGTATATGCACATTAATCCTGCTGAATTGAATAGAGTTTGCTGCAAAAAAGATTGTTGGCTTGTTGAACATAGGGTGTGCGGCATGTTTCTGTGTATAAACGGATACTTGAGTTTTTAGATGATGAATTTGTAAAATAGAATGTAAAAAAGTCCCAAAAACTTCCCTTCATACCACTTATTATTGATCGACTCTCCCTTTTTATTTCCTCCACGGATGGGTCGCATTGACCTGAATGCTTTCCCTGATGAATATGATGAAGATGAAGATGCCCCTCTCTATTGCACGCAAACCCCTCCCGTCGGTTTACGCACATAGTTTATGGGTTTAGTCGAGTAGGTGCTTGACGGCCGCATGGGAGGACGGCTATTAAAATAGTAGGCAACTTAGTTCACCTTGGTTAGTCAGTTTTGTGGGACGGGTGAGGCAACTATATGTTGAGGCTTAGGCGGCTCCTTTGTGGATTGTGAATTGCGCTAGTCAAGACTCCCGCGTTAGTGCGGCAAAGTGGTGTGGTAGGGACTCTATCCCATGATTTGGGGAGGTCAGTGACTTTAGTGTGTGGGGTTTAGTCGAGTATGTGCTTAGCGACTGCTTGGTTGGAAGACTATAAAAATAATAGGCAACTTACTTCACTCTCGCTTAGTCGGTTTGTGGGATGGGCAGAGCGACTATATATTGGGGATTAGGCGGTTAGGGCATGCGGTTGCTCACTGAGGGAGTCCTGGATTAGGGGGTGTTCGGGTAGCCGGACTATACCTTCAGCTGGACTTCAGGACTATGAAGATACAAGATTGAAGACTTTGTCCCGTGTCTGGATGGGACTTTCCTTGCCGTGGAAGGCAAGCTTGGCGATGCGGATATTCAAGATCTCCTACCATTGTAACCGACTCTATGTAATCCTAACCCTATCTGGTGTCTATATAAACCGGAGGGTTCTAGTCCGTAGGACAACATCATCATACAACAATCATACCATAGGCTAGCTTCTAGGGTTTAGCCTCCTTGATCTCGTGGTAGATCTACTCTTGTACTACCCATATCATCAATATTAATCAAGCAGGACGTAGGGTTTTACCTCCATCGAGAGGGCCCGAACCTGGGTAAAACATCGTGCTCCCTGCCTCCTGTTACCATCCGGCCTAGACGCACAGTTCGGGACCCCCTACCCGAGATCCGCCGGTTTTGACACCGACATTGGTGCTTTCATTGAGAGTTCCTCTGTTCGTCGCCTTTAGGTCTGATGGCTCCTTTGATCATCAACAACGATGCGGTCCAGGGTGAGACTTTTCTCCCCGGACAGATGTTCGTCTTCGGCGGCTTCGCTCTGCGGGCCAATTCTCTTGGCCGCTTGGAGCAGATCGAAAGCTACGCCCCTGGCCATCAAGTCAGGTTTGGAAGCTTAAACTACACGGCTGACATCCGCGGAGACTTGATCTTCGACGGGTTCGAGCCACGGCCAAGTGCGTCGCACTATCTCGAGGGGCATGATCTAGCTCTGCCTTCGGATAGTGTCCTGGAGGCCGCACACGCATCGGTTCCGACCTCTAACTCGGAGCCTATTGCGCCAATCGAGGACGAGCGGTTGGACGCCACCTCGGGGGTTGCGGTCTCAAAGGCGATCGAGCCGAACGCTAGCCCCGCACTCTGCATGATCCGTGACTCCGAGGATCCGGACTCCTCCCCGGACTCTGAACCCCTCGCACCCCTGCCAATCAAATTCGATTGGGCGCCGATAATGGAGTTCACCGCCGCAGACATCTTTCAGCACTCGCCTTTTGGCGTCATCCTGAATTCTCTTAAGTCTCTCTCTTTATCAGGGGAGCCCTGGCCGGATTACGGTCAGCGAGGATGGGATACGGACGACGAAGAAATTCAAAGCCCACCCACCACCCACTTTATAGCCACTGTCGACGATTTAACCGACATGCTTGACTTCGGCTCCGAAGACATCGACGGTATGGACGACGATGTAGGAGACGAACAGGAACCAGCACCTGTAGCGCGCTGGAAGGCCACCTCGTCATATGACATATATATGGTGGATACTCCAAAAGATGGAGATGGCGATGGAACAGTGGGGGATGACACCCCCAAGAAACAGCCAAAGCGCCAGCGTCAGCGGCGCCGCTCTAAATCCCGCCAAAGCAAAAACGGTGATTTCAGCACGGGAGATAATACTACCCCGGATAGCGCCGAAGAACACCCACCTCAGCAAGATTTGGCACAGGAAGATGGAGAAGCCAGCCCTCATGAGAGAGCGGCAGACCGAGAGGTCGAGGATGATAACTATATGCCTCCCTCCGAAGACGAGGCAAGCCTCGATGACGACGAATTGGTCATACCATCAGACCCCGCCGAACAAGAGCGTTTTAGATGCAGGCTTTTTGCCACGGCAAGCAGCCTCAAGAAAAAGCAGCAGCACCTTAGAGCTGCCCAAGATTTGCTAGCTGACAGATAGACTGAAGTCCTTGCGGCCGAAGAGTATGAACTCGAACGCCCCTCCAAGAGTTACCCAAAGCGCAGGCCGCTACCCCGATCAGAGGAGGAAGCACCTACATCACCAGCGCATGACATGGCAGACCGGCCACCTCGTGGCCGCGACAGAGAGGTCTCTCGGCCCTCCACCCAAGCCATGCCCCGACGCCGCTCAACTAAGGCACGGGAAAATGCGCCAGACCTGCGAGACATACTGGAGGACAAGGCAAGACAAACAAGATCGATCTACGGATCACGCAGGCGCCCTACGGCACGTGACGATGATCTTCACTCCGGATACAACAAATCCGGCCGGGCCGAACACAACAGACATAGCTCTTCCGAGCTACGTCGTGATATAGCCCAGTACAGAGGCGCCGCACACCCGCTATGCTTCACGAATGAAGTAATGGATCATAAAATCCCAGAGGGTTTCAAACCCGTAAACATCGAATCATACGATGGAACAACAGATCCGGCGGTATGGATCGAGGATTATCTCCTTCATATCCACATGGCACGCGGCGATGATCTACACGCCATCAAATACCTCCTGCTCAAACTTAAAGGACCGGCCCGACATTGGCTTAACAGCTTACCAGCAGACTCAATCGGTTCTTGGGAGGACCTGGAAGCCGCATTCCTCGACAACTTCCAGGGCACCTACGTGCGACCACCGGATGTCGACGACTTAAGCCACATAATTCAGCAGCCAGAGGAATCGGCCAGACAATTCTGGACACGGTTCCTAACAAAGAAAAACCAGATAGTCGACTGTCCGGATGTAGAGGCCCTAGCAGCCTTCAAGCATAACATCCGCGACGAATGGCTTGCCCGGCACCTGGGACAGGAAAAGCCGAAATCTATGGCAGCCCTCACGACACTCATGACCCGCTTTTGCGCGGGAGAAGACAGCTGGCTAGCTCGCAGTAACAACTTATCAAAGAACCCTAGTAATTCGGATACCAAGGACAAAAGTGGCAGGACACGTCGGAATAAGCAAAAACGCCGCGTTAGCAGCGACAACAATGAAGACATGGCAGTCAATGCCGGATTCAAAGGCTATAAATCTGGTCAGCGGAAAAAGCCATTCAAAAAGAATACTCAGGGCCCGTCCAGTTTGGACCGAATACTCGACCGCTTGTGGCAGATACATGGCACCCCCGAAAGGCCTGCTAATCATACTAACAGGGATTGTTGGGTGTTCAAGCAGGCAGGCAAGTTAAGAGCCGAAAACAAAGATAAGGGGCTGCACAGCGACGACGAGGAGGAGCCCAAGCCGCCGAACAACAATGGACAGAAGGGCTTTCCCCCACAAGTGCGGACGGTGAACATGATATACGCAATCCACATTCCCAAGAGGGAGCGGAAGCGTGCGCTATGGGACATATATGCGATGGAGCCAGTCGCCCCAAAGTTCAACCCATGGTCCTCCTACCCGATCACTTTTGATCGAAGGGACCATCCCACTAGCATCCATCATGGCGGCTTTGCCGCATTGGTTCTTGACCCAATCATCGACGGATTTCATCTCACAAGAGTCCTCATGGACGGCGGCAGTAGCCTGAACCTGCTTTATCAGGATACAGTGCGGAAAATGGGCATAGATCCCTCAAGGATTAAGCCCACAAAAACGACCTTTAAAGGCGTTATACCAGGTGTAGAAGCCAACTGTACAGGCTCAGTAACACTTGACGTGGTCTTCGGATCCCCGGACAATTTCCGAAGCGAAGAGTTAATCTTCGATATAGTCCCATTTCGTAGTGGCTATCATGCCCTTCTCGGACGAACCGCATTCGCAAAGTTCAATGCGGTGCCGCACTACGCATATCTCAAGCTCAAGATGCCAGGCCCTCGAGGAGTAATCACGGTCAACGAAAACACCGAACGCTCCCTCCGTACGGAGGAGCACACGGCGGCTCTCGCAGCGGAAGTACAAAGTAGCCTTCTTAGGCAATTCTCCAGTCCGGCCGTTAAAAAGCCAGACACTGCCAAGCGCGCCCGGAGTAACCCACAGCAGGACCGCCTGGCACACTATGAGCAAGCGTAGCAATTCGGCCCCAACCCCAGCTCTTGCGATATAGCGAAACCAGTACCTCGCGTACATAACTACGCCCTTGAAATACCATGGGCACAGGGGAAGGGGCACAATAATGGCATGCCCAAAATACGGCTTAAAACGTACTAGGGGCTGCCGGATTCTTTTTTTAATTTGTTCTTACTTTCAGGACTCCATACTTCGGACGAGCTGTTCGGCAATTCGACTGCCGCACAAATGATGCAAGCTCCAGGGAGGCAGACAAGCCATGCCGCATTATGGAACTCCCAGGTGGTCTCTGTTACGAACGGTATACCTGTTTTAAATACAATTCCGCGGCCTGCCCCTGGTCAGGACATACTAAATAGTCCAATAGCTTTTGCTTACCGCACCATTTGTATCATTCGGCTTTGATAAATAGCCTCTCTATAAACAATGCATAGCTTTCTGTCTATTTTTTGCATTATCATCTTTTCATATATATGTTTATGACATGTTGCATCCGTACACTGTGGTACGGCAAAATACGCCAGGGGCTTTAGTACCCATAAATATGGCGTGAGAAGTCCACACACTTTCACAAGTGCGGCACCCCGAACTTATAACACTATATGCATCGGCTCTGAATCATGATTTGGATCAATAGTTGGGATTGCCCAGCTCTTATGTTTTGGTGCCTTATGTTCCACTATATCGGCTAAGGTAGCACTAGGAGAACCACTGCGATTGTGCCCCGGTTGAGCTGGGTTAAGCACCTCAGTGGAGAAAGCTAAAACTGACTGTCATGATGAGGCGTGAGACTAGTCGCTGTTCGAGAGGTTTTTCGAGTCCCTAAAGACTTATGCTGCTTCGAGCGAGGAGCCGGCTTTGTCCGGCCAAGGCGTGGATAGCGCCCCGAACTCGGTCTTCCAAACTAGGGGCTTCGCCAAAATTTAAAATTATAGAGTTCTATGGCTAAGTGAGAGTGTTCAAGCATTATAGTCTGATTGCCTGGTTCGTTGTGCTGAGCGCCTCCCTCGAAGGACCCAACTATGGGAAAAAGAGCGCTCAGGTTTATCCCGAACACCCCGGCACTAATGGCATGGGGGCAGAAGCCGACGACTGGCCATCTCTCAATTTTTTGATAAACGGCTGCACAGAAAGTAATATGTTAAATTCAATAAGCATTGTTTAGCGCATATGAACAAGTTTTCAGCGCACAGGATAAACACGAGCGAGTTCATTCAAAAATTACATCCTTGGTACATTCATCCGCCACAAGGCGGGCACCCACAAGAACATCCTTATAGTAGTTCTCGGGCTTGCGATGCTCCTTCCTAGGCGGCGGCCCGTCCCTCACAAGCTTCTCACCGTCCAGCTTACCCCAGTGCACCTTTGCACGGGCAAGGGCCCTACGGGCACCTTCGATGCAGACGGAGCACTTGATGACCTCGAGCCTTGGACAGGCCTCCACCAGTCGCCGCACCAGCCCGAAGTAGCTCCCAGGCAGGGCCTCTCCGGGCCATAGCCGAACTATGAAGCCCTTCATGGCCTGTTCGGCCGCCTTGTGGAGCTCGACCAGCTGTTTCAGCTGGTCGCTCAAGGGCAAAGGGTGTCCGGCCTCAGCATACTGAGACCAGAACACCTTCTCCGTCGAGTGCCCTCTTCGGCTCGGTGGAATGCGGCGGCGGCGGATACGCTGCGGGGAATATCTGCGAATGCCCCTGGAGAGCTTCGGATTCGGGTAAGTAACAAGTACTTTACTTTTATACTTCTGCTTTGCATAAAGAATGCCTTACCCGCCGCTATCTTTTTCATCTCCTCCAACTCTTGGAGGGCCTTTTGGGCTTCGGCCTTGGCGGACTTGGCAGTCTCAAGGGCCGCCGCGATCTCAAACGCTTGCGTCTTGGACTCAAGCTCCAAACTCTCATGTTTCTTCATGAGAGCATGAAGCTCCTGCTGCACCTCGCCGACCTGGGCCTCAAGTTTCTCTCGCTCGGTGCACTCCGCGGCCGTTTTCTTTTCGGCCTCGGACAGCGCTTGCTTGAGGGTCGCCACCTCAGTCGTGGCCCCTACAATAAGCAGTACAATCCTGTTATTTTTTGCAATCACGTCTTTTTATAGGCACTTTTTCTGTAAGGTATTTCTTACCTTCTTTCTCCTCGATCTGCCGTTTGGCAAGGCCGAGCTCTTGCTCGGTCCGCCCGAGGCCCTGTTTCAGGGCACCCACCTCCGCAGTCAGTGCGGCGATGGCTAGCAACGAAGCCTTCATACGCATATTGACTCTTTGTGGTTAGACTCCTGCGAAATTTAATAGATCCTCCATTCGGCTTTTCTTTCCGAACGCCAAACAGAGCATCAGGGGCTACTGTCTATGCGGTAATATTTTTACATATTTTTTACTTACCTCGAAGCCTGTTAGAAGGCTAGCGCAAGCTTCACTCAGTTCGCTCTTGGCGGACTGAACCTTCCGGATCACCGTACTCATAATAGTACGGTGCTCCTCATCGATGGAGGCGCCGTCAAGCACCTCCAGCAGATTGTCCGGCACCTCCGGTTGGATGGAGACTGCCGGCTCAGAAGGCTTACTCCTCTTGGAAGGAGTTTGCCTACCGCGGTCCGGAACTGTTGTAGATTCCGGTGCAGTGTCCGGCTTAAAGCCGGACTTGGAGCCCTGGGGGGTCTTGTCCCCTTTACTCTTGGGGTCCGGGAGGTTGCCTTGCGGCTCCTCCGGGACCACCTCCTCCTGCCCCGGAGCTCGTAGCGACGCCACTTCAGCGTCGTCCGCGGTGCGGGGGGAGATAGCGGGCGGAACGGAGTTCACGTCCGATGGATTCAGGGAGCCTCTCGACGACTCGTTGAGTCCGGCCCGGGGCGGGCTGCATAATTATATTCGACATTAGGGAAAGCTGTGCAACAAAGGAACGTCATGAGTTACTCTGGTATCCGAACTTACGATTTCGCCAGACGCTTGGCCCTGTCTGGCCACTCCTCTTCGTCCTCTTCGGCATCGGGGGAGTAGTCCGGCGGAGGGGTCTTCCTCTTCCTGGACCCTCCGGCCTCCCCCACTGGGGCGGCCTTCCTTTTCTTTCCTTCCCCCGCTAGAGGGGGAGAGGTTTCTTCTTCCTCCTCCTCATTTTCATGGGAGGAGGGCGTCTCGGACTCGCCAGATGACGAGTCCGACACCACCACGTTGCGGGCACTCTTTCGAGTCCCCGTGGTCTTCTTTTTCTTGGCCTTCTTCTCCGGCACCACATAAGGCGCCGGAACCAGCAGCTTCACTAGTAGAGCTAGGGCTGGGTCTTCAGGCAGCGGAGCCGGACAGTTAATCGGTCCGGATATCGCCCGCCAAGCCTGTCAAAGGTAAGGGAGTTTAGATCCCGCATAGAGTCAAACTATGAAAAAAGCTTAAACATCCTGTAAAAGGTGTAGATGGCTTACCTCGTTAGCGTGACGCTGCGAGCTGTATCCGCGGTCCTCGGAAGCGGATGTGGGAGCCTCGGCGCCCTTGAATAGCATCTTCCAAGCGTCTTCGTACGTCGTGTCAAAGAGCCTGCTGAGGGTTTGATGCTGCGCCGGGTTGAACTCCCACAGATTGAAATCCCGTTGTTGGCACGGGAGGATCCAGCGAACGAGCATAACCTGGATTACATTAACAAGCATGACTGGCTTGTTCACTAGGGACTGGATGCATGTTCGCAATCCGGTCACCTCTTTCTCGTCACCCCACGACAAGCCCGTCTCTTTCCAGGACACAAGCCGCGTGGGGGGTCCGGATCGGAACTCGGGGGTTGCGGTCCATTTCGGATCGCGCGGCTCGGTGATGTAAAACCACCCGGATTGCCGTCCCTTTAGGGTCTCCACAAAAGAGCCCTCGAACCATAGGGTGTTGGCCATCTTGCCCGCCATGGCGCCTCCGCACTCCGCCTGGTTGCCGCGCACCACCTTGGGCTTGACGTTGAAGGTCTTGAAGGAAATATGCCCTAGAGGCAATAATAAAGTTATTATTTATTTCCTTATTTCATGATAAATGTTTATTATTCATGCTAGAATTGTATTATCCGGAAACATAATACTTGTGTGAATACATAGACAAACTAAAAGTCACTAGTATGCCTCTACTTGACTAGCTCGTTAATCAAAGATGGTTATGTTTCCTAACCATAGACATGTGTTGTTATTTGATTAACGGGATCACATCATTAGGAGAATGATATGATTGACATGACCCATTCCATTAGCTTAGCACCCGATCGTTTAGTATGTTGCTATTGCTTTCTTCATGACTTATATATGTTCCTATAACTATGAGATTATGTAACTCCCGTTTGCTGGAGGAACACTTTGTGTGCTACCAAACGTCACAACGTAGTTGGGTGATTATAAAGGAGCTCTACAGGTGTCTCCAAAGGTACATGTTGGGTTGGCGTATTTCGAGATTAGGATTTGTCACTCCGATTGTCGGAGAGATATCTCTGGGCCCTCTCGGTAATGCACATCACATAAGCCTTGCAAGCATTGCAACTAATGAGTTGGTTGTGAGATGATGTATTACGAAATGAGTAAAGAGACTTGCTGGTAACGAGATTGAACTAGGTATTGAGATACCGACGATCGAATCTCGGGCAAGTAACATACCGATGACAAAGGGAACAACGTATGTTGTTATGCGGTCTGACCGATAAAGATCTTCGTAGAATATGTGGGAGCCAATATGAGCATCCAGGTTCCGCTATTGTTTATTGACCGAAGACGTGTCTCGGTCATGCCTACATTGTTCTCGAACCCGTAGGGTCCGCACGCTTAAGGTTTCGATGACAGTTATATTATGAGTTTATGAGTTTTGATATACCGAAGGAGTTCGGAGTCCCGGATGAGATCGGGGACATGACGAGGAGTCTCGAAATGGTCGAGACATAAAAATCGATATATTGGGCGACTATATTCGGACATCAGAAAGGTTCCGAGTGATTCGAGTATTTTTCGGAGTACCGGAGAGTTACGGGAATTCGCCGGGGAGTATATGGGCCTTATTGGGCTTTAGGGGAAAGAGATAGGAGAGGTTGGGAGCCCCCCCAAGGCCTAGTCCGAATTGGACTAGGGGAAAGGGCTGCGCCCCCTCCTTCCTTCTCTTCTCTTTTCCCTTGCCTTGACTCCTACTCCTACTACATGGAAGGACTCCTAGTTGGACTAGGAAAGGGGGAATCCTACTCCCGGTGGGAGTAGGACTCCCCTAGGACGCGCCATAGAGAGGGCCGGCCCTCCCCTCCTCCACTCCTTTATATACGGGGGCAGGGGGCACCCCATAGAGACAAGTTGATCCACGTGATCATATTCTTAGCCGTGTGCGGTGCCCCCTTCCACCATAATCCTTGATAATATTGTAGCGGTGCTTAGGCGAAGCCCTGCGATGGTAGAACATCAATATCGTCACCACGCCGTCGTGCTGACGGAACTCTTCCCCGACACTTTGCTGGATCGGAGTCCGGGGATCGCCATCGAGCTGAACGTGTGCTAGAACTCGGAGGTGCCATAGTTTCGGTGCTTGATCGGTTGGGCCGTGAAGACGTACGACTACATCAACCACGTTGTGCTAACGCTTTCGCTGTCGGTCTACAAGGGTACGTAGATCACACTCTCCCCTCTCGTTGCTATGCATCACCATGATCTTGCGTGTGCGTGGGAATTTTTTTGAAATTACTACGTTCCCCAACAGTGGCATCCGAGCCTAGGTTTTATGTGTTGATGTTATATGCACGAGTAGAACACAAGTGAGTTGTGGGCGATATAAGTCATACTGCTTACCAGCATGCCATACTTTAGTTCGGCGGTATTGTTGGACGAAGCGGCCCGGACCGACATTACGCGTATGCTTACGCGAGACCGGTTCTCCCGACGTGCTTTGCACAAAGGTGGCTAGCGGGTGTCAGTTTCTCCAACTTTAGTTGAACTGAGTGTGGCTACGCGCGGTCCTTGCGAAGGTTAAAACAGCACCAACTTGACAAACTATCGTTGTGGTTTTGATGCGTAGGTAAGATTGGTTCTTTCTTAAGCCTGTAGCAGCCACGTAAAACTTGCAACAACAAATTAGAGGACGTCTAACTTGTTTTTGCAGGGCATGTTGTGATGTGATATGGTCAAGACATGATGCTAAATTTTATTATATGAGATGATCATGTTTTGTAACCGAGTTATCGGCAACTGGCAGGAGCCATATGGTTGTCGCTTTATTGTATGCAATGCAATCGCACTGTAATGCTTTACTTTATCACTAAGCGGTAGCGATAGTCGTGGAAGCATAAGATTGGCGAGACGACAACGATGCTACGATGGAGATCAAGGTGTCGCGCCGGTGACGATGGTGATCATGACGGTGCTTCGAAGATGGAGATCACAAGCACAAGATGATGATGGCCATATCATATCACTTATATTGATTGCATGTGATGTTTATCTTTTATGCATCTTATCTTGCTTTGATTGACGGTAGCATTATAAGATGATCTCTCACTAATTATCAAGAACTGTTCTCCCTGAGTATGCACCGTTGCGAAAGTTCTTCGTGCTGAGACACCACGTGATGATCGGGTGTGATAGGCTCTACGTTCAAATACAACGGGTGCAAAACAATTGCACACGTGGAATACTCAGGTTATACTTGACGAGCCAAGCATATACAGATATGGCCTCGGAACACGGAGATCGAAAGGTCGAGCGTGAATCATATAGTAGATATGATCAACATAGTGATGTTCACCAATGAAACTACTCCATCTCACGTGATGATCGGACATGGTTTAGTTGATTTGGATCACGTAATCACTTAGAGGATTAGAGGGATGTCTATCTAAGTGGGAGTTCTTTAAGTAATATGATTAATTAAACTTTAATTTATCATGAACTTAGTCCTGGTAGTATTAGCACATCTATGTTGTAGATCAATAGCTCGCGTTGTTGCTTTCATATGTTTATTTTGATATGTTCCTAGAGAAAATTGTGTTCAAAATGTTAGTAGGAAAGATGCGGATTGGATCCGTGTTCTGAGGTTTATCCTCATTCCTGCACAGAAGAATTATGTCCTTGATGCACCGCTAGGTGACGGACCTATTGCAGGAGCAGATGCAGACGTTATGAACGTTTGGCTAGCTCAATATGATGACTACTTGATAGTTTAGTGCACCATGCTTAAACGGCTTAGAATCGGGACTTCAAAGACGTTTTTGAACGTCATGGACCATAAGAGATGTTCCAGGAGTTGAAGTTAATATTTCAAGCAAATACCTGAGTTGAGAGATATGAAGTCTCCAACAAATTCTATAGCTAAAAGATGGAGGAGAATCGCTCAACTAGTGAGCATGTGCTCAAATTGTCTGGGTACTACAATCGCTTGAATCAAGTGGGAGTTAATCTTCCAGATAAAATAGTGATTGACAGAATTCTCTAGTCACCATCACCAAGTTAGTAGAACTTCATGATGAACTATATTATGCAAGGGATGACGAAAACGACTCCCGAGCTTTTCATGATGATGAAATCATTGAAGGTAGAAATCAAGAAAGAGCATCAAGTGTTGATGGTTGACAAGACCACTAGTTTCAAGAAAAAGGGCAAAGGGAAGAAGGGGAACTTCAAGAAGAACGGCAAGCAAGTTGCTACTCAAGTGAAGAAGCCCAAGTCTGATCCTAAGCCTGAGACTAAGTGCTTCTACTGCAAAGGAACTGGCCACTGGAAGCGGAACTACCCCAAGTGATTGGCGGATAAGAAGGATGGCAAAGTGAACATAAGTATATTTGATATACATGTTATTGATGTGTACTTTACTAGTGTTTATAGCAACCCCTCAATTTTTGATACTAGTTCAGTTACTAAGATTAGTAACTCGAAACAGGAGTTGCAGAATAAACAGAGACTAGTTAAGGGTGAAGTGATGATGTGTGTTGGAAGTGGTTCCAAGATTGATATGATCATTATCGCACACTCCCTATATTTTCAGGATTAGTGTTGAACCTAAATAAGTGTTATTTGGTATTTGCGTTGAGCATGAATATGATTTGATCATGTTTATTGTAATACGGTTATTCATTTAAGTAAGAGAATAAATTGTTGTTCTGTTTACATGAATAAAACCTTATATGGTTACACACCCAATGAAAATGGTTCATTGGATCTCGATCGTAGTGATACACATATTCATAATATTGAAACCAAAAAATGCAAAGTTAATAATGATAGTGCAACTTATTTGTGGCACTGCCGTTTAGGTCATATTGGTGTAAAGCGCATGAAGAAAATCCATGCTGATGGGCTTTTGGAATCACTTGATTATGAATCAGTTGATGCTTGCGAACCATGCCTCATAGGCAAGATGACTAAGACTCCGTTCTCCGGAACAATGGCGCGAGCAACAAATTTGTTGGAAATCATATATACTGATGTATGTGGTCCGATGAATATTGAGGCTCATGGCAGGTATCATTATTTTCTGATCTTCACAGATGATTTGAGTAGATATGAGTATATCTACTTGATGAAACACAAGTCTGAAACATTTGAAAAGTTCAAAGAATTTCAGAGTGAAGTGGAGAATCATCGTAACAAAAATAAAAGTTTCTACGATATGATCGCAGAAGATGAATATTTGAGTTACGAGTTTGGTCTTCAATTAAAACAATGTGAAATAGTTTGACAAATTCATGCCACCTGGAACACCACAGCATAATGGTGTGTCCAAACGTCATAACCGTACTTTATTGGATATAGTGCAATCTATGATGTTTCTTACCGATTTACCACTAAAGTTTTGGGGTTATGCATTAGAGACAGCTGCATTCATGTTAAAAAAAGGGGCACATCTAAATCTGTTGAGACGACACCGTATGAACTGTGGTTTGGCAAGAAACCAAAGTTGTCGTTTCTTAAAGTTTGAGGTTGCGATGCTTATATGGAAAAGTTTCATCATGATAAGCTCAAATCCAAATCGGAGAAGTGCGTCTTCATAGGATACCCAAAAGAAAATGTTGGGTACACCTTCTATCACAGATCCGAAGGCAAGATATTTGTTGCTGAGAATGGATCCTTTCCAGAGAAGGAGTTTCTCTCGAAAGAAGTGAGTGGGAGGAAAGTAGAACTTAATGAGGTAACTGTACCTGCTCCATTATTGGAAAGTAGTTCATCACAGAAATCTGTTCCTGTGACTACTACACCAATTAGTGAGGAAGCTAATGATGATGATCACGTAACTTCAGATCAAGTTACTACCAAAACTCGTAGGTAAACCAGAGTGAGATCCGCACCAGAGTGGTACGGTAATCCTGTTCTGGAGGTCATGTTACTTGACCATGACGAACCTACGAACTATGAGGAAGCGATGATGAGCCCAGATTCCGCGAAATGGTTTGAGGCCATGAAATCTGAGATATGATCCATGTATGAGAACAAAGTATGGACTTTGATGGATTTGCCCGATGATCGGCAAGCCATAAAAAATAAATGGATCTTCAAGAGGAAGACGGACGCTGATAGTAGTATTACTATCTACAAAGCTAGACTTGTCGAAAAAGGTTTTTGACAAAGTTCAAGGTGTTGACTACGATGAGATTTTCTCACTCGTATCGATGCTTAAAGTCTGTCCGAATCATGTTAGCAATTGCCGCATTTTATGAAATCTGACAAATGGATAACAAAACTGCAATCCTTAATGGATTTCTTAAAGAAGAGTTGTATATGATGTAACCAGAAGGTTTTATCAATCCTAAAGGTGTTAACAAAATGTGCAAGCTCTAGCGATCCATCTATGAACTGGTGCAAGCATCTCAGAGTTGGAATATACGCTTTGATGAGTTGATCAAAGCATATAGTTTTATACAGACTTGCGGTGAAGCCTGTATTTACAAGAAAGTGAGTGGGAGCACTACAACATTTCTGATAAGTATATGTGAATGACATATTGTTGATCGGAAATAATGTAAAATTATTCTGCAAAGCATAAAGGAGTGTTTGAAAGGAGTTTTTTCAAAGAAAGACCTCGGTGAAGCTGCTTACATATTGAGCATCAAGATATATAGAGATAGATCAAGACGCTTGATAAGTTTTTTCAATGAGTACATACCTTGACAAGATTTTGAAGTAGGTTTAAAATGGAACAGTCAAAGAAAGAGTTCTTGCCTGTGTTACAAGGTGTGAAATTGAGTAAGACTCAAAGCTCGACCACGGCAGGAGATAGAAAGAGAATGAAAGTCATTCGTATGCCTCAACCATAGGTTCTATAAAGTATGCCATGTTGTGTACCAGACCTATTGTCTACCCTACACTGTTTTTAGCAAGGGAGTACAATAGTGATCTAGGAGTAGATCACTGGACAGCGGTCAAAATTATCCTTAGTGGAATAAGGATATGATTCTCGATTATGGAGGTGACAAAAGATTCATCGTAAAAGGGTTACGTTGATACAAGTTTTGGCACTGATCCGGATGACTCTAAGTCTTCATCTGGATACATATTGAAAGTGGGAGCAATTAGCTAAAGTAGCTTCATGCAGAGCATTGTAGACATAGAAATGTGCAAAATACTTACGGATCTGAATATGACAGACCCGTTGACTAAAATTATCTCACAAGCAAAACATGATCACACCTTAGTACTCTTTGTGTGTTAATCACATAGCGATGTGAACTAGATTACTGACTCTAGTAAACCCTTTAGGTGTTGGACACATGTCGATATGAACTATGGGTGTTAACCACATAAAGATGTGAACTATTGATGTTAAATCACATAGCGATGTGAACTAGATTATTGACTCTAGTGCAAGTGGGAGACTGAAGGAAATATGCCCTAGAGGCAATAATAAAGTTATTATTTATTTTATTATTTCATGATAAATGTTTATTATTCATGCTAGAATTGTATTATCCGAAAACATAATACTTGTGTGAATACATAGACAAACTAAAAGTCACTAGTATGCCTCTACTTGACTAGCTCGTTAATCAAAGATGGTTATGTTTCCTAACCATAGACATGTGTTGTTATTTGATTAACGGGATCACATCATTAGGAGAATGATATGATTGACATGACCCATTCCATTAGCTTAGCACCCGATCGTTTAGTATGTTGCTATTGCTTTCTTCATTACTTATACATGTTCCTATGACTATGAGATTATGCAACTCCCGTTTGCCGGAGGAACACTTTGTGTGCTATCAAACGTCACAACGTAACTGGGTGATTATAAAGGAGCTATACAGGTGTCTCCAAAGGTACATGTTGGGTTGGCGTATTTCGAGATTAGGATTTGTCATTCCGATTATCGGAGAGGTATCTCTGGGCCCTGTCAGTAATGCACATCACATAAGCCTTGCAAGCATTGCAACTAATGAGTTGGTTGCTGAAAGTGCAACTATCCCTAGGTGGTTTTGGTAATTCATAACAACATATAGCTCATTGAGCTAATGCTATTCCAAGATGATTATTTTAGAAAAGCTCAATGATTGGCATGGCATGGATGTGAAAGTGGAATCCTCAAAATGTTAAGGACAAAGGATTGGCTCAAGCTCAAAAGCTCAAGACTCTTTATTTTATACTTTAATGATCCAAGATCACATTGAGTCTTTAGGAAAAGCCAATACTATTAAGGAGGGATGAGGTGTTGCTTAATGAGCCTCTTGTTTCATGTGCTTAGTGATATGCTCCAAAAACCCTCAACTACTTTCCCATATCCACATTTGACCTAAACCCTAAGCCAAACTCGGTCCTACCGATTCTTTCTATCCGGCGCCACCGAGTTTTACTTGTCATAAGCCACTGCCAAACCCTAGCAATTCGGTTCTACCGATAGGGATCTCGGTCTCACCGAGATGGAATTGCAAACTCTCTGTTTCCCTTTCGTAACTTTTCGGTCTCACCGAAAGAGCGGATCGGTCCCACCGAGATTGCAATTTAAACTCTCTGTTTCCCTTTTGTAACTTTTCGGTCTCATCGAAAGAGCAAATCGGTCCCACCGAGTTTGCCTGACCAACTCTCTGGTTAGCTAATTACCAAAATCGGTCTCACCGAGTTTGTGTAATCGGTCTCACCGAGATTACGTTATGCCCAAACCCTAACCATATCGGTCCTACCGAGTTGCATGTCAGTCCCACCGAAAATCTCTAACGGTCACTAGGTTTACCTTTTCGGTCCGACTGAGTTTGTTGATTCGGTCCCACCGAGATTGGTAAATTGTGTGTAACGGTTGGATTTTGTGTGGAGGCTATATATACCCCTCCACCTCCTCTTCATTCGTGGAGAGAGCCATCAGAACACATATACACTTCCAACTCATATGTTCTGAGAGAGAATCACCTACTCATGTGTTGAGACCAAGATATTCCATTCCTACCATATGAATCTTGATCTCTAGCCTTCCCCAAGTTGCTTTCCACTCAAACCTTCTTTCCACCAGATCCAAATCCTATGAGAGAGAGTTGATTGTTGGGGAGACTATCATTTGAAGCACAAGAGCAAGGAGTTCATCATCAACACACCATTTGTTACTTCTTGGAGAGTGGTGTCTCCTAGATTGGCTAGGTGTCACTTGGGAGCCTCCGACAAGATTGTGGAGTTGAACCAAGGAGTTTGTAAGGGCAAGAAGATCGCCTACTTCGTGAAGATCTACCACTAGTGAGGCAAGTCCTTCGTGGGCGATGGACATGGTGGGATAGACAAGGTTGCTACTTCATGGACCCTTCGTGGGTGGAGCCCTCCGTGGACTCGCGCAACCGTTACCCTTCGTGGGTTGAAGTCTCCATCAACGTGGATGTAGGATAGCACCACCTATCCGAACCACGGAAAAAACATCCGTGTCTCCAATTGCGTTTGAATTCTCCAAACCCTTCCCTTTACATTCTTGCAAGTTGCATGCTTTACTTTCCGCTGCCAATATACTCTTTGCATGATTGCTTGAATTGTGTGATGATTGCTTGACTTGTCCTAAAATAGCTAAAATCTGCCAAGAACTAAAATTGGGAAATTGTTAATTTTTTATTTGGTCAAGTAGTCTAATCACCCCCCTCTAGACATACTTTCGATCCCACATTTGCGAGATGATGTATTACGAAACGAGTAAAGAGACTTGCTGGTAACGAGATTGAACTAGATATTGAGATACCGACGATCGAATCTCGGGCAAGTAACATACCGATGACAAAGGGAACAACGTATGTTGTTATGCGGTCTGACCGATAAAGATCTTCGTAGAATATGTGGGAGCCAATATGAGCATCCAGGTTCTGCTATTGTTTATTGACCGGAGACGTGTCTCGGTCATGTCTACATTGTTCTCGAACCCGTAGGGTCCGCACGCTTAAGGTTTCGATGACAGTTATATTATGAGTTTATGAGTTTTGATGTACCGAAGGAGTTCGGAGTCCCGGATGAGATCGGGGACATGACGAGGAGTCTCGAAATGGTCGAGACGTAAAAATCGATATATTGGACGACTATATTCGGACATCAGAAAGGTTCCGAGTGATTCGAGTATTTTTCGGAGTACCGGAGAGTTACGGGAATTCGCCGGGGAGTATATGGGCCTTATTGGGCTTTAGGGGAAAGAGATAGGAGAGGTTGGGCGCCCCCCCAAGGCCTAGTCCGAATTGGACTAGGGGAAAGGACTGCGCCCCCTCCTTCCTTCTCTTCTCTTTTCCCTTGCCTTGACTCCTACTCCTACTACATGGAAGGACTCCTAGTTGGACTAGGAAAGGGGGAATCCTACTCCCGGTGGGAGTAGGACTCCCCTAGGACGCGCCATAGAGAGAGTCGGCCCTCCCCTCCTCCACTCCTTTATATACGGGGGCAGGGGGCACCCCATAGAGACAAGTTGATCCACGTGATCATATTCTTAGCCGTGTGCGGTGCCCCCTTCCACCATAATCCTCGATAATATTGTAGCGGTGCTTAGGCGAAGCCCTGCGATGATAGAACATCAAGATCGTCACCACGCCGTCGTGCTGACGGAACTCTTCCCCGACACTTTGCTGGATCGGAGTCCGGGGATAGTCATCGAGCTGAACGTGTGCTAGAACTCGGAGGTGCCGTAGTTTCGGTGCTTGATCGGTCGGGCCGTGAAGACGTACGACTACATCAACCGCGTTGTGCTAACGCTTCCGCTGCCGGTCTACAAGGGTACGTAGATCACACTCTCCCCTCTCGTTGCTATGCATCACCATGATCTTGCGTGTGCGTAGGAAATTTTTTGAAATTACTACGTTCCCCAACAGGTCTTGAGCCAGAGGCCGAAATGGGGGCGGACGCGGAGAAAAGCCTCGCACACGATGATAAACGCCGAGATGTTGAGGATGAAGTTCGAGGCCAGATCGTGGAAATCCAGACCGTAGTAGAACATGAGCCCCCGGACAAATGGGTGAAGTGGAAAACCCAGTCCGCGGAGGAAGTGGGGAAGGAATACTACCCTCTCATGGGGCCTTGGGGTGGGGAGAAGCTGCCCCTCCTCGGGAAGCCGGTGCGCGATGTCCTTGGACAGGTATCCGGCCTTCCTTAGCTTCTTAACTTGGCCCTCCGTGACGGAGGAGATCATCCACTTGCCTCTCGCTCCGGACATTGCTGGAGAAGGTTGAGGTGGGAAGTGCGGGCTTGGGCGCTGGAGCTCGAGTGCGCAGGAGATGGATAGGCAAAAGAGGAAGAAGGCGTAGGTAAAAAGGTGGATCCTTATCCCCTTATATGGGCGGATGCGGTTGTGCGCCCCCACCTGCCTAGTAAAACTCGCTTGCCTCCCAAGCGCCGTGATAAGTGGCGCGATTGGGTTACCCACGTCCGTACTGATGAGAATCCCATAAAAGGGGGGTACACAATCTCTGCTTTGACAAGACGTGCCAAGGAAACCGCCTCGCAAAGCATGCTGAGGTGGAAAAGTAAAAACGATTCGAGTAAAGGACTTGGCCGTAGTGTGATGGCGCACTGCGGAATACGTCAGCAGATTTGATTTGTGTTAATATTATTCTCTCTATGGCAATATGTGGAAGCTTATTTTGCAGAGCCGGACACTACTCTTGGTATTTACAATCTTCTATGAAGGACTTGGAGGAGGAACCCGCCTTGCATTGCCGAAGACAATTTGCGCGCCGGACTCGTCGTTATTGAAGCCTGGTTCAGGGGCTACTGAGGGAGTCCTGGATTAGGGGGTGTTCGGGTAGCCGGACTATACCTTCAGCCGGACTCCAGGACTATGAAGATACAAGATTGAAGACTTCGTCCCGTGTCCGGATGGGACTTTCCTTGGCGTGGAAGGCAAGCTTGGCGATGCGGATATTCAAGATCTCCTACCATTGTAACCGACTCTATGTAACCCTAACCCTATCCGGTGTCTATATAAACCGGAGGGTTCTAGTCCGTAGGACAACATCATCATACAACAATCATACCATAGGCTAGCTTCTAGGGTTTAGCCTCCTTGATCTCGTGGTAGATCTACTCTTGTACTACCCATATCATCAATATTAATCAAGTAGGACGTAGGGTTTTACCTCCATCGAGAGGGCCCGAATCTGGGTAAAACATCGTGCTCCCTGCCTCCTGTTACCATCCAGCCTAGACGCACAGTTCGGGACCCCCTACCCGAGATCCGCCGGTTTTGACACCGACACTCACCATCCTTGCCATGCGGCGGTTAGGGCAATCCCGCTTTCGGCAGCCACCTTCACTAGCGGCACCTTCCTGTCGGTGGCTCCTTGATTGCTCGGCCGCAAGGTCAGTACAGCGACTGCACTTGGCATGTGATCTTATCCACCTGATGGCCACATCTCCGCCGGCTTTGGCCTCCCTCCCTGGATCCCCCCTCTTCCAGTGACAGCGGCGGTAGGGCGACGTATGGTACAGATGACCATATTGTCACATTGTTTCAAAAACTGTACAGATGCTTGTGGGGCGAGTAATTTGCTAAGATATAATATCGCATTCAAATTTATCTTGATCTATTGAGAATAAATTATAATTGACCTTGATAACATGCCTCGAGTAGTTGATACCTCCTATACCTCGATAGCATGCATCAGCTGATGGAGGGGGGTCCTATTTCTCCTTCATGTTGTTTCAGGTAGGATTATTGTTCCATTTGGTGGTGCCGGGGCGGTGAGAACGGTTGGAAATATGCCCTAGAGGCAATAATATTGTATTATTGTATTTTCGTTATTCATAATTAAGAGTTTATATTTCATGCTATAACTGCTATGCCTAGAATATGCGATTCAGTGGAAAACTCATATGCACATGTGAAATGATAAACGGTAAACAATAGGTTCCTGGTCTCGCCTCTAAGACCGGCCTAAGTGTTGTTGGTGATCACGTTTTTCGGATCTTAGGATATCGTTAAGTGTAACGATAGTCCTAATAAAGCATTGAGGGTATGACGTTAGAAGGACGATCATATTGAATCGACCCAATAATTGTCTGTTATACTATGTGATCATATCGTCTGAAATCATCCGTTATAACACGAGTGTTAGCATGTGTTTTAGTTCCTCAGACCATGAGAGTGTCTCGGTCACTTCCTACCGGACGATGGGCTTTGGGGTTGCTCAGACGTCATCTGTAACAAGGTGATCATAACGACAACTTTCAGGCTCACCAGAAAGTATGATAAGTGACCGAGCAGCTCGAGAGTGGGATTTGCTCATCCGAGGATGGAGAGATATTCTTAGGGCCCTACTGGTGTGAAGGCATCCATCATCGTCTGGCCAGACACAGGTGACTACGTCACGGGGATGCCGGAACAAGTCAACGAGGAAAAAATAACAAAACCGGTAAAGGGAGCAACGGTATAAGTGGGCATGGTGATGACTCAAGAGGATACCGATGCACACCGGGTTTTATAATGTATCGTGAAGCAAAGGGAATATCACATGATAAACAGAAGTTCACTCGAATATCATTCGTGTAATTATAGGGACCGATATGGATCCACGGTTTCGCTATCGGTCATTGAACGAAGGGGTTTCGTTCATGTCTATGTATTACCGAACCTACGGGGTCACAAGTTTAAGGTAATCACAATCTACTGAGTGTTAGTGGAATGAGATTGATGAGAATATATTTGTGAAATAGTTTCATTAATATCTAAAATAGTTCCGAGAGGTTCCGGAAGCGTTTCGGGGACACCGGAAGGGTTTCGGTGAATATCGGATAATACCGGGTATTATCAATTAATTATATATAGGTGAAAAATGTTTCCAGATATGTTAATATATATATATAATACTCTGAAAATGTTTAAAGTATTTTATATATAATTTAAATATTAAGGGGCCTTAAAAGATCAAGAGGTGGAAAGCAACTTGGGCCAAAAAGGCCCAAGTGGGAAAGTGTCGGGCCGCATTGGACTAGGGGTGGGAGTCCTACTCTCACACCCTTGGTCGGCGCACCAAGGAAAGCTTTCCTTCCTTGGCTGCCCTCTCCTCCCCCCTAAACCTATAATATATACCGGAGGTTTTTCACCTTATTGAACATAAGTTTTGGAGCCTTCTCTAGTTGATCTAGTTCTAGTTTTTGTTGGTCCTAGTTGACTAATTAGAGCTATCCCAAGCCACCTCTAATCCTCATAATTAGAAGCCTCGTATGGTTCTAATCTCCTCCTTCTAATCCACCGGCGACGATTAGCTCTAGACGGCGAAGCGCTGCCGGATCGTGAAGACCCTACGCTTGCAACCTAGTAGAGAGGCCGTGCTTTCGGTCTTCCGTTCGAGGGGCCGTTCGAGGGCGGTTTGTAGGATCGTCATCGACGTTCGAGGGACTTCAAGTACGATCTACACCGACTCGACGAGGGAAGGCGACTTGCAGGTTTAGCAAACAAAAACAGAATCATTCTTATGCGCTTTGAAATGATTTTCCTCTCGGTGGATGACTAGATGATGGTGCTCCAAGCAGGCCCATTAACAAATACTACACGGATTTCAGTCACGACAACTGCCTCTCTGCTTTCATTAGTAAAGTGGCCTTTTAATTGAGGAGACAGCCTCCACGCGTGTTCCGGGGTGTTGGACAGAGCAAGGACAAGGATGGTGAGAACGTTCTATCGCGCGACCTGAATCGGCGCATCCCTGTTTTGCAGTCATCGGAAGAAAAGGCGAGGGACAAGATTCAGGATTCAAGCTGGAGTTGAGATGCAGCATATTTGCAAAAAAACAACTTTGTTTTTCCTCAAAATCAAACCACTCCAGCTAGCTGGGCTGGCTGTTCATTCTTTTTTAAAAACGACGAAACTAAGGTTCATACTGAAATCACACCGAGCTGGCCGGAGTGCTGCTGGCCTATTTTGAATATGACAACATTCGACAGAACTGCAGGTGAAGTGAAGAACAAATAATGAGCATTCCTCTTGCGTGCAAGCGCACTATATATCCAACCAAAATGAGTATTACAAAACCAACCAACAAACCAATCTGATCATCACCCTTTCCAGCACTAGTTTTACAATGTTCCGCGTTTCTTCTTGTCGTCGTGTTTGCCTGTGTGTGTATGTGTATGTGATTGTGACGTGAGTGGTACACCTACCATCGCCAACCTGGGCTGGGGATGACAATGGAGCCGCCGCCGCCGCTACTCCTGCAGCTTGTCGATGGCCTGGAGGAGGAAGGGCCGGAACCTGGTGAGGTTCACCTTCACGTCCTGCTTCATGATGGTCTCGGCGAGCGCCTGCCACCCCTGCTTGTGCAGCGCCTTGGGGTCGCTGAACACCAGGTGCTCCCTCGGGTACTTGTCCTTGAGGCTCGTCTCCTCCTCGTCCACGTAGTACTCCACGTACCGGAGCTGCATCTCCCGCGCCGGCTGCCCGTAGAAGTTGGTCGCCATCCAGTCCATGTTGCCCCACGGCACGATCTGCAGCACCACCGCCTGCGTCGGCAGGAAGATCTGGTTCGTCAGCCCGGCCCCGTGCACCGCCAGCAGCACGTCCGCGGCGTTCACCAGCGCCGCGAACGCCGCCACGTCCGCGCCCGCCTCCGCCACCGTCACGTTGAACCCCAGCTCCGTCGCCGCCGCCGCCACCTCCTCCAGGTTCAGCAGCTTCCGCGTGCCCCCGCGGGAGATGATCAGCATCTGGGGCCGCATCCCGGGGACCTCCCCGAGCGCCGACGGCCGGTCGCGGCGGAGCGCGTACGCGGAGCGGATGAACCGGTTGTAGTCGACCATGGTGTAGTTGCGCGGGTTGCGGGTCGGGTGGGGGGAGATGATGAGGTCCCGGTCGCGGTACAGGCCGAGGTACCCCGCCGCGAAGCAGTGCACGCCGGCGTCCGCGTCGAAGTTGATGGGGTCGTAGTTGGAGAGCCTGCGCAGCACCGGCGTGTACTTCTGCACCCACCACGGCTTGTAGTTGGTGATGAGCAGCTGCACCTCGCCCTTGAGGTGCGACGCCGTCAGGAACAGCGGGATCAGCGCGTCCGTGTTGTCGTGGAAGAAGTTGTCCGTGTAGCCGGCCACGGAGAACACCACCGCCGGGACGCGGTGCGTCTTCGTGCACTGGGGCGCGGCCGCGGCGGAGGGGACGGACTTGACGGTCACCTCCACCACGGCGGGCAGGAGGAAGTCGTCCTTGCGGGCGTACGGCCGGAGCCGCTTCTCGCCGTTCTCGTCGAACCCGCCGCCGCCCGACGGGTTCACCAGGTACATGGTCTTCTGCTTGGGGCTGATCCGGATGTCGCCGGACAGCTCGCACACCGACGGCCGCGCGTAGGGGAACCCCTCGTCCTCCCCGTTCTCGTCGCAGCTCATCTTTGCTAATGCCGCACCCTCCCCGCCGCCCTCCGCAGCTGAATCCATTCATTCACCAAGAAACAGAGTCGCATTTTTAGAACTGAATTTAGAGCGCGGGCAGATCTCGGACATGTCCAACTAATCTCAAGCAAATTATTAACTGCGTCGACATCAAGTGGGCGACAGATGTTTGCCCAGATCGCAGAGTACAGAGCATTGATGTGTGCAAGAAGCTGCCTGCTGACCTGGGAGTGATGCCAGTTCTGTTCTGCTTTCCAATTAAGGTGCGAGGAGAAAGGAGGTGAGGAAAGGGGCAATAGATTCCTTACATGGATTTGGCACGGAGGTCGCCGCCGCCTCCGCCGCCTTCTCGGCTTCGTCCTCCTTTCTCGAGAGCACCTCCGGCACGCCGGGCTCCTGAGAGCCGGCCGACGCCGGGCCCTCCTCCGGGAAATTGACGGGATCCACGGCGTTGTCGTTCTCGCGGCCGATGAATGTGGTGTCCTCGGCCGGGATGGCATCCGTCGTCTCCGGGACGGAGGAGGACGACGACGACGCCGGCGGGGTGTTCTGCAGCAGGCCGGACGTGTTGGCCGTGCTAGCTGAACGCGGATTCAATTCATCGGCAGCAATTGTTAGATCAGGGAGCAAAGCCAAGCTTAGGGATCAATGGAATGTAATACAGAGTGAGTGGAGCACGCACCGAAGACGGGGGAGTAGATGGCGAAGAGCTTGGCGAGGGAGACGTAGGTGAGGAGCGCGAGGCAGCAGCCGGCGAGGAGGCCGGCGCCGAGCTTCTTGGGCTCGATCTTGGAGGCGAAGCCCCGGAGGCGCGTGGGCGGCCGCCTGTCGCCGGCGCCGCCCGGCAGCTTGGACGGCCGCGAGTACGCCGTCGAGTTCATCCCGGCCGGCCTAGCTCCTCCCCCTCCGCGGGACGCGTCGCACCGGGGATCTACCGGCGCGTAAACAGCGGGGCACACGCGCGCGCGCAGAGAGAGGAGAGAGGGAGAGGGAGAGGGGCTGGACTGGCTCCGTGAGAGGGAAGATGAGGAGGCCGGGGTCAGTGGAGGAAAAGGCGGAAGCTTGGTGGCGGGCGCGGTCGTTGGTGGCGTCGGATTTGAGCTGGGTGGGGTGGGTGTGGCTGAGTTGGGTGCGAGAAAGGGAAAGGGGATCTGCTCGGGGCGTTGCGAGAGAGCCACGCTTGCGGCGGGGGAACGCCGGGCTTGTTGGGGATGAAGACGAGCTGGAGAGAGACGTGCGCACGCGTGCGCTCTACTCAAGAGTGAGCGTGTTTTTTTTTTCTTAGGCCAAACAGTGAGTGCATGTGCTCATTACTTTCTTCACTCAGCTCATAAAAAGCTGAGTAGTTTAAAACTAAAAAACCACATCAATTAATATTTTGGAGTGAGGGGAGTGGTATATATATATATATATATATTTGTTATTATACATGTATACTATTGTATTCAATATATGTATCACATATAAGGTGGAATATTGCTCAGCGTTGCAGTTAATTTCATCATTCAACTTATTGCCAAAAAATTATAGTATATCTACTCTTTATTTGACTACTATCGTGTTTGCGTCTCAACTTATAAAGTTTCCCTACAAACAGAAAAGTTTCTAGAGTTTTCATAGCGTGTCGACAACAACAGTGTGAATGTGTGATAGTGTGCGGGGACAAAACAAAAATACTGTCATGCGTTCACACGTGTACGACTTCGAGCCTCTGGATCTCTTGCTCCATGGGTTATGCATCTACCGTGTTATTCCGTGGCAATGTTCACCTTGGAAGCGAGGATAGCATCAAGATTCATTAAGTAGATCTTATACTGGTCCTTCGAACCGATGGGGTGGTGAGGTTAGGGTCTTTTGTCATGTGGCAAGATCTAATGTCGGATGCTTCAGATATATATAAGTGTTCAACAGCAACAACTGCGGCCCCAGGACGTTGGTCCTTAGGAGTACGTGCATAAAGACTTTTCAGTTGTCATCGATAAGGTTAAGCCGGCTCCGATAAGTGAGCGGCACAACAGCGTGACAATGACTTGTACTGGGGATGGTAGTGATCGTTCGATGGGCTCAGAATCTCGGCGTAATTTTTATTCTGTTTTAGAGCTTTTGTACTTACGGTAAATTTTTATAATAGATTTGATCATTTTCAAGGAAAAAATACTACTTACATTGTGTGCTATTATCAGCTTCTCATCAAATGCAAACAATGTTATTGTACAAACACAAATATTTGTTAATTCGTCGGATTTTACCTATAAAGAGTGGTTTTGATTTATTGTTTTGCTTTACCAAATTGTTTGAAAAGGTAGTTTGTTACTGTAGACATGCTTGCAACACCGAGGAAAGTTCACAAAAGAGCGGCGATGGCGGTGTGCACTAGAGCGCATTTGTGGAGGCCGGCACTTATCCACTTGGGAGAGAGAAGGGGCATGTAGAGGTAATTTTGAGGAGGTAAGAGCATCATAGACCCACAAACTTGCAATGGATGTGATGCTCTAGTCCACAAACTTGCAAAAGGTGACCACCTCATCCCTAAACTTGCAATGTATGTGAAGGTTTAGTCCAGAGCCAATCACAAGCTGACAAATGGCGCCACGCTGGCCATGTCTTGCCACTTTGCTCAGCCTTGTATTTTTACAAAAACGCCCTCCACCTTCATGGAATTCACGTGTGCGGTATGTTTTTTCATATCTATATTTTTTAAACCAAGGGGTGTAAGTGCATCTAGTGCCCCTTAGTGATTTTGGTGTATTGAAGACTTATAGATTAAGGGACTAATGCGTTTATGAGTGTACACTTGTCTATAAGTCTATGAGGTGTTTGATATTTACAGAGAAAGTCGACCCCTAAAAATGAAGTTCTTCGACTAATGACTTTGGTATTCTGAAGACTTTTTGAAGACTTTGAAAGTGAAGAAATTGGTGTGTCCTTGGAAACTTGGTATTCATTCGAGGAATATGAAGCGTGAAGATTTTTGTTTTTGTAGTTTCATTTTCTCTTTCTTGAGTCATACGAAACACCGTACTGTTAAAGGGGGTCGAGGAAATACTAAGGAAAAAATTCCATGTGATGCTCAACTCAAAATCCTACACCTATCAATCCCTTCGAGTGAAGCCATTGGAAATCTCATACAGTTCAGTCAATTTCTTTAGTGACAGAGACGAAGTTCTTCTGGTCTCTGAGAAATTTGTTCTGACTGAGGAGTTAGGAATTCGCCAGTGCGGATTGCCTACACAGTGAGGAACATGATAGCCCTGAGGATTTTGCTACTCAAAATTCCGACCATTGCTGTGTTATGCGCCAGCTGTCCCAAAATATCTATCCACCTAATGGTTATATCATTGAAGGGCATTTATGTCTTATCATGTCGGGCTGCTCCCTAGGCTATAAATAGCCGCCTCCTACAACCACTAGCTGGTTGGCTGCTCCGAGAGAAACTGGACTTGTCATTTGAGAGCAACCCATCCTCCGAGGACTTTGAGTGAAAATCGTCGAGTGAGGAAAAACCCAAAACCCAAACACCTACAAACCCCAAGTGATTGAGCATCACTGAAGAGATTGATCCTGCGTGGATACGACGCTTGTTACCTTTGAAGACGGTGCTTCTTCCAGGCGGTTAGGCATCATGGTCTAGAGCATCCAAGAGGAATTGTGGATCGCCGAGTGACCAAGTTTGTGAAGGTTTGGAAGTCGCCTGAAGACTTACCACGAGTGATTGGGCGAGGTCTGTGTGACCTTAGCTCAAGGAGAATACGGTGAGGACTGGATGTCCTGAGCTGCGTGTTCAGGACTGGGTGTCCGGGACTGTGTGTCCTCGAGTTTAAATACTCAGCCGCTCCAACCAGACGTACAACTGAGACAGCAGTTGGAACTGGTCTACCAAATCATTGTCTTCACCAAGCTTACTGGTTCCATTTCCTCAACTCTTTCATTTCCTCATAAATGTGTTGTGTGCTTGTTCATATCTGTGCTTGAAGACTTTGACTGAAGACTTTCTCAATTTCCTCAGTTCAATATTTTCAATCTGGTTATCTTCATCCTGTGTTATCCTGTGCTTACGCTTCCTGTACTTTGTGCCTGTCTTCATTTCATCATGATGACTATGCATGTATTCTGTTATATTTACTTTAGAGTACTTATTCCACTGCTAGTAGTTCTTCGCTAAGGAATTTCCTCACCGGCAAATTCCTCAGTGAAGAATTTCATTAAAAAACGCCTATTCACCCTCCCTCTAGTCGATATAACGCACTTTCAATTGGTATCAGAGCAAGGTACTCCCTTGTTCTATGTGATTTTGGTTTAATCGCCTAGAGTTTTAGTTATGTCGACCGCAGGTATGATCAAGGTCTCTGTTGGGTGTCCTACCTTCGATGGGACAGACTACCCCTACTGGAATAATAAGGTGCGAATGTGCATCTTGAGGCAATTGATAACGATCTCTGGTATGTTGTGGAAAATGGTGTTCCCTCAGTCACACCTTCTCTAAATGCTGCTGATGTGAAGAGATTCAAGCAACTCGACTCTCAAGCGAAGAATATCATATGTGGCCATCTGAGTAAAGGACAGTATGGCAGAGTGAGTGCTTTGGAGACAGTGAAGCTTATCTGGGACAGGTTGTCCAAAGTGAATGAAGGAGTCTCAACACAGCGTGACTCTCGAGTTGATGTTCTTCGCAATCTCTTCAACCGCTTCAAAAGACTCGATAATGAAAATGTTCAACAAACCTTCGATCTCCTCACTGACATCTCAAATAAGCTTCAATCACTTGGTGCCACTGATATCACCGACCATGAGGTGGTGAAGAAATTGCTGAGATCGCTTGATTCCTCATTTGACACTCTGGCATTGATGATACAAGAACGTGCTGATTACAAGTCACTTGATCCCGCTGATATTCTCGAGAGGCTAAATACTCATGAGTCCCAACTTGCTGAAAAAAGAGATCTCTATGGTTCGAGCTATGGCAGATCACGCGTGTTGGGGAACGTAGCAGAAATTCAAAATTTTCCTACGTGTCACCAAGATCTATCTATGGAGAAACTAGCAACGAGGGGAAAGGAGAGTGCATCTACATACCCTTGTAGATCGCTAAGCGGAAGCGTTCAAGTGAACGGGGTTGATGGAGTCATACTCGTCGTGATTCAAATCACCGATGACCAAGTGCCGAACGGACGGCACCTCCGCGTTCAACACACGTACAGCCCGGTGACGTCTCCCACGCCTTGATCCAGCAAGGAGAGAGGGAGAGGTTGAGGAAGACTTCATCCAACAGCAGCACAACGGCGTGGTGGTGATGGAGGAGCGTGGCAATCCTGCAGGGCTTCGCCAAGCACCACAGAAGAGGAGGAAGAAGAGACGCAGGGCTGCACCAAGAGGGAGATCGAATCTTGTGTTGTGGGCAGCCCCCTAGGCCTCATATATATAGGGGAAGGGGAGGGCTGCGCCCCCTCTAGGGTTTCCACACCCTAGGGGTGGCGGCCAGCCCTAGATGGGAACTAAAGGGGCGACCAAGGGGGGGGAGAGGGGAAGGAACCCACTAGGTGGGCCTTAAGGCCCAACTGGACTAGGGTTTGCCCCCTCCCACTCATCCTTGCGCCTTGGGCCCCTTGTGGGGGGAGCACCAGCCCTCCTAGGGGCTGGTCCCCTCCCACACTTGGCCCACGCAGCCTTCTGGGGTAGGTGGCCCCACTTGGTGGACCCCCGGGACCCTCCCGGTGGTCCCGGTACATTACCGATAAACCCCGAAACCTTTCCGGTGACCAAAACAGGACTTCCCATATATAAATCTTTACCTCCGGACCATTCCGGAACTCCTCGTGACGTCCGGGATCTCATCCGGGACTCCAAACAACATTCGGTAACCACATACTAACTTCCTTTATAACCCTAGCGTCATCGAACCTTAAGTGTGTAGACCCTACGGGTTCGGGAGACATGCAGACATGACCGAGACGTTCTCCGATCAATAACCAACAGCGGGATCTGGATACCCATGTTGGCTCCCACACGTTCCACGATGATCTCATCGGATGAACCACGATGTCAAGGACTTAATCAATCCCGTATACAATTCCCTTTGTCTATCGGTACGATACTTGCCCGAGATTCGATCGTCGGTATCACGATACCTTGTTCAATCTCGTTACCGGCAAGTCTCTTTACTCGTTCCACAGCACATCATCCCGTGATCAACTCCTTGATCACATTGTGCACATTATGATGATGTCCTACCGAGTGGGCCCAGAGATACCTCTCCGTTTACACGGAGTGACAAATCCCAGTCTCGATTCGTGCCAACCCAACAGACACTTTCAGAGATACCCGTAGTGTACCTTTATAGCCACCCAGTTACGTTGTGACGTTTGGCACACCCAAAGTATTCCTACGGTATCCGGGAGTTGCACAATCTCATGGTCTAAGGAAATGATACTTGACATTAGCAAAGCTTTAGCATACGAACTACACGATCTAGTGCTATGCTTAGGATTGGGTCTTGTCCATCACATCATTCTTCTAATGATGTGATCCCGTTATCAACGACATCCAATGTCCATGGTTAGGAAACCGTAACCATCTATTGATCAACGAGCTAGTCAACTAGAGGCTTACTAGGGACATGGTGTTGTCTATGTATCCACACATGTATCTGAGTTTCCTATCAATACAATTATAGCATGGATAATAAACGATTATCATGAACAAGGAAATATAATAATAACTTAATTTATTATTGCCTCTAGGGCATATTTCCAACAGTCTCCCACTTGCACTAGAGTCAATAATCCAGTTCACATCGCTATGTGATTAATACTCAAGGTCACATCCCCATGTGACTAACACCCAAGAGTTTACTAGAGTCAGTAGTCTAGTTCACAGCACTTATGTGATTAACACTCAATGAGTTCTAGGTTTGATCATGTTGCTTGTGAGAGAGGTTTTAGTCAACGGGTCTGAACCTTTCAGATCCGTGTGTGCTTTACAAATCTCTATGTCATCTCCTAGATGTAGCTACCACGTTCTATTTGGAGCTATTCCAAATAACCGTTCTACTTGGAGCTATTCTAAATTGTTGCTCCATTATACGTATCCGGTATCTCTAATCAGAGCTATCCGGATAGGTGTTAAGCTTGCATCGACGTAACCCTTTACGACGAACTCTTTTACCACCTCCATAATCGAGAAAAATTCCTTAGTCCACTAGTTACTAAGGATAACTTTGACCGCTGTCCTGCGATCCATTCTTGGATCACTCTTGTACCCCTTGACTGACTCATGGCAAGGCACACTTCAGGTGCGGTACACAGCATAGCATACTGTAGAGCCTATGTCTTAAGCATTGGGGACGACCTTCGTCCTTTCTCTCTATTCTGCCGTGGTCGAGCTTTAAGTCTTAACTTCATACCTTACAACTCTGGCAAGAACTCCTTCTTTGACTGATCCATCTTGAACACCTTCAAGATCATGTCAAGGTATGTGCTCATTTGAAAGTACCATTAAGCGTTTTGATCTATCCTTATAGATCTTGATGCTCAATGTTCAAGTAGCTTAATCCAGGCTTTCCATTGAAAAACACTTTCCAAATAACCCTATATGCTTTCTTAGAAATTCTACGTCATTTCGGATCAACAATATGTCATCCACATATACTTATCAGAAATGTCATAGTGCTCCCACTCACTTCTTTGGAAATACAAGTTTCTCATAAACTTTGTATACACCAAAATCTTTGATCATCTCATCAAAGCACACATTCCAACTCCGAGATGCTTACTCCAGTCCTTAGAAGGATTGCTGGAGCTTTGCATACTTATTAGCATATTTCAGGATTGACAAAACCTTCCGGTTGTATCACATACAACCTTTCCTCATAAATCGTCGAGGAAACAATGTTTTGACATCCTATCTGCAAGATTTCATAAATAGTGCAGTAACTGCTAATATAATTCCAACAGACTTTTAGCATCGCTACAGGTGAGAAAGTCTCATCGTAGTCAACTCCTTGAACTTGTCGAAAACATCTTAACGACAAGTCGAGCTTTCTTAATGGTGACATTTACCATCATTGTCCGTCTTCCTTTTAAAATCCATCTGTACTCAACAGCCTTATGACCATCAAGTAGTTCTTCCAAAGTCTACACTTTGTTTTCATACATGGATCCTCTCTCAGATTTTATGGCCTCGAGCCATTTTATCGGAATCCGGGCCCACCATCGCTTCTCCATAGCTCATAGGTTCATTGTTGTCTAGCAACATGACTTCCAAGACAAGATTACGTACCACTCTTAAGTAGTACGCATCCTTGTCATCCTACGAGGTTTGGGAGTGACTTGATCCGAAGTCTCGTGATCAATATCATAAGCTTCCACTTCAATTGGTGTAGGTGCCACAGGAACAATTTTCTGTGCCCTGCCACACACTAGTTGAAGAGATGGTTCAATAACCTCATCAAGTTTCCACCATCCTCCCACTCAATTCTTTCGAGAGAAACTTTTCCTCGAGAAAGGACCCGATTCTAGAAACAATCCCTTATTGCTTTCGAATCTGAGACAGGAGGTATACCCAACTGTTTTGGGTGTCCTATGAAGATGCATTTATCCGCTTTGGGTTCGAGCTTATCAGCCTAAAACTTTTTCACATAAGCGTCGCAGCCCCAAACCTTTTAAGAAATGATAGCTCAGGTTTCTTTAAACCATAGTTCATACGGTGTCATCTCATCAGAATTACGTGGTGCCCTATTTAAAGTGAATGTGGTTGTCTCTAATGCCTAACCCATAAACTATTGTGGTAATTCGATAAGAGACATCATGGTATGCATCATATCCAATAGGGTGCAGTTATGATGTTCGGACACACCATCACACTATGGTGTTCCAGGCTGTATCAGTTGTGAAACAATTTCCACAATGTCTTAATTCTGTGCCAAACTCGTAATTCAGATATTCATCTCTATGATCATATCATAGATACTTTATCCTCTTGTCACGACGATCTTTCAACTTCACCCTGAAATTACTTGAACCTTTCAATAATTCAGACTCGTGATTCATCAAGTAAATATACTCAACATCTACTCAAATCATCTGTGAAGTGAGAACATAACGATATCCACTACACGCCTCAGCACTCATTGGACTGCACACATAAAAATGTATTACTTCCAACAAGTTGCTTTCTAGTTCCATTTTACTGAAACCGAGGCTTTCAGTCATCTTGCCCATGTGGTATGATTTGCATGTCTCAACTGATTCAAAATCAAGTGAGTCCAAACGGTCCATTTGCATGGAGTTTCTTCATGCATATACACCAATAGACATGGTTCGCATGTCTCAAACTTTTCAAAAACGAGTGAGTCCAAAGATCCATCAATATGGAGCTTCCTCATGCGTTTTATACCGATATGACTTACGTGGCAGTGCCACAAGTAGGTGGTACTATCATTACTATCTTTTGGCATGAACATGTGTATCACTACGATCGAGATTCAATAAACCATTCAATTTAGGTGTAAGACCATTGAAGGTATTATTCAAATAAACAGAGTAACCATTATTCTCCTTAAATGAATAACCGTATTGCGATAGACATAATCCAATCATGTCTATGCTCAACGCAAACACCAAAATCTCGATGATAGAGGGAGCGTGCGATGCTTGATCACATCAACATTGGAAACACTTCCAACACATATCATCAGCTCACCTTTAGCTAGTCTCCGTTTATTTCGTAGCTTTTATTTCGAGTTACTAACACTTAGCAACCGAACCGGTATCTAATACCCTGGTGCTACTAGGAGTACTAGTAAAGTACACATCAACACAATGTATATCCAATATACTTCTATCGACCTTGCCAGCCTTCTTATCTACCAAGTATCTAGGGTAATTCCGCTCCAGTGGTTGTTCCCCTTATTACAGAAGCACTTAGTCTCGGGTTTGGGTTCAACCTTGGGTTTCTTCATTAGAGCAGCAGCTGAATTGCTGTTTCATGAAGTATCCCTTTGTGCCCTTGCCCTTCTTGAAACTAGTGGTTTCACCAACCATCAACAATTGATGCTCCTTCTTGATTTCTACTTTTGTGGTGTCAAACATCACGAATATCTCAAGGATCATCATTTATGTCCCTGATATATCATAGTTCATCACGAAGCTCTAGCAGCTTGGTGGTAATGACTTTGGAGAAACATCACTATCTCATCTGGAAGATCAACTCCCACTTGATTCAAATGATTGTTGTATTCAGACAATCTGAGCACAAGCTCAACAATTGAGATTTTCTCCCTTAGTATGTAGGCTAGAAGAACCGTCGGAGGTCTTATACCTCTTGACATGGGCACGAGCCTGAAATCCCAATTTCAGCCCTCGAAACATCTCATATGTTTCGCGACGTTTCAAAACTATCTTTCGTGCCTCAACTCTAAACCGTTTAACTGAACTATCATGTAGTTATCAAAACGTGTATGTCAGATGTTCGCAACATCTACAGACGACGTTCGAGGTTCAGCACACTGAGCGGTGCATTAAGGACATAAGCCTTCTAAGAAGCAATGAGGACAATCCTCAGTTTACGGACCTAGTCCGCATAATTGCTACTATCAACTTTCAACTAATATTTCTCTAGGAACATATCTAAATAGTAGAACTATAGCGTGAGCTACGACATAATTTGCAAAATCCTTTTGACTATGTTTAGGATAATTAAGTTCATCTTATGAACTCCCACTCAGATAGACATCCCTCTAGTCATCTAAGTGATTACATGATCCGAGTCAACTAGGCCGTGTTCGATCATCACGTGAGATGGACTAGTCAACATCGGTGAACATCTTCATGTTGATCGTATCTTCTATACGACTCATGCTCGACCTTTCGGTCTTCTGTGTTCCGAGGCCATGTCTGTACATGCTAGGCTCGTCAAGTCAACCTAAGTGTTTGCATGTGTTTCGAGGCCATGTCTGTACATGCTAGGCTCGTCAACACCCGTTGTATGTGAACGTTATAATCTATCACACCCGATCATCACGTGGTGCTTCGAAACGACGAACTGTAGCAACGGTGCACAGTTAGGGGAGAACACTTCTTGAAATTTTAATGAGGGATCATCTTATTTACTACCGTTGTTCTAAGCAAATAAGATGTATAAACATGATAAACATCACATGCAATCAAATAGTGACATGATATGGCCAATATCACTTTGCTCCTTTTGATCTCCATCTTCGGGGCTCCATGATCATCATCGTCACCGGCATGACACCATGATCTCCATCATCATGATCTCCATCATCGTGTCTTCTTGAAGTTGTCACGTCATCTATTACTTCTACTACTACAGCTAACGGTTAGCAATAAAGTAAAGTAATTACATGACGTTTATGTTGACACGCAGGTCATAAATAAATAAAGACAACTCCTATGGCTCCTGCCGGTTGTCATATTCATCGACATGCAAGTCGTGATTCCTATTACAAGAACATGATCAATCTCATACATCACATATATCATTCATCACATCCTTTGGCCATATCACATCACATGGCATACCCTGCAAAAACAAGTTAGACGTCCTCTAATTGTTGTTTGCATGTTTTACGTGGCTGCTATGGGTTACTAGCAAGAACGTTTCTTACCTACGCAAAGACCACAACGTGATATGCCAATTGCTATTTACCCTTCATAAGGACCCTTTTCATCGAATCCGATCCGACTAAAGTGGGAGAGACAGACACCCGCTAGCCACCTTATGCAACTAGTGCATGTCAGTCGGTGGAACCAGTCTCACGTAAGAGTACGTGTAAGGTCGGTCCGGGCCGCTTCATCCCACGATGCCGCCGAATCAAGATAAGACTAGTAACGGCAAGCATATTGAACAAAATCAACGCCCACAACTACTTTGTGTTCTACTCGTGCATAGAATCTACGCAACAGACCTAGCTCTGATACCACTGTTGGGGAACGTAGCAGAAATTCAAAATTTTCCTACGTGTCACCAAGATCTATCTATGGAGAAACTAGCAACGAGGGGAAAGGAGAGTGCATCTACATACCCTTGTAGATCGCTAAGTGGAAGCGTTCAAGTGAACGGGGTTGATGGAGTCGTACTCGTCGTGATTCAAATCACCGATGACCAAGTGCCGAACGGACGGCACCTCCGCGTTCAACACACGTACAGCCCGGTGACGTCTCCCACGCCTTGATCCAGCAAGGAGAGAGGGAGAGGTTGAGGAAGACTTCATCCAACAGCAGCACAACGGCGTGGTGGTGATGGAGGAGCGTGGCAATCCTGCAGGGCTTCGCCAAGCACCACAGAAGAGGAGGAAGAAGAGACGCAGGGCTGCACCAAGAGGGAGATCGAATCTTGTGTTGTGGGCAGCCCCCTAGGCCTCATATATATAGGGGAAGGGGAGGGCTGCGCCCCCTCTAGGGTTTCCACACCCTAGGGGTGGCGGCCAGCCCTAGATGGGAACCAAAGGGGCGGCCAAGGGGGGGGGGGAGAGGGGAAGGAACCCACTAGGTGGGCCTTAAGGCCCAACTGGACTAGGGTTTGCCCCCTCCCACTCATCCTTGCGCCTTGGGCCCCTTGTGGGGGAGCACCAGCCCTCCTAGGGGCTGGTACCCTCCCACACTTGGCCCACGCAGCCTTCTGGGGCAGGTGGCCCCACTTGGTGGACCCCCGGGACCCTCCCGGTGGTCCCGGTACATTACCGATAAACCCCGAAACCTTTCCGGTGACCAAAACAGGACTTCCCATATATAAATCTTTACCTCCGGACCATTCCGGAACTCCTCGTGACGTCCGGGATCTCATCCAGGACTCCAAACAACATTCGGTAACCACATACTAACTTCCTTTATAACCCTAGCGTCATCGAACCTTAAGTGTGTAGACCCTACGGGTTCGGGAGACATGCAGACATGACCGAGACGTTCTCCGATCAATAACCAACAGCGGGATCTGGATACCCATGTTGGCTCCCACACGTTCCACGATGATCTCATTGGATGAACCACGATGTCAAGGACTTAATCAATCCCGTATACAATTCCCTTTGTCTATCGGTACGATACTTGCCCGAGATTCGATCGTCGGTATCACGATACCTTGTTCAATCTCGTTACCGGCAAGTCTCTTTACTCGTTCCACAGCACATCATCCCGTGATCAACTCCTTGATCACATTGTGCACATTATGATGATGTCCTACCGAGTGGGCCCAGAGATACCTCTCCGTTTACACGGAGTGACAAATCCCAGTCTCGATTCGTGCCAACCCAACAGACACTTTCAGAGATACCCGTAGTGTACCTTTATAGCCACCCAGTTACGTTGTGACGTTTGGCACACCCAAAGTATTCCTACGGTATCCGGGAGTTGCACAATCTCATGGTCTAAGGAAATGATACTTGACATTAGCAAAGCTTTAGCATACGAACTACACGATCTAGTGTTATGCTTAGGATTGGGTCTTGTCCATCACATCATTCTTCTAATGATGTGATCCCGTTATCAACGACATCCAATGTCCATGGTTAGGAAACCGTAACCATCTATTGATCAACGAGCTAGTCAACTAGAGGCTTACTAGGGACATGGTGTTGTCTATGTATCCACACATGTATCTGAGTTTCCTATCAATACAATTATAGCATGGATAATAAACGATTATCATGAACAAGGAAATATAATAATAACTTAATTTATTATTGCCTCTAGGGCATATTTCCAACAACGCGCACTGAAGGCCAAGGCGGTATCCGGGTCCAAAGATGAAGACTCTGGTAGCAGCCTTGGTGATCCTGAAGAACTAAGCCATGATCCGGCTCTGCTCGTGAAGAAGTTCCAAAAATTCTCAAGACGTGGTCGCCTTGGAAGACCCTCAAGGAGGAATGATTCCTCATCCAGTGACTACAAGAGGAGGCTCTATCACAAATGCAAAAAAACCCTGAACATTACATTCAAGATTGTCCTCAATGGGAAAAGGAATCAAAGAAGAAGAAATACAAAGATTATAGTTCTGATGATGCAAAGAAAAAGAAGAAATCCACAAAATCTTTATCATCAAAATCCTCAAAGTCTTCATATCACAAGAAAAGCAGCTCCAAGAAGGCTAGAACATTCATTGGCAAGGAAATGGACTCTGAGGCTGAATCTGAAGAAAATGAGGAAGAGGAGTCATCTGAGGAGTCCGAATCCGGAGTGGCAAGCCTAGCTCTCGCCACTGCATTCGTCAGCAAGTCTATCTTCAACACTGAAGAAAATGACCTCACCAACAAGGCTGATGAAGGCGATGATGACTACGCTCCCACCTATTGCTTCATGGCAAAGGGTGCCAAGGTACTCAAATATACCTCCTCTGAATCAAGTGAAAATAAATCTGATGAAAACCTTAAGCCCAACTATTCTAAACTTGCTAAGATTGCTGTAAAACAATAAAGGGCTCTTGAAAAGGTTCAAAACATGCTAGACAAAAATGATGATATGTTGGGTGAAGAAATGGATCGCACTAAAGCCTTGACTGAAAATCTTCAGAGACTTCAGACTAGGTTTGACAATCTTCAAGGTCATCATAACACTCTCTTATCCGATCATGAGAAGCTTTCTTATGAATTTCTTCAAAGAAAGAAAGACCTTAAGAAGCTAAGATTGAGTTATGAAGATCTTCAGAAGGAGCGTGATTCATTACTTGCTCAACAAATCAGCGCATCTCAGGAAGAATTTGTTCCTCCATGTTTGAAATGCATTGAACGTGAATCTTCTAATTCTTCACCTGAATGTTCAAATGCTGCTAATGTTTCAAATTCTTCACATGCCTCTGCTATCACTAATTCCTCATCTGAAGACATTGCTAGTATCACTGACGATGCAGGGCTGAAGAAATTGTACATGGCAGGCATGTACAAAAGCCTCAAAGGGCATCCAACTCTTTGTGATGTGCTTAAAAAGCAGATCCTCAACAGGAACCCTAGGAAAGAGGGTGTTGCCTTTGAGAGGAAACTCAACGCTAATGGTACATATTGGAAGCCTGAGCAGTACCCCAAAACTACATGGGTTGCTGCAAAGGGACCTCCAGTTGATCCATCTAACCTATTTGGATATGCATGTGAATCTCCTCATTCTAATGATGAGTCATTTGACTCCAACTACAAACTGTTCAAAAATCAGAATGGTGAAGTATTTGCTAGATATGTTGGCACTAACTGCAGGAACGGTCCTCCTATGAAGAAAATCTGGGTTCTCAAAAGATGCCTTGAAAATCTTCAAGTGAATGTCATCATGACGCCACCTGTGAAGATTAGGAACCCCGGATCAAATTCTTCATATGGACCAAATTCTTCATATGGATCCAAGTCCTCATGCGGACCAAACTCCTCACATGGATCAAATTCCTCAAAAGGATCAAAGTCCTCAAATGAACATCATTGTGTTAACCCGTCTGTTTCACAGGGAAAATCTAAGGATTATGGATATGTGCATTATTCTTCAAATTATTATGTCCATAAGTCCTCGAAGAATTTCTCTGCTTACTCGTATGCTTATTCTAACCCCTCTTATGTGAAACGAAATGGACTGGCTTATATGCCATCCTTCTCATATGGAGCTCACAGAATGATGAACTCTTTGCCATCCCTTCAGATGTGGGTGGTGAAGAAAAAGAACTAATCTCTTCTGCAGGGTCAGGTCTCCGGACGTACATAATCGTCTGAAGAATTTGCTGGAGACCTGAGAATGCCTGATAAGACGCAGGCTAATCATGAAGAAATGAACTTTCTCACGTCCTCATATTGTTTTATCTGTTCTTTTGCTGGATGAAATTGGTCTGATGAATTGATGTCATATTCTTCACTCATGAAGTATATGAGTTTGTAAGCTGCACTAATTCATCTACAGGATGATCAATCCAAAGCCATTGAGTGGGTCCTCGATAGTGGATGTACAAATCACATGACTGGTGACAAGAATCTATTGATGGATGCTCCATTATCTCCGTCGCATCTGAAGCATATCATCTTTGCTGACAAAGGCAAAAGTCAGGTATTGGGTCTAGGTAAGGTTGCAATCAAAAAGGATCGACACATGAACAAAGTCATGCTTGTTGAGTCCTTAGGATACAACCTTATGTCTGTCTTAATGCTTTGTGATCTTGATATGGTTGTTGTCTTTGGCAAGTACCGTTGTGTTGTGGTTATGGAAGCTGACAATTCCAAAGTCTTCGAAGGCTTTAGGAGAGGAGACCTGTATATTGTTGATTTCTCTACAGGACCACAACCAGTCGTGTGTCTACTTGCAAAAGCTTCAGAAGGCTGGCTCTGGCATCGACGACTTGGTCATGCAGGCATGAGAAATTTGCACATGCTTGCGAAGAAGAAGCATGTAATTGGCATCGAGAATGTCAAATTCCTCAAAGATCACCTATGTGGAGCCTGTGAAGCTGGGAAGATGACAAAGGCCAAGCATCCAGCGAAGACTATCATGACCACCACTCGCCCATTTGAATTGCTTCACATGGATCTCTTCGGTCCTAATCATTATTCTGCTGTTTCAAATGAAGCATCTCAATATGGCTTTGTTATTGTTGATGATTACTCTCGTTATACATGGGTACACCTTGTTACTTACAAACATGAAGTGTAGGAAGTCTTCAAACGATTTTCCTCGAGGGCTTCAACCAACTTTGGTTTGAAGATCAAGCACATTAGAAATGACAATGGCATTGAGTTCAAGAATTCTGGTCTTGATGACTATCTTGATGAACTTGGTATTACTCATGAGTTATCTGCTTCTTATACTCCTCGGCCGAACGGCGTCGTGGAGCGCAAGAACATGACTCTTGCTGAGATGGCTCGCACTATGCTTGATGAATACAAAACGCCTCGTCGTTTCTGGACTAAGGCAATTGATACTGCGTGCCACATCATCAATAGAGTATATCTTCACAAATTCTTCAAGAAGACTGCCTATGAACTCCTCACTGATAAGAAACCCAATGTAAGTTATTTCAAAGTCTTCGGTGCTAAATGTTGGATTAGAGATCCTCATCACAACTCAAAATTTGCACTGAAAGCATATGAAGGTTTTATGCTTGGTTACGGAAAGGACTCGCACACCTACAGAGTCTTCAACAACGTTCTTCACAAGGTTATTGAAACTATAGATGTGCGGTTCGATGAAACTAATGGCTCGCAAAGAGAGCACCTACCTACTGTGATAGATGAACCAGCACCTGAGGAAACTATCAAGTTCAAGGCTACTGAGGATGTCATTCCCACTGAAGAATCTGCTGAAGAATTCATTCCAGAACATGAAGAACGTCGAGCTAATGCACCTGAAGAAAATACTGAAGAAAATGATGCTGAAGAGAATACTGATCAAATTCTTCATCGACAACTAGCTCATCCTCGCATTGCAAAAGAAGTGCAAGTTGAAAAGATTATCAATGACATCAAAGCGCCAGGTCCTCTCACACACTCAAAAGATTCACATTTATCTAACTTTTGTGGGCACTATGCTTTTGTCTCTATTACAGAGCCCACTAAGGTAGATGAAGCATTTCTGGAGCCTGAGTGGATTCAGGCCATGCAAGAAGAATTACATTAGTTCGAGCTCAACAATGTCTATGAACTGGTCAAACGTCCAGATCCTCGCAAGCACAATATCATTGGCACAAAGTGGATTTACCGCGATAAGTAAGATGAAAACGGCCTTGTGGTGAGGAATAAGGCACGGCTTGTAGCTCAAGACTACACACAGGTTGAAGGAATTGATTTCGATAAAACTTTTGCACCTATTGCTAGACTTGAGGCTATTCGCATATTACTTGCTTATGCTAACCATCATGATATCACTTTATATCAAACAGATGTGAAAAGTGCATTCCTCAATGGTAAGCTTGAGGAAAAAGTATATGTTGCTCAACCCCCAGGTTTTGAAGATCCAAAGAATCCTGACAAAGTCTTCAGACTCAACGAAGCCCTCTATGGTCTCAAGTAGGCCCCACGGACGTGGTATGATACCTTGAAGGAATTCCTCATGACGAAAGGCTTCAAACCCGGTTCACTCAACCCTATTCTTTTCACCAAATCTTATGATGGTGAATTGTTTGTGTGCCAAATATATGTTGATGATATTATCTTTGGCTGTACTGACCAATGTTATAGTGATGAGTTTGCCTATATGACGAGTGAAGAATATCAAATGTCTATGATGGGAGAGTTGAAATTCTTCTTAGGTCTTCAAATTCGTCAACAACGCAATGACATATTCATATCTCAGGAGAAATACCTCAAGGATGTACTAAGGAAATTCGGCATGCAAGATTGCAAAGGAGTCAAAATTCCTATGCCCACAAATGGCCATCTGTGCACTGATAAAAATGGTATTGACTTCAATCATAAGGTATACCGCTCCATGATTGGTTATTTATTGTACTTATATGCATCCAGGCCAGATATAATGCTTAGTGTTTGCATGTGTGCCCGATTTCAAGCTACACCGAAGGAATCACACCATAAGGCTGTGAAGCATATTTTTCGATATCTAGCTCACACACCAATACTTGGATTATGGTACCCCAAAGGCTCGGCTTTTGATCTTATTGGATATTCTGACTCTGACTATGCTGGTGATCGTGTGGAACGCAAGTCAACATCTGGTACATGTCATTTCCTCGGACGATCCTTGGTCTGTTGGTCTTCGAAGAAACAGAACCGCGTATCACTATCTACTGCTAAAGCTGAGTACATTGCCGCCGGCTCTTGCTGTGCTCAATTGCTATGGATGAAGCAAACTCTCAAGGACTACGGCGTCAACATGAAGAATGTGCCTCTCTTTTGTGACAATGAGAGTGCCATCAAGATTGCTCACAACCCAATTCAACACTCGAAGACAAAGCACATTCAGATTCGTCGTCATTTTCTTCGTGATCATGTGTTGAAGGGCGACATTTCTATTGGGCATGTGAAGACTGAAGAACAGCTAGCCGATATCTCTACAAAGCCCTTGGATGAGAAGAGATTTAGTAAGTTGCGGTGTGAGCTAAATATCCTAAAATCTTTGAATGTTCTTTGAAAAAGACACTCATCCTAACACTTATGCAAAATTGATGACTTAGATGTGCAACACATGACGAAACATTTTTCTTCAATCAATGAAGAATAACACTCTTAGTGTGAAGAAATTAACGAAGAATTTGATTCTCAGAACCCTACGATAATTGTACGCGGTGTCTGAAATCATCATTCTTATCCGGTGGGTCACGCCACCACCAAAAGTTGAAATTCCTCAATTGATCATATTCTTCAACTTTGCATTGTTTTCACTGTTTCCGTCGTTTTTCTTTGTTAGCTATATATATATATATATATATATATATATATATGAGTTTATGTCCTCTACAACATTCACTTATTGCTAATTCTTCAAGTTGGTTTTTCTGCTAAGTGAATGTGATCGGACCCTTCCCCCTCTATGCTATACACAACCCAATCTATTCATAAATTCTTCATGTGCGTTCTATTTGAAACTCGTTCGAGATCTTCACTCTGTCCTTGTCAGCTGAAGAAATCGCGAATGAAACTTTAAAACCTATCTTATCTAAATTTTCGGCTTTATCGCTCAAACCGTTCCACATCCCACGATATACTTATCCACTCACCCACGATATAACACGATCTCCACTTCTCACTACGTGGGTGACATATGTCATGCGAATGAGAAGGGTCAGGGGCACGTTCGCTCAATTTCTTCGGGCGAGCAGTTTTTCACCGTGGCTATAAATACCCCTCCTTCCCTTCCTCACTTATTTTACTCCGCTCGGCCTCTCTCTAGCTCAAGCTTCTCAAACCCTAGCGCCGCTGCTACTTCATCGCTGCCGGTGAGGAAGAGCTTCACTGCCTCGACCTCGTCGCCGACGTCCTCGCGCCGACCGCGGAAATCTTCACTCTGTCGCCGCCGTAGCTGTCTTCCTCCGCCAAGTTAGGGCGTGGAAGACCTACACAGACGAACTTCACCTCTCCACTTCACTGTTCGTCGTGTTCTTCGTCCAGGGTAATTAAAAGTTACTTTTACTGCCCTCATTGATTCGAATGATTATCTTCAAAATCTTCAAAGGTGTTTTTCTTCATAACTTCATACACTAAACACCTCACAAGTCATCTGTTCTTAATTCGTTTCTCTAAGCATCATTTTTCTTCAAGATTCCTCAATTGTGTGGATCTTTGATCTATACAACTCTGGAACCTAAGACAAAGAACACTTAGTGAAATTCTTCAAGACTCATCTGGTCAAATTCCTCAAACTTGTTCTTTTTGAAAAACCTTCTGAGAATGCATATGACCTCTTCAAATTCCTCGCAACTATACTCTGTTCACGGGTACTCATGTCAGCTGCTGAATCACTAGGTTCTCGTCAACTTAACTCATTTGCAGCGTTCCTCGAAGAAAAGTTGCATACTTCTTCAGAGAATTTGATTGTTCAAATTCCTCTACTGAAGAAAATGGCTGATGGTAAAAGTCCACAGAAAGGAGGAAAGAAGCATGAGGTCATGACTGTCTTTGAAATCTCTGAGGACATATACAAAAATTACTGCACTCCTGATGAGGCCAAGTTTGGAAAAGAGGACAAAAATCAGTGCAAGGTGCGCATACAGAGGATAGAAAGGAGATGGGCAAGAGAATGGAGGGAGTACAGGTATGTAACTCCAAAGTACATGAAGAAATTCGCACTCAATCCTCCATGCCCAAGAGCTCCATTGGCACCTGGCCAAATAGCTGATCCCACCAGCCTCAAGCGCGGTGAGGACTATCCTGATGAATGGGCCAAGCGCCAAGCCAAGTTGGCTAAGCAATCCAGAGAAGCAGTGAGGAAATTCAATGAAGACTCTGCCTCTGCTGAGGCCTCTGCTGTCAAGCCGAAGAAGGCTATGTCAAAGAAGCCTGCGCGCAAGCCAAGTGCTTCACCAACAATGCCCTCAAGGCCAAGCTCATTAGCAATGCTCTCACGGCCAGAATCCTCAAAGCCCTCATGGCCAATTCCTCATGCTGCTCCTGTTTCTCAAAAGTCCTCAGCTCCTCCGCCAAAGTATTCGATAGCTCCGACTCAATCCTCGGCACCTGTGCATCTCGCCTCGTGCCAAAGGACTGCAGGCATCTCCATTGCATCAGGTGTCTCAGCTAGTTCCTCAGCTGCACCAAGTTCCTCAGCTGGCCACTCACTGCTGAAGACAAAGTCAACTGCTGGACGCGGTCCTCGACCAAGTCCTCAGAAGAAGCAGGTCGCTTTCCAAGTGCCATCCAACGAAGATGAAGCTGATGATGATGAACTTGCAGAAATCATCAAAGATAGGCAAGTCAAGGCCGCTAGAGCCAAGGGAACAGAGGTGCCACTTCTTTTGGATCCCAAGTTGATCCTTGAATACATTGATGTTTGGCACAAGAACCCCAACACTCCCATGCCTGACTTCAAGCTGACTCCTGGCCAAAGTCACATGTGAAGGAAATATGCCCTAGAGGCAATAATAAAGTTATTATTTATTTCCTTATATCATGATAAATGTTTATTATTCATGCTAGAATTGTATTAACCGGAAACATAATACATGTGTGAATACATAGACAAACTTAGTGTCACTAGTATGCCTCTACTTGACTAGCTCGTTAATCAAAGATGGTTATGTTTCCTAACCATGAACAAGGTGTTGTTATTTGATTAACGAGGTCACATCATTGGTTGAATGATCTGATTGACATGACCCATTCCATTAGCTTAGCACCCGATCATTTAGTATGTTGCTATTGCTTTCTTCATGACTTATGCATGTTCCTATGACTATGAGATTATGCAACTCCCGTTTGCCGGAGGAACACTTTGGGTGCTACCAAATGTCACAACCTAACTGGGTGATTATAAAGGAGCATTACAGGTGTCTCCAAAGGTAGATGTTGGGTTGGCGTATTTTGAGATTAGGATTTGTCACTCCGATTGTCGGAGAGGTATCTCTGGGCCCTCTCGGTAATGCACATCACATAAGCCTTGCAAGCATTACAACTAATGAGTTAGTTGCAAGATGATGTATTACAGAACGAGTAAAGATACTTGCCGGTAACGAGATTGAACTAGGTATTGGATACCGACGATCGAATCTCGGGCAAGTAACATAGCGATGACAAAGGGAACAACGTATGTTGTTATGCGGTCTGACCGATAAAGATCTTCGTAGAATATGTAGGAGCCAATATGGGCATCCAGGTCCCGCTATTGGTTATTGACAAGAGAGGTGTCTCGGTCATGTCTACATAGTTCTCGAACCCATAGGGTCCACATGCTTAACGTTCGTTGACGATATAGTACTATGAGTTATGTATGTTGGTGACCGAATGTTGTTCGGAGTCCCGGATGAGATCACAGACATGACGAGGAGCTCCGGAATGGTCCGGAGGTAAAGATTCATATATTGGATGATATGGTTAGGCCAAGGGGTCAAGCCCACAGGGCTATAAGTCGGTGCAAAAGGAGTTTTGCGGAGGCCAGGGGGCCAAACGCCGGAGACCCTGGCGTCTGGCCCTGGGCCAGACGCCGAGGCCCATGGCGTCTGGGCTAGATGCCAAGGTTTGTGGCGTTTGGTCCTGGAGTCCGAGTGGGACTCTTGCCTTTCGGGCAAAACCGACTTTGAGGAGGCTTTTGCTCCAAGTTTCGACCCCAGGGCTCAACATATAAATAGAGGGGCAGGGCTAGCACCAAAGACAGATCAAGAAACACCAAGCCGTGTGCCGGCAACCCTGTTCCCTCTATTTTATCCTCCGTCATAGTTTTCGTAGTGCTTAGGCAAAGCCCTGCGGAGATTGTTCTTCACCAACACCGTCACCACGCCGTCGTGCTGCCGGAACTCATCTACTACTTCGCCCCTCTTGCTAGATCGAGAAGGCGAGGACGTCACCGAGCCGTACGTGTGCAGAACTCGGAGGTGCCGTGCTTTCGGTACTTGGATCGGTCGGATCGTGAAGACGTTCGACTACATCAACCGCGTTGATATAACGCTTCCGCTTCGATCTACAAGGGTACGTAAATCAGACTCTCCCCCTCGTTGCTATGCATCACCATGATCTTGCGTGTGCGTAGGAAATTTTTTGAAATTACTACGTTCCCCAACAGTGGCATCCGAGCCTAGGTTTTATGGTTTGATGTTATGTGCACGAGTAGAACACAAGTGAGTTGTGGACGATATAAGTCATACTGCCTACCAGCATGTCATACTTTGGTTCGGCGGTATTGTTGGACGAGACGACCCGGACCAACCTTACGCGTACGCTTACGCGAGACCGGTTCCCTAGACGTGCTTTGCACATAGATGGCTTGCGGGCGACTGTCTCTCCAACTATAGTTGAACCGAGTGTGGCTACGCCCGGTCCTTGAGAAGGTTAAAACAGAGTCTATTTGACAAACTATCGTTGTGGTTTTGATGCGTGGGTGAGATTGGTTCTTGCTTAAGCCCGTAGCATCCACGTAAAACTTGCAACAACAAAGTAGAGGACGTCTAACTTGTTTTTGCAGGGCATGTTGTGATGTGATATGGTCAAGGCATGATGCTGAATTTTATTGTATGAGATGATCATGTTTTGTAACCGAGTTATCGGCAACTGGCAGGAGCCATATGGTTGTTGCTTTATTGTATGCAATGCAATCACGATGTAATGCTTTACTTTATCACTAAACGGTAGCGATAGTCGTGGAAGCATAAGATTGGCGAGACGACGACGATGCTATGATGGAGATCAAGGTGTCGCGCCGGTGACGATGGTGATCACGACGGTGCTTCGGAGATGGAGATCACAAGCACAAGATGATGATGGCCATATCATATCACTTATATTGATTGCATGTGATGTTTATCTTTTATGCATCTTATCTTGCTTTGATTGACGGTAGCATTATAAGATGATCTCTCACTAAAATTATCAAGAAGTGTTCTCCCTGAGTATGCACCGTTGCGAAAGTTCTTCGTGCTGAGACACCACGTGATGATCGGGTGTGATAGGCTCTATGTTCAAATACAACGGGTGCAAAACAGTTGCACACGCGGAATACGTAGGTTATACTTGACGAGCCAAGCATATACAGATATGGCCTCGGAACACGGAGACCGAAAGGTCGAGCGTGAATCATATAGTAGATATGATCAACATAGTGATGTTCACCAATGAAACTGCTCCATCTCACGTGATGATCGGACATGGTTTAGTTGATTTGGATCACGTGATCACTTAGAGGATTAGAGGGATGTCTATCTAAGTGGGAGTTCTTAAGTAATACGATTAATTGAACTTAAATTTATCATGAACTTAGTCCTGGTAGTATTTTGCAAATTATGTTGTAGATCAATAGCTCGCGTTGTTGCTTCCCTGTGTTTATTTTGATATGTTCCTAGAGAAAATTGTGTTGAAAGATGTTAGTAGCAATGATGCGGATTGGATCCGTGATCTGAGGTTTATCCTCATTGCTGCACAGAAAAATTATGCCCTTGATGCACCGCTAGGTGACAGACCTATTGCAGGAGCAGATACAGACGTTATGAACGTTTGGCTAACTCAATATAATGACTACTTGATAGTTTAGTGCACCATGCCTAACGGCTTAGAATCGGGACTTCAAAGACGTTTTGAACGTCATGGACCATATGAGATGTTCCAGGAGTTGAAGTTAATATTTCAAGCAAATACCCGAATTGAGAGATATGAAGTCTCCAACAAGTTCTATAGCTAAAAGATGGAGGAGAATCGCTCAACTAGTGAGCATGTCCCCAGATTGTCTGAGTACTACAATCGCTTGAATCAAGTGGGAGTTAATCTTCCAGATAAGATTGTGATTGACAGAATTCTCTAGTCACCATCACCAAGTTAGTAGAACTTCGTGATGAACTATAATATGCAAGGGATAACGGAAACAACTCCCAAGCTCTTCGTGATGCTGAAATCAACGAAGGTAGAAATCAAGAAAAACATCAAGTGTTGATGGTTGACAAGACCACTAGTTTCAAGAAAGGGCAAAGGGAAGAAGGGGAACTTCAAGAAGAACGGCAAGCAAGTTGCTGCTCAAGTGAAGAAGCCCAAGTCTGGACCTAAGACTGAGACTAAGTGCTTTTGCTGCAAAGGGACTGGTCACTGGAAGCGGAACTACCCCAAGTATTTGGCGGATAAGAAGGATGGCAAAGTGAACAAAGGTATATTGGATATACATGTTATTGATGTGTACTTTACTAGTGTTTATAGCAACCCCTCAATATTTGATATTGGTTCAGTTGCTAAGAGTAATAACTTGAAACAGGAGTTGCAGAATAAACAGAGACTAGTCAAAGGTGAAGTGACGATGTGTGTTGGAAGTGAAGGAAATATGCCCTAGAGGCAATATAAAGTTATTATTTATTTCCTTATTTCATGATAAATGTTTATTATTCATGCTAGAATTGTATTAACCGGAAACATGATACATGTGTGAATACATAGACAAACTTAGTGTCACTAGTATGCCTCTACTTGACTAGCTCGTTAATCAAAGATGGTTATGTTTCCTAACCATGAACAAGGTGTTGTTATTTGATTAACAAGGTCACATCATTGGTTGAATGATCTGATTGACATGACCCATTCCATTAGCTTAGCACCCGATCGTTTAGTATGTTGCTATTGGTTTCTTCATGACTTATACATGTTCCTATGACTATGAGATTATGCAACTCCCGTTTGCCGGAGGAACACTTTGGGTGCTACCAAACGTCACAACGTAACTGGGTAATTATAAAGGAGCATTACAGGTGTCTCCAAAGGTAGATGTTGGGTTGGTGTATTTCGAGATTAGGATTTGTCACTCCGATTGTCGGAGAGGTATCTCTGGGCCCTCTCGGTAATGCACATCACATAAGCCTTGGAAGCATTACAACTAATGAGTTAGTTGCAAGATGATGTATTACGGAACGAGTAAAGAGACTTGCCGGTAACAAGATTGAACTAGGTATTGGATACCGACGATCGAATCTCGGGCAAGTAACATACCGATGACAAAGGGAACAACGTATGTTGTTATGCGGTCTGACCGATAAAGATCTTCGTAGAATATGTAGGAGCCAATATGGGCATCCAGGTCCCGCTATTGGTTATTGACCAAAGAGGTGTCTCGGTCATGTCTACATAGTTCTCGAACCCGTAGGGTCCGCACGCTTAACGTTCGTTGATGATATAGTACTATGTGAGTTATGAATGTTGGTGACCGAATGTTGTTCAGAGTCCGGGATGGGATCACGGATATGACGAGGAACTCCAGAATGGTCCAGAGACAAAGTTTGATATATGGGATAATAGTGTTTGGTCACCGGAAGGGTTCCGGAAATCACCGGAAGGGGTTCCGGATGTTTCCCGAAATGTTTGGGTACGAGAACACTTTATTTGGGCCAATGGGGAAAGCCCACAAGGTTTTTGGAAAGCGCAAAAGGAATTTTTGCGGAGTCCAGGGGCCAGACGCCAGGGTCCCTGGCGTCTGGGTCCAGACGCCTGGAACCCTGGCGTCTGGCCCTGGAGTCCGAGAAGGACTCTTGCCTTTCGGGTGAAACCGACTTTGTGGAGGCTTTTACTCCAAGTTTCGACCCCGGGGCTCAACATATAAATAGAGAGGCAGGGCTAGCACCAAAGAAAAATCAAGAAACACCAAGCCGTGTGCCGGCAACCCCGTTCCCTCTAGTTTATCCTCCGTCATAGTTTTCGTAGTGCTTAGGCGAAGCCCTGCGGAGATTGTTCTTCACCAACACCGTCACCACGCCGCCGTGCTGCCGGAACTCATCTACTACTTCGCCCCTCTTGCTGGATCGAGAAGGCGAGGACGTCACCGAGCCGTACGTGTGCAGAACTTGGAGGTGCCATGCTTTCGGTACTTGGATCGGTTGGATCGTGAAGACGTTCGACTACATCAACCGCGTTGATATAACGCTTCCGCTTGCGATCTACAAGGGTACGTAGATCAGACTCTCCCCCTCGTTGCTATGCATCACCATGATCTTGCGTGTGCGTAGGAATTTTTTTGAAATTACTACGTTCCCCAATAGGAAGTAGTTCCAAGATTGATATGATCATCATCGCACACTCCCCTATACTTTCGGGATTAGTGTTGAACCTAAATAAGTGTTATTTGGTGTTTGCGTTGAGCATGAATATGATTTGATAATGTTTATTGCAATACGGTTATTCATTTAAGTAAGAGAATAAATTGTTGTTCTGTTTACATGAATAAAACCTTATATGGTTACACACCCAATGAAAATGGTTCGTTGGATCTCGATCATAGTGATACACATATTCATAATATTGAAACCAAAAGATGCAAAGTTAATAATGATAGTGCAACTTATTTGTGGCACTGCCGTTTAGGTCATATTGGTGTAAAGCGCATGAAGAAACTCCATGCTGATGGGCTTATGGAATCACTTGATTATGAATCACTTGATGCTTGCGAACCATGCCTCATGGGCAAGATGACTAAGACTCCGTTCTCCGGAGCGAGCAACTGACTTATTGGAAATAATACATACTGATGTATGCGGTCCGATGAGTGTTAAGGCTCACGGCAAGTATCGTTATTTTCTGAACTTCACATATGATTTGAGCAGATATGGGTATATCTACTTGATGAAACATAAGTCTGAAACATTTGAAAAGTTCAAAGAATTTCAGAGTGAAGTGGAAAATCATCGTGACAAGAAAATAAAGTTTCTACGTTCTGATCGCGGAGACAAATATTTGAGTTACGAGTTTGGTCTTCAGTTAAAAACAATGTGAAATAGTTTCACTACTCACGCCACCTGGAACACCACAATGTAATGGTGTGTCCGAACGTCATAACCGTACTTTATTAGATATGGTGCGACCTATGATGTTTCTTACCGATTTACCACTATCGTTTTGGGGTTATGCATTAAAGACAGCTGCATTCACGTTTAAAAGGGCACCATCTAAGTCCGTTGAGACGACACAATCTGAACTGTGGTTTGGCAAGAAACCAAAGTTGTCGTTTCTTAAAGTTTGGGATTGTGATGCTTATATGAAAAGGTTTCATCCTGATAAGCTCAAAACCAAATCGGAGAAATATGTCTTCATAGGATACCCAAAGGAAACTGTTGGGTACACCTTCTATCACAGATCCGAAGGCAAGACATTCGTTGCTAAGAATGGATCCTTTCCAGAGAAGGAGTTTCTCTCGAAAGAAGTGAGTGGGAGGAAAGTAGAAAACTTGATAAGGTAATTGTACCTTCTCCCTTATTAGAAAGTAGTTCATCACAAAAATCTGTTCTTGTGACTACTGCACCAATTAGTGAGGAAGCTAATGATGATGATGATCATGTAACTTCAGATCAAGTTACTACCGAATCTCGTAGGTAAACTAGAGTGAGATCCGCACCAGAGTGGTACGGTAATCCTGTTCTGGAGGTCATGTTACTTGACCATGATGAACCTACGAACTATGAGGAAGCGATGATGAGCCCAGATTCCGCGAAATGGTTTGAGCCATGAAATCTGAGATATGATCCATGTATGAGAACAAAGTTTGGACTTTGGTTGACTTGCCCGATGATCGGCAAGCAATTGAGAATAAATGGATCTTCAAGAGGAAGACAGACGCTGATAGTAGTGTTACTATCTACAAAGCTAGAATTGTCACAAAAGGTTTTTGACAAGTTCAAGGTGTTGACTATGATGAGAGCTTCTCACTCGTATCTATGCTTAAGTCTGTCCGAATCATGTTAGCAATTGTCACATTTTATGAAATCTGGCAAATGGATAAACAAAACTACATTCCTTAATGGATTTAAAGAAGAGTTGTATATGATGCAACCAGAAGGTTTTGTCAATCCTAAAGGTGCTAACAAAATATGCAAGCTCCAGCGATCCATCTATGGACTGGTGCAAGCATCTCGGAGTTGGAATATACGCTTTGATAAGTTGATCAAAGCATATAGTTTTATACAGACTTGCGGTGAAGCCTGTATTTACAAGAAAGTGAGTGGAAGCACTACAACATTTCTAATAAGTATATGTGAATGACATATTGTTGATCGGAAATAATGTAGAATTATTCTGCAAAGCATAAAGGAGTGTTTGAAAGGAGTTTTTCAAAGAAAGACTTCGGTGAAGCTGCTTGCATATTGAGCTCCAAGATCTATAGAGATAGATCAAGACGCTTGATAAGTTTTTCAATGAGTACATACCTTGACAAGATTTTGAAGTAGTTCAAAATGGAGCAGTCAAAGAAAGAGTTCTTGCCTGTATTACAAGGTGTGAAGTTGAGTAAGACTCAAAGACCGACCACGGCAGAAGATAGAAAGAGAATGAAAGTCATTCCCTATGCCTTGGCCATAGGTTCTATAAAGTATGTCATGCTGTATACCAGATCTATTGTATACCCTGCACTGATTTGGCAAGGGAGTACAATAGTGATCTAGGAGTAGATCACTGGACAGCGGTCAGAATTATCCTTAGTGAAATAAGGATATGTTTCTCGATTATGGACGTGACAAAAAGGTTCGTCGTGAAGGGTTACGTCGATGCAACTTTTGACATTGATCTGGATGACTCTAAGTCTCAATCTAGATACATATTGAAAGTGGGAGCAATTAGTTAGAGTAGCTCCGTGCAGAGCATTGTTGACATAGAAATTTGCAAAATACTTACGGATCTGAATGTGGCAGACCCATTGACTAAGATTCTCTCACAAGCAAAACATGATCACACCTTAGTACTCTTTGGGTGTTAATCACATAGCGATGTGAACTAGATTACTAAATCTAGTAAACCTTTTGGGTATTGGTCACATGGCGATGTGAACTATGGGTGTTAATCACATGATGATGTGAACTATCGATGTTAATCACATGGTGATGTGATCTAGATTATTGACTCTAGTGCAAGTGGGAGACTGAAGGAAATATGCCCTAGAGGCAATAATAAAGTTATTATTTATTTCCTTATATCATGATAAATGTTTATTATTCATGCTAGAATTGTATTAACCAGAAACATAATACATGTGTGAATACATAGACAAACTTAGTGTCACTAGTATGCCTCTACTTGACTAGCTCATTAATCAAAGATGGTTATGTTTCCTAACCATGAACAAGGTGTTGTTATTTGATTAACGAGGTCACATCATTGGTTGAATGATCTGATTGACATGACCCCATTCCATTAGCTTAGCACCCGATCGTTTAGTATGTTGCTATTGCTTTCTTCATGACTTATACATGTTCCTATGACTATGAGATTATGCAACTCCCGTTTGCCGGAGGAACACTTTGGGTGCTACCAAACGTCACAACATAACTGGGTGATTATAAAGGAGCATTACAGGTGTCTCCAAAGGTAGATGTTGGGTTGGCGTATTTTGAGATTAGGATTTGTCACTCCGATTGTCGGAGAGGTATCTCTGGGCCCTCTCGGTAATGCACATCACATAAGCCTTGCAAGCATTACAACTAATGAGTTAGTTGCAAGATGATGTATTACGGAACGAGTAAAGAGACTTGCCGGTAACGAGATTGAACTAGGTATTGGATACCGACGATCGAATCTCGGGCAAGTAACATACCGATGACAAAGGGAACAACGTATGTTGTTATGCGGTCTGACCGATAAAGATCTTCGTAGAATATGTAGGAGCCAATATGGGCATCCAGGTCCCGCTATTGGTTATTGACAAGAGAGGTGTCTCGGTCATGTCTACATAGTTCTCGAACCCGTAGGGTGCGCACGCTTAACGTTCGTTGACGATATAGTACTATGAGTTATGTATGTTGGTGACCGAATGTTGTTCGGAGTCCCGGATGAGATCACGGACATGACGAGGAGCTCCGGAATGGTCCGGAGGTAAAGATTCATATATTGGATGATATGGTTAGGCCAAGGGGTCAAGCCCACAGGGCTATAAGTCGGTGCAAAAGGAGTTTTGCGGAGGCCAAACGCCGGAGACCCTGGCGTCTGGCCCTAGGCCAGACGCCGAGGCCCATGGCGTCTGGGCCAGACGCCAAGGTTTGTGGCGTTTGGTCCTGGAGTCCGAGTGGGACTCTTGCCTTTCGAGCAAAACCGACTTTGAGGAGGCTTTTGCTCCAAGTTTCGACCCCGGGGCTCAACATATAAATAGAGGGGCAGGGCTAGCACCAAAGACAGATCAAGAAACACCAAGCCGTGTGCCGGCAACCCTGTTCCCTCTAGTTTATCCTCCGTCATAGTTTTCGTAGTGCTTAGGCGAAGCCCTGCGGAGATTGTTCTTCACCAACACCGTCACCACGCCGTCGTGCTGCCGGAACTCATCTACTACTTCGCCCCTCTTGCTGGATCGAGAAGGCGAGGACGTCACCGAGCCGTACGTGTGCAGAACTCGGAGGTGCCGTGCTTTCGGTACTTGGATCGGTCGGATCGTGAAGACGTTCGACTACATCAACCGCGTTGATATAACGCTTCCGCTTCGATCTACAAGGGTACGTAGATCAGACTCTCCCCCTTGTTGCTATGCATCACCATGATCTTGCGTGTGCGTAGGAAATTTTTTGAAATTACTACGTTCCCCAACAACATGCTGACCCACTTCATTCAAGAAGAGAAGTGGAAATTTGAGAAGGCCAGGCAGATCAAGAAAGCGCAGTACAAGAAAGAGCGCTATCTAAAGAAAAACATTGTTTCTATGACAACTGAAGAACTTGTCACTATTCAAACTGAGATCAAGAAACTCAGTGATGACTTTGACGCATATCGTGCTGATTGGCTTGGAGCCAAGGTTCGTTTTGTGAAACTTGTGGATAACTTCACTTCAAATGTTGCTGCCCCAACGCAACATGAAGTTCCTCAGCTGCTCCTGCGCCAACTTCAACTCCAATCCTTCCATCTGCATCAGATGTGAAGAAGAACAAGACTGCAGAGCGTGCTGCAGTGAAGAAAAGGAAAGCATCAGCTGCTTCAGATTCCTCAGCTTCGAAGAAGATGAAGCCCTTGACAAGTTCATTTGCTAATCCCATTGATGCTGTTCCCATCTCAACTAGACCATTAAAGGACCTTGTTCCTTTTGGTGAAGAATATGAGATCCCTAACGGATCTGATGAAGAAAATCATTCTGCTGCTTCATCAAAGCAGATTGATGAAGAAATTGAAGTGGATACGATCCCTTCAACACCTGTCATCTCCTCGCCTATGCCTCAGTTCACAGCTGAAGAGGCTGGCGTTGAAGAAATGGAAGATGAAGATGTGGACGTTGGCTGCTCCAGACCCGTAATAAGTGATGAATTCTGGGAAATTCAGGATCCAAACTCTCCAATGTTCACACCGCTGCAGCAAATACCTCAGTCCCTCGCACAAACTATTCAAATGGGCTCTGAAGAAACTCACCCCACTTCATCTGTACATGAGGAAATTCCAGCCACTAGTGCTGAAGAAAATGCTGCTGCTGAACATCTGAAGACACAGACTGCCACTGAAGAGGAACCAGAAATTTCTCAGCCTGAAGAACCTGCGATTGAGATTCCTGAAGTTGTGATGCAACTCACTGACACTCCTCTGCCCAAGCCAAAGGATCCATTCTCACACAAGCAAAAGTTCAAGGCTGATGATTTCTTCGGCGAGCACGTATTCTTTGAAGATTACAACCCATATAACTCTGCTCGCATTAGGAAAAGGCGTTTCTGGACTGCTAGTCAAGCCAATTTCTATTCCTCAGTGTTGTTCAACAAAGAGAAAATCTTCTATCATGAGCATATTCCTCACGTGGATATGGAATCTCTGCCTTGCTTCACACCAGTCCTCGGTGTTCTTCATGATGCTGAACTGTTAAACTTTTGCTCTGACATCTGCGATTGTAATGAAAAACTGATTCTTCAATTCTATACAACGCTGCACATCACAGGAGATTCTGAAGATGCGAATTCATGGGTGCTGGACTGGATGTCTGAAAACATTCACTACACTGCACTAGCTTCTGAATTGCTTCGTGCCTTACCACTCAGTCCTTCCCTTGAAGAAGCTCATTGCATCTATAGTGAACCTGAGCTTACAAATCACTACATGCAGGTTCTGATGAAACCTTTGAAGCCAGGTCAGGCACCAAGAACCAAATTCCTCGTGAAGGAATTGCTTTATGTGCCCAGAACTGTCTATCGTATTCTTACGAGGACAATGCGTCCTATCAAAGGCCACGACTCATCTGATGAGAAAATTGTTGGCATCATGAAGAATCTGGTATTCAACATCTTTCATGGCATTCCTGTCAATTATCATGATTTCTTCATGAGGACTCTGGCAAATGTTGCACTGTCTCCGTTTGAGCTGAAGCCTTATGCCCCTTGGATTATGAGATTCCTCAGGACAAGGTCTTCACTCAACTACAAAGCTGATTTTCAGAATCACCTCAGCTACTTGCCCCCAATTGAAGTCCTCAAGCAGAACTATTCCTCAGTTGATGGAAAGGGCAAGGCACCAGCTGTGATAGATGAAGGCATTTGTCCATTGGATGGTTAATTTCGCAAAGTTGCTTCTTATTCCATCAATGATGACACTGCCACACATGACCCTGCTAATGCACCCAAGTCCACTCCTCAAGCCACTGCTCCGCGCGTGATGATTGATTGTGAACTTTTGCTTAGTCTTCACCAGAAGGTGGATCGAAATCACAAATGGGTTAAGCGTCAGTTTGGTTCATTTCTTCACAACATGACTAATACACACAATGTAGTGAAGAAAAACCATTACTACCTCCATCAAGTCTTCGGTCGCACCTGGGCAATCTTGTCACATCTGTATGGTGAAGACGACCTGAAGAAAATGGGTCTCAAGGAAGATTTTGACTGGTCTGCACCTCCACCGAAGAAAATCAAGAAGGTCAAGGTTCCTTCTCTGGTGCCCAGCTCATATTCTTCATCGCGTGACACTGATGAAAATGAAGACTTGATCGACATTGCGGCAGGCCCTACTACAACAAACGACCCCAACAACGCTGGCGCTCTTCATCAACTTGATATTCTTCAGGGGCGTTAGTCCTCATATTCGAACCTTTTGGTCATTTGATGACAAAGAGGGAGAATTTTGAGTTAGTCTTCAAGCAGGTCTTTCTATATGGGCGTTTTTTTAAAGTTACAACTCTCGTTCTTCTAAGAATCTTATTGGATCGAGTTGTAAACTTAAACCTGATGGTGCTCTGATACTCTTGATGCGTTTTTCTGCATGCTTATTCCTCATTAATATTATTGCACGCATGCTGAATTATATCAGTCACCATATTTTATCATGCATTTCAAATTCTTCATTGTTCTATGTCAAATGCGTGTATGAATTACAAGATATAGGGGGAGATCTTCATGATTCAACTCTTCAAGTGTGCATTGCTTTAAAAGCAAATTCCTCACTATGCACATCTTTAGGGGGAGTTCTTCTATATCTTGCAATCAAATTCCTTAATATTAGTATTTATACTTCATATGTTTATCCCCGTTGAAAACTTAACCTATATTGTCATCAATCACCAAAAAGGGGGAGATTGTAAATGCATCTAGTGCCCCTTAGTGATTTTGGTGTATTGAAGACTTATAAGTTAAGGGACTAATGCATTTGTGAGTGTACACTTGTCTATAAGTCTATGAGGAGTTTGATATTTACAGAGAAAGTCGACCCCTAAAAATGAAGTTCTTCGACTAAAGACTTTGGTATTCTGAAGACTTTCTGAAGACTTTGAAAGTGAAGAAATTGGTGTGACCTTGAAAACTTGGTATTCATTCGAGAAACATGAAGCGTGAAGACTTTTATTTTCGTAGTTTCATTTTCTCTTTCTTGAGGCATACGAAACACCGTACTGTTAAAGGGGGTCGAGGAAATACTAACGAAAAATTTCCATGTGATGCTCAACTCAAAATCCTACACCTACCAATCCCTTCGAGTGAAGCCATTGGAAATCTCATATAATTCAGTCAATTTCTTCAGTGACAGAGACGAAGTTCTTCTGGTCTCTGAGGAATTTGTTCTGACTGAGGAGTTAGGAATTCGCCAGTGTGGATTGCCTACACAGTGAGGAACATGATAGCCCTGAGGATTTTGCTATTCAAAATTCCGACCGTTGCTGTGTTATGCGCCAACTGTCCCAAAATATCTATCCACCTAACGGTCATATCATTGAAGGACATTTATATCTTATCATGTCGGGCTGCTCCCTAGGCTATAAATAGCCGCCCCCTACAACCACTAGCTGGTTGGCTGCTTCGAAAGAAACTGACACTTGTCATTTGATATAACGCACTTTCAAGGGGCTCCTCTCCCCAATTTTTATTAAAAAAAGCCAAAGACAAAGTTCACATCAAGGATGATTCACTGCTCTTGGCAACAACCTAAAGTAGTTGCGACAAAAAACTTATTACTATGTTTTGATGTCTACTTTTTTTGTACACATTGTACCTTTTGTATTCACTTGAAATATATATTTATGCACATCTATTTTTTTTTAAAATACATGATTAACATTTTTCTCATATATATGTCTTGATGTCTACTTCTTTCCATAGAAATTGTACATTTTTTGTATACATTAGAAATATTTTTCTATACATGTTAATATTTTTAAATGCACGATTAACATTTTTCAATTATGTATCTAAACTGATTTTTATAATATATATATTTAGAATATTTAGAATTATAAGCAAAGGTAAAAAAATAAAAGCAAAACTGTGAGAAACAACCGGACCATTCCGAGCGTTGCTTGACGCGAGGCTGGACTGTGCCTCTACAAGAGAGACAGTCGCGCCCTCGCCAAGCCTGGTCCAGCATATGCCGGTGTTGTGCTAGCCCAACCTTCTAGATAGACGGTCCGCCTGTCCTGCAGGTTTTTTGTGTTCTGCCAAAAGAAGCAAGTCTTTGTGTAGATGCAGCAAGTTTGTTCACACACACACACACACACAAACAAACAACTAAGTATAACCTTCCCTAGCGTGATGGAATGCAAATATGCAATTCTTGCAAAAAGAATGCAAATACGCAAAAAGAAATGCAAATACGCAATGCCCGGGGAAAATAAGCATCGACTAATTGGTCGCATCTTTAAATTTTAAGTTGTTTGCCACCATTTATGTGAAAAATGGTCATTATCTTGTGCTTGTTTAGTAGGATCTGTCATCAAATGCCAGTAAGACCCATTTGAGGCGCTCTGGATACTCAATCGCAGATGTACATCATCGTGTGGATTGGACCCTGGCAAAGAAAAACATATTGTACTATGTCGCCAGTGGCGAAGGCAGACATAATTTTTAGGTGTGGCAGAGTTTACGAAGGAAAACACAGTATAATACCACTATGCAAGAGTTCATCAAAATACAAGATATGTGTTATTTTGTGTTCGGCAAGTATAACCAAGATCCAAAACTACATTTTGGTCAGGAGGTGCATGATGTATCGGTCAGTGGGTAGGTGGGTTTCAACAATGAGATATCACTATTTGGCTCAGCAGTAACAAAATTTCTTAAAAGTGAAGTTCAACTTCAATTTTGAATTATTTTTCATTATGTAAATGCTATTCTTCTTCGGCAGTTAATGTTTTCAACTTTCCGGAATAGTAGAAATCATGATCGCTATTATTTTGAGCAAAATGGTGATCCCTGGCTGGCCGGCTAGATCCTATACCGCTGTTTTAATCTGTCCGTGGAGTCAAGTCTAATTCACAAACCTACTGACCGATGCATCAGGATCACCAGTAGGAAGCAACCAGGCCTAACACACGCTGAAACTTACTGTTCAAAATGCTACATGTACTAGTATATATATTAGGTGTATCTTTAGAAAAGTTTAGGTATGGCACGTCGCTGTTGAAACTAGTACTGAAACCGAGTCAATTACTGGGCATGTAGGCGCAAGCGCAATAACATTCATGATTTTCATAAAGGTGGAGGTTTTTTTTTATAAGAATGTCGGGGGAGCAAGTGTGCCATGACGCGGTCAGCATGGCGCCAATTGCCCGCTTGTGATTGGCTTTGGACTAAATCTTCACATACATTTTTGCAAGTTTATGGACTAAACCATCACATCCATTGCAAGTTTGTGGGTCTGTTATGCTCTTGCCTCAATTTTGAGATTTGAGATTGATGCAGCCATCATAGGCGTCTCGTATTCGACGGGAATGTTTTCTCTCATTGAACGAACATCGCCGGAAAAGTGAGCATCAATGTTGTCAAGTTTAAAATTGAACCCCGATGAGTTGGTTCCACCACAAGGAACCTAACAAGTTTGTTAGAAAGAAAAAGAACCTAAGAGCATCTACAGCCGGACTCCTCAAATTGATCAGGCGGACGCGGGAATCACTGATCGGACAGGAGAGAGAAGCAAAAATAGCAAAATATTGACCCAACCGGACCTCTCATCTTTCTTATATGTCTAGGCTATCCGCGAACTCCATATTTATCTCAAATATGGGGAGGATACGAGGGTTCGCGGCACGCCCGGTCAATCCGCCACATAGGACATGGCCCTATCCTGGACCACATTTTCTCTTTCTTTATTCATTCTTTTCTTTCTCTCTCGTCATCTTCACCAATCACGTGCAAAGTGACCGGACATAGAAGCTCAAAGCGGACATGCCCGGTCACTGAGCGAGCACGTCAACGAACGTTTAAGGGATCGAATTAGAAGGACGTGGCTGAAGATACTCTAACAACTTGTGCAACCCTCGGTTTGCAACAGAAATCAACTCGAAAGAAACTGATAAACCAAAATCGGCACCAGTGTGGTACTATAAGATGGTGCTGGTCCGGTCCGGTCCGGTACGGGCGGGTAGGCGCTCATTTCTCTGGCAAGGCACGACTTGCCCCGTGTACGGGCAGGTAGGTAGGTTCGCTCACATGGACCGGCTGGCTGCCTGGCGCGCCGACGCTTGTTTGTTCAACCGGTAAGAACTCCCTGTCGCGAAAAGAAGTAGTAGAAAAGGGAGGCTCGTTCGCTGGGCAATCATCGCTGACACGCCAAAAGCGACGCTCCGCAGTCCGCACCAAACATCAAAGGAAAATGGTGTGGTGGCCATGTTTTCTAGACTCGAGAGGTTCTCTTCCTACCAAATCTCTCGTGAACGCTGTACTGACAGCAATGCCATGCATCCGCATCAGTAAAGCGGAAGCTCGCACCGGCCGGCAGGTAGGAGCGCCCGTATTTATTTCCCTGTGTGGATCGTAAGCAAAGGCGGCACCAATGGGATACCGACTCGAGCAGGTGGCCTGGAGTGGGATGTGTTTCGTGGTTGCCATTTTGGCGAGGTGGACGCGACAGGCGACCGTCGGCCACCGGCCCAACGTGCGGCCGGTGTGGGAAACGTTTGCCATGGTTTGTTTGGTTTCGGCGCTTGATCGTTTCTCATGCATGGTTCCTTTTTTTTTGTCTGGTTTCGGTGCTCTAGGTTTGGTGCACAACGATAGCGGATTAAACAACGATGTACGCCCGGAATACTTGAGTTGATAGGCGGGCGCGTACATTTTTATTTGCTTGAGCAGCGCACATTACTTGGCTAGCTTGTCCTCGCCTCACTGTATATATAGACAATGCGTGTCTTTGGAGCACAAATTTCATCGGAATAATGGAGGATTCAAATCATAAGGATCCTTTTCTATGAAAGCCCTTTGGATAATGGGGTAAAGACTACCAAATTTCTATAGCCCCATTCCTCAGAAATATCAGCATGAACTCAAACCTCAATTTCTTTTTCTTTTTAAAGTCCAATGCACTTTCACTTTATCTATCCTCTCAACCCTCTAAAAATTATCGTGTTCATTACCCGAGCATCATCCAAATGCACCTCGCACAAAATTCCATTGTTTCAAAATCTTAGGAATTCACATTACAATTTTTTTTGTGACAAGGAATTCACATTACATGACATCTTAATCATGCCTTTTTTTCATATGGAAAACGCTATTGCTTATCCGATCGGTTACGCGTAGCGCGTCGACCACCTTTGAGGCCGCCAGATCTGAATTAATCTCACGGCTCACAATAACCCCTTACCCATAATCAGGGTTGCAACACGGGCCTTGTTGCAAACCTTTTGGAGCGCAACACATGGAGTATTGCAAATGGTTGGAAGCAATTCGAATGACCGCAACACGGTTCATGTTCCAAAGCACCCTAGCGCAACACAATCCTTGTTGCAAAGTTTGCACGTGACTGGAGATCAGACGGTTCGAAATGACTGCAATACAGTTCAAGTGCATGTTGCAAAGCCCCCTAGCGCGACACAATCCTTGTTGCAAAGGCCGCACATGTCGGGAGATCATACGATTCAAAACGACTGCAACACAGTTTCTGTTGCAAAGCCCCCTCGCACAACACAATCCTTGTTTCAAAAGTTGTGTATGATGCGATGGAAATGGTTTGAACGACTGCATCATAGCTCGTGCTGCAAAAGCCCCTAGCAAACAAGGTCCTTGTTGCAAAGGTTGCGGCTGACATGACGGGAGAACGGTTTTCTCGTGCGCCATCTAACAACTGCCGAGGGACCGATCCAATCGAATCATCACCCGGCCGACGCATAGCATATGCCTTTTCATATCCCAATGTTTTTTGTTGAAACAATTTTCACATCCCAATGTTTTTGATTCCTTCATTCAATCAAAAGAAGCCTTCCTCTTTTTTTGAGGGATATAAAAGAAGCCTTACTTTTTTTTGAGGGATATAAAAGAAGCCTTACTTAGACATGGCCCTCCTGCCAAAAAAACTTGGCACGGCCCAGCATACCCGAAGGCCCAAGCCCAGCTACCGCCTCATCCCCCCCTCCCTCTCACAACTCCCGCACGGCCTGCAACCGGCCAGCTAACCCTAGTAGCCGCCGCACGCCGGCCACCCCGCGATACCCCCGAACTGAAACTCGGCGACGGCGGCCCGCATTCCCGCGTCTCCGACCACCACCGGCCCCTAAACTATTTATCCCACACACAAAAAAGAGGCAAAATTTTGGCACCCCGACCGTCCTACTAGGGTTTTAGAGCAGCCATCCCCGGCGGCGCAGCCCGAACTCTTCCCCCCTCCCGCGGCGATGCGCCAGCACGCCCCCGCCTACACGCCGGAGGCGGCCTCCGCGTCCGCCACGGGCGGCGCGGGCGAGCGGCACAGCCTCCCGGCGCTGCAGGCCAAGATGAAGCGCGACCCGGAGGGGTACGAGACGGAGCTCCGCCAGCTGCAGCGCCACTTCGAGTCCTCGGTGTTCCTCTTCCGCCAGCAGTCCGCGCTGTCCTCGTCCTCCTCGGGCGGCGGCGGCGGCGGGGAGACGGCCAAGGAGCTCGGCGACCTCGCGCTCTTCCTCGCCCACGTCGCGCCCTTCTACCCCAACGACCTCGCCGACCTGCCCGACCAGATCGGGGGCCTGCTCGACACCAACGCCCGCGCGCTGCCGTCCGGCCTCCGGGTGCACCTCGTGCAGGCGCTCATACTGCTGGTCAATCGGAAGGTGAGCTCCTGTTCAACTCATTACTTGCCTTCAGATAGAAATTTATCTGGTAAATTGGTGGGCTAGATGGGATACTGAGCTATTGGTACGAATTATTGTTCAAATTCATTGACACGGGGTCTGTTTGTCGTGGTCAAGGTTTAGTTGAGATGATTTTTCTGCTAGTACATTGGGAAAATGTTCTGTTTCAGTTTTGTTGTGTCGGATTTACTAGGTTTTGCTTCTTATAACCACACAGAAGATTTGTGCCTGTTGGTTACATTAGGATAGCAGCAAATTAGGCTGATGGGCGTTGCATTGTCCAGGAATTCATTTATTTTTGTTGAACAAAAGGGGTTTCCCCCCGCCTAATTTTCATTAAAACGGGGCAACGAAGCCAAAAACTACACTGTTCGCAGCACTCGGGCTCATCAAGCCAAAGTTACTGAGCCAGAGAAACCCCAACCCCCACACATGCGCCCCATCAGGCTGTGAAAGGAGGGAGCAAAAAAGTTCACAGCAGAGCAGGAAGGAAAAGTTAAGTTAGGCTAAACTTATTACAGCATTTTTACATCAGCATTCAGCTGGAATGGACTCTCAAACCAATGCCTCCGCACTTTCTTCTCGCCCACCAGATTCTTCATCTCCAGGCAATCCTCAGGAGTTATCTTCTTGCCCGATTGAGGAGTAAGAGACATCTCTGCAGTAGCACCGATTGATCGTCCATGCACAGGATTTTCCATTGATGTGTCATGGCACTCGCACGCCCCAGCAGATTTTGGATACTTGTCCACACTGTACCCTGGAAACAAATATCATTTCGCATTGTCCATAAGTCCAGATAACAGCAGCACAGGCTATATTAACCCCATATTATTGTCAATACACCATAGATCAGCCAATTCAAACATACTAAAGGGAATTTGAAAGTCGAAACCTAGGATACTACTCCCTCCGGTCCTTTTTACTCTGCACATTGGATTTGCCGAAAGTCAAACTTTGCTAAGTTTGACCAAATTTATATTAAAAATTATTATCATCTATAATACCTAATAAATATAATATGAAAATATATTCCAAGATGAATCTAATAATATTGGTGTTGTTATGTGAATGTCTATAATTTTTTATATAAACTTGGTCAAAGTTGGATGAGATTGACTTCGGACAAACCTAATATGCAGAGTAAAAAGGACCGGAGGGAGTACGATAAATCATCGTCCAGGAATTCATTCATACTGATACAATGATAATGCAATGGCTGAAGCCTAGGATAAATCATCTCAACGGAAAGTTTTGAACTTTGACCTGAACTGTAATCAGCACTGTTCCCAGAGTATATGGTCTTAGTTTTCTTCCTTCTAAATTTAATGGTCTATCAGCCCCATTAGGAAGTGTAACCGGACGGCGAGTCCGTGATTGTCTGGCTGTCATCTTTAAAATTTAAGGGCCTCTGGGTCGCAGTGGAGTTTCTAGATGTGTTTTTTATTTGGTAACGGAGGACTAGAGAGTGGATTATTACCAAATGAAGAGCTTTTTTTCTTTGCCTTGTAGAGTTCAGTTTTGCAACCTTATATCATTGTAATCTTTTGTTAATTAAATGTTTAGATTGTTGATCTCGAAGACACCATGGAGTTATTTATGGAGCTTCAAGTCATTGGAGATCGAGCAGTAAAAAAGCTTGCATTTTCACATATTGTACACAGCATCAGAAGGATGAATCAGAAGCACAAGAATGAAGCCAAGAATCGCAAACTGCAAGGCATCCTTTTTAAATTAGTACAGGTTTGCAACATCTTACACTTGGCTTGATAAGAATTATTGCGCTTAACATTGTAGCTGGTAAGCATACACTTGAGACCGTTTCCCACCTTATCTGATTATGTCCTGTTTCTCAGGGCGAGGAAGAGTCGAGAGCAAAGAGGGCTTTTACTATCCTATGTGATCTTCACCGTCGAAGGGTCTGGTTTGATGACCGCACAGCAAATGCTATATGCGATGCTTGTTTCCATCCTTCTTCGAGGTGCATTTTTGTAAGGAAATGTAGGTGTCTGCTGTTGGTTGCTTCCCATCTAAACAAGTGTATTCTACATGCAGGCTTATGACAGCTGCTATTTCATTGCTCATTGGGTATGAAAATGTTGAGCAAGAGGATGATAGTGATGCCAGCAGTGACGATGAAGCGATTCAAAACCCAAATATTATACTTAGTAAAGAGGATGTTTACAAGGTGATTTGGATGTTTCTGCATATTGGCGCTGTATTGATAGTATTTTAGATCTTATGGTTTCATTTGTCTCTTCTGATGCATTGTGTCTTTTCTTGATTTTTTTCCACAGGCAAATCACAAGGGTACCTCTGCTAGTAAGAAAAAGAAGAAAGCTAAATTGGAGCGTGTAGTTCGTAGTATGAAAAGGCAACAACGTAAATCCAATGAGGAGACTGGCTCCAATTACTATTCGCCCCTTACGTATTTAAAGGATCCCCAGGTAGAGTAACATCATAAATTTTCAAGCTGTTGTCATTGTCACAATAAAATGAGATGCCACATCCACTTCTTGCTGTTGATTAGATAATCTTCTATTATGCTGAAACTCCTTTTGGGGCTCTTACAGGGTTTTGCAGAGAAACTCTTCTCTCGGCTACAGAAATGCAACGAACGATTCGAGGTTTGTCTTATTATTCCTATATCTAATATTCATTCATGCTGCTGTACTGTTCTTTTGTATGTTGACACGGTTTACTCAGTTACACAGTGACCATTCTCTACTATGCAAATATGTTCACTCATATTTCATGATGAACGTATTGTATCAATTTGGTGTCATAGATGTCTGTAATTTCTTATGTTTATGGTCAATCTTTGAAAGTTCGCTGACGCAGATTCTAACATTACTTGTATTATGACATGAGTAAGAACAAGTCTCAAAGTAGGAGAATACGGACTTAAATCTCAATTATTAAATTGTGTACAGCAAGACCGGTTGGTCAGCTCACTAGGCGGTTAAAGGGTAATCTACATGGGTGTAATTATTAGAAGTGTTCTCTGAAAATAAAACCAAAAAAGGTTGCTTTAGATGGTTGGTGTGAGCTAGTTTTCGTCCAATGGTTAAGATCATTAAATCTTGTTCTTCTGATTATTCGGCTTGTTCTGACTTGATATGCTTGCTATCATATCAACCTTTTCCACATTTAGTATGCGATTGCATGCTCTTCTGCAGCGTAGGTTTCTGCCACTTTTTTTAGTAAACACGAACCATACAGTATAAAGGAAAACCATTGCATGTGCAGGTAAGGATGATGATGTTGAAGGTGATAGCAAGGACTATTGGGCTGCATCACTTGGTTTTGTTGAACTTCTATCCATATCTTCAGAGATATGTTCAAGTATGTTACTTAACTAAGAGTATGCCTAGCTTGCATCAGCCTTTGAAAAATTGCTAGTTTTATTCTATGCTGATATGGTCATAATATTTTTCACCCTTATGCAATGCAGCCTCATCAACGTGATGTGACCACTCTACTTGCTGCAGCAGTACAGGCTTGCCATGAGATGGTTAGACTAGACACTGCACTTTTCCTCTGTATTTGTAGCCAATGCTGTTGCTTCTCTGGATATATTTGAAACACAACAAAATTAATTTGTTTCGATTGCAGGTGCCTCCTGATGCTGTTGAACCGCTGTTCAAGCAGATAGTAAATCAATTTGTGCATGATCGTTCCCGTCCGGAGGTTTGCATGACTCGCTTATTCATCTTTTGTACTGTGTGTTTTCCTGACTAACATGAGCATATGTGTAACTAACTCACTCCTTTTAGGCTATTGCTGTTGGCCTGAATGTTGTGAGAGAGATCTGCATGCGAATTCCATTGGTACTTAACTTGCTCTTCTCTGACATCTCAATTAGTGCATTTACATGGTTTGCAGTGCTACCTTAAATCATGACCTAGAATCATTATGCTGGTCATGTTGCATATGTTTTCCACCTTGTACCCTTGGGAACACATATGATTATACCATTGTGGTAGTTAAATCATAAATTTTGTTTGTAGACTCGTGGATGGTAGACTGAAAAGATTGTGATAGTTGTGTAACTACAAGTTTTAAGCATAACTAAATGAAGATGCATAAATTTGGCTATACTTGGCCATGCTTAGTTTATTTTGTTTTGTACTATTCTACCATTATTGTCGATCTTATGTTTGGGAAGTTTCATTGATGCTGTTCTTTTTATGCATGTAAAATACAGGTGCAGTCTTGCATACCTTGTGTCCTAGTGCTCTATGGATTCTAGAATGCACAGGAAGATAATCTTGGTTCGTTTACTCTAAGTTTCCTTGATTCTTTCTATAAATCTGCAGATGATGAATGAGGATCTACTCCAAGACCTTGTTTTATATAAGAAGTCCCATGAGAAAGCTGTTTCTATTGCCGCTCGCTCACTTATCACATTATTCAGGGAGGTCAGATATTTTCTTGCAGATTCTGTGTCTGTTTTGGCATCTACAGTTCTGCTTCACTCAGCTAAACCTACTTTTGTTCTGAATTCAGATCTGTCCTTCATTGTTAGTCAAGAAAGACCGTGGTCGTCCTATTGATCCAACTGCTCGGCCAAAAGCATTTGGAGAAACCACTATTGCTAGTGATGTGCCTGGAGCTGAGTTGCTAGATGAAGAGATGTCACCAGAAGGTGGTTCAGACGATGAGTCTGATGCTTTTGATTCTGATGACGAGGAAGTGTTGCCATCTGCGAGTGGTACCCAACAAAGTTTGGAGAGTTTATCAAACAAGCTTGATGCCAGTGAAGATCATGAAGATGAAGTATCTGGGGAACAAGATGATGCAGAGGAACTAGACGAGGATGATAGTGATGACGATATGGATGAACTAGATGACGACTCTGACGTGGATGGTGATACTGATGCGTCTGATGAGGATGAAGATGAGGAGCTCAATGACGATTCAGAGAATGAAGACTCGGACCAGGAGGTTGAAGACAGTGATGAGGAGGATAAATCAAAGGGCAGCGGTTCCAAGGTGCAGAAGAGAAAGTTAAGTGATTATATTGGACAACTTGATGCTGCAGATGCAAGCCTTCGAGCTCTGAAGAAGTTAGCAGGAGCTAAGAAGGCTGAAGCCTCAACCGATGAAGCTGGCAGAATTTTTGGCGACGAAGATTTTAAGCGCATAAAAGAGCTCAAGGTATGTGAATTTCGCATAGCTTCTCTACTTCTGTTATACATTCATTCATTGTGTTTCACGCTTAGAGTACCTACTCTTGTTCAAAACTAAAATTACTGTTAAGCAAACATTTTACTGAAAGTGTATGAGATTCAGGCAAAGAAAGCAGCAAAGTTGGCTTTGGTTCAACATGGGCTCAGCAAGGGTGACACAAGATCAGTGACCTTCAAACTTCCTTCTACTGATGAGCTTAGCTTGAAGCGCGTTGATCCATCGGAGCTTGCGGTATCCTCTCGCTCCCCGCACACAAAAATCACATACATTTTATCTATATAAACTATTCTTCCCCACCGACCGCACGCGCAAAAGCACATACGCTTGACCTATATAAACTATTTATGCAGGCTCACGTCAAACGAAAGATGACCAAGGAAGAGAGATTAGAGATGGTGAAAGCTGGAAGGGAGGATAGAGGAAAATACCAAGCAAGAGCAGCTATTAAACAGAAAAAGGTAACCTGAGAACCTTATTCCCTTGTTTTACCCCTTGTTACTACGTGTTCGCGGCTTGTGAAAATGTGATCTTGTGCCATTCCAGATACGCTATCATGTCTTAGCTTTCTCTTCTGGGGATTTTGTGATCTTCCGTTCCTTGTCTGATCACTTTCTTTTTGGTGTGTGTTAGACGGGTGGCTCGAGCAATAAGCAGAAACAGCACCAGAAGAGGATGCCTCTGGCGGCAAAGAGAGCAAAGGCAGCGCGTTCTCGGCAGGAGAAGAAGACCAAAGCGAAGCACTCAGGAAAGCAGTTCAGGGGAAGGAAAGCCTGGAAATAAGGAGGGCTCGTGTTTTCTTCTTTGCAATTGGTGCCTGGAAATTTTGACTGTCTCGAGGATATTGTGTCTGATATGTTTACATATGATATGCAGTTTACAGCAAGGCCGTTTTTTTTTTCGGGGAAAGAATGGAGCCTATAGTTTTTCTCGTTGGAGGATTTAGCCAACGAATTCTTGAACGTTTTTGCTCGATGAGTCCTCTGAATCCCGCTAATAGAACTGGCCTAAAAATTTACTAACCTCTGTTGACGTTTTTGTAGTTCAATTTGAACTGCAAAAACGTGTTATATTTATGAACAAAGGGAATACATTACATAGTACCGGTATATTTGAACCGAACATGACATGCACGAGGGGATATCCAGAACATGACATGATTCGAGTGCGTTTCTCATTGCTCCTGGCAGCATTTAATTAAAATTTTGTCACCCGACTCTGCATATGCAGCATTTTGGTGGAGGGAGATGTAGGGTGCCAAAAGCCGCCGGCGCAAAACGAAGGGGCGTTTCTCTAAACAAAGCAAAAGATGTTGCTGGCCAGCGATACATATGAATCATAACTGTAAATATAGATGATTTTTGTTGTTGCGGGGAAGGAGTAAATGTGATGAACGACGACAATGTATGCGAAGAAAGAGACTAAATGTTTAGTAGGAATGCTAAAAAAAATGTTTAGTAGGAAACTTTTGATTCACCCGGCTGAAAAGAGACGCTGAGTTCGGGACTCGAAGTTATTGCTCCCGACCACATTTGCAACCAGATGAATAGTAACACCGAAAAACTAAAAAAATTATGATTTTTTGGGCAAACTTTGACAAATTATGTAAGTGCTTGGAAAGTTTCGTCGTGGAATCACATTCGTGGAAGACGTGCCAAAAAGAAAACAAAGTCGATGCTTCGAAAATGCTACTTTCGAAAGCATTTTGCGATGACACACTTGGAAGTCCACCAAGCTACAAGATCCAAATCCGCCGTTGTCATGCACTCCATCTTGCCCCACCTGAGCAACACTGCGGCCCATACCCGATGAATCACCACACCTGCAAGGTCTCCTAGTGCTGATCACACAACAGGCAAACGGTCGGGTGAGGAATTCCATGCTGATGCGGGCAGTTAGCTATCGAGCAACGGTTGCGGGCCAAAAGCCAAGCAAAAAAAAGCGGCACATATATAGGCGGAGCACAGGAGCATCAAAGCCAAGGCGATTACAGGCCAGAAGCCAATCAAAAAGCCAGATCCACAACGCCCCGTCAGGCTCCGACGACCAAATGATGGAGGAGCGCTGCTACATACACGATAGTGCACCTATTTATAGACGATCCTATTGATCTGACCATACATGCATGTGATAAAATGAAGCACATCCGCTAGATGGAGCATCGTCCATTGATCGGCCAATCAGTATCGGCTGCACAGTACTTCCGATGATGAAGTTAGGCACCCCATGCACCTGCTCGCATCGATGAATTTGAGGATTTGCCACAGGTTTCTTTGCACTTTGAGAATTTGCCCCTGTTTTCTTTCTCATCAATTATTTGCCACAACTTTTCCAGATTCTTGACGATTTGCCCCTTATGCATAGTTTAGAATTACACGATAAAATCTTTGACCAAACTAGCCCTTAGCCCAAATTAGGCAGCTCGAGTTCAGCTGTTCCCGTTTACCTTGTCTGTTTGTGCGTACCCCATTGCTTGCCATGACTTGCAGTCGTGTCTTGCCGTTGGGATGCCTTATTGTGATCCTACTAGTTGTGCTACTCCTCTCCTCATGCTGTCCAGCAGATGTGAATTAGGGACTCGATCTTTTGATGAGAGAGGATAACTATGATTTTTGTGGGACTTGACCCTCACGATCCGGCTATCAACTGTACAGGGAGAACCGTACATGACTGATATCCAATGCAATTGCTGAACCAACTCCACGGCTTTCTTGACCGAGCCAACGGCGCGATCGACCTATTCACGAAGGATTTTTCCTGCAAGCAAATCAAAGAACATGCAGTAAAATAATAGCCAAACAATCTGAAATTGCGAATATGTTAGATGGAATAATCTTACAAGATGAGATTCCGATAGAATATCTTGACAGTCGCACTAGCCGCTATAAGTAAAGACAAATAAAAATAGTAATAGTTAAACTTCTCTAAATAAAATCCGAGTCTAAACCTTAACCTAGACTGACTATTTATTATATATTTATTAAAGGTGAATGTGCAGCGAGTCTGTCCGTCGTACCACAGGAGGCTGGGCCGTACGAAGACCTGACGCTGTAAGGCGGTTGCGGTAGCTTTGTTTGACCTATCGTGGTGCAAGTCTTTGGCCTCTTGTTAATTTAGCCAAAACAAAATTGTCTGACTCTTTTTTTTCACAGAAAAACTTTTAATCTATTCATCTTTAATCATGATAGTACAACGAATACTAGAAATAATAAAAATTACATTCAGATTCGTAGACCACCTAACGACGACTATAAACAAGCGAGCCGAAGGCGCACCGCTGTCATGGCCATTTCCTCACCGGAGCCGAGCAAACTTTGTTGTAGTAGACAGTCGGAAAGTCGTCGTGCTAAAATCTCATAGAACCAATGCACCATAACAGCAACCGCCGCGGATGAAGAGGGTAGATTAAAAGGATCCAACCTGAAGACACACGAACGAAGATGAACGACGAACATATCCGAGCAAATCCACCAAAGACAGATCCGCCATCACCGGAACGGGGACTAGATGGGGAGACCTTTGTTCCATCTTCAGAGAACCGCCGACATCTCGCCTTCCTGAGCAGGACACAAACCCTAACAAAACTCGAAAAAAGATATAAAAACGGAGCCCTCCCACCGGCAAAGGCCAAGATCCACTCCGCCTTCATGACCCTAAGGCCACCGGAGACGGGACGGACCAGCGCCGGCTGGGTACGGTTCCTTCAACCACAAAAAATTGTGTGACTTTTGTGACGTTGGCTTTTTGCTCCTCATGCATGATGGATGAGATGGATGGTTCGGTGGTGGAGTCCATGCATGCAGGGACAGTAAAGCGCACAATCCAACAAGTACTTGTCCGGGTCTTTTCCCCTAGCGGCGGCTAGGGTTTCCATGTCCTCTCTGGCGATCTAATCGCGAGAGAGTCTCTACCCAATATCCTCGCCTCCCCTATGTAGGGTTCCTCCTACACATCGAAGGAAGTCCCCTCCAGGCTTGCTGCGATGGAACCGGCGGCGGGCGCACAGTCTAGTACGAGCGGCGGCAGCGGGGCCGCCACGAGATCGGATCTGGATGAATTCATGGAGCAGTTGAATCTAGAGGATGAAGTTTTTGATGATCTGGTAATCGATGAGAACGACCAGGAGATCAATGAGAGCGTCAGATGGCTAGCCCTAGCTAGGGTTCATACGGACAAAACTTTCAGCTCGACGGCCTTCTATAGGGAGATGCACGCGGCGTGGAATCCAGCACAGCATGTGAACTTCCGTCCGGTTGGCCCGAACTTGTTCGTTGTTCAGGCCGCTTGCCTCGGCGACTGGGAACGGATGATCGATCAAGGACCATGGCTCTTCAGGAATTTCTTGGTGCTGATGTGTCCCTATGATGGTTTTACGAAGGCAGAGGAGGTGCCTATGGTGTATATGCCTGTTTGGCTCCAGATTCATAAACTTCCAGAAGGTTTCTATAAGAAGGGCATTGTGGAACATCTGCTTAGGAACTCTGGGAAGATTTTGGAGATGAGATTAAACGAAAACACACGTGGGGACTATGCGAGAATTAGGGTTCGACATGATGTGCGTCAGCCTCTCACCAAGTTCGTCAGTATTGTTAGAGGTAAAGAGCGTCAGGTTTTCCTGGTGCGTTATGAGAAGCTTGCTCGTTTCTGCAGTGTATGTGGCATCATAGGCCATGAGTTCAAGGAGTGTGGGAACGGGATTCATGAAGAGAAAAACAAGAAGTTTGGCGCGTGGCTCTATGCTGATGGCCCTAATAAGCCACGACCGGATAGTGGTAATCGGGGGAGTGAGCAGAAGCCAGACTATACCCCAAGCCGTGTAAACAATCTACCTAAACAGGTGGATCCTGAAACGCTGGATACAGCTACAAGCCCATCGAAGGCCACGAACACACTCATGCAAGTCGACCCATCTGTGCGGAAGCGACTGGCGATGGACGAGGCGGGTTTAGGGGACAAGACCGGTGGGTCCATGGTTTCCCCTGGTATCCTCACGCTGACCCATGGGAAGGGGGAGGAGGGTGATGATGTACATTCACCAACTAGCAGCTCGGGCAGTAAGCAGGCAAAAACTGTTTCGGAAGATGCTCCTGATGTTAGATCGGCGGCCTCCCTCGAGGAGGACCGCTGGGTCCAATGATTTCGCTAGTATGGAACTGCCGGGGGGGGGGGGGGACCGCCGGACAGTTCGCGAGGTTTTGGCCCTCTGCAAAGCCAATTCCCCGGGACTGGTCTTTCTTTCTGAAACCAGACAAGCCTCAAGCAAGATGGAGAAGATCAAGTTCAGACTGCAGATGAGAGGATTTGCAGGTGTTTCAAGTGATGGGTTGAGTGGGGGCCTGGCCCTCTATTGGGATGAAAATTTACAAGTGACAGTTTTGGACTTGTCTGCACGGTATATAGACGTGTGTATTGTGGATGCAGCAAACGATAAAACATGGAGGACGACCTATGTGTATGGAGAGCCACGGGTGGAGAATAGGCATCGTATGTGGAGTGCGTTGTCAAATTTACGTGCCACATCCACGGAGCCGTGGCTTGTGTGTGGGGATTTTAATGAAGCCATGTGGCAACATGAACACGTCTCTCGAACGCAACGATCTGAGGGTTAGATGCAGCAGTTCAGGGATTGCCTACTGGCTTGTGAATTAATGGACTTGGGGTTTTCAGGGATCCCATATACATATGATAATGGGCAAGGTGGGAATAGTACCGTCCGGGTGCGGCTGGACAGAGCCTGTGCGGATGAAGCGTGGAAGGACATGTTTCCCTTTACGCAGGTGGATCATCTGACGTCGTCTTGCTCGGACCACTGTCCTTTGATGGTTCGGTTATCGCATGTGGAGCCACCTAAAACCAGAGCCGCGGCCAGGTACGAGATCATGTGGGAGAGACACCCGGCACTGGCCACAATCATTGCGGACCGGTGGGGGCAAAGCAAGCCGAGCGGAACTCTTGGTGTTGTTCGGGATGCGTTGAAGGAGATGATGGCGAAGCTGGGTGCGTGGAGCAGGGAAAATTTCGATCACGTCACATCTGAGATCGAAAAACTAAGGCGGCAGCTAGCTGACTTACAACTCCAAGATGCGGATAGATCATTGATAAAGCAGAAAATGTACCAATTGGATGAACTGCTCTATAGAGAAGAGATGCTATGGTTACAGCGGTCACGGATCACGTGGCTTAAGGAGGGGGAGCGGAATACTGCATATTTGCACCGACGGGCGGTGTGGCGGGCGCGCCGGAACTATATCCAGCGTCTACGCAAAACAGATGGGTCTTGGTGCACTGTACCGTCAGACATGGAACGCATGGCGTGTTCTTATTTTCAGGAAGTGTTCACCAAAGATCCGGCACTTACACCTATGGAGGTGCTTGAAGGTATAACTCCTAAAGTGACACGGGGTATGAATGACGTGCTGTGTGCGCCGTTTTCAGAGGAGGAGGTGTCTAATGCCCTTTTTCAGATTGGGCCGATCAAAGCGCCGGGCACGGATGGCATGCCGGCAAGGTTCTTCCAGCGCAATTGGGATGTGCTGAAAACGGAAATTGTTGATGCCGTGTTGGATTTCTTTAAATTAGGAAATATGCCAGAGGGAGTGAATGACACGGCCATCGTCCTGATTCCAAAAGTTCCTCTTCCTAAGGAACTAAAGGATTTCAGACCGATAAGTCTATGCAACGTGTTGTACAAGATCGTGTCTAAGTGCTTGGTCAATCGGTTGCGACCGTTGTTGGATGAGCTGATATCGGAGAATCAAAGTGCATTCATCCCTGGGAGGCTTATCTCAGATAACTCAATAATTGCTTTCGAGTGCATCCATCATATACAAACTATGAAACCAAACAGTCCTGCTGCTTGTGCTTACAAGTTGGATCTCTCGAAAGCATATGACCGTGTAGATTGGGAATTCTTGGAGCAAGCCCTAATAAAATGGGGGTTTTCGATGGAGTGGATAACATGGATTATGGCCTGTGTGAAGTCTGTGAAATACTCGGTTAAATTCAATGGAAAGCTACTGGAGTCATTTTCTCCCTCTCGGGGATTAAGGTAAGGTGACCCCCTGTCTCCCTTTCTCTTCCTGTTTATTGCTGACGCTCTATCCTCCTTGTTATCCAAGTCGGTGCATGAGGGAGAGTTGAAGGGGGTTTCAATCTGCCGTGGTGCTCCTGTTATCTTGCATTTATTGTTCGCCAATGATACTATGTTATTGTTTGAAGCGTCGAGCCACCAAGCTACCATTGTGAAAGGTTTGTTGAACACTTATGCCAGAGTGACGGGTCAACTTATTAACCCTGAAAAGTGTTCCATCCTTTTTTCGGACAACTGTCCCGAGGCAGTGGCGGCAGAGATGAAGGGTATTCTGGAAGTGACATAACAAGTTTTTGAACCTAAGTACTTGGGCTTACCTGTACCGGAAGGCAGAGTACATAAAGGGAAATTTGAGACCGTGCAAGATAGGCTAAGGAAAAGATTAGTGGATTGGAGTGAACAGTATGTGTCAGTAGGAAATAAGGAAATACTGATTAAGGCGGTGGCACAAGCAATTCCAACCTATGTGATGAGTGTCTTCCGCCTGCCGGTATCCGTGTGTGATGACCTAACAAGATTGATGAGGCAGTATTGGTGGGGAGTGGAGAATGGCAAGAGGAAAATGGCCTGGTTAAGCCGGGAGAAGATGATCTTACCTATGGATATGGGGGGCATGGGGTTTCGGGACATGCGCGCCTTCAACCAAGCGTTGCTTGCAAAGCAAGCTTGGAGATTACTTCATACCCCAGACAGCCTATGTGCTCGCCTGCTTCGGGCGAAATACTACCCCAACGGTAATCTTTTGGACACGGTGTTCCCGTCCAGCTCCTCTGCGGTTTGGAAAGGAATCATTCATGGCCTTGAAATGTTGAAGAAAGGCTTGATTTGGAGAGTTGGAAACGGTACTATGATTAGAACTTGAAGGGACCCGTGGATCCCCAGGAGGAACGACTTCAGACCAATAACCCCAAAAAGAAATTGCAGATACAACTGGGTGGCTGATTTCTTGGAGGAGTCTGGAGCATGGAATGTAAACAGATTAAGGCAGTACTTTTGGGATATGGACGTCGCTGAAATTCTGAAGATCAGGACATCACCCAGAGGAGAGCAAGATTTTCTGGCTTGGTTCCCGGAAAGAAGTGGCAGTTTTACGGTTAAAAGCGCTTACCGGCTCGCTACATCCGATGGGCAAGCAGACCTGGGGTCATCTAGTTCGGCTCCGGGAGGACATCGGGTGATTTGGCGACGTATTTGGCAGGCCAAGTTGCCCCTGAAGATGCGTATCCTAGCATGGAAAGTGGTGGCCGGGGCTTTAGCCACCAACGCATGCAAGAAATATAGACACATAGCTACTAGGGACACTTGTCCGCTGTGTGGCTCAGAGAAGGAATCAAGTTTCCATGTTCTCATCACATGTGATCACGCGCAATTGCTATGGAATCATATGCGCCAGGTTTGGCCTTTGCCAGACAATCAAATGTTGAAGGACACCGGGAAGGATTGGCTCCTGAACATACTGATGAACTGCGATGATGCTATGCGGGACTGCACAATCATGCTCTTGTGGAGGATTTGGTCGCTACGCAATGATCTCACCCACGCTAAGTCTATTCCAACGACAGCGGCGACGACAGATTATCTTCAGAGCTACATGTCCTCACTTCAACTGGCCAAAAGGTATACTACAGAGGATATAATTAAGGGCAAGATGTCTACGCTCGTCGCTGAGCCAGCTAAGGTGCGAACACATGCACCGGTGCTGCCTTGGCCAAAACCCTCCCCTGGTAATACCACACTGTCGGTCGACGGTGCGTTCTCGGAGGCAGATGGTTCAGCAGCAGCGGGGATGGTGCTGAGGCGAAGCGATGGTAGCGTCATCTTTGCGGCGTATCGATGTATCTTTAACTGCAATGACGCCCTAGAAGCGGAACTGCATGCTTTAATGCAAGGGATGGCACTTGCTATTGAGCACGTGGAGGGGCCTATTATTGTCCAAACCGATTTGTCAGAAGCTTTCATGGCGATGAAAAGGGACACTCTTCGATACTCCGCTTATGGACATTTGGTAGCTGAGATTAAGAGGCACATGGGTGTAAGAGAGTTTATTTCGTCGAAAATTAAGCGTGAACAAAACAGGGTAGCAGATCGATTGGCTTCATATAGTCGTACGGAGAGTACCACTGCTGTATGGCTAGGTAGAGATCCACCTTGCGTGGAGGAACTTTTGCCTCTTGATTGTAACCCTGTGATTATGGAATAAAATCTCTTTTACCCTCACAAAAAAAAGGACAGTAAAGCGCATGCATGCAATGATTGCTGCTTTTCTTTAATTGTTTTTCTGATTTCTTTATTCCTGAGTATAAATGAACCTAAATATAAGTGTAGTATCATATTTTTGTCAGTTAAATTATATGTATAAAGAAGCGATTGTACCTGGTTATTAATTTGTCTTGTAATATTTTTAGACGTTTTTATGATAGCTATGTCCACATCAGAAGCTGCTCGCCGTCGTGCCTCCTCTCGACCGTCGTTTTGCTGTGCTGCTGCCTCCGCGTATCTCCTACACGGACGTGGGTCGTTGCCGTGCTCTTCCACCTCGCGCTCCTCCACGACCGCCTCCAGTCGCATCATGGGCCCAACCCCTCCACGTCGACCATACGAGACCCCGCTCGAGGACCTTCACTGACAGGTCTACAACAAGCAGTACGATGTCGATGACCTGAAAGAAAAGCCGAGGTCACGACCTCAACCAGTAGCTCGCCGGACACACACATCCGCTGTCCTCCACCAATACGCTGCTAGCAAATTCTCCTCCCTCCTCCCGCCATGCTTGGAGGTGGCCATCCTGGAGGTGAGCACCGGACATCGCGCATCCGTGGACACCGGGAGTTCATGCGTGTCTTGCTCAGTTCGAAGATGTCCAGTGGTCGCATACGCATTGGGGCTGGGTCACGGGACAAATACGAACAAGTGGAGCCGGCTGTGCTGCCCTGTAGCTTATGTCCGCCACCATGCCGATTTTTGGGCGAGGTGAGGACAAGGGAACGAGAACGACACTAGGCCTCACCAGGGGCATGTTGGACATTTTGTTGTAGGTCCGTATTGGCAGCGACAACAGGGTAAATCATCAAGAATCCGGGAAAGATGGCAAATAATTGATGTCAGGCAAAGCGGGGCCAAATCCTCAAAGAGCAACACACATGTAGCAAATTCTCAAATCCCCTGCTCGCGTTTCCCTAAGGGCGAGAAACTCACCAATCTTCACCACATGAAAAAAGAAAATAAACTACAGAAAAAACTTTATAAAGATGCATTTCATCACACCCTCGGCAGCTTATGAATGACAACAATACATAGGGACCAGGGGTAATCGGTTCATTCATCTCATATGCGTATGCTATAATAATAATCAAGATCAATAAATTCCTTCCTACATCTTACATGCGCACAAAGGCTGGCCATATATGCATATAATTGCCGAATGAAGTGAATCATCTTTCAGATGAAAAGAAAGCAAGTAAGCACCAAACTCATCTTGTGACAACATAATCTCCCACGGTCCGGCGCTTTCTACCCATTTGGCCTAAGCCCCTGCATGGATACGTACATATAAGTTGCAATATTTTTTACGGTTAATAAAAATACTTAAGTAAATTAGGAGTGGACGCCTGGTAAGCAACAAAAAGAAGAATAAAGTGAAAAAACCCAGCTCACCGGTTAACAGCACAATGGCAGACACCATACATATGGTTTATGAGGTGAACAGTGCTACAAGTACAGGACATATGACCATCATATTTGAGGCATCGCTCCGCTCTTGGCGACCAACTGCTTCTGTTGAGGTGATATTGTCCAAGAGTTTTGTCACTTAGAGGGTGACTTCGTATGATGGTGTCACCCGTAATGGTAGGCATTGCTTTGATACTGACGCTCAGACTCCATCCGATGGCACATCGACTCCTTTCGAAACCCATCAGGAGAGCATTGTCCCCGATGCTTGTTAGCGGGATAATTCTTCCTAGGATAAGATCCGCTATTCTATAGACTCCCATGAAAGCGACCAACAGGATCTCTGAGTCATATTCTACTAATCTGAAAGGGTTGCAGATTTGACTCATGCATACCGGGATAATCTTCAATGACGGAAACCAAGACGAGCTGAACCCCGACATCTCCTCACGAGGTGGGTCGATTCGGAGAATTTGTACTTCACCGGTAGACATGAATTTCCGCACCATGTAAAGTTTTCCCTGGGATGAGATGATGGACTCATATAGGGACGATATGTCGGTCTCATCTGTGGAGAAACTCCAAGATGAGAAATTCCATTGCTTGTCCTTGGTGGTAGCGAAGAGTACGCGACGTGTACGTGAAAGCACCATCATCATCATGGCGACTCCCTTGGCACTAATGCTCAAGGAGGCACTCGCGCTGCCAGGCAACAAATAATAATGCATGCCACTTGGATTCGATCCCAAGGTTATTGTGTGATACGTGATAGGTGGGAACCTTGCAACGTCACCCGTGAAGGGGTGAAGGAGGCAGATGTTGTTGTGTTGGTCACCGTATTGCGAGTATTGCCGCTGCAGGAGGAGAAGGCCTTCGACCGGAGAGAGGATGACATGGTCCTCGAGAAGAGGAACTCGAGTGCGGACAAATACTCCGGTGTCGAGGTTGAGGAAACGCTTCCTGCCATCTCTGAGGTGGAGTCCATGGCCGTTGGGCAGCATCATCCATCGACGCGGATGGAAGCGTGGGTCGGTGATGCCATGTTCCCGTGGGCAGATGGTGCTGGACCGCCAGTGCCCGCACACGGCGCGGAAGCGGACGTAGTCGAGCAGGTCCCCGGACAACACCCGCTGGCCGATCTGCCCAACCAAATCAGCGGGCATGGACGCCGGCAGAGACATGCCGCCGGAGCCGGTGGCAGAAGCAGTCGTAATGATTGCGGGAGGGCGTTTGCAGTAAGCCAAGGGCGAGGAGAACTTCGATCTATCGATCCCAAATATACTAATAACTAATTAAGCAGATCGATGGATCTAGGTTCTTTCTTGTTGCCCTCCGGTAATTCCTCCGTTTTTTTTTGGAAACCTCCGATCTTCTTTTTTCCAGGTGACTTGGAAACCTACGATCGACTTGGCGACGAACTATAAGGATGGCTCCTAAGATGCTACTGTTGGGCCTGCCGATGGGGCAAAGATGTGGCACGTCATTCTCTAGGAGTACGTTCGAATGGGAAAAAAATTGCTTTCTCCTAAGTGGCCAGTGGTAGTTGCTCAAAAAAAAGAAAAGTGGTCAGTGCTAGGCGCCGGCACGCCGGCCCAATAGTTGGGCTAGTCACGCCCCAACCATCCGAATCGAGCATGTATTGCCGTTGGATTGGGGCTTCTCATGTCTTTTTCAGCATTTTCAAATCAAGTATGTATTGTCGTTATATATAAAGTGGGGCGAAAGGCTGTTTCGAGTTCTCATCTTCTTTTCTTTCCTAAAACCAAATCTGACGAAGCCAGCAGGGAAAAGGAGCAGCGGCGCCGCTAGTAGTCGCCATGAACAAGTGGATGACCAACCTTGAAGCACCGCCTCCCATGCCGCCGGTTCACCATCCGCGACGCCGGTCGCTGCCTCCCAAGCCTTTCTCGCCAGCTTCACGCATGCAATACCATGCGCCCGCAGGTTGCAGTAAAAACAAACAGTGACGGTCGCAACTCCGGTTAACGACGCGACATAGCTCCAGTGGCGGTGGTCGCCGGCCATGACACCCATGGACAAGCTCGCAGTGTACCTCCCTCGAGTGTTGGTCGTAGCAAAACCTCCCGACGGTTGTAGCCAATGCCTACTACGGTTGCAGCAAAATAAAGTTGTCGTTGTTCAACGACACTCACCGTTGCAACAATTTGGCTCGCTGGTTCCAGTAAATTTGACCCCCGGATGCAGCCAAACATTCCTTGCCGCCAAGCCATCGCATCTTGCTGCACTGTGGCTGTAGCTCGTCGTGCTGCCGGTTGTAGCAAAACACGACACTGGATGTAGCACGATGCGATGCTAGTTGTAGCAAAAATCATTATGTTGTTGCACAATGCAAGCAAAACGAAACGTCGGTTGTAGCAGTGTGGGGGCCTGGTGGTAGCAAAACACAACACTGGATGTAGCATGCCGTCCGTCGATTGTAGCAAAACACCGCAATGCCGTTTTTGTGCGATGAAGCAAAATGCAGTGCTGATTGTAGCAGTGTGGAGAGTCGATTGTAGTATTTTGTGATGCTAGTTGTAGCATGTAGCAAAAACCACTGACACGGGGTGCTAAAAAAGAAACCCCCGCCCCGTTCTCGTCGTCCGCGACCACCAAGCTCGCCGTTTATGGATGTATTCCTCTCCATGGGCATTGTTTGCAGCTTTCAAAATCCATGACGTGTGTTGTGGGCTACAGGGACGTTGTAGAAGAAGAGATGGCGTTTTGGAAAAGAAAAGAGAAAATAAAAATAAGTGGATGGCAACGGCTGCTGAGCGGATATGGTGGAAGTGCGTGGGGCCACCAGCCACGTGCTTCCCGGTACAAAATCGCTAGCACGGGCACGCACCGCAAGATATGTGTGTATCCAACAACGCGCGAGCGACCGACTAAAGCTTCGGCCAGCATGTAGGCGTGAAACATTTTCTTTTTATGCTTGTGTGAGCGCGATTGGCACACGAGGATTGGTAACACGCCTACCAATAATACATAATGTTTTGTGGTTAATTTTTTTTATAGGCAATGTTCTTTCTGAAGATAAAATCATATATGTAAATCATAGACATAGGTGTTCCCCACAACAATAAAAAATGCAAAGTGTTTTTATTACTTATAAAACCCAGGAAGTAATGAAAACACCCGGTCAATCTCACAGGGTGCATGATACCGGTGTTTTTCTTTCCCCTCTCACAAGGCAACTAGAGAAAGCCTTCCTTCCCTCGATCCATGCATAATTGCATAGACGAAGCTAGAATTTTTTTTGATGGGATCATGTGTATGATAGTGGGGTAATTCTGTATAAATGAATAGTGATTAGTACTAAGTTTGTGAAGGATTTGCTAATTTCATTGGGGTCAATTAACCCCAATGCATAAAAGGCAGCTCCGTCCCTGGAGCCGTGTTAGCGGCGGGCGAGGACTCTAGTTTGAACGGCTGCAACCATGCCTATGCACTTGAGGAGGATGCCGATGAGGATGTTGTCGTGAAGCATGCTGAGGCGGTCCTCGCTGCCTCCGGCATCAGCAACGTTGAAAAGCTTCGGCCACCGATCCACGACATGTTGTCTGTGGATGCAGCAGCGATGCGACTGCGCAGGTCACCAAAGGCGGGGATGGGGATGCGTTAGGAGCCGTGGGTAGCCAGATGCGGCGCTAGAAGGCCGGGGAGGTTAGGAAAGAGGAGTTAATTGCATGAAAGTGAGATAGAGAGAGGAAGATGAGAGGGAAAGAAGGGATGCAGGGCGGCGGCTCGGCTTCTCTTGGTCCGTGGCGGGCCGACGACAATGGCGTTATGAGAGAGGGATGGAAGAGAAAGAGAGATAGGAAGAGTAGATATATAGACTGATCAACATATACATGTGACATTTTTTTCAAGTCAGCTTCTTACTATCGAGATCCACACATGTCGGGAAAGTGCTCGAGCCAAATCCTTCGATCAATGTATTCTGCAAAAGAATTACTGAACATGCAGTGGTTTTTATAAAAAAATAAGGACGAGGTGGTTTTTTGCAACAGTTTTACTAAGTTCCAATCGATTGAGATTTTATGTCCTAGTCAATGCTATATTTCTTTGATCTTGCATGGAGATTCATAAAAGAAAATTCTTTTCGTTTTTTCTTTCTTCTTCTTATATATTGTGTTGCTTGACTAAGATCAGTCGACTGAGAACTAACCACACCCTTTTTGCAAGCCTAACTGCAAATGCGGTAATTTTGTGCAATTAACTCCCACTTGGACGAAGACACTGGCGGGCCTGGACGAGCATATTGCCGCCATCGACGGTGACATCCAGGAAATATACATCGATTGCCACATGCATCGTACACCAGGCTCCAACACCAGTTCATCACCGTGCTGCAAGGTCCGGGCGGTCTCGCACCGCCGGCGAGGTATTGAAATTTGAAGACCAAATCGATCGAGAAAGGACTTAGTTGTAGCTTTACAGACGCACTCTTGATACAACGGTGGATGGCCGTCTGTAGCGTCCTATTTTCTAGCACTGCCGATCGTCTACAATTCAACCGACAGACTATTCCCCTCTTCATTCTCTCTCCTGCTCGTCATCTAAAATCCTAGTCTCACGGTGTCAGGCACACTAATGGAAGTCCACCAAGCTACAAGATCTGAATCCACGGCTAGCATCCCCTCCCTCTTGCCCCACCTGAGCAACACTATGGCCCATACTCGACGAACCACCAAACCCGCAAGGTCTCCTGGTGCTGATCACACGGTAGACACGCAGTCGGGTGAGGAAGTCCAAGCTGATGCAGACGGTCAGCCGTCGAGCAATGATCGCAGGTTGGAAGCCAAGCAAAAGGGCGGTAAATAATAGGCAGAGTACGGGAGCACCAAATCCACAACACCCGGTCGAAAACCTCTCGGCCTCTAAAGAAAGCCCCATAGGCAGAGTGCGCAAAGTACTGTCTGTCCGGCTCCCACAACCACACGATGGAGTCAGGCACCCGTCCACCTGCTCGCATTTCCCCAAGGGCAACAAGCTCATGAATCTCCACCACCGGATGAAGTGAATAAACTGTGGAAAAAAACTTGATAAATATGAGTTCCAACACATCCTGGGCAGCTAATGAATAACAATTGATAGGGGCCAGGGGTAATCGGTTCATTCATCTCGTATGTGTACAATATAATAATCAAGATCAATACTACTTCCCTTCCTACATCTTACACGTATAGAAAGGCTGGCTATATGCATATAATTGTCGAATGAAGTGAATTATCTTCCCATGAAGAGAAAGCAAGTAGCACCAAACTTATCTTGTCACAAATAATCTCCCTCGGCCCGGCACTAGCTAGTAGCTACCAAAGCCTCTTTTGGCCTGGGTACCTGCATGGACACATACAAATAAGTTGCAATTTCTTTACGGTTATGTACTCAAGTAAATCAGGAGCGAAAAAGGCCAGCTCACCGGTTAACAGAACAATGGCAGACACCAAACATATGGTTAATGAGGTGAACAGTGCTACAAGTACAGAACCGGCCATCATATTTCATGCATCGCTCCAGCTCTTGTTGACCAAGTGCCAGTATCGAGGTGATATTGTCCAAGTGACACGTCACCTAGGGGGTTATTACGTATGATTGTTACACGATAGGCATCGCCTTGATATTGACACTCAGGCTCCTTCTGATGCCACCCTGACTCGTTTCAAAACCCATCAAGAGAGCGTTTTCTTCGATGCTTGTTAGTGCGACAATTATTTCCAGGATAAGATCCTCTATTCTATAGACTCTCGCGTAAGCCACGAGCAGGATCTCCGAGCCACATTCTACTAATCCGAAAGGGTTGTGGATCCGAGTCATGCATACGGGGATAACCTTGAGTGGTGGATACGAAGACGAACTGAACCCGGACATCTCATGAGGTGGGTCAACTTGGAAAATCTGTACTCCACCGGTATCCATGGACTTCTGTAGCATGTAAAGTTTTCCCTAGGATGACATGGTGGTCTCATCTGGGGAGAAACTCCAGGATGAGAAGCTCCATTGCTTGTCGTCGGTGGTAGCAAAGAGTAGGCGATGCGTACGTGGAAGCACCATCATCATCATGGCGACTCCCTTGGCACTAATGCTCAAGGAGGCGGCCGCGCTGCCAGGTAACAAATTGTAAAGCATGCCATCTGGGTTCGATCCCAATATTGTGTGATGCGTGATTGGTGGGAACCTTGCAACTGTTGGGGAACGTAGTAATTTAAAAAAAAAATCCTACGCACACGCAAGATCATGGTGATGCATACCAACGAGAGGGAAGAGTGTTGTCTACGACCCTCGTAGACCGGCAACGGAAGTGTTGACACAACGTAGAGAAAGTAGTCGTACGTCTTCCCGATCCGACCGATCCAAGTACCGAACGTATGGCATCTCCGAGTTCTGCACACGTTCAACTCCGTGACGTCCCTCGAGTTCCGATCCAGCAAAACGTTGAGGGAGAATTTCGTCAACACGACGGCGTGATGACGGTGATGATGTTCTACCGACGCAGGGCTTCGCCTAAGCACCGCTACGATATGACCGAGGTGGAATATGGTGGAAGGGGGCACCGCACACGGCTAAGGAACGATCACGAGGATCAACTTGTGTGTCATGGGGTGCCCCCTTGCCTCAGTATATAAAGGAGGGACAGGGGGAGGTGCGGTCGGCCCTATGGGTGCGCTTGGAGGAGTCCTACTCCAGCCGGGAGTAGGACTCCCCCCTCTTGCCTTGTTGGACAAGGAAGGAGGAAGGGAGAAAGAGGAAAGGGGGGCGCCGCCCCCCCTTCCTTGTCCTATTCGGACTAGGGGGGAGGGGGCGCGCGGCCTGCCCTGGCCGGCCCTCCTCTTCTCCCTTATGGCCCACGTAGGCCCAATAACCCCCCTCCCCCCACGGGGGGGGGGGGGGGGGAGGGGTTCCAAACCCCCCGGTACTCCGGTAAAATCCCGATTTCACCCGGAACGTTTCCGATATCCAAATATAGGCTTCCAATATATCAATCTTTATGTCTCGACCATTTCGAGACTCCTCGTCATGTCCGTGATCACATCCGGGACTCCGAACAACCTTCGGTACATCAAAACACAAAAACCCTAATTACGATCATCACCGAACTTTAAGCGTGCGGACCCTACGGGTTCGAGAACTATGTAGACATGATCGAGACACGTCTCCGGTCAATAACCAATAGCGGAACCTGGATGCTCATATTGGCTCCTAAATATTCTACGAAGATCTTTATCGGTCAGACCGCATAACAACACACGTTGTTCCCTTTGTCATCGGTATGTTACTTGCCCGAGATTCGATCGTCGGTATCTCAATACCTAGTTCAATCTCGTTACCGCCAAGTCTCTTTACTCGTTTCGTAATACATCATCCTGCAACTAACTTATTAGTTGCAATGCTTGCAAGGCTTGAGTGATGTGCATTACCGAGAGGGCCCAGAGATACCTCTCCGACAATCAGAGTGACAAATCCTAATCTCGAAATACGCCAACCCAACAAGTACCTTCGGAGACACCTGTAGAGCACCTTTATAATCACCCAGTTACGTTGTGATGTTTGGAAGCACACAAAGTGTTCCTCCGGTAAACGGGAGTTGCATAATCTCATAGTCATATGAACATGTATAAGTTATGAAGAAAGCAATAGCAACAAACTAAATGATCAAGTGCTAAACTAACAGAATGGGTCAAGTCAATCACATCATTCTCCTAATGATGTGATCCCGTTAATCAAATGACAACTCATGTCTATGGTTAGGAAACATAACCATCTTTGATTAACGAGCTAGTCAAGTAGAGGCATACTAGTGACTCTCTGTTTTTTGTCTATGTATTCACACATGTATTATGTTTCCGGTTAATACAATTCTAGCATGAATAATAAACATTTATCATGATATAAGGAAATAAATAATAACTTTATTATTGCCTTTAGGGCATATTTCCTTCATTCTCCCACTTGCACTAGAGTCAATAATCTAGATTACGCAGTAATGATTCTAACACCCATGGAGCCTTGGTGTTGATCATGTTTTGCTTGTGGAAGAGGCTTAGTCAGCGGGTCTGCAACATTCAGATCCGTATGTATCTTGCAAATTTTTATGTCTCCCACTTGGACTAAATCCCGAATGGAATTGAAGCGTCTCTTGATGTGTTTGGTTCTCTTGTGAAATCTGGATTTCTTCGCCAAGGCAATTGCACCAGTATTGTCACAAAAGATTTTCATTGGACCCGATGCACTAAGTATGACACCTAGATCGGATATGAACTCCTTCATCCAGACTCCTTCATTTGCTGCTTCCGAAGCAGCTATGTACTCCGCTTCACATGTAGATCCCGCCACGACGCTTTGTTTAGAACTGCACCAACTGACAGCTCCACCGTTCAGTAAAAACACGTATCCGGTTTGCGATTTAGAATCGCCCGGATCAGTGTCAAAGCTTGCATCAATGTAACCATTTACAATGAGCTCTTTGTTACCTCCATATACGAGAAACATATCCTTAGTCATTTTCAGGTATTTCAGGATGTTCTTGACCGCTGTCCAGTGATCCACTCCTGGATTACTTTGGTACCTCCCTGCTAGACTTATAGCAAAGCACACATCAGGTCTGGTACACAACATTGCATACATGATAGAGCCTATGGCTGAAGCATAGGGAACATGTTTCATTTTCTCTCTATCTTCTGCGGTGGTCGGACATTGAGTCTTACTCAACTTCACACCTTGTAACACAGGCAAGAATCCTTTCTTTGCTTGATCCATTTTGAACTTCTTCAAAACCTTGTCAAGGTATGTGCTTTGTGAAAGTCCAATTAAGCGTCTTGATCTATCTCTATAGATCTTAATGTCCAATATGTAAGCAGCTTCACCGAGATCTTTCATTGAAAAACTCTTATTCAAGTATCCCTTTATGTTATCCAGAAATTCTATATCATTTCCAATCAATGATATGTCATCCATATATAATATCAGAAATGCTACAGAGCTCCCACTCACTTTCTTGTAAATACAGGCTTCTCCAAAAGTCTGTACAAAACCAAATGCTTTGATCACACTATCAAAGCGTTTATTCCAACTCCGAGAGGCTTGCACCAGTCCATAAATGGATCGCTGGAGCTTGCACACTTTGTTAGCTCCCTTTGGATCGACAAAACCTTCTGGTTGCATCATATACAACTCTTCTTCCAGAAATCCATTCAGGAATGCAGTTTTGACATCCATTCGCCAAATTTCATAATCATAAAAATGCGGCAATTGCTAACATGATTCGGACAGACTTAAGCATCGCTACGGGTGAGAAGGTCTCATCGTAGTCAATCCCTTGAACTTGTCGAAAACCTTTTGCAACAAGTCGAGCTTTGTAGACAGTAACATTACCGTCAGCGTCAGTCTTCTTTTTGAAGATCCATTTATTCTCAATTGCTTGCCGATCAACGGGCAAGTCAACCAAAGTCCACACTTTGTTCTCATACATGTATCCCATCTCAGATTTCATGGCTTCTAGCCATTTTGCGGAATCTGGGCTCACCGTTGCTTCTTCATAGTTTGTAGGTTCATCATGATCTAGTAGCATGACTTCCAGAACAGGATTACCGTACCACTCTGGTGCGGATCTTACTCTGGTTGATCTACGAGGTTCGGTACTAACTTGATCTGAAGTTTCATGATCATTATCATTAGCTTCATCACTAATTGGTGTAGGTGTCACAGAAACTGGTTTCTGTGATGTACTACTTTCCAATAAGGGAGCAGGTACAGTTACCTAATCAAGTTCTACTTTTCTCCCACTCACTTCTTTCGAGAGAAACTCCTTCTCTAGAAAAACTTTGAATTTAGCAACAAAAGTTTTGCCTTCGGATATGTGATAGAAAGTGTACCCAACAGTCTCCTTTGGGTATCCTATGAAGACACATTTCTCTGATTTGGGTTCGAGCTTATCAGGTTGAAACTTTTTCACATAAGCATCGCAGCCCCAAACTTTCAGAAACGACAACTTTGGTTTCTTGCCAAACCACAGTTCATAAGGCGTCGTCTCAACGGATTTCGATGGTGTCCTATTTAACGTGAATGCAGCCGTCTTTAAAGCATAACCCCAAAACGATAACGGTAAATCAGTAAGAGACATCATAGATCGCACCATATCTAATAAAGTACGATTACGGTGTTCGGATACACCATTACGCTGTGGTGTTCCGGGTGGCGTGAGTTGCGAAACTATTCCGCATTGTTTCAAATGTAGACCATACTCGTAACTCAAATATTCTCCTCCACGATCAGATCGTAGAAACTTTATTTTCTTGTTACGATGATTTTCAACTTCACTCTGAAATTCTTTGAACTTTTCAAATGTTTCAGACTTATGTTTCATTAAGTAGATATACCCATATCTGCTTAAATCATCTGTGAAGGTGAGAAAATAACGATATCCGCCACGAGCCTCAACATTCATTGGACCACATACATCTGTATGTATGATTTTCAACAAATCCGTTGCTCTCTCCATAGTACCGGAGAACGGCGTTTTAGTCATCTTACCCATGAGGCACGGTTCACAAGTACCAAGTGATCCATAATCAAGTAGTTCCAAAAGTCCATTAGTATGGAGTTTCTTCATGCGCTTTACACTGATATGACCTAAACGGCAGTGCCACAAATAAGTTGCACTATCATTATCAACTCTGCATCTTTTGATTTCAACATTATGAATATGTGTATCACTACTATCGAGATTCATCAAAAATAGACCACTCTTCAAGGGTGCATGACCATAAAAGATATTACTCATATAAATAGAACAACCATTATTCTCTGATTTAAATGAATAACAGTCTCGCATCAAATAAGATCCAGATATAACGTTCATGCTCAACGCTGGCACCAAATAACAATTATTTAGGTCTAATACTAATCCCGAAGGTAGATGTAGAGGTAGCGTGCCGACCACGATCACATCGACTTTGGAACCATTTCCCACGCGCATCGTCACCTCGTCCTTAGCCAATCTTCGCTTAATCCGTAGCCCCTATTTCGAGTTGCAAATGTTAGCAACAGAACCAGTATCAAATACCCAGGTGCTACTGCGAGCATTAGTAATGTACACATCAATAACATGTATATCACATATACCTTTGTTCACTTTGCCATCCTTCTTATGCGCCAAATACTTGGGGCAGTTCCGCTTCCAGTGACCAGTCTGCTTGCAGTAGAAGCACTTAGTCTCAGGCTTAGGTCCAGACTTGGGTTTCTTCTCATGAGCAACAACTTGTTTGCTGTTCTTCTTGAAGTTCCCTTTCTTCTTTCCTTTACCCTTTTTCTTGAAATTGGTGGTCTTATTGACCATCAACACTTGATGCTCCTTCTTGATTTCTACCTCCGCGGCTTTTAGCACCGCGAAGAGCTCAGGAATAGTTTTATTCATCCCTTGCATATTATAGTTCATCACGAAGCTTTTGTAGCTTGGTGGCAGTGATTGAAGAACTCTGTCAATGACACTGTCAACAGGAAGATTAACCCCCAGTTGAGTCAAGTGATTATGATACCCAGACATTTTGAGTATATGTTCACTGACAGAACTATTCTCCTCCATCTTGCAGCTATAGAACTTATTGGAGACTTCATATCTCTCAATCCGGACATTTGCTTGAAATATTAACTTCAACTCCTGGAACATCTCATATGCTCCATGACGTTCAAAACGTCGTTGAAGACCCGGTTCTAAGCCGTAAAGCATGGCACACTGAACTATCGAGTAGTCATCAGCTTTGCTCTACCAGACATTCATAACATCTGGTGTCGCTCCTGCAGTAGGCTTGGCACTTAGCGGTGCTTCCAGGACGTAATTCTTCTGTGCAGCAATGAGGATAAGCCTCAAGTTACGGACCCAGTCCGTGTAATTGCTACCATCATCTTTCAACTTTGCTTTCTCAAGGAACGCATTAAAATTCAACGAAACAACAGCACAAGCCATCTATCTACAATCAAACATAGACAAGCAAGATACTATCAGGTATTAAGTTCATGATAAATTTAAGTTCAATTAATCATATTACTTAAGAACTCCCACTTAGAAAGATATCCCTCTAATCCTCTAAGTGATCACATGATCCAAATCAACTAAACCATGTCCGATCATCACGTGAGATGGAGTAGTATCAATGGTGAACATAAATATGTTGATCATATCTACTATATGATTCACGCTCGACCTTTCGGTCTCCGTGTTCCGGGGCCATATCTGTTATATGCTAGGCTCGTCAAGTTAAACCTGAGTATTCCGCGTGTGCAACTGTTTTGCACCCGTTGTATTTGAACGTAGAGCCTATCACACCCGATCATCACGTGGTGTCTCAGCACGAAGAACTTTTACAACGGTGCATACTCAGGAAGAACACTTATACTTTGATAATTTAGTAGGGGATCATCTTATAATGCTACCGTCAATCAAAGCAAGATAAGATGCATAAAAGATAAACATCACATGCAATCAATATAAGTGATATGATATGTCCATCATCATCTTGTGCTTGTGATCTCCATCTCCGAAGCACCTTCATGATCACCATCGTCACTGGCGTGACATCTTGATCACCATCATAGCATCGTTGTCGTCTCGCCAATCTTATGCTTCCACGACTATCGCTACCGCTTAGTGATAAAGTAAAGCATTACAGTGTAATTGCATTACATACAATAAAGCGACAACCATATGGCTCCTGTCAGTTGCCGATAACTCGGTTACAAAACATGATCATCTCATACAATAAAATTTAGCATCATGTCCTGACCATATCACATCACAACATGCCCTGCAAAAACAAGTTAGACGTCCTCTACTTTGTTGTTGCAAGTTTTACGTGGCTGCTACGGGCTTAGCAAGAACCGTTCTTACCTACTTATCAAAACCACAACGATAGTTTGTCAAGTTGGTGCTGTTTTAACCTTCGCAAGGACCGGGCGTAGCCACACTTGGTTCAACTAAAGTTGGAGAAACTGACACCCGCCAGCCACCTGTGTGCAAAGCACGTCGGTAGAACCAGTCTCGCGTAAGCATACGCGTAATATCGGTCCGGGCCGCTTCATCCAACAATATCGCCGAACCAAAGTACGACATACTGGTAAGCAATATGACTTATATTGCCCACAACTCACTTGTGTTCTACTCGTGCAAAACATCAACGCATAAAACCTAGGCTCTGATACCGTTGTTGGGGAACGTAGTAATTTTAAAAAATTTCCTACGCAGACGCAAGATCATGATGATGCATAGCAACGAGAGGGGAGAGTGTTGTCTACGTACCCTCGTAGACCGGCAACGGAAGTGTTGACACAACATAGAGGAAGTAGTCGTACGTCTCCCCGATCCGACCGGTCCAAGTTCCGAACGTACGGCACCTCCGAGTTCTGCACACGTTCAACTCGGTGACGTCCCTTGAGTTCAGATCCAGCAAAATGTTGAGGGAGAGTTTAGTCAACACGACGGCGTGATGACGGTGATGATGTTCTACCAACGCAGGGCTTCGCCTAAGCACCGCTACGATATGACCGAGGTGGAATATGGTGGAAGGGGGCACCGCACACGGCTAAGGAACGATCACGAGGATCAACTTGTGTGTCATGGGGTGCCCCCTTGCCTCAGTATATAAAGGAGGGAGAGGGGGAGGTGCGGCCGGCCCTATGGGTACTCCTGGAGGAGTCCTACTCCAACCGGGAGTAGGACCCCCCCTCTTGCCTTGTTGGAAAAGGAAGGAGGAAGGGAGAAAGAGGAAAGGGGGGCGCCGCCCCCCCTTCCTTGTCCTATTCGGACTAGGGGGGAGGGGGCGTGCGGCCTGCCCTGGCCGGCCCTCCTCTTCTCCCTTATGGCCCATGTAGGCCCAATAACCCCCCCCCCCCGGGGGGGGGGGGGGGGTTCCGGTAACCCCCGGTACTCCAGTAAAATCCCGATTTCACCCGGAACGTTTCCGATATCCAAATATAGGCTTCCAATATATCAATCTTTATGTCTCGACCATTTCAAGACTCCTCGTCATGTTCGTGATCACATCCGGGACTCCGAACAACCTTCGGTACATCAAAACACAAAAACCCTAATTACGATCGTCACCGAACTTTAAGCGTGCGGACCCTACGGGTTCGAGAACTATGTAGACATGACCGAGACACGTCTCCGGTCAATAACCAATAGCGGAACCTGGATGCTCATATTGGCTCCTACATATTCTACTAAGATCTTTATCGGTCAGACCGCATAACAACATACGTTGTTCCCTTTGTCATCGGTATGTTACTTGCCCGAGATTCGATCGTCGGTATCTCAATACCTAGTTCAATCTCGTTACCGGCAAGTCTCTTTACTCGTTCCGTAATACATCATCCTGCAACTAACTTATTAGTTGCAATGCTTGCAAGGCTTGAGTGATGTGCATTACCGAGAGGGCCCAGAGATACCTTTCCGACAATCGGAGTGACAAATCCTAATCTTGAAATACGCCAACCCAACAAGTACCTTCGGAGACACCTGTAGAGCACTTTTATAATCACCCAATTACGTTGTGACGTTTGGTAGCACACAAAGTGTTCCTCCGGTAAACGGGAGTTGCATAATCTCATAGTCATAGGAACATGTATAAGTTATGAAGAAAGCAATAGCAACAAACTAAACGATCAAGTGCTAAGCTAACAGAATGGGTCAAGTCAATGATGTGATCCCATTAATCAAATGACAACTCATGTCTATGGTTAGGAAACATAACCATCTTTGATTAACGAGCTAGTCAAGTAGAGGCATACTAGTGACTCTCTGTTTTTGTCTATGTATTCACACATGTATTATGTTTCCGGTTAATACAATTCTAGCATGAATAATAAACATTTATCATTGATATAAGGAAATAAATAATAACTTTATTATTGCCTCTAGGGCATATTTCCTTCAGCAACATCCCCCGTGAAGGGATGAAGGAGGCAGATGATGTAGTGTTGGTCACCGTATTGCCGCGGCAGGAGGAGAAGGCCTTGGACCGGAGAGAGGATGGCATAGTCCTCGAGAAGAGGAACTCGAGGGCGGACAAAAACTCCGGTGTCCAGATTGAGGAAGCGCTTTCTGCCATCTCTTGGGTGGAGTCCATGGCCCTCAGGCAGCATCATCCATCGACTTGGATGGAAGCGCGGGTCGGTGATGCCACGCCCGCATGGACAGATGGTGCTAGACCGCCAGTGCGTGCACACGACACGGAAGCGGACGTAGTCGAGCAAGTCTTCGGCCAACACCCGCTGGCCGACCAGCTGAACCAAATCAACGGGCATGGACGCCGGGAGAGACATGCCACGAGCCACCGGAGCCGGTGGCGGAAGCAGCCGTAAGGGTCTTTGGCGGGCGCTTGCAGTTCGCCTAGGAGGACGTCAATCTATCAATCCCAAATCGCTAGTTAGGCAGATCGATCTAGGTTTTCTCTTTCATGCTGCCCTCCGGTATTTCCTCCGTAATACTTTGCAAATAGAGATGGGCCGTGAGATGCTACTGTTGGGCCTGAGCATTGAGTCTCCTGGTTCGCCGCCCGTGTCGCTTGGGCCGCTTACCTACGTGTAGCTTTGTCGTAAAAAAAACCCTACGTGTAGCTAATTCTCAAAAAAAAAAGACTACATGTAGCTAGGTGCAGCGTAACACAAACGGAGGCGAAACGTGGATGCCGTACTGTAATTACGAGTCGGAGCCGAGTCCGAAAGGTTTTCTGGTCACGTACTCCCTCCGTCTGGAAATACTTGTCGGGAAAATGAATGTATCTAGATATATTTTAGTTTTAGATGCATGTATTTATATCCATTTTTTGGACAAGTATTTCCGGGCGGAGGGAGTAGGTCTCTGCGCCTCAACCTCCTACCCCTGCTGCCCCGACGGATCACGAGCGAGAAGCCAAATCAACCCACCCACCGGATCGACGACCAGGATTGTGCGCAGCGCACACAATGCCGGCAACAATGGCCTCCGCCGCATCGGGCCAGTGGGCGGAACTCCCGGCCGACCTGCTCCGCGACATCGCCTGCCGTCTCCGCACCGCGTCCGACTCCGTCCGCTTCGACGCCGTCTGCAGGCCATGGCGGCACGCGCACGAAGTTCAGGAAGAGCTCCTGCCGTGGCTCCTCGCGCCGTACGAGGCCGGCGACGGCTCCGTGGAGGAGCAGCGGTGCCGCTGCGTCTTCTCCAGGACGAGCTACCGCGCGCCCGGAGTCTGCGTCCGGGACAGGAGGGTCGCCTGCGCGGACGGCACGGCCGCGTGGCTGCTCAGCGCCGCCCACAAGGAGCTCTCCCTCGTCAACCCCTTGAGCGGCGAGCCCCGGACACCGCCTTTCCCCAGCGAACGTCTGGACCGCAGGTGGCTGGAGCACAGGCACCGCATCATCTCCGATGACGGCGCCATCCTCTTATACAACTTCAGCCCGAACCCACCGCGACATGGATGTTATACCTATCCATACCGTAGAGACAGGTTCCGGGCATCCTTCCTGCGCCCCGGCGACGGCCAATGGCAGCGTGTATCGTCAGATCTCGGCGGCACCGGCCGCTGCTGCGCCGCCGCGCATTACCGCGGCTACGTCGTCTGCGTGGATTTGGCTACCTACCACGTGCTCCAGCCGAACGGGGAACCACTCGTCGATGGCTTCGCGTTACCGGTCGTGCCCGGAAAGGCACGCCGGTGCAGCCACCTCGTGGAGTACGACGGCAGGCTGCTGCTGGCCAGTGTTCTTCAGGACGACGGCGGCAACGCCAACGACCTGTCGGTGTCTCTGCACAAGCTACGCGTGAAGAAGGGCGGTGAGGTGGTGGAGTGGGCGCGCCGTGACTTCTATTGCGACGAGGACGACGTCCTCTTCTTGGGATTCCCGGGCAGCTTCGCCGTGGACGCCGAGTGGATCGGCAGGGAGCTGAGCGGTGGCACCGCCTACTTTGTCATGGCCGACACGGCTCCGCAGCAGCCGTGCAGCGTGTACAGGTACAGCTTCAAAGACGGCGCCGCCACGCTGGTGGAGACGCTGCCGCCCGGATGGCACGACGCCAGCTGCATGTGGTTCATGCCCGAACCTAAGATAACCATGTTTCGTAAGCGTAGGCAACAGCGTGCTGACCAAGAGCAGGAAACTCCAGCAGCCATCAATCCCTTCTGATGTTTGTTTCTCATGTTGCTGCTTCTCTCGATGTTTCTTGCATTATTATTTTATTTTATAGCCTAACGGGCCGACGCATGCTACCGGGTTTTCCATGCATTAGTTTCATACAGGAACATCATTGATTAATTGTTGGAGCAATCAATTTTGAGGGTGTTTGTTTTCAGAGACTTAAAAAAGTCCCTATAAGTCCCATCTAAACCAAACAGGAGGGACTTATAGAGACTTAAATGGGTATTTGGGACTTATGAAATAAGACTCTCAAGGAGGGACTTATGAAGAGGGTGTTTGTTTCCAGGGACTTATTAGTCTAGGGACTTAAATAAGTTCCTATAAGTCTCATCTAAACCAAATAGGAGGGACTTATAGGGACTTAAAATGGGCATTTGGGACTTATAAAATAAGACTCTCAAGGAGGGACTTATAGGGACTTATAGTTGTAATATAGTCTTATAGAGACTTATAAGTCCCAGGAACCAAACAGGTAGGGACTTTTTAGGAACTTAGGACTTATAAGTTGGGACTAAAAAAAGTCCTAAGACTTATAAACCAAACAGGGCCGAAATAAGACTCTCAAGGAGGAATTTATAGAGACTTGTAGTTGTAAGGAAAAAGTCTAAAATAAACCTTGAACATGTAGATGAAAGCTAAATCAAACCCTGAACTTGGCAGACCAACTCCCGGGATTGTTGGCTACAGACGCGATTGGGCCGGCCCATCAGGCGTGAAGGGAGATTTTTTTTTCTTTTTTTCATTTTACTTTTTCGTAAGTGCGACGTAAAAATAACCAAAAATAAGACAGCAGGCAGAGTTAAACTTGTGCCTTGGCCTATCGATTACTATTTTTTTTGAGCATCAGTACAGACACAAGCGCTCATATACACGTGCATACACTCACCTCTATGAACGCACACACGCACACCCTACCCCTATGAGCACCTCCGAGAGACTGAGCCGGCACATCATCTTGAGATTTACGAAGTCACCGTAGGCGCCTCGTCGTCGACGGGAACGTCTCCTCCCACTGAAAGCGCATCGCCGGAAATCCTGAAATAAATCCAGGAATAATGCGAGCACCAGGATTTGAACCCTGGTGGGTTGGGGATAACACTGTCCACCTAACCAACTCAACCACATGTTGATTCGCACCTATCGATTACTATTAGTGCAACAAGTTGAAGCGCAAACATAATTAATCAGACACCAGCGTCGAGATTTGGAAACATTTTTTGGGAGCAAACAAAATTTTAAAACGTATTTTTTTCGAAATCCCCAAGCTATTCTAAGGTGCGAACACTTTTTTTTAATTCTGAATACTTTTGAAAAAAAGAACATTTTTTTGAAAACACTGTCAGTTTTTACGAAGCGAATACTCTTTGAAACTTAAAAATAACAATAAAAGGGAACAATTCTTGAATCTGGAAAACAAAATATGCACAAACTTTCAAAAAATGTTTACTAAAATTTTGTTCATAAATTCAAAAATGTTAAAGCATTTCATAAATTGTTGAATAGTTAAAAAAATGTTCATGTTTTCTAGTTTTGTCACAAACTAAAAACTGTTTGGTGTTAACAAAAATTGTTTGGAGTTCTCAAGTTCTGTCTAAATTTTTAAAACTGTTCGTGATTTTAAAAGTTATTTACATTTATCAAAAGATGTTCGGAATTGTGTAGCATTTTCCTTACAGATGTTTTTGGAATTTCATAAATTATTTGCGTTAAAAATGAGCATTTCGAAATTGTTCAAAAAAAATCTTGAAATGTTTGATTTTTTAACATATTTAGATATATGTTCGCTTCTGTCTGTTCTTATAAATGTGACTACCTAGCGTCATATGCAGCCTTCAGGGCCAGTGGCTAGCTGGGGTTGCGCTCTGAATGCGAGAACCAGAGTTGCAGTCCTGTGAATACGCTGTATAGCGTATTTTTCTTTTGTCGCCTAGTAATTTTTCGTCGCTCCTTATAAAAGGCAACTGGCTTTGTGTAGTTATATAAGAAAAAAGTTCGTTGTTATTACAAATGTACTTAAAATTTATTATCATTATGAAAATAAATAACAAAAAATGGAAAAGAAAGAAAAACATAGCAGCACAAGTGATTACGCTAATGGGCCGGCCCGATTCGTCTGAATGCCCTGCCAGCCGGTCAACGCCCAGAATTTGACTTGCCATGTCAGCGAATACCAGCTAAATGGGTTCAAGGTTTAAAATAGACCGGGGTCAGAAAGTTCGGTGTGCTGATTTCCGGGATTACAAGTTCAGGGTTTAATTTAGCTTTCGTTTATAAGTTTAAGGTTTATTTTAGACTTTTTCCTAGTTGTAATATGGTCTTTTAGCCTATGTTAAGTCTCAGAAACCAAACAGGTAAGGACTTTTTTGAGACTGGAGACTTATAAATTAAGACTAAAAAAAGTCTTAAAACTTATGAACCAAATAGAGCCTCTGATGCGAATTAGTGAATGTTTACACTCTAGCGTGTCACAACTTGACGGTCTCCGTTATAAAACTTAGTCCCTGATGTTGATGTTGTTTTGAATGTTGTTGTCAGAGCAGCATTGTTGTTGCCCCCGCGTCGTCTCCGGGCGACAGGGGCGGCGGCCCTTCTCCTCCGTCCACTACCGGCGTTCGATCTTCTTCTTCTCCCCCCGCCGTCGCCGGAGGACGTCGCCAGGGCCGGTGTGGCCGACGGGCGACGGCGGCGGCGAGGACTCAATTTTCTGTCCACCATCGGCGGCTGCGGCTGCGGCGTTGTAGCGGTGGTCTTGGTCGGCTGCACGGTACCTTACCTGCAGCAGCGGTGGTGAGATACGATCGCCGCAGAGGTGTTGCGCGGTGCCAAGAAGGTGCGCAGTCCGGTGGCGCAATCGGCAGTGTGAGCTGCGCGACGGTCTGTGATCTTGTTGGGGCCTTCTCTCCGGATCAAGTGGTTGTTTAGCACTCCACGCCGCAGCTTCTCGTCAGGTGTCTTCTACGGTGGCCGCCAGACTAGGGAAGTCCAGACCGTGGCTGTACGAGGCATCGTATGTGTCAAGCATGTCCAGATTCCATGGCTGGACGGTGGCTTACCAGGCATATACCCTACATCGGCTGCTTTGGTGCATGGAGCCGTCAGATGGCCTTGTGGGCTCTTGATGGCACGAGCAACCTTGCAGTGCGGTGCGACCTCACATCAGCTGCTCTTCATAGCCGGCGTACAGATGTAACAGCCAGCGTCTTCGTCGACAGCATCTTACATGGGCATGGTAACTAGCCGCCGCGACTAGTCCGGTGCTGTTGACGAGGACGCCATAGCAAGAGGCGATGCATGATGGTGTCTTCTGTAGATTTGCCACCGGCATTCACTTGCTAGGGCGATGCGAGACTGCAGAAGCGTCGCGATCTGGGGTTTTGGCAGTGTCGTTGCTCTTCCTCCTTCGTTAATGACCTTACCCCGTTCGTAACACTGCTGGGATTGCAGAAAGTGAAGGTGGCAACACATGATGACTTGAATTGGTGGTGCTTTTTGAGTACTTGGTTTCAAGCTCCGGGGTTACTACCCTAGGTCTGACCCTAACTGGTTATATCTGGCAATGGCGGTGTTTGCGTTGTTATCTTGTTGAAGACATTGATTGGAATTTGCTCGGACATAATCTTCACGGTGAAAACCCATGATCTGACATTCAATGGTTGGATCCGGTGACGGCGGCGCTTGCGCGTCGTTCCCTTCCTGGAGGCGTCACTTGAAGAACCTTTCTCATAGTCCTTGTGTTATGAAGAGATGGTTAGTGCTGATGGTTCTTTTTTCTTTTCTTCGCCTATGCATAGCTTCGGTCTTGTATGACTTTGCGTTTGCTAATGTGATTCTTTGTGTGTGTGTGTTAGTGCTGCCTGCATGCATCATAGTTATGCAGAGGCCGAGTGTGTTTTCATTGTGTTTTGTATCCCCTTAATGCTACATTATAAGTCAATAAAAACACCCTTTATCAAAAAAATTAACATCCTGGCGCTTGTGCTCATTTTTTTTGCGAGGACTTGTGCTCGGTTGAGCTGCCTATCATTTTGAGATGGCTCCTTCTCTTGTGGCAGCTCAGGCCTGTTTGCGTAGTTTTTTTTACAGTTCCAGTATGTTGTAATCAAGACACTGTGGTTTCTGTTAATGGAAATTGAAGAGGGAGCAAAAGTTTGGCCATGACCCGGTGCTTCCACTCCCGGACTATAATCTAATAATTTTTTTTAAAGATCCAACATCACTGGCATTCATTGATAATAGTAGGAAGCAATGGAAAACAACAAGGTGATGAAGGTCCTAGGACCAGAGGATCCGAAGATCAAAAATAAAAATAAAAAACAACAGCCTAAAAGCTGCAGCACAACACTCCATACAACCCATACTAGACATCGCAGCTCCGACTCCGACGATGAACTACTAAGAACTAGGCACGGGTGGCGTCACGAAGGATCACCGAACGAACCACCTGTCCCGCGTCATCGTATACCACCGGCCCCCCACCGCAGCTTCGACTTCACATCAACAGACAGTCGAGACACTCCCACGGACACGCCGGAGAAGAAGAGCCGACTACCACGACCAAGGCCACGCCTCCGACATTGCTCACCGCCGTCATCGTTGCCACAGAAGCTAGGAACCTCAACCGCTGCCATCCACCGGTCCCGCTTGCCGATGCCGAGCTCCGAGACGAAGCCCCCAAGAGGAAAACGACGCCAAGACGCCGCCATCGTCCGATCAAACGATCAAGGGTTTCCCCTAGAGAGGCCGAGATGGCCGGATCCATGCAGAAGGGGTGCGGTAGCAAATCAGCGAAGCCTCCTAGAAGGTCACGACGGCCATAGCCGCCGCCATCGCTGGTCACGGTGTCGTGGTTCTAAGACTGACAGTAGAATAGGGGGGTAGGAATGTAGAGACAAGATCTTAGCTATGGAGGAGTTGTACGCACGAGTTTTACGAGTTCAGGCCCTTCTCGGAGGAAGTAACATCCCTACGTCTCGGAGCCCGGAGGCGGTCGACTGAATATATGCATGTGAACTACAGATAGTACGAACCCTTGTCCCAGAGGAGGGGGGTGGCTTATATAGAGTGCGCCAGGACCCCAGCTCCCCTCCGTTACACAGGGTTCAATGCCCATAAGGGAGGAGCGTTACTGGTAACGTCTGAAGTAAAGTGTTGTAAATGCTCATAAAGCTATGGTTTAAACCCTGACCGTTGTAGAGTGTCGGTGTACTAAAGTAGGGGTATCTTAGTATCCCGAACTTATGCAGGGGCAGTCGCAGCGACCCGCGGTAAGGCTTGCCGGGCAACCGCCAAGACCCTCCGTGGTTCCTTTGGAGCCATTCAAGAACAAAGTATCCAAGAGCAAAACAAGGCCTCGGCAAGAGGAGCTTGCCGGGAAGGAGACAAGACCCCGGCAAGAGGAGCTTGCCGGGAAGGAGACAAGGCCCCGGCAAGAGGAGCTTGCCGGGAAGGAGACAAAACCCCGGCAAGAGGAGCTTGCCGGGAAGACCAACTAAAGCATCTTAAGAAACTTGCTGCGGCGCTCTACGCGTCCCGACAAGACCCGGTGAGCGACAAGCTCCCGGATGCGACAAGACAACATCCGCGGCAAGGCGCTTGCCGCGGCAAGCTACTACCCCGCAGCCCGCGCTCCAGCTCACCCACCAACGTGTCGCCCTGGGACCATTCCTGGCGTACGTGGCGGGAGGCTGTGCAGCCAGGGGCATGCGGTGGCAAGCAGGCGCTGACAAGGAGCCATCGTGGCAAACGGTGGCGCCCCTGACGGTCCCTTTCCGCCCCGTCTAAGCGACACAGACAGGCATTTAATGCCTTTGTCCCCTGCCGTCAGGGTTAGGTAGGATACGACAGTTGTAGGCGGTGGAGCCAACTACCACCCCTTTTACGTTTTTACCCTCACCTCTGTTGCCACATGTCGGTGACCCCTTAGACATATAAAAGGAGGCCCGTGCGCAACAGAGAGGGAGAGGACAGCCATTCTCACGCTCGGTCTCGCCAGCTGCTTGAGTGTACTGTAGCACTCGCCGCTCCGGAGCAAGAACTCAATACAACCACCAAAGCAGGAGTAGGGTTTTACGCATCCGTGCGGCCCGAACCTGGGTAAACCGATCGTCTCGCCCGTGCGTTCGCCTCGATCTGCTCTTTGTGCATCCACCGCCCCCTGCCAAACCAAAAGGGGCTCGGTCCGCCGATCCCCATAGGTGTGCGAGGGATCAGACACCCCCGACATCTTTGGCGCGCCAGGTAGGGGGTGCGTCGAGGTTGTGCGAACCTGATCCGGCGTTCGCGCGAGCCGAACCTTCATCGTCTTCATCAACATGCCGCCGAAGAAGAAGGCTTCGGAGGTAGCCGCCCCGTCTGTGCCGAGCCCGCCCTCGCCGGAGCGGACGGCTGGTGGGGCAGGCGCCGGCGGAAGCGCGGGCGCCGACGGGGAGACGCGTGGCGCTGCCAGGTCCAAGGACCAGGCTGCGCCGCATGTCGGTGGCGCGGTCGCCTCCCACAACGACCGCGCGCACTCCAAGACCTCGGCGACCGTACACGCACCGCGCCCGTCCCAGGAGGCGCTGGACCAGCAGCGTCATGGTACCCACGGTACCATACGTCTGCTGGGCCAAGATCAAGCTGGCGGATCCCGAAGTGCTCAGGATCAGCATGCACGCCAACCTGCTGGCGCGAGCGCGGCGCGGTCGCTTGGACGAGATGTTGCTCCTTCTAATGCAATTAGAAGTCCGAGCATATCTCGCTCCTCGCACTGTTCGCTGCCGCCGCCCACCACTCCGGCGGAAGCGTTGGCGCGTGCCCAACTGCTCCTAGACTACCCTCCAGCACCAGAGAAGATCGATGACTGGAGGGCCACTATTCAGAGTCTCATCGGCTTCGCCAACGGCGACAACCCGCGGCAGCCGAGCGCATCGCTGCCGCGGCAAATCAGCCAGGCACGAGCCGGTGGCGACAAGACCGGCGAGGGTGCAACCACTATGCACTCTCCGCCCCGAAGGCCAAGATCGCCGGCTCACCGGATCCACCTCGACAGCTACTCCACCGCGTCGTCAGATCCGCGAGCTCGTCGCGATCAACGCCAAGTTCTTCATGAGCGACAGCAAGAAGATGCTCGAACACGCATCGAGCGCCGAAGGGAAGCGCGGCGTCAATCAGACCTGCGCGCTGGGCCCTCTGTTGACGTGCATGCACCCGGAGAGCCAGGTAACTTGCCGTACGCGGCAGGTTGTCCTACGTTCACCCGTGAGCTGCGGCAAGTCCAGTGGCCCAACCAGAAGCATTTCAAGCTAGACGTGCCAGAGAAGTACGACGGCAAGTCGCACCCGTCGGAGTTCCTCAGCATCTACACCATTGCGGTGCAAGCTGCCGGGGGGCGAGACGACAAGGTCCTTGCCAACTACTTCCCGCTCGTGCTCAAGCCCGAAGTCAGATCCTAGCTCATGCACTTGCCGGACAACTCCATATCCTCTTGGGCGGATTTGTGCCACCAGTTTGTCGGCGCCTTTACGGGCGGCCACAAACCACATGGCCAAGAGAGTGACCTCCACCTGCTTGCCCAGAAGGAAGGAGAACCCCTGCGTAAGTATATCCAGAGATTCAGCCGCGTGCAGCGCAACATCCCAGACATCCACCCCGCCGCGGTTATCAGCGCGTTCCATCAGAACGTGTGTAATCGCAGGATGCGGGAGGAGATGGCGATGAGCAGGATCAGGGACGTCAGCGAGCTGTACGCCCTGGCCGACAAGTGTGCACGCGCTGAAGAAGGGAGGAAACTCCCCGGAGAAGATGCTGGAGCAGGGGGATCTGACAGCGAGGATGCCGCCCCGGCAAGGAAAAACCGGAGGCGCAACAGGAAGAAGAGCGGCAAAGAGGTACTAGTCGTTGAGCAGTCCGGCGATGACGGCCCCGCCAAGCAAGCCAAAGTTGGTAGCTCCGGCAAGGAGGTTGCCGCGTGCACCAACTGCCAGGCTGTGGCGGCCGCCGACAAGCAGGACGGCTCCGGCAAGCAGTACTGCAAGATTCACCGCACCAAGGGCCATGATCTCCAGAACTGCAAGAGGGTCGAGTAGCTTGTCCAGCAACAAAAAGCTGAGTACGAGCGGCGCGACAAGGAGAGAGCCCAAGGAGGCGGTGGAGAAGCCAGCAAGAAGCGCGCTGGCCAGGGAGGAAGCCGCGGCAAGGCCAAGCAGCGGCAAGGAGACAGACCTCCCCGTGGCCGCGACAAGGACGAAGACGAAGACGACGACGAAGACATGGATGTTGTTGAGAATAGCGAGCAGGAGTTTCAGAAGGCTACAGAAGTCTTGTGTGTCGACGGTGGCGCTTCTCTGCACACTTCCCACCGCCAACTCAAACAGTGGCTCCGGGAAGTTAATGCGGCAGAGCCACCTGTCGAATCACGCAAGCTTCTGAAGTGGTCCAGCACGCCTATCATCTTTGACATTGAGGACCACCCTGATCGCACAATTGCGGTCGGGTGCCTGCCATTGTTGGTTTCGCTAACAATCCGCAACCTCAAGGTCACTAAGATGCTAGTTGACGGCGGGGCCGGCCTAAATCTGATCTCCTCCGCTGTGCTCCAGAAACTCCAGATCCCGGACAGCGAGCTCGAAGAAACCGGTACATTCCAAGGAATTAACCCGGGAAGGAGCAAGCCGAAGGGAAAAGTCGCGTTGCCAGTAACGTTCGGCAGCGAGATGAACTTCAGGACTGAGAGGGTCACTTTCGACGTTGCCGATTTCCCATTGCCCTACAATGGCATACTCGGCCGTCCAGCACTCGCCAAGTTCATGGCGACCTCTCACTATGCGTACAACATGCTCAAGATGCCAGGCCCAATAAGCGTCATCTCTGTCCCTGGCGACAAGAAGGATGCCCTTATCTGCGCTGACAAGATTTACCGGGAAGCAGCTGTCGCGACAGACCGCGACACACTTGCCGCTGAAGCTCCCGGGGGAAAGAAGACCAAGTCCGGCAAGAGCTCTGATGCCTACTCCGGCAAGCGCGCCTCTTCGGAGTGCTGCGCTGCCGTCGAGGACGCAGCATCGAGCTCCACCGGCAAGAAGAAGACCAAGCCCAGCAAGTGCTCTGATGCCTACTCCGGCAAGCGCGCCTCTTCGGAGTGCCGCGCTGCCGTCGAGGACGCACCATCGAGCTCCGCCGGCAAGAGCAAGAAGACGATGGCAACTCCACCACTTACCAAGAAGGTGCCCGCCAAGGAGGACAGCACTGGTGGTACCTTCACCATCAGTGCCACGCTTGACCCTAAATAGGAAAGCGCGCTCGTTACTTTCCTGTGGGCGAATGTCGACGTGTTTGCATGGCAACCGTCTGACATCCCCGGTGTTCCCAGGAAGGTAATTGAGCACCACCTTGCCGTTTGTCCTCATGCGCGGCCCGTCAAGCAGAAGGTCAGGAAACAGGCGGTGGAGCGCCAAGAGTTCATAGCAGAAGAGATCAAGAAGTTGGAAGCAGCAGGCCTTGTCAGAGGGGTGCTCCATCCAACGTGGTTGGCCAATCCGGTTGTAGTGCGCAAGGCAAACGGGAAGTGGAGGCTTTGTATTGACTTCACTGATGTTAATAAAGCATGTCCCAAAGATCCATTTCCCTTGCCGCGCATTGACCAGATTGTTGACTCCACGGTCGGATGTGAGCTGCTTTCATTTCTTGACGCATATTCAGGATATCATCAGATCTTCATGGCAGAAGAGGATGAGGAGAAAACCGCATTCATTACTCCATGTGGCACGTACTGTTTCGTACGGATGCCTTTCGGATTAAAGAATGGTGGTTCAACATTTGCCAGAGTAGTCCATATCGCTTTGAAGCCACAGATACACAGAAATGTAGAAGCTTACATGGATGATATAGTGGTTAAAAGCAAAGACAGGGCAACTCTGATCCAAGACTTAGAAGAGACTTTTGCAAATCTGCGCAAGGTCAACCTCAAGCTCAACCCTGAGAAGTGTGTGTTTGGAGTCCCTTCCGGCAAGCTTCTCGGGTTCTTTGTGTCTCAGCGGGGAATCGAAGCCAACCCCAACAAGATCAGGGCCATTGAGCAGATCGAAGCACCAAGGCGCGTCAAGGATGTACGGAAGCTTGCCGGCTACGTAGCTGCTCTCAGCAGGTTTATCTCTCGGTCTGCCGAGCGCGCCCTGCCGTTTTTCAAAATTTTGAAAAGGGCAGGTCCAATGAGATGGACTCCGGAAGCGGAGGCTGTGCTGCAAGACCTGAAGAGATACCTGTCCTCCACTCCAACACTTGTCGCACCTAAACCACAAGAGAAGTTGCTGCTGTACATAGTGGCAACCAATCAAGTGGTTAGTGCTGCGTTAGTAGCGGAAAGGGAGGCCGACGACGAGCCAGCGACTGCGGCAAGCACATCCAGCGACAAGTAGGGGGCCTCCCCGACAAGCTCTGGTCCCGACAAGCAAGGGTCTGCGCAGATGCAAGAGGAGATACAGAAGAAAATGGTGCAGCGCCCAGTTTACTTTGTCAGCTCCCTTTTATAGGGGGCTAGGTCAAGGTACTCTGGTGTGCAGAAGCTGCTTTTCGGCCTTCTCATGGCCTCGAGAAAGCTGCGCCATTACTTCCAAGCACACGAGATCACAGTTGTCACTCGCTTTCCGCTGAAGAGGATATTGTAAAATCCAGAAGCAACAGCTAGGATTGTCGAGTGGGCACTAGAACTGTCAAGCTTTGGCCTCAAGTTTGAGAGTACATCAACAATCCAGAGCAGAGCATTGGCAGAGTTCATAGCAGAGTGGACGCCAACTCCAGATGAAGAAATTCTGGAGACGAGCATCCCCGCCAAGGAAGCAAGCAAAGAGTGGCTCATGTACTTTGATGGTGCCTTCTCGCTGCAAGGCGCCGGTGCCGGTGTACTGCTTGTCGCACCCACCGGAGAGCACCTCAAGTACATAGTCCAGATGCACTTTCCCAAGGAGCAGGCGACAAACAATACTGCAGAGTATGAAGGCTTGCTTGCCGGTCTCAGGATCACGGCAGAACTTGGGATTAAGAAGCTCATTGTCAGGGGTGACTCGCAGCTTGTTGTCCGCTAAGTGAACAAGGATTACCAGAGTCCGTTGATGGAGGCTTACGTTGATGAGGTGAGGAAGCTGGAAGAGCGCTTTGATGGCCTGCAAATGGAACATGTTCCAAGAGCTGAGAACGACATTGCCGATGGCCTGTCAAAGTGCGCAGCACTTAAGTTACCTGTGGAACCAGGGATCTTTGTGCTCAAGCTGACTCAGCCATCCGTAACACCATCAACTGGACAGAGCAAGAAGAGGAAGTTGATATCTGGTGACTATCTTTCGGCAGAGCTCCCCGAAGCCGCCGCCAAGAAGGTCCCCAAGATCGACGCCCAGAGTGCTGGGGAGCAGTCTACTCCAGCAAACCCCAGGGTTTGTTCCGTTGCAGCAGACACTCCCGGCAAGCTCTGCTCCGGCAAGCTTGTCGGGGAACGTCAAGCTCCGGCAGAGTCGTAGGCTCCTGCCGTAGAAGCGGGCGTTCCCGTAGCCGCAGATGTGCCTTTAGTCCTTGTTGTCGAGCCACAGGCTCCAACATGGGCGCAGCAAATTGTCCGTTTCCTCCAGACAGGAGAGCTTCCCGAGGAACCAGAAGAAGCGGAAAGAGCAGCCCGGCAGTCTAGTATGTACCAGTTTGTCGACAACACACTATGCAGAAGAAGACTCAACGGTGTGAAATTGAAGTGCATTCCTTGGGAAGATGGACAGAAGCTGTTGGCAGAGATACACGGAGGCATATGTGGTCACCACATTGGCGCAAGAGCTCTTGTCGGAAAAGCATTCGGGCAAGGCTTCTTCTGGCCGACAGCCCTCCAGGATGCAACTGCACAAGTAACCAAGTGTGAAGCGTGCCAGTTCCATTCCAAGCAGATACACCAGCCAGCTCAAGCTCTCCAGACGATCCCTTTATCTTGGCCATTTTCGGTCTGGGGGCTCGACATCCTCGGCCCCTTCCCCCGAGCAGTCGGGGGCTTTGAGTACTTGTACGTTGCAATCGACAAGTTCACAAAGTGGTCGGAAGTGGAACCAGTGAGGAAGGTGATGGCGCAGTCCGCGGTCAAGTTCTTCAGGTCGATTGTTTGCCATTTCGGAATCCCTAACAGGATAATCACCGACAACGGTACACAATTTACGAGCCGCACCTTCATGCAGTACGACCAAGATCTCGGCGCCAAGGTCTGCTTTGCTTCTGTCGCTCACCCGAGAAGCAACGGCCAAGCTGAGAGGGCAAATGCTGAAGTGCTGCGCGGGCTCAAGACCAGAACCTTCGACAGGCTGCACAAGCGCGGACGCAACTGGATCGAGGAGCTGCCAGTGGTTCTTTGGTCGATCAGGACGACGCCAAATCGAGCCACTGGACAGACACCCTCCGCTCTAGTCTATGGAGCGGAGGCAGTTATCCCCACGGAACTCGTATATGGTTCACCTCGAGTGCTCGCTTATGACGAGCTTGAGCAAGAGCGGCTGCGGCAAGATGACGTGCTGCTCCTTGAGGAAGATCGTCTTCAGGCTGCTGTGCGAGCCGCTCGCTACCAGCAAGCTTTGCGCCGCTAACATAGCCGCAAAGTTAACGCCAGAAGTCTCGAGGAAGGCGACCTTGTTCTTCGGCGCGTTCAGGCCGCCAAGAATTCCAACAAGTTGACGCCAAAGTGGGAAGGCCCTTAGCGGGTGAAACGAGTCACCAGGCCTGGCGCTGTCCGTCTGGAGACCAAAGATGGCGTACCAGTGAGCAACTCCTGGAATATCGAGCTTCTTTGTAAGTTTTACCCGTAAGGCGCGGTTGTCGGACCCTGTCCGGCAACCACCCTTTTGTACAAGTCTTGCCGCTATTGCATGTAATCCTTTGTACAAAGCCAGGCGCAGACCCTGAGCACAAGATAATGAAGCGCTGGCGCCCAGAGTTATAGCATGCATGCTAGGTCGAGTTGAGTCCTCGGTTAGGGTTGATAGTGCCTAATAGCAGCTAACCCCTAACTTAGAGGTCGAGTGCGCGTCCCTTTGCCTGTCTTTCGTTTCCTTTGGTTCGCAGGGCTCGCATATCCTTGCCGGACCGCCTGAAGACGAAAAGGAGAAGAAGGACGTGCCGGCATCTAGACCCCAGCAAGCCAGTGCTGTCGGGGGCTGCAAGTACCAAGGTTCACCCACGGCAAGCCAGAGTTGCCGGGGGCTGCAATCTCAGATAAGTCTTTCATCCCTCTTCATGCGTTCTCTTATGGACTGGGAATACGAAACCTCGTTTCTTCCCGAAGCTACCGTGCTCCCTTAGCTCTGGGCCCTGGGGCCCCAGGGCCAAGTTTTGGTCATAGTCGCGGCATCAAAGGGGATGAAACGAGGGGCCGCACCCGCCTCGTCCCTGCCTCCGTCAAAGGCGTGAGAAAGGTCGAGCGGCGTGGGAAGACGGCAGGGCATGTTGCCGGGGAAGGAGTGTCTATCTGAAAGATACCAAGGATTTGCTCCTTGGTGTGGGTTCTACCCGCGAGACAAATGACCCGGCAAACATCCCCTTTTCATTAAAAACATTCCACGCAGGTACAGTCCATAGAGAATGAAAAACATGAAAGAGAGGATTACAAGTTTTAAATGCAACTAAGGCCCGAAGGCTTACAAATTAAAAAGATAAGATGCCCGTAGTCCCTTTCTTGTCCCTCTCTTCAGGAGGTAGGTCAAGGAGGCGAGAAGGGCAAAAGGACAGGGGTGGGGGCTCGGCCGCCCCGCTCAGCGAATCAAGACACGGGGAGAGCAGGGAGCTGGGGCCGACCCGCTCCCTCGACCCGTGACGGCCCGGTTTCCCGCCTCCGCCGCCCGCGACCCCAAGTGCATGGGAGCCGCGTGGCTGGCGTGCAGAACCGAGGCGACGAATGAGGCGACCCCTCCCCACCCCGTGATCGTGGGGAGTGGACGCCTCAAAAACCGCCCACATTCTGTCCCACGATGCCGCGTTTGACGCGTGCCGTTTGGGGAGGGCGCGGTGGATGCGGAGTGAGTTATGGCGTGCCCTAGGCCGCGCGTGCCCGTGCACTGTTTTGGGCCTGGCCCAACAGCGCTCGGCACCGTGTATGGCCCAGGCCCGGGGGCTCCTGTCGGTGTACTAAAGTAGGGGTACCTTAGTATCCCGAACTTGTGCACGGGCAGTCGCAGCGACCCGCGGCAAGGCTTGCCGGGCGACCGCCAAGACCCTCCCGTGGTTCCTCTGGAGCCATTCAAGAACAAAGTATCCAAGAGCAAAACAAGGCCTCGGCAAGAGGAGCTTGCCGGGAAGGAGACAAGACCCCGGCAAGAGGAGCTTGCCGGGAAGGAGACAAGGCCCTGACAAGAGGAGCTTGCCAGGAAGGAGACAAGACCCCGGCAAGAGGAGCTTGCCGGGAAGACCAACCAAAGCATCTTAAGAAGCTTGCTGCGGCGCTCTACGCGTCCCGACAAGACCCGGTGAGCGACAAGCTCCCGGACGCGACAAGACAACATCCGCGGCAAGGCGCTTGCCGCGGCAAGCTACTACCCCGCAGCCCGCGCTCCAGCTCACCCACCAACGTGTCGCCCTGGGACCATTCCTGGCGTACGTGGTGGGAGGCTGTGCAGCCGGGGGCATGCGGTGGCAAGCAGGCGCTGACAAGGAGCCATTGTGGCAAACGGTGGCGCCCCTGATGGTCCCTTTCCGCCCCATCTAAGCGACACAAACAGGCATTTAATGCCTTTGTCCCCTGCCGTCAGGGTTAGGTAGGATACGACAGTTGTAGGCGGTGGAGCCAACTACCACCCCTTTTACGTTTTTACCCTCACCTCTGTTGCCACGTGTCGGTGACCCCTTAGACATATAAAAGGAGGCCTGTGCGCAACAGAGAGGGAGAGGACAACCATTCTCACGCTCGGTCTCGCCAGCTGCTTGACTGTACTGTAGCACTCGCCGCTCCGGAGCAAGAACTCAATACAACCACCAAAGCAGGAGTAGGGTTTTACGCATCCGTGCGGCCCGAACCTGGGTAAACTGATTGTCTCGCCCGTGCGTTCGCCTCGATCTGCTCTTTGTGCATCCACCGCCCCCTGCCGAACCAAAAGGGGCTCGGTCCACCGATCCCCATAGGTGTGCGAGGGATCAGACACCCCCGACATAGAGTGGAAGGTTTCTCATCTTCTGGTGGTCGAGTGTCTTGAAGGTGGTTGAGTGAGCACATCTTCATGGTCGAGTGGATGATGGTTTCTCTTCGACTGCTTCTGATTCTTTGTAGAGATGTCCTTGGGGAGGGTATGTTGGACAGATCCATGACCCTACCCTAGGTACATAGCTTCATCATTAGCCCCCAAATGGATCAGGGTTTGAGTGAGGAAGGAGTTGGGGACACTTCCGACCCATTCTTTGTGCCATGAGTATATCTTGTTCTGGAACAGTGAGTTGAGGGGACGACGGCGACTCCTTTCGCAGTCGCCTTGGTCCATTCTTGGTTTTTGTCGAGTGAATTTTCGCGGTAGAATTCCGAATGATAATGTAGAGGATGTTTGTCTTCAGTATGGCAAGTTGCTCTGCTCTCCGCGGATTTCGCGGGATTCGAATTTTGGGAAGTGCGCCAGACGGGCGGAACCGTGGTTATCGAGACGGATTAGGCAAGTCTCCTCGATCCCCGCGCCACCTTTTTCGCCACATACTGCGCGCGTGACTGTTGTGGGATTTATTTAGATCGTCTGGGTCCACCAGCCAGTCACTCGGGGGACGACCTTATAAAAGGCACCAGACCAGTCCTTTGCCCCGTGCGCTCCCATTCTCTCTTCTTCTTCCCCCGATCTCTCTGCCACGCTCGCTCCCGCTCTCATCGCCGGACCCTCACTAGAACTCGACCCGTCGCCATGGGGAAAGAGAAGACGGTGGCGCTGGAGCGCGCGAAGAAGGCGACCGCGAAGGCAAAGGGCAAGCGGACCAGCCGGGGCGGATCCTCGTCGAGATCCAGCCTGCCGCCGGGCTGGATCCAGGGCGACTGGATCCGCTCGACAATTAACCAGGACGACCTTGACGACCTGGTGGAGGGGGGACTGATCCCCCACAAGTCGGCATGGCTCCCGGGAAATGAGACCGAGCCGCAGCCAAGGGAGGGTGAGTGTGTTCTCCTTGCCACCCACGTAGATCATGGATTCTCACTGCCTCCCCATCCTTTCTTCTGGGGTTTTTTGAACTTCTTTGGGGCTCAGCTCCACCATTTCACTCCAAACACCATAGTCTATCTGGCTGCTTTCGTGTCGATGTGTGAAAATTTCTTGGGCTGTCGATCGCACTGGGGTCTTTTCAAACACATCTTCACCTGCCGCTCCCAGTCGGTCAAAAAGGCCAATCTGAGTGATGAGTGGACACAAGTGATCCAGATGTGCGGGGGTCTAGGGATCCAGATGAGGAGCAAGAATACCTTCCCAGCCATGATCCTTCCCGACTCGGTCCGGGGCTGGCAGTCGACTTGGTTCTACTACAAGGATCAGCCGACCCCGGGTCATTCGACCGGACTTCCTCCCTTTTCTTTGGCTCGAGTGGAGAAGCCCGCCCCCCTGAAGGTGGTTCCAGAAGAGAAGGCGCAGGTCAAGGTGCTGGTCGAGCGGGTCGTCCAACTCGTCCGTGACGGGGTGACCGGGATGGACCTGCTGGAGGTCTTTCTCGGTCGACGCATCCAACCGCTTCAGGCACGCGATCATCCCATGTGGATGTACTCTGGGCTCGAGGATTCCACTCGGATCCACCTGGAGGACGTCAGTGAGGACACCTTGGAGAAGTGGCTGATGGGGATCACCAGCAACAAAGACAACCCTCGGGGGTCTAGGAGGATGATTCCATTCGACAACTCGCATCAGCCGGAGCAGGTATGATTCTGTTTTACCAAGTATCTTTCTGATTCACTGTGTGACTTCTTGTTGATGGTCGACTGAATTTCTTTTGATCGTTGTCTTTTCAGGCCCTCATCGACATGTATTGAATGCCCAACGGAGTGCAGGAGCAAGACGTCGAGGAAGAAGCAAGCGGGGGCGGGAGCGGCGAAGGGCACTCGGATGCCGAGGAGGACGAGGAGAGTGACGAATCGGCCGATGACGAAGAAGTCGACTCGCCTCCTCGCAGGAAGAGGAGATCCAAACACGCTCATGACCCGGCAAGTGCTCCGGGCCTGGTGGCTGCGCCGATTGGACAGTCTTCGAAGCATCCCAGGACGTCTTATCCAACGCTGACTGAGAAGGCTCCAAAGCAGTCCAAAGTTGTGCCGCCTCCAGCGCCGAAAGCACCGAAAGCTACCTCCTCCAAACTACCAAAGGCTTTGCCCAGGATCAAAGTGACCGTCCCTACCATCTCCGGGTAATCATCTGACTTGTCCTTTTCGTCGACTCGATTAACCGGACATGACCGACTGAATGTGGGTCTTTGCAGTGCTGCTATGTCAGGAACCTCTTCTCTCCAGTACTGGGACGAAGAGATGGAAGATGCCGTTACCTCCAACCTAGGTAGAAACTCTTGTGATTTTGTTCTTGATCCCTTGGTCGATTGTGTTCTAGTGGTTCACTCGGGGTCGAATGATCTGCCTTGCAGCTCCACCCAACGTCATCGATCTTCCAGATGATGATGAAGACGTGGCTCTTAAGCCCAGGAAGAGTAAGAAGGTAGCAGCTGGTGAAGGAAATATGCCCTAGAGGCAATAATAAAGTTATTATTTATTTCCTTACATCATGATAAATGTTTATTATTCATGCTAGAATTGTATTAACCGGAAACATAATACATGTGTGAATACATAGACCAACAGAGTGTCACTAGTATGCCTCTACTTGACTAGCTCGTTAATCAAATATGGTTATGTTTCCTAACCATGAACAAGGAGTTGTTATTTGATTAACGAGGTCACATCATTAGTAGAATGATCTGATTGACATGACCCATTCCATTAGCTTAGCACCCGATCGTTTAGTATGTTGCTATTGCTTTCTTCATGACTTATACATGTTCCTATAACTATGAGATTACGCAACTCCCGTTTGCCGGAGGAACACTTTGGGTACTGCCAAACGTCACAACGTAACTGGGTGATTATAAAGGAGTACTACAGGTGTCTCCAATGGTAGATGTTGGGTTGGCGTATTTCGAGATTAGGGTTTGTCACTCCGATTGTCGGAGAGGTATCTCTGGGCCCTCTCGGTAATGCACATCACATAAGCCTTGCAAGCATTGCAACTAATATGTTAGTTGTGAGATGATGTATTACGGAACGAGTAAAGAGACTTGCCGGTAACAAGATTGAACTAGGTATTGGATACCGACGATCGAATCTCGGGCAAGTAACATACCGATGACAAAGGGAACAACGTATGTTGTTATGCGGTCTGACCGATAAAGATCTTCGTAGAATATGTAGGAGCCAATATGGGCATCCAGGTCCCGCTATTGGTTATTGACCGGAGACGTGTCTCGGTCATGTCTACATTGTTCTCGAACCGTAGGGTCCGCACGCTTAACGTTACAATGACAGTTATTATGAGTTTATGCATTTTGATGTACCGAAGGTTGTTCGGAGTCCCGGATGAGATCACGGACATGACGAGGAGTCTCGAAATGGTTGATACGTAAAGATTGATATATTGGAAGCCTATGTTTGGGCACCGGAAGTGTTCCGGGTGAAATCGGGATTTTACCGGATTACCGGGAGGGTTACCGGAACCCCCCGGGAGGCAAATGGGCCTATTGGGCCTTAGTGGAAAAGAGAGAAGGGGCAGCCCACAGGTTAGCCGGCCGAACCCCCCTTCCCTAGTCCTATTAGGACTAGGAGAAGGGGCCGGCCCCCCTCTCTTCTCTTTCTCCCGAAGAGTCCTATTAGGAATAGGATTTAGGGGGAGGAGTCCTACTCCCGGTAGGAGTGGGACTCCTCCCTGCGCCTCCCTCCTAGCCGGCCGACCCCCTTGCCCCTGGCCTTTATATACGGGGGCAGGGGGCACCCCATAGACACACAACTTGATCCTTGAGATCGTTCCTTAGCCGTGTGCGGTGCCCCCTACCACCAAATTCCACCTCGATCGTACCATTGTAGTGCTTAGGCGAAGCCCTGCGTCGGTAGTACATCAAGATCGTCATCACGCCGTCGTGCTGACGGAACTCTTCCTCGAAGCTTTGCTGGATCGGAGCCCGAGGAACGTCATCGAGCTGAACATGTGCTAAGAACTCGGAGGTGCCGGAGTAACGGTGCTTGGATCGGTCGGATCGGGAAGAAGACGTACGACTACTTCCTCTACGTTGTGTGATCGCTTCCGCAGTCGGTCTGCGTTGGTACGTAGACAACACTCTCCCCTCTCGTTGCTGTGCATCACCATGATCTTGCGTGTGCGTAGGAATTTTTTTGAAATTACTGCGTTCCCCAACAGTGGCATCCGAGCCTAGGTTTTATGGTTTGATGTTATATGCATGAGTAGAACACAAGTGAGTTGTGGGCGATACAAGTCATACTGCCTACCAGCATGTCATACTTTGGTTCGGCGGTATTGTTGGTTGAGACGATCCGGACCAACCTTACGCGTACTCTTACGCGAGACCGGTTCCCTCGACGTGCTTTGCACATAGATGGCTTGCGGAAGACTGTCTCTCCAACTTTAGTTGAACCAAGTGTGACTACGCCCGGTCCTTGAGAAGGTTAAAACGGAGTCTATTTGACGAACTATCGTTGTGGTTTTGATGCGTAGGTGAGATGAGTTCTTACTTAAGCCCGTAGCAGCCACGTAAAACTTGCAACAACAAAGTAGAGAACGTCTAACTTGTTTTTGCAGGGTATGTTGTGATGTGATATGGTCAAGGCATGATGCTGATTTTATTGTATGAGATGATCATGTTTTGTAACTAAGTTATCGGCAACTGGCAGGAGCCATATGGTTGTCGCTTTATTGTATGCAATGCAATCGCGATGTAATGCTTTACTAGATTACTAAACGGTAGTAATAGTCGTGGAAGCATAAGATTGGCGAGATGGCAACGATGCTACGATGGAGATCAAGGTGTCGCGCTGGTGACGATGGTGATCATGATGGTGCTTCGGAGATGGAGATCACAAGCACAAGATGATGATGGCCATATCATATCACTTATATTGATTGCATGTGATGTTTATCCTTTTATGCATCTTATCTTGCTTTGATTGACGGTAGCATTATAAGATGATCTCTCACTAAATTATCAAGAAGTGTTCTCCCTGAGTATGCACTGTTGCCAAAGTTCGTCGTGCCCAGACACCACGTGATGATCGGGTGTGATAAGCTCTACGTCCATCTACAACGGGTGCAAGCCAGTTTTGCACACGCAGAATACTCAGGTTATACTTGACGAGCCTAGCATATGCAGATATGGCCTCGGAACACAGACACCGAAAGGTCGAGCGTGAATCATATAGTAGATATGATCAACATGACGATGTTCACCATTGAAAACTACTCCATCTCACGTGATGATCGGTTATGGTTTAGTTGATTTGGATCACGTGATCACTTAGAGGATTAGAGGGATGTCTATCTAAGTGGGAGTTCCTAAGTAATTTGATTAAACTGAACTTAAACTTATCATGAACTTAGTACCTGATAGTATCTTGCTTGTTTATGTTGCTTGTAGATAGATGGCTCGTGCTATTGTTCCGTTGAATTTTAATGCGTTCCTTGAGAAAGCAAAGTTGAAAGATGATGGTAGCAATTACACGGACTGGGTCCGTAACCTGAGGATTATCCTCATTGCTGCACAGAAGAATTACGTCCTGGAAGCACCGCTGGGTGACAGGCCTGCTGCTGGAGCAACGCCAGATGTTATGAACGTCTGGCAGAGCAAAGCTGATGACTACTCGATAGTTCAGTGTGCCATGCTTTACGGCTTAGAATCGGGACTTCAACGACGTTTTGAACGTCATGGAGCATATGAGATGTTCCAGGAGTTGAAGTTAATATTTCAAGCAAATGCCCGAATTGAGAGATATGAAGTCTCCAATAAGTTCTATAGCTGTAAGATGGAGGAGAACAGTTCTGTCAGTGAGCATATACTCAAAATGTCTGGGTATAATAATCACTTGATTCAGATGGGAGTTAATCTTCCAGATGATTGCGTCATTGACAGAATTCTCCAATCACTACCACCAAGCTACAAGAGCTTCGTGATGAACTATAATATGCAAGGGATGAACAAGACTATTCCCGAGCTCTTCGCAATGCTGAAAGCTGCGGAGGTAGAAATCAAAAAGGAGCATCAAGTGTTGATGGTTAGCAAGACCACTAGTTTCAAGAAAAAGGGTAAAGGGAAGAAGAAGGGAAACTTCAAGAAGAACAGCAAGCAAGTTGCTGCTCAAGAGAAGAAACCCAAGTCTGGACCTAAGCCTGAAACTGAGTGCTTCTACTGCAAGCAGACTGGACACTGGAAGCGGAACTGCCCCAAGTATTTGGCGGATAAGAAGGATGGCAAAGTGAGCAAAGGTATATGTGATATACATGTTATTGATGTGTACCTTACTAGAGCTCGCAGTAGCACCTGGGTATTTGATACTGGTTCTGTTGCTAATATTTGCAACTCGAAACAGGGACTACGGAATAAGTGGACACTAGCAAAGGACGAGGTGACGATGCGCGTGGGAAACGGTTCCAAAGTCGATGTGATCGCGGTCGGCACGCTACCTCTACATCTACCTTCGGGATTAATATTAGACCTAAATAATTGTTATTTGGTGCCAGCGTTGAGCATGAACATTATATCTGGATCTTGTTTAATGCGAGACGGTTATTCATTTAAATCAGAGAATAATGGTTGTTCTATTTATATGAATAATATCTTTTATGGTCATGCACCTTTGAAGAGTGGTCTATTCTTGTTGAATCTTGAAGATAGTGATACACATATTCATAATATAGAAGCCAAAAGATGCAAAGTTAATAATGATAGTGCAACTTATTTGTGGCACTGCCGTTTAGGTCATATCGGTGTAAAGCGCATGAAGAAACTCCATACCGATGGGCTTTTGGAATCACTTGATTATGAATCACTTGGTACTTGCGAACCGTGCCTCATAGGCAAGATGACTAAAACACCGTTCTCCGGTACTATGGAGAGAGCAACAGATTTGTTGGAAATCATACATACCGATGTATGTGGTCCGATGAATATTGAGGCTCGCGGCGGATATCGTTATTTTCTCACCTTCACAGATGATTTAAGCAGATATGGGTATATCTACTTAATGAAACATAAGTCTGAAACATTTGAAAAGTTCAAGGAATTTCAGAGTGAAGTTGAAAATCATCGTAACAAGAAAATAAAGTTTCTACGATCTGATCGTGGAGGAGAATATTTGAGTTACGAGTTTGGTGTACATTTGAAAAATTGTGGAATAGTTTCGCAACTCACGCCACCCGGAACACCACAGCGTAATGGTGTGTCCGAACGTCGTAATCGTACTTTACTAGATATGGTGCAATCTATAATGTCTCTTACTGATTTACTGCTATCGTTTTGGGGTTATGCTTTAGAGACGGCCGCATTCACGTTAAATAGGGCACCATCAAAAATCCGTTGAGACGACGCCTTATGAACTATGGTTTGGCAAGAAACCAAAGTTGTCGTTTCTTAAAGTTTGGGGCTGCGATGCTTATGTGAAAAAGCTTCAACCTGATAAGCTCGAACCCAAAGCGGAGAAATGTGTCTTCATAGGATACCCAAAGGAAACTGTTGGGTATACCTTCTATCACAGATCCGAAGGCAAGACATTCGTTGCTAAGAATGGATCATTTCTAGAGAAGGAGTTTCTCTCGAAAGAAGTGAGTGGGAGGAAAGTAGAACTTGACGAGGTAACTGTACCTGCTCCCTTATTGGAAAATAGTACATCACAGAAAACAGTTTCTGCGACACCTATGCCAATCAGTGAGGAAGCTAATGATGATGATCATGAAGCTTTAGATCAAGATACTACAGAACCACGTAGATCAACCAGAGTGAGATCCGCACCAGAGTGGTACGGTAATCCAGTTCTGGAAGTCATGATGCTAGATCATGATGAACCTACGAACTATGAAGAAGCGATGGTGAGCCCAGATTCCGCAAAGTGGCTTGAGGCCAGGAAATCTGAGATGGGATCCATGTATGAGAACAAAGTATGGACTTTGGTTGACTTGCCCGATGATCGGCAAGCAATTGAGAATAAATGGATCTTCAAGAAAAAGACTGACGCTGACGGTAATGTTACTGTCTATAAAGCTCGACTTGTCGCAAAAGGTTTTCGACAAGTTCAAGGGGTTGACTATGATGAGACTTTCTCACCCGTAGCGATGCTTAAGTCCGTCAGAATTATGTTAGCAATTGCCGCATTTTATGATTATGAAATATGGCAAATGGATGTCAAAACTGCATTCCTGAATGGATTTCTGGAAGAAGAGTTGTATATGGTACAACCAGAAGGTTTTGTCGATCCAAAAGGAGCTAACAAAGTATGCAAACTCCAGCGATCCATTTATGGACTGGTGCAAGCATCTCGGAGTTGGAATAAACGCTTTGATAGTGTGATCAAAGCATTTGGCTTTATACAGACTTTTGGAGAAGCCTGTATTTACAAGAAAGTGAGTGGGAGCTCTGTAGCATTTCTAATATTATATATGGATGACATATTGCTAATTGGAAATGATATAGAATTTCTGGATAGCATAAAGGGATACTTGAATAAAAGTTTTTCGATGAAAGACCTCGGGGAAGCTGCTTACATATTAGGCAAAAAGATCTATAGAGATAGATCAAAACGCTTAATTGGACTTTCACAGAGCACATACCTTGACAAAATTTTGAAGAAGTTCAAAATGGATCAAGCAAAGAAAGGGTTCTTGCCTGTGTTACAAGGTATGAAATTGAGTAAGACTCAATGCCCGACCACTGCAGAAGATAGAGAGAAAATGAAAGATGTTCCCTATGCTTCAGCCATAGGCTCTATCATGCAATGCTGTGTACCAGACCTGATGTGTGCCTTGCTATAAGTTTAGCAGGGAGGTACCAAAGTAATCCTGGAATGGATCACTGGACAGCGGTCAAGAACATCCTGAAATACCTGAAAAGGACTAAGGATATGTTTCTCGTATATGGAGGTGACAAAGAGCTCACCGTAAGAGGTTACGTTGATGCAAGCTTTGACACTGATCCGGACGATTCTAAATCGCAAACCGGATACGTGTTTACTTTAAACGGTGGAGCTGTCAGTTGGTGCAGTTCTAAACAAAGCGTCGTAGCGGGATCTACATGTGAAGCGGAGTACATAGCTGCTTCGGAAGCAGCAAACGAAGGAGTCTGGATGAAGGAGTTCATATCCGATCTAGGTGTCATACCTAGTGCATCGGGTCCAATGAAAATCTTCTGTGACAATACTGGTGCAATTGCCTTGGCAAAGGAATCCAGATTTCACAAGAGGACCAAACACATCAAGAGACGCTTCAACTCCATCCGGGATTTAGTCCAGGTGGGAGACATAGAGATTTGCAAGATACATACGGATCTGAATGTTGCATACCCGTTGACTAAGCCTCTTCCACGAGCAAAACATGATCAGCACCAAGGCTCCATGGGTGTTAGAATCATTACTGTGTAATCCAGATTATTGACTCTAGTGCAAGTGGGAGACTGAAGGAAATATGCCCTAGAGGCAATAATAAAGTTATTATTTATTTCCTTACATCATGATAAATGTTTATTATTCATGCTAGAATTGTATTAACCGGAAACATAATACATGTGTGAATACATAGACCAACAGAGTGTCACTAGTATGCCTCTACTTGACTAGCTCGTTAATCAAAGATGGTTATGTTTCCTAACCATGAACAAGGAGTTGTTATTTGATTAACGAGGTCACATCATTAGTAGAATGATCTGATTGACATGACCCATTCCATTAGCTTAGCACCCGATCGTTTAGTATGTTGCTATTGCTTTCTTCATGACTTATACATGTTCCTATAACTATGAGATTATGCAACTCCCATTTGCCGGAGGAACACTTTGGGTACTGCCAAACGTCACAACGTAACTGGGTGATTATAAAGGAGTACTACAGGTGTCTCCAATGGTAGATGTTGGGTTGGCGTATTTCGAGATTAGGGTTTGTCACTCCGATTGTCGGAGAGGTATCTCTGGGCCCTCTCGGTAATGCACATCACATAAGCCTTGCAAGCACTGCAACTAATATGTTAGTTGTGAGATGATGTATTACGGAACGAGTAAAGAGACTTGCCGGTAACAAGATTGAACTAGGTATTGGATACCGACGATCGAATCTCGGGCAAGTAACATACCGATGACAAAGGGAACAACGTATGTTGTTATGCGGTCTGACCGATAAAGATCTTCGTAGAATATGTAGGAGCCAATATGGGCATCCAGGTCCCGCTATTGGTTATTGACCGGAGACGTGTCTCGGTCATGTCTACATTGTTCTCGAACCGTAGGGTCCGCACGCTTAACGTTACGATGACAGTTATTATGAGTTTATGCATTTTGATGTACCGAAGGTTGTTCGGAGTCCCGGATGAGATCACGGACATGACGAGGAGTCTCGAAATGGTCGAGACGTAAAGATTGATATATTGGAAGCCTATGTTTGGGCACCGGAAGTGTTCCGGGTGAAATCGGGATTTTACCGGATTACCGGGAGGGTTACCGGAACCCCCCGGGAGGCAAATGGGCCTATTGGGCCTTAGTGGAAAAGAGAGAAGGGGCAGCCCACAGGCTAGCCGGCCGAACCCCCCTTCCCTAGTCCTATTAGGACTAGGAGAAGGGGCCGGCCCCCCTCTCTTCTCTTTCTCCCGAAGAGTCCTATTAGGAATAGGATTTAGGGGGAGGAGTCCTACTCCCGGTAGGAGTGGGACTCCTCCCTGCGCCTCCCTCCTAGCCGGCCGACCCCCTTGCCCCTGGCCTTTATATACGGGGGCAGGGGGCACCCCATAGACACACAACTTGATCCTTGAGATCGTTCCTTAGCCGTGTGCGGTGCCCCCTGCCACCAAATTCCACCTCGATCGTACCGTTGTAGTGCTTAGGCGAAGCCCTGCGTCGGTAGTACATCAAGATCGTCATCACGCCGTCGTGCTGACGGAACTCTTCCTCGAAACTTTGCTGGATCGGAGCCCGAGGAACGTCATCGAGCTGAACGCGTGCTAAGAACTCGGAGGTGCCGGAGTAACGGTGCTTGGATCGGTCGGATCGGGAAGAAGACGTACGACTACTTCCTCTATGTTGTGTGATCGCTTCCACAGTCGGTCTGCGTTGGTACGTAGACAACACTCTCCCCTCTCGTTGCTGTGCATCACCATGATCTTGCGTGTGCGTAGGAATTTTTTTGAAATTACTGCGTTCCCCAACAGCTGGCAGGATGTCTCGGCAAGAACCAACTACAACACCTCCCATCCGTCAACCTGAAGACGCGGGTAGGGCCTCTGTGACCTTCGCTGCACCCTTGTCGAGTGAGCACCCCGCACCGTCGACTGCTCCTGTCATTCCTTCAGTCGTCCAACTCCACGCCACGGAGCTCCAAGCCGCCGCACCTGGGCCGTCTGCTCACTTTTTCACCAGCTACCCCGTCCCGGCCAACCAGTCGGAAGCGGCTGCGGAAGCCATCCGACAGGCTGACATGATGATGGAGCGGGTGAAGACGGTGCATGAGAACAACTAGGCTGCCTACGACGCCAGCGCTGCTCTTTGGGCCAATGTCCAGGTAAGTAGATTTTCCGACTGCTCTTGCTCTATGAGGATATGTTACCCGAAAAATCTTCTTCTACACAATCTCCTATTGTTTGCGTCGAATTAGAGCACCCACTGGGTGTTTTGTTGTTTTTGGTGGTTGCGTTCTTCCACTCGGTCTGGGCGAGTGGGATCTGAACTGGTGGGGGCACACTAAGTGCACCCACTGGGTGTAGTCCCCGAGACCGCGGTCGACTGCTGGCAGTCGACTGGGGTCTGAGTTCTACTTTCCTTTCCTTTCCTTTTCTTACACTCGACTCAGGCGGACCGGTCGAGTAGGATCTGAACCGGTGGGGGCACGCCAAGTGCACCCACTAGGTGTAGTCCCCGAGACCGCAGTCGACTGCTGGCAGTTGACTGTGGTCTGAACAGTTTTTTTGGGGGTCTTAATCAGCGAGGGCACGCCAAGTGCACCCGCGCTGGGTGTAGCCCCTGAGACCGCAGTCGACTGTGTGCAGTCGGCTGGGGTCTAAGCGAACTTCTTTAGGTTTTATTCACTCGGAAGTAAACAACCTTTGATCTTATCAGCTGACCCGCCTTTGGCCTTCTGCAGAAGTGTCTTGTACTCTTATTTCCAAGTTTGCTGAACTTGAGGAAAAGCAGAGGCAACTCAACCTCGACTTGGAATTGGCCCAGCAGAATCTGAAGAAAGCTCAAGGCGAAGCCGCTGGTATGGAAGGTAACTGGTTGACGACTGACTTTCAATATATTTCTTTGATCTCTTGTTTGATTCGATTGCTTCTTTTGCAGAGAAAATGAAGTTGGCTCTGGAGAAGAAGGACTCGGACCTCGCCGCCGCGCAAAAAGCAGCCCAAGATAAAAATGCTCTCACGGACCAGAAGCTTGCTTCAATCGGAACACTGGAAGGGGAGGTGAACAAACTGAAATCTTGTCTTAATGAAGCTAACCGCGAAGTGACCAGTCTGAAGAAGGACAAGGTTGTCCTGAATGAAAAGCTGGAGTCTGCAATCCGCAAGAGGAATGACACGAAAGCTTATCTGAGGACTCTTGCCAAGAAGCTCTATCTCACGCTGGAAGGTATTTCTTTTAAACCGACTGTGTTGATGCTTGCGATCAGATCTTGCTCGGTCGATACACTTTTTGGCTGCAGAATTCTGCCAAGACTTCAACGAGGAAACTGGAAGGGTCGAGACGGGTCTGGACCCTACCGCTTCTCCAGTCTGTGACGAAACTGCAATGAACGTTCTCCGACTGGAGTCTCGTATCGCTAGCGCCACAAGCTACCTCGTGCGTCTGAAGGAGGTAGTCTCCCTAATCGACTCACCGCTTTGGCCGAGGGCGACGCTTCAAAATGACCTGGAATCCCTGATGGCTCGACTAAACGAGATCCTTGACCGAGTGCAAGAATGGAAGAAATCCTCCGCCCGGTGTGGTGCTGACGTGGCGCTGTCCTTGGTGCGAGTCCATTGCAAGGAGGCTCGTGAAGACAAGCTGGCTGCGATCAAAGTCGCTAACACCAAAAAGCATGACTTCCAGTCCTTCATGGAGACTTTCATTGCTGCCGCCACTCGGATCGCTGATGGGATCGACCTAGACTCATTCGTGGAGCCTGCCAACCCTCCTCCAGCCAAGTGAACAAACTTATGAAACTTTAATCTGCTTTAAATTTGTCTCGGAATGCCGAGTGATTGCTGTAACCGTTGAACTCCTTCGGGCTTGGTGCCCGAGTACTTTTGATTTGCTCCTTGGAACTTTTAGGATTTATCCGAATTTGGTTTATCTCCGAATGTGCTTGCGTTTGCCTTCGAATGGACTTTGCTCACTGCTCGGAATAGTCTTTGTGTTGTAGATGCAACTCTGAAGTGGTGGCTCCAGTCGACCTGCGCCTCGTCGTCCTTGCGGATTGGGATGGAGCGCACGTTGTACTTGTACCGTAGCTCCGAAAGAAAAGGTTGCAGTCGACCTGCACCTCGTCGTCCTTGTGGATAGGGATGGAGCGGACGTTGTACTTGTGCCGGAGCTCTGAAGGAGAAGGTTGCAGTCGACCTGCACCTCATCGTCCTTGCGAATAGGGATGGAGCGTACGTTGTACTTGTGCCATATCTTCGAAGGAGAAGGTTGCAGTCGACCTGCACCTCGTCGTCCTTGCGGATAGGGGTATGTTTCGGACTTAGGCGAGTACTGGACTGCAGCTAAGCCCCCGAGTGGGAGGATTGCTCTCCACTCGGTAGGATTTTTTCAAACTTAGGCGAGTACTGGACTACAGCTAAGCCTCCTAGTGAGAGAACTTAGGCGAGTACTGGACTGCAGCTAAGCCCCCGAGTGGGAGGATTGCTCTCCACTCGGTAGGATTTCTTCAAACTTCGGCGAGTACTGGACTGCAGCTAAGCCTCCTAGTGAGAGAACTTAGGTGAGTACTGCACTGTAGCTAAGCCCCCGAGTGGGAGGATTGCTCTCCACTCGATAGGATTTTTTCAAACTTAGGCGAGTACTAGACTACAGCTAAGCCTCCTAGTGAGAGAATTTAGGCGAGTACTGGACTGTAGCTAAGCCCCCGAGTGGGAGGATTGCTCTCCACTCGGTAGGAATTTTTCAAACTTAGGCGAGTACCAGACTGTAGCTAAGCCTCCTAGTGAGAGAACTTAGGCGAGTACTGGACTGCAGCTAAGCCTCCGAGTGGGAGGATTGCTCTCCACTCGGTAGGATTTTTTCAAACTTAGGCGGGTACTGGACTGCAGCTAAGCCTCCTAGTGAGAGAACTTAGGCGAGTACTGGACTGCAGCTAAGCCCCCGAGTGGGAGGATTGCTCTCCACTCGGTAGGATTTTTTCAAACTTAGGCGAGTACTGGACTGCAGCTAAGCCTCCTAGTGAGAGAACTTAGGCGAGCACTAGACTGCAGCTAAGCCCCTGAGTGGGAGGATTGCTCTCCACTCGGTAGGATGTTTTCAAACTTAGGCGAGTACTGGACTGCAGCTAAGCCTCCTAGTGAGAGAACTTAGGCGAGTACTGGACTGCAGCTAAGCCCTCGAGTGGGAGGATTGCTCTCCACTCGGTAGGATTTTTTTCAAACTTAGGCGAGTACTGGACTGCAGCTAAGCCTCCTAGTGAGAGAACTTAGGCGAGCACTGAACTGCAGCTAAGCCCCCAAGTGGGAGGATTGCTCTCCACTCAGTAGGATTTTTTCAAACTTAGGCTAGTACTGGACTGCAGCTAAGCCTCCTAGTGAGAGAACTTAGGCGAGTACCGGACTGCAGCTAAGCCCCCGAGTGGGAGGATTGCTCTCCACTCGGTAGGATTTTCTTCAAACTTAGGCGAGTACCGGACTACAGCTAAGCCTCCTAGTGAGAGAACTTAGGCGAGTACTGGACTGCAGCTAAGCCCCCGAGTGGGAGGATTGCTCTCCACTCGGTGGGATTTTCTCTCGAACTTAGGTGAAACGGATTCGCGACTAAGCCCACCCACGGGAGGATTTCAGAAGTAAATAAGAGCACAACAATCGAATGATAGGACCGTAAGCTCTTGTCTTTGATAAAAAAATTACAAAGGTGTTTCTTATTACATTTTATTTGAACGAGTGCTTAAGTATAAAAGGGGCGGAGCAGCTCCGCGTTCCAAGCCCGTGGCTCGTCTTTCTGATGCTCAATACTGTAAAGATGGTATGCTCCATTGTGGAGAACTTTGGTGATGATGAAGGGGCCTTCCCAAGTCGGGACGAGCTTGTGTGGTTTTTGTTGATCTACTTGAAGAACCAGGTCTCCTTCTTGAAAGGCTCGACCCTTCACATTTCTGGCGTGGAATTGACGCAAGTCTTGCTGATAAATAGCCGATCGGATCAAGGCCATCTCTCTTTCCTCCTCTAAGAGATCGACTGAATCTTGCCGGGCTTGCTCTGCTTCCTCTTCGGAGAAGAGCTCGACTCGAGGTGCGTTGTGGAGCAGGTCACTTGGGAGAGCAGCTTCATCTCCATAAACTAAGAAGAAAGGAGTTCGTCTAGTCGACCGATTAGGAGTTGTCCTTAAACCCCACAGAACTGACGGAAGTTCATCAACCCAAGGCCTGCTGCGTGTTTGAGATCACGCATCAGTCGAGGTTTCAGTCCTTTGAGAATTAGGCCATTGGCTCTTTCTGCTTGTCCGTTCGACTACGGGTGAGCGATCGAAGCATAGTCGACTCGAGTGCCTTGAGAAGCGCAGAAAGCTCTGAACTCGTCGGAATCGAAGTTCGACCCGTTGTCCGTGATGATGCTGTGTGGGACTCCATATCTGAATGTCAATTCTCTGATAAAACTGACAGCGGTGCTAGCATCAAGGTTCTTGATAGGTTTAGCTTCGATCCATTTGGTAAACTTGTCAACTGCAAAGAGAACATGAGTGAAGCCGCTCCTGCCAGTTCTCAGTGGTCCAACCATATCCAGTCCCCAAACAGCAAAGGGCCAAATGAGGGGGATGGTCTTCAGGGCTGACGCTGGCTTGTGAGACATGTCAGAGTAAAACTGGCAGCCTTCACATCTGTCGACTATATTTTTCGCCATTTCATTTGCTCGTGGCCAATAGAATCCAGCTCGGTATGCTTTAGCCACGATGGCCCGAGAGGACACATGGTGACCACAGGTCCCCGAGTGGATGTCATTGAGGATCATTCGACCTTCTTCTGGTGTTATGCATTTCTGACCGACTCCAGTCACGCTTTCCTTGAACAGTTGTCCTCTTATCACAGTAAAGGCCTTGGATCGATGGACGATATGTCGAGCCTCTTCCTCATCCTGTAGGAGTTCTTTCCTGAGGATGTACGCAATGTAGGGCACTGTCCAGTCAGGAGTAATGGCCAGAATCTCCATGATCAGGTCGACCACGGCTGGGACCTCAACTTCAGTCGGATCTGTGGCGCTCTTAGGTTGCGGGGTCTCTTCAGTAAAAGGATCTTCTTGAACTGTCGGCGTGTGAATATGCTCCAAAAACACTTTCCTGGGAATGGCTTCTCTCTTGGAACCTATCTTTGCCAAGTCATCGGCTGCTTGATTTTTCAGTCGGGGTATGTGGTGGAGCTCTAACCCCTCAAACTTCTTCTCAAGCTTCCTCACCGTGTTGCAGTAACCAGTCATGGCTGGGCTTCTGACGTCCTACTCCTTCATCACTTGATTAACTACCAAATCTGAGTCGCCATAGACCATGAGGCGACGGACGCCGAGTGAGATGGCCATGCGCAACCCATACAGGAGTGCTTCATATTTTGCTTCATTGTTGGAGGAATCAAAGTGAATCTGGAGGACATATCTGAGCCTGTCTCCTCGGGGAGATACCAGAACTACCCCAGCACCAGAACCATTCAGCATTTTGGATCCATCAAAGAACATGGTCCAGTGCTCCGAGTGAACTTGAGTCGGCAGTTGCTGTTCAATCCACTCGGCGAGGAAATCTGCTATTGCTTGGGACTTGATAGCTTTCTTTGCCTCAAACTTGATATCCAAGGGAAGGAGTTCAATCGCCCATTTTGCCACTCGACCAGTTGCATATCTGTTGTGCAGAATCTCTGACAATGGAGCGTCACTGACAACTGTAACAGAGTGATCCGAGAAATAGTGTGCAACCTTCTTCGTGGTCATGTAAATCCCATAGACAAGCTTCTGATAGTGAGGATATCTCTGCTTTGATGGGGTTAGGACTTCAGAAATATAATAAACTGGGCGTTAAACTTTATAAGCTTTTCCTTCTTCTTCCCGCTCGACCATAAGTACTATACTGACGACTTGTCCAGTGGCTGCTATATAAAGCAGTAGATGCTCTTTGCTGATTGGAGCAGCAAGCACCGGCTGGGTGGAAAGCAGGGCTTTTAGCTTTGCAAACGCTGCATCAGCTTCTGGGGTCCACTCAAACTTATCTGATTTCTTCACCAGTCGGTAAAGAGGCAGCGCCTTTTCACCGAGGAGAGAAATGAATCGACTTAGGGCGACCAAGCTACCAGTAAGCTTCTGGACATCATGCACACGCACATGGCGTTTCATTCCGAGTATAGCGCCCACTTTCTCTGGGTTAGCATCGATTCCTCGTTCGGAAACAAGGAAATCGAGTAACTTTCCGCCCGAAACTCCAAACGTGTACTTTGATGGATTGAGCTTGATATCATACCTTCTGAGGTTGGCAAAGGTTTCAGCAAGGTCAGTCAGTAGGTCGGAACCTTTACGTGACTTGACCACAATGTCATCCATGTATGCTTCCACATTCCGACTGATCTGAGTGAGCAGGCACTTCTGAATCATCCGCATGAATGTGGCTCCGGCATTCTTCAAACCGAATGGCATTGTGACATAACAGAAGCACCCAAACGGGGTGATAAAAGCTGTCTTTATCTCGTCGGGTCTGTACAGACGGATCTGGTGGTACCCGGAGTAGGCGTCCAAAAAGGACAAACACTCGCACCCTGTAGTCGAGTCGACTATCTGGTCGATGCGAGGGAGAGGAAAGTGACCTTTCGGGCAAACCCGATTGATATGCTTGAAATCAATGCACATGCAAAGTGAGTCGTCCTTCTTTGGGACCATGACAACATTGGCTAACCACTCGGAGTGGTAAATCTCTCGGATAAACTCAGCTGCCAAAAGCCGAGCCACCTCTTCACCGATTGCCTTTCTTTTCTGTACGGCGGACCGTTGAAGATGCTCTTTGACTGGTTTCACCTTTGGGTCGACTCGCAAACGATGCTCAGCTAGTCCCCTGGGAACACCCGGCATGTCAGAAGGTTTCCATGCAAAGATGTCCCAGTTCTCACGGAGGAACTGGATGAGCGCTTCTTCCTATTTGGAGTCGAGTGTGGTTGAAATGTGAGTCGGAGCAGCATTGGGATCTGTCCGGTGAATGTGAATCGACTTTGTTTCACCGGACGACTGGAATGCTGAATCTATGGCTGGCTTCTTGGCTCGCAACAAGTCACTCGGATCTGCATTTTTCTGGTATTCTTGCAATTCTACCATGGCCATCTGAGCATCGGCGATCTTTGAGCCCTTCTGGAAGCACTCTTCTGCCTTCTTCCGATTACCAGAGATAGTGATCACTCCTTTGGGACCAGACATCTTCAGTTTGAGGTATACGTAACATGGTCGAGCCATAAATCATGCATAAGCTGGCGTGCCCAGAATTGCGTGATAAGCACTCTGGAAATCCACAACTTCAAATGTCAACTTTTCTTTGCGGTAATTATTGGAATCACCGAAAACCACGTCGGGCGCAATCTGACCGAGGGATACAGCTGAAAGTGCGTTATATCGACTAGAGGGGGGGTGAATAGGCGATTTTTATGAAAGTCTTCAAAACGTGGAATCTGAGAAGGACACACAGTCCCGGACACCCTGTCCTGAACACGCAGCTGAGGACACCCAGTCCTTACCGTTTTCTCCTTGAGCTAAGGTCACACAGACCTTGCCCAATCACTCTGGTAAGTCTTCAAGGTAGACTCCCAAACCTTCACAGACTTTGTTCACTGGCAATCCACAATTTCTCTTGGATGCTCAGAACGCGACGCCTAACCGGCTGGAGGATGCACAGTCCTCAAGTGTAATAAGTCTTCAGATCACTCAGACACGAAGACTTAAGTGATGCCCAATTTACTCTGGCTCTGGGTGGTTAGGGCTTTTCTCCTTGCTAGGAATTTTCTCTCAAAGGCTTCGAGGTGGGTTGCTCTCAAACGATAAAAGCCGTGCACTGAAATCTGAGAAGCCAACCGTTTATGGTTGTAGGGGGTGGACTATTTATAGCCACTGGGCAACCCGACCTGATTTGTCCGAAATGACCCTGGGTCACTAAGGAACTGACACGTGTACCAACGGTCAGATTTCAAACTCACACGGTAACTTTACTTGGGCTACAAGTAAAGCTGACTTGTCCGACTCTGGACAAGATTTGCTCTCATAGTCTTCGCTCGAAGATATAGGTTTTGAATTAGGCATCACTTCAGTCAGTCTGAATGGTCCTCTTGGACCCCACTTAATAGTACGGTGGTTCCTATGACTCAACACAAATGAAATAAAACTACGAAGAATCTAAGTCTTCGAGTTCCATAGGCTTCACGTGGTGTCTTCTCTTGTCATAGTCTTCAATGTGAAAATCTTCAAATACCACCATTGTCTTCAATGTCTTCGTACATTTTTAGGGGTCATCTCTGGTAGTAAAACCGAATCAATGAGGGACTTCTACCTGTGTTATCCTGCAATTCTCACAAACACATTAGTCCCTCAACTCGGTTTGTCGTTAATACTCCAAAACCAACTAGGGGTGGCACTAGATGCACTTACAATCTCCCCCTTTTTGGTGATTGATGACAAACTAGTTGAAGTTTTCAACGGGGAATATAATTTGTGAAATTGTAAAGGAATTGTCTTCATAAGCTGCAAGGGCTCCCCCTGAAGATGTGCATATAAGTAATTTGCTTCTGGAACGCAAATGCACATGGCAGGTTGTACTTGTGGAAATCCACTTCAACTTATGATGACAATCCACCATGCATGTAAAAGTATATGAAGAGAATGACATGCATAATGAAAAATGGACGTCTGCGGAATGATATAAGTGTGGAAATTATCGTCGTACATGCGGAATTTATCTTCGCAAAAACATAGTGGCAAACAAGTAGCAGACGACCATCGAGTTTAAGTGTTACAACTCAAAGAACCAAGTGTAGCAAAACGAGAGTTGTAAGCACGAAGCAAAATGTAGCAAAATATAAAGGCACCCGCCCATAGTGACCCGCTTGAAGACTATAAACATCATATGCTTCTCCCCCTTTTGTCAGTGATTACCAAAAAGGTTTGAAGACATAGAGTTTTCTACGCGTTCCCAGGCGCAGCTGGGTCGGTGGAGGCGTGTGGCGGTGCAGACGAGCTGGGTGCAGATTCGACGCGCGCTGAAGGAGGTGGAGGTGATGTAGCATCGTCTTCTTCTTCGATCATCCTGGCAGTTACGGTGGCAGCAGAGGAAGAGAACTCCGAATCTTCAAGTGATGGAGTTCTGCGAAGCATTGCCCTTCGAGGAGGCGTGGAGTCAAATTTGAAGCGCTCTGTGAAGCCATCCTCTTGAAGTTCAGCTTCAGGACACATCATCGTGAGTCCTTTCCAAGTGCTGCGACAGGTTTCGTGTGCAACAAATGCATTCTTGGTTGCAAGATTCCTGATACGATTGACGTCCTCCATGATGCTTTTCATCTGCCTCTTGAGCCAGTCGTGATGCCTGTCCTGCTTTTGGTGAAGAGCCACAAGAAGCTCTCGGTCATTGAGTGCACGAGCGCGCTTCTTGGGTCACTGATCAGTTGGGCTGTCAGTGGCTTCAGTAGATGCAGGCGCACGTGTGGTGCCAGCCAACGGATACACTTTGGAGATGGCTGCAACACCATCATCATTCTGAGTGAAGCTTTGGTGTTCTGCATTCTGAAGACTTAATGGTTGCTTGGCAGGTTCAGGATATATAGCTTCAGCAGAGGTGTCCACATCTTGCAAGAAGATCCGATGGTTGCGGGCTGAGGGCTGATATGAAATCGCAGAATGAAGCTTGATCACCCGCATAACCCAAGGAGCATAAAACTTCAAGCCAAATAAATCTGAGCCGGATGCCGCAAGCTGGCGTATGAAGAAGTCCTGCGCATTGAAGCATTTGCCATGAAGGATGTAGAATATGAGAGTCTTCATTGCACCCTCAACCTTGGCATGTGGAGAGTGTCCCTTGAGGGGCCAGAGAGTCCGCCTGATGATGTGATATATGGTTCTGGGCAGGTACTCTAAGTCTTCAACGAAGAACTCAGTTGGATAGGGTGCATCATGGGGCAGTGGCTTCATCATTGAAAGCATCTGACTCATATTTGGTTCAAGCCTCTGGAATATGCTTTCAATTGCTTCAGCATGTAATTGGCAGCCTTCTTCGAAGAATTCGCCAGGAGTGGGCAGGCCGGTAAGCTCAATGATATTGAATGCATTGGCTTCGTGATGGCATTTCCGGTCATCCACTCCAGGACCCAAGTCTTCGGATCTCTGTTGTAGCCTTTGATATGAAGAGTGGCATAGAATTGCAGCAGAAGCTCTTCATTCCAGTGCTCTTCATCTGTGATGAACGACAGCAAACCCACTTGCTTGAAGCAATCCAGTGATTCTTCCAGGCCGGGCAGACCAGCAACAGCTTCAACCTCAAGGCGCTTGTGCAGGAAGATGCGACCTTGGTTGTATAGGACGCATGAGTAGTAGCTGCGTTGTGGATAGCTACAGAACCTATCTGATACAATCCGTTCCCTTGAGTAAGGGTTCTTGGAGCTGTTGAAAAACGTGTTGTCTGCCATGAAGCTATTGACATTAAAGGAGCCAGGAGCTGATGCAGGACCTGGGAACCTTGGCAGTCGTGGGATCGACTTCTGAACCTGAGGCCTGTGTGCAACATGATAGTTGAATTGTGGACCGGCTGCAGACTCAGGCGCAGAAGTGTCAGGGGCAGTAGCTTCAGTGTCTTCGGAAGCTGTTGTTGGGGAGGGCTCCACATTGGCTTCAAGGTTGGTGGTGGCAGCCTCCATGTTTTCCGCCTCCACTTGACTGGCTGGAGGGGCAGACGCAGGCACGTTCTCCTAGAGAACGGGTTCTTGGTGGAGCGGGGAAGTGGGTTCTGGCGGTGCTTCTTCAGTATCTTTGGCTGATGCAGCCGGAATGTCTTCAGCCGAATCTTGAGGCCGTGGTCCTTTGCGAAGCCTGCGGAATGCAGACGACGCCTTTGGAGTTGGACTAGGCTGGGCCTCAGATTCTTCTTCTTGTGGGCGATCCGCCCATGATGCAGCTTGTGCGATTGGCGTCACAGGACGACCAATACTGATCAGTTCGCTTGTCTCAAGCTGAGGAAGGGCTGCATCATCTTGTACATGGTCCTGATGACCAATGTCTTCAGCAGCAATGGGGTCGGCTGCTGGAATATCTTCAGCTTCAGGAGCCTCTGTGGGAGCAGGCTCATGAACTGTCAGCTGACGATCTGCGTCAGGGTAGATGACAGATAGGGGTTCAACTATCAAGGGCTCTGTGGGAGCAGCCCGAGCTTTCTTGATCTTGCGCTTCTTCTTGGTGGGGTTAGAAGGAGAGGCTTCAGAGTGTTTCCTCTTCCTTGCTTCAGCTTCGGCTGTCCATGTCTTCTTGAGCTCTGAAGCGGTTGACCGGCTCTTTGGCTTCGAGCCAGTTGTAGCAGTGGGGAAGACAGTCGGAGCAGCTTCTTGTCTTGGTGCCTCTGGTTCAGGCACAGCAGGCTTCTTCTTCTTCTTCGCGGCCATCCTGGGGTTGATGCCGGGACGCCCAAGTGCCTTGCGCTTCTCGGCCTCATTGTAGCGATCAGCCAGAGTCTTCATTCGCTCCCATGAACCCTGAGCTTCTGCATGTTTCTTCAAAAAGTTTTCCTTTAACTCGTGCAACATGATCTTGAAGTCCTTGACTTCTTGGACGCTGAGCCTGGCTATATTCTGCTTGAACTGAGCCTTTTCAAAATCAATTTTCTGCTTCAGTTCAACAATGCGCTAGGCAATTGCAAGATCTGAAGCAATAGCGCCTTGGAAGGCGACGCTGAGGCCAATGGGCAGCTGCAGATCATCGAAGCTGATATTTGGTGTAGCAAACCACTCATCGATGAAGTTGTGGATGATTGCTACATCAAACAGAGGCAGATTGTTGAAGATTTCAGCCTCCTCCTTGCTCTTGATGAGCTGCTCAAGAGCGTCATCTCCAAGATCTTCGTCGCTGGACAGATCAATGGTTTTGCTGCGCAGAATGGCAGCGGCTGTGAGCTCTTTGCCTGTGTGTGGCTGAGGCTTCTTTGCTTCCTGGGGCTTGGAGACTCGAGATAAGTCTTCAGACTGCGCACTGGCTTCAGGAGGTGCAGTTGCCAATGGCTTCGCCCTTGAGATTTTGGGTGAAGGGGTCTGCTTTGAAGCTTCTGGCTTCTTTGCCTGCTTTGGCTTCGGTGCAGCAGGCGCTTCATCAGATTCAGAGTCAGCAGGAGGGTCATTGACGGCAGTCCCTTGGACTAAGATGCGGGTGATGAGGCCCTCAAGATTTGCATCCGGACCGATGATATTGGGGTCGGCCTCACGTGTGCCATCTGCCCTTGGTGCGGAGGGACCAGGGTTGAAGTCTAAACCCATTTCTTCTTGTTGTGCTTCGCTGACCTCTGGGCAAACTGGAAGTTGCGGTTGAACATATTGTCGTCACGACACCAGAGTAGTGACGACGGATGAGCATCAGCAGGCTGCGGTCCTCTGACCATGCATGGATAGAAGCCTTGAGTAATGGCCTCGTCTCTGGACCTGGGCACGAGATTTTTGTATAGTACGTCTCCCCATGGTCTCTTGATGGCGCTTCTCTCAGCGTACTCCTTGGTGACGAAGCGGTATTGGAACCATTGCTCTGCCCAATAGCGTCGAATCCATTGGATTCGTGTCTTGCGCTGATTGTAATCCTCTTCAGGATCTGTATTGTACAGCTCTAAGAGGTCATCGGGCAGATCTCTTGATGTTTCCCCTCGACGCTTTCTGCCACCCTTCCTTGCTGGTTTTTCTGCAGCCATGAAGCTTAACTTGGAAGGCTTCAAGACGTTCAAAGGCTTCAAAGGCTTTCTTTTCCTGGACCAACAGGAACTGGCTTCAGGAGAATTGATGTGACGCTGTAAGAACTCTGCAAATGAATACAGACTATGAGAACCAAAAGATTCTCCCACGGACATGTACCTGTGACAGCATTAAGGTGCGAGGGAAGGGGAAGAGGTTATATGCATTCTCAGAAGATTTTGAAGATAAATCAGTTTAGAAGATATTGACCTCATCGTGCGAAGACATTCACTTATAGAAAAGAAGTTGGTTCCAGATTTGTACGAACCCATAGATCAGTACAAGTGAGGAATCTAACTACTTCATGAAGCATAAGTGAATATACTAGGCAAGTTATGAGATGCAGACTGAGACAGATCTAACTTGTGTGAATAGAAACTTCTTATGGCAGAAAGTGACCGAACTATAGGATCAAAAGAGGCTGTAAAAAGAGGTTTTATTTACCACACTTGGAACTGCTAGACGGAGTGGGAGATGAGGCCGAGCAGTTCGATCCTCCGTGCCCTACCTTGGCGACGGAAGACACCTACGGTGACAGTGGAGAGAGTGATGTCCGCGGTCGGCGTTAAAACGGCGTCGGAGAGGTTGCGGCAGTGAAGTGCTTCGTCGCCGGCGTCGTCGAGAGCTAGCAGTGGCGCTAGGGTTCGTGCGAGGGAGGAAGAAGGAGAAGGAGATAATGACCGTGGTGAGTGTGTATTTATAGTCACAGGGGCTGCACTGCGCTATTACACAGGTGCCCCTGGCGATTCGCATCTGAACAGCACGTGGCCATCATGCGGAGTCTCGGGGGCAGTTCCACAACCCACACATGCCTGGATTGTCGGGTGGTCGTTCCTACTTCTCCGGATTTCTTGTGGATGAATGAGCATTGAAAACGGTTTTAAAGTTTGTCTCTGTGTCTTCTGCTGACAAGGACGCAGAGAAGACATTTGACAGTTTCAGTAGGATGCATATGACTTGGAGAGATAGAATTTGAGATAGAAAGCATGGAGAGATTAGGGTCCGATCACATTCACTTAGTTCAAAAGATTCAAAACTAGAAGACATAGCTATAAGTGAATGCTGTAGAGGACAGAACACTAGTATATATATATATCTATATAATCCACGTAGTGAAGATAATCATGAAGACATGTAGAGATTGAAGCCAAACCAAATGTGAAGACATTGCTAGGTAACGCCATGAGTGAAGCACTTCAAAAAATAGAACGTTTGGTGGTGGCGTTACCCACCGTATAGGAAGTATTAGACTCAGACACGGCGCACAATTATCATGGCGTCCCGAAGTCAATTTCCACATTAATGTATTCACACTTAGAATATATGTCTTCATTGATTGAAGATATACGTTACTTTGTGTGTTGCACATCTAAGTCATCAATATGCATAAGTGTTAGGATGTGTGCCTGATCACAGCACATTTGAGGATTCCAAGATATTTAGCTCACATCGTAACTTGCAAAATCTCTTCTCATCCAAGGGCTTGGTGAAGATATCTGCCAATTGCTCTTCAGTGTTGACGTGTATGATATCAACATCTTCCTTTGCAACATGATCTCTGAGAAAGTGATGACGAATTTCAATGTGCTTTGTCTTCGAGTGCTGAACTGGGTTGTTGGCGATCTTGATGGCGCTTTCGTTGTCGTAGTAGAGAGGCACTTGCTTCAGTTGAATGCCATAGTCCTTGAGGGTTTGCCTCATCCACAGAAGCTGAGCGCAGCAAGATCCAGCAGCAATGTATTCAGATTCAGCAGTGGAGAGGGATACACAGTTCTGCTTCTTTGAAGACCAACACACAAGTGATCGTCCCAGAAAGTGACATGTGCCTGATGTAGACTTTCGATCAACCTTGTCACCAGCATAATCAGCATCCGAGAATCTAACCAGATCTAACTCTGAGCCCTTTGGATACCACAATCCTAGAGTTGGGGTGTGAGCCAAATATCGAAGAAGTCGCTTCACTGCTAAGTGATGCGACTCCTTTGGTGCCGCTTGAAATCGAGCACACATGCAAACACTAAGCATAATAGCTGGCCTAGATGCACATAAATAAAGCAAAGAACCAATCATGGAGCGGTATACCTTTTGATCGAACTCTTTACCATTGTCGTCAGGACCCAGATGATGTTTGGCTGGCATTGGTGTTGTGAAGCCTTTGCAGTCTTGCATACCGAACTTATTCAGGCAATCTTTGAGATACTTCTCTTGAGATATGAAGATGCCATTGCGTTGTTGCCGTATCTGAAGACCGAGGAAGAATTTCAGCTCCCCCATCATAGACATATGGTATTGCTCATGCATCATATATCCGAACTCCTCACTGTACTTCTGATTGGTGCAGCCGAAGATAATGTCATCCACATATATTTGGCACACAAACAGTTCACCATCATATGTCTTCGTGAAGAGAGTGGGATCTAGGGAGTCAGGTATGAAGCCTTTGCTCTTCAGGAAGTATTTGAGTGTGTCATACCAGGCCCGAGGGGCTTGTTTGAGGCCATATAGGGCCTTATTGAGCTTGTAAACCATGTCAGGATGTTTTGGATCTTCAAACCCAGGTGGTTGTGCAGCATACACTTCTTCTTCAATCTTGCCATTGAGAAAGGCACTTTTCACATCCATTTGATATAAAAGTATGTTATGATGATTTGCATAGGCCAGCAGTATACGGATGGCTTCAAGTCTGGCCACAGGAGCAAATGTTTCATCGAAGTCAATGCCTTCCACTTGAGTATATCCTTGAGCAATGAGACGAGCTTTGTTTCTGACAACTTGACCATGCTCATCTTGCTTGTTGCGGTATATCCATTTGGTGCCTATTATGTTATGCTTCCGTGGATCAGGACGCTTAACCAATTCCCATACATTGTTCAGCTCAAACTGATGAAGCTCTTCTTGCATTGCTTGAATCCACTCAGGTTCCATAAAAGCTTCTTCAACTTTCTTGGGTTTTGTGATTGAAACAAATGCGAAGTGTCCGCAGAAATTTGCCAGTTGAGTTGCCCTTGAACGAGTCAGTGGACCAGGTGCATTGATGCTGTCAATTATTCTGTCAATCTGCACTTCATTGGCAACACGAGGATGTACGGGTCGAAGACTTTGCTCTTGCTGATCTATGTTGTCGTGGGGAGGAATGTCTTCAGGCTGAGCATTGTCTTCATGTGGATCAGGTGCTGAGATGATAAGTGCTTCTTCAGGATGAGCTTCAGAAGGTATAATTTCTCCAGTTCCCATTAGCTTGATTGATTCACTGGCTGGAACTTCATCTAGCACATCTGGCAGTTGCTCTCTTTGTGAACCATTGGTCTCATCGAACCGCACATCCACTGTTTCAACCACTTTGTAGTGAAAGGGATTGAAGACTCTGTAGGAGTGCGAATCCTTTCCATATCCAAGCATAAAGCCCTCATGTGCTTTTGGTGCAAATTTTGAGGTGTGGTGTGGGTCCTTGATCCAGCATCTTGAGCCAAATACTCTGAAGTAACTGACATTTGGCTTCTTGCCAGTTAGAAGTTCATAAGATGTCTTGTTCAGAAGCTTGTGAAGATAAACACGGTTGATTGTATGGCATGCAGTGTGAATGGCTTCAGGCCAGAATTTTCTTGGAGTCTTGTACTCATCTAGCATTGTTCTGGCCATCTCAATGAGTGTTTTGTTCTTGCATTCGACGACGCCATTCTGCTGTGGCGTGTACGGAGCTGAGAATTCATGTGTGATGCCCAAGGTATCCAGATATGTATCAAGGCCAGTGTTCTTGAATTCAGTGCCATTGTCACTTCTGATGTGCTTTATCTCGGCGCCATAATTGTTCATAGCCCGATTTGCGAAGCATCTGAAGACATCCTGCACTTTAGTCTTGTAAAGGATTATGTGCACCCAAGTATATCTAGAGTAATCATCAACAATGACAAAGCCATAGAGGCAAGTAGTAGTGGAAAAAGTTGAGTAGTGAGTGGGACCAAAGAGATCCATGTGAAGCAGTTCGAAGGGTCGAGTAGTGGTCATGATTGTCTTTGAAGGATGTTTTGCCCTTGTCATCTTCCCTGCTTCACAGGCACCGCATAAGTGATCTTTCTTGAACTTGACGCCCTCGATGCCTATGACATGCTTCTTCTTCACAAGGGTGTGGAGGTTCCTCATGCCAGCATGCCCAAGCCTCCGATGCCAAAGCCACCATTCTGAAGCCTTTGCCAGAAGACATACTGCAAGCTGTGGCCCTGCTGAGAAATCTACCACATACAGATCATCTTTCCGATACCCTTCAAACACTAGAGACTTGTCAGATTCCATTAGTGCTAGGCAACGATATTTTCCAAAAATTACAATCATGTTCAAATCGCAAAGCATTGAAACAGACATTAAGTTGAAGCCAAGGGATTCAACAAACATGACTTTATCCATGTGTTGATCCTTTGAGATTGCAACTCTACCTAGACCCAATACCTTACTTTTACCAGTGTCAGCAAATGTGATGTGGCTCTTGTCGGATGGACATAAGGTTGAGTCCATAAAAAGACTTCTTTTGCCAGTCATGTGATTTGTACACCCACTGTCAATAATCCATTCTAAAGACTCTGAAGGCGCTTGTGTCGTACCCTACAGTGCAGTTAGGGGGATAGGCTTCACGAAGAGAATTGTGAAGCAAAAACATTTGACGAACCAGTGGGTTATGAAAACTTAGATCCAGGTTAGGACTAATAGGAAGAGTAGCATGCATTTCAGGTACGAAATACATAGTGATGCCATTCGGGCATTTGATCTTGCGCCCCACAAGATTTTTAAGGTCCCCAGCAATAGCGTCAGAAGATTTTGGTTTTCTGATGGAGACCTTTCCCTGCAAAAGAGAGTTAAGCTTTCTTAACCACCCACATCTTCAAGGGTGGCTTAGAAGCAATAAGTCTAAGTGCAGCATCTGAGAATTTTGGCTTTGGAGCCCTAGCAAACATTCTAGCAGGCGGGCAATAGTACTCATAAGAATAGGCAGAATAGTTCTTGGTCATATGAACATGACGGTTTGAAGAACCGCTCTCATATGCCTAAGTATGGTTTCCCTGCAAAACATTTGCGTTAGTGTGACTCAGTCGAGTCCTCTGTCTGTATGAAGCCTTTGGACCATATGAAGCCTTTGGTCTGAGGTTTGTCTTCTTCATGTGAGGTGCCATGAGTACATTCACAGGAAGATTCTCCAAACACGTTTTTGGCACCCAGATCTTCTTCATAGGCGGTCCATTCCTGTAGTTAGTACCAATGTACCTGGCAAACACTTCACCATTCTGATTTCTAAACAGCTTATAGTTTGCATCAAAGGATTCATCAATGATAATGGGGTTAGCACAATTGAAGCCAGATAGATTGGATGGATCTGCTGAGGATTCCTTTGCAGCAACCCATGTGGTTTTGGGGTACTGCTCAGGTTTCCAGTAAGAGCCATCAGCATTCATTTTCCTCACGAACCCAACACCCTCTTTCCTAGGGTTTCGGTTCAGAATCTGCTTCTTGAGGACATCACATAATGTCTGATGTCCTTTGAGACTTTTGTACATCCCTGTTTCAAGCAATGTCTTCAACCTAGCATTCTCATCAGCAATAGCAGTGGTATCCTCAGCAGAGGGGTTAGTTACCACTTCAACAGTTGAAGATATTGCAATAGCAGTAGCAGTGGAACATTCAGCAACAGAAGTAGCATTATCACGCTCAATGCATTTAAGGCATGGTGGTTCAAATCCTTCCTGAGCGGAACTGATCTGTTCGGCGCAAAGTGACTCGTTTTCCTTTTGAAGATCTTCATGAGCCGCTCTCAATTTCTCAAGATCTTGCTTCCTTTGAAGATAATCATAGGAGAGCTTTTCATGAGTTGTTGAGAGAGTATCATGACGATCTTCAAGTTCCTGATACTTAACATGAAGATTTTTTATGTCTTCAATTAAGGATTCAGATCGAGTCATTCCAGCACCCAACAGATCATCGCTTCTGTCTAACAGTTTTTGAATATGTTCCATGGCTTTCTGTTGTTTAGTGGCAATTTTAGCAAGTGTTTTGTAGCTGGGTTTTGAATCACAATCAGAGTCATCGTCACTGGATGTTTGATAGTGAGTAGTGCATGTGTTTACCTTGGCACCGCGTGCCATGAAGCAGTAGGTAGGAGTAGAGTCGTCCTTGTCATTTGCATCGGTGTTGGTGATGAAGTCATTGTCTTCAGTGTTGAAGATGGACTTGGCGACGTATGCTGTAGCCAGACTCGCAATGCCAGAATCAGACTCCTCCTCAGACTCCACCTCTGCCTCCTCAGAAGCGGACTCCTCCTCTGAATCCATTTCCTTGCCAACAAATGCACGAGCCTTGCCAGTTGAGCTCTTCTTGTGTGATGAAGACTTTGAGGAAGACTTGGAAGAAGACTTTGAGTATTTCTTCTTCTTCTTGTCGTCAGAGTCATATTCCTTGCTCTTCTTCTTCTTTCTGCTCTCATTGTCCCACTGTGGACACTCAGAGATGAAGTGTCCAGTTTTCTTGCACTTGTGACATGTTTTCTTCTTGTATTCATGAGCAGAAGCTTCATCATTCCTTGAGCTTGATCGTGAAGACTTTCTGAAGCCTTTCTTCTTGGTGAATTTCTGGAACTTCTTCACTAGCATTGCAAGTTCCCGTCCAATGTCTTCAGGATCATCAGAACTCCTGTCAGATTCTTCTTCAGATGAGGACACAGCTTTTGCCTTCAAGGCACGAGTTCGCCCATAGTTTGGACCGTAGATATCTCTTTTCTCAGAAAGCTGAAACTCATGTGTGTTGAGCCTCTCAAGTATGTCAGACGGATCGAGTGTCTTGAAGTCTGGACGTTCTTGAATCATCAGGGCTAGGATGTCAAACGAACTGTCAAGTGATCTCAGCAGCGTCTTGACGATTTCATGTTTGGTGATCTCAGTGGCGCCGAGGGCTTGAAGCTCATTTGTGATGTCAGTTAGCCGGTCAAATGTGTGCTGTACATTCTCATTGTCATTTTGCTTGAAGCGGTTGAAGAGATTGCGAAGAACACTGATTCTCTGATCTCTCCGGGTTGAGATGCCTTCATTGACTTTGGAGAGCCAGTCCTAGACGAGCTTGGATGTCTTCAAGGCACTCACACGGCCGTACTGTCCCTTGGTCAGATGACCACAGATGATATTCTTGGCAGTAGAGTCCAGTTGAGTGAACTTCTTGACATCAGCAGCAGTGACACCTTCTCCAGCCTTGGGAACGCCGTTTTCGACGACATACCATAGGTCAACGTCAATGGCTTCAAGATGCATGTGCATCTTATTCTTCCAGTAGGGATATTCAGTTCCATCGAAGACGGGGCATGCAGCGGAGACTTTAATTATCCCTGCAGTCGACATAGCTAAAACTCCAGGTGGTTAAACCGAATCACACAGAACAAGGGAGCACCTTGCTCTGATACCAATTGAAAGTGCATCATATTGACTAGAGGGGGGGTGAATAGGCGATTTTTATGAAAGTCTTGAAAACGTGAAGGTTATGAAGACAAACAGTACAGATATGCCAATCACTTAAGCAGCGGAAGTTAGATTACACTAGGCAAGCCATGGTCAAGTATTCAATAGAGTGAAAGCATAAGACAAGTAGCTGCAGTGTAATAAGGATCAGGTAGGAAGAAGTTATGAAGCCAAACAAATCATACAGTTATGTTGTGAAGACAGAAGATAAAGCAAGCATGCAATGGCTTCACAGTGTGTAACAGAAAGTAAAAGGAAGTGAAGATGAAACCATTGACACGCTGACGACAATGATTTGTTGGACCAGTTCCAGCTGCTGTGACAACTGTACGTCTGGTTGGAGCGGCTAGGTATTTAAACCAAAGGACACACAGTCCCGGACACCTAGTCCTGAACACGCAGCTCAGGACACCCAGTCCTCACCGTTTTCTCCTTGATCTAAGGTCACATAGACCTCGCCCAATCACTCTGGTAAGTCTTCAAGGTAGACTCCCAAACCTTCACAGACTTTGTTCACTAGCAATCCACAATTTCTCTTGGATGCTCAGAACGCGACGCCTAACCGGCTGGAGGATGCACAGTCCTCAAGTGTAATAAGTCTTCAGATCACTCAGACACGAAGACTTAAGTGATGCCCAATTTACTCTGGCTCTGGGTGGTTAGGGCTTTTCTCCTTGCTAGGAATTTTCACTCAAAGGCTTCGAGGTGGGTTGCTCTCAAACGATAAAAGCCGTGCACTGAAATCTGAGAAGCCAACCGTTTATGGTTGTAGGGGGTGGACTATTTATAGCCACTGGGCAACCCGACCTGATTTGTCCGAAATGACCCTGGGTCACTAAGGAACTGACACATGTACCAACGGTCAGATTTCAAACTCACATGGCAACTTTACTTGGGCTACAAGTAAAGCTGACTTGTCCGACTCTGGACAAGATTTGCTCTCATAGTCTTCTCTCGAAGATATAGGTTTTGAATTAGGCATCACTTCAGTCATTCTGACTGGTTCTCTTGGACCCCACTTAATAGTACGGTGGTTCCTATGACTCAACACAAATGAAATAAAACTACGAAGAATCTAAGTCTTCGAGTTCCATAGGCTTCACGTGGTGTCTTCTCTTGTCATAGTCTTCAATGTGAAAATCTTCAAATACCACCATTGTCTTCAATGTATTCGTACATTTTTAGGGGTCATCTCTGGTAGTAAAACCGAATCAATGACGGACTTCTACCTGTGTTATCCTGCAATTCTCACAAACACATTAGTCCCTCAACTAGGTTTGTCGTCAATACTCCAAAACCAACTAGGGGTGGCACTAGATGCACTTACAACAGCCTTCTTGCCTGGGATGACCCCATGGAAACTCATATTGCTTTCACTGAGTCTGGACATCGGAATGCCCATTCCCTTCAACGTCTCTACATACAGTATGTTCAGGCCACTGCCACCGTCCATCAGGACCTTTGTCAGTCGAGTGCCTTCGACCACCGGGTCGACCACCAGTACTTGCCACCCAGGGGTGGCTATGTGCGCCAGATGGTCAGACTGGTCGAATGTAATGGCAGTCTGTTACCACTTCAAGTAACTGGGTGTCACCGGAGCGACCATGTTCACTTCTCTGTTGATGACTTTCAATCGACTTTTGCTCTCAACGTCAGCAAAAATCATCAGAGTGGAATTCACGTGGGGGTAACCATCATCATCCCCTTCCTCATCTCCAACCTTGTCCGCTTCCTTCTCCTTTTCCTTGGGTTGTTTCTCTCGGAATTGCTAGATTAGGAGTTGACACTGCCGAGTGGTGTGCTTTGGGTAAATGAAATTATCTTCTTCATCTTTTTTGGTGTGGATATGTCACGGCAGATCCAACACGTCATTTCCATCTTGATCTTTTACTTTCTTGGGGTTCCACGGCCCTTTGGGCTTCCTCTTGAACTTTCCTTGAACCACAGCCAAGGCTTCACCCGGAGCAGCTGGCTCGGCCTTGCGTTTCTGTTTCCGACCGGAGTTTCCTCCTTCGGCTTCGTGGGCGACTGCTTTGTGCTTGCCACTCCGGAGTCGCTCTTGTTCTTCACCATTGGCATACTTGGTGGCAATCTCCATCATCCGAGTCAGAGTCATATTTCCTGTCCGATCGAATTTCAGATTCAACTCCCGATGCCTAACACCTTCCTTGAAAGCACAAATTTCCTGATGATCAGACACATCCTCTACCATGTGGTGTAGGGTGATCCATCTCTGGATATAATCCCTCAAAGTTTCATTCGGTTTCTGACCACAACACTATAATTCTGTCAAACCTGTCGGCCGTTTGCAAGTGCCCTCGAATGTTCTGACAAACACTCGAGCGAGATCTTCCCAAGTATAGATGCTGCCAGGCGCCAAATGATTCAGCCATGCTCTAGCCGAGCCCTCCAACATCATAGGAAGGTGTTTCATGGCCACTTCATCATTGCCACCACCAATCTGGACAGCCACTCGGTAGTCTTCAAGCCAAGTGTCAGGCTTGGACTCTCCGGTGAACTTACTGACTCCATTCGCCAACCTGAAGTTGGGGGGAATCAGCTCAGCTCTGATATCTCTGCTGAAGCACTCTGGACCTAAGACATGCACCATGTTGCTAGTTTGCGGATCTCTGTCATGGCCCTCTCGGTGAGCTCTGTTTCTGTCGACCAAGCCCTGAACAAGAATAGATCTCGCATCAAAGCCTGGCTCCCTGGGGTCGAGTGGAATACCTCGTCCGACACTATGCGGGCGTCTGTCTTCATGTTCCCGAGGCACGTATGACCCACTTCTTGGAGGAGACGTGGGCACCCGACGGCGATCATCGTGATCGGCCCGGTGATCATACTGCTCCCGGTTTCTGTACTGATCACGTCGATCTCCACGTCCCTCACGCCTCGGGGGCGATCTTGGGCTATGGGCTCACTGAACTGTGTCTGCAACCACGGATCTGCTATGGATCCTATACCGCGACTGAGATACGACCGTATTCTGCTCTCCCGCTGCCCGGAGCAAGGCTCTGATCTGTGATACATCCACTTTCCATCATGCTTTCATATCGATATTTATCGCATTATGGACTGTTATTTCACTTTATGTCACAATACTTATGGCTATTCTCTCTTATTTTACAAGGTTTACATAAAGAGGGAGAATGCCGGCAGCTGGAATTCTGGGCTGGAAAAGGAGCAAATATTAGAGACCTATTCTGCGCAACTCCAAAAGTCCTGAAACTCCACGGAACATCTTAAAACAAATAAAGAAAAATCCTCGCTAAAGATGAAGGCCAGGGGGCCCACACCCTGCTCACGAGGGTGGGGGCACCCCCCTAGGGCGCTCCCCTACCTCGTGGCCCCCCTGGTGGCTCTCCGACGCCCATCTTCTCCTATATGAAGTCTTTCGATGAGAAAAAAATAGAAGGAACTTTTCGGGACGAGACTCCTCCGCCATGAGGTGGATCCAATCTAGAGCTCCGGCAGAGCTGTTCTACTGGGGATACTTCCCTCCGGGAGGGGGAAATCATCACCATCGTCATCACCAACGCTCCTCTCATCGAGAGAGGGCAATCTCCATCAACATCTTCACCAGCACCATCTCATCTCCAAACCCTAGTTCATCTCTTGTATCCAATTCTTGTCTCAAAGTCCGGGATTGGTGCTAGTAGGTTGCTAGTAGTGTTGATTAATCCTTGTAGTTGATGCTAGTTGGTTTATTTGGTGGAAGATCATATGTTCAGATCCTATATGCATATTATTACCCCTCTGATTATGAACATGAATATGCTTTGTGAGTAATTACGTTTGTTCTTGAGGACAAGGGAGAAGTCTTGCTATTAGTAGTCATGTGAATTTGGTATTCGTATGATATTTTGATAAGATGTATGTTGTCTAGCCTCTAGTGGTGTTATGTGAACGTCGACTACATAACACTTCACCATTATTTGGGCTTAGAGGAAGGCATTGGGAAGTAATAAGTAGATGATGGGTTGCTAGAGTGACAGAAGCTTAAACCTTAGTTTATGCGTTGCTTCGTAAGGGGCTGATTTGGATCCACATGTTTCATGCTATGGTTAGGTTTACCTTAATACTTTTGTTGTAGTTGCAGATGCTTGCAATAGAGGTTAATCATAAGTGGGATGCTTGTTCAAGTAAGGACAGCACCCAAACACCGGTCCACCCACATATCAAATTATCAAAGTATCGAACGTGAATCATATGAACGTGATGAAAACTAGCTTGACGATATTCCCATGTGTCCTCGGGAGCGCTTTTCCTATTATAAGAGTTTGTTCCGGCTTGTCCATTGTTACAAAAGGATTGGGCCACCTTGCTGCACTTTATTTACTTTTGTTACTTGCTGCTCGTTACAATTTATCCTATCACAAAACTATCTGTTACCACTTATTTCAGTACTTGCAGAGAATACCTTGCTGAAAACCGCTTATCATTTCCTTCTGCTCCTCATTGGGTTCGGCACTCTTACTTATCGAAAGGACTATGATAGATCCCCTATACTTGTGGGTCATCAAGACTCTTTTCTGGCGCCGTTGCCGGGGAGTGTAGCGCCTTTGGTAGGTGGAATTTGGTAAGGAAAAAATTATATAGTGTGCTAAAATTTACTGTCACTTGTTACTATGGAAAGTAATTCTCTGAGGGGCTTGTTTGGGGTATCTTCACCCCGTCCAGTAGAGCAAAGAGTTGCTCCTCAACCTACTGAACCTATTGAAAATGAAACTCCTTTTGAATTTCCTTCGGGCATGATGGAAAAACTGCCAGCTAACCCTTTTACAGGGGATGGAACAAAGCATCCTGATGAGCACTTAATATATGTGGATGAAGTTTGTGGATTATTTAAGCTTGCAGGTATACCCGATGATGTTGCTAAGAAGAAGGTCTTCCCTTTATCTTTGAAGGGATACGCATTGATATGGTATAGGCTATGTGATGATATGAGATCATGGGACTATAAAAGATTGAAGCTGGAATTTCATCAAAAGTATTACCCTATGCATCTTGTTCATCGTGATCGCAATTATATATATAATTTCTGGCCTCGCAAAGGAGAAAGCATCGCTCAAGCTTGGGGGAGGCTTAAATCAATGTTATATTCATGCCCCAATCACGAGCTCTCAAGAGAAATGATTATTCAAAAAATTTATGCTTAGCTTTCTCATAATAATCAAACCATGCTCGATACTTCTTGTGCTGGCTCTTTTATGATGAAGACTATTGAATTCAGATGGAATTTATTGGATAGAATTAAACGCAACTCTGAAGATTGGGACCTCGACGAAGGTAAGGAGTCAGGCATGACACCTAAGTTTGATTGTGTTAAATCTTTTATGGACACCGATATTTTCCGTAAGTTTAGCACTAAATATGAACTTGACTCTGAGATAGTAGCTTCTTTCTGTGAATCTTTTGCTACTTATGTTGATCTCCCTATGAAGAAGTGGTTTAAATATCATCCTCCCATAGAAGTAAAAGTAGCTGCACCTATTAAAGTTGAAGAAAAGACTGTCACTTATAATGATCCTATTGTTCCTACTTCTTATGTTGAGAAACCACCTTTCCCTGTTAGAATAAAGGATCATGCTAAAGCTTCAACTGTTGTTCGTAGAAGAAATAATAGAACTTATACACCTCCTGAGCAAGTTAAAGTAGAACCTAATATTGCTATTGTTAAAGATCTCTTGTCTGATAATATTGATGGGCATGTTATTCAGTTCGAAGGTGAAACTGCTAGAATTGCTAAGCCTTGTGATAAAGATAGACATAGACCTGTGGTAGGCGTGCCTGTTATTTCTGTTAAAATAGGAGATCATTGTTATCATGGCTTATGTGATATGGGTGCTAGTGCTAGTGTTATACCTTATGAATTGTATAAGGAAATCAAGCATGAAATTGCACCTGCTGAGTTAGAAGATATTGATGTCACAATTAAACTTGCCAATAGAGATACTATTTCAGCGATGGGAATTGTTAGAGATGTTGAAGTCTTGTGTGGGAAAACTAAATATCTTGCTGATTTTCTTGTTCTTACTTCTCTGCAAGATAGCTTTTGTCCCATTATATTTGGTAGACCCTTCTTGAACACTGTTAATGCTAGGATAGATTGCACAAAGAATGTTGTTACTGTTGGCTTGGATCATATGGTTCATGAGTTTAATTTCTCTAAATTTAGTAAACAACATCGTGAGGAAGAATTACCTAGTAAGGATGAAATTATTGGTCTTGCTTCTATTGCCGTACCTCCTAGTGATCCTTTAGAACACTATTTGCTAGACCATGAAAATGATATGTTCATTGATGAAAGAAGGGAAATAGATGAAGTATTCTTTAAACAAGAACCTATTCTGCAGCACGATTTGCCTGTTGAAATTTTAGGGGATCCACCTCCACCCAAGGGTGATCCCGTGTTTGAGCTTAAACCTTTGCCTGATAATCTTAAATATGCTTATCTTGATGAAAAGAAGATATATCCTGTTATTATTAGTGCTAACCTTTCAAAGCATGAAGAAGAAAGATTATTGAAAACTCTGAAGAAGCATCGTGCTCCTATTGGATATACTCTTGATGATCTTAAGGGCATTAGTCCCACTCTATGTCAACATAAAATAAATTTGGAAGCAGATGCCAAACCAGTTCGTGATCTTCAACGACGTCTGAATCCTAAAATGAAAGAAGTGGTAAGAAAAGAAATACTCAAGCTTTTGGAGGCAGGTATAATCTATCCCGTTGCTGATAGTGAGTGGGTAAGTCCTGTCCATTGTGTCCCTAAGAAGGGAGGTATTACTGTTGTTCCTAATGATAAATATGAATTGATTCCACAAAGAATTATCATAGGTTATAGGATGGTAATTGATTTCCGCAAATTAAATAAAGCTACTAAGAAAGATCATTACCCCTTACCATTTATTGATCAAATGCTAGAAAGATTATGCAAACATACACACTATTGCTTTCTAGATGGTTATTCTGGTTTCTCTCAAATACCTGTGTCGGCTAGAGATCAATCAAAGACTACTTTTACATGCCCTTTTGGTACTTTTGCTTATAGACGTATGCCTTTTGGTTTATGTAATGCACCTGCTACCTTTCAAAGATGCATGATGGCTATATTCTCTGACTTTTGTGAAAAGATTTGTGAGGTTTTCATGGACGACTTTTCCGTCTATGGTTCCTCTTTTGATGACTGCTTGAGCAATCTTGATCGAGTTTTGCAGAGATGTGAAGAAACTAATCTTGTCTTGAATTGGGAAAAGTGCCACTTTATGGTTAATGAAGGTATTATCTTGGGGCACAAAGTTTCTGAAGGAGGTATTGAAGTTGATAAAGCCAAGGTTGATGCTATTGAAAAGATGCCATGTCCCATGGACATCAAAGGTATAAGAAGTTTCCTTGGTCACACTGGATTTTATAGGAGGTTCATTAAGGACTTCTCAAAAATTTCTCAGCCTCTGACTAATTTATTGCAAAAAGATATACCATTTGTCTTTGATGATGATTGTGTAGAAGCATTTGAAATACTAAAGAAAGCATTAGTCACTGCACCTGTTGTTCAGCCACCTGATTGGAACTTACCCTTTGAAATTATGTGTGATGCTAGTGATTATGCTGTAGGTGCTGTTCTAGGGCAAAGAGTTGATAAGAAATTAAATGTTATTCATTATGCTAGTAAGACTCTAGACAATGCTCAAAGAAATTATGCTACTACTGAAAAAGAGCTTTTAGCAGTTGTATTTGCTTGTGATAAGTTCAGATCTTATATTGTTGATTCTAAAGTAACTATTCAAACTGATCACGCTGCTATTAAATACCTTATGGAAAAGAAAGATGCTAAACCTAGACTTATTAGATGGGTTCTCTTGCTACAAGAATTTGATTTGCATATTGTTGATAGAAAGGGAGCTGAGAACCCCGTTGCAGACAACTTGTCTAGGTTAGAGAATATTCTTGATGACACACTACCTATTAATAATAGCTTTCCTGATGAACAAATAAATGTTATAAGTACTTCTCGTAGTACTCCATGGTATGCTGATTATGCTAATTATATTGTTGCTAAGTTTATACCACCTAGCTTCACATACCAGCAAAAGAAAAAGTTTTTCTATGATTTAAGACATTACTTTTGGGATGACCCACATGTTTATAAAGAAGGAGTAGATGGTGTTATTAGACATTGTGTACCCGAGCATGAACATGAATAGATCCTACGCAAGTGTCATTCCGAGGCTTATGGAGGACACCACGCTGGAGATAGAACTGCACATAAGGTATTGCAATCTGGTTCTTATTGGCCTACTCTCTTCAAGGATGCTCGTAATTTTGTCTTTTCTTGCGAAGAATGTCAAAGAATTGGTAATATTAGTAGAGGTCAAGAAATGCCTATGAATTATTCTCTTGTTATTGAACCGTTTGATGTTTGGGGCTTTGATTATATGGGACCTTTTCCTGCCTCTAATGGATACACACATATTTTAGTTGCTGTTGATTATGTTACTAAGTGGGTAGAAGCTATTCCAGATAGTAGTGCTGATCACAACACTTCTATTAAAATGCTTAAAGAATTTATTTTTCCGAGGTTTGGAGTCCCTAGATATTTAATGACTGATGGTGGTTCACACTTTATTCATGGTGCTTTCCGTAAAATGCTTGCTAAATATGATGTTAATCATAGAATTGCATCTCCTTATCACCCACAGTCTAGTGGTCAAGTAGAGTTGAGCAATAGAGAGCTCAAATTAATTTTGCAAAAGACTGTTAATAGGTCTAGGAAGAATTGGTCCAAGAAACTTGATGATGCATTATGGGCTTATAGAACTGCATATAAAAATCCTATGGGTATGTCTCCGTATAAAATGGTCTATGGAAAAGCATGTCACTTACCTCTCGAACTAGAACATAAGGCATATTGGGCTATTAAAGAGCTTAACTATGATTTTAAACATGCCGGTGAGAAGAGGTTATTTGATATTAGCTCACTTGATGAATGGAGAACCCAAGCTTATGAAAATGCCAAGTTGTTTAAAGAAAAGGTTAAAAGATGGCATGACAAAAGGATACGAAAGCGTGAGTTTAAAGTAGGTGATTATGTATTGCTATACAACTCTCGTTTAAGATTTTTTGCAAGAAAACTTCTCTCTAAACGGGAAGGCCCCTATGTTATCGAAGAGGTCCATCGTTCTGGTGCCATAAAAATCAACAACTTTGAGGGCACAAATCCGAAGGTGGTAAACGGTCAAAGAATCAAACATTATATCTCAGGTAATCCCATAAATGTTGCAACCAATATTATTGAAACCGTAACCCCGGAGGAATACATAAGGGACACTTTCCAGACCGTTTCAGACTCCAAAAAGGAATAGGTATGTGGTACGGTAAGTAAATCGACTCCAAAAAAAATTTTAAGGCAATATTTCTCCGCTTTGGAATATTTAGAAAAATAGAAAAATAAGTAGCAGTCCGGGAAGGACACGAGGGTGGTGGGCGCGCCCTACCCCCTGGGCGCGCCCCCTACCTCATGAGCACCTCGTGTGCCTTCCGGACTCCGTTTTCTTGCACGTTACGTATTTTGGTCGGTAAAAATTCATTATATATTCTTCCAAAGGTTTTGACTCCCGTATCACGCAAACCTCCTCTGTTCTTGTTTCGAGCTGTTTTCTGTCAGGGTTTTCTAGGCTAGGCATCATGTCGTCTCCCTCCTCCAACAATGGTGACAACGATGCTTGGCTAATGAAGATAGATCTATAGAGGGAAGAACCCACGAGGGTCAACAAGGATGAAAGGATCAAGAATGCCACGGAGGATCAAGCTCCGGCAGCAAAAGACATCCTTCAACTTGATCATAACCTTCTTACCCCAACTGAGATCAAAGCTTTCAAGATGATTGAGTTAGCTCGTATACAAAACAAGTATCTCACACAAGAAAATATTTTGTTGAAGGAGCATATTGTCGCACTCAAGGACATTATTCGCAAGCTGGAGGACCTCTTACGCTCGATGTGCGATTATCCCTTACCTCTACCTTCTTCACCAACCAAGGAGATATAATCACATGGGTATGGGCACTTCCCTTGGCAACTGCCAAGCTTGGGGGAGGTGCCCCGGTATTGTATCACAATCACAACTCCTATCTTTACCGTTTTTCTTAGTTCGACCCTATTAGTAGTATCTTCATTTAGGAGAATAAAGTTTATAGCATGATCTAGTTTTGAGTTTGCTTTATGATCCCCCTATGTAATCGAGTCCATGAGCTATATATAATAAATATTAGTGTTGAGTCAAGGGCTTGATTATTTTGCCATGATCTTGGGTAAATAAAAGAAAAGAGAAAAAGAATGAAAAGAAAAAAAAAGTTCATATTGATCTTATTGAGAGTAATGACTTCACATAGAAAGAGTATGATGAGTAAAGGTTGTTGGGAGTTGGCAAGCATAGCTTTGGTCATTGTTGCAATTAATAGGAAGTAATAAGGAAAGAAAGGTTTTCACATATAGATATATTATCATTGACATCTTTCATGATTGGGCGCACTCATTAAAATATGACATGCTAAAGAGTTGATGTTGAACAAGGAAGACATCCTTTATGACTGGGAGCGCTCCGTACAACTAAAACCAGCCCTCAAGTTTCCTCGAGGTGGCGCTGCAAAGGACTCTAGTTCGGACCAACACTTAGACAAGCACTGGCCCGGGGGGTGAAAATAAAGATGACCCTCGGGATGCGCGACTCCCAAGGAAAAAAAAGCTAGGTGGCGAATGGTAAAACCAAGGTTGGGCCTTGCTGGAGGAGTTTTATTCAAGGCGAACTATCAAGGGGTTCCCATTATAACCCAACCGCGTAAGGAACGCAAAATCCGGGAACATAACACCGATATGACAGAAACTAGGGCGGCAAGAGTGGAACAAAACACCAGGCATAAGGCCGAGCCTTCCACCCTTTACCAAGTATATAGATGCATTAATTAAAATAAGAGATATTGTGATATCCCAACAAGTAAACATATTCCAACAAGGAACAACATCTCCATGTTCCAACAAGGAACAAACTTCAATCTTCACCTGCAACTAACAACGCTATAAGTGGGGTTGAGCAAAGCGGTAACATAGCCAAACAACGGTTTGCTAGGACAAGGTGGGTTAGAGGCTTGGTCCAAAAGTATAGGAGGCATGATAAGCAAGTGGTAGGTATCGCGGCATAGGCATAGCAAAAGAGCGAGCAACTAGCAAGCAGAGATAGAAGTGATTTCGAGGGTATGGTCATCTTGCCTGAAATCCCGCAAGGAAGAAGAACGAGTCCATGAAGAAGACAAACGGACGTAGTTGAACGGGTCCTCACAAATGCGACGTTATCGGAACCAACCCGAAGAAGCAACACCGGAAAAGAAGCATACAACATAGTAAACAACCATCACATAATCATGGCATGATGCACAACCAAGTATGATACATGTCCGGTTTAAATATGCATGGCATGGCAAAGTGCTCACACAATCCTACAAATTAAGTGGAGCTCAATATGCAACTCCGTTGCATATTGATGAAACACCACGTGACTTATTTAGCTCGATCTTGTTTATGTACTCAACAATATTAAATGTTGTTAGCATGGCAAGAGGGTGAAGCAAAATAAAACTACCTATCTAGTCAAGTTTAAATGAGGCCGGAAGCAACGAACAACACTTCCGGTAAATCCCCATATACATATTTTAGATTTGGTACTGTTCCGCCCTAAACACAATTTTAGGGTTGTTAAACATGCAAAGCAAGTACACCATGTTAAACTAGGCATTTTTCTACCCCATTAACATATAAAGTTTATTAAGTTTGGAGCTACGGTTATTAAGTTATGAATTAAAGCATTTTAGCATGTCCATAGAGCAAATTTAAGCAAACATCATTTTAAACATTTTAAACATAGATGAAAGTTGGATATTATTAAACTAGATGAAATACTAAGCAAGTTTCAAATACAAAGTTTTTACATGTGATGCACCATTTGTGAGATATGATATGCATGATGTATGAGGGCTGATCTGCAAAAGTGCAATGCCCTGGAAATTGATAAAATTGCAGCTAAGGAAAAAAAACCTAACGGGCTGAAACTAAGCAGAGGCCCAACAGGGAATAGAGAAAGAGAAGAAAGAACAAAAAAATACATAGGAGGCGCTGGGCCTCACCATGGGCTTTGGCCCTGTCAGGAAGAGGCTTTGGGCATGCCGGCTGCTGGGCTCAGCTCACTGGATCTGGTCCACGCGCGAGACAAAGTGGCTGTCGGTCGAGAGGGTCAGCGAGGCAGAGTCGGTCAACGAAGCTGGGCGAGGCGAGCCCTCCCTGATCCATCGTTTCCGAAGAAGAAAAGGACGCCAAGCCCGGCGTGGAGTGCCGGCGAGATGCAGGTGAGGGAGTCGAGCGGCGCTGCTACCGGCGGGCTTGGGGCGACGCGAACGAGCAGGACGGAGAGGAAGCAGTGGCACTGGGTGAGCATTCTGCTTGACCAAAATGAAGCAGGCGGCAGTGGGTGAAGCAGGGGACTTGGCGGGCGGCGCAGGCGCAGGGGCTTGAGCAGGACGGCGACGAGGAAACTTGGGGCTCCGGCAGCATCGGGAACACGCAGACGGGTGGATCCGGTCCACTGGCACCAGATCCGGGCAAACGGCAGCACGGACAGAGGAGCTTGGGCGCGGCGGCGCTCAGCGAGGCCATGGCGCGGGCTCCTGTCGATAGATAAAAAGATAACAGAGAGAGATGAGAGAGGGGAAACGCAGGGAGGAAAACGGGAAGAAGAAGAAGGGGGGCGACGCTCATCTGGTTGGCTGCTGGGCATGAGCGAGGCCAACGAGGCGGCGGCAGGAGGGCTCCATGGACGCCATGGCTGGGCGCTGCAGTCACCGACGCGGACGGCAGACGCACGGCGGCGCAGCAGGGGCACGGTGGGAACGACGTGGGAATGGAGGCAGCGCAGCAGGGGCACGGCGGGAACGCGTAGGCCGGCGGTGACTTCCATGGCGCCGGTGTGCTCCTGTGAAGAGAGCAAAGAGAGAGACGAGGTGAGGGAGAACGAGAGAGGGAAAAAGAAAGACGGAGGGAGAGAGAGGAACAAGGAGGGTCCACGGCAAGCAATTCCTACTGGTGCTCGGCGTCGAGGCTCGCCGGGGCAGAGAAGGAGCTCCTCTCCTTTGGACTTGAACGAAGCAAGGAGGAAGACACATCGGGAGGAAGAAGAGCTCGGGCGCGGGGCTGCGTGGATGGATTGGATCTGGGTGTGGCTGATGGTTGGTGCTGGGGAAATGAGAGGATCCCGAGGTGGGGAATGAGTGCGGCGGCGGCTGGGAGGATGGGACATGAGGCCTAAAATTTAGGGTTAGGTCCTAAATTAGACTAGGGAGTCTATATATATAGGGAAAGAGGGGAGTTTGGATCATCTGATTAAAAATCGACGGTCGAGAATAAATGGGTTAGGAAATCCAAATGAGAAAATGGTGATGTTTTGTAGACGTTTGGGGATGATCCGGACACAACGGTGGCGACTGCTCGGGTCGGGTCCGGGACAACTTTTCGGACGTGCGTGCGAGGAGGTCCGTGGGCTGACGAGAGAGGTTAGGTTGGGCCTGGCGGTAGGTAGTGGACTGTGCAGAAGGCCTCAGGCTGAGAGAAGAGAAAAGAGAGAGGCCCGGCGACTGTTTCCGGAGACCGAAAACATCCGACGTTTAGACCGACTATATTGTCGCTATAGTTAACGGTTGGGCTATCAAACGGACTCCGAACACGATCAAATTTGATAGGCGGTCTTCCAACACTAAAATAAGACCACATGCCAACTTTCAACCCAAACCAAGAACATTTTCCGGCCACTTATAAATAATATTTCGGACATGCCACGGCAACAACAGCGAATAATCGGAAGACACCTGGCGCATTGGTCACGGGGCGTCACAACACTTCAGCACTACGAGAGGATCTCGTCCCGAGATCTAGAATGGCACCGGAGGGAAAACGGAAGAGAAAGAGAAGAGGTAAAGCTAAGTTGTTTCTTTGACAAAACGAGTGAAACCAAAGAACCTTGAGAGGTTGAACAAATGAAAGAAAGAAAGCAACAGAGATGAACAAAGTTGAAAGCACTCCGTAAAGAAATAGGAATTAGAAAGAACCGATTCGGGTAGCATTTCGGTTGAAAGGAGATGAATGACTTGATAAAATGAAAGAGCTTGAGCAAAGGGGCACAACACTCCGGTTAAAAGGATAAGCATGACAAGGACAAGGTCCTGACAAGAACAAAAATAAGGGTTGAAGATAGCAACATCACAATGCCTCCGGAACAAAAGTAAGAATGGAATGGAGTGAACGAAGGGAAACACGATCTTGAGGGAGCACGCTTACACCAAAAGCTAGAACAGAATTGTTGGAAAACCAACAACAAAAAAGGATACGCTTGATATGGTCTTATGGAATACATCTCAAATTATGAGGTGACAGCCTGCCACTCACAAAAAAAATTTGGATTGGAATGTGTTGGAAATATGCCCTAGAGGCAATAATAAAAGCATTATTATTATATTTCCTTGTTCATGATAATTTCTTTTATTCCTGCTATAATTGTGTTATCCGGAAATCATAATACATGTGTGAATAATAGACACCAACATGTCCCTAGTAAGCCTCTAGTTGACTAGCTCGTTGATCAACAGATAGTCATGGTTTCCTGACTATGGACATTGCATGTCATTGATAACGAGATCACATCGTTAGGAGAATGATGTGATGGACAAGACCCAATCCTAAACATAGCACAAGATCGTATAGTTTGTTTGCTAGAGTTTTCCAATGTCAAGTATCTTTTCCTTAGACCATGAGCTCGTGTAACTCCCAGATACCGTAGGAGTACTTTGGGTATACCAAACGTCACAACGTAACTGGGTGACTATAAAGGTATACTACGGGTATCTCCGAAAGTGTCTGTTGGGTTGACACGGATCAAGACTCGGATTTGTCACTCCGCATGACGGAGAGGTATCACTGGGCCCACTCGGTAATGCATCATCATTATGAGCTCAAAGTGACCAAGTGTCTGGTCACGGGATCATGCATTATGGTACGAGTAAAGTGACTTGCCGGTAACGAGATTGAACGAGGTATTGGGATACCGACGATCGAATCTCGGGCAAGTAACATACCGATTGACAAAGGGAATTGTATACGTGGTTGCTTGAATCCTCGACATCGTGGTTCATCCGATGAGATCATCGAGGAGCATGTGGGAGCCAACATGGGTATCCAGATCCCGCTGTTGGTTATTGACCGGAGAGCAATCTCGGTCATGTCTACATGTCTCCCGAACCCGTAGGGTCTACACACTTAAGGTTCGGTGACGCTAGGGTTGTAGGGATATGTATATGTAGTAACCCGAATGTTGTTCGGAGTCCCAGATGAGGTCCCGGACGTCACGAGGAGTTTCGGAATGTTCCGGAGGTAAAGAATTATATATAGGAAGTGCTATTTCGGCCATCGGGACAAGTTTCGGGGTCACCGGTATTGTACCGGGACCACCGGAAGTGGGCCACCTATTCCGGAGGGCCCCATGGGCTGAAGTGGGAAGGGATCCAGCCCAAAGTGGGCTGGGGCGCCACTTCCCCTAGGGCCCATGCGCCTAGTGTAGGGTAAACCCTAAAGGGCGGCGCCCCCTTGCTTGGGGGGCAAGCCCCCCACCCCTTGGCCGCCGCCCCCCTAGGAGATTGCATCTCCTAGGGCCGGCGCCCCCCCTTAGGCTCCCTATATATAGATGGGGGAGGGAGGGCAGCCGCACCCTTGCCCCTGGCGCCTCCCTCTCCCTCTCCAACACCTCCTCCTCCTCCATAGAGCTTGGCGAAGCCCTGCCGGAGTACTGCAGCTCCATCTCCACCACGCCGTCGTGCTGCTACTGGAGCCATCTTCCTCAACCTCTCCTTCCTCCTTGCTGGATCAAGAAGGAGGAGACGTTACGCTGACCGTACGTGTGTTGAACGCGGAGGTGCCGTCCGTTTGGCGCTAGGATCTCCAGTGATTCGGATCACGTCGAGTACGACTCTCTCATCCCCGTTCTTTGAACGCTTCCGCTCGTGGTCTACAAGGTACGTAGATGCATCCAATCACTCGTTGCTAGATGAAGTCATAGATGGATCTTGGTGAATCCATAGGAAATTTTTTGTTTTCTGCAACGTTCCCCAACAGTGGCATCATGAGCTAGGTCTATGCGTAGTTCTCTTTGCACGAGTAGAACACAATTTGTTGTGGGCGTAGATGTTGTCAACTTTCTTGCCGTTACTAGTCTTATTTTGCTTCAGCGTTATTGTGGGATGAAGCGGCCCGGACCAACCTTACACGTACGCTTACGTGAGACCAGTTCCACCGACTAACATGCACTAGTTGCATAAGGTGGCTGGCGGGTGTCTGTCTCTCCCACTTTAGTTGGAGCGGATTCGATGAAAAGGGTCCTTATGAAGGGTAAATAGAAGTTGACAAATCACGTTGTGGCTTTCACGTAGGTAAGAAAACGTTCTTGCTAGAACCCTATTGCAGCCACGTAAAACTTGCAACAACCATTAGAGGACGTCTAACTTGTTTTTGCAGCAAGTGTTTTATGATGTGATATGGCCAAAGTTGTGATGAATGATGAATGACATATATGTGATGTATGAGATGTTCATGCTATTGTAATAGGAATCACGACTTGCATGTCGATGAGTATGACAACCGGCAGGAGCCATAGGAGTTGTCTTTATTTTTTGTATGACCTGCGTGTCATTGAGAAACGCCATGTAAATTACTTTACTTTATTGCTAAACGTGTTAGCCATAGTAGTAGAAGTAATAGTTGGCGAGCAACTTCATGGAGACACGATGATGGAGATCATGGTGTCATGCCGGTGACAAGATGATCATGGAGCCCCAAGATGGAGATCAAAGGAGCTATGTGATATTGGCCATATCATGTCACTATTATTATTTGATTGCATGTGATGTTTATCATGTTTTTGCATCTTGTTTACTTAGAATGACGGTAGTAAATAAGATGATCCCTCATAATAATTTCAAGAAAGTGTTCCCCCTAACTGTGCACCGTTGCGACAGTTCATTGTTTCGAAGCACCACGTGATGATCGGGTGTGACAGATTCCAACGTTCACATACAACGGGTGTAAGACAGATTTACACATGCAAACACTTAGGTTGACTTGACGAGCCTAGCATGTACAGACATGGCCTCGGAACACAGAAGACCGAAAGGTCGAGCATGAGTCGTATAGAAGATACGATCAACATGAAGATGTTCACCGACGTTGACTAGTCCGTCTCACGTGATGATCGGACACGGCCTAGTTAACTCGGATCATGTTATACTTAGATGACTAGAGAGGGATGTCTATCTAAGTGGGAGTTCATTGAATAATTTGATTAGATGAACTTAATTATCATGAACTTAGTCTAAAATATTTACAATATGTCTTGTAGATCAAATGGCCAACGTTGTCCTCAACTTCAACGCGTTCCTAGAGAAAACCAAGCTGAAAGACGATGGTAGCAACTATACGGACTGGGTCCGGAACCTGAGGATTATACTCATAGCTGCCAAGAAAGATTATGTCCTACAAGCACCGCTAGGTGAAGCACCTGTTCTCCCTGCTGAACAAGACGTTATGAACGCTTGGCAGACACGTTCCGATGATTACTCCCTCGTTCAGTGCAGCATGCTTTACAGCTTAGAGCCGGGGCTCCAAAAACGTTTTGAGAGACACGGAGCATATGAGATGTTCGAAGAGCTGAAAATGGTTTTTCAAGCTCATGCCCGGGTCAAGAGATATGAAGTCTCCAACAAGTTCTTCAGCTTTAAGATGGAGGAAAATAGTTCTGTCAGTGAGCACATACTCACTATGTCTGGGTTACATAACCGCTTAACTCAGATGGGAGTTAATCTCCCGGATGACGCGGTCATTGACAGAATCCTCCAGTCGCTTCCACCGAGCTACAAGAGCGTTGTGATGAACTTCAATATGCAGGGGATGGAAAAGACCATTCCTGAAGTATTTGCAATGCTGAAATCAGCAGAGGTAGAAGTCAAAAAGGAACATCAAGTGTTGATGGTGAATAAAACCACTAAGTTCAAGAAAGGCAAGGGTAAGAAAAGCTTCAAGAAGGACGGCAAGGGAGTTGCCGCGCCCGGCAAGCAAGCTGCCGGGAAGAAGCCAAAGAATGGACCCAAGCCCGAGACTAAGTGTTTTTATTGCAAGGGAAGTGGTCACTGGAATCGGAACTGCCCCAAATACTTAGCGGACAAGAAGGCCGGCATCACGAAAGGTATATGTGATATACATGTAACTGATGTGTACCTTACCAGTACTCATAGTAGCTCTTGGGTATTTGATACCGGTGCAGTTGCTCACATTTGTAACTCAAAGCAGGAGCTGCGGAATAAGCGGAGACTGGCAAAGGACGAGGTGACGATGCGCGTCGGGAATGGTTCCAAGGTCGATGTGATCGCCGTCGGCACGCTACCTCTACATTTACCTACGGGATTAGTTTTGAACCTCAATAATTGTTATTTAGTGCCAAGTTTGAGCATGAACATTGTATCAGGATCTCGTTTAATACGAGATGGCTACTCATTTAAATCCGAGAATAATGGTTGTTCTATTTATATGAGAGATATGTTTTATGGTCATGCTCCGATGGTGAATGGTTTATTCTTAATGAATCTCGAGCGTAATGCTACACATATTCATAGTGTGAGTACCAAAAGATGTAAGATTGATAATGATAGTCCCACATACTTGTGGCACTACCGCCTTGGTCACATAGGTGTCAAACGCATGAAGAAGCTCCATGCAGATGGACTTTTAGAGTCTCTTGATTACGAATCATTTGACACGTGCGAACCATGCCTCATGGGTAAAATGACCAAGACTCCGTTCTCAGGAACAATGGAGCGAGCAACCAACTTATTGGAAATCATACATACTGATGTGTGCGGTCCAATGAGTGTTGAGGCTCGCGGTGGCTATCGTTATGTCCTCACCCTCACTGATGACTTGAGTAGGTATGGGTATATCTATTTAATGAAACACAAGTCTGAGACCTTTGAAAAGTTCAAGGAATTTCAGAGTGAGGTTGAGAATCAACGTGACAGGAAAATCAAGTTCTTGCGATCAGATCGTGGAGGAGAATACTTGAGTCACGAATTTGGCACACACTTAAGAAAATGTGGAATAGTTTCACAACTGACGCCGCCGGGAACACCTCAGCGTAATGGTGTGTCCGAACGTCGTAATCGCACTCAATTAGATATGGTGCGATCTATGATGTCTCTTACCGATTTACCGCTATCTTTTTGGGGCTATGCTTTAGAGACTGCCGCATTCACTTTAAATAGGTGTAACGCCCCAAGACCGGAGCTTCAGATGTCTTCCAGGGTTTCCGAGATTCGTGGTGTGATTTGTTTCGTCTGTTGCATTTATCTTTGCATCATGTGCATTGCATCATGTCATCATGCCATCATCTCATAAATCTTTGCACCTCAACTCACTAAATAAATTGCATGGATCTTCGGTACATTTAAATCGAGGGAACTCACATGGTGGTTTCTCTGTATAACCTATCCTCCCGATAGTAGGGAGCTCTATTCAATATTTCTTTAATTTGAAATTCACCTTAACACACTTGCAAATAATCACATGCCTTTGTCACATGCATCATCTCCTTCTCCTTTCCTTCTCGAACCTTTCTTTTGCAAGGGCCACTTTCCCCTTCTCTATTAATGTTCATAATTTTCCTATAATTTCTCAACAAATGCCTTCAATGCGATTATGCCTCTAAGTCGTGCCTCGACACGTGGGAGATATAGTCACATCGAGGGTGTTACAATAGGGCTCCGTCGAAATCCGTTGAGACGACACCGTATGAATTATGGTTTGGGAAGAAATCTAAGCTGTCATTTCTAAAAGTTTTGGGATGCGATGCTTATGTCAAGAAACTTCAACCTGAAAAGCTCGAACCCAAGTCGGAAAAATGCGTCTTCATAGGATACCCTAAAGAAACTATTGGGTATACCTTCTACCTCAGATCGGAAGGCAAGATCTTTGTTGCCAAGAATGGGTCCTTTCTAGAGAAAGAGTTTCTCTAGAAAGAAGTAAGTGGGAGGAAAGTAGAACTTGATGAAGTATTATCTCTTGAACCGGAAAATGGCGCAACTCAAGAAAATGTTCCTGAGGTGCCTGCACCGACTAGAGAGGAAATTAATGATGATGATCATGAAACTTCAGATCAAGTTGCTACTGAACTTCGTAGGTCCACAAGGACATGTTCTGCACCAGAGTGGTACGACAACCCTGTCTTGGAAATCATGTTGTTAGACAACGGTGAACCTTCGAACTATGAAGAAGCTATGGCGGGCCCGGATTCCGACAAATGGCTAGAAGCCATGAAATCCGAGATAGGATCCATGTATGAAAACGAAGTATGGACTTTGACTGACTTGCCCGTTGAGCGGCGAGCCACAGAAAATAAATGGATCTTTAAGAAGAAGACAGACGCGGATGGTAATGTGACCATCTATAAAGCTCGGCTTGTCGCTAAGGGTTATCGACAAGTTCAAGGGGTTGACTACGATGAGACTTTCTCACCGGTAGCGAAGCTAAAGTCCGTCCGAATCATGTTAGCAATTGCCGCATTCTATGATTATGAGATATGGCAAATGGACGTCAAAACGGCATTCCTTAATGGTTTCCTTAAGGAAGAATTGTATATGATGCAGGCAGAAGGTTTTGTCGATCCTAAGAATGCTGACAAGGTGTGCAAGCTCCAACGCTCGATTTATGGGCTGGTGCAAGCATCTCGGAGTTGGAACATTCGCTTTGATGAGATGATCAAAGCGTTTGGGTTTACGCAGACTTATGGAGAAGCCTGCGTTTACAAGAAAGTGAGTGGGAGCTCTGTAGCATTTCTCATATTATATGTAGATGACATACTTTTGATGGGAAATGATATAGAACTCTTGGACAGCATTAAGGCCTACTTGAATAAGAGTTTTTCAATGAAGGACCTTGGAGAAGCTGCATATATATTAGGCATCAAGATCTATAGAGATAGATCAAGATGCCTCATAGGTCTTTCACAAAGCACATACCTTGATAAGATATTGAAGAAGTTCAATATGGATCAGTCTAAGAAGGGGTTCTTGCCTGTGTTGCAAGGTGTGAAATTGAGCTCAGCTCAATGTCCGACCACGGCAGAAGATATAGAAGAGATGAGCGTCATCCCCTATGCCTCAGCCATAGGTTCTATTATGTATGCCATGCTGTGTACCAGACCTGATGTAAACCTTGCCGTAAGTTTGGTAGGTAGGTACCAAAGTAATCCCAGCAAGGAACACTGGACAGCGGTCAAGAATATCCTGAAGTACCTGAAAAGGACTAAGGAAATGTTTCTCGTTTATGGAGGTGACGAAAAGCTCGTCGTAAAGGGTTACGTCGACGATAGCTTCGACACAGATCTGGATGACTCTAAGTCACAAACCGGATACGTGTATATTTTGAATGGTGGGGCAGTAAGCTGGTGCAGTTGCAAGCAGAGCGTCATGGCGGGATCTACATGTGAAGCGGAGTACATGGCAGCCTCGGAGGCAGCACATGAAGCAATATGGGTGAAGGAGTTCATCACCGACCTAGGAGTCATACCCAATGCGTCGGGGCCAATCAAACTCTTCTGTGACAACACTTGAGCTATTGCACTTGCCAAGGAGCCCAGGTTTCACAAGAAGACCAGGCACATCAAGCGTCGCTTCAACTCCATTCATGAAAATGTTCAAGATGGAGACATAGATATTTGTAAAGTACATACGGACCTGAATGTAGCAGATCCGTTGACTAAACCTCTCCCTAGAGCAAAACATGATCAACACCAGAATTCCATGGGTGTTCGATTCATCACAATGTAACTAGATTATTGACTCTAGTGCAAGTGGGAGACTGTTGGAAATATGCCCTAGAGGCAATAATAAAAGCATTATTATTATATTTCCTTGTTCATGATAATTGTCTTTTATTCATGCTATATTTGTGTTATCCAGAAATCGTAATACATGTGTGAATAATAGACACCAACATGTCCCTAGTAAGCCTCTAGTTGACTAGCTCATTGATCAACAGATAGTCATGGTTTCCTGACTATGGACATTGGATGTCATTGATAACGAGATCACATCGTTAGGAGAATAATGTGATGGACAAGACCCAATCCTAAACATAGCACAAGATCGTATAGTTCGTTTGCTAGAGTTTTCCAATGTCAAGTATCTTTTCCTTAGACCATGAGATCGTGTAACTCCGGGATACCGTACGAGTACTTTGGGTATACCAAACGTCACAACGTAACTGGGTGACTATAAAGGTATACTACGGGTATCTCCGAAAGTGTCTGTTGGGTTGACACGGATCAAGACTGGGATTTGTCACTCCGCATGACGGAGAGGTATCACTGGGCCCACTCGGTAATGCATCATCATTATGAGCTCAAAGTGACCAAGTGTCTGGTCACGGGATCATGCATTACGGTATGAGTAAAGTGACTTGCCGGTAACGAGATTGAATGAGGTATTGGGATACCGACAATCGAATCTCGGGCAAGTAACATACAGATTGACAAAGGGAATTGTATACGGGGTTGCTTGAATCCTCGACATCGTGGTTCATCCGATGAGATCATCGAGGAGCATGTGGGAGCCAACATGGGTATCCAGATCCCACTGTTGGTTATTGACCAGAGAGCAATCTCGGTCATGTCTACATGTCTACCGAACCCGTAGGGTCTACACACTTAAGGTTCGGTGAGCTAGGGTTGTAGGGATATGTATATGTAGTAACCCGAATGTTGTTCGTTGTCCCGGATGAGGTCCCGGACGTCATGAGGAGTTTCGGAATGGTCCGGAGGTAAAGAATTATATATAGGAAGTGCTATTTCGGCCATCGGGACAAGTTTCGGGGTCACCGGTATTGTACCGGGACCACCGGAAGTGTCCCGGGGGTCCACCGGGTTGGGCCACCTATTCCGGAGGGCCCGATGGGCTGAAGTGGGAAGGGATCCAGCCCAAAGTGGGCTGGGGCACCACTTCCCCTAGGGCCCATGCGCCTAGGGTAGGGGAAACCCTAAAGGGGGGCGCCCCCTTGCTTGGGGGGCAAGCCCCCACCCCTTGGCCGTCGCCCCCCTAGGAGATTGCATCTCCTAGGGCCGGCGCCCCCCTTAGGCTCCCTATATATAGATGGGGGGAGGGAGGGCAGCCGCACCCTTGCCCCTGGCGCCTTCCTCTCCCTCTCCAACACCTCCTCCTCCTCCATAGAGCTTGGCGAAGCCCTGCCGGAGTACTGCAGCTCCATCTCCACCACGCCGTCGTGCTGCTACTGGAGCCATCTTCCTCAACCTCTCCTTCCTCCTTGCTGGATCAAGAAGGAGGAGACGTTACGCTGACCGTACGTGTGTTGAACGCGGAGGTGCCGTCCGTTCGGCGCTAGGATCTCCGGTGATTCGGATCACGTCGAGTACGACTCCCTCATCCCCGTTCTTTGAACGCTTCCGCTCGCGATCTACATGGTACGTAGATGCATCCAATCACTCGTTGCTAGATGAACTCATAGATGGATCTAGGTGAAACCATAGGAAAATTTTTGTTTTCTGCAACGTTCCCCAATAGAATGAACAAGGAGACGAGAAAGTATTTCACCGGGAGGATAAAGAAGAACTTGGGTCCTTTATAAGCACCATGGATAGCAACAATCCTCAGGGAAGGCTTTTGGTGAAATATAACCCAAGATAATTTCAACGAAGAGGTTGATGGATTTAAAATATCTCATACTTGATAACTTGTGAATCATGAAACCATGAACTCAAATTATCAAGAATGACATAATACCACCTCCAATGATATGGAAGAAAGAATTGCACTTTAAAATGCAAGATAAAGAATACTTGAGCTCCTCTGAAAAGAATCTTGATGAACACTTCGAGAAGGAATTAAATCCTTGGTGAACCATCATGTAGAGCCTCCATGAAGAATTCTGGTAACAAAAGAATGATCAAACGAAAGGAAATATAAGTAGAGAACACAAGGTGAAGCCTTGCAATGCTTAGATGGATCTTCGCAATGAAATAATTGAGAAAACTTGGAACTCCGGGAAAAGAATAGATAAAGCATCTCAAACCGAGAATTTGATGAGCCTCCGGAATAAAGAATTAATCATTTGGGTGAATCAAGAATAAGAATTATGTTATGCTCCTCCTTCACCAATTAAATTGACGACGAGCAAACGGATTGCATACAACTTATTCTCGAAGAAAGGATTAGGATAGATATGGCGCCAACTTGAGAAGGTCTTCAACTGACCACTGGTGGAATCAAAACAATGAATGAATTGGTATGATAAAGAAGGAAGAGAAATCATAAACGAACCACTGTAAGGATTGAAAAAGAACAAATAAAAGATAACGAATCACCGGGAAGAATTATGAAATGAGCGAAGATGCTTGAGAGGATTTAGATATATGAGAACGAAGAGATCACGAGCCGATTAAGGATCACTTGAACGAAGCACCGGTAAAATTGGAGAATGATAGCTGAAAGCTGAGAATGAATAAATCTGAGATGATGGACTCCGGATGAACAAACTGAACAGAATCTTGAATTGCTATGGATAGGTGAAAAGAATTCCCACAATCGAAAACAATTATGAGAGGATGACATGAAGCTAGAGCCATGAATCTTTGAAGAGAATGGAGCAAGATTAAGGAGAAACTCTTCTTCGATCTACAAATCTCCGAGAATGATGACGAGAAACACCACCATGAATTATTTAGACACTCTGGAAGAATCAAAACAAAGAGGTTGAGCCAGCGATGAAAAGAATTTGACAGATCTTGGAGAAGTACATCTGACTGATGAAAATTCATTCTTACGTCAAACTTTGAAAATAAATTTGGGGATAGCTCCGGGAAAATAAGAAGAGTCATGTAAGATCCTGGAAAAAGACCTATGGGTTAGGGCCCACTGAAAAGATACACCGTTGAAATGATTTACAAGATAGATTGCGTCGGTTGAATTAAATGGCTTGAATGAGATAACATCCTCAAAAGATCTTGACCGAAAGCAGAGTAGAGACATGAATCTTCGTAATATCTTGAGCACTACGGAACAAAAGAATAGCAAGAAGTGGATGGTTAAGAGGTGCACCGGCATGAGAAGGTATTTGAAACAAGGAAAAAGGGGTATGATCAATAAAGCTTGACTTGGATCCACCAGAGAAGAAAAGAATGAATAATGGTGAACTAGAAGAACACCTTCAAGGGAACCACTGGGTAAGAATAATGATAGAAAAGAATGGAGAGACTTTGCATCAATAAGATGGACACTTGATTAAGAAATCTTACTCCTCGAAGAAAAAGGGAGGGAGGGATGGAAAAAAAGGAAACTTGGAGAAGGATGAAACAAACACCGTTGAGAAGAACTGATACTTGATCTTGCGGTTGTTGAAATGATCGGATCCACTTGAAGAGAAACACGCCGGTGAAAAGAAATTGAAATGACAAACTCGATGATCGAGAAGGATTAGTATCCACATCGAAGTATGAGAACACCGCTTAGGAAAGGTATGGGATCAACATTTGACTTTGAAGCAACTCGAATACCACAACTCAAAACACAACAAAGGATTGGCTTGCAAAATAAGCCGGAACAAACATATGATAGAGATTTCGTCCGAAGTTTTCGTGGTGGGGCCTACACGGGCTCGATCGTACAGCACCATCATGTGCAAGGCAGTGCACATGACATAAGAAGCGTCCCTGAGTTGGCATAGCGAATGACTCTTTAAGACACAACGAGACCACTGTAAAACCAACCGTGGATAGGCGGACCACTAGACGTCGAACCCCAATTTTGTATCATACATCTGTCGGAAAGATATCCTAAGAGCTACTTGAATTCCCACCTATGAAACTCCTGAACCTTTCCGGTTATGCAATCGGGTGCTGGGGATACAGGGGAAGCATAATATCTCACCCAAATCTAGCAAATCCTACATCCGGTTGTATCCATCCTTCAACACATAACCCAGAAACCTTCGGAAATCGTCTACCTCAACCTTCGAAAAGCATCCGTTATACGAGTTATGGCAATACTCCCGAACTCCCGCCCCAGTACTGGGTGGCGTTGAGGTTATCTCACCCACAACTGCATAAAAGAGATTCTCGATGTCGACGAAACTAAACTCAGGTATTCCAGAACTGCAACGATAAAATTGTGACGACAACACCTCGGAGCTCAACTCCCCGGGACACTGCCACAACCCCTAAATGTCAGGAGGCACCAAGAACAATGTTCTCGTCACAAAACCATCGGAACGATTCCAAGATACCCGCGTGATCCTAAATTTTTTTAGTGAAATTTGAGAAGAGAAGAGTCAAAACTCTATGTTAGGATGCCTCACCAGAGCGATGAAGGGACTGAGGAGTAAAAAGAATTCCTAACTCTCTGATATATATAATTCCTAAATGACTCAAAACATTTTTCTAGACTCAACAACGTCAGCTAATTCGATCAAACAGGGGGGATCCTAAGGTCGGGGAAGGCTCTGATACCAACTTGTAACGCCCTCGATGCGGCTATATCTCCTACGTGTCGAAGGACGACTTAGAGGCATAACCGCATTGAAAGCAATGTCGCAAGTGAGGTAATCTTCACACAACCCATGTATTACATAAGGGAAAAAATACATAGTTGGCTTACACTCGCCACTTCACACAATACATGAATAAAGCATTTACATCAACCAGATACAAACAAGGTCCGACTACGGAACCAAAATAAAAGAAGACTACCCCAAAAGCTACACAGATCCCCGATCGACCCCAACTGGGCTCCACTACTGATCAACTAGAACGAAACAACACAAAGGACAAGATCTTCAACAAGCTCCTCCTTGAGCTTGGTTGCATCATCTGCACGGTATCATCGGCACCTGCAAACTGGTTTTGGAAGTAACTGTGAGTCACGGGGACTCATCAATCTCACACCCTCGCGATCAAGATTTTTTAAGCTTATAGGAAGGGTAAAAGGTATGAGGTGGAGCTGCAGCAAGCGACTAGCATATATGGTGGCTAAACATACGCAAAAGAGAGCGAGGAGAGAAGGCAAAGCACGATCGAGAAACTATGATCAAGAAGTGATCCTAGAGCAACCTACGTCAAACATAACTCCAACACCGTGTTCACTTCCCGGACTCCGCCGGAAAGAGACCATCACGGTTACACACGCGGTTGATGCATTTTAATTAAGGTCAACTTCAGGTTTTCTACAACCGGACGTTAACAAATTCCCATCCGCCCATAACCGCGGGCATGGCTTTCAAAAGTTCAAATCCCTGCAGGGGTGTCCCAACTTAGCCCATAACAACCTCTCACGGTCAACGAAGGATATTCCTTCTAGAGGGAAGACCCGATCAGACTCGGAATCCCGGTAACAAGACATTTCGACAGGTAAAACAAGACCAGCAAGACCGCCCAATGTGCCGACATCCTGATAGGAGCTGCACATATCTCGTTCTCAGGGCAACACCGGATGAGCGCTCCATACAACTAAAACCAGCTCTCAAGTTTCCCTGAGGTGGTGCTGCAAAGGACTTTAGTTCGGACCAACACTTAGACAAGCACTGGCCCGGGGGTGAAAATAAAGATGACCCTCGGGATGCGTGACTCCCAAGGGAAAAAAGGCTAGGTGGTGAATGGTAAAACCAAGGTTGGGCCTTGCTGGAGGAGTTTTATTTAAGGCGAACTGTCAAGGGGTTCCCATTATAACCCAACCGCGTAAGGAACGCAAAATCCGGGAACATAACACCGATATGACGGAAACTAGGGCGGCAAGAGTGGAACAGAACACCAGGCATAAGGCCGAGCCTTCCACCCTTTACCAAGTATATAGATGCATTAATTAAAATAAGAGATATTGTGATATCCCAACAAGTAAACATATTCCAACAAGGAACAACATCTCCATGTTCCAACAAGGAACAAACTTCAATCTTCACCTGCAACTAACAACGCTATAAGAGGGGCTGAGCAAAGCGGTAACATAGCCAAACAACGGTTTGCTAGGACAAGGTGGGTTAGAGGCTTGGTCCAACAGTATAGGAGGCATGATAAGCAAGTGGTAGGTATCGCGGCATAGGCATAGCAAACGAGCGAGCAACTAGCAAGCAAAGATAGAAGTGATTTCGAGGGTATGGTCATCTTGCCTGAAATCTCGCAAGGAAGAAGAACGAGTCCATGAAGAAGACAAACGGACGTAGTTGAACGGGTCCTCACAAATGCGACGTTATCGGAACCAACCCAAAGAAGCAACACCGGAAAAGAAGCATACAACATAGTAAACAACCATCACATAATCATGGCATGATGCACAACCAAGTATGATGCATGTCCGGTTTAAATATGCATGGCATGGCAAAGTGCTCAAACAATCCTACAAATTAAGTGGAGCTCTATATGCAACTCCGTTGCATATTGACGAAACACCACGTGACTTATTTAGCTCGATCTTGTTTATGTACTCAACAATATTAAATGTTGTTAGCATGGCAAGAGGGTGAAGCAAAATAAAACTACCTATCTAGTCAAGTTTAAATGAGGCCGGAAGCAACGAACAACAATTCCGGTAAATCCCCATATACATATTATAGATTTTGTACTGTTCTGCCCTAAACGCAATTTTAGGGTTGTTAAACATGCAAAGCAAGTACACCATGTTAAACTAGGCATTTTTCTACCCCATTAATATATAAAGTTTATTAAGTTTGGAGCTACGGTTATTAAGTTATGAATTAAAGCATTTTAGCATGTCCATAGAGCAAATTTAAACAAACATCATTTTAAACATTTTAAACATAGATGAAAGTTGGATATTATTAAACTAGATGAAATTCTAAGCAAGTTTCAAATACAAATTTTTTACATGTGATGCATCGTTTGTGAGATATGATATGCATGATGTATGAGGGCTGATCTGCAAAAGTGCAATGCCCTGGAAATTGATAAAATTGCAGCTGAGGAAAAAAAACCTAACGGGCTGAAACTAAGCAGAGGCCCAACAGGGAATAAAGAAAGAGAAGAAAGAACAAAAAAATACACAGGAGGCGCTGGGCCTCACCATGCGCTTCGGCCCAGTCAGGAAGAGGCTTTGGGCATGCCGGCTGCTGGGCTCGGCTCACTGGATCTGGTCCACGCGCGAGACAAAGTGGTTGTCGGTCGAGAGGGTCAGCAAGGCAGAGTCGGTCAATGAAGCTGGGCGAGGCGAGCGCTCCCTGATCCATCATTTCCGAAGAAGAAAAGGACGCCAAGCCCAGCGTGGAGCGCCGGCGAGATGCGGGCGAGGGAGTCGAGCGGGGGCTGCTACCGGCGGGCTTGGGGCGACGCGAACGAGCAGGACGGAGAGGAAGCAGTGGCGCTGGGTGAGCATTCTGCTTGACCAAAATGAAGCAGGCGGCAGTGGGTGAAGCAGGGGACTTGGCGGGCGGCGCAGGCGCAGGGGCTTGAGCAAGACAGCGACGAGGGAACTTGGGGCTTCGGCAGCGCCGGGAACACGCAGACGGGTGGATCCGGTCCGCTGGCGCTAGATCTGGGCAAACGGCAGCGCGGGCAGAGGAGCTTGGGCGCGGCGGCGCTCAGCGAGGCCATGGCGCGGGCTCCTGTCGATAGAGAAAAAGAGAACAGAGAGAGATGAGAGAGGGGAAACGCGGGGAGTAAAACGGGAAGAAGAAGAAGGGGGCGATGCTCATCTGGTTGGCTGCTGGGCATGAGCGAGGCCGGTGAGGCGGCGGCAGGAGGGCTCCATGGACGCCATGGCTGGGCACTGCAGTCACCGACGCGGACGGCAGACGCATGGCGGCGCAGCAGGGGCACGGCAGGAACGGCGTGGGAATGGAGGCAGCGTAGCAGGGGCACGGCGGGAACGCGTAGGCCGGCGGTGACTTCCATGGCACCGGTGTGCTCCTGTGAAGAGAGCAAAGAGAGAGACGAGGTGAGGGGAGAACCAGAGAGGGAAAAAGAAAGACGGAGGGAGAGAGAGGAACAAGGAGGGTCCACGGCAAGCAATTCCTGCTGGTGCTCGGCGTCAAGGCTCGCCAGGGCAGAGAAGGAGCTCCTCTCCTTTGTACTTGAGCGAAGCAAGGAGGAAGACGCATCGGGGGGGAGAAGAGCTCGGGCACGGGGCTGCGTGGATGGATTGGATTTGGGTGTGGCTAATGGTTGGTGCAGGGGAAATGAGAGGATCCCGAGGTGGGGAATGAGTGCGGCGGCGGCGGCGGCTGGGAGGATGGGACATGAGGCCTAAAATTTAGGGTTAGGTCCTAAATTAGACTAGGGAGTCTATATATAGGGAAAGAGGGGAGTTTGGATCATCTGATTGAAATTCGACGGTTGAGAATAAATGGGTTAGGAAATCCAAATGAGAAAACGGTGATGTTTTGTAGACGTTTGGGGATGATCCGGACACAACGGTGGCGACTGCTCGGGTCTGGTCCGGGACAACTTTTCGGATGCGCGCGCGAGGAGGGCCGTGGTTTGACGAGAGAGGTTAGGTTGGGCCTGGCGGTAGGTAGTGGACTATGCAGAAGGCCTCAGGCTGAGAGAAGAGAAAAGAGAGAGGCCCGGCGACTGTTTCCGGAGACAGAAAATGTCCAATGTTTAGACCGACTATATTGTCGCTATAGTTAACGGTTGGGCTATCAAACGGACTCCGAACGCGATGAAATTTGACAGGCGGTCTTCCTACACTAAAATAAGACCACACGCCAACTTTCAACCCAAACCGAGAACATTTTCTGGCCACTTATAAAATAATATTTCGGACATGCCGCGGGCGTGTGCAAGTGTGGCTGGGCTCAGAACGGATAACAGATGGAACTGGGGGAACCCGGACGGATGCAAGTTTCGAAAACATGAAGATGGAATGCGGATGATGACATGGCAAGATGCAACACGCAAGCAAATGACACGGCAACAACAGCGAATAACCGGAAGACACCTGGCGCATCGGTCACGGGGCGTCACAATCTACCTATGGATTGAGTAAGATCCTTCAAGTAAGTTGTCATCGGTGCAAAGCAATAAAAATTGCTCTAAATATGTATGATTGATTGGTGTGGGAGAAATAAGCTTTATACGATCTTGTGATGTGGAAGTAATAAAAGCGATGGACTGCATAATAAAGGTTCATATCACAAGGGGCAATATAAAGTGACATTCTTTTGCATTGAGATTTTATACATCAAACCATAAAAGCGCATGGCAACCTCTGTTTCCCTCTGCGAAGGGCCTATCCTTTATTATTATCTTCTACCTTATGCAAGAGTCATGATGATCTTCACCTTTTCTTTTTCATTTTATCCTCTGGCAAGCTCAGCATGTTGGAAAGAACATGATATATATATCTAATTGGATGTAGGGGAGCATGAACCATTATTATTGACATTACCCTTGAGGTAAAAGGTTGTGGGGCAAAACTATAAGCCCCTATCTTTCTCTGTGTCCGATTAAAACTCCGTAACCACAAGTATCGCGTGAGTGTTAGCAATTATGGAGGACTAAATGATAGTTGAGTATGTGGACTTGCTTTTTAGCTCTGACATAGACTCTTTCCGATGTTATGATAAATTGCAATTGCTTCAATGACTAAGATTATAGTTTGTCGGAGCCCAATAAGGTTTATGATTTATACTTTCGCATTGTGAATAGATCATCAGTTGAACATAAGTAATCATATGACAAAATCTATATATGTTGCTGTTATGAGAATAATCATGATGCCTTCATGTCCGTATTTTATTTTTATCGACGCCTCTACCTCTAAGCATGAGGACATATTTATTGTTATCGGCTTTTCGCTTGAGGACAAGCGAGGTCTAAGCTTGGGGGAGTTGATACGTCCATTTTGCATCATGCTTTTATATCGATATTTATCGCATTATGGACTGTTATTTCACTTTATGTCACAATACTTATGGCTATTCTCTCTTATTTTACAAGGTTTACATAAAGAGGGAGAATGCCGGCAGCTGGAATTCTAGGCTAGAAAAGGAGCAAATATTAGAGACCTATTCTGCGCAACTCCAAAAGTCCTGAAACTCCACGGAACATCTTAAAACAAATAAAGAAAAATCCTCGCCAAAGATGAAGGCCAGGGGGCCCACACCCTGCTCACGAGGGTGGGCGCGCCCCCTAGGGCACGCCCCCTACCTCGTGGGCCCCCTGGTGGCTCTCCGACGCCCATCTTCTCCTATATGAAGTCTTTCAATGAGAAAAAAATAGAAGGAACTTTTCGGGACGAGACTCCGCCGCCACGAGGCGGAACCTTGGCGGATCCAATATAGAGCTCCGGCAGAGCTGTTCTGCCGGGGATACTTCCCTCCGGGAGGGGGAAATCATCACCATCATCATCACCAACACTCCTCTCATCGGGAGAGGGCAATCTCCATCAACATCTTCACCAGCACCATCTCATCTCCAAACCCTAGTTCATCTCTTGTATCCAATTCTTGTCTCAAAGTCCGGGATTGGTGCTAGTAGATTGCTAGTAGTGTTGATTACTCCTTGTAGTTGATGCTAGTTGGTTTATTTGGTGGAAGGTCATATGTTCAGATCCTATATGCATATTATTACCCCTCTGATTATGAACATGAATATGCTTTGTGAGTAATTACGTTTGTTCCTGAGGACAAGGGAGAAGTCTTGCTATTAGTAGTCATGTGAATTTGGTATTCGTTTGATATTTTGATAAGATGTATGTTGTCTAGCCTCTAGTGGTGTTATGTGAACGTCGACTACATAACACTTCACCATTATTTGGGCCTAGAGGAAGGCATTGGGAAGTAATAAGTAGATGATGGGTTGCTAGAGTGACAGAAGCTTAAACCCTAGTTTATGCGTTGCTTCGTAAGGGGCTGATTTGGATCCACATGTTTCATGCTATGGTTAGGTTGAAAGATCGTGGATGTCGCCTAGAGGGGGGGTGAATAGGCGTTTTAAAATAATTACGGTTTAGGCTTGAACAAATGAGGAATAAACCTAGCGGTTAATTTGCCAAGCACAAAACCTAAAATAACTAGGCTCACCTATGTGCACCAACAACTTATGCTAAGAAAGATAAGCAACTATGTGATAGCAAGATATATGACAAGAAACAATATGGCTATCACAAAGTAAATTGCATAAGTAAAGGGCTCGGGTAAGAGATAACTGAGGCACGAGGAGACGACGATGTATCCCGAAGTTCACACCCTTGCGGATGCTAATCTCCGTTTGGAGCGGTGTGGAAGCACAATGCTCCCCAAGAAGCCACTAGGGCCACCGTAATCTCCTCACGCCCTCGCACAATGCAAGATGCCGTGATTCCACTAAGGGACCCTTGAGGGAGGTCACCGAACCCATACAAATGGCAACCCTTGGGGGCAGTCACCGAACCCGTACACTTTGGCAACCCTTGGGGGCGGTCACCAGTACCCGTCAAATTGCTCGGGGAGATCTCCACAACCTAATTGGAGACCCCGACGCTTGCCCGGAGCTTTGCACCACAATGATTGAGCTCCGAACACCAACAACCGTCTAGGGCGCCCAAGCACCCAAGAGGAACAAGCTCAAGGGTACCAAGCAACCAAGAGTAATAAGCTTCTCCACTTGTAACTTCCACGTATCACGTGGAGAACTCAAACCGATGCACCAAATGCAATGGCAAGGGCACACGGAGTGCCCAAGTCCTTCTCTCTCAAATCCCACTAAAGCAACTAATGCTAGGGAGGAAAATGAGAGGAAGAACAAGAAAGAGAACACCAAGAACTCCAAGATCTAGATCCAAGGGGTTCCCCTCACAAGGAGGAGAAAGTGATTGGTGGACATGTGGATCTAGATCTCCTCTCTCTTTTCCCTCAAAAACTAGCAAGAATCCATGGAGGGCTTGAGAGTTAGCAAGCTCTAAGAAGGTCAACAATGGGGGAAGAACACGAGCTCGAAGGATAAGGTTCATTGAGGAAGAAGACCCCCTTTTATAGGAGGGGGAGAATCAACCGTTATGTGCTCAGCCCGCACACGAGCGGTACTACCGCTCCACGAGCGGTACTACCGCTCAGGTGGAAGAAACAGGGAAAAGGAGCAAAAAAACATGAACCTTGGGGCGGTACTACCGCTGGGTTAAGCGGTACTACCGCTCCCTTCGGCGGTACTGCCGCGCAGAACGAAGGGGAAAGGGAAAGAGGGAACCGGGCGGTACTACCGCGAGGAAGGGCGGTACTGCCGCTAAGGAGCGGTACTGCCGCACTACTGCCGCGGTGATGTACCACACAATCCGTCACAGAAAAAGACCCCTCGAATCGACGTGGTAGGGACCTGGTAAGCCGACGGTAGTACTGCTGCGGAGTCATCGCCGATACTACCGCTGCGGAGCGGTACTGCCGCTTGTGACTCCTCAGCGGTACTACCGCTGGAACCCTGACAAAAACCACACTCAAGAAAACCAGAACTGCCATAACTTCTGCATATGAGCTCCGAATTGAGAAAACTCAAGCTTGTTGGAAACAAGATGACGAGTAGCATCGAAACAGCGACTGGTTATAGTAAGAAGAGGCAGGGGAGGTATGCCAACAAATAGAGGAGTGAAACCTCCAACCGAGAAGAACCGGCAAAACCTCCAACATCGAAAACATCATAGAAGAAGCATGTGAACTCCGTTTTCGATGAACTCGAGCTTGCCATCAAGATGACCATAAGCTCTAAGACTCTAAAAGAGAACCAAACAAGAACCAAGAAAGATGATGTAAGGATGCAATGGTTTGAGCTCTTAGCGAACGATACGATCAAGCTACTCATCGAGAGCCCCCCTTGATAGTACGGCAATCGGTCCTATAACCCGGTCTCCCAACTACCATCATGAGACCGGTAAAATAGAAAACATATCATGGGCAAACCTTTGCCTTGCACATGGTCCACTTGAGCTAGATGATGACGATCTTGACTCCCTCAAGTTGGACCACCTTTCTTGATTGGGTTGACTCGATGAAGACTAGTTGATTGCTCCCCCATACTCCACTATGGGTGAGCCACTCTTCCGCACATCTTCACAAGTTCATTGTCACCACAAAGGACGGCAAGCTTCAAGCATTTGATCTCTTCGTGATGCTCCACTTGAACTTGCACACTGCAACCTTTCTTGATTGTGTTGACTTGATGAAGACTAGTTGATTGCTCCCCCATACTCCACTATGTATGAGCCACTCTTCCGCACATCTTCACAAGTCCATTGTCACCACAAAGGACGGCAAGCTTCAAGCATTTGATCTCTTCGTGATGCTCCACTTGAACTTGCACACCGCAACCTAACCCCACAAAGAACCCTCACGAAGACCATGGGTTAGTACACAAAGCGTAATTGACAATGCTTACCATACCATGGGATCACTTGATCCCTCTCGGTACATCTTCTACGCTTTGTGGGTTGATCATCTTGATTCAGTCTTTAACTTAGTCTTGATCAACCTCTCACAAGACCAATCTTTAGGTAATTCCTTGAATAGCACCTTGGCCGACACAAACTCTCCTTGAAACCAACACATGTACTCCAAGAAAAGCCTATGGACAAAACCTTCAAATATAACTCAAGGCAACCATTAGTCCATAGAGATTGTCATCAATTACCAAAACCAAACATGGGGGCACCGCATGTTCTTTCATAGGTTTACCTTAATACTTTTGTTGTAGTTGCGGATGCTTGCAATAGAGGTTAATCATTAGTGGGATGCTTGTTCAAGGAAGGACAGCACCCAAGCACCGGTCCACCCACATATCAAATTATCAAAGTATCGAATGCGAATCATATGAACGTGATGAAAACTAGCTTGACGATATTCTCATGTGTCCTCGGGAGCGCTTTTCCTATTACAAGAGTTTGTTCTGGCTTGTCCTTCGTTACAAAAGGATTAGGCCACCTTGCTGCACTTTATTTACTTTTGTTACTTGTTGCTTGTTACAATTTATCCTATCACAAAACTATTTGTTACCACTTATTTCAGTACTTGCAGAGAATACCTTGCTGAAAACCGCTTATCATTTCCTTCTGCTCCTCGTTGGGTTCGACACTCTTACTTATCGAAAGGACTACGATAGATCCCCTATACTTGTGGGTCATCAATCTGCACCAGACCTCGGCCAGCTTCTGATTGGGAAGGTTGGATCGACTCTGCTATCCGGGCAGCGGCTGCTTCATTCTGGATAGGGGTTCGATATACCTGAGTCGGAGGTGGAAAAAGTTGGCGTCGACTGGAATCAGGAGCACGTTGCCGAGCGCGATCGTCGAGTGCGCGCTGGAGGTTCTCCAGTCGAGTGCGCTCAGCCAGGTTGGCCAAGTGCGCCTGCTCCAAGGCCTGGGCCTTAGGGGTTTCTCCAACTATAAGAGTATGCAATGCATCCATGTTCCAGCGGCGAAGTTCCTCCCTCTGCTGCGAGGAGAGGGGTTCAGGGCGGTACTCCTCATGAACGCGCGATGGATCGCCGTTCCCGTCGCCTCCGTCTTCACGGTTGAAGCCAGGAGGGCTGCGTGATCCATTGACCATCAGGACTACCGTCGTCGGGTCGCTGCTGTCGCACTCGGATGCGGTCTCTACGGAGCCAGTCGACAGATCGAACAGGCCGTAGAGAGTTTCGTCGGGCTCGATCGCCACGACTTGAGGGGTGGCCGACTGGCGGGCCACCGCATGCTTTACCCACCTGTAACGCCCTCGATGCATCGAGGGCGTTACACCACCGCTGAAGCCTCGACCGATTGGAGCGTTTGCTTTGGCGGTCCGTGGGAAGGGGGAAAGCTGCTGGAGTCGACTGATACTAGGTCGACGGCTGCCGCAGGAGGACGCCGCGGACGCACGCGCAAAAGTGCATCGCCCCGCGGGCGGGGTGCGCGTCGGCGTCGAGTGGAGCCTCCTGAAGCCTAGCGGAGTCGTCGGCGACAAACACGAGCGCGCCGAGTCGTCGGCGACAAGTAATTCCGGACGAAGGAAGTATATATACTTAGAATAAATTGAGAAATTTAATAAGACTACCCACAACGAGAGTAACATAGGTGGTAACATCATAGATATCTAGGCAAAATAGATGAAGTGGCAAGTAATTAATGATGAAAAAGAGGCATGTAGTAATATAACTAGTTACTCATACTATGAGTAACATGACACGTATCAATACAAGATAATTCTATAATCTAATAAAAATTTAAAGATCCAGCATCACTGGCATTCATTGATAATAGGAGGAAGCAACGGAAAACAACAAGGTGGTGAAGGTCCTAGGACCAGAGGATCCGAAGATCAAAAATAAAAATAAAAAAACAACAGCCTAAAAGCTGCAGCACAACACTCCATACAACCCATACTAGACATCGCAGCTCCGACTCCGACGATGAACTACTAAGAACTAGGCACGGGTGGCGTCACGAAGGATCACCGAACGAACCACCTGTCCCGCGTCATCGTATACCACCGGCCCCCCACCGTGGCTTCGACTTCACATCAACAGACAGTCGAGACACTCCCACGGACACGCCGGACAAGAAGAGCCGACTACCATGACAAAGGCCACGCCTCCGACATTGCTCACCGCTGTCATCGTTGCCACAGAAGCTAGGACACCTCAACCGCTGCCATCCACCGGTCCCGCTTGCCGATGCCGAGCTCCGAGATGAAGCCCCCAAGAGGGAAAAGGATGAAGGAAATATGCCCTAGAGGCAATAATAAAGTTATTATTTATTTCCTTATATCATGATAAATGTTTATTATTCATGCTAGAATTGTATTAACCGGAAACATAATACATGTGTGAATACATAGACAAACAGAGTGTCACTAGTATGCCTCTACTTGACTAGCTCGTTAATCAAAGATGGTTATGTTTCCTAACCATGGACAAAGAGTTGTTATTTGATTAACGGGATCACATCATTAGATGAATGATCTGATTGACATGACCCATTCCATTAGCTTAGCACCCGATCGTTTAGTATGTTGCTATTGCTTTCTTCATGACTTATACATGTTCCTATGACTATGAGATTATGCAACTCCCGTTTGCCGGAGGAACACTTTGGGTGCTACCAAACGTCACAACGTAACTGGGTGATTATAAAGGAGAACTACAGGTGTCTCCAATGGTAGATGTTGGGTTGGCGTATTTCGAGATTAGGATTTGTCACTCCAATTGTCGGAGAGGTATCTCTGGGCCCTCTCCGTAATGCACATTACACAAGCCTTGCAAGCATTGCAACTAATGAGTTAGTTGCGGGATGATGTATTACAGAACGAGTAAAGAGACTTGCCAGTAACGAGATTGAACTAGGTATTGGATACCGACGATCGAATCTCGGGCAAGTAACATACCGATGACAAAGGGAACAACGTATGTTGTTATGCGGTCTGACCGATAAAGATCTTCGTAGAATATGCAGGAGCCAATATGGGCATCCAGGTCCCGCTATTGGTTATTGACCGGAGACGTGTCTCGGTCATGTCTACATTGTTCTCGAACCGTAGGGTCCGCACGCTTAACGTTATGATGACAGTTATTATGAGTTTATGCATTTTGATGTACCGAAGGTAGTTCGGAGTCCCAGATGTGATCACGGACATGACGAGGAGTCTTGAAATGGTCGAGACATAAAGATTGATATATTGGAAGCCTATATTTGGATATCGGAAGTGTTCCGGGTAAAATCGGGATTTTACCGGATTACCGGGAGGTTACCGGAACCCCCCGGGAGCCATATGGGCCTTATTGGGCTTTAGTGGAAAGGTGAAAGGGGCTGCCATGGTGGGCTGCGCGCCTCCCCCCCTCCCTAGTCCTATTAAGACTAGGAGAGGTGGCCGGCCACCTCTCTCTCTCTTTCCCCCTTGGGAGTCCTATTTGGAATAGGATTGGGGGGAGTCCTACTCCTGGTAGGAGTAGGACTCCTCCTGCGCCCTCCTCTTGGCCGGCCAGCCCCTCCCCCTTGGATCCTTTATATACGGGGGCAGGGGGCACCTCTAGACACACAAGTTGATCATTGAGATCGTTCCTTAGCCGTGTGCGATGCCCCCTGCCACCATATTCCACCTTGATCATATCGTTGTAGTGCTTAGGCGAAGCCCTGCGTCGATAGAACATAAAGATCGTCACCACGCCGTCGTGCTGAGGAACTCCTCCCCGAAGCTTTGCTGGATCGGAGCCCGGGGATCGTCATCGAGCTGTACGTGTGCTAAGAACTCGGAGGTGCCGGAGTAACGGTGCTTGGATCGGTCGGATCGGGAAGAAGACGTACGACTACTTCCTCTACGTTGTGTCAACGCTTCCGTTGCGATCTACAAGGGTACGTAGATCAGACTCTCCCCCTCGTTGCTATGCATCACCATGATCTTGCGTGTGCGTAGGAAATTTTTTGAAATTACTACGTTCCCCAACAGTGGCATCCGAGCCTAGGTTTTATGGATTGATGTTATATGCACGAGTAGAACACAAGTGAGTTGTGGGCGATATAAGTCATACTGCCTACCAGCATGTCATACTTTGGTTCGGTGGTATTGTTGGATGAAGCGGCCCGGACCGAAATTACGCGTACGCTTACGCGAGACCGGTTCTCCCGACGTGCTTTGCACAAAGGTGGCTTGCGGGTGACTGTTTCTCCAAATTTAGTTGAACCGAGTGTGGCTACGCCCGGTCCTTGCGAAGGTTAAAACGGAGTCAAATTGACAAACTATCGTTGTGGTTTTTGATGCGTAGGTAAGAACGGTTCTTGCTCAGCCTGTAGCAGCCACGTAAAACTTGCAACAACAAAGTAGAGGATGTCTAACTTGTTTTTGCAGGGCATGTTGTGATGTGATATGGTCAAGACGTGATGAGATATAAGTTGTTGTATGAGATAATCATGTTTTGTTGAAGTTATCGGCAACTGGCAAAAGCCTTATGGTTGTCTCTTTATTGCATAAGATGCAAGCACCAAATAATTGCTTTACTTTATCACTATGCGATAGCAATAGTTGCAAGAGCAATTGTTGGCGAGACGACCATGTGACGACACATTGATATAGATCAAGATGATGGAGATCATGGTGTCATGCCGGTGACGATGGTGATCATGACGGTGCTTCGGAGATGGAGATCACAGGCACAAGATGATGATGGCCATATCATATCACTTATATTGATTGCATGTGATGTTTATCTTTTATGCATCTTATCTTGCTTTGATTGACGGCAGCATTATAAGATGATCTCTCACTAATTATCAAGAAGTGTTCTCCCTGAGTATGCACCGTTGCGAAAGTTCTTCGTGCTGAGACACCACGTGATGATCGGGTGTGATAGGCTCTATGTTCAAATACAACGGGTGCAAAACAGTTGCACACGCGAAATACTCATGTTATACTTGATGAGCCAATCATATACAGATATGGCCTCGGAACATGGAGACCGAAAGGTCGAGCGTGAATCATATAGTAGATATGATCAACATAGTGATGTTCACCATTGAAACTACTCCATCTCACGTGATGATCGGACATGGTTTAGTTGATTTGGATCACGTGATCACTTAGAGGATTAGAGGGATGTCTATCTAAGTGGGAGTTCTTAAGTAATATGATTAATTGAACTTAAATTTATCATGAACTTAGTCCTGGTAGTATTTTGTAAATCATGTTGTAGATCAATAGCTCGCGTTGTTGCTTCCCTGTGTTTACTTTGATATGTTCCTAGAGAAAATTGTATTGAAAGATGTTAGTAGCAATGATGCAGATTGGATCCGTGATCTGAGGTTTATCCTCATTGCTGCACAGAAGAATTATGTCCTTGATGCACCGCTAGGTGACAGACCTATTGCAGGAGCAGATGCAGACGTTATGAACGTTTGGCTAGCTCAATATGATGACTACTTGATAGTTTCGTGCACCATGCTTAATGGCTTAGAATCGGGACTTCAAAGACATTTTGAACGTCATGGACCATATGAGATGTTCCAGGAGTTGAAGATAATATTTCAAGCAAATACCCGAGTTGAGAGATATGAAGTCCCCAACAAGTTCTATAGCTAAAAGATGGAGGAGAATCGCTCAACTAGTGAGCATGTGCTCAGATTGTCTGGGTACTACAATCGCTTGAATCAAGTGGGAGTTAATCTTCCAGATAAGATAGTGATTGACAGAATTCTCTAGTCACCATGACCAAGTTAGTAGAACTTCGTGATGAACTATAGTATGCAAGGGATGACGAAAACGACTCCCGAGCTTTTCATGATGATGAAATCGATGAAGGTAGAGATCAAGAAAAACATCAAGTGTTGATGGTAGACAAGACCACTAGTTTCAAGAAAAGGGCAGAGGGAAGAAGGGGAACTTCAAAAAGAACAGCAAGCAAGTTGCTGCTCAAGTGAAGAAGCCCAAGTCTGGACCTAAGCCTGAGACTGAGTGCTTCTACTGCAAAAGGACTGGTCACTGGAAGCGGAACTACCCCAAGTGATTGGCGGATAAAGAAGGATGGCAAAGTGAACATAAGTATATTTGATATACATGTTATTGATGTGTACTTTACTAGTGTTTATAGCAAACCCTCAGTATTTGATACTAGTTCAGTTGCTAAGATTAATAACTCGAAACGGGAGTTGCAGAATAAACAGAGACTAGTTAAGGGTGAAGTGACGATGTGTGTTGGAAGTGGTTCCAAGATTGATATGATCATCATCGCACACTCCCTATAATTTCGGGATTAGTGTTGAACCTAAATAAGTGTTATTTGGTGTTTGCGTTGAGCATGAATATGATTTGATCATGTTTATTGTAATACGGTTATTCATTTAAGTAAGAGAATAAATTGTTGTTCTGTTTACATGAATAAAACCTTATATGGTTACACACCCAATGAAAATAGTTCGTTGGATCTCAATCGTAGTGATACACATAATCATAATATTGAAACCAAAAGATGCAAAGTTAATAATGATGGTGCAACTTATTTGTAGCACTGCCGTTTAGGTCATATTGGTGTAAAGCGCATGAAGAAACTCCATGCTGATGGGCTTTTGGAATCACTTGATTATGAATCAGTTGATGCTTGCGAACCATGCCTCGTGGGCAAGATGACTAAGACTCTGTTCTTCGGAACAATGGAGCGAGCAACAGATTTGTTGGAAATCATACATACTGATGTATGTGGTCCGATGAATATTGAGGCTCGCGACAGGTATCATTATTTTCTGATCTTCACAGATGATTTGAGCAGATATGAGTATATCTACTTGATGAAACATAAGTCTGAAACATTTGAAAAGTTCAAAGAATTTCAAAGTGAAGTGAAAAATCATCGTAACAAGAAAATAAAGTTTCTATGATCTGATCGTAGAGAAGAGTATTTGAGTTACGAGTTTGGCCTTCAGTTAAAAACAATGTGAAATAGTTTCACTACTCACGCCACATGGAACACCATAGTGTAATGGTGTGTCCGAACGTCATAACCGTACTTTATTAGATATGGTGCGATCTATGATGTCTCTTACCGATCTACCACTATCATTTTGGGGTTATGCATTAGAGACAGTTGCATTCACGTTAAATAGGGCACCATCAAAATCCGTTGAGACGACGCCATATGAACTATGGTTTGGCAAGAAACCAAAGTTGTCGTTTCTGAAAGTTTGGGGCTGCGATGCTTATGTGAAAAAGCTTCAACCTGATAAGCTCGAACCCAAATCGGAGAAATGTGTCTTCATAGGATATCCAAAGGAAACTATTGGATACACCTTCTATCACAGATCCGAAGGCAAGACTTTTGTTGCTAAATTCGGAAACTTTCTTGAGAAGGAGTTTCTCCCAAAAGAAGTGAGTGGGAGGAAAGTAGAACTTGACGAGGTAACTGTACCCGCTCCCTTATTAGAAAGTAGTACATCACAGAAAACTGTTTTTGCGACACCTACACCAATAAGTAAGGAAGTTAATGATAATGATCATGAAACTTCAGAACAAGATACTACTGAACCTCGTAGATCAACCAGAGCAAGATCCGCGCCAGAGTGGTACGGTAATCCAGTTCTGGAAGTCATGCTACTAGATCATGATGAACCTACGAACTATGAGGAAGCGATGATGAGCCCAGATTCCGCGAAATGGTTTGAGGCCATGAAATCTGAGATATGATCCATGTATGAGAACAAAGTTTGGACTTTGGTTGACTTGCCCGTTGATCGGCAAGCAATTGAGAATAAATGGATCTTTAAGAGGAAGACGGACGCTGATAGTAGTGTTACTATCTACAAAGCTAGAATTGTCACAAAAAGTTTTCGACAAGTTCAAGGTGTTGACTACGATGAGAGCTTCTCACTCGTATCTATGCTTGAGTCTGTCCGAATCATGTTAGTAATTGTCGCATTTTATGAAATCTGGCAAATGGATAAACAAAACTACATTCCTTAATAGATTTATTAAAGAAGAGTTGTATATGATGCAACCAGAAGGTTTTGTCAATCCGAAAGATGCTAATAAAATGTGCAAGCTCCAGCGATCCATCTGTGAACTGGTGCAAGCATCTCGGAGTTGGAATATACGCTTTGATGAGTTGATCAAAGCATATAGTTTTATACAGACTTGCGGTGAAGCCTGTATTTACAAGAAAGTGAGTGGGAGCACTACAGCATTTCTGATAAGTATATGTGAATGACATATTGTTGATCGGAAATAATGTAGAATTATTCTGTAAAGCATAAAGGAGTGTTTGAAAGGAGTTTTTCAAAGAAATACCTCGGTGAAGCTACTTACATATTGAGCATCAAGATCTATAGAGATAGATCAAGACGCTTGATAAGTATTTCCATGAGTACATACCTTGACAAGATTTTGAAGTAGTTCAAAATGGAACAGTCAAAGAAAGAGTTCTTGCCTGTGTTACAAGGTGTGAAATTGAGTAAGACTCAAAGCCCGACCACGGCAGAAGATAGAAAGAGAATGAAAGTCATTCCCTATGCCTTGGCCATAGGTTCTATAAAGTATGTCATGCTGTATACCAGATCTATTGTATACCCTGCACTGATTTGGCAAGGGAGTACAATAGTGATCTAGGAGTAGATCACTGGACAGCGGTCAGAATTATCCTTAGTGAAATAAGGATATGTTTCTCGATTATGGACGTGACAAAAGGCTCGTCGTAAAGGGTTACGCCGATGCAAGTTTTGACACTAATCTAGATGACTCTAAGTCTCGGTCTAGATACATATTGAAAGTGGGAGCAATTAGCTAGAGTAGCTCCATGCAGAGCATTGTTGACATAGAAATTTGCAAAATACATGTGGATCTGAATGTGGCAGACCCGTTGACTAAGATTCTCTCACAAGCAAAACATGATCACACCTTAGTACTCTTTGGGTGTTAATAACATAGCGATGTGAACTAGATTACTGAATCTAGTAAACCCTTTGGGTATTGGTCACATGGCGATGTGAACTATGGGTGTTAATCACATGATGATGTGAACTATCGATGTTAATCACATGGTGATGTGATCTAGATTATTGACTCTAGTGCAAGTGGGAGACTGAAGGAAATATGCCCTAGAGGCAATAATAAAGTTATTATTTATTTCCTTATATCATGATAAATGTTTATTATTCATGCTAGAATTGTATTAACCGGAAACATAATACATGTGTGAATACATAGACAAACAGAGTGTCACTAGTATGCCTCTACTTGACTAGCTCGTTAATCAAAGATGGTTATGTTTCCTAACCATGGACAAAGAGTTGTTATTTGATTAACGGGATCACATCATTAGATGAATGATCTGATTGACATGACCCATTCCATTAGCTTAGCACCCGATCGTTTAGTATGTTGCTATTGCTTTCTTCATGACTTATACATGTTCCTATGACTATGAGATTATGCAACTCCCGTTTGCCGGAGGAACACTTTGGGTGCTACCAAACATCACAACATAACTGGGTGATTATAAAGGAGTACTACAGGTGTCTCCAATGGTAGATGTTGGGTTGGCGTATTTCGAGATTAGGATTTGTCACTCCGATTGTCGGAGAGGTATGTCTGGGCCCTCTCGGTAATGCACATTACACAAGCCTTGCAAGCATTGCAACTAATGAGTTAGTTGCAGGATGATGTATTACAGAACGAGTAAAGAGAATTGCCGGTAACGAGATTGAACTAGGTATTGGATACCGACGATCGAATCTCGGGCAAGTAACATACCGATGACAAAGGGAACAACGTATGTTGTTATGCGGTCTAACCGATAAAGATCTTCATAGAATATGCAGGAGCCAATATGGGCATCCAGGTCCCGCTATTGGTTATTGACCGGAGACGTGTCTCGGTCATGTCTACATTGTTCTCGAACCGTAGGGTCCGCACGCTTAACGTTACGATGACAGTTATTATGAGTTTATGCATTTTGATGTAGCGAAGGTAGTTCGAAGTCCTGGATGTGATCACGGACATGACGAGGAGTCTCGAAATGGTCGAGACATAAAGATTGATATATTGGAAGCCTATATTTGGATATCGGAAGTGTTCCGGGTAAAATCGGGATTTTACCGGATTACCGGGAGGTTACCGGAACCCCCCGGGAGCCATATGGGCCTTATTGGGCTTTAGTGGAAAGGTGAAAGGGGCTGCCATGGTGGGTTGCGCGCCTCCCCCCTCCCCTAGTCCTATTAGGACTAGGAGAGGTGGCCGGACACCTCTCTCTCTCTTTCCCCCTTGGGAGTCCTATTTGGAATAGGATTGGGGGGGAATCCTACTCCCGGTAGGAGTAGGACTCCTCCTGCGCCCTCCTCTTGGCCGACCAGCCCCTCCCCCTTGGATCCTTTATATACGGGGGCAGGGGGAACCTCTAGACACACAAGTTGATCATTGAGATCGTTCCTTAGCCGTGTGCGGTGCCCCCTGCCACCATATTCCACCTCGATCATATCGTTGTAGTGCTTAGGCGAAGCCCTGCGTCGGTAGAACATCAAGATCGTCACCACGCCGTCGTGCTGACGGAACTCCTCCCCGAAGCTTTGCTGGATCGGAGCCCGGGGATCGTCATCGAGCTGTACATGTGCTAAGAACTCGGAGGTGCCGGAGTAACGGTGCTTGGATCGGTCGGATCGGGAAGAAGACATACGACTACTTCCTCTACATTGTGTCAACGCTTCCGTTGCGATCTACAAGGGTACGTAGATCAGATTCTCCCCCTCGTTGCTATGCATCACCATGATCTTGCGTGTGCGTAGGAATTTTTTTGAAATTACTACGTTCCCCAACAAACGACACCAAGACGCCACCATCGTCCGATGAAACGATCAAGGGTTTCCCCTGGAGAGGCCGAGATGGCCGGATCCATGCAGAAGGTGTGCGGTAGCAAATCAGCGAAGCCTCCTAGAAGGTCACGACGGCCATAGCCGCCGCCATCGCTGGTCACGGTGTCGTGGTTCTAAGACTGACAGTAGAATAGGGGGGTAGGAATGTAGAGGCAAGATCTTAGCTATGGAGGAGTTGTACGCACAAGTTTTATGAGTTCAGGCCCTTCTCGGAGGAAGTAACAACCCTACGTCTCGGAGCCCGGAGGCGGTCGACTGAATATATGCATGTGAATTACAGAAAGTGTGAACCCTTGTCCCAGAGGAGGGGGTGGCTTATATAGAGTGCGCCAGGACCCCAGCTCCCCTCCGTTACACAGGGTTCAATGCCCATAAAGGAGGAGCGTTACTGGTAACGTCTGAAGTAAAGTGTTGTAAATGCTCATAAAGCTATGGTTTAAACCCTGACCGTTGTAGAGTGGAAGGTTTCTCATCTTCTAATGGTCGAGTGCCTTCAAGGCGGTCGAGTGAGCACATCTTCATGGTCGAGTGGATGATGGTTTCTCTTCGACTGCTTCTGATTCTTTGTAGAGATGTCCTTGGGGAGGGTATGTTGGACAAATCCATGACCCTATCCTAGGTACATAGCTTCATCACACGGCACAAGGCCGAGACAGGGTTTTCACCCAAGCTTTCACACCACCTCAGCTGCACATCCTCCCGCGCCAGCACCGACAAGCCCACCAATCAATCACCACCGCACCAGGCTGCCGATGAAGGGTTCGCCATCGTAGCCAACCGCACCTCGCAGCGGCCGCCGACGACCAAACTCAAGATCCAGTGGGAAGATCCAAGAACGGCCAACGAGAGCAGAGCCACCGGGCGCAACAGACGGCCGCACCCTACCGAGCACCATGCCGGCAAGGAGAGGAGGTGTGCTGCCCGAGACCATCAGCCACCATGGCTGCCGGCCGCAACCTAGCAACGGACGCGAACCACGCGCACCATGAGCGCCACCGCGGCCGCCGGAGATCAGATCTGCCACACTTGCACCTTGAAGTAGCTCCCTCGTGCCGCCAAAGGCCCTGAGCCGCGCCGACTACGCCGCCCACGCCCCCCGCGCGCCCGCGGCGAGCACTAGACCAGATCCGCCCAGAGCACCACCGCCCGATCCAGGCGGCACCCGCAGCCACCGCGGCCATCCCGCACGGCCACGCTTCACTCCCCCTGCAGCCGCTGGGACCCTCTGCCCACGCAGCCTCGCCGCGCGGACGCCATCGAGCAGGTCCCTCTCACGCCAGATCCGCGCCACTCCACGCGCACAACGCCGCCCAGCCACCCCGTCGCGCCGCCCAGCCACCTGTGGAGCCTCGTCGCGCGCGTCCACCATCAGCATGTCCTCGCTGCGCCGCCCCGGATGCCAAGGCATCGAGCTCCTTCGAAGCGGCTGGCCCGCGCCATGCCACTCCAGATGGGAGGAGGAGAGAGCCTTGCTGCCGCCAAGCCGCACGGGCTTTGCCCGGCGACACACGCCAGCGGTGGCGAGGGGGGCCGGGGCGGCGGGTCGCGGCGCTGGCGCTGGCGGCTAGGGTTCGCCCCTGGTCACCCACAGGAGCGACCGAGGAGCGAGGAGTAAGAACCACTCTGTGGCTGAATTACAATCTAATAAATGAATTGTTGCATGACACTACACATATGTTACTCCCCGCTATAAAGGTATTAATATAGACTAGTAACATATGTATGTTGCTACTCTAAGTTACTCCCTATTATGACTAGTCTAAAGACTTCCAGCTATAGTCTGCACACCACATGGTTGTGTATCTAGCACTAAATTGAGATTTGTGTTCCAATTACCACTTGTCGCTAGCACTTCCCGATAAAGATTTCCCAAGAATCAGCATGCAAGAGATCCCAAACGCTTAAAGCAGCAGTTTCAAACGCTTCAGCTGGTGGTGAAGTTCCGGTGAGTGACGCGGCCTGCTATCATTGTGACCGGTACGCGATAAGTTGTTAGAGGATTTCTAAAAAAACTGTTCGAGGAAATGTCGAGGGGAGAAAATGTTTTGAGACGACGGGTGGGCCACGTCCAGCTTAACGGTCAATACAAGCAGAGTTCATGCAGGGCCAACCTGTGATAATCACAGTTCTAACCAATTGAGTGATCCATTGTTTTGGAAAAGTAGGTGCAAAATACCAGAAGGTTTTTAATGAAAAGTTTCATAATGATGATTTTTTAAACCCTGACTGCAATTAGGGTTTTCTTTTTCTTTTATACTCTTTCCAAACCCCTCATTCCGAAGATGGACATCATGCGCACAAGTAACAACTTCAGGGCCAATTTATTGTCGTCTGTTCTGCCATTGCCAAGGGAGTTGCGGTGGCTTGTGTGCTCCACCAGGCCAAAGTTGTTAATCGCCTCAACTAGCTTACTACTCCCTCCGTCCCATAATATAAGAGCGTTTGACACTGCACTATTTTTAGGGAGGGTGTCCATCTTTCTACCTTGACACGTTGTGTGTCTTGGACTCGCCGATCTAAGCCTCCCGGTGGAGTGCCTTATACTGTAAGTGGTCGAGGGCATCACCGGTCTCGTTGACGACGGTTTTGAAGTCATTCATCCACCTTGTGGACCCACATGGTAAGCTGCATCCTCGAAGGCAAGTAGCAATTTTGAAATTTTCGCTTAGCGCGATCATTTTTTTTTAATATTTAAGCTGAAAAAACGCAAGTGGGTTGCAAGCTCTCACTTCATGGTGGAAACCGAAGCTCCCACTTTAGCCTGAGCGAGTAACGGCGTCGTTTCCATCACTTTTCTCCTTGGAGGAGTTGCCTTGCAGATCCGGTCTTTCGTCAGGCGTCACCGGTTGGTGTCGTCTTGCAACTTTGTCTTCAGCTAGGCATGGGTTTGGCCTCGGGGATGGTGTGGGAGCCGGAGCGGCGACTTCGGACAGTGCATTGGTGTTGAGGGCGTCCAATTGGTCGTCCGGTTCACGTGAAATTTTCACAAAGGAAATAAAATCTGAAATTTAGACCCATCACGGCCGTAGTTCATGCCAACGGACATAGCTCATGCCGGCCAAAGCACCAGCGGCCAGCACACATGCCGACCTACAAAATGATCACCGCCCATAGTTCCATGCCGGCAAACAAGGCCAGTGGCCAGCACACATGCCAGCCTATAAAAAGGGTTGTAGTTCATGACTCGCGACCTTCCTAGTTCATCCCGACACACAAGCCGGCTTAATAATCTTGGTTGAGCATCTTCTTTTCTTTTTCTCGAACCAACTTCTTCTCTTCGGGGACATATTGCTCAAGTCGGCGATCATGAAAGCTAACGGCGGCGGCCTCGAGGGCGTAGTCATCCCGGCTTTCCTCTCCGCTTGAGCGGCCCTACTGGCTCTCCTCTTGGCCGGTTCTCGGCAAGCTCCACGCCGTGAGCTCCACCCTCCCCTTCTTCTTCTCCATTGCGGGACGGGCGGAGTTGTCAGTCGGGATAGCGACGCAGCTTGCCACGGGGCACCGACCATGGAGCAAAAAGGGGCAGGGGAGGGCAGGAGGGTTTTTGAGAGGGGGAATGGAACTGTTGTGTCCCTGACGGGCGGGGCATGGGCGAACAATGGCGCGCGTTGCTCGTCCATGTCGTGTCCGTTTGTTGCAAACGCGGCCGAAAATTGTGCCAGAAATGGGTCGTGGACGGATAGAAAACGAACCCATTCCCTTTTGGGCGCATGCATTGGGCCGCGATTTGTAAGACCCAAATGGGCATGGTCAGACGAAATGGGGTCACGCGTTGGAGTTGGCCTTAGTGGAAGTATGATTTGTCCAGATTTTGTCCATTTCGGTCAGACAAAGGGGCGACGTCCGCCCTCTTTCGTAAACACGTTGCCAGTGCACCCATGCGCCGACGCGTTTGGTCTGCCCCAGCTAGCCACGATGTAGACAATTTTTAATAAACATTGCAAATAGTTTTACCAAATAAATCACATAGTGTCATAGTAATAAATAGTTTCACAACCGAATACAAACACACAAAGTTTACAACCAAATCAAAATTGTCACGAATACATGAAAAGAAAATGAATCGATACCTCTATTGGTTTCAAATGTGAATCCACATGTGCTCAGGCAAGTCATTTTGGAGTTGCATTTGAGTATGCCAATCACACATTTCACGATGAAATTGGGTAACTATCCAACACGTTGCCAGTTCTTGGTGCTCAGGCACAACATTTTCACCCTGATGTTCAAAGCCTTGATCGTAGATGCTGTGATCACGCTCATCCTCCATGATCATTTTATGCATGATCACACAAGCAAACATCGCCTCCCAATGCTTCTCGGTGCTCCATGTGAGTGCAGTGTGTCAAACGATACCCCATTGAGATTGAAACACATGAAAAACACGCTCCAGATCCTTTTTAGCACTCTCTAGTGCTTGGGCAAATATCTATTTCTTCCCTCCTTCCTGATTGGATATTGTCTTCACAAAAGTTGACAACTAAAGATAGATACTATCAGCTATGTAGTATCCATTGTTGTAATGTTGGCCATTGACCTCAAAGTTGATCTCTGGGTTGGGGCCTTCTGCAAGCCTTGCAAACATTGGAGAATGTTGGAGGACGTTGATATCATTGTGGGAACCAGCCATGTGCTACTTGTGAGCTGCGTTGGTAAAATCCTCGAATAGGAGAGGATGATGTAGTACAGTAGAGATAAGTATTTTCCTCAGTTATGAAACCAAGGTTATCAATCCAGTAGGAGAATTGAAGGAAATATGCCCTAGAGGCAATAATAAAGTTATTATTTATTTCCTTATTTCATGATAAATGTTTATTATTCATGCTAGAATTGTATTAACCGGAAACATGGTACATGTGTCAATACATAGACAAACAGAATGTCACTAGTATGTCTCTACTTGAATAGCTCGTTGATCAAAGATGGTTATGTTTCCTAACCATAGACATGAGTTGTCATTTGATTAACGGGATCACATCATTAGGAGAATGATGTGATTGACTTGACCCATTCCGTTAGATTAGCACTTGATCGTTTAATATGTTTGTCGGTGTCAAAACCGGCGGATCTTGAGTAGGGGTCCCAAACTGTGCGTCTAAGGCGGATGGTAACAGGAGGCAGGGAACACGATGTTTTACCCAGGTTCGGGCCCTCTTGATGGAGGTAAAACCCTACGTCCTGCTTGATTTATTCTTGATGATATGGGTATTACAAGAGTTGATCTACCACGAGATCGGAGAGGCTAAACCCTAGAAGCTAGCCTATGGTATGATTGTATGTTGTCCTACGGACTAAAACCCTCCGGCTTATATAGACACCGGAGAGGGTTAGGGTCACACAAGGTCGGTTACAAAGGAGGAGATATACATATCTGTATTGCCTAGCTTGCCTTCCACGCCAAGTAGAGTCCCACCCGGACATGAGACGAAGTCTTCAATCTTGTATCTTCATAGTCCAACAGTCCGGCCAAAGGATATAATCCGGCTGTCCGGAGACCCCCTAAGCCAGGTCTCCCTCAATAGCCCCTGAACCAGGCTTTCAATGACGATGAGTCCGGCGCGCAGTATTGTCTTCGGCATTGCAAGGCGGGTTCCTCCTCCGAATACACCACGGAAGAATTTGAATACAAGGATAGTGTCTGACCCTGCAAAATAAGTTCCACATACCATCGTAGAGAGAATAATATTTCCACAAATCCAATTTGCTGACTTGTTTTGGCAACACGAAATTGTGCCATGGCCCGGTGATTATTCGAACCGTTTCCTTTAACTAGCCCCGCACACAACACGAGGCAGTTTTTTGACACGTCTTGTCAAAGCAGAAATCGTGTCCCCTTATCATGGGATTCTCATCAATACGGGCGTGGGTAACCCAACCGCGCCATTGATTACGGCGCTTGGGGGGATAAGCGAGTTTTACCAAGCTAGTGGGGGCGCATAGTTTCGGCCGCCCATATAAAGGGATAAGGATTCACCTTTTCATCCACGCCTTCTTCCTCCTTTGCTCATCCATTTTCGCACACTCGAGCTCCAGCGCCCAAGTCCGCATTTCCCACCTCGACCTTCTCCAACCATGTCCGGAGCGGGAGGCAGGTGGATAGTCTCCTCCGTCACGGAGGGACACATCAAGAAGCTGAGGAGAGCCGGATACCTGCCCGACGACATCACGCACCGGATCCCAGATGAGGGGCAGCTCATCCCCACCCCCAGGCCCCATGAGAGGGTAGTGTTCCTTACCCATTTCCTCCGCGGACTGGGATTCCCTCTCCACCCGTTCGTATGGGGGCTCATGTTCTACTACGGCCTGGATTTCCACGATCTGGCCCCGAACTTCATCCTCAACATCTCGGCGTTTATCGTCGTGTGCGAGGCCTTCCTCTGCATCAAGCCCCACTTTGGCTTATGGCTGAAAACCTTCAATGTCAAGCCGAAGGTAGTGAGCTGCCGCCAGGCGGAGTGCGGAGGCGCCATGGTGGGCAAGATGCCCAACGTCACATGGCTCGAGGGCTCCTTCGTGGAGAACATAAAGGGGTGGCAATCGGGGTGGTTCTACATCACTGAGCCACGTGACCCTAAATGGGAAGCGGCCCCCGAGTTCCGATCTGGCATCCCCACGCGGGTCACCTCCTGGCAAGAGAAGGGCCTGTCCTGGGGCAGTTCGGGAGAGCTGACTGGACTCCAAACATGTATTCAAAACATGGTGAACAAGAAGCTCAAACTCGTCAACGTAGTCCAGGTCATGCTCATCCGCCGGATCCTCCCGTGCCAACAACGGGCTTTCAGCTTGTGGGAGTTCGACCCGGCCCAGCATCGGACTCTGAACAGGCTCTTCGACACAACTCACGAGGATGCCTGGAAGGTGCTATTCAAGGGTGCCGATGTTCCCCCTCCCACTACCGAGGATCGCGGATTCTGCGCGAAGCGCCAAGCTAGCGCGGTAAGCTGTTTTACCTCTCACAGGATACTTGTTTTTCATAGTTTGACTCTATGCGGGATCTAAGCCCCCGTACCTTTGACAGGACTGGCAGGAGATGGCCGGACAGATCGACTGTCCGGCTCCTTTGCCCGAAGGCCCAGCAGACGCTCTCCTGACGAAGATGCTGACTCCGGCACCTTACAAGGTGCCGGAGAAGACCAAGAAGGCCAAGGGAACCCGAAAGAGTTCCCGACGCCAGGCGTCATCGGACTCATCGTCCGATAACTCTGCGACACACTCCTCCCCCGAAGACGAGGAGCAAGAAGAAGATGCTCCCCCTTTAGTTGGAGGAGACAAGAAAAGGAAGGCAGTCCCAACTGGGGAGGCCGAAGGGTCCAAGAAGGGAAGGACTCTCCTTCCGGACAGTTCCACCACCGTCGCCGAAGGCGAAGACGAGTGGCTGCTCAGGGCCAAGCCCCTGGCGAAGTCGTAAGTATTCGGATACTAGAGTAACTCATAGCATTCCTTTGCCGCACTGCTTCCCCTAACACCGAATATGATTATGCAGGCTGCAACAAGCCCGTATCGATGTATCATCGGACGGCTCCCTGGGCTCGTCGGATATGTATAGCGATCCACTTCCGACCGCCACCTCCCCTTGCCCTGCAGATGACGCCGAGGTATTGTCTCAAGAGGCACCGGGTCGAGGGGAGACAGTCCCAGAGGCGCCTCAAGGCGACCTTCCGGACTCCGGGAGCAGAGGGAACAAGGCCCCTGAGGGCTCCGAGTTCGGCCCTCAGCCGAACACCGCGCCGGAACCTCCAGTGGTTCCGGACTCGGGCAGGCGGCCTCCTTCCAAGAGGGGCAAGACGCCTGTGCCAGTGACCTCTGTCCATCCAGAGGCGCCGGACAATCTGCTGGGAGCACTTCGCAGCGCTTCCATCGATGTGGAGCACCGTACTATTATGAGTGCGGTGGTCCAGAAGGTTCAGTCCGTCAAGAGCGGATTGACTAAAGCATGTGCCAGCCTTCTAATAGGCTTTGAGGTAAGTGTTTAAAATATAGGAAAAATATTACCGCATAGACAGTAGCCCATGATGCTCTGTTCGGTGTTCACAAAGAAAAGCCGAATAGAGGATCAAACAATATCGCAGGAGTCTAATATAAGTATGTCAATATGCGTATGCAGGCTTCGCTGCTAGCATCTGCCGCACTGACTGCGAAGGTCGCCGCACTGAAGCAGGACCTTAAAGGGTCCACAGACGAGCTCGGCCTTGCCAAGAGGCAGCTCCAGGAGAACAAAGGTAAGTAGTACCTAGTATATGGATATGTATAAAAAGAATGCGATTGCAAAATGACAGGATCATCATGAATTTGCCAGGGGCCACGACCGAAGTGGCGACCCTAAAGCAAGCATTGTCCGAGGCCGAAGATAAAGCGGCCAAGGAGCGCACCGAGCGGGAAAGGCAAGAGGCTCGGGTGGGCGAGGTGCAGCAAGAGCTCCGAGCTCTCGTGACGAAGCACGAGGCGTTGGAGCTTGACTGGAAGACGCGAGAGTCTGAGCTTGCCGCGGCCCTCGAGAGCGCAAAGAGTGCCAAGGCCGAAGCCCAAAAGGCCCTCCAAGAGATTGACGCAATGAAGAAACTAGCGGCGGGTAAGGCATTCTATATGCAAAGCAAGCATGTGAGAGTAAATTACCTATTACTTACCCGAATCCGGAGCTCTCCAGGAGCATTCGCAGGTTTGCCCCGCAGCGTGTCGGATGCCGCACAGTTTTACCAGGCCGACGAGGGAAGCTCAACGGAGAAGCTGTTCTGGTCTCAGTATACTGGAACCGAACACCCAATGCCTCTGAGCGACCAGCTAAAGCAGCTGGTCGAGCTACACAAGGCGGCCGAACATGCCATGAAGGGCCTTATAGTCCGGCTGTGGCCTGGCGACACCCTTCCGAACAGCTACTTCGGTCTGGTGAGGCGGCTTGTGGATGCCTGCCCACGGCTGGAAGTCATCAAGCGGTCCGTCTGCATCGAAGGTGCATGCCGGGCTTTCGCCCGTGTGAAGGTGCAATGGGCCAAGCTAGACGCCATGAAGCTGATCAAGGAAGGACCGTCGCAGGGCAAGGAGCATCGCACCCCCGAAATTTATTATTAGGGTGTCCTGAAGGGTGCCCATCTTGTAGCGGACGAATGTCCAAAGGATGTAATATTTGAGTAAACTTGCTCGTGTGATCCTGTATGATGAAAACTTGTTTCATATGCGCTATGCAACGCTTGTTTGAATTTAAAATATTACCTTCTGTTTGGCTGTTTATCCAATCTGAGAGATGGCTAGTCCTCGGCTTCTGCCCCCATGCCGCGAGTGCTGGGGTGTTCGGGATAAAACTGAGCACTCTTGTTCCCATTATTGGGTCCTTCGAGGGAGGTGCTCAGCACAGCGAACAAGGCAACCGGACTAATAATGCTTTATCACTCTCACTTAGCCATAGAATTCTATAATTTTAAATTTTGGCGAAGCCCCTGGTATTCGGAAGGCCGAATTCGGGGCGCGATACACGCCTTTAAGCCGGACAGAACCGTCTCCTCGCTCTAAGCGGCATAAGTCTTTAGGGACTCGAAACCTCGCCGAACAGCGACCAGTCTCTCGCCTTATCATGACAGTCAGTTTTAGCTTTCTCTACTAAGGTGCTTAGTCCAGCAGAACCGGGGCACAATCGCAGTAGTTCTCCTAGTGCTACCTTAGCCGATAGAGCGGAACGTAAGGTACCAAAACATAGGAGCCGGGCAAACCCAACATTTGACCAAAGACATGATTCGGAGCTGATGCATATAATGCTATAAGTTCGGGGTGTCGCACTTGTGAAAGTGTTCGGACTTCTCACACCATATTGTGGGTTACTTAAGCCCCTGGTGTATTGGCTGTACCAAAGTGTACGGTTGCAAGGCGTCATTAATGAACACATATATAAAAAGAAGAATGCAATAATAGTCTTAATGCTATGCATTGTTTATTCAAAAAGGTGCGTTAAAGCAGAATGATACAGATAGTGCGATAAGAAAAAAGTAGGACTATGTCCCTTCCAAGGGCAAGCTGAGGAATAGTATTAAAGCAAATATTTCACTCGTTATCGTAATCCACCTGGGAGTTCCGTGGTGTGACGTAGCTTTCTGCCTCCTTGGTTGTTGCATCATGTGTTCGGCAATCATGCTGCCGGACAGGGTTTCCAGAGATTAAAGTCCTGAAAGAGAAAAATAACAAAGTGGGAAGCCCCTAGTGCAGTTTAAGCCGCGTATAGGGGCGTGTCGTAGTTGTGCCCCCCTCCCCGCCTGTGCCCATGGTATTTTTAATGCGTAATTATGTACGCGTGGCACGAATTTTGCCGTTTGGCTTGGGCCAGGGTGGGGGCCGCATTGCTACGCGAGCTCAGATCGTGCCAGGCGGTCTAGTTGCCGATTACTCCGAGCGCGCTTGAAGGTGTCCGGGTCTTGAAACGCCGAACTGGTGGATTGCGTTGAGAGGCTGCTTTGCACTTCTGCTGCGAGGGCCGCAGTGTGCTCCTCCGTGCGGAGAGAGCGCTCTGTGTTTCCATTAACTGTGATGACCCCCCGAGGTCCTGGCATCTTGAGATTGAGGTATGCATAATGCGGTACCGCATTGAATCTCGCAAATGCGGTTCGCCCGAACAGTGCATGATAACCACTGCGGAACAGAACTATATCGAAGATTAATTCTTTGCTTCGGAAGTTATCTGGGGATCCGAAGACCACTTTCAGTGTAATTGAGCCTGTGCAATGGGCCTCTACACCTGGAATGGCGCCTTTAAAGGTCATTTTTGTGGGTTTGATCCTTGAGGGGTCTATACCCATTTTGCGCACTGTGTCCTGGTAAAGCAGGTTCAGGATGCTGCCGCCATCCATAAGGACTCGAGTGAGGTGAAATCCGTCGATGATTGGGTCTAAGACCAGTGCGGCGAATCCGCCATGACGGATACTAGTGGGGTGGTCCCTGCGATCGAAGGTGATCGGACAGGAGGACCATGGGTTGAACTTTGGGGCGACTGGCTCCAACGCATATACGTCCCTGAGCGCACGCTTCCGCTCCCTCTTGGGGATGTGGGTTGCGTATATCATGTTCACCGTCCGCACTTGTGGGGGGAACCTCTTCTGTCCTCCGGTGTTCGGCTGCCGGGGCTCTTCCTCGTCATCGCTATGTGGCCCCTTATCTTTGTTTTCGGCAATTAACTTGCCGGCCTGCTTGAATACCCAACAATCCTTATTGGTGTGTTTGGCTGGCTTGTCAGGGCTGTCGTGTATCTGACACAAGCGATCGAGTATGCGGTCCAAACTGGACGGGCCCGGAGTGCTTCTTTTAAATGGCTTTTTCCGTTGACCGGGTTTAGAGCCTTTGAATCCGGCATTGACTGCCGTATCCTCGATATCGTCGCTGTTAATGCGGTGCTTATGTTTATTTCGACGTGACCTGCCATTGCCGTCCTTGGTATCCGAAGTACCACGGTTCTTTGATATGTTATTACTGCGAGCCAGCCAGCTGTCTTCTCCCGCACAAAAGCGGGTCATGAGTGTCGTGAGGGCTGCCATAGATTTCGGCTTTTCCTGACCAAGGTGCCGGGCTAGCCACTCGTCGCGGATGTTGTGTTTGAAAGCTGCTAGGGCCTCTGCATCCAGACAGTCGGCAATTTGATTTTTCTTTGTTAGGAACTGAGTCCAGAATTGCCTGGCCGATTCTTCTGGCTGCTGAATTATGTGGCTCAAGTCATCGGCATCTGGTGGTCGCACATAAGTGCCCTGAAAGTTGTCGAGGAATGCGGCCTCCAGATCTTCCCAACAGCTAATGGACTCTGCTGGCAAGCTGTTAAGCCAATGTCGCGCTGGTCCTTTGAGCTTTAGTGGGAGGTATTTGATGGCGTGTAAGTCATCACCGCGGGCCATGTGGATGTGGAGGAGGAAATCCTCGATCCATACCGCAGGATCTGTTGTGCCGTCGTATGATTCTATATTTGAAACCATCTGGGATTTGATGATCCATGACTTCGTCTGTGAAGCATAAGGGGTGTGCGGCGCCTCTGTATTGGGCTATATCGCGACGCAACTCGAATGGGTCTTGCCTGCTGTGTTCGGCCCGGCCGGATTTACTTTTACTGTATTCAGCATGACGTTTGTCGTCTTCCATAGTGGCGCGCCCTCGTGATCCGTAGATCGATCTTGCATGTTTTGCTTTGTCCTCCAATACGTCTCGCAGGTCTAGTGTATTTCCCCATGCCTTTTTATTTGAATGGCGTCGGGGTGCAGGCTGAGTTTTTGGCTGGAATGCCTCTCTATCGCGGCCACGAGGTGGCCGATCAGCCGCGCCATACGCTTCTTCCTCCAGTCGGGGTAGCAACCTGCATTTTGGGTAACTCTTGGAGGGGCGCTCGAGTTTATATTCCTCGGCCGCGAGGACTTCAGTCCATCTGTCAGCTAGTAGATCTTGATCAGCTTGAAGCTGCTGCTGCTTTTTCTTAAGGCTATTTGCCGTGGCTATAAGCCGGCGCTTGAAGCGCTCTTGGTCGACGGGATCCTCTGGCACGACGAATTCGTCATCGTCGAGGCTTGCCTCGACTTCGGAGGGGGCATGTAATTATCATCCTCCGCCTCTCCATCTACCGCTCTCTCTGGAGGGCTGGCTCCTCCATCCTCCTGCTCTAAATCTTGCTGGAGGGGATTGTTGCCATCTTCGGCACTATCCGGAGTGTTATTATCTCCTGGGCTGGCATCAACACTTTTGCTTTGGTGGGACTTAGAGCGGCGCTGCTAACGTCGGCGCTTGGGTTGCTTCTTGGAGGGGTCATCCTCCGCTGTCTCGTCGCCATTACCTTCTTTGGGTGTGTCCACCATGTATATATCGTATGATGAGGTGGCTGTCCAATGCCCTGTGGGCAGTGGTTCCAATTCGTCTCCCGCATCATCGTCCATACCGTCGATGTCTTCGGAGTCGAATTCGAGCATGTCGGTTAAGTCGTCAACAGTGGCTACTAAGTGGGTGGTGGGTGGGCAGCGAATTTCTTCGTCATCTGCATCCCAATCCTGCCGTACATAGTTCGGCCAGGATCCTCCTGACAAGGAGAGAGACCTTAATGAGTTCAGTATGTCGCCAAAGGGCGAGTGCTGAAAAATATCCGCGGAGGTAAACTCCATGATCGGCGCCCAATCGGATTCGCTAGGAACGGGCGCAGGCGGTTCGGAGTCCGTGGCCAGAGAAGGGTCCGGCAGTCTGACAACACGGCTCTCGCGCAAGGTAAGGTCGATGTTCGGCTCGATCGCCGCTGAGGGTAAGGCCTCCGTGGCGGGGTCCATCCACCCGTCCATGGACGGTGCAACTGGCTCCGAATTGAGGGTCGGAGCGGCTGCCGGTGCGATCTCCTGAACACTGTTTGATGGTAGAGCTAAATCATACTCATCGTGACCGCGTGACGCACAAGGCAGAGGCTCGAATCCGTTGAAGATCAAGTCTCCGCGGATATCGGCCGTGTAGTTTAAGCTTCCGAACCGGACCCGGTGGCCAGGGGCGTAATTTTCGATCTGCTCTAGATGGCCAAACAAGTTGGCCCGCAGTGCGAAGCCGCCGAACACAAAGATCTATCCGGGGAGAAAAGTCTCACCCTAGACTGCATCGCTATCGATGATAGAAGGAGCCATCAAGCCTAACGGCGACGACACAGAGGAACTCTCAATGAAAGCACCAATGTCGGTGTCAAAACCGGCGGATCTCGGGTAGGGGGTCCCGAACTGCGCGTCTAAGGCGGATGGCACAAGAGGCAGGGAACACGATGTTTTTCCCAGGTTCGGGCCCTCTTGATGGAGGTAAAACCCTACGTCCTGCTTGATTTCTTCTTGATGATATGGGTATTACAAGAGTTGATCTACCACGTGATCGGAGAGGCTAAACCCTAGAAGCTAGCTTATGGTATGATTGTATGTTGTCCTACGGACTAAAACCCTCCGGCTTATATAGACACCGGAGAGGGTTAGGGTTACACAAGGTCGGTTACAAAGGAGGAGATATACATATCCGTATTGCCTAGCTTGCCTTCCACGCCAATTAGAGTCCCACCCGGACACGAGACGAAGTCTTCAATCTTGTATCTTCATAGTCCAACAGTCCGCCCAAAGGATATAATCTGGCTGTCCGGAGACCCCCTAAGCCAGGACTCCCTCAATGTTGCTATTGCTTTCTTCATGACTTATACATGTTCCTATGACTATGAGATTATGCAACTCCCGTTTACCGGAGGAACACTTTGTGCGCTACCAAACGTCACAACGCAACTGGGTGATTATAAAGGTGCTCTACAGGTGTCTCCGAAGGTACTTGTTGGGTTGACATATTTCGAGATTAGGATTTGTCACTCTGATTGTCGGAGAGGTATCTCTGGGCCCACTTGGTAATGCACATCACTATAAGCCTTGCAAGCATTGTAACTAATGAGTTAGTTGCGGGATGATGTATTATGGAATGAGTGAAGAGACTTGCCGGTAACGAGATTGAACTAGGTATTGAGGTACCGACGATCGAATCTCGGGCAAGTAACATACCGATGACAAAGGGAACAACGTATGTTGTTATGCGGTTTGACCGATAAAGATCTTTGTAGAATATGTATGAGCATCCAGGTTCCGCTATTGGTTATTGGTCGGAGACGTGTCTCGGTCATGTCTACATAGTTCTCGAACCCGTAGGGTCCGCACGCTTAAATTTCGATGATGGTTATATTATGAGTTTTTGTGTTTTGATGTACCGAAGGTAGTTCGGAGTCCCGGATGAGATCGGGGACATGACGAGGAGTCTCTAAATGGTTGAGACGTAAAGATCGATATATTAGACGACTATATTCAGACATCGGAAAGGTTCCGAGTGATTCGGGTATTTTTCAAAGTACCGGAGAATTACAGGAATTCGCCGGGGAGTAGATGGGCCTTATTGGGCTTTGGGGGAAAGAGAGAGGAGAGGCTGCACGCCCCACCCCCCCCCCAGGCCTAGTCCGAATTGGACTAGGAGGAGGGGCGGCGCCCCCTCCTTCCTTCTCTTCTCTTTTCCCTTTCCTTCTCTCGTACTCCTATTACTTGGAAGGGCTCCTAATTCTACTAGGAAAGGGGGAATTCTACTCCCGGTGGGAGTAGAACTCCCCTAAGGCGCGCCATAGAGAGGGCCGGCCCTCTCCCTCCTCCACTCCTTTATATACGGGGAGAGGGGCACCTCTTGGAGACACAACAATTGATCTCTTGGATCTTTTAGCCGTGTGCGGTGCCCCTCTCCACCATAGTCCACCTCGATAATATTGTTGCAGTGCTTAGGCGAAGCCCTGCAACAGTAGAACATCAACATCGTCACCACGCCGTCGTGCTGACGGAACTCTCCCTCAAAGCTCGGCTGGATCGGAGTTCGAGGGACGTCATCGAGTTGAACGTGTGCAGAACTCAGAGGTGCCGTGCGTTCGTTACTTGATCGGTCGGATCGTGATGACGTACGACTACATCAACCGCGTTGTGCTAACGCTTCCGCTTTCGGTCTACGAGGGTACGTGGACACACTCTCCCCTCTCGTTGCTATGCATCACCATGATCTTGCGTGTGCGTAGGAATTTTTTTAAATTACTATGTTCCCCAACAAGAATCAAGCAACAACTTTTTAGCAGCACCTGGACACAAAATAACAAATCCTCGCACCCAACACGGACAAGGGGTTGTTAATCCCTTGGGAGTTAATTGCAAGCCTTGCAAATGCTGGAGAATGCTGGAGCATGTGTTGATATCATTGTGAGAACCAGCCATGCCGAAGAAAGAGTGTCATGTCCAAAGATTTTGCGAAGGCATCGCTTGTAGTATGACAGTGCAACCTTTCACATGACCCTTGTACTGCCCCTACCAAGAAGTTCTTTCAGTTCTAGTGCATACAATCTATATTGCCAAGCATTCCTAGAAAAGCCTCTACCTACATTGATCGCCAACAGCTGGGTTGTATCTGCGACATTTGATTCTCTCGGATACTCAGGGCCAAACACTGCCACCACGACCTTGCAGAACATGTACATTCATTTAAGACATATGGACTCACTCATGCGGACGTACTCATCCGCAAGATCACCAAGAATTCCTGTATATATAGTCATCTAATCCTTTCGGAATGTTTACTTTGGGACCATTTTTACCTCTTAATTATAGGTATGCAGGACATCATCTGCTTTTATTTTGCTATATAGATGAACTGTTGTCAGCCCCATAATATCCATCAGAATTAATGCTCCTCTTAGATAGCTTTCTTGGAAAACCTAACATGTCTGTTCACAAAGTATATTTAGGCACTAATAACCTGGATGACGATTTATGGCTGTCGGGCGCCACACACCCCCCCATATGAAAAGGCATTAAAAACATATTAGGAAAATTAAAAAATATATAAAATTTTGAGATATGAAACCTAAGTGTCCGTTGTACGCATGTGTTCAGTTTCGCGGGGAATGGGTGTGTGATAATGCCAGTAAAAAAGACAACAAATTCCTATGTGTAGAAAAAGAAACTGAATATAACGTATGTCGGACCTTAATTCCTACGCCGCAGATACCACAGGCACTCATTTCCCACGAAAATGAACACGGGTGTACAACGGGCACTCAGGTTTCATATCCCAAAATTTCAGAATTTTTTGAAATTTCCTGATATTTTTTTAATGCTATTTTCATGTAGGGGTGTGTGGCACCCGAGAGATGCAATGCATTTTCCCTATTAACGGATAAGGATTTGTGGCTCTCGGGTACCACACACCCCTATATGAAAAGGCATTAAAAACATATTAGGAAAATTCAAAAAATTCTGAAATTTTGAGATATGAAACTTGAGTGCCCATTGTACACCCATGTTCATTTTCGTGGGAAATGGGTCCCCGTGGTATTTTTTGTTCACCCTGAAATTGTGTATTCAAACTGTAGAGCACGTGTGATATCCTGGAAACAGCCTCCACAGCTCGGTCACATATTGTAGTTCTCACTTTGAAGTGGACACAACTACCTTCTAATGTCCTGTTGTTAGGTACCAAAGTTGGTCACGGGATGAGTTATATTCAATGCTTAGTTTCTTCCATAGATTAATCTTGAGTTCTCGTGTGATTTTATTCATGGGTTGTGACTCATAATATTTTGTATTGGATCAGTGTGTGAACTGACAGGGAGACAAATCCTATTGTGTTACTACATTATAATTCCACATTTGTTCCCTCAGGAATCATATATCTACATCTTATGCTTTGTTATAAGATGTAGTGTGACCCAGTTACCTCAGAAAAAACATGCAGCTATTGATGAGTGAAGGAAAACATGACATAGAGCAGGCTGGGAGAGAGAAAAGATTGATTCTTGAGCTACACTTTGGCATGTATGACATTTAGAGGGGCTGGAGAATATGATGATGATGGAAAACTAGAGTCAAGCTGCCCTGTCATAAGCACAGCCTTTTTTAAGAGGCAACATAACCTTATGTCATTAGTGGCAGCTAATTTAGGTCCTTTGCTTATGACATCACATGATGCAAATTACATCCAATTTGGTGCGTGCTCAAAAGATGGAGAGGAGTTTGGTTTCATCACCCTAACGCGATCCCTGGAAAAAATGCCCGCGGCGGCACTGCAACATTGACAACAGGCTGGCAAAAGAGAATCTGAATGGACAAAAATGGATGTATCTATAACTACCTTTTTATTCATTTTGATGACAAATATTTTCAATACACGAATTCTACTTGTGGTAGAAGACGAAAACAAGTCAAGATGAGCCGGAGATAGTTAGCCAAATCTGCAAGGAAAAATGGACGGTAAGGAAGGAGCCACATCATACGAGCACGTACCACCACTCTCCTTGCTTTAAAACTAGTCCTAATTTGGCGAGGCATAATCAGCATAATCATTACCATACATCCAGGGGCTCCATCACTACTAACTTTACCCCAAAAGCCATGGACAGATGCAGTGCAAAGATTGAGCCATGTGATATGTGTGCAGCAAAGAGGGGAAAGGGACAATTCCGGAAGGAGGCCAACCACAAGCAGGGACAGCAGGCCTACCACTACCATACATGAGAATGGCAAGTTTGGAGCTGAAATCACACCATCAATCATCTCACATCATACTATCATGCTTGCATAACAGATCGGGTGAAGAAGCAAATGCTAGCAAAAGTACATACGCTCACCACATCATATGCAGGTTCCAATTCAATCGCATCACTCAACAACAATAGGACGATAATCGTCAGGAAAGAAAGAAAAAGGGGGAAAAGAAACGAGAAACCTCAATTTGTCCTAGTAGCAAAAATCTGGCGGCGCGTTGGCCGCCAATCGCCGGATTAATAGGGTAGCAGCCAGCCTCTCCCCGCGAATCGCACGAAGAAGACGGCCGGAAAGAATCCCCGGGGGAATTTTCAGCGGTGCGCCGTGACGAGCGTCTCGATGAAGCGCAGCCCGTCGAACCGCGGCGCGAACTTGTCGTCCTGGCCGCCGCTCCCCCCGCTCGACGCCGGGGATTCCTGCGGAAAGCAGAGCGCGTAAGAACAGAGCGGTTGAACAAGTCGTCCGTCGCCGTCGTGATCCCAAATCAAAATCGAGAGCGGATTGACATCGAAGGAGGAGATTCTTTGGGGAGGAAAGGGGGAGAAGGAGGAGGCCGTGATCCGTACCCGCTGGCGGAGGAGGAACTCGTCGCATCTGCCGACGGCGACGGCGGCGGCGGGCTCCGTGGGGGCGCAGTCGCAGGCGAGGAGCTCGGCGCCGGAGGCCACGGCGACGGCGGCCGCGGAGGCGACGGCGGCGGCGACGCCCCACATCATCGTCGATCCAGCGGCCGCTTTCCCCTCCTCCTCCTCCTCCTCTGGCGGCTGGCTGGTAGGGACGGGACGAGGGGGCTGGGAATTCTTTGCTTGGCAGGGCAGGAACGGAGGAGGTGACGGCTAGCCGCGTAGCGTTCCGTTTTTTATATGGCGCTGCAGGAAGGCGCGGCCGGACTCGAGCGCGGAACTTAACGGGATCGAAATGCCGGAGCCGCGTCCGGGAAAGGCCCGGTCGACGGCGGGAGAACGGACGGACGGACGGACAGACGGGGTGTGGATTTCGCTGGCGGATGGGCCCGGTTTGCCATTAGCGAGGTGCCTGGAAATTTTTGGCGCGTCGGTTGACAAACCGCGCTGAACAAACGCGCAGCACCGAGTCGGACGACGCGCTGGTCGGCGTGAGCGCGAGCCAGGAACAAGTCAGAGACGACGGCCAGACGGGGACTGCGGCGTGCTACGCTGAGGCGAGGCAAAGGGTTGACGAGTGCGGGAGATGGTCGTCGGTGCCCGGGAGGGTGTGGAGATAGAGGTGGCTGTTCTGACGTCAGCGAGCGGGTCGACCAAAAAAAAACAAGACCACTCAGGACTATCCCTTGAAAGTATATTTTTATAGAAGAAAACTTTAAGCACCAACAGGCCGCTTAGGACTCGAACCCGGGTGGGCCAGCTCACTCCTTGTGATCCTAGCCAACAGGGTGACAACCTGTTCTCGATCGACAAGAACGGGGCGGAGGTCAACAGCTTGTATGACGTGTCGAATTTTCTCATCTGTGTGATTAGTAGCTTGCCCCTTTGTTGGATGGGCGTGTGGATGTCGCTGGTGATAAATTTGTAAGATGAAATGGACAAATTTAACGACAATATACTAAAGGGCCATCTACTCCTCTTTATAAAATAGAATACAACTCTAGTCCTTGCAACCCTAGTAGCTTTCTAAAGCACAAACAAGAATGAACCATGACATGGGACCATACTTTTCAAAGTACAATCGCAATTTGCTCAAGGGAACACAAGTTCCCTTCTTTCTCATTTAATATAGTTTATTCAAACCATTGCATGAGAATTGCATGCGAATATTATACAAGAAAGAGATACAAAGTTTTACAAAACAAGGACGACCCAACAAGTAAAAAGAACAACATGGACAAAAGAATGCGAAAAGCTAAGACAAAAGCGACCCTATGCGAACAATGACTTCAGGCATTTAGCGCCCACTTTAGACCACTTGAGTGTGTCACATTTGGTTTTGTCTAAGATGCAGTCAGTGGAGCTAGCTTTGTTATAAAAAAACCAGCTATTACGCCCGTCCCAAATTGTCCAAGCCACAAGACGGCCATGTTGTTTAACTTCTTTTTTTCAGTCGAAGGCACTCGTCCTAACCGTCATCCACCAGGATAAAAAAGGAGCTACGTACAACTGGAACGGTATTAGGAAGGCCCATCTATTTCAAAGTTGAGCACCAAAATATGTTTTTTGATCCTTTTTTTTAAACGAGTTGTTCGCCCGACCAGCTCTCGCGAGCACCGGGGAGGGGCGGGGGACCTTAGGAAGCGCCGCCGCCAGCCCCCTTCTCACCTCCCTCCTCCTCACCGCCGCCGGCGCGCATTGCCGGGCGAAGCCCGATTGGCGTAGGCGGCGGCGGGGCCACCTTCCTCCCTGGCGGTCCCCATCAGCGCGGGATGCGAAGGCCCTTGGGGGCGCAGTGTTTGCGCAGGGTGCGCGACAGCGTCATGGTCGGCGGTCGTTGGTGCGGGCGGCCGTGATTGCTGCATTGGCTATGAGGACTCGCCCAGTCGTGGAGTGGCGGGGGTGACGAGTGGCTAGTGCGGGCATTCATGGTGGCGGGCGGATCTGGCGTTGTTGCTGTGAGGCAAGGCATCATTGGTGGGGTCCGGCTCCTGGCTCTGCGTGGGCCGGCTGCCGCTGCAGCTCCGGTGGCAATGGTGGCTGGTGGGTATACGCCGGCGTCCTTGGGTGGCGCGGGTTGATGGCGGTGTGTGCCAGCCGGATTTTGCGTTTTCTGGTAGGCGACACGAGTTGGGGTACTGGCCTGGCGTGGCCGCTGCTCCGGCTATGGGCGGCGGCGGTGAGGCCCTCTGGGAGTGGTGGCTTCCATTCGCCACGTCGGCATCATGGCTATATACGGTTTGAGAGTCGGCGTTGAAAATGCTTTTATAGAACACAAATATGACATAATTTCAACAAATACTGAGAAAATATCTAAATGTCTCTCGGTAACGCACGAGGCAATTTCCAAAAAGAGCACTACTCCTACAGAATAGGCTATGCAGTGTATGAAAGGAGGCTAAATTTCGTGTTTTGGCCCTTTTTTCAAACCTATTCAAGATCTGACTCTAGTTTGATTTTTTTTCGAGATCTGACTCTTTTGCTACCGTCAGGGACCATGACAGTAGGGTATAACAGCCTATCGTCAAGGACCCTGGCGGTATGGTTGCATACTCTACCGCCAAAATCTTCTAAATATTAAACTCAGTGTGTGCTCGTGCCTACCGCCAAGTACCTTGGCAGTAGAATTATGCAGACTATGGCCAATCCGTTTGACAGTAGCGATGTTTCCTACCGCCAAAGTCCCTGACGGTAGGCTGTTAGACCTATCGCGGTTGGCGCCTCTGTATCTGTCTGGTGCTGTGGATGGTGCTTGCCCATCAACCAGGGTCCCATCCCAAACCCAAACCTACCTGTACCGACACCAACCTGCTTTCCTCTTCGAGTGCTCCGTCCCTCTGGTGGAGTGTCGTGATAGCCACGAGTGGGCGCACACAAGCACCCACTGCAGCAGAAGGACGGAGAACTCCGGCGCTCGAGCTGCCACACGAAGTAGCAGCGGCCGGCAGCCGATATGGCGTCCGCGGCAGGCGACGGGACGAGGCGGAAGACGGCGTGCGTCACCGGAGGGAACGGCTACATCGCCTCGGCGCTGGTCAAGATGCTGCTGGAGAAGGGGTACGCCGTGAAGACCACCGTCAGAAACCCCGGTAATTTATTAGATTGACTCTTGTTCTCCCCTGTTTCGATCTGAGCTCGAGCCTGATCTGTCATGGTGCCAAGAATTTAGAGACTAGAGTGGTTTGATTAGTCTCGGAGGGTGACATGCACTGTGATCTGATCAACGGATTCCAGATGACATGGAGAAGAACTCGCATCTCAAGGATCTGCAGGCGCTCGGCCCCTTGGAGGTCCTCCGTGCAGACCTCGTCGAAGAGGGCAGCTTCGACGGCGCCGTCGCCGGCTGCGACTACGCCTTCCTCGTCGCCGCTCCGGTGAACCTCTACGCAGAGGACCCTGAGGTGAACGGCACCAACCACCACACTCACTGTCGCTTTGTCATCAGTTCGTCAAGTGCACCTGTACACGGCGCGCATTATTCAGGCTGTCGGCACACTGCTTTTTTAATTCGTCCCGCGATGGCAGAGAGACGTGATCGAGCCGGCCGTCCACGGAACCCTCAACGTGTTGAGGTCGTGCGTGAGAGCGGGCACGGTGAGGCGCGTGGTCCTGACATCGTCGGCGGCCGCCGTCTCCAGCCGGCCGCTGGAGGGCGACGGCCATGTCCTGGACGAGGATTCCTGGTCCGACGTCGAGTTTCTTAGATCGACAAAGACCGGTGCTTGGGTACGCGTTTTGAGTATTTTCAACAATCTGTTGAATCATTTCATTGACCGACGCAACAATGACGCTCATCGCCGTGCTCGCGCAGGCGTACCCTGTGTCCAAGGTGCTTCTGGAGAAGGCGGCGTGCGCGTTCGCGCTGGAGCACGGCATCAGCCTGGTCACCGTGTGCCCCGTCGTCACGGTGGGCGCGGCGCCGGCGGCCAAGGTCAACACCAGCGTGCCCGACATCCTCTCCCTGCTGTCCGGTGAGGCCTGAAATTAAACAACATGTCAGACTGGTACATGCGCGTTACATGGCGTGGGTGCGATGGTGTCAGGCGATGATGCGAGGATCAGCAAACTTGAGTTCATCGAGAGGGTGACCGGCGCGATCCCGATGGTCCACATCGACGACCTCTGCCGCGCCGAGCTGTTCCTCGCCGAGGAGGAGGCCGCGTCGGGGCGGTACAACTGCGGCAGCGTCAACACCACCGTCGTGGGGCTCGCCCGCTTCCTGGCGGCCAAGTACCCGCAATACAATGTCAAGACCGACCGGTACGTACGAACGCCTCGTCAAGATCTCTGTAGCCATGGCGAGCTCCGACGTTCGTGCATCGGGGATGCGTATGTAATGGTCGATTTGTTCGTTTGTTTCAGGTACGCCGGTCTCACCGAGAAGCCGAGAGTCTGCATTTCGTCGGCGAAGCTCGTCGGGGAAGGGTTTGAGTTCATGTATAAGACCCTGGACGAGATATACGACGACGTCGTCGAGTACGGAAGGGCCTTGGGAATCCTTCCGTTCTAGTATGATGGATCTTAGAAACAAACGATGCGCTTACAAACAAAATAGGCTTGGCCTCTTTTTTATTTGTTGATTAATAAGCTTGGCCTCCTATAAAAGTACATATATGATGAAATGTGGGTGTTAGTTCATATTTATTTTAGAAAAGGAGGATGACCCCGGTTTCTGCATCTCGACGATGCATACGGCCACTTTATTAATTATTCTCACAAAACCTTATAAAGTCATACAACCGTAAGACTAAAGCCGTCGTCTAAGCAACAAACTGTCGCTACACCTATCCAGTTGATGAAGGGGTGCAGATAGCCTGAGCCTAATACCAAACAGACATCGTAGCCAAGCCAAACATCTAAGACCTGAGACCCCAACCTAGCCACTTGCCGGGTCTGGGGCACACACTGGTCCGGCGTGCTCTCAGAGGCCGCCACCACCAACTGCCGCCTGCTCCATCGTCAGAACTGTACCGATGCATCAACCTTGCAAGGTCTAGCTATCGTTGACGCTACCACGGCGCCCAACGTCACCTCCTTCCTGCGCGCAAACAGGTGAGCATGTCGCGGTCTCCACTGATACACCTCAGCGTCATGCTGTCGAGTACCACCAGTCGACACAACTTGAAGTCCTTGGAAGATCTGTCGTGCGTAGCACCTGCCAACCAGGCATGACAAAGCATAGCACCTGTCGGTCAGGCATGACTTGACATCTCCACCGAAGCTCCGTGCAAGACGAAGCCGCTCCACCTCCTGCCTCTGACTTCCGGTGCTGCTCCACAAACAATGCTCCCAAGAGAGAAACAACACCGCAGTGCCGCCATCGTCCGATCTGGAACACCAGATCCTATAGTTTCCCTCGGAGCAACATGAGTGGGTCGACAGTAGTTACACGACCATGCCTCCATCAAGGTAACGGCGAGAACGCCGCCATCGCCTGTCGTCGGCTCGGTTTTCACCGGCAACCATGTCTCCCCTACTCGCAGCCGGGACTAGATGATGGATCTCGAGATCCGATCACCAAGCCTCTGGCCAGTCATCTCTGGAAGAAGATGACCACCACGTCCACCAGCATCACCACGCCAGGCACGCGTCGCCGTTGGCACCCCCATGGTGCCTAGAGGACGACAAGCCCCGACGAACACCATGCCTCGCCAGCCGCCAAGGCCCAGACCCAAGCACCACCAGATCCAGATCAGATCGGGGTCAAGGCCCCCAAGCCGCAACCACCGCGGAGGCAGCACCACTGGACGGTGCCCTGCCCTCCACCCCGCCGTAGGACCGAGTCATCGCCGGAGCTCCGCCGCGCCACGCCGCCAAGCCGCCGCCGGAAGAACTCGCGCCGCCGCCAGGGGAGAGAGAGAGACGCGCCAGGGAGAAGTTGGAAATATGCCCTAGAGGCAATAAAAATTTGGTTATTATTATATTATATTTCCTTGTTCATGATAATCGTTTATTATCCATGCTAGAATTGTATTGATAGGAAACTCAGATACATGTGTGGATACATAGACAACACCATGTCCCTAGTAAGCCTCTAGTTGACTAGCTCGTTGATCAATAGATGGTTACGGTTTCCTGACCATGGACATTGGATGTCGTTGATAACGGGATCACATCATTAGGAGAATGATGTGATGGACAAGACCCAATCCTAAGCCTAGCACAAAGGTCGTGTAGTTCGTATGCTAAAGCTTTTCTAATGTCAAGTATCATTTCCTTAGACCATGAGATTGTGCAACTCCCGGATACCGTAGGAGTGCTTTGGGTGTGCCAAACGTCACAACGTAACTGGGTGGCTATAAAGTTACACTACAGGTATCTCCGAAAGTGTCTGTTGGGTTGACACGAATCGAGACCGGGATTTGTCACTCCGTGTAAACGGAGAGATATCTCTGGGCCCACTCGGTAGGACATCATCATAATGTGCACAATGTGATCAAGGAGTTGATCACGGGATGATGTGTTACGGAACGAGTAAAAGAGACTTGCCGGTAACGAGATTGAACCAGGTATCGGGATATCGACGATCGAATCTCGGGCAAGTATCGTACCGCTAGACAAAGAGAATTGTATACGGGATTGATTAAGTCCTTGACATCGTGGTTCATCTGATGAGATCATCGTGGAGCATGTGGGAGCCAACATGGGTATCCAGATCCCGTTGTTGGTTATTGATCAGAGAGTTGTATCGGCCATGTCTGCATGACTCCCGAACCCGTAGGGTCTACACACTTAAGGTTCGATGACGCTAGGGTTATAGGGAAAGTATGTACGCGGTTACCGAATGTTGTTCGGAGTCCCGGATGAGATCCCGGACGTCACGAGGAGTTCCGGAATGGTCCGTAGGTAAAGATTGATATATAGGAAGTATGGTTTTGCCCACCGGAAGTGTTCCGGGCATCATCGGTAGTGCACCGGGACCACCGGAGGGGTCCGGGGGTCCACCGGGAGGGGCCACCAGCCCCGGAGGATTGCGTGGGCCATAAGTGGGAAGGGACCAGCCCCTATGTGGGCTGGGGGCCTCCCACCAAGGCCCAAGGCATCCTCAAGAGGAGAGGGGGCAAACCCTAGGCGCAGATGGGCCCTAAGGCCCACCCTAGGTGCGCCCCCTCTCTTTCCCCCTTGGCCGCCTCGCAGATGGGATCTGGGGGCTGCCGCCACCCCTAGGGAGGGAACCCTAGGTGGGGGCGCAGCCCCTCCCCTCCCCCTATATATACTTGAGGTTTGGGGCTGCCCAACACATGTGATTTGCTCTCCCTATTGGCGCAGCCCTACCCCTCTCCCTCCTCGTCTCTCGTAGTGCTTGGCGAAGCCCTGCTGGAGTCCCGCGCTCCTCCACCACCACCACGCCATCGTGCTGCTGCTGGATGGAGTCTTCCCCAACCTCTCCTTCTCCCCTTGTTGGATCAAGGCGTAGGAGACGTCACCGGGCTGTACGTGTGTTGAACACGGAGGTGCCGTCCGTTCGGCACTAGGATCATCGGTGATTTGGATCACGACGAGTACGACTCCATCAACCCCGTTCACTTGAACGCTTCCGCTTAGCGATCTACAAGGGTATGTAGATGCACTCTCCTTCCCCTCATTTCTAGATTACTCCATAGATTGATCTTGGTGATGCGTAGAAAATTTTGAATTTCTGCTACGTTCCCCGACAGTGGCATCATGAGCTAGGTCTATGCGTAGTTACTATGCACGAGTAGAACACAAAGCAGTTGTGGGCGTCGATATTGTCAATTATCTTGCCGTCACTCGTCTTATCTTGATTCGGCGACATTGTGGGATGAAGCGGCCCGGACCAACCTTACACGTACGCTTACGTGAGACCGGTTCCACCGACTGACATGCACTAGTTGCATAAGGTGGCTGGCGGGTGTCTGTCTCTCCCACTTTAGTCGGATCGGATTCGATGAACAGGGTCCTTATGAAGGGTAAATAGAAATTGGCAATTCACGTTGTGGTTTTGGCATAGGTGAGAAACGTTCTTGCTAGAAACCTATAGCAGCCACGTAAAAACTTGCAACAACATTTAGAGGACGTTTAACTTGTTTTTGCAGCAAGTGTTTTGTGATGTGATATGGCCAAAGGATGTGATGAATGATATATGTGATGTATGAGATGATCATGTTCTTGTAATAGGAATCACGACTTGCATGTCGATGAGTATGACAACCGGCAGGAGCCATAGGAATTGTCTTAATTTATTTATGACCTGCGTGTCAACTTAAACGTCATGTAATTACTTTACTTTATTGCTAAAGCGTTAGCCATAGTAGTAGAAGTAATAGATGACGAGACAACTTCAAGAAGACACGATCATGGAGATCATGGTGTCATGCCGGAAACAATGATGATCATGGAGCCCCAAAGATGGAGGTCAAACGGAGCAAAATGATATTGGCCATATCATGTCACTATTTGATTGCATGTGATGTTTATCATGTTTTACATCTTATTTGCTTAGAACGACGGTAGCTTAAATAAGATGATCCCTCACAAAAATTTCAAGAAAAGTGTTCCCCCTAACTATGCACCGTTGCGAAGGTTCGTTGTTTCGAAGCACCACGTGATGATCGGGTGTGATAGATTCTAACGTTCGAATACAACGGGTGTAAGCCAGATTTACACAGCAAAAACACTTAGGTTGACTTGACGAGCCTAGCATGTACAGACATGTCCTCGGAACACGGAAGACCGAAAGGTCGAGCATGAGTCGTATAGAAGATACGATCAACATGAAGATGTTCACCGATGTTGACTAGTCCGTCTCACGTGATGATCGGACACGGCCTAGTTGACTCGAATCATGTTTCACTTAGATGACTAGAGGGATGTCTATCTGAGTGGGAGTTCATTAAATAATTTGATTAGATGAACCCAATTATCATGAACATAGTCCAAATTGTCTTCGCAAATGTGTTGTAGATAAATAGCTCACGTTGTAGCTCCATGTTTCAACACGTTCCTAGAGAAAGATTAAGTTGAAAGATATTGTAAGCAATGATGCGGACTAGGTCCGTAGTCCGAGGAGTGTCCTCACTGCTACACAGAAGGCTTACGTCTTTGATGCACCGCTCGATGTGCAAACCCCTATAACGTCGTCTGTGGATGTTGTGAACACCTGACAGGCACATCCTGATGACTACTTGATAGTTTAGTGCATCATACTTTACGGCTTAGAATTGGGATTCCAATGACGTTTTGAACGCCATAGAACATATGAGATGTTCCAAGAGTTGAAATTGGGATTTCAGGCTCATGCCCGTGTTGAGAGGTGTGAGACCTCTGACAAGTTCTTTTGCCAACAAGATGGAGGAGAATAGCTCAGCTAGTGAGCATGTGCTCAGAATGTCTGGGTGCTACAATCACTTAAATCAAGTGGGAGTTAAACTCCTAGATAAGATAGTGATTGATAGAGTTCTGTAGCCACTATCACTAAGCTACTAGATCTTCGTGATGAACTATGACATGTAAGGGATGGAATTGATCCCGGAGCTTTTCGCGGTGCTTAAGACTGCAAAAGGTGGAAATCAAGAAGGAGCATCAAGTGTTGATGGTTTAATAAGACCACTGGTTTCAAGAAGGGCAAGGGCTAGAAGGGAAACTTCATGGATGGCAAACTAGTTGCCGCTCCAGTGAAGAAACCCAAGGTTGAACCCAAACTCGAGACTAAGTGCTTCTATTGTAAAGGGAACGGTCACTGGTAGCGGAATTACCCCAAATGCATGGTGCATAAGAAGGCTGGCAACTTCAACAAAATTTATACGTGTTATTAATGTGTACCTCACTAGTACTCCTGGTAGCACCTGGGTATTGGATACCGGTTCAGTTATTATTATTGGTGACTTGAAGCAAAAGCTATGGACTAAACAGAGACTGGCTGAGGGCGAGGTGATGATGTGTGTTGGAAGTGTTTCCAAAGTTGATGAGATCACCATCGCACGCTCCATCTGCCTTCGGGATTAGTATTGAACCTAGATAAATGTTATCAGGTGTCTACGTTGAGCATGAATATGATTAGATCATGTTCATTGCAATACAGTCATTCATTTAAGTTAGAGAATAATGGTTATTCTGTTTACATGAATGATACCTTTCATGGTCATGCACCCTATGTGAATGGTTCATTGAATCTCGGTCGTGGTAATACACATGTTCACGCCAAAAGATGTAGAGTTAATAATGATAGTACCACTTTCTCGTGGCACTGCCGCTTAGGTCATATTGGCGTAATATGCATGAAGAAACTCCATGTCGATGGATGTTTGGAGTCACTTGATTTTGAATCACTTGACACATGCGAGCCATGCCTCATGGGCAGGATGACTAAGACCCCGTTTTCAGGTACAATGAAACGGGCAAGTGACTTGTTGGAAATCATGCATACCGATGCGTGTGATCCAATGAGAATTGAAGCGTGCGGTGGATATCGCTATTTTCTCATCTTCACTAATGATTTGAGTAGATATAGGTATATTTACTTAATGAGGCACAAGTCTGAAACGTTTGAAAAGTTCAAGCGATTTCAGAGTGAAGTTAAGAATCATCATAACAAAAAGGATCATGTTCCTACGATCTGATCAAAAGGGGATTTTCTGAGTTATGAGTTTGGCAATCACTTAAGACATTGTGGAATTGTTTCACAGTTGAAGCCACCTGGAACACCACAAGGTAATAGTGTGTCCGGACGTCGTAATCGAACCCTATGAGATTATGATGTCTCTTACCAATCTACCATTTTCATTTTGAGGTTATGCGTTAGAGACAGCTGCATTCACTTTAGATAGGACACCATCTAAGTCCGTTGAGACGACGTCATATGAACATTGGTTTGGCAAGAAACCAAAGTTGTTGTTTCTTAATGTTTGGGGATGCGATGCTTAGGGCTTCAGCCGGAGAAGCTCGAACCCAAAGCGGACAAACACATCTTCATAGGATACCCAAGGGTGACAGTTGGGTATACCTTCTATCTCAGATCCGAGGGCAAATTGTTTGTCGCTAAGAACGGGTCCTTTCTCGAGAAGGAGTTTCTCTCGAAAGAATTGAGTGGGAGGAAGACAGAACTTGATGAGGTTGTCGAACCTTTACTTCAACCAGAGAGTGACGCCACATAGAAAGATGTTTTCTGTGGCGCCTACGCCTGTTGAATAGGAAGTTAATGATAGTGATCATGAAGCTTCGGATCAAGTTGCTATCGAACCTCGTAGGTCGACAAGGACATGTACTACTCCTAAGTGGTACAGTAATCCTGTCTTAGATATCATGTTGTTAGACAACAATGAACCTACGATCTATGGAGAAGCGATGGTGGGCCCGTATTCCGACAAATGGTTAGAAGCCATGAAATCCGAGATAGGGTCCATATATCAGAACAAAGTATGGACTTTGGTGGACTTGCCCGATGATCGGCAAGCCATTGAGATAAATGGATCTTTAAGAAGAAGACGGACGTGGGCAGTAATGTTACAGTCTATGAAGCTCGACTTGTGGGAAAGAGTCTTTTCACAAGTTCAAGGAGTTGACTACGATGAGAATTTCTCACCCGTAGCGATACTTAAGTCCGTCGGAATCATGTTAGCATTAGCTGTATTTTTCGATTATGAAATCTTACAGATGGATGTCAAAAACAAGTTTTCTTACCAAGTTTCCGTAAGAAAAGTTGTATGTGATACAATAAAAGGTTTTGTCAATCCTAAGGATGCTAAAAGGTATGCTGGCTCCAGCAATCCTTCTATGGACTAGAGAAAGCATCTCGGAATCGGAATATATGTTTTGATGGAGTGATCAAAGCTTTTAGGTTTATACAATGTTTGCTAGAAACTTGTATTTACAAGAAAGTGAGTGGGAGCACTACAACATTTCCGATAAGTATATGTGATGACATATTGTTGATCCGAAATAATGTAGAATTTTTGGAAAGCATAAACGGTTGTTTGAAAAGTGTTTTTCAAAGGAAGATCTGGATAAAGCTGCTTACATATTGGGCATCAAGATTTATAGAGATAGATCAAGACGCCTGATGGTGCTTTCAAAGAACGCACACCTTGACATGTTTTTGAAGGAGTTCAAAATAGATCAGTCAAAGAAGGGGTTCTTACCTGAGTTGTAAGGTGTGAAGTTGAGTAAGACTCAAAGCTTGACCACGGCAGAAGAAAGAAGAAGGACGAAGGTCGTCCCCTATGCTCTTGTCATAGGCTCTATACGGTATGCCATGCTGAAGTACCGCACCTGATGTGTGCCTTCCCACATGTCTGGCAAGAGGGTATAAAGGTGATCTAGGAGTAGATCACCAGATAGCGGTCAAAAATTATCCTTAGAGAAATAAGGAAATGTTTCTCGGTTATGGAGGTGATAAAGAGTTACGTCAATGCAAGCTTAACACCTATCCGGATAGCTCTGAGTAGAGATACCAGATACGTATAATGGAGCAATAATTTGGAATAGCTCCAAGTGGAACGTGGTAGAAGCATCTACGACATAAAGTTTTGCGAAATACATAGGGATCTGAATATGGCAAGACCCGTTGACTACAACCTCTCTCACAAGCATAACATGATCAAACCTAGAACTCATTGAGTATTAATCACATAGTGATGTGAACTAGATTAGTGACTCTAGTAAACTCTTTGTATACTGGACACATGGCGATGTGACCTATGAGTGTTAATCACATAGCGATGTGAACTAGATTATTGACTCTAGTGCAAGTGGGAGACTGTTGGAAATATGCCCTAGAGGCAATAAAAAATTGGTTATTATTATATTATATTTCCTTGTTCATGATAATCGTTTATTATCCATGCTAGAATTGTATTGATAGGAAACTCAGATACATGTGTGGATACATAGACAACACCATGTCCCTAGTAAGCCTCTAGTTGACTAGCTCGTTGATCAATAGATGGTTACGGTTTCCTGACCATGGACATTGGATGTCGTTGATAACGGGATCACATCATTAGGAGAATGATGTGATGGACAAGACCCAATCCTAAGCCTAGCACAAAGGTCGTGTAGTTCGTATGCTAAAGCTTTTCTAATGTCAAGTATCATTTCCTTAGACCATGAGATTGTGCAACTCCCGGATACCGTAGGAGTGCTTTGGGTGTGCCAAACGTCACAACGTAACTGGGTGGCTATAAAGGTACACTACAGGTATCTCCGAAAGTGTCTGTTGGGTTGGCACGAATCGAGGCCGGGATTTGTCACTCCGTGTAAACGGAGAGGTATCTCTGGGCCCACTCGGTAGGACATCATCATAATGTGCACAATGTGATCAAGGAGTTGATCACGGGATGATGTGTTACGGAACGAGTAAAAGAGACTTGCCGGTAACGAGATTGAACCAGGTATCGGGATACCGATGATCGAATCTCGGGCAAGTATCGTACCGCTAGACAAAGGGAATTGTATACGGGATTGATTAAGTCCTTGACATCGTGGTTCATCCGATGAGATGATCGTGGAGCATGTGGGAGCCAACATGGGTATCCAGATCCCGCTGTTGGTTATTGACCGGAGAGTTGTCTCGGCCATGTCTGCATGACTCCCGAACCCGTAGGGTCTACACACTTAAGGTTCGATGATGCTAGGGTTATAGGGAAAGTATGTACGCGGTTACCGAATGTTGTTCGGAGTCCCGGACGTCACGAGGAGTTCTGGAATGGCCCGGAGGTAAAGATTGATATATAGGAAGTATGGTTTTGGCCACCGGAAGTGTTCCGGGCATCATCGGTAGTGTACCGGGACCACCGGAGGGGTCCGGGGGTCCACCGGGAGGGGCCACCAGCCCCGGAGGCTTGCGTGGGCCATAAGTGGGAAGGGACCAGCCCCTATGTGGGCTGGAGCGCCTCCCACCAAGGCCCAAGGCATCCTCAGGAGGAGAGGGGGCAAACCCTAGGCGCAGATGGGCCCTAAGGCCCACCCTAGGTGCGCCCCCCTCTCTCTCCCCCTTGGCCGCCTCGCAGATGGGATCTGGGGGCTGCCGCCACCCCTAGGGAGGGAACCCTAGGTGGGGGCGCAGCCCCTCCCCTCCCCCTATATATACTTGAGGTTTGGGGCTGCCCAACACATGTGATTTGCTCTCCCTGTTGGCGCAGCACTACCCCTCTCCCTCCTCGTCTCTCGTAGTGCTTGGCGAAGCCCTGCTGGAGTCCCGCGCTCCTCCACCACCACCATGTCGTCGTGCTGCTTCTGGATGGAGTCTTCCCCAACCTCTCCTTCTCCCCTTGCTGGATCAAGGCGTAGGAGACGTCACCAGGCTGTACGTGTGTTGAACACGGAGGTGCCGTCCGTTCGGCACTAGGATCATCGGTGATTTGGATCACGACGAGTACGACTCCATCAACCCCGTTCACTTGAACGCTTCCGCTTAGCGATCTACAAGGGTATGTAGATGCACTCTCCTTCCCCTCGTTGCTAGATTACTCCATAGATTGATCTTGGTGATGCGTAGAAAATTTTGAATTTCTGCTACGTTCCCCGACAGGAGAGGCCCTGCTGCCCCGGCACTGCCTGGGCTTTGCCCGGCTGTGTCCCTCGGCGGCGGCGAGGGGGGATGGAGGTTGGAGGGGGGCCGGCGTCGGAGGGAGCTAGGGTTCCCTCGAGTCGCCTCAGAGAGGGATGCGGAGGTTTTTCTTTAAGGTGTACGTGACCAGTGCTTACTCGTATGAAAAGTGATACTATATGGTATTGTGAACATTCTCAGAACAATAGTTGTGATTTGCCTGGAACGTTCTTGGAACAATGGTTTAGATGAAAGACCAACGCTGACTAGATCCAAGAAGATTTGTCGGAGATATACTTCCAAGCATCGCCGTAGTGAAGATAGGAGGGAAAGTCACTACTTTAAATATCGGAGTCGCTGCCTCGCCGCCCCCGAGTAAGACACTAGAACTAAGAAAAACAAGGCTGAGATCCGTGGGCAATATGCAAAAGGCTCAAGTGACCCTTTAGCGATGGAGGTGATTGATCTTGAAGAATAGAAAACCAACAAAGCCGCTGCCTCGAATGAAGAGGTTGCCCAACCACACACTTGTGATGATTCACCCGCTCCCAAGTTGAAGAAAGCCAAAACTAATCCTTCTGCAGAAGATATGATGGTTGCAACCATAATGGCTTCAAGTGAAAGGCTTGCCGTTGCCATTGAGAAACTTGCTAGCGACGTCAACCCCGCCATTGATGGTCTTTGGGATGAGATGAAAGAACTCCAAGGCTTTGATGTGGATTCCCTTCTCATTACTATGCCTATTTGGTTGACAATCCTCGTGTTGCAACGACATTCAAGGTCTTGGGGGGTGTTCAAAGAAAGGTTTGGGTCTCTAGGTATGTGAAGAGTACCTTTCCTAAAGCCGAAGCATGATTATTTTATATGGGTGTTTAACTTTATGCTTTAGAAACAACCAAAACAATGGAGTTATTGGTTGTATGGACTTGTTCTTTTGATTACAACCAAAACACTGAACTATGTATGGGTTGTATAACTATATAGATTTGATCTAGTACTATATGGAATGTCGAACTATGTGCTCTATGCACTTGTGTTTTACATATGGAAATGTTGAACTATAATGTGTATTGAAGTTAACAGTTAGCTTGTACTATTGATGAGTTTGTTTGGGGTATGATGCTCAAGTTTCTAAATTTTTCCTTATAATTACTATTGTACATATCATATTTGATTGTGTCATATATTGAGAAATGGTCTAACCATACCCACCAACCAAACAGAAAAATGGCTATCCACAACCATGATTCATCCTTCTAACCAAACAAAACATGGGCTAACCTTATCCAAACAACCAAACAGAAAAAATGGCTATCCCTGGATGCCCATATCCACCCTAACATGTCCCTCTAGCCAAACACATCTTATGATCTCTTGCTATGACAAAAAGCACAACATCACGTGTAGTACTCCATAAATGGGCCGGCCCAGCGTGCCAGAGGAGCATTGGTTCCATGGCACACTTTTTTTAATTAATTTTATTTATATTTTAAATGGAAATTAATTTTGTTTAAAGTTTACAAATCTTCACCAACATTCCAAAAATATTATTGCCATGTTAAGAAATGTTTCCGCAACTTTTAAGAAATGCTGGTGGCATTGGGAAATGATAGTGACAACTAAAATATGTTCCACATTTCTAGAAAATGTATGTGATTTTTTTAAAATGTGTATACAATATACAATTTTTTGCATAATGCAAAAAAGTATTTTTCACCATTCAAGAAAAATGTGCATGTATTTTCAAATATATATATATATATTAGATTTAAAGTTTTTTTATATAATTTAAAACAATGTTTATGTAGTACAATTGTTTTCGTACCATTCAAAAATAACATGACATTAAAAATTTCGCGCGTTTAGAAAAATGTTCGTGACATTTTTTAAATATTTATAGCGATGTAAAACTAGTTCATGTGGTTTAACAAAAATGTTCCATGCGAATTAAAAAATGATCAACGTGTACATGAAAAAAAGTTTAAAATTTATCCAAAAAAGTTCAAAACATGTATTTTAAAAAAATTACATCGTGCATTTGAAAAAACTTCAACGTGTATATAAAAATGGACAATTTGTTTTGAGAAAAGTAGACATGTGTCGAAAAAAAGGTAAAAAGGAAAAGGAAATGGTTGAGAAGGATCGATTACACCTCTCTGTTGTGCCCGAACAGAGAAGGAGTGTGGTTTCTCTTCCTCCTTCCGTTAGCTCTGCTCATCACGACTTGCGTGGTCTATTCGCTTTTGATCGGCAGCGCCTCATATTAGACTTTGGAGATGAGAGATAACCGTATGGTCGTCGTCGGCATTCTTTTGCTGCTGCCACCGCACCGCTGGTCATCACGACTTGCGTGGCAACCAGCAGCCACCAACATCTGTGCATAAATGCTCGCACGTGGAGGTGCGAGCGTACTCGAGTTGCCACTGAGCCGCCAGAGAAGCAGAGCCCTGTGCTCGAGCTATTGCCAGGAGAAGAGAGCTCAGCTTGGCAGTGATCATCGGCGACATGGCGTCGGCGGCTGGCGATGGGGCGACGAGGCGGAAGACGGCGTGCGTCACCGGCGGCAGCGGGTACATCGCGTCGGCGCTCGTCAAGATGCTGCTGGAGAAGGGGTACGCCGTCAAGACCACCGTCAGGAACTCCGGTAATCTCTCTTGTTAGATCTCTGTTCACTTCCGGTGGAGGGATTCTGTACGTGGTCCTCTGAATGAAACTGTTCGCAGACGACGCGCAGAAGACCGCGCATCTCAAGGCCTTGGCGGCGCTGGGCCCCTTGGAGGTCTTCCGCGCCGACCTGAGTGAAGAGGGCAGCTTCGACCACGCCGTCGCCGGCTGCGACTACGCCTTCCTCGTCGCCGCTCCGGTGAGCCTCATGCCAGAGAACCCTGAGGTGAGCGACAACCACCGAACTCACACACTCTTCCGGCTGTCATCACTGACTCACTCTCTGATCCCTGAAACTATCAACTGTCCAAATCGCGCACTGCCTCTAATTCAACTGGCGATCGCAGAAAGACGTGATCGAGCCGGCCGTCCACGGGACCCTGAACGTGATGAGGTCGTGCGTGAGAGCGGGGACGGTGAAGCGCGTGGTCCTGACATCGTCGGTGGCGGCGGTGTCCAGCCGGCCGCTGGAAGGCGACGGCCATGTCCTCGGCGAGGAATCCTGGTCCGACGTGGAGTTCCTCAGATCAACAAAGACCGGTCCTTGGGTACACACACATACATATATGCACTTTCGATCTGTTCAATCGTTTCACCGAGAGATGAAACGGTGATGCATGCTCGCGCAGGCTTACTCTGTCTCGAAGGTGCTTGTGGAGAAGGCGGCGATGGCGTTCGCGGAGGAGAAGGGCATCAGCCTGGTCACCGTGTGCCCGGCCGTCACGGTGGGCGAGGCGCCGGCGGCGAACGACCTCACCAGCGTCGGCGTCATCCTCTCCCTACTATCCGGGGATGATGCGTATGCCGGCGCCCTGGAGCACATCGAGAGGGCGACGGGCTCGATCCCGATTCTGCACATCGAGGACCTCTGCCGAGCGGAGATGTTCGTCGCGGAGGAGGAGGCCGCGTCGGGGCGGTACATCGTCTGCGGCCTCAACCCCACCGCCGTCGAGATTGCCCGCTTCTTGGCTGCCAAGTACCCGCAGTACAAGGTCAATACAGATAGGTACGAATGGCGAGTTTGTTCTGAAGCTCGTCAATTGCCATTGCCAATGTGTACGTAAGTGTTTTGTTTTGATTGCTTATCTTCAGGTTCAGAGATCTCCCCGAGAAGCCGAGAGTCTGCATTTCGTCGGCGAAGCTCGTCAAGGAAGGGTTTGAGTACAAGTACAAGAACCTGGACGGAATATATGGCAGCGTCGTCGAGTATGGAAGGGCCTTGGGAATCCTTCCCTACTAAGAAGTATGATCGATCTTAGAATCAGACGATGCGCTTGGAAGCAAAATAAGCCTTTTAGTCTCCTGAAGTACACAAATGATGAAATGTGGGTGTTCAGTTCATATGAAAAATGTATTATAAAATGTACTGTAGTACTTGTATGGAAAGTGATAGTTGTGTCTGATGAGAGCATGCTCAGTCATGGTGAAAAAAGCCATAGTCGTGCACGTAGATAAACCGCCATTAAAATCTCCCCCAACGCAGAAGAAGCCTTCTTGTTTTCCTCCTTTTCTCTCTCTCTCTTGATTTTTGAATTACTTTTTCCTCCCCAGCTGACCTACTTTAGTGGCCAAAATCACTGTTTCAATCTCGTGGCTAAAGATTAGCATATGATTTGACTCATGTTTGAAAGTATAGCACGATCTGACCCTTTAGTGTACCGCCCTACACAGCAGCGGTAGGGCTACCCGGACTAACGTCGGGGTCTACCATCTGGGCTATCACCGGGGTCAACGGTGATAAATCCCAGTCAACGCTTGCTAACCATGCTGACATGGCAGATGGCAAAATGGCTATTGCTAAATGTGGCTGTAGTAGACCAATTACCCTATCGTCGGGGTCTTTGCTGGTATACCCCTCAAAGGGTAAAGGCGCGTTGGAGTTATGGGGTGGGTCACACACCCACATGTTGCACCCTAGTCGAACAGGACGAACAGAGGAGGCTCCTCTCTCCTCTTCTTTAATCCCCTCAGACCCCTGCTTCAAACAATTCATCTTTTTTGTGAGTCTTGCCTCCCATGCCTAAGTAAAGTAAATCTCCTCCAAAAAAAATTGGTCGATTCTTCCTATTTTGTGTGCATTTTTTAGCAATATGTGATACCCTAATTATTGGTGAATATTGTTATTTCAGTCATGGTGAAAAAAGCCGTAATCGTGCACACATAGATAAACCGCCAATAAAATCCCCCACAATGCACAAGAAGGCTTCTTGTTTTCCTCTCTTTCCCTCTCTTGAATTGCTTTTCCCTCACCTTTAGTGGCCAAAATCACTATTTCAACCTCGTGACCAAAGATTAGCATATGATTTGATCCCTGTTTGAAAGTATAGCCTGATCTGACCCTCCGGTCTACCGCCCTACACGACAATGGTAGGCTACACGGGCTATCGCCAGGGTCAACGGTGATAAATCCCAGTCAACGCTTGCTGACCATGCCAGCATGGCAAATGGTAAAATGGCTACCGCTAAATGTGGCGGTGGTAGACCATTTACCCTACCGTCAGGGTCTTGGCGGTATACCCCTCAAAGGGTAAAGGCACGTTGGAGTCATGCAGTGGGTCACCCACCCACGTGCTGCACCCTAGTTAAATAGGACGAACAGAGGAGGCTCCTCTCTCCTCTTCTTTAGGGCCAGTTTGGTTGGCGTCCACACCGCTACGTGCCTGCCATGGATGGTGCCTGGAGTTAGCCTCGTAGTTGTTTGGTTTGTGTCGTGAGAAAAAAAAAATGCTTTCTTGGCCTGGCTACCCCTCCCTTGTGATTAGCCTGGTGAAGTAAATAAAATAGGATCCTTAGCCAAGGCAAGGTTATTAGCCTGGCCGAGGTGAGTGGAATTGGACGCCTGGACAGCTGCCTGACATGCAAATTTGTGATTCTGTCCAAACAGCAGAAGGTAAACATTATGTGACATATTCTAATACTCTAACCAGGCATGGCACAAACCAAACAATGCTAGCCTGGCCAGGCAAAAAGGTAGCACATTCCCAGGCCAGTTCCAGGCACTCAGTTTTCTTAGGCACATTGTGGTGGAAACGAACCAAACACACTCTTAATCCCCCTCAGCCCCCCTCAAACAATTCATCTTTTTTTGTGAATCTTGCTTCCCGTGCCTAAGTAAAGTAAATCTCCTCCAATTTTTTTAGTTGATTCTTCCTATTTTGTGTGCATTTTCTAGCAATACATGATACCCTAATTATTGGTGAATATTGTTATTTCAGTCATGGTGAAAAAAAAATCGTAATCGTGCACACATAGATAAACCGCCATTAAAATCCCCCACAATGCATAAGAAGGCTTCTTGTTTTCCTCTCTTTCCCTCTCTTGAATTGCTTTTCCCTCACCTTTAGTAGCCAAAATCATTGTTTCAACCCTGTGACCAATTATTTGGGCTGGAGGTGAGGATGGATGGTCGGCGCACGGCGGGTGGCCTGGTGGCGCGGCGGGCCTGGTGGGGCTTGGCAGCGGTGGGGTGGTCCGTTTCTGGTGGCGGTTACTGAAGGCGGCGGCGAGTCCCACGAGCAGGCTGGTGGCGGTGCTTCGATGGCTTGGCCAAGATGGAGTCTTGGCGAGCAGCGAGCGGCTGGTCAATCCTGCACGGCATGGCGAGCGGTGTTGCTCTTCTGCTAGTGTCGCCTGGGTTCTTCCGTGGAGAGGCATGTTCAGTCAGATGCATGGCTGTCCCTTGGTGGGTGACAACTTTCGCGGGCGTCCGGGACCTGGCCGGAGGAGCTGGTTGGCTGCGGGTCCTCGCACAGGTTGGGAGTTGGTGGTGTGGCTGTGGTTACCCTGCCGGGCGGGCTGTCGTTGGTCCTCGGCTTTGCAGCTACGTCGGCAAGTGCTGGGGTGGCGGCGGTGTGAGATTTTCTTGGACAGTTCCTTCAATTCCATGGAGGTGTGGAGATGGGCTACACGCAGATGAAAATCTTGCACGGCGTCTGCCGGGCCAGCGATGATGGCACCCGCGTATGTCATTCTTCTCCTTGGAGGCATTGTCGAGCGTGTTCACCTTTCCCCTCGCGCGCTTGGAATTGGTGGGTGTCTTCGGGCGAAAGCCTCGATTCGGCTCTTGGATCGGCACAATGGCGGCGTCCTCGACGTCGCTCCTCTGTTGGGAGCATTTTGTTTGGAGACATGCTGGCTCCTTGTTACTCTCGTCCGGTGTTCGCCGCTGTCCTCGGTTGATCCTCCGTGGCGCAATGTACGCTCGTCGTCGGTATGTCCAACATGGTGGCTTCCCGGAGCAGATCGAGTCCTGCCATCCATCTGCCACTTTCTCTTAGGCGCTTCGGGTGGATGGTGCATCGGCAAGTGAAGTTCTGCGGCAGTTGGTGGTCTTGGAGTTTTTCGGCGTCGGTTGAGACGCGGTTCTGTGTATCGCTCTGGGATAAGCTCTTTTGCGTTGTAACTTGCTTAGTGTGGTGTTTGTCCTTGGTCGTGTCGGGTGTGGTGTTTGTGTTGCATTCGTTGTTCGCATCGAGTGATAGCTTTCTTGTAACTATTATTCTACCTTCTATAAAGCTATGGTACACCTAGGCATACTCTCAAAAAAAAATTATAAACATTCTCTGAATAATGGTTGTGTCTGATGAGAGCATGCTCAGTCATTGTGAAAAAAGCCGTAATCGTGCACACGTAGATAAAACCGCAATTGAAAATCTCCCACAGTGTAGAAGAAGGCATCTTGTTTTTCTATCTTTCTCTCTCTTAAATTACTTTTCCCTTACCTTTAGTGGCCAAAATCACTGTTTCGATCCCGTGGCCAACGTTTAGCATATGATTTGTCCCATGTTTAAAAGTATAGTTTTGATCCGACTGTGACACCCGAATAATTAAGCTACAGTAACCCTCTACAAATGTTGCCACATTATCTCGATTACTGTTGCTAATCTTGCGTTAGTTCTAAACCGATTCAAATTCAAATTCAAAATCAAGCAAACAATAAAATTTTTAAATATTAAAACTAAAATGTTCAGAGTGAGTCAAATAAATCCTAACTAATAATGGTGGAGAAACCAACAATTTTAAAAGTATATGAATGCACTAAAATAAATAAAACAGTGATTGAAACAATAACTTAATTTTTTATTTTTATTAATAAATAATACAAGTACTTTACTTTTGTCCCAAACTTTTTGTGAGAACAATTGATTTTACAAATCAAATTTAGGAGTGGGTTTCACTTTTTGTAAAACTATAAACTATCAAATAAGTAAAAGAAAACAAAGACAATAAAATAATATGAAAAGAAATTAGAAAATAGAAAAGAGTAAAAAGAAAAACAAATAAAAGGGAAACCCCCTGCTCTCCCTGGGCCCTGGCCTAGATGTCCAACGGCCCAGCCAACCACGGCCCACTCCCCGCACCCCTGGCCTACAAGGCCTCTCAGGGCATCTCCAGCCGTTGGCCCCCCCAGGACGCATAAAAATCGCCCCCTCGGGGCGAGCCGGCGATGCACTCGGCGCTGGGGGCGGTTTTGCGCCCAGTCGTCGCCCTCAACTCGCCCCCAGGCGCCGAAATTGGCCCACTTTGCAGCCCAATTTCGGTGAATAAACGGCCCATATGGGCGAGAATAGGCCCATATTCGGCGTGGTTTCGCCGTGTCTCGGCGTTCAATTATCAACACAATTATTTCTTATCACATATTTCATCACAGAAAAATCAAATACTTCAACAAAATACTACAACAACAAATAGTTCAATACAAATTATATTGTTCAACAAATAAAAACTCGTATTTCATCACGAGGCGTCCCCCTTGAGCCTCCATAGGTGCTCAATCAGATCTTTCTGCAGTTGATGATGCACCTGTGGGTCTCGGATCTCCTGACGCATACTGAGATAGGCAGTCCAAGTTGCCGGTAGCGGGTGATCAACTTCGGCTAGAGGACCCTGCCTGTAGTATGGTTCAGTGTCAAACACGTTCAGTGTCAAACACTGGGTCTTCTTGCTCGCTCTCGATGATCATGTTGTGCAAGATGACACAGCAAGTCATGATCTCCCACATTTGATCTTTCGACCAGGTCTGAGCGGGGTACCGAACAACAGCGAATCGAGATTGGAGCACACCAAATGCCCGCTCGATATCCTTCCTGCAAGCCTCCTGAAGCTTCGCAAACCAGGCGTTCTTGCCTCCTGCCACAAGGTTTGAGATCGTCTTCACAAATGTCGACCATCTCGGATAGATGCCGTCAGCTAGATAGTACCCCTTGTTGTATTGGTGCCCATTGATCTCGAAGTTCACCGGAGGAGAATGGCCCTCAACAAGCTTGGCAAAAACAGGAGAGCACTGCAACACGTTAATGTCATTGTGAGTTCCTGGCATACCAAAGAAGGAGTGCCAAATCCAGAGGTCCTGTGTGGCTACCGCCTCAAGCACCACACTGCAACCGCCTTTGTACATCCCCTGCCAACCAAATGGGCAGTTCTTCCATTTCCAATGCATGCAGTCGATGCTTCCAAGCATCCTAGGAAATCCTCTTGCTGCATTCTGGGCTAGGATCCGAGCAGTGTCTTCCGCATTGGGTGTTCTCAAGTATTGTGGCCCAAACACTGCCACCACTGCCCGACAGAACTTGTAGAAACACTCTATGCTGGTGGACTCGGCCATGCGCCCATAGTCGTCGAGTGAATCACTGGGAGCTCCATATGCAAGCATCCTCATCGCTGTCGTGCACTTCTGGATGGAGGTGAATCCAAGAGCGCCAGTGCAATCCATCTTGCACTTGAAGTAGTTGTCGAACTCCCGGATGGAATTCACAATCCTGAGGAAGAGCTTTCGGCTCATCCGATAACGGCGCCGAAATGTTCTCTCGCCAAGAAGTGGAGCATCGGCGAAGTAGTCGGAGTAGAGCATGCAGTAGCCTTGCAGACGATGCCGGTTCTTTGCTTTCACCCGCCCCGGCGCCGAGCCACCTCGCCGCGGCTTTTCACTGCTCGCCAGCAGCTGGGCGAGGGCAGCGAGCACCATCAGATGCTCTTCTTCCTGGACGTCGGCCGCGGCTTCCTCCTCCAGCAGCGCGGCGAGCTCTTCCTCCTCATCCGAGTCCATCGCCGAGACGGGCAAATCACCGAACACCTTGCGCTCGGTGGCCGTGAACCCGCCGTTAAACCGCGCCCCCGTGGCCGGAAACTGCGACCGGAAACGCCCAGCTGTTGCGGGAGGGGCTGCCGCGGCGAAGCACTGCTATTTTCCAGCGGGGAATGGCTATCTACCGGAGTCGGGCGGCGGCCGTCGCCGGGATACAGCTAGTGGTGGCCGAGGCCGCGGGGGTGCGAGGCGAGTCGGGGAAGAAAACCTTGACTTTTCCCCTGGTGGTGTGGGCCAGGCGTGCTTTTCCCTAGCGCCGGAGCCCCCAACGGCTCCCCAGCGCGCCAGGTTCGGCCAGTGACCGCCAGGCGGAAAAAAGGTCCGAACCGGCGATTTCCGACGTCCTGGGGGCGCGACTGGGCCGTTTTTTCGGCGCCGGTGCCGAAAAAATGGCCTGGGGGGGCCTGTTGGGGGCACGGCTGGAGATGCCCTCACACCCCACACGAAACCCTAATCCACACCCCCACTCCCCCCACTCGTTCGCTCTCCCCCTCCTCCCCCTCCCGATCTAGTTCTGGATCGGGATCGAGCCCGGCGGCCACCGTGCCACTCGGCGTCACTGGGCCCCGCTGTCGCCGGTGCACCACCACCACCCGGATCTTGTCGCCTTCTCACCCGCGTCATCGTCGTCCCCGACATCCTCCCCGTGCCCCACTGCCTTATCCCTACGTCCCTCGTGAGCTTCCCCCTCTCTCCCTCGCGCGCTCGTCGGCTCGCGCCGCCCGCTTCCCGCCCCGTCTTGTTGTGCTGCCTGTAAGTGCATCTAGTGCCACCCCTAGTTGGTTTTGGAGTATTGACGACAAACCTAGTTGAGGGACTAATGTGTTTATGAGAATTGCAGGATAACACAGGTAGAAGTCCCTCATTGATTCGGTTTAGCTACCAGAGATGACCCCCAAAAATGTATGAAGACATTGAAGACAATGGTGGTTCATGAAGACATTCATGTCGAAGACAATGGCATATGAAGACTCCCCATGAAGCCTTTGGAACTCGAAGACTTAGATCCTTCGTAGTTTTGCTTATTCATGTTGTGTCATAGGAACCACCGTACTGTTAAGTGGGGTCCAAGAAAACCAGTCAGGATGACTGAAGTGATGCCTAGTTCAAGTCCTATGTCTTCAAGTGAAGACAATGAGAGAAAAATCTTGTCCAGAGTCAGACAAGTCAGCTTTACTTGCAGCCCAAGTAAAGTTGCCGTGAGAGTTCAAAATCCGACCGTTAGTACACGTGTCAATTCCTTAGTGACCCAGGGTCATTTCGGACAAATCAGGTCAGGGTTGCCAAGTGGCTATATATATAGCCCACCCCTACAACCATAAATGGTTGGCTGCTCAGATTTCAGTACACGGCTTTTGTCGTTTGAGAGCAACCCACCTCGAAGCCTTTGAGAGAAAATCCCTAGCGAGGAGAAAAGCCCTAACCACCCAGAGCCAGAGTAAATTGGGCATCACCTAAGTCTTCTTGTCTGTGTGATCTGAAGACTTATTACACTTGAGGACTGTGCATCCTCCAGACGGTTAGGCGTCGCGTTCTGAGCATACAAGAGTAATTGTGGATTGCCGGTGAACGAAGTCTGTGAAGGTTTGGGAGTCTACCTTGAAGACTTACCTGAGTGATTGGGCGAGGTCTGTGTGACCTTAGCTCAAGGAGAATACGGTGAGGACTGGGTGTCTTGGACTAAGTGTCCTTGACTGGGTGTCCGGGACTGTGTGTCCTTTGGTTTGAATACCTAGCCGCTCCAACCAGACGTACAGTTGTCACAGCAACTGGAACTGGTCCAACAAATCATTGTCTTCAACGTGTCACTGGTTTCATCTTCACTTCCCTTCAACTTACTGTTATGTATTGAGAAGCCATTGCATGCTCGCTCTATCGTTTGTCTTCACAACATAACTGTATGATCTGATTGGCTTCATAACTTCCTCCTACCTGATCCTAATTACACTGAAGCTATTGTTGCTGTGCTGAATACTTGACCTTAGCTTGCTTGTGTAATCTAACTTCCGTTGCATAGTGATAGGCATATCTTCACTGTTTGTCTTCATAACTTCCACGTTTTGAAGACTTTCATAAAAATCGCCTATTCACCCCCCCTCTAGTCGATATAATGCACTTTCAATTGGTATCAGAGCGAGGTGCTCCCTTGTTCTGTGTGATTCGGTTTAACCACCTGGAGTTTTAGCTATGTCGACTGCAGGGATAATCAAAGTCTCCGCTGCGTGCCCCGTCTTCGATGGAACTGAATATCCCTACTGGAAGAATAAGATGCGCATGCATCTTGAAGCCATTGACGTCGACCTATGGTATGTCGTCGAGAACGGCGTTCCCAAGGCTGGAGAAGGTGTCACTGCTGCTGATGTCAAGAAGTTCACTCAATTGGACTCTACTGCCAAGAATATTATCTGTGGTCATCTGACCAAGGGACAGTACGGCCGTGTGAGTGCCTTGAAGACATCCAAGCTGGTCTGGGACTGGCTCTCAAAGGTCAATGAAGGCGTCTCAACCCAGAGAGATCAGAGAATCAGTGTTCTTCGCAATCTCTTCAACCGCTTCAAGCGAAATGACAATGAGAATGTCCAGCACACATTTGACCGGCTCACTGACATCACAAATGAGCTTCAAGCCCTCGGCGCCACTGAGATCACCAAACATGAAATTGTCAAGACGCTGCTGAGATCACTTGACAGTTCATTTGACATCCTAGCCCTGATGATTCAAGAACGTCCAGACTTCAAGACACTCGATCCGTCTGACATACTTGAGAGGCTCAACACACATGAGTTTCAGCTTTCTGAGAAAAGAGATATCTACGGTCCAAACTATGGGCGAACTCGTGCATTGAAGGCAAAAGCTGTGTCATCATCTGAAGAAGAATCTGACAGCAGTTCTGATGATCCTGAAGACATTGGAAGGGAACTTGCTATGCTTGTGAAGAAGTTCCAGAAATTCACCAAGAAAAAAGGCTTCAGAAAGTCTTCATGATCAAGCTCAAGGAATGATGAAGCGTCTGCGCATGACTACAAGAAGAAAACATGTCACAAGTGCAAGAAAATTGGACACTTCATCTCTGAGTGTCCACAGTGGCAAAATGAGAACAAAAAGAAGAAGAAGAGCAAGGAATATGACTCTGACGATAAGAAGACGAAGAAGTACTCAAAGTCTTCGTCCAAGTCTTCATCAAAGTCTTCATCACACAAGAAGAGGTCATCTGGCAAGGCTCGTGCATTTGTTGGCAAGGAAATGGATTCAGAGGAGGAGTCTGCGTCTGAGGAGGCAGAGGTGGAGTCTGAGGAGGAATCTGATTCTGGCATTGCGAGTCTGGCTACTGCCTACGTTGCCAAGTCCATCTTCAACACTGAAGACAATGACATCATCACCAGCACCGACGCTAATGACGAGGACGACTCCACTCCCACCTACTGCTTCATGGCCCGTGGTGCCAAGGTAACCAAACGCACTACTCACTATCAAACATCCAGTGACGATGACTCTGATTGTGATTCGAAACCTAGCTACAAAACTCTTGCTAAAATTGCAACTGAACAACAAAAGGATATGGAACACATTCAAAAGCTGTTAGAAAGAAGCGATGATCTGTTGGGTGCTGAAATGACTCGTTCTGAATCCTTAATTGAAGACATAAAAAATCTTCACGTTAAGTATCAGGAACTTGAAGATCGTCTTGAGACTCTCTCAACTGCTCATGAAAAGCTCTCCTATGATTATCTTCAAAGGAAGCAAGATCTTGAGAAGTTGAGAGCGGATCATGAAGATCTTCAAAAAGAAAATGAGTCACTTCGAGCCGAACAGATCAGTTCCGCTCCAGAAGGATTTGAACCACCATGCCTTAAATGCATTGAGCGTGATAATGTTGTTTCTGTTGCTGAATGTTCCACTGCTACTGCTGTTCAAATATCTTCAAATGTTGAAGTGGTAACTAACCCCTCTGCGGAGGACACCACTGCTATTGCTGACGAAAATGCTAGGTTGAAGACATTGCTAGAAACAGGGATGTACAAAAGTCTCAAAGGGCATCAGACATTATGTGATGTCCTCAAGAAGCAGATTCTGAACCGAAACCCTAGGAAGGAGGGTGTTGGGTTCACAAGGAGAATAAATGCAGATGGCTCTTACTGGAAACCTGAGCAGTACCCCAAAACCACATGGGTTGCTGCAAAGGAATCCTCAGCAGATCCATCCAATCTGTCTGGCTTCACGTGTGCCAAACCCGTTATTATTGATGAATCCTTTGATGCAAACTATAAACTGTTTAAGAATCAGAATGGTGAAGTGTTTGCTAGATACATTGGTACTAACTGCAGGAATGGACCGCCTATGAAGAGGATCTGGGTTCCAAAAACGTGTCTGGAAAATCTTCCTGTGAATGTCTTCATGACACCTCACTTGAAGAAGACAAACCCCAGACCAAAGGCTTCATACGGTCCAAAGGCTTCATACAGACAGAGGACTCACCTGAGTCACACTAACGCAAATCTTTTGCAGGGAAACCATACTCAGGCATATGAATATGAGAGCGGTTCGTCAAACCATCATGTTCATATGACCAAGAACTATTCTGCCTATTCTTATGAGTACTATTGTCCACCTGCTAGACTGTTTGCTAGGGCTCCAAAGCTAAAATTCTCAGATGCTGCACTTAGACTTATTGCTTCTAAGCCACCCTTGAAGATGTGGGTGGTTAAGAAAGCTTAACTCTCTTTTGCAGGGAAAGGTCTCCAGCTCAAAACCAAAACCTTCTGATGCTAATGCTGGGGACCTTAAAAAACTTGTGGGGCGCAAGATCAAATGCCCAAATGGCATCACTATGTATTTTATATCTGAATCGCATGCTACTCTCCCTGCTTGTCCTAACCTGGATCTCAGTTTTCATAATCCACTGGTTCGTCAAATGTTCTTGCTTCACAACACTCTTGGTGAAGCCTATCCCCCTAACTGCACTGTAGGGTACGACACCAGTAACTTCGGAGTCTTCAGTATGGATTATTGACAGCGGGTGTACAAATCACATGACTGGCAAAAGGAGTCTCTTTATGGACTCAACCTTACGTCCATCTGACAAGAGCCACATCACATTCGCTGACACTGGTAAAAGTAAGGTACTGGGTCTAGGTAGAGTTGCAATCTCAAAGGATCAACACATGGATAAAGTCATGTTTGTTGAATCCCTTGGCTTCAACTTAATGTCTGTCTCAATGCTTTGCGATTTGAACATGATTGTGATCTTTGGAAAATATCGTTGTTTGGTACTAATGGAATCTGACAAGTCTCTAGTGTTTGAAGGGTATCGAAAAGATGATTTGTACGTGGTAGATTTCTCAGCAGGGCCACAGCTTGCAGTTTGTCTTCTCGCAAAGGCTTCAGAATGCTGGCTTTGGCATCGAAGACTTGGGCATGCTGGCATGAGGAACCTCCACACCCTTGCGAAGAAGAAGCATGTCATAGGCATCGAGGGCGTCAAGTTCAAGAAAGATCACTTATGCGGTGCCTGTGAAGCTGGAAAGATGACAAGGGCAAAACATCCTTCGAAGACAATCATGACCACTACTCAACCCTTCGAACTGCTTCATATGGATCTCTTCGGTCCCACTCACTACTCAACTTTTAACACTACAGCTTGCCTCTATGGCTTCGTTATTGTTGATGATTACTCCAGATATACTTGGGTGCACATAATCCTTTACAAGACTGAAGTGCAGGATGTCTTCAGACGTTTTGCAAATCGGGCAATGAACAATTATGGGGCCAAGATAAAACACATCAGAAGTGACAATGGCACAGAATTCAAGAACACTGGTCTTGACACATATCTTGATACATTGGGCATCACTCATGAATTCTCAGCTCCATACACGCCACAACAGAATGGCATCGTCGAACGCAAAAACAGAACACTCATTGAGATGGCCAGAACAATGTTAGATGAGTACAAGACACCAAGAAAATTCTGGACTGAAGCCATTGACACTGCATGCCATACTATCAACCGTGTATATCTTCACAAGCTGCTGAACAAGACACCTTATGAACTCCTAACTGGCAAGAAGCCAAACGTCAGTTACTTCAGAGTATTTGGTGCAAGATGCTGGATCAAGGACCCACACCATACCTCTAAGTTTGCACCAAAAGCACATGAGGGCTTCATGCTTGGATATGGAAAGGATTCGCACTCCTACAGAGTCTTCAATCTTTTTCACTACAAAGTGGTTGAAACAGTGGATGTGCGGTTTGATGAAACCAATGGATCTCAAAGAGAACAACTGCCAAATGTGCTAGATGAAGTTCCAGCTAGTGAAGCAATTAAGCTAATGGGAACTGGAGAAATTATACCTTCTGAAGCTCGTCCTGAAGAAGAACTTATCATCTCAGCACCTGATCCACTTGAAGATAATGCTCAGACTGAAGACATACCTCCCCATAATAATGTAGATCAGCAAGAGCAAAGTCTTCGACCCCTACATCCTCGTGTTGCCAATGAAGTGCAAATTGACAGAATAATTGATAGCATCAATGCACCTGGTCCACTGACTCGTTCAAGGGCAACTCAACTGGCAAACTTCTGTGGGCACTTCGCATTTGTCTCAATCTCAGAACCCAAGAAAGTTGACGAAGCCTTTATGGAACCTGAATGGATATACCGCAACAAGCAAGATGAGCATGGCCAAGTCGTCAGGAACAAGGCTCGTCTGGTTGCTCAAGGATACACTCAAGTGGAAGGCATTGACTTCGATGAAACATTTGCTCCTGTAGCCAGACTTGAAGCCATCCGTATACTGCTGGCTTATGCAAATCATCACAACATAATTCTGTATCAAATGGATGTGAAAAGTGCCTTTCTCAATGGCAAGATTGAAGAAGAAGTGTATGTTGCACAACCACCAGGGTTTGAAGATCCAAAACATCCAGACATGGTATACAAGCTCAAAAAGGCACTATATGGCCTCAAACAAGCCCCTCGGGCCTGGTATGACACACTCAAATACTTCCTGAAGAGCAAAGGCTTCATACCCGGTTCCCTGGATCCCACTCTCTTCACGAAGACATATGATGGTGAACTGTTTGTGTGCCAAATATATGTGGATGACATTATCTTCGGCTGCACAAATCAGAAGTACAGTGAAGAGTTTGGCTATATGATGCAAGAGCAATATCAGATGTCCATGATGGGGGAGCTGAAGTTCTTCCTCGGTCTTCAGATAAGGCAACAACGCAATGGCATCTTCATATCTCAAGAGAAATACCTCAAAGACTGCCTGAAGAAGTTCGGTATGCAAGATTGCAAAGGCTTCACAACTCCAATGCCAGCCAAACATCATCTGGGTCCTGACGACAATGGTAAAGAGTTCGATCAAAAGGTATACCGCTCCATGATTGGTTCTTTGCTTTATTTATGTGCATCTAGGCCAGATATTATGCTTAGTGTTTGCATGTGTGCTCGGTTTCAAGCGGCACCAAAGGAGTCGCATCACTTTGCAGTGAAGCGAATTCTTCGATATTTGGCTCACACACCAACTCTAGGATTGTGGTATCCAAAGGGCTCAGAGTTTGATCTGGTTGGATTCTCGGATGCTGATTATGCTGGTGACAAGGTTGATCGGAAGTCCACATCAGGCACATGTCACTTTCTGGGCCGATCTCTTGTCTGTTGGTCTTCAAAGAAGCAGAACTGTGTATCTCTCTCCACTGCTGAATCTGAATACATTGCTGCTGGATCCTGCTGCGCTCAGCTTCTATGGATGAAGCAAACCCTCAAGGATTATGGCATTCATCTAAAACAGGTGCCACTTTACTGCGACAACGAGAGCGCCATCAAGATCGCCAACAACCCAGTTCAGCACTCGAAGACAAAGCACATTGAAATTCGTCATCATTTTCTCAGAGATCATGTGGCAAAGGAAGATATTGATATCATACACGTCAACACTGAAGATCAATTGGCAGATATCTTCACCAAGCCCTTGGATGAGAAGAGGTTTTGCAAGTTACGGTGTGAGCTAAATATCTTGGAATCTTCAAATGTCCTGTGATCAGGCACACATCCTAACACTTATGCATATTGACGACTTAGGTGTGCAACACACGAAGTAACGTATATCTTCAATCAATGAAGACATACACTCTAAGTGTGAATACATTAATACGGAAATAGACTTCAGAGCGCCACGATAATTGTGCGCCGTGTCTGGGTCTAATACTTCCTATACGGTGGGTAACGCCACCACCAACCTTTCCGTTTGAAGTGTTTCATTCATGGCGTTACCTCGCAATGTCTTCACATTTAGTTTGGCTTCAATCCCAGCGTGTCTTCATGATTATCTTCACTATGTTGATTACATACGCACTGGTGTTCTGTCCTCTACAGCATTCACTTATAGCTATGTCTTCTTGTCTGAATCTTTTGAACTAAGTGAATGTGATCGGACCCTAACCTCTCTATGCTTCCTACCTCAAACTCTATCTCTCCAAGTCATATGCATTCTATTGAAACTGTCGAATGTCTTCACTGCACCCTAGTCAGTTGAAGACAAAGAGACAAACTTTAAAACCGTTTTCAATGCTCCGGAGAAGTAGGAACGACCGCCCGACAGTCCAGGCGAACGTGGGATGTGGAACTGCCCCCGAAATTCCGCATGATGGCCACGTGCTGTTCAGATGCGAACCGCCCGGGGCACCTAAGTAATAGCGCAATGCCGCCTCTATTCCTATAAGTACACAATTCACAGCGGTCACTATTTCTTCCTCCACCCTCGCTCGCACGAACCCTAGCGCCACCGCTAGCCCTAGACGACGCCGGCGACGAAGCGCTTCACTGCCGCAACCTCTCCGACGCCGCTTTCACGCCGACCGCGGACCTCAACCTCTCCGCCGTCGCCGTAGGTGTCTTCCGTCGCCAAGTTAGGGCACGGAGGAACGAACTGCTCGGCCTCAAATCCCACTTCGTCTAGCAGTTCCAAGTGTGGTAATTAGAACCCCTTTTACTGCCTCTCTTGATCCTATAGCTCAGTCATTCTCTTCTATAAGAAGTTTACTGCTATCACAAGTAACATCTCTCTCAGTTTGCATCTCATAAACTGCCTAGAATCTTCACTTGTGCATCCTGAAGTAGTTAGATTCCTCACTTGTACTTATCTATGGGTTCGTACAAATCTGGAACCAACTTCTTTTCTCTAAGTGAATGTCTTCGCAAAATGAGGTCAATGTCTTCTAAACGAATTTATCTTCAAAATCTTCTGAGAATGCATATGACCTCTTCCCCTTCCCTCGCACCTTAATGCTGTCACAGGTACATGTCCGTGGGAGAATCTTTTGGTTCTCATAGTCTGCATTCATTTGCAGAATTCCTACAGCTTCACATCAATTCACCTGAAGCAAGTTCCTGTTTGTCAAGCAAAAGGAAGCCTTTGAAGCCTTTGAAAGCTTTGAAGCCTTTGAAGCTTTTGAAGCCTTCCAAGTTAAGCTTCATGGCATCCGAGAAACCATCAAGGAAGGGAGGCAGACAGAGACGGGGTGACACATCAAAGGATCTGCCTGCTGATTTGGCAGAAACGTACCAGACAGATCCTGAAGAAACCTATGCTCAGCGCAAGACACGAATCCAATGGATTCGCAGGTACTGGGCGGAGCAGTGGTTCCTATACCGCTTCGTCACCAAAGAATATGCAGAGAAGTACGCCATCAAGCAGCCATGGGGAGATGTCTTGTACAAGAATCTCGTACCCCGAACCAGAGACGAAGCCATAGCTCAAGGCTTCTTTCCATGCATGGTTAGGGGACAACAGCCAGCTGATGCACATCCATCGTCCCTTCTCTGGTGTCGCGATGACACTCTTTTCAAGCGCAACTTCCAACATGCCCAGAACTCTGCGAAGCTAAACAAGAAGGAGTTTGGATGGGACTTCAACCCCGGTCCCTCCAAACCAAGGGCAGATGGCACACGAGACGCTAATCCCAATGTCATCGGGCCATTTGCCAATCTCGACGGCCTCATCACTCACATTATAGTCCAAGGGACTACCGTGAACGACCCTCCAACAGACACTGAGTCTGATGATGCTCCTGCTGCCCCAGAGCCAAAGCAGATGAAGAAGAAGCCAAAAGCTTCCAAGCCAGTCGCCTCCCCCAAGATCTCCAAAGCGAAGCCATTGGCCACTGCACCTCCTGAAGCCAGTGTGCAGTCTGAAGGCTTATCAAGAGTCTCCAAGCCTCAAGATGCAAAGAAGCCACAGCCACACACCAGCAAAGAGCTGACTATCGCTGCCGTTCTTCGCTGCGAAGACATTGATCTGTCTAGTGACGAAGATCTTGGTGATGACGCCCTTGAGCAGCTCATCAAGAGCAAGGAGGAGGCTGAAATCTTCAACGATCTGCCTCTGTTCGATGCAAAGATCATCCACAGCTTCATAGATGAGTGGTTTCACACGCCCAACATCAGCTTTGACGATCTGCAGCTGCCCATCGGCCTCAGTGTGGCCTTCCAAGGAGCTATCGCTTCAGAACTCGCTATTGCCCAGCGCATCGTGGAACTGAAGCAAAAGATAGATTTTGAGAAGGCTCAGTTTAAGCAGAACATGGCCACGCTCAGCGTCCAGGAGATCAAAGACTTCAAGGTCATGCTGCATGAGCGGAAGGAAAATTTCATGCAGAAACGTGCAGAGGCTCAGGGATCCCGCGAGCGCATGAAGCATTCCGCTGATCTCTGCGTACAGGCCTACAACGAGGCCGAGAAGCGAAAGGCACTTGGGCGTCCCGGCATCGACCCCAGGATGGTCGCCAAGAAAAAGAAGACGCCCATCGTGGCTGAAGAAGAGGCCCCACGCCAAGAAGCTATTCCAATTGTCTTCCCCACCGCCAAGCCCAGCTCGAAGCCAAAGCGCTCACCCGCTTCAGAGCTTAAGAAGACAAGGATAGCCGAAGCCAAAGCAAGGAAGAGGAAACACTCTGAAGCCTCTCCTTCAGACCCTACCACCAAGAAGCGCAAGTCCAAAAAGTCTCGGGCTGCTCCCACAGAGCCCTTGATGGTTGAACCCCTTTCCGTTCACCGTCCTAATGAAGATCGTCAGCTGACCGTCCATGAGCCTGCTCTCAACGAGGCTCAGCGTGATGAAGACATTCCAGCAGCCGACCCCACCGCTGCTGAAGACATTGGTCTCGAAGACAATGTACAAGATGATGCAGTCCTTCCTCAGCTCGAATCGAGTGAATTGCTCAGCATTGGTCGTCCCTTGACGCCAATCACACAAGATGCATCGTGGGCAGATCGCCCACAGGAGGAAGAAGATGAGCCCCAGACCACTGCAACTCCACCAGTATCGCCTGCATTCCGTAGGCTTCGCAGAGGACCAAGGGCTCAAGCTGCTGATGACATTCCGGCTGCACCAGCCGAAGATAATGAGAAAGCACCACAGGAACCCCAAGCTCCAACTCCACCTCCCCAACAAGAGGCCGTTCTCCAGGAGAACGTGCCTGAGTTCGTTCCTCTCACTGCACGTGCTGAGGATGAAAACATTGAGGCTGCCACACACAATGCTGAAGCCAATGTGGAGCTCTCTCCGACAATAGCTTCAGAACATGCTGAAGCTACTGACCCTGAACCTTCTGCACCAGAGTCTGCTGCCGGCCCGCAATTCAACTATCACATTGCGCACAGGCCCCAGGTACAGAAGCCAATTCCACGACTGCCAAGGTTCCCAGGACCAGTCACTGCTCCTGGTTCCTTCAACATCAACAGCTTCAGGGCAGACAACACTTTCTTCAACAGCTCCGCGAACCCTTATTCAAGGGCACAGATTGCATCAGATAGGTTCTGGAGCCATCAACAGCGCAGCTACTACTCATGCATTCTATACAACCAAGGCCGTATCTTTCCCCACCAGCGCCTTGAGGTTGAAGCTGTTGCTGGTCTGCCTGGTTTGGAAGAAGCCATTGATTGCTTCAGGCAAGTGGGTCTACTGCCGTTCATCACTGACGAAGAGCACTGGAATGAAGAGCTTTTACTTCAATTCTATGCCACTCTGCATATAAAAGGCTACAACCGAGATCCGAAGACATGGGTCCTGGAGTGGATGACAGGAGATGTCCATCATGAAGCCAAAGCTTTCGACATCATTGAGCTTACTGGCCTTCCCACTCCTGGCGAATTCTTTGAAGAAGGATGCCAACTCCATGCTGAAGCAACTGAGAGCATATTTAAGCGTCCAGAACCAAATATGAGTCAGATGCTCTCCATGATGAAGCCATTGGCACATGATGCACCTTATCCCACTGAGTTCTTCGTTGAAGACTTAGAGTACCTGCCTAGAACCATATATCATATCATAAGGCGGACTCTCTGGCCCATTAAGGGACACTCTCGGTATGCCAAGCTTGAAGGTGCCATGAAGACTCTCATCTTCTGTATTATGCATGGCAAATGCTTCAACGCACAGGATCTCTTCATCCGTCAACTTGCAGCGTCAGCCACAGAATTGTTTGGCTTGAAGATCTATGCTTCCTGGGTGATGAGGCTGATTAAGCTTCACTCTACAATCTCCTATCAGCCCTCAGCCCGCAACCACAGGATCTTCTTACCAGATGTGGACACCTCAGCCGAAGCCATTTATCCTGAGCCTGCCAAACAGCCACTAAGTCTTCAGAATGCAGAACACCAAAGCTTCACTCCACATGATGAAGGTGTTGAAGCCGTTTCTAGAGTCTATCCAATGGCTGGCACCACACGTGCCCCTGCATCCACTGAAGCCACTGACAGTGAAGCTGGGCAGAGACCCAAGAAACGAGCTCGTACACTCACTGATCGTGAACTTCTTGTGGCTCTCCACCAAAAACAAGATAGGCATCATGACTGGCTCAAGCGGCAGATGACAAGCATCATGAAAGACGTCAATCGCATCCGCAATCTGGCAACCAAGAATGCATTCGTCGCACACGAAACCTGTCGCCGCACTTGGAAAGGTCTCACCATGATGTGCCCAGAAGCTGATCTTCACGAGGATGGCTTCAAAGAGCATTTCAAGTTTGACACCACACCTCCCAGAAGAGCTGTGATGCGAAGCACACCATCTCTTGAAGATTCGGATTTTTCTTCTTCTGCTGCCACGGTATCTGCCAAGATCATTGAAGAAGAAGACGACGCTACATCACCACCGATGTCTTCAGCGCGCGTCGTCACTGCACCAAGCTCACCTGCACCACCAAACGCCTCCACCGACCCTGCTGCGCCTGGGAACGCATAGAAAACTCTATGTCTTCAAACCTTTTTGGTCATCACTGACAAAAGGGGGAGAAGCATATGATGTTCATAGTCTTCAAGCGGGTCAATAATATGGGCGGGTGCTTTATATTTTGCATTTTGCTTCGTGTTTACAACTCTCGTTTTGCTACTTTTGGTTCTTTGAGTTGTAACACTTAAACTTGATGGTCGTCTGCTACTATGTTTGCCACTGTGTTCTTGCGAAGATAAATTCCGCATGTACGACGAGAATTTCCGCACTCTTATCATTTCGCAGACGTCCATTTTTCATCATGCATATCATTATCTTCATATATCTCTACGTGCATGATGGATTGTCATCATAAGTTGAAGCGGATTCCCACAAATACAACCTGCTGTGTGCATTTGCATTCCAGAAGCAAATCACTTAATATGCACATCTTCAGGGGGAGCCCTTGCAGCTTATGAAGACAATTCCTTTGAAATGTCACAAATTATATTCCCCGTTGAAAACTTCAACTAGTTTGTCATCAATCACTAAAAAGGGGGAGATTGTAAGTGCATCTAGTGCCACCCCTAGTTGGTTTTGGAGTATTGACGACAAACCTAGTTGAGGGACTAATGTGTTTATGAGAATTGCAGGATAACACAGGTAGAAGTCCCTCATTGATTCGGTTTAGCTACCAGAGATGACCCCCAAAAATGTATGAAGACATTGAAGACAATGGTGGTTCATGAAGACATTCATGTCAAAGACAATGGCATATGAAGACTCCCCATGAAGCCTTTGGAACTCGAAGACTTAGATCCTTCGTAGTTTTGCTTATTCATGTTGTGTCATAGGAACCACCGTACTGTTAAGTGGGGTCCAAGAAAACCAGTCAGGATGACTGAAGTGATGCCTAGTTCAAGTCCTATGTCTTCAAGTGAAGACAATGAGAGAAAAATCTTGTCCAGAGTCAGACAAGTCAGCTTTACTTGCAGCCCAAGTAAAGTTGCCGTGAGAGTTCAAAATCCGACCGTTAGTACACGTGTCAATTCCTTAGTGACCCAGGGTCATTTCGGACAAATCAGGTCAGGGTTGCCAAGTGGCTATATATATAGCCCACCCCTACAACCATAAATGGTTGGCTGCTCAGATTTCAGTACACGGCTTTTGTCGTTTGAGAGCAACCCACCTCGAAGCCTTTGAGAGAAAATCCCTAGCGAGGAGAAAAGCCCTAACCACCCAGAGCCAGAGTAAATTGGGCATCACCTAAGTCTTCTTGTCTGTGTGATCGGAAGACTTATTACACTTGAGGACTGTGCATCCTCCAGACGGTTAGGCGTCGCGTTCTGAGCATCCAAGAGTAATTGTGGATTGCCGGTGAACGAAGTCTGTGAAGGTTTGGGAGTCTACCTTGAAGACTTACCTGAGTGATTGGGCGAGGTCTGTGTGACCTTAGCTCAAGGAGAATACGGTGAGGACTGGGTGTCTTGGACTAAGTGTCCTTGACTGGGTGTCCGGGACTGTGTGTCCTTTGGTTTGAATACCTAGCCGCTCCAACCAGACGTACAGTTGTCACAGCAACTGGAACTGGTCCAACAAATCATTGTCTTCAACGTGTCACTGGTTTCATCTTCACTTCCCTTCAACTTACTGTTATGTATTGAGAAGCCATTGCATGCTCGCTCTATCGTTTGTCTTCACAACATAACTGTATGATCTGATTGGCTTCATAACTTCCTCCTACCTGATCCTAATTACACTGAAGCTATTGTTGCTGTGCTGAATACTTGACCTTAGCTTGCTTGTGTAATCTAACTTCCGCTGCATAGTGATAGGCATATCTTCACTGTTTGTCTTCATAACTTCCACATTTTGAAGACTTTCATAAAAATCGCCTATTCACCCCCCCCTCTAGTCGATATAACGCACTTTCACTGCCAATCGCGGTCGTGCTCGCCGCACGACCTGCCTATTCGCGCGCCTGGACCACCCCGCACCCATAGCTCCGCTCGCTGGGTTGCCGCTGCTGCCCTCGCACCTCGCCGCGCAGCTTCCTGCCTCGCCCCGCAACCGCTGCTTGCCCCTCCGCACGCGCTCGCGCAGGCCTGCGTGCCTCCGCTCGCCGACCACGCCTCCACCCCAGTCTTCGCGCGCGCCTTGCCTCGCCGTTGCCGTGGCCCCGCTCGCGCCCTCCTGCTGCAGCTCACGCATGCCCGCGCCTTCACCTCCCTTTGCCCCTGCTCCCTGTCCTCGCTACGTTACCCACAGCTCGCGTGCACCGTCCAATACGGCCCTCCGCTCTCACGCTGAGCTCCAGCCGCCCCCGAGCCCTGCTGCTTGCTGCGCCGCTGGTTCCGCTTCGCCTCGCTGCCACCGCCCGGTCTTCTTGTTGCCGCCAGGTCCGGTTCCCGTCTCTGGCCGTGTCCTTGGCCGCCCCCTCCTCCTCGCCTCTTCCACCGGCGCCTCGTGCCGGCGCTGCTGCGCTGCGGCCTCGATCTGCCGCCGCGCCCCGATAGCCTTGCTCCGCCGCGCTCCATCGGGCACGAGTGCCCGCAACCAGCGCCCGCCCCGTTAATCGCTGCCCGAATCCACTATGGCCCCTATGGGCCAATGACAAAGGGGCCCCACCCCCATAATGTTTTTATAAAAAAATTTAAAAATTATTACATTAATTAAAATAATAATAATTAATTAAAGAATTAATTAAGTTAATTAATCATAACTAGATTAATCTAATCACTAATTAGCCTAATTAACTATTAGTTAATTAAACAGTGTATGACAGTGGGACCCACACATCAGTTTGACCCAGTCAACACCCTGTTGACTGCTGACATCATGCTGACGTCAGCAAACACTATTCTGGATAATATTGATTTAAAATAATTAAATAAATCCTAAAAATGATTTAAATCTTTTAAAATTAAAATAAACCGTAGCTCGGATGGAACTTTGTACATGAAAGTTGCTCAAAACGATGAGACGAATCCGGTTACGCAACCCGTTCGTCCGCCACACCTCCCTAGCATAGAGAACACACAACTTTTTTCCCTCTAGTTCATATGTCCGAAAACGTGAAACACCGGGAATACTTTTCCGGATGTTTCCCCCTTCGCCGGTATCACCTCCTACCGCGTTAGGGCACACCTAACAACGCTCATTGTCATGTCATGCATCGTCATGCATATGTTTTCATTATATTTATTGTTTCTTTCCCCTCTTCTCTCGCTAGACACCAAGACTGACGGCGCTGCTGGTGCCCCGACCGACTAAGTTGTTGACGACCCCTACTTACCAGAGCAACCAGGCAAGCCCCCCCCCCCCCTTGATCACCAGATATCGCCTATTCTCCTCTCTACTGCTTGCATTAGAGTAGTGTAGCATGTTACTGCTTTCTGTTAATCCTATCCTGATGCATAGCATGTCATTGTTGCTACAGTTATTGATACCTTACCTGCAATCCTAATTGCTTAGTATAGGAAGCTAGTTTATCATCAGTGACCCTACATTCTTGTTTGTTTGCCATGCTATACTATCGAGTCATGATCACTCGGGTGGTGATCATGGGTATATACTTATACATATTATATGATACTTGTGGTGACTAAAGACGGGTCGGCTCGAAGAGTACCCGCGAGTGATACACGGATTGGGTCCGAAAGGACGTTTGTCCCGATGGCCCTCTGAGTGGATCTTTGTGGCGGAGCGACAGGGTAGGTTGAGACCACCTAGGAAAGAGCTGGACCTGGCTCTGGTCGGCGTCCGCGGTTATTTCAAAATAACACGCTTAACGAGATATGGGTATTTGATCTGAGTCTGGCCATTGGCATATACGCACTAACCAACTACGCGGGAACATTTATGGGCACTCGACGTCGTGGTATCAGCCGAAGCCTTCTTGACGTCAGCGACTGGGCGGCGCGCGCCGGGTTGGACTGGAACGCCTGCTCTTGTATAAGGGAGGCTAGGTCTTCTCGCCGGCCGTGTTCGCAATGTGCAGGTGTGCAATGGGCGATGGGCCCAGACCCCTGCGCCATAGGATTTAGACCGGCGTGCTGACCTCTTTGTTGTGCCTAGGTAGGGCTGCGACGTGTTGATCTTTCAAGGCCGGGCATGACCTAGGAAAGTGTGTCCGGTCAAAGGGGATCGAGCGTGTTGGGAAATGTGGTGCACCCCTGCAGGGAAGTTTATCTATTCGAATAGCTGTGTCCCTCGGTAAAAGGACGACCCGGAGTTGTACCTTGACCTTATGACAACTAGAACCGGATATGTAATAAAATACACCCTTCCAAGTGCCAGATACAACCCGGTGTTCGCTCTCTCACAGGGCGACGAGGGGAGGATCGTCGGGCAGGATTATGCTATGCGATGATACTTGGTGAACTTACCATCTACTCTCTTCTTCTGCTGCAAGTTGGAGGTTGCCAGAAGCGTAGTCTTCGATAGGACTAGCTATCCCTCTCTTATTCCGGCATTCTGCAGTTCAGTCCACATATGCTACCCCTTTTCCATTTGATACTAATCCATACATATGTAGTGTAGCTCCTTGCTTGCAAGTACTTTGGATGAGTACTCACGGTTGCTTTGCTCCCCCCTTTTCCCCTTTCTATACCCATTTGTTGCGACCAGACGATGGAGTCCAGGAGCTAGACGCCACCGTCGACGACGACTCCTACTACTTTGGAGGTGCCTACTACTACGTGCAGGCCGTTGACGACGACCAGGAGTAGTTTAGGAGGATCCCAGGCAGGAGGCCTGCGCCTCTTTTGATCTGTATCCCTAGTTTGTGCTAGCCTTCTTAAAGCAAACTTCTTTAACTTATGTCTGTACTCAGATATTGTTGCTTCCGCTGACTCGTCTATGATCGAGCTCTTGTATTCGAGCCCTCGAGGCCCCTGGCTTGTAATATGATGTTTGTATGACTTATTTTATTTATAGAGTTGTGTTGTGATATCTTCTCGTGAGTCCTTGATCTTGATCGTACACATTTGCGTGTATGATTAGTGTACGATTGAATCGGGGGCATCACACCGACCCTCCAGCCTACCGCCCTTCACGGCGGCGTTAGGCTACCCAGGCTAACACTGGGGTCTACCATCCGGGCTAACGCCCTCACGGCAGCATTAGGCTACCTGGGCTAACGTCGGGGTCTACCATCCGGGCTAACGCCCTTCACGGTAGCGTTAGGCTACCCGGGCTAACGCCGGGGTCAACAGTGGTAGACCCCAGTCAATGCTTGCTGACCACGCCGACATGGCAAATGGCAAGGTGGCTACCACTAAACGTGCTAGTGGTAGATCAGTTACCCTACCACTGGTCTTTGGTGGTAGACCCCTAAAAGGGTAAAGGCACATTGGAAAGGGTGGGTCACCTATGTTGGAAATATGCCCTAGAGGCAATAATAAATTAGTTATTATTATATTTCCTTGTTCATGACAATCGTTTATTATCCATGCTAGAATTGTATTGATAGGAAACTCAGATACATGTGTGGATACATAGACAACACCATGTCCCTAGTAAGCATCTAGTTGACTAGCTCATTGATCAATAGATGGTTACAGTTTCCTGACCATGGACATTGGATGTCGTTGATAACGGGATCACATCATTAGGAGAATGATGTGATGGAAAAGACCCAATACTAAGCCTAGCACAAGATCGTGTAGTTCGTATGCTAAAGCTTTTCTAATGTCAAGTATCATTTCCTTAGACCATGAGATTGTGCAACTCCCGGATACCGTAGGAATGCTTTGGGTGTACCAAACGTCATAATGTAACTGGGTGGCTATAAAGGTGCACTGGGGGTATCTCCGAAAGTGTCTGTTGGGTTGGCACGAATCGAGACTGGGATTTGTCACTCCGTGTAACGGAGAGGTATCTCTGGGCCCACTCGGTAGGACATCATCATAATGTGCACAATGTGACCAAGGAGTTGATCACGGGATGATGTGTTACGGAACGAGTAAAGAGACTTGCCGGTAACGATATTGAACGAGGTATCGGGATACCGACGATTGAATCTCGGGCAAGTATCGTACCGATAGACAAAGGGAATTGTATACGGGATTGATTGAATCCTTGACATCGTGGTTCATCCGATGAGATCATCGTGGAGCATGTGGGAGCCAATATGGGTATACAGATCCCGCTGTTGGTTATTAACCAGAGAGTTGTTTCGGCCATGTCTGCATGACTCCCAAGCCCGTAGGGTCTACACACTTAAGGTTCGATGACGCTAGGGTTATAGGAAAAGTATGTGCGCGGTTACTGAATGTTGTTCGGAGTCCCGGATGAGATCCCGGACATCACGAGGAGTTCCGGAATGGTCCGGAGGTAAAGATTTATATATGGAGAGTCCCGTTTTGGTCACTAGAAAAGTTTCGGGTGCTATCGGTAACGTACTGGGACCACCGGGAGGGTCCCGAGGGTCCACCGGGTGGGGCCACCAGCCCAGAAGGCTGCATGGGCCAAGTGTGGGAGGGGACCAGCCCCAGGTGGGCTGGTGCGCCCCCCACCAAGGCCCAAGGCGCGTGGAGAGTGGGAAGGGGGCAAACCCTAGGTCCAGATGGGCCTTAAGGCCCACCCTAGGGCGCCCCCCTCTCTCCCCCCCTTGGCCGCACCCTAGATGGGTTTTGGGGCTGCCGCCACCCCTAGGGATGGAACCCTAGATGGGGGCGCAGCCCCTCCCCTTCCCCTATATATACTTGAGGTATTGGGGGCTGCCCAACACATGATTTGATCTTCCTCTTGGCGCAGCCCTACCTCTCTCCCTCCTCGTCTCTCGTAGTGCTTGGCGAAGCCCTGCTGGAGTCCCGCGCTCCTCCACCATCACCACACCATCATGCTGCTGCTGGATGGAGTCTTCCCCAACCTCTCCCTCTCTCCTTGCTGGATCAAGGCGCGGGAGACGTCACCGGGCTGTACGTATGTTGAACGCGGAGGCGCCGTTGTTCGGTGCTTAGATCGGAATCAACCACGATCTGAATTGCTGCATGTACGACTCCACCAACCGCGTTCTTGCAACGCTTCCGCTTAGCGATCTACAAGGGTATGTAGATGCACTCCCCATCCCCTCGTTGCTAGGTTACTCCATAGATTGATCTTGGTGATGCGTAGAAAATTTTAAATTTCTGTTACGATCCCCAACAGTGGCATCATGAGCTAGGTCTATGCGTAGTTTCTATGCACGAGTAGAACACAAAGTAGTTGTGGGCGATGATTTGTTCAATTTGCTTGCCGTTACTAGTCTTATCTTGATTTGGCAGCATTGTGGGATGAAGCGGCCCGGACCGACCTTACACGTACGCTTACGTGAGACTGGTTCCACCGACTGACATGCACTTGATGCATAAGGTGGCTGGCGGGTGTCTGTCTCTCCCACTTTAGTCGGATCGGATTCGATGAAAATGGTCCTTATGAAGGGTAAATAGCAATTGGCATATCACCGTTGTGGTTTTGCGTAGGTAAGAAATGTTCTTGCTAGAAACCCATAGCAGCCACGTAAAACATGCAACAACAATTAGAGGACGTCTACCTTGTTTTTGCATGGTATGCTAGATGATGTGATATGGCCAAAAGGATGTTATGAATGATATATGTGATGTATGAGATTGATCATGTTCTTGTAATAGGAATCACGACTTGCATGTCGATGAGTATGATAACCGGCAGGAGCCATAGGAGTTGTCTTAATTTATTTATGACATGCGTGTCAATCAAAACGCCATGTAATTACTTTACTTTATTGCTAACAATTAGCCATAGTAGTAGAAGTAATAGTTGGCGAGGCAACTTCATGAAGACACGATGATGGAGATCATGATGATGGAGATGATGGTGTCATGCCGGTGACGATGGTGTTCATGCCGCGCCTTGAAGATGGAGATCAAAGGCGCAAGATGATATTGGCCATATCATGTCACTTTATGATTTGCATGTGATGTTTGTCATGTTTACATCTTATTTGCTCAGAACGACGGTAGCATAAATAAGATGATCCCTCGCAATAATTTCAAGAAAGTGTTCCCCCTAACTGTGCACCGTTGCTAAGGTCCGTTGTTCCGAAGCACCACGTGATGATCGGGTGTGATAGGTTCTAACGTTCGCATACAACGGGTGTAAGCCAGATTTACACACGCAATACACTTAAGTTAACTTGACGAGCCTAGCATTTACAGACATGGCCTCGGAACATGGAAGACCGAAAGGTCGAACACGAGTCGTATAGTGGATACGATCAACATGAAGATGTTCACCGATGATGACTAGTCCGTCTCACGTGATGATCGGACACGGCCTAGTTGACTCGGATCATGTATCACTTAGATAACTAGAGATGTCTATCTAAGTGGGAGTTCATTGAATAATTTGATTAGATGAATTTAATTATCATGAACATAGTCAAAAGGTCTTTGCAAATTATGTCTTAGCTCACACTTTGGTTCTACTGTTTTAGATATGTTCCTAGAGAAAATTTAGTTGAAAGTTGATAGTAGCAATTATGCGGACTGGGTCCGTAAACTGAGGATTGTCCTCATTGCTGCGCAGAAGGATTATGTTCTTAATGCACCGCTCAGTGAGCTGAACCTCGAGCGTCGGTTGTGGATGTTGCGAACATCTGACATACACGTTTTGATGACTACATGATAGTTCAGTGCGTAATGCTAAATGGTTTAGAATTGAGGCACCAGAGACGTTTTTTTGAAAAACATCACAGAACATATGAGATGTTCCAAGGACTAAAATTGGGATTTCAGGCTAGTGCCCATGTCAAGAGGTATGAGACCTCTGACAAGTTTCCTAAGCCTGCAACCTAAGGAGAAAAGCTCAATCATTGAGCATGTGCTCAGATTGTATGAGTACTACAATCACTTGAATCGAGTGGGAGTTGATCTTCCAGATGATATAGTGATGGTTCTCCAAAGTCACTGCCACCAAGCTACTAGAGCTTCGTGATGAACTATAACATATCAGGGATAGATATGATGATCCTTGAGCTATTCGCAACACCGCGAAAGTAGAAATCAAATAGGAGCATCAATTGTTGATGGTTAGTAAAACCACTAGTTTCAAGAAGGGCAAGGGCAAGAAAGGGATACTTCATGAAACGACAAATCGGTTTCTGCTCTAGTGAAGAAACCCAAAGTTGAACCCAAGCCTGAGACTAAGTGCTTCTGTAATAAGGGGAACAGACACTGAAGCAGAACCACCCTAGATATTTGGTAGATGAGAAGGCTGGCAAGGTTGACAATAGTATGTATTGGACATACATTATATTAAATGTGTACTTTACTAGTACTTCTAGTAGCACCAGGGTATTAAAATACCGGTTCAGTTGCTAAGTGTTAGTAACTCGAAATAAAAGGCTACGGAATAAGCGGAGACTAGCTGAAGGTGAGATGACGATATGTGTTGGAAGTGTTTCCAAGGTTGATGTGATCAAGCATCGCATGCTCCCTCTACCATCGAGATTGGTGTTAAACCTAAATAATTGTTATTTGGTGTTTGCGTTGAGCGTAGACATGATTGGATTATGTTTATCGCAATACGGTTATTCATTTAAGGAGAATAATGGTTACTCTGTTTACTTGAATAATACCTTCAATGGTCTTGCACCTAAAATGAATGGTTTATTGAATCTCGATCGTACTGATACACATGTTCATGCCAAAAGATATAAGATAGTAATGATAGTACCACATACTTGTGGCACTGCCATTTGAGTCATGTTGGTATAAAACGCATGAAGAAGCTCCATATTGATGGATCTTTGGACTCACTCGTTTTTTGAAGATTGAGACATGCGAACCATGTCTATTGGTAGATATGCATGAAGAAACTCCATGCAGATGGATCGTTTGGACTCACTTGATTTTGAATCACTTGAGACATGAAAATCATACCACATGGGCAAGATGACTGAAAGGCCTCGTTTTCAGTAAGATGGAACAAGAAAGTGACTTGTTGGAAGTATTACATTTTGATGTGTGCAGTCCAATGAGTGTTGAGGCACGCAGTGGATATCGTTATGTTCTTACTTCACAGATGATTTGAGTAGATGCTGAGTATATTTACTTGATGAAACACAAGTCTGAATTATTGAAAGGTTCAAGTAATTTCAGAGTGAAGTTGAAGATCGTCGTGACAAGATGATAAAATGTCTATGATATGATCATAGAGATGAATGTCTGAGTTACGAGTTTGGCACACAATTAAGACATTGTGGAAATTGTTTCACAACTAATACCGCCTGGACCACCATAGTGTGATGGCGTGTCCGAACATCATAACTGCACCCTATTGTTTATGGTGCATACCATGATGTCTCTTATCGAATTACCACTATCATTTATGGGTTAGGCATTAGAGACAACTGCATTCACTTTAAATAGGGCACCACACAATTCCGTTGAGATGACACCGTATGAACTATAGGTTTAGAGAAACCTAAGCTGTCATTTCTTAAAAGTTTGGGGCTGCTTATGTGAAAAGGTTTCAGGCTGATAAGCTCGAACCCAAGGCGGATAAATGCATCTTCATAGAATACCCAAAATAGTTGGGTATACCTCCTATTTTAGATCCGGAAGCAAAAGTGATTGTTTCTAGAAACGGGTCCTTTCTCAAGGAAAAGTTTCTCTCGAAAGAATTGAGTGGGAGAATGGTGGAGACTTGATGAGGTTATTGAACCGTCACTTCAACTAGTGTGTAGCAGGGCACAAGAAGTTGTTCCTGTGGCACCTACACCAATTGAAGTGGAAGCTTATGATAGTGATCATGAAACTTCGGATCAAGTCACTACCAAACCTCATAGGTCGACAAGGATGTGTACTACTTCAGATTGGTACGTAATCCTGTCTTGGATGTCATGTTGCTAGACAACAATGAACCTACGAGCTATGGAGAAGCGATGGTGGGCCCGGATTCCGACTAATGGCTCGAGGCCATAAAAAATCCGAGAGAGGATCCAGGTATGAAACAAAGTATAGACTTTGAAAGAACTACTTGATGGTCGTAAGGCTATTGGGTGCAGATGGATTTTAAAAGGAAGACAGACAATGATGGTAAGTGTCACCATTAAGAAAGCTCGACTTGTCGTTAAGATGTTTCCCGACAAGTTCAAGGAGTTGACTATGATGAGACTTTCTCACTCGTAGCGATGCTAAGAGTCTGTTGGAATTATGTTAGCAGTTGCTGCATTATTTATGAAATCTTGCAGATAGGATGTCAAAACATTGTTTCCTCGACGTTTTTCTTGAGGAAAGGTTGTATGTGATACAACCAGAAGGTTTTGTCAATCCTGAAAGATGCTAACAAGTATGCAAAGCTCCAGCAATCCTTCTAAGGACTGGAGTAAGCATCTCGGAATTGGAATGTACGCTTTGATGAGATGATCAAAGATTTTGGGTTTATACAAAGTTTATGAGAAACTTGTATTTCCAAAGAAGTGAGTGGGAGCACTATAGAATTTTTGATGAGTATATGTTGTTAACATATTGTTTATCAAAAATGATGTAGAATTTCTGGAAAGCGTGCAGGGTTATTTGAAAAGTGTTTTTCAATGGAAAATCTGTATTAAGCTACTTGAACATTGAGCATCAAGATCTATAAGGATAGATCAAAAATGCTTAATAGTACTTTCAAATGAATACATACCGTGACAAGATTTTGAAGGAGTTCAAAATAGATCAGCAAAGAAGGAGTTCTTGGCTGTGTTACAAGGTGTGAGTATTGAGTAAGACTCAAGACCTGACCACGGCAGAAGAGAGAAAGGACGAAGGTCGTCCCCTATGCTTTAGACGTAGGCTCTATAGTATGCTATGCTGTGTACCGCACCTGAAGTGTGCCTTGCCATGAGTCAGTCAAGGGGTACAAGAGTGATCCAGGAATGGATCACATGACATCAGTCGAACTTATCCTTAGTAACTAGTGGACTAAGGAATTTTCTCGATTATGGAGGTGGTAAAAGAGGTTGTCGTAAAGGGTTACGTCAATGCAAACTTTGACACTAATCCGGTTGACTCTGAGGAGTAAACTGGATTCGTATAGTAAAACAGTTATTTGGAATAGCTCCAAGTAGCGCGTGGTAGCTGCATCTACAAGATGACATAGAGATTTGTAAAGCACACATGGATCTGAAAGGTTCAGACCCATTACCTAATAAACCTCTCTCGCAAGCGAGATATGAACCACCCCATGGGTGTTGGATTCATTACAATCACATAGTGGGAGACTCTTGGAAATATGCCCTAGAGGCAATAATAAATTAGTTATTATTATATTTCCTTGTTCATGATAATCATTTATTATCCATGATAGAATTGTATTGATAGGAAACTCAGATACATGTGTGGATACATAGACAACACCATGTCCCTAGTAAGCCTCTAGTTGACTAGCTCGTTGATCAATAGATGGTTACGGTTTCCTGACCATGGACATTGGATGTCATTGATAACGGGATCACATCATTAGGAGAATGATGTGATGGACAAGACCCAATCCTAATCCTAGCACAAGATCATGTAGTTCGTATGCTAAAGCTTTTCTAATGTCAAGTATCATTTCCTTAGACCATGAGATTGTGCAACTCCCGGATACCGTAGGAATGCTTTGGGTGTACCAAACGTCACAACGTAACTGGGTGGCTATAAAGGTGCACTGCGGGTATCTCCGAAAGTGTCTGTTGGGTTGGCACGAATCGAGACTGGGATTTGTCACTCCGTGTAACGGAGAGGTATCTCTAGGCCCACTCGGTAGGACATCATCACAATGTGCACAATGTGACCAAGGAGTTGATCACGGGATGATGTGTTACGGAACGGGTAAAGAGACTTGCTGGTAACGAGATTGAACGAGGTATCGGGATACCAACGATCGAATCTCAGGCAAGTATCGTACCGATAGACAAAGGGAATTGTATACGGGATTGATTGAATCCTTGACATCGTGGTTCATCCGATGAGATCATCGTGGAGCATGTGGGAGCCAACATTGGTATCCAAATCCCGCTGTTGGTTATTGACCGGAGAGTTGTCTCGGCCATGTCTGCATGACTCCCGAGCCCGTATGGTCTACACACTTAAGGTTCGATGACGCTAGGGTTATAGGGAAAGTACATGCGCGGTTACCGAATGTTGTTCGGAGTCCCGGATGAGATCCTGGACGTCACGAGGAGTTCCGGAATGGTCCGGAGGTAAAGATTTATATATGGGAAGTCCCGTTTTGGTCATTGGAAAAGTTTCGGGTGCTATCGGGAACGTATCGGGACCACCGGGAGGGTCCCGGGGGTCCAGCAGGTGGGGCCACCAGCCCCAGAAGGCTGCGTGGTCCAAGTGTGGGAGGGGACCAACCCTAGGTGGGCTGGTGCGCACCCCCCCACCAAGGCCCAAGGCGCGTGGAGAGTGGGAAGGAGGCAAACCCTAGGTCCAGATGGGCCTTAAGGCCCACCCTAGGGCACCCCCTCTCTTCCCCCCTTGGCCGCACCCTAGATGGGTTTTGGGGCTGCCGCCACTCCTAGGGATGGAACCCTAGATGGGGGCGCAGCCCCTCCCCTTCCCCTATATATACTTGAGGTATTGGGGGCTACCCAACACATGATTTGATCTTCCTCTTGGCGCAACCCTACCTCTCTCCCTCCTCATCTCTCGTAGTGCTTGGCGAAGCCCTGTTGGAGTCCCGCGCTCCTCCACCATCACCACGCCGTCGTGCTGCTGCTGGACGGAGTCTTCCCCAACCCCTCCCTCTCTCCTTGCTGGATCAAGGCGCGGGAGACGTCACCGGGCTGTACGTGTGTGGAACGCGGAGGCGCCGTTGTTTGGTGCTTAGATCGGAATCGACCGCGATCTGAATCGCTGCGTGTACGACTCCACCAACCGTGTTCTTACAAAGCTTCTGCTTAGCGATCTACAAGGGTATGTAGATGCACTCCCCCTCCCCTCGTTGCTAGATTACTCCATAGATTGATCTTGGTGATGCGTAGAAAATTTTAAATTTCTGCTACGATCCCCAACAACCTACCCACGTGTTGTACCCCAGTCGAATAGGACAAACAGAGGAGGCTCCTCTTTCATCTTCTCTAGTCCCCCTCCGACCCCTTAACAATTCATCTTGTTTGTGGATGTTGCCTCCCATGCCTAAGTAAAGTAAATCTCCTCCTTCCCCGCAAAAAAGTAAATCTCCTCCTATTTTTTGGTTGATTCTTCCTATTTTGTGTGCATTTTTAGCAATAGGTGATACCCTAATTATTGCTGAATATTGTTATTTCAGTCATGTTTAATATAGTTTGTTTGTTAGTTTGTTTTAGCTGGAAATTATAAATATTGTGTGATATGCCACTTGGATTTGAGAGATATAATTTTTCATGTTGGACATATATGCGATGATTGTGATATTATATAGCATCGTTGACATAGTTTTCATGTATGGATGACATATAAATTGTTGGCATAGTTATATATGGAGATGCCTTTTTGTGGCATAGTTGACGGCATATATATCATTCTTGTGATGTATGGATGTCATTTTTTCCATGTTTGAGCCAAATCCACACCAATATTATAGTTATTTTGCTTTGCTATTAGTTGATTGTAGTATGTGATGTATAGAAATATGAGATTGACTCGCTCATTTTTTTAATAAAATATTTGATGACAATGTCAACTATATTGTGAATGAGCAACCATTTGTCTGAGGAATTTAATCCTCTGACGGTCCAATTAAGAACTTCTAAAGATTGTGTGGCCATTGAGAAAGCTCCATAAGAAAAAGAATAACCGGCAAGAGTAGTCACAAACTCTTGGCCAGGATAACAGTATCTTGGCTGGATAGAACCAAACACGAGCTACTAGAAGTCCAAATAACTGACATATCAATTATAGATAAAAAAGGTGCATTTATAGGCTTTAGTTAAACATGGCATCAACTTGGTCTAGGACATCACAAAACATCGGAGAACTGACTAGAAGACATAAATATCGTATATCCTTTGATTCACTAAGCTCCCTAGGGGTTGAATCTCTCACAATCAATTGAGGTGTACAATTTGAGATTTTGCCCCATAGTTTTGACTTGGTCATCATCTCGGTCTAACCAACCAATCGATTCAAGTCTTTAAGTAATAAAGAAATTTGATTCCTTCATATATGTATGACTGATCAGTTACTCAACAAATGCGAAACTGATTGTTTTCGCACCAAGAACTCGATTCGGTCCTTGAACAGGACTGAAGAGGACCGATATTTATTGGGAGGAACAAATTAGGAGTCGAATCTTAAGCAAGAAAAGATGGAACATGCGAGAAGGAATCAACCACTGGAAGAAATGGCAGGCGGAAGGAACTGTTGCCAGAAGTTGTTGTTGGCGGGCTTCCGCCAGCTATGCGTGTGCTACGAATATCATCTTCATGAAGGAGCCATAGCCATTGCACGTGGATGCCATGCGAACGACCGACCACTGTGCTTTGGGAAATACAGGCACGACCTTCGCCATGAAGGTGCCATGGCCATCGTCGCGTACAACTCATGGGCACTGGCGGTTGCTAGGACTATGGCGGTAGGCGAACGGGGTGATGTCTATGTTGCACAAGTGCTTGTGGTGCTACCGGTGGACCGAATGCCCGTAGTGCATTTATAAATGTTCAAAAATTTAGATTTTTTACCACATCCACACAACATCGGTCTATGTTATTGCAAAATTGTAAATCAAAATTTGAAACATTACTCGAGGTACAAAAATAACAAATACGGCACTGAATAGTACATGACAAAAGTTGGACATTGTATTGGGCCCATTTGTCACATTGATGACAATATTTTCATTTTTGTTTCTCGTGCAATGTTTTGAATTTTGATATGAACTATTGTGACTAAATACATTGATGTCGTGCTAGATTGTTTTAAGATTTTTTGAAACATTTTAAAATGTGGCACGCCATCCGGTGCATCAGATAAATTCCCCAAGCAAACGGAGGCGGCGATGTTATGTTCAAGAGTGGAACGCGTTAGGGTTGGGGGATACATAAATTTGGGATACGGTAAGGCTACATGGGGGCACTGCAATGGATTGCTCATAGCAAGCAACAGGCAATGCGTCACTCGATGGAATCCGGTAAATAGGCCAGCCCGGCACGGACGGGAACGACAACATGCGTATGTTTATTTTTCCAGATTTTTTCATTTTTTTTATTTCGTGCCGGCTTTATATTGAAAAGAAAATATAGGAGAAAAAGTTTGACAATTGGAAAAAACTAGCTGATTCAAAAAATGTTAATAAACTTTAAAAATAGTTTGCAAATTCAAAAAAATATCAAGAATTTAAAAATAATGTTCATGAATACAAAAATATCTTATAAATAAAAAATTTCATGAATTAGAAAGAGTTCAGAAATCTGAAAAATGTTCACAAATTTGCAAAAAAAGTAAACTTGAACATTTCTTGAAATTTTGAACAATTTTCGAAATTCAGAAAAAAAATTAAAACATGACAATTTTTTTAAAACACGAACACATTTCCAAAGGCGTGCATTTTTTAAAAGCCCAAACAATTTTTAAATTCTGAATTTATTTGGAAGATACAAAGATTTTTTGAAATTTTAATATTTTTGAAAACATATAAAATTTTGAGAAATAAGTGAGGAAATTTTGAAATCCCAATTCTTAGGAAAAGGCATACACTTTTTGAAATTCTGATCATCTTTTGAAAAGTGGCACATTTTTTGACTTATGAACTAATTATAAATTTCAAATTTTTTTTTTTGAAAAATAGAAACATAGTTTAAATAGTTTTTGAAATCTGGAACAGGTTCTAAAAAACCAAACAGTTTTGATTTTTTCCTAAAATTTGTAAAATTTTGGAAAAAGTTGAAGAGAATAAAAATAAATAGAAAAAAGAAAAGAGAACGAAACCAAACCGAAAAATCTTAAAAGAACAACCGGTTCAGGAAGCTTCTAGATGATTTCCAAAACTGGATAGATACGTTCAAGAAGCTTCCTAAAGATGGTCGTTGGTTCAAGCACCACACTTATACTAGGGAGACTAAATGGACCAGCCCAATATAGAGCTATAGCGGGTGATCACCATCGTATCACTTGTAAAGAGCGATACATAGCATTCGCGGGCAATGTGTAGGTGTAGTTGGTAGATCCGCTATTGCCTATTCGGGTTAGTTTGCTAAGGGTCTTTATCCAATATCTTAACCCAAGGAGCTAAGTTGAGTTTTGAACATTTGCTAACCTTTTTGACTTTGGTCCTAGTTTTTTCAATCCCGTTTTCGGTTTGCGGCTTTTTGCTGATGCCTACCAATCAATATCAGTGCAAAAACAGCGCGCTATAACATTCTGGGCAATGCCTTGCTAAATAAATCTATGTAGACTACCTCTCTAGTAGCACGCTATAGCGTGAAATGGCATGCTAATAGCGTATTTGAAGGGCCACATTATTTTATCATAGCACGCTATTTTTTTCATTGGTCAAGATGCTTGTTACACCTAGCCCGGTCTGATGTCCCCATGTCACTGATTTGCCCTTTTAGGAAGTGCATGTCGGCTTTGCTTATGTTGCTTAGTTCGGGTCATAGGGAGACATAAGACTGGTTGCTTTGCTACTTCTGTGCGTGCGACTGGAACTGCGACATTGGTTCATCCGGCGGTTCTGTCATTGCGCTCTACTCTTTCTTTTTTGTTCCCGGTGTTGCGGCTTCTTCTTCAAAATCCCTCAGTCGTTGGTGATGAAGTGAGCCTCAAGATGGTGCTCTAGCTACTCTTTGAGTCTGTGCTCTTCCACTCCTATTACATCAATAAGATTGAGCAGAGTGTGGACGTTGTCCGCTTCTCCATGCTGGTCCTCAACTGTTTCAGCAAGGCCTTCAAGGTCACAAGTTCAACACCTTTTATTCATCGTTGCTGCTCTAAACAAGTGTAACGCCACCATGACAAAATGAATGATGGCGTGGCCTCGTGGGTGCTGATTTTGGTGGTGCAGGTACCATGATAGACGAGCTGAGGAACTTCTTGTAGTTCAACCTGCCAAACATGAAGGAGAGGAAGAAGACCAAGTTCAGTGTCGGCATCATGGAGCCCAAGATTGGGTTCCACATCACCGAGGCCATCAATATGTGCAGGAACTACTTCATCTCATGTGACTGCATTTTGATTAGTTCAATGACCATCCTTTGTTTTCTCTTTTGTTGTGATCCTTCTTTCAATTTTGGTTTGGGGATATGCAGGAGGAGAGCTCCTGTCATCCCAATTCATGACATTCGATATTGATGAGGTGCTTGGTCGGTGGGTTTTTGGCGCCGTTCGGAGTTATGGCTGTTACGATGGTGCACGAGTGCTACAGTTCATTCTTGCGTCGGGGAGCATGATGCCTTGTCTCTTTATTAGGGACGGTGTCTCATGATTTTGCCTATTGTTGTTGTTTCTCTGCATTTTTTGTTGGAGACCTTCGATTTCTTTGTTCCTCTATTGCCTAGGCCTTTGTTCTTGTGTATGTGGGTGGCCCATGTTCTGGCAATACAGGGAACATTGAAGCAACATTAAGATGGCCACTCCCCTTAAAAACAATGGCTACAACATTAGCTAAACACACAAAAACAAGAGCAATTACCAAAGAGATGCTCAGAGGCAAGCGACGTAGCAAAGCGTGCATATGCTTCTAGTGCTAAGATTAAAGACAAAAGTATCAAGATGTAGCCTTGACCAGACTTCATTTCTTCTTAGGATTCTTCTTGGCCTTCACAACATAGCTAGATGATCAGGGTCAATTTGGTTCATGCCCTCATTATAGTTTGCCTGGCCTGGAGCTTGCCTGGAATCTGCCTGGAGTGTGTTTGCTTAGTGACCCAGATATTTGCGTGGTGATAGTGAAGTCGCCTGGTATGCTACCTGGCGCCAGACTAAGGAAATCGGATGCCTGGGCTTCTATCCAACGGCAACATGATCCCACTAATAATATATTAATATAAGGACTCGTTTGGTAGCTAGGGATCCCCTAGGGATCTCGACCCATTCCCTGGGTGGAAACCCCTCACAGAAAATCTTACCCGAGCCAGATATCTGGACATTTGGACATTCAAACCCCCGAGGCTTTCTCGGGCCGATCCCAGTAATTTCCCTAGGATAGCATCCTCACCTCGCGACATCAAGAGGGAATTTCCTGTCTTGCTCGCCCACTACACTTCTCTCTCACCTATACCTAGCCATGAGATACCTGACCCGACCCGTCCCGGCTCGGTCTTGCCCATGGGCCAGGCCTGGGCCAACGTTTTGAGCCCGAAGGCCCTACACAAGGCCTGGCGGGCTTTTTCTTTGATGGGCCGGGCTTGGGCCTGAATTCTAGTTCCGACGGCTGACTCGGGCTAGGCCCAGGCATAGGTTTTTTGTTTCGGGCTATGTTAGGCCCGACCCAACGGATGGCCACGTATAGTCTAACCCATTCCCACCAGGTCACCACCTCCCACTCCTGCCACCACGTACTGCTCCAGGTGTTGCCTCTCCTCCTTGACTGGTACTATTATAATCTCTCCAAAGGGTCATGTAAGTTTTCCACAGGATTTTAGTTTTACCTAGAATATTCTACCCTAGCCATCTTTTCCTTGGAAATATCCACCTTAGCGTCCGAATAAGGCCTAAGAGCATCTACAACCGGACTTGGGAAATCTGACCCCCTATACGTCCGCGGACGCGTCCAGACGGGCCTTCATATTTCCCTCCTGGCATCCACATATCTCAAATTCGGACTCTCGAATTCATGAAAATCCATGCACGTAAATAAAAAATGTTGGTACGGAGCATAGATAGTGCTTACATAAAATTTGTTTTAAGTGCAGAACTCAAGCATTAGCTCATTGGTTTTCATCGTGGGTTCACATGTGCTCCACAAGATCGTTGAGTAGCTGCGTGTGCAACCGATGATCTCGAAGATTCTGATGCATCTACAGAAAGTTCATAAGCCGAGCCGCATCTTGATCTTCTAGGATTTCAACTTGTTCTCCTGGTGCTTCAGAATCATTGGTTTGGACTACACCATCACCCTCATTCTCGACAATCATATTGTGCAGAATAACTCAACACGTCATCAGTTGCGAAAAAGTTTCTGATTCCCACATCATTGCAGCACTTCGCACAATTCCCCAACGAGCTTGAAGCACACCAAATGCCCTCTCCACATCCTTCCTAGCCGCTTCCTGCATTGTTGCAAAGTGGTTCTGTTTATTGCCATGCGGTTCGGATATGGTCTTCATAAATGCCGCCCACCGAGGATAGATACCATCAGCAAGATATTATCCCATGTTGTAGTCTCGGCCATGACTCTGTAGTTGCACGGCGGTGATTCCCCATTGCAAAGCCTCCTGAACACGAGAGATCGTTAAAGCACGTTGATATTGTTGGGAGAACCCGACATTCCAAAGAAAGCATGCCAAATCCAGAAGTCATGTGATGACACCGCTTCTAGTATGATGGTGGCTTCTCTGGTGTGACCTTGATACATTGTCCGCAAACCTTTGGGGCAGTTCTTCCATTGCCAATGCATGCAATCAATTGATTCGATCATTCCTAGAAACCTTCTTGCCTCTTCAATAGGCAACAACTTCTCCCCATCCTGCGCATTTGGTTCTCAGAGATACCCAGGTCCAAACACCTTCACCACGATGCGGGCAAACTTGACAGTAGTCTTCAAGCACGTGCTCTCCCCCATCCCGACCATCTCACCAACGGCATCTACAGCAGTACCAAGTGCAAGCATCCTTAGAGCAGCCGTGCATTTCTGCTTGCAGAGAAAGAGAGTTATCCACATCAATTCCTTGTGAGCTTGAAGTAGTCGTCGTGTGCCTCCACTCCCTCCACAATGCGCAAAAACAATGGTTTCCGCAAGCGAAAACAGCAACGAGACAATGGATCATCCGAGAAAATAGGATTGGGAGCAAAGTAGTCCCTGTGCAGTAGCTTTGCTCCGGGCACCCTATCCCGGTTTGATCACTCTTCTCCCTTTGATTGAGCCCTTGAAGTTGAGAATATGCTCCACTTGTCGGTCCATTTCCTCTTGCATGCTCATGAGCATGATCATGTCCACTTCTTCGTCTGAATCCGAGAAATCGAAGAACTCACTTTGAATCAAGCTCCGACTGTTCATACTCCTCGTCTGACGAATCATTGGAATCCATCGTTTTCCCTAATAAAATCACAAAAAATCCGGTTGGGCAATGTGCCAAACACATCAAGCGCAAGGCGGAGTGAGAGAGTTGCCGGACGTACCGCAGTGGCGTCCGAGCCGGTGACGACACCTCGCACGACGAGGACGAGAGAGAGGACTGCTCTGCCGGAGCTGGCGGCGCAGAGGCTAGGAACGGTTGCGGAGCGCGCGCGGCGGCGGAGCTGCGACATGGACGACAGGGAGGAGGAAGAAGAGAGGAGATAACAAATGGATCCGACAGGTCTTAGGGGTGCATTTGGTGCAATTTACGATGGGGTCGGGTTGTCAGATCCGATGTGGCTGGGTGTGCCCGGGCGCCCCTTTATATGCCCCATATTTAGGCTGGGTATGAGGGTGCCGGTCAGCACGGGTATTTGAGGCCCATTTGAGGGGGAGGGGGGCAGCCCGCCTAGACGTATAAGACGGGTTTAAGACGCCTGACTGTTTAAAGCACTTTCCCCACCACTCACTTTTCCCCTTCGTTCACTCACGACCTGCTCTCTCTCTCTCACTTGTTCTTGTGGAAAGGAGAAGAAATTGCTTGGAAAACTAATTTATTGGCTTTGATTCATCTTTTCCCCAACAATCTTTCTTGTTCCTTGAGATCTGGTGAAATCCTGAAGGTGAGAACGCCATCTGTACCCTTCTCTATTTCTGAACGAAATCCTGAATGTGTGCCGCGATTTGTTGCTCCCTTCTCTAGTTCTTTCTTGTTGTGATTGTAATTAATCCTGTCGCTCCTTCTGGCCTGAGACATGACCAAATACATCATCCATTGACAAGCAACATTTATTTTTTGATCCTCCACTTCCAGCCCTAAAAAACAGCATGCAAGAGAGGCTAAATTGAATCCATTTGTTTGATTTGGTGAGAATTGTATAGTTACCTCGTGCTCCTATATATCCGCAACGTCATTTGGTTTTGCTTCTTGAGATTCTCAACGTCTTTCAGTCAACAGCATCTTTTTGGCCAGCAGCACGTCAGGCTCCTCGCCGTATTTTCTGTTGCAGCCCACGCTGGTCGTTGGGCATCCTGAAATCTCGACCTGCCTGTCAACCTTCAGCCATGACATCTGTACATAAATGCACGTTAGTGCAGAGTGCGAGCATCATCGAGTTGCCTCGCAGAAACAGAGCTCCCATGCTCGAGTTGTTGCCAGGCGAACTGCAGAGTAGTGATCATCGGCGATATGACGTCGGCAGCAGGAGATGGGACGAGGAGGAGGAAGACGGCGTGCGTCACCGGCGGCAGCGGGTACATCGCGTCGGCGCTCGTCAAGATGCTGCTGGAGAAGGGGTACACCGTCAAGACCACCGTCAGAAACCCCGGTAATGTAGTTAGATCATCTTTTATCTACCTCCGGTGGCGGGAGACTGATTGAAACTGATGGTATGCGCGTCGTGGCGTTTTGGATTCGAAGATGAAGCGGAGAAGAACGCGCATCTCAAGGCCTTGGCGGCGCTCGGCCCATTGGAGGTCTTCCGGGCCGATCTGATTGAAGAGGGCAGCTTCGACCGCGCCGTTGCCGGCTGCGACTACGCCTTCCTCGTCGCCGCTCCGGTGAACCTCGAAGCAGAGAACCCTGAGGTAAAACGTCAAGCACCAAACTCACTTTCAGTTGTGTTAATCAGTCCTCCAGTACACGCATTCTTCAGGCTTATAATTCATCCGGTGACGGCAGAAAGACGTGATCGAGCCGGCCGTCTACGGAACCCTGAACGTGATGAGGTCGTGCATGAGAGCGGGGACGGTGAAGCGCGTGGTCCTCACATCGTCGGCGGCGGCGGTGTCCAGCCGGCCGCTGGAAGGCGATGGCCATGTCCTTGACGAGGAATCCTGGTCCGACCTCGAGTTCCTCAGATCGACAAAGACCGGTCCTTGGGTACACATATGTGCACAATCATTGTTTCAATCATTTCAGTGAAAAATGAAACTATGTTACTCATCACCGTGCTCGAGTGCCATATCGCAGGCGTACCCTGTCTCGAAGGTGCTTCTGGAGAAGGCCGCGTGCGCGTTCGCGGAGGAGAACGGCATCAGCCTCGTCACCGTGTGCCCCGTCGTCGTCGGCGAGGCGCCGGCGGCGGATGTCCTCACCAGCGTCGGCCACGTCCTCTCTCTGCTATCCGGTGAGGCCTGAAACGAATCAAGACATACCAGCAGACACACTCTGTCCGACCGATTACTTGAACATGACGTGCGTGCGATGGTATTAGGCGATGATGCGAGAGTCGGCATCCTGGAACACATTCAGAGGGCGTCGGGCTCGATCCCGATGGTCCACATCGACGACCTCTGCCGCGCCGAGCTGTTCGTCGCCGAGGAGGAGGCCGCGTCGGGGCGCTACATCGTCTCCAGCATCAACACCACTGCCGTGGGGCTAGCCCGGTTCTTGGCCGCAAAGTACCCGCAGTACAACGTCGATACAGATCGGTACGCGCGAATGTCTTGACTCGTCCCTTCTGGTCATGGCGAGTTCCAAAGCTCGTGCACTCAAATGTTTGTTTGTTTGTTTGCCTTCAGGTTCGGCGATCTCCCCGAGAAGCCGAGAGTCTGCGTTTCATCGGCGAAGCTCGTCAAGGAAGGGTTCGAGTACAAGTACAAGAACCTGGACGAGATATACGACAACGTCGTCGAGTACGGAAGGGCCTTGGGAATCCTTCCGTACTAGCATGGTGGATCTTACTAGAATCAAACGATGCGCTTGCAAGCAAAATAAGCAGTCTCCTAAAGTACACAAATGATGAAATGTGGGTGTTTAGTTTATACGGAAAAGGGATTTACTGTATAAGATTGTATGAAAAGTACCGCCTTTTTCGCAAAATAAATGTACCGCCTAAAATACACATATTTCTTTGGCTTCTTTCTCATAATAAGTTGCTGAGTAGAGACAAGACAAGCTGATCAAGAGGCAGCAGCTTGATGATTTTTCATGCCTGTCCGTAGTGAGGCGGAATCTTGCTCTCATGTATTCTTTGATGGGAAAATATCATACGGAAACCAACATTCGATAAAAACCAGTGAAAATCATGAGAAAAAGATGTTTTGAAGTTTGAAAAAAATCTGAAAAAAATATGGGATGTTAAGAGAATGACGTTTATTGCTACACAAAATTTCAAGTTGAAACATATTATAAGATGTTAGCTATGAAAAAGACAAATTCAGCCCTGAATAGTGACATCACACATCTCGTAATGTGTTTCAACTTGAAATTTTGCGTGGCGATAAAACATCACCCTCTTAGCATCTTGTATTTCTTTCAAAAAAATTCAAAACTTTCAAATATGGTTTTCATGAAGTTTTCATTGAATATTGGTTTCCGTATGATATTCTTCCTTTTTTGATTGTGTTGTAGCAGTAGAGATTTGAAAGATTGCTCTTGCTAGCACCTATGAAGGTGTAGCTAGGTCGTGGGCTGGTAACTAAAAGAATCAAACTATTAATCTTGTCCACATCGCAACCCTCTAGGCTATCTGCACATGTAGGAATGATCTGTGTTTCTACAATAGCACTTGGATTGGCTTATAGGTGACCTCGACGAACATTGCAAAATCATGTTCTCAATGGAAGACCATGAGCTCGAGAAGAGCAAGAGAGAACGAGTGGAGTACATCACTGCATCTCTGTGGGTGGTTGCCAGAAGCTCCCCTCTACTGATGTGGCCAAAGCCACGTTTACGAAGAAGGAACTATGGCTAAAATACCCTCTGAATCTACTGGGCTGACGAGGTCGACCCATGTGTGTGGTAGAAGCTTGCTGAAGATGGCCTGATGCTTAAAAAGTGTTGTCCTTTCCCTCTCCAAATGACCTCCTTTTAAAGAAACGAGGTAGGCTTCTGCATAAACGTGATGCACAAAACCCAAAATAGAGTATAGAGCAAAGGCAACGGTGGCAAAAACATTACAAGATATGAAAAAACACCTACAAGCCAACTTCTTCTGCAACAATGCCTTCAGAGGGGATACACTTCCTTGTGCCATCTTTGCCCCATCGAACCGGAGATGACATGAATAATGATTGTCATGTTAGTTGCCGAGACCAGCCAATGAAGATCAACAAAATAACCAATAGATACCGCCTTTAACAAGGATGATGTCGTAAATTCGTCGCTACTGAACCCGGCCAATAAAGGTGAGAAAAAGAGTTTTCATCCCGGACATGAAGTGATGTTCTAATCAGCATCTTAATGACATAGCATTCGATAGTCGCATCCGCCAATACTCCATGCCAGAGGCAAAAGACACTAACGAAACGGTGGGACCACTTCTCCTTTACTCACTCCTTTTGCTTAACTCTCTCTTTTTTTCATCGTCCCCCCCCCCCCATAAAGATCCCGCCCCTTGTTCTCTCAGGGTGCGTACAACCGGGTGCCTGAGACTCACCTGGTAGCTCTGTAGAGCCACCTATTCTCAGATATTGATGCTTAGACTCCATAGTGGTTTCGGGATTTCACGCGGTTTCTTTTTACACAAGTCAGGAATAAACCTCTCTAAAAAAGAGTCAAGAATAAAAAAAGTTGTGCCAAGTTGCACCAATCACTTTTCAAAAAGGTATAGATATGCCATCTTAAAAAACCAAACACAAGTGTACAACTAGACTTTCAAGAAATATGCCGCTAGATTTGGTTAGCATATGAATACATATACAGACATGACTTCATGTTGAATTGATAAACTTTTTAAGTATGTACAACCAAACCCAAGATAGACATAAAAATAGGGGGGATCACAATCCATTAATCAAAAGGACATAGAAATAAAACAAAAAATAGGCATTGATATGATTGAGTAAGAGAGGCAGAGACATTAACTGATAAAAAAACAAAATATATAAAAATTAAAGTATCTAAACAGAATAGAACATAAAAATGAAGAAGTGGCACCGGGCCCTCCCCCATCTTTCTCTTTCCTCCACCTCCTGAGTATTATGCCCTCCCAACTACGAACGCCACCAATCCGGTACAAGGCGTGCACGGTGGCGATGCAAACATGCACAATTGCGTCAACATGGTTCCCGGTTTCATGCCATGGAATCAAAGGGGCGCACGAGCGATGTCGGGAGAGGGTGTCAGCGACATGGCGGAGGGACAATGGGAAAGCGACTTGGTCTCCGAACAGCCGTCCATGCCAAGTCGAGGTGGTGGTGTTATGTTCCTACTGGTCGTTGGGTTCCGAGACATCCAATGAGTGTCGACGTCCAACAAGCAGTGGCGTGGCTTCTTTAGAACATCCACGATGTAGTGTTTTCCCGCATCTAAGGTCTAAGATGTTGCCCCTATACACTGAAAACTTTATTTCAACTACCTGCAAGATAGGTGTCACACTTAGTGTTAGAGGCTACCTCCAACGAATAATTGACCAATAAACAAACCAAATGGCCCAACTCAGATTTGCATCATGCCCTGCATTTCCTATTCTGTAGTATGTCGATAATATCCTAATCATAATGCAAGCCCTCCCTACTCAGCTATAACTTAATGACTCTTGGATCTTTTTTATAAAGCTTATGGCTTGAATGTAGATTTTCAGAAGTCTAACTTGTTGCCTATCAATAACCCAAAGGAAGATATCCAAAGCTTTTGCCACATCCTGCAATGCCAAGTTAGCGCTTTCCCCTTCACTTACCTAGGTGTACTTCTTAGCTACACTAAGCCCAACATGGAGTTCTTCATGTGCACAATTGAGAGGATACAAAAAAGATTGAATGCTTGCTCTCAACTTTTGAGTTATGATCGCAGGCTTCTGGTTGTTAATGCAATGCTTTCTTGCCTACCAAATTTTTTAACGAGCTCTCTACTACTTTACAAAGGTATAATAGAGCAAGTAGACAAATATAGAAGGCATTGCTTTTGGAGAGGCAGAGATTTGGAAAATAAATACCCCCCTCTTATTTCTTGGGAACTAGTGTGCAGACCAAAGGATGAAGGTGGCTTAGGAGTGCTCGACCTCCACACCCAAAACATTTGTCTCCTGCTCAAGATGGTGCTCAAATTTATGAATCACTATGACCTTTCTTGGATTCATCTTATCTGTAAATTCTATTACCCTCATGGTTTTACATCCTTAATGACAATAAACTGCTCCTTTCGGCGGAGAAACTTCTTAAAGCTCCTTACCAGGTACAAAGAAAATGCAATATACTTGGTAGAGAATGACAAAACAATGAACTTTTGAAGTGATAATTGGGATGACACCACAAAGCAACAACTTTGGCCACATTTGTTTTCTTTCTCTAAAAATCAACAAATCTCATTGCAGTCCATTTGTCACATGGAAGACATTGCAGATCATTTCCATTTACCTTTGTCAGAGGAAGCTTTTGCTCAATTCCAAGATTTGTCAAATTTTCTACATCACCTCTCCTTAGTCCATGAAGCCAATCAAATGCAGATTCGTCCTGGTGCTGCAGACTCCAAGTGTCCCAAGCATAGAAAATCCCGACAGGTCACCAGGAAGTCACCCCTACTCTAAAATGGACTTGGAAAACTTTTTGCCAGCACAAACACAAGATATTGTTTTGGTTGCTACTCCATAATCGTCTAAACACAAGAGCCATGTCGCAAAGGAAATAAAAAATCATTTCTGACTATACTTGTGCCTTATGTGGTCCCCAGATACTGGAAACTAGGGATCACCATTTCATTCATTGTCCTTTTTCTAGAGTATGCTGGAGTTATCTCTGTCCTATATGGACTCCTAATTTCACGGTATTCAACAAGAGATCAGCAACCTTAGAGACCACATTGGAGTTCCATTCTCCTTGGGCATTATTTTCAAAGGAATACCTCATAGCATCTACTCCTAGAGGAAGACTTTTAAAGAAGAGCTACACTGACTTACTTAAAGAGCAACTAGGAAGGACTATGTGAGTAAGCTTGGGTTAAGCTATTAGATAGTTGCTCTGCTTATACCTACTTGTTGTATTTGTCTTTGTTTTTCCCTTGTCTGTTTTCTCTTACCTAGGTCTTGATTTTGTATAACCCTTTTTTTCTTTTTTGGTTTAGACTCATTTGTACCATTTATTTGAAAATCTATAAAATATGCAGAAGAGTCCAGTTGTTTCACTCAGAAAATATGTATGTAAAGGACACGGGAGAGGAGCGGTTAGTTGGATTATTGTGCAGTTTTTTTATATTTTCACTGGGGTCCACCCAGGAGGCCCATTAGAGTATCTACACACTTCGGGATTTTTCTCAAAACTAGATGCAAGCATATGGGGCCCACCTTAGAGCCTGGGGTGCCTCCATACACGACTGATGCTCTTAGCAGTGTAGAGGCAGTTGCGGTGCCGCCATCATCCAACTAGCTTTGTCATGGTTCCTAAATTTTTGATCACCCATGGGTGGGTTGAAATCATCACTTGTGTCCACCAGTGATGAGGCATTACTCATGACGCAAAACCCGTCACTGGTTGAGGCTTGGGCCCGTCACTCATATAGGTTTCTTTTTTTGCGAAAGAATTCTTTCATTACTCAAGTATCAGAGAATACAATTCGTCCAACAAGTACCAAAACATCTTCTGGACCAGTGCCTAGCCAAACCAAAGTTCGGCGTTGCAACCTACCAAAATTTTCCCAAGGCATGACTAACCCTATTACAGCTCCGATGAATATGAGTAATGCAAGAATTCCTTTCTCCCAAACTACTAACGATCTCCCTGATAATGAAAGCATATTTAGATTTGTTGCTATTCCCTGTCTTAATCATATTGACAGCCTCTAAACAATCAGATTCCACATCTATCGGTAAGGTGCTCCACTGAAGGGCCAAAGAAATTCCCTCCCTTATTGCAAGTAGCTCTGCCTCCAGCACATCATCACATGCATAGAGAAATCTGCAAGCACTGAAAAAAAAATCTCCTTCTTGATCCCTTAGGATCATTCGGGCTCCCGCCGTAGAGCCCAGGACCGAGGCATCCGTGTTGAGTTTGACTCTGCCCACTGCTGGAGCGGACCAAGAACCACCCACTTCATCAACTTTGTATATGTCCTGATCGGGAATCTGAAGACATGCAGCTGGCATTTTTCCTTTCACTAAAGCATCACTTGAGCATATGTGAATAGAGTTTAAAGATGACAGATAGCTGGACAGGAAGCGCACCGAAACATCCATGGGCGGTGGCTATTTTGCATGCACAATTTCGTTACACACATACCAGATTCGCCAGAATAGCATCATGATCCTAGCTCTCTCCTCTTCATGCAGTTTTGACAGGAGATGAAGAAACCAATCACTGAAGGAAATATGCCCTAGAGGCAATAATAAAGTTATTATTTATTTCCTTATATCATGATAAATGTTTATTATTCATGCTAGAATTGTATTAACCGGAAACATAATACATGTGTGAATACATAGACAAACTTAGTGTCACTAGTATGCCTCTACTTGACTAGCTCGTTAATCAAAGATGGTTATGTTTCCTAACCATGAACAAAGTGTTGTTATTTGATTAACGAGGTCACATCATTAGTTGAATGATCTGATTGACATGACCCATTCCATTAGCTTAGCACCCGATCAATTAGTATGTTGCTATTGCTTTCTTCATGACTTATACATGTTCCTATGACTATGAGATTATGCAACTCCCGTTTACCGGAGGAACACTTTGTGTGCTACCAAACGTCACAACGTAACTGGGTGATTATAAAGGAGCTCTACAGGTGTCTCCAAAGGTAGATGTTGGGTTGGCGTATTTCGAGATTAGGATTTGTCACTCCGATTGTCAGAGAGGTATCTCTGGGCCCTCTCGGTAATGCACATCACATAAGCCTTGCAAGCATTGCAGCCAATGAGTTAGTTGCGAGATGATGTATTACGGAACGAGTAAAGAGACTTGCTGGTAACGAGATTGAACTAGGTATTGGATACCGACGATCGAATCTCGGGCAAGTAACATACCGATGACAAAGGGAACAACGTATGTTGTTATGCGGTCTGACCGATAAAGATCTTCGTAGAATATGTGGGAGCCAATATGGGCATCCAGGTCCTGCTATTGGTTATTGACCGGAGATGTGTCTCAGTCATGTCTGCATTATTCTCGAACCGTAGGGTCCGCACGCTTAACGTTACGATGATAGTTATTATGAGTTTATGCATTTTGATGTACCGAAGTTAGTTCGGAGTCCCGGATGTGATCACAGACATGACGAGGAGTCTCGAAATGGTCGAGACATAAAGATTGATATATTGGAAGCCTATGTTTGGATATCGGAAGTGTTCCGGGTGAAATCGGGATTTTACCGGAGTACCGGGAGGTTACCGGAACCCCCCGGGAGCTATATGGGCCTTAGTGGGCTTTATTGGAAAGGAGAAAGGGGCAGCCCAAGGTGGGCCGCGTGCCTCCCCCCTCCCCTAGTCCTATTAGGACTAGGAGAGGTGGCCGGCCCCCTCTCTCTCTTTCCCCCCTCAAGGAATCCTATTCCATCTAGGATTGGGGGGGGGGGGATCCTACTCCCAGAGGGAGTAGGACTCCCTTGGCGCAACCTCCATGGCCGGCCGCCCCCTCCCCCTTGGCTCCTTTATATACGGAGGCAGGGGGAACCCTAGGACACACAAGTTGATCATTGAGATCGTTCCTTAGCCGTGTGCGGTGCCCCCTGCCACCATATTCCACCTCGATCATATTGTAGCGGTGCTTAGGCGAAGCCCTGCGACGGTAGAACATCAAGATCGTCACCACACCATCGTGCTGACGGAACTCCTCCCCGACGCTTTGCTGGATCGGAGCCCGGGGATCGTCATCGAGCTGTACGTGTGCTAAGAACTCGGAGGTACCGAAGTAACGGTGCTTGGATCGGTCGGATCGGGAAGACGTACGACTACTTCCTCTACGTTGTGTCAACGCTTCCGCAGTCGGTCTGCGTGGGTACGTAGACAACACTCTCCCCTCTCGTTGTTGTGCATCACCATGATCTTGCGTGTGCGTAGGATTTTTTTTGAAATTACTACGTTCCCCAACAGTGGCATCCGAGCCTAGGTTTTATGGTTTGATGTTATATGGACGAGTAGAACACAAGTGAGTTGTGGGCGATATAAGTCATACTGCCTACCAGCATGTCATACTTTGGTTCGGCAGTATTGTTGGACAAGACGACCCGGACCAACATTACGCGTACGCTTACGCAAGACCGGTTCCCCCAACGTGCTTTGCACATAGGTGGCTTGCGGGCGACTGTCTCTCCAACTTTAGTTGAACCGATTGTGGCTACGCCCGGTCATTGCGAAGGTTAAAACTGAGTCTATTTGACAAACTATCGTTGTGGTTTTGATGTGTAGGTGAGATTGGTTCTTGCTTAAGCCCGTAGCAGCCAGGTAAAACTTGCAACAACAAAGTAGAGGACGTCTAACTTGTTTTTGCAGGGCATGTTGTGATGTGATATGGTCAAGGCATGATGATGAAATTTATTGTATGAGATGATCATGTTTTGTAACCGAGTTATCGGCAACTGGCAGGAGCCATATGGTTGTCGTTTTATTGTATGCAATGCAATCGCGATGTAATGCTTTACTTTATCACTAAGCGGTAGCGATAGTCGTGGAAGCATAAGATTGGCGAGACGACAACGATGCTACGATGGAGATCAAGGTGTCGCGCCGATGACAATGGTGATCATGACGGTGCTTCAGAGATGGAGATCACAAGCACAAGATGATGATGGCCATATCATATCACTTATATTGATTGCATGTGATGTTTATCTTTTTTATGCATCTTATCTTGCTTTGATTGACGGTAGCATTATAAGATGATCTCTCACTAAATTATCAAGAAGTCTTCTCCCTGAGTATGCACCGTTGCCAAAGTTCGTCGTGCCCAGACACCACGTGATGATCGGGTGTGATAAGCTCTACGTCCATCTACAACGGGTGCAAGCCAGTTTTTGCACACGCAGAATACTCAGGTTAAAGTTGATGAGCCTAGCATATGCAGATATGGCCTCGGAACACGGAGACCGAAAGGTCGAGCGTGAATCATATAGTAGATATGATCAACATAACGATGTTCACCATTGAAAACTACTCCATCTCACGTGATGATCGGTTATGGTTTAGTTGATTTGGATCACGTGATCATTTAGAGGATTAGAGGGATGTCCATCTAAGTGGGAGTTCTTAAGTAATTTGATTAATTGAACTTAAACTTATCATGAACTAAGTACCTGATAGTATCTTGCTTGTTTATGTTGATTGTAGATAGATGGCTCGTGCTGTTGTTTCGTTGAATTTTAATGCATTCCTTGAGAATGCAAAGTTGAAAGATGATGGTAGCAATTACACGGACTGGATCCGTAACTTGAGGATTATCCTCATTGCTGCTCAGAAGAATTACGTCCTGGAAGCACCGCTGGGTGCCAGGCCTGCTGCTGGAGCAACACCAGATGTTATGAACATCTGGCAGAGCAAAGCTGATGACTACTCGATAGTTCAGTGTGCCATGCTTTACGGCTTAGAATCGGGACTTCAACAACGTTTTGAACGTCATGGAGCATATGAGATGTTCCAGGAGTTGAAGTTAATATTTCAAGCAAATGCCCGGATTGAGAGATATGAAGTCTCCAATAAGTTCTATAGCTGCAAGATGGAGGAGAACAGTTTTGTCAGTGAGCATATACTCAAAATGTCTGGGTATAATAATCACTTGATTCAGATGGGAGTTAATCTTCCAGATGATTGCGTCATTGACAGAATTCTCCAATCACTTCCACCAAGCTACAAGAGCTTCGATGAACTATAATATGCAAGGGATGAACAAGACTATTCCCGAGCTCTTCGCAATGCTGAAAGCTGTGGAGGTAGAAATCAAGAAGGAGCATCAAGTGTTGATGGTTAACAAGACCACTAGTTTCAAGAAAAAGGGCAAACGGAAGAAGAAGGGGAACTTCAAGAAGAACGACAAGCAAGTTGCTGCTCAGGAGAAGAAACCCAAGTCTGGACCTAAGCCTGAAACTGAGTGCTTCTACTGCAAGCAGACTGGTCACTAGAAGCGGAACTGCCCCAAGTATTTGGCGGATAAGAAGGATGGCAAGGTGAACAAAGGTATATGTGATATACATGTTATTGATGTGTACCTTACTAGAGCTCGCAGTAGCACCTGGGTATTTGATACTGGTTCTGTTGCTAATATTTGCAACTCGAAACAGTGACTACGGATTAAGCGAACACTGGCAAAGGACGAGGTGACGATGCACGTGGGAAACAGTTCCAAAGTCGATGTGATCGCGGTCGGCACGCTACCTCTACATCTACCTTCGGGATTAATATTAGACCTAAATAATTGTTATTTGGTGTCAGCATTGAGCATGAACATTATATCTGGATCTTGTTTGATGCGAGATGGTTATTCATTTAAATCAGAGAATAATGGTTGTTCTATTTATATGAGTAATATCTTTTATGGTCATGCACCTTTGAAGAGTGGTCTATTTTTGATGAATCTCGATAGTAGTAACACACATATTCATAATGTTGAAGCCAAAAGATGCAGAGTTGATAATGATAGTGCAACTCATTTGTGGCACTACCGTTTAGGTCATATCGGTATAAAGCGCATGAAGAAACTCCATACTGATGGACTTTTGGAACCACTTGATTATGAATCACTTGGTACTTGCGAACCATGTCTCATGGGCAAGATGACTAAAACACCGTTCTTCGGTACTATCGAGAGAGCAACAGATTTGTTGGAGATCATACATACAGATGTATGTAGTCCGATGAATATTGAGGCTCGTGGCAGATATCGTTATTTTCTCACCTTCACAGATGACTTAAGCAGATATGGGTATATCTACTTAATGAAACATAGGTCTGAAACATTTGAAAAGTTCAAAGAATTTCAGAGTGAAGTTGAAAATCATCGTGACAAGAAAATAAAGTTTCTACGATCCGATCGTGGAGGAGAATATTTGAGTTACGAGTTTGGTGTACATTTGAAAAATTGTGGAATAGTTTCGCAACTCACGCCACCCGGAACACCACAGCGTAATGGTGTGTCTGAACGTCGTAATCGTACTTTACTAGATATGGTGCGATCTATGATGTGTCTTACTGATTTACCGCTATCGTTTTGGGGTTATGCTTTAGAGACGGCCGCATTCACGTTAAATAGGGCACCATCAAAATCCATTGAGACGACGCCTTATGAACTATGGTTTGGCAAGAAACCAAAGTTGTCATTTCTTAAAGTTTGGGGCTGCGATGCTTATGTGAAAAAGCTTCAACCTGATAAGCTCGAACCCAAATCAGAGAAATGTGTCTTCATAGGATACCCAAAGGAGACTGTTGGGTAAACCTTCTATCACAGATCCGAAGGCAATACATTCGTTGCTAAGAATGGATCCTTTCTAGAGAAGGAGTTTCTCTCGAAAGAAGTGAGTGGAAGGAAAGTAGAACTTGACGAGGTAACTGTACCTGCTCCCTCATTGGAAAGTAGTACGTCACATAAAACTGTTTCTGCGACACCTATACCAATTAGTGAGGAAGCTAATGATGATGATCATGAAACTTCAGGACAAGATACTACTGAACCTCGTAGATCAACCAGAGTGAGACCCGCGCCATAGTGGTACGGTAATCCAGTTCTGGAAATTATGCTACTAGATCATGATGAACCTATGAACTATGAAGAAGCGATGGTGAGCCCAGATTCTGCAAAATGGCTTGAAGCCATGAAATCTGAGATGGGATCCATGTATGAGAACAAAGTATGGACTTTGGTTGACTTTCCCGATGATCGGCAAGCAATTGAGAATAAATGGATCTTCAAGAAGAAGCCTGACGCTGACGGTAATGTTACTGTCTACAAAGCTCGACTTGTCGCAAAAGGTTTTTGACAAGTTCAAGGGGTTGACTACGATGAGACCTTCTCACCCGTAGCGATGCTTAAGTCTGTCCTAATCATGTTAGCGATTGCCGCATTTTATGATTATGAAATTTGGCAGATGGATGTCAAAACTGCATTCCTGAATGGATTTCTGGAAGAAGAGTTGTATATGATGCAACCGGAAGGTTTTGTCGATCCAAAGGGAGCTAACAAAGTGTGCAAGCTCCAGTGATCCATTTATGGACTGGTGCAAGCCTCTCGGAGTTGGAATAAACGCTTTGATAGTGTGATCAAAGCATTTGGTTTTATACAGACTTTCGGTGAAGCCTGTATTTACAAGAAAGTGAGTGGGAGCTCTGTAGCATTTCTGATATTATATGTGGATGACATATTACTGATTGGAAATGATATAGAATTTTTGGATAGCATAAAGGGATACTTGAATAAGAGTTTTTCAATGAAAGACCTTGGTGAAGCTGCTTACATATTAGGCATAAAGATCTATGGAGATAGATCAAGACGCTTAATTGGACTTTCACAAAGCACATACCTTGACAAGATTTTGAAGTTCAAAATGGATCAAGCAAAGAAAGGGTTCTTGCCTGTGTTACAAGGTGTGAAGTTGAGTCAGACTCAATGCCCGACCACTGCAGAAGATAGAGAGAAAATGAAAGATGTTCCCTATGCTTCAGCCATAGGCTCTATCATGTATGCAATGCTGTGTACCAGACCTGATGTATGCCTTGCTATAAGCTTAGCAGGGAGGTACCAAAGTAATCCAGGAGTGGATCACTGGACAGCGGTCAAGAACATCCTGAAATACCTGAAAAGGACTAAGGACATGTTTCTCGTATATGGAGGTGACAAAGAGCTCACCATAAGAGGTTACGTTGATGCAAGCTTTGACACTGATCCGGACGATTCTAAATCGCAAACCGGATATGTGTTTACATTAAACAGTGGAGCTGTCAGTTGGTGCAGTTCTAAACAAAGCGTCGTAGCGGGATCTACATGTGAAGCGGAATACATAGCTGCTTCGGAAGCAGCGAACGAAGGAGTCTGGATGAAGGAGTTCATATCCAATCTAGGTGTCATACCTAGTGCATCGGGTCCAATGAAAAGCTTTTGTGACAATACTGGTGCAATTGCCTTGGCAAAGGAATCCAGATTTCACAAGAGGACCAAACACATCAAGAGACGCTTCAATTCCATCCGGGATCTAGTCCAGGTGGGAGACATAGAGATTTGCAAGATACATACGGATCTCAATGTTGCAGACCCGTTGACTAAGCCTCTTCCACGAGCAATACATGATCAGCACCAAGACTCCATGGGTGTTAGAATCATTATAGTGTAATCTAGATTATTGACTCTAGTGCAAGTGGAAGACTGAAGGAAATATGCCCTAGAGGCAAGAATAAAGTTATTATTTATTTCCTTATATCATGATAAATGTTTATTATTCATGATAGAATTGTATTAACCGGAAACATAATACATGTGTGAATACATAGACAAACTTAGTGTCACTAGTATGCCTCTACTTGACTAGCTCGTTAATCAAAGATGGTTATGTTTCCTAACCATGAACAAAGTGTTGTTATTTGATTAACGAGGTCACATCATTAGTTGAATGATCTGATTGACATGACCCATTCCATTAGCTTAGCACCCGATCGTTTAGTATGTTGCTATTGCTTTCTTCATGACTTATACATGTTCCTATGACTATGAGATTATGCAACTCCCATTTACCGGAGGAACACTTTGTGTGCTACCAAACGTCACAACGTAACTGGGTGATTATAAAGGAGCTCTACAGGTGTCTCCAAAGGTAGATGTTGGGTTGGCGTATTTCGAGATTAGGATTTGTCACTCCGATTGTCGGAGAGGTATCTCTGGGCCCTCTCGGTAATGCACATCACATAAGCCTTGCAAGCATTGCAGCCAATGAGTTAGTTGCGAGATGATGTATTACGGAACGAGTAAAGAGACTTGCCGGTAACGAGATTGAACTAGGTATTGGATACCGACGATCGAATCTCGCGCAAGTAACATACCGATGACAAAGGGAACAACGTATGTTGTTATGCGGTCTGACCGATAAAGATCTTCGTAGAATATGTGGGAGCCAATATGGGCATCCAGGTCCCGCTATTGGTTATTGACCGGAGATGTTTCTCGGTTATGTCTGCATTATTCTCGAACCGTAGGGTCCGCACGCTTAACGTTACGATGACAGTTATTATGAGTTTATGCATTTTGATGTACCGAAGTTAGTTCGGAGTCCCGGATGTGATCACGGACATGACGAGGAGTCTCGAAATGGTCGAGACATAAAGATTGATATATTGGAAGCCTATGTTTGGATATCGGAAGTGTTCCGGGTGAAATCGGGATTTTACCGGAGTACCGGGAGGTTACCGGAACCCCCCGGAAGCTATATGAGCCTTAGTGGGCTTTAGTGGAAAGGAGAAAGGGGCAGCCCATGGTGGGCCGCGCGCCTGCCCCTCCCCTAGTCCTATTAGGACTAGGAGAGGTGGCCGGCCCCCCTCTCTCTTTCCCCCCTCAAGGAATCCTATTCCAACTAGGATTGGGGGGGGGGGGGGGATCCTACTCCCAGAGGGAGTAGGACTCCCTTGGCGCGCCCTCCATGGCCGGCCGCCCCCTCCCCCTTGGCTCCTTTATATACGGAGGCAGGGGGCACCCTAGGACACACAAGTTGATCATTGAGATCGTTCCTTAGCCGTGTGCGGTGCCCCCTGCCACCATATTCCACCTCGATCATATTGTAGCGGTGCTTAGGCGAAGCCCTGCGACGGTAGAACATCAAGATCGTCACCACACCGTCGTGCTGACGGAACTCCTCCCCGACGCTTTGCTGGATCGGAGCCCGGGGATCGTCATCGAGCTGTACGTGTGCTAAGAACTCGGAGGTACCGAAGTAACGGTGCTTGGATCGCTCGGGTCGGGAAGACGTACAACTACTTTCTCTACGTTGTGTCAACGCTTCCGCAGTCGGTCTACGTGGGTACGTAGACAACACTCTCCCCTCTCGTTGCTGTGCATCACCATGATCTTGCGTGTGCGTAGGAAATTTTTTGAAATTACTATGTTCCCCAACAATCACAACCAACATGTACGATGCTTAGACGGTCCGGCAATGTCCATTCCTTTGCCATGGCCTTCCATAGGAACACAACATGATTACAGGTGCAAAACACATGGAACGAGTCCTCCTCTTCCGTACCACACACACAGGGCATGTACCTGAGACCTCCAGGTTCCTTTTCACTTTATTTGTCCAATTTGCTAGCGAATGTGTAGCTAACCTCCAAGCAAAAGACTGAACCTTTGGTGGTACAGAACTTTGCCATATAAATTTCCATGCTTCTCTTGTTCCATCCGGCCGGGAAGTTGTAGAGACCTCACTAGGATTTGAGCATTCATCACTAGCCAGTTTGTACGCACTACGTACAGTAAAAACTCCACTTTTTTCAGGCGCCCAAACAACAAAGTCTTCCTCTAGCCGAGCAGATGGTTTTATTTTCTGAATTTCAACAATGTCGACCGGGAGAAAGAACTGATTTATTTTGTCAAAGTCCTAATTACCATAGATATTCAGAAGCTCCGAGACCCACTTCAGGCGGCACCTACCCCGCTGTGAAATCAAGCCTCCGGTTGGCTCGCGTGCTATCCATCGATCTCTCCATATACGTACACTCTGACCATTTCTGATTCTCCAGACCATGCCTTTTTTCAGAAGTTCGAGACCATAGGCAATGGCCTGCCATGTAGGTGATGGGTTACTGGTGAATACCGTATCCAATAGGCGCCCATTTGGGAAATACTTCGCTTTAAAAAGCCTTGAGCATAAACTGTTTGGGAACTCTAAAATTCGCCACACCTGACGAGCAAGGAGCGCTTGGTTAAATAGACGAAAGTCTTTAAAACCAAGGCCGCCTTGTTTCCTTGGCCTAGTCATTTTCTCCCATGCGTACCAATGTGTTTTTCTCTTCCCTTTCTCTGCACCCCAAAAATAGTTTCTAACCATGCGGTTTAGATCATCACATACCTCCAGCGGGAGCTTGAACACACTCATAATATAAGTAGGGATAGATTGAGCAACAGCACGGATGAACACTTCCTTTCCCTCTTGAGTAGGGTGCCCATCATAAGCAAACAATCGATTTGAAAGTTTTACTTGCAGGTTCTGAAATTTTCCTTTTGACATACGGCCATCCGGAGTGGGCAGTCCCAAATATTTCTCTTCAAACCCTGTCGTGGTTACTTGCAAAATATTTTTTACTCCGTCACTGGTTTCTTTCAGACATGAGCCACCCACCATCATGGAGCATTTGGCAGGGTTTAACAGCTGCCCCGTGGCATTTGCATAAACTTCCAGAGTGCTTTTAATATATTGTGCTTCTTGGTCACACGACTTGAAAAACAAGAGTGTGTCATCCGCAAATAATAAGTGTGAGACTCCCGGAGCACTTCTAGTAATTTTCAGCGGAGATATATTCCCGGTATCAATCCCTTTAGTGATAAGAGCAGAGAGACCATCAGCAACAAACAAGAATAAATATGGAGACAGCAGATCACCTTGCCGAAGACCACGCGACGGTGCAAACGAATCCAAGATGGCTTCATTGAATTTTACTGAGTATCTCACCAAGGTCACACATGACATAATCCAGTCAACCCACCGGTGAGCAAAGCCAAGCTTTTGCATCGTTTGCCTAAGGTAATTCCAGTCCACTCTATCGTAGGCTTTTGAGAGATCAAGCTTATAAGCACAATAACTCCTGGTAGGGTCCTTCTCTTGCTTTATATGATGAATACATCCAAAGGCAATATAGGCATTGTCGGTAATCATACGTCCAGGAATAAAAGCACTTTGCGAAGGCGAAATAATCTCATCTAGAACAGGCCTTAACCGGTTTACTAAGCATTTTGAGACCACATTGTAAACCACATTACATAAACTTATGGGGTGGGAATCCGTGATTTTCACCGGTTATCAATTTTCGGGATCATTACAATGATAGTATCATTGACATTTTCAGGCATTATCCCACTTTGGAAGAATGATAGTATCGGGATCATTACAATGATAGTATCATTGACATTTTCAGGCATTATCCCACTTTGGAAGAAATTTTTTACCGCAGCAATTATACCTTCCTTCATTGTCCCCCAGTTACGCTGAAAAAACCGCGTGGGGAAACCATCCGGACCCGGCGCTTTTAGAGGTCCAATTTGGAACAGAGCGTCTCCAATCTCCTTATCTAAAAATTCCGCACATAAAACATCGTTTATTTGCAGAGTTACAATAGCCTCAAACAAATCAGTGACTTGGCCGTGATCAAGACTTGGGTCAGCCGAAAACAGCTCCTCAAAATAATCTGTAGCGGCCTTCCCCATTTCCTTAATCCCCGTATGCACAACACCCTGAGCATCTTCCAACTTATTAACTCTATTTTTCCTTGCCCGCCATACTGATTTCGCATGGAAAATTTTTGCGTTCCTGTCTCCTGCTTTTAGCCAATCTATCCGTGATCTTTGCAACCACATCAATTCTTCTCGGTACAGTAACTCATTCATCTTGTCTGTAACTTTACGTATCTCGCATCTGTCTGCATTCATCAACATCAGTTCCTCCAGCTGGGATCTAGATTTCTTGATCTCATTTTTTATACTTCCAAACTTTACTCTACTCCACTCAAACAGTTTAGACATGGTGGACCTGAGCGCAGCATGTACGTCAGACTTGTTTTCTGCCCAGCTGCCTCCCATGCTCGTGCAATGATTTCCTGAAGAGCCGGGTCCCTCTCCCACATTACTTCATATTGCCGGATTTTTTTCTTTATACGAACATCCTCCATACGAGCACAATTCACATGCAGAGCCACATGATCAGACACGGGCGATACCAGGTGGCGAACAACAGGAGAATCAAAATTATCGCGCCAAGCCGGGGTAGCCACAGCCCTGTCCAAACGCACTTTCACATTTGCCAAACCACCTCTCCTGTTGTCGTATGTGTGAGGAACGCCCGAGAAACCCAAGTCTGACAACTCACATATCTCCAGTACATCACGAAAAGCTTGCATCTGACACATTGGCCTCGGTGATGAGGAGAAGTGCTCAAAGTCCCACATGCATTCATTAAAGTCACCCACTACTAACCATGGAAGATTAGACTGAGAGCTGAGATTATTAAGCAAAGTCCACATGTAGTCTATCTTCCGCCCTTGGCTCTCCACATACACAAGTCAGCCTCTACATGATCTCATCCGGCCCCAATGTAACATGGGCATCGATGCATCTCTGATTTGAGAACACCACCTCCACTTTAAGGGATTCATGCCAGTAAAGGGCCAAACCACCACTGTTTCCCATACTATCCACTCCCTCAAAACCTTTCAAACCAAACCTAGATCTGTATTTTTTCATCTTACTTTTTTATTGCCTTGTTTCACATAAAAACACCACCATGGGGGAAAGCGACTGAATGAAAGTTGCCACTTCACGAACTGTCCGGGAGTCCCCCCCCCCCGGTAGTTCCAGCTTAGAAGATTCATTGGTTTTGGCGGTCCCCCGACGTGGAGGCCGCCACTTCAGTATTTGACGCGCTATTGATAGCCGTTCCGTTTTCTCCTCTCAGCTTTTTTCTGTTGGCACTTTTCTGTGGTGTACCATCCACCCCTTCCCTGGTTATTTCTTCATCTGCACCTTCAAATTGCTCAACAATTTCAGCAGTATTACCTATAGAAACAATATCAGTGCTTCTCACCCCCAAGTTGTTTGTATCCCGCATGAGAGTCACTGAATCAGTAGCTATTCTTTTTCCAAGGGTGTTCAGATCCTCCTTATACCCATTCTCCCTTTCAGCTGGGTCATTGACACCTTTATTTGGGTCTATTACCAAGGGATTAACTGCGTTATGACGCCAGCTCCTCACCAGGTGTTGGCCATCTGCTGCATCATCAGTCCTTATATCCCCATCATGATTATTTTTCCCACTGTCCCTCCATAGTTCTCGCTGTACTCTAGTCCTACCAGCACCCCGCCCCCTTCCAAAGGCTTCATGCTGGGAAGCAGATTGAGAGGCATCACCTCTGCCATACCCACGGCCAGCTCCTCGGCTCGGACCGCATCCACCCCCACCGCGGCCTCTCCTTGCTGCTAGAACGAAGGGGCCCCATTCCATCTCTTCCTCCATGTGCTCACCAGTACCACATTCCTCATGCCAGTGGCCCAAAAGACCACACATATAGCAAAACACCGGTAGCTTTTCGAACCTAACCTGGTACCTTTCAGTTTCCCCCGCCTTTGTGAAGCTAACAAACCTTGTAAGCTTTTTATTGACATCTAACTTCACTCTTGCTGTTACGAACTCTCCCACGAAACCATTGGGAAGGATTATCTGAAGCTCTAGCACTTCGCCAATGCGTGCTGCCATGTTCTTCACAAACTGCTCCCTTTTCAGAACCATGTCAGGAAGCTTATGTATTTGGCACTAGGTCTCGATTTTATCGAGCTTTACTGTCTCCGGCTTCTTGAATCCATCATACTCCTCGATTATAAGCGCCATGCCTTTGAAGTCCCAAGGACCTTTGTGGATAGCTTTGTTCCAATCCCCCAAACAATTAAACTGTACTGAGAACAAATTTGTATTAATCCTACGCCAGATTACCTCCCTTGCCGGATTCCATGCCGCCTTCATGTCAGCAATCAAAGCCCCCTGCCCGAAAGACTTTTCCGTCAAAACCCTAGCCAGGGCTAACCACTTTGGTTTCTCCTCCGGATCATTAGCTTCCTCTTCCCATACAAGATTGTCCAGCTTGTCTTCCTGCAGGTGTAGTCTCTCCAGGAGGACGCTGGGATCTTCCGCCCCCTTTGCCCGCGAGGCACTTGTCTCCTCTGGAGTCGCCATCAGGTCTCTCGAACCCCTCCAGAACACCAGGCCAAAACTACAATAAACGAGAGGAGTAGGCAGGGCGTCGCTGGTCGAAGACTTGGAACGCCCGCCGGCGCTCACGCGAATGCCATCGGCCAAAAAAACTCACGGCGGCGGCGCGCCGGAGGACAGGAAAACCCTAGGCGTACCCTAGGGGAATGAGGATATTACTCATACGAACATCCTCCATACGAGCACAATTCACATGCAGAGCCACATGATCAGACACGGGCGATACCAGGTGGCGAACAACAGGAGAATCAAAATTATCGCGCCAAGCCGGGGTAGCCACAGCCCTGTCCAAACGCACTTTCACATTTGCCAAACCACCTCTCCTGTTGTCGTATGTGTGAGGAATGCCCGAGAAACCCAAGTCTGACAACTCACATATCTCCAGTACATCACAAAAAGCTTGCATCTGACTCATTGGCCTCGGTGATAAGGAGAAGTGCTCAAAGTTCCACATGCATTCATTAAAGTCACCCACTACTAACCATGGAAGATTAGACTGAGAGCTGAGATTATTAAGCAAAGTCCACAAGTTATGTCTATCTTCCGCCCTTGGCTCTCCATATACACAAGTCAGCCTCCACATGATCTCATCCGGCCCCAATGTAACATGGGCATCGATGCATCTCTGATTTGAGAACACCACCTCCACTCATAGAGGTTTCTGCAGTAGTGCAATTTGGTCGGAGCAGATTCACATGGATTTTTTATACCTAAAATCTTAAAAGTGCACGCGCACTCGTTGGAGAGAACGAGCGGCCGTTCTGTCACTCGCATGCATACATGCATGTATTGTCTGCTAGTGCATGTGACTACTAGCATTAAATGCGGTTAGACTTGTCACATGTGACGAAAAACAGATCCACGTCTATTTATTTTGGGTTTTTAAATTTTTTAAAAAGTTATATCTTTCAAACCATGCATCGGAATTTAGATCCGTCTTCACTGTTGGATTTCTCGTGACGAGATCTTTGAAACTAGATCCCACATGGGTATGTTTCGACGAAATTTTTTCGATGCCAACTTTCGTGCTATATGGTGCAACTAGTCTACTATCCTGACCAACTATCTAGTAGTCGTTGTGCAACCCTCCTTCTTACTCGTGGATGCATAGTTTTTCACTGTTGGCACACCCTACCCCCACCTCCTCTGCAAGGGATATATGCAACTTAGTCTTTTGTTCAAACCAACTGCCTATTAGTCAATGTGCAACTCCCTATGCTCTCTATTTGTGGACGTGTATTTTCAATTGGCGGAACCAACAAACAGAGTTGCACATAGTCTGCTAGGTAGTTGGCCATGGGTAATATACAAAGTTGCACATCAGTTGAATGATAAAAAGTTGCATATAAACAGAGTGCTAAAGTTGCAAAACTCACTAGGGGGTGGTTTGGGCCGTGTGCTAGCAGGAAAACTACACATCCATGGGATACAAGAGAAAGTTGCAAATCACAGTTAGATAGTTGGCTGTGGTAGTATACGAAGTTGCACATCCACTGTTAGGTTGTTGGCCGATGCAGCAAATAGTGAAGCACATCCACGGACAGGGAAAAGTTGCAGATCAACTACTATGCAGTTGGCCTGGGGTAACAGACGAAGTTGCACATCTCATTGGAAGGAGTTAGTTTTGCACCATCATTGAAATCTGCATGTTTATAGTATAGGAGAAAAGTTGCACATCCCTGTCAGGTAGTTGCACACCGACGAGTAGGCAGTTGCACAAAACAGGGAGAAAATTGCACAAATTTTTTTCCGTCAAAACATAACCATGCGGGATCTAGTTTTGAAGAGCACGCCACGAGAGTTCCAAAAATGAAAACGGATCTTAATTTCGACGCGCGGTTTGAAAGTTATGATTTTTTTAAAAACTGAAAACGGAAATTAAATACGTTCACAACAGTTCACATGGATAATTTACAATTATTTATCATCTTCACATATGTCAACACCTATTTACTTTTTCTAATATGAGTCAGAGAGACAAAAACTTACCTTTTTCAACCGACCACCACGGAATGCTAGTGGGCAGCCAGCACCGGCTAGACGCGTCCTTTTTTATATATTCAAATGTACAAAGAGCACGTCCATGTTTCTCACGCAAATTGTATCTCTTGACCAAAAATCTCTCAACCCAAAAGACATGACTTGTCGGTATTCATTAGTTAACTGGTAGGGTGTTTGGTCCGGTCACTCAATATAAGTTTGTGCGGTAGTGCAATTTGGTTAGAGTGAAACTCATGCGGATATGTTTAATCCAAACGTACAATCCTTCCCCCACACTTCTGACACCAATTAGCCATCTTGGCCCAAAACACACGGCTTGTTGGTATTATTTAATTAACCTTTTGTATTCTTCCGTGTTAGCCGCTCATTAAGTTAAGTTTGCTAGACCTTGTAGCTTACCAACCGTAATGGCCATCCATGTTTTTCCCATGTTACTTTCGTGTTCTTCCTATTTGTCAAAGCCAAGTTACAACAAGTTTATAATTGATAGTCAATCGGATTGTTTCTTGCCACACTCATTTTTTTTCTCACCCGTCAATCAACTATTACATGGCATGAGATGGTGACGGTTTATTTTCATGGGCTAGACAATGGACAAAGGAAAAATAAGTACATTTAGCACGGTGATGATTTATTGATTTACTGATAAAGGGTACTCTTTATTGACTTATGATGACGCATCAAGCAGATACAAATATACGAATACACACCCTCAGGATGAGTATGTGCACACAAACAACAAGGAAAAGAAATGACCCATGTGAGTCGAGCCCATGCAGACAACCCATTGCAGCGAAACATCAACTAATACTGTCGTTGTTGACAGAACTCAAATGACAAGAAGGTAGCCCAATGGTGGTGACTTCAATAAGGAAACAATACTTGACGTCGTCATTAATGGATCCAACCACATAGGCCAAATCGTGGGTGTTCACGCATGAGAGAACGACCATGTAAACTCGAAATAATGCCTTTAACAATAGCGCATAAATTTCCACTCTATGTACAACCAATGAAGGTGAGACTAGGTTTTTCACCCTCGAACTGAAGACCTGGTACTCAAAGAGCACCACCATAGATGAAGTACCAGGTGTTGTTGCCACCAATGTAATAGACAAAGACATCATGCTGCAATGATGTGATCAACACGAGAATGGTGGATCAGACTGAACTCACACATCACACGTTTGTTGAGATGTCAGATATGCCAAAGCACACAACGTCAAGTGTGCTAACATTGCGCCAATGTGGAGCACACGACAACCATCTCCGAAACAAGAGTATATCTAGTGGACATAGTCTGTCATGTGGGTGGGAGGTACTAGGTAGACTGACATGGGAAGTTTGACGACCAAGTCACATGTACCACCACTAAGCAATCCACCACCGCCGGTTTTATCAGACGGTCCACCACATGTACCCATGTCAACAGATGACCACTAGAAGGAGGCTAATGCACAAAGAGAAATATGGAAAATATGTGCTCCTATGACCAGGGACAATGCAATGGAGCCTATCATTAGGCCTTGTGCAATGCAAGGCGCTTAGGGTAGGTGCTTAGAGAAATAAGCCAGTGTTTCTTTAAGCATTTGTACTTATTTGTAGAGGGTAGACGCTTAATTATGCATCTCTTCTATATAAATAGACATTGATGCTTCAGAAAAGGTCGATTTATTTTTCTTAGCACCTTCCTAAGTATCTAGCTTTGTACACGGCCTTAGCGGATCAAGTTGTTCGAGATCTGCCCGACCAACGCCTGAATGGGACGTGACGTGAGTCATCTCCCAATGCCCACCAATGGTGGTGTGCCTCTCGAAGGCCATCGAGTGGATCGGAGCCGCACTTAGCCATGCCCACCGCATTGAGCACCTCTGTACCTCTGCCACCAAGAGCCGGATCAGACCCAATTTGTGCTGCCACTAGGTGCGTCCACAACAGTCCCACACTAGCCAAAATCAGACCGCTCGTGCACGATAGCTTTGCCCCGGATTGCCACAACCTCCATGCAGAGTTGCATGCTAAGGGAATCTCCAACGCGGACCCCTAAAGAGGACACGACGTCCATCCACGGACAATTATACGGGAGCCGACCATCCAACTGTGTACCTAAATGTCCACCTACATTTCAAACAGAGTTTGAAGAGACCGGATGATTTTCATGCAAACAGGTTGATTTTCATTTAAACCAGACCACATTCATTACATTTTTGACATATTTCATTAAACATGAGTGTTTGGAAGTTAACCTAGTCAAAATCTTCGCTCGCATCCATGCTCCTAGTCCTTGTAGTTCCCTATGTATGCATCTTCGCCGCCATGAGCCCCGGTAAGTGAAATTGGTAGTCGTTGGTGAGGAAGGGTAAGACCCGGGACACGGAAGTGCTCACATGGTACACGGAAGTGCTTACATGGTACACGGACGTCTCTGTCTCCCATGTCCTACTTTTCCTCATCGGAGTCCACGACTTGGGGCGGCAACTGGCTTCATCGGGCTAGGCGAGAGAGGTGGAGCAGCGAGCTTCCTCACTCATATTCGGCAGGCTCGATGGGCCATCCAACCAGCTTTTATGCTGGAGAACTACTCTCCCGGCTCATCGGATGCCATCGAAAGAGTGAAGAAAATGGTAGAAGGAGAAGATGGGGAGCGACAGAGTGGTGCGATTCTTGCCCAGCGTGTGGCCTCGTTTAAATAAAGAGCGGACGGGAGGAGCTTGCCCAGCGTTACGTTTAATGCCGGCCCACTGATAAACGGACATGTGGCCGAAATAGGTTTAGGCCCTGTTTGGTTCACAGGAAAGTTACAGGAATTTCACTGGAAAGTCATTCCTCTAGAAAGTTTTCCTTCCACAACGTTCGGGACAAAGGAAAGTTAAATAGTATTTTACAGAAAAAATTCCTCTAAGCTACAGATTCACACCGGTTCCGGAGGATTGAGGGGGTGTTTGTTTCCAGGGACTTTTTTGTGTAGGGACTAGAAAAAGTCCCTCTTAGAGACTTTTTTACGAAATGGGAGGGACTTTTTAGGGACTAAACTAGGCATTTGGGACTAAATGAAGAAGACTCAAGGAGAGTCTTTTTGGGACTTTTTGGACTTTTCCAACAATGCCCCTTCATGCACTCATTGGCCCGCCATCCCATAGTGTTGTTTGATTGTTATTTTTTTATATACTATGGGCAACATCGTCATTTAATAGCCTCTAGGAAAGGACTAGGAACTTTTTAGTCTCTGAAAACAAACAGGAAAGGACTTTTTAGAGGCTAGGGACTTTTTAGTTGGAACTAAAAAAATCCTAAAACTAGAGAACCAAACACCACCTGAAAAAATCCAACACGAGCCAATGTTTTGGCGGAAGCCCGAGGCAAAGCGCTGGTGGCTACCGTGTAAGCACAAATAAAAATTGCAGAATGCCCTTTTAGCTGTACTATAACGAAATAAAATATTTCATGGGATGGGATGTTTGAGTACACGTGAAGATGCTTTCCTGTGCTCTTTTTTTCCATCAACCCGAACACTCTTTCACATGGTTTCCTCTACCTTTTCATCTGTTCATCATTCCTCTGTTTTACAGGAGCTTTTCTTTCCAATTCATCTATCTCTTTATGATGCCATGTTTTGATTTCCCATGAACCAAACAGAGCCTTATTGGTTTCCATGCGGGTTTAATGGAGGCATTTGAATGCGGCGAGGAGGTCTGTTCAGTCGGGTGTGCAGCGGGCGACGACCTCGGTCAGCGAGCCGCTTTAATGGCAGAGGCAGTGAGAGGTCGCGTCCATCCTGTCTCATGAGCCGCCTTCAATGTGGAGCGCCGCGCTCTACAGCGTTATGAATGAAGCAGCTGGCACCGGGGCGGGAACGTGCGCGGGTGAGGGTGCAGGGGTTTGGATGGACCAGGGCGGTTAGAAGCGGGCGCGATGGCGGTCCGAACTCCCACAAAGCTCTCACACATTTGTCTTTCCGGTTTGTGAGAAAAAGTCGTTCGGACCGCGCCGCGGACCGATACAAGCCCGTGTTAGATTGCTTCCGCGGTCCTGACAACGCGGTCCGGACGGTTGCGAGGGGTTTGAGGGTCGACATTGGAGATGCTCTAAGATAAGTATCACTAGATTTACTTGGCACACAACATGCTTGCAGCGGTATAGGGGAGTGTACTCAATGAATTTATAATCATAAAAGCTGTATGTGCTCAAAACCAAAATATGCTTAAAAAATATAAGAATAATAATCTAAAGAAGTAAAGGACATGGAGATAAACCAAACTAGACATGAAGATGACATAGACATAGACATGATTGTGAAGAAACATTGACAAAGAGATCGACATGACTGCGAAGAAACATTGACAAAGACATCGACATGAGTGTGAAAGACACGTCAACATGAGTGAATAAGAGGGACAAAGACATAAACAAAAACCGGACATTTTCCCAATCGGTGAATTTGAAAGAAAAAAAACAAGTGTGGTTACTACAATAGAAGTAGAAAAGAGAACATGAACGGAAGAAATAGATATGAAAATAAACCAAAATTGACATGATAACTGACATAGACATAGAACAAACTGAGAAGATTAACAATCCGAAGAAAGATATGACATAAAACTAAACCTAAGTGGAATAGAAATGGTTACCTTTTGTCTAAAAAAATGGTTACCTTTTCTCTTGTTAATTTTCATTTTTCCGCATCGTTTCTCCTTGTTCATTTCTTTATTGTTATCATTTTGTGCACACCCCCCCCCCCCCCTCTCTAGATTTTTCTTATGTTTCTTTTCTTTTTTTGCGTTTCACCAATACATTATCCATTGGTGACAGGTAACACAAAAGAAAGTGAGCTCCTCCACCCCCTCTTTGTTGTATACACACGCTACACATGTGTCTATGTATACAAAGAGGCGGCTGAGTTGAATTCATTTGTTTGACTAGGGTGAGAATTGTATAGTTACCTCGTGCTCTAGTCCTCGTCATCTCTTATTTTATTTTTGATGTGTCATCATCTCTTAGTTGGCAGCACGTCGCTCTCGGGACCATTGTCCACTACACATTGACCTGGAAGAGAATTAGTGTATGGTTAATCCATCGTCTTGTTCTCGGCCTCTTTTGGTCGGCAGATGACACGTAGACTTTGGAGATAGTAAGAGAGAAGTGTATATTCTTTGTCGGGTAAAAAGGTTACCCTCGTGCTCCCCGTGCTCTAGACTGTGTCTACTCCGCATCATTTTGTTGCAGGGCTGGCTCCAGGTGAAAACAGTCCCCGATCATGCGTTCTGACCCTGATATCGACTTGCGTGGGTGGTGTTGAACGCGGCTCCCCAACCACTGAAACCACCAGCCACGACCACGTCTTGTCTACATAATGCACGTGCAGGTGCGAGCACAACCCAGTTCCCTGACCACTCCTCTCCACCAGAGGAGCGGAGCTGTGGTGCTCGAGTTACTGCCAGGAGCCCAGGAGAACTGTGGTAGTGATCACCGGCGATATGGCGGCGGCAGGCGATGGGACGAGGAGGAAGACGGCGTGCGTCACCGGAGGGAGCGGCTACATCGCGTCGGCGCTGGTCAAGATGCTGCTGGAGAAGGGCTACGCCGTGAAGACCACCGTCAGGAACCCCGGTAATTACTAGAGCTTTATTTACCTCCGGTGAAATCATCCGACAGTTCGTATGGAGCCCGTGAACAGATCGATTCTGTTGGCATCTGAAACTGATCGTGTGCTTTGTCCGATGTTTTGGATTCCCAGACGACGCGGAGAAGAACGCGCATCTCAAGACCCTGGCGGCGCTCGGGCCCCTGGAGGTCTTCCGCGCCGACCTGAACCAAGAGGGCAGCTTCGACGACGCCGTCGCCGGCTGCGACTACGCCTTCCTCGTCGCCGCTCCGGTGGCACTCATGCCAGAGAACGCCGAGGTAATTCATATATACACCATGATGGCATGTCTGTCAAAAATCAGCATACTGTTCTTCTTTTCTTTCTTTTTTTGGAAAGAGGAGACAAATCAGCATATACTGTCCTTAATTCGTTTGGTCATGTCAGGAAGAAGTGATCCAGCCAGCGATCCAAGGAACCCTGAACGTGATGAGGTCGTGCGTGAAGGCGGGGACGGTGAAGCGCGTGGTCCTCACATCGTCGACGGCGGCGATCTCCAGCCGGCCGCTGGAAGGCGACGGCCACGTCCTGGACGAGGACTCCTGGTCCGACGTCGACTACCTCAGGGCAACCAAGAGCGGTACCTGGGTGCGTCCGCATCTATCGTCTGTGCATGCATCACCCGTCAGTATAGAATCTGAGTTCTGGAATGACACCGTCGGTACGTGCTGTTTTGGCGTTGCAGGCGTACCCTGCGTCGAAGGTGCTCGCGGAGAAGGCAGCGATGGCGTTCGCGGAGGAGAAAGGCCTCAGCCTGGTCACCGTGTGCCCCGTCGTCGTCGTCGGCGGGGCGCCCGCGACCAAGGTCAAGACCAGCGTCCCCGAAGTCCTCTCCTTGCTCTCCGGTGAGGCCTCCGTCCGGATTTCAGCCCCGTTCTTCTCCGCGTCTCTGTTTCAAGGTTCAGCGCTACGCCGTGGCCATGTGCTTGCTATAACGTCGCGCGCGTGATGGATGGATGACTTCAGGCGACGACGACATGGTGGACAACCTGGAGCTGATCGAGAAGGCGTCGGGGTCGATCCCGCTGGTCCACATCGACGACGTGTGCCGCGCCGAGATATTCGCCGCCGAGGAGGCCACGTCGGGTCGGTACATCGTGTGCACCCTCAACACCACCGCCGTGGCGCTCGCCCACTTCCTGGCGGCCAAGTACCCGCAGTACGAGATCAACGACGACCGGTACGTACTCAACTAGCTGCCTCGACATACACGACGCGTTATGTATAGCTGGTTTGTGTTTGGTTTGCACTAATCACTGACGGATGGTGTTTGGTTGAAGGGGTAGCCACCATATGTTTGGTTCATGGACGAGCTTGGATTAGGCAGGACATGAATAACCAGATGCTCCGAATATTTGTGAAAAATCCGCCTCCGCGCGTGCGCGAAAATCTTGCGGACATGGGCAGTCAGGCTCGTGCCGAAACATTGTCGGCCCCACTCATATATTCCTTACCACACAAAACATGGGTAACCTTATCAACACAATCAAACAGAAAAAATGGCTATCCCTATCTAGCTGGATAGCGATGTCCATAGCCACCCTAGCATATGTTCTTGTAACCAAACGCATCCAACATTTACGAGATCAACGACGACCGGTCACAGCTTCTGTTTGCACTGATCACTAACTACTCGTGAGCTTGTGTTTGGTTTGCAGCATTGGCCATCTTCCGGAGAAGCCGAGGGTGAGCATCTGGTCGGACAAGCTCATCAAGGAGGGGTTCGAGTACAAGTACAAGAACCTGGACGAGATATACGACGACCTTGTCGTGTACGGCAGGACCCTGGGACTCCTTAAATATTGATATAACGGGCTCGCGGAATGGGATTATGCGCTTGCAAAATAAATCTATCCTCCTAGAGGCTAGAGCATAAAATATTTTGAAATGTTGGTCCTTATGTTTCATTTCATGATTGCTGACCGAGAGCACAATTCGGTCAAATGGTGTAGCTTGGTTCTGCCCTTCTTGTTTGTGTTTATCTTGTACTTTCTTCGTTCCAAAATAGATAACTCAATTTTGTATTAATTTTAGTATAAAGTTAGTACAAAGTTGAGTCATCTAATTTGGAACGGAGGGAGTATAAGAAAAGAGGATTATTATTTCCATGTCACCATCGAGAACCATCTGATTTAGACATCAAATCTGAAAAAGTATAACTGGATAAGAAAATATTGATATGCTAGTTCGTCATCACTCCTGGATAAGAAAATATGACTCCATGGACATTTGTAAAGTTGTGTCTGCCAAGAGGTAGCGGTGGCTCCCAGGTGGTGATTAGGACAGTGGACGATGCAGTCAGGACAGTTACGGCACCAAAGCAGCGTCCCTCTTACTTGGTCCTCAGAATCAGAGCTAACATGTTCTCTCGGTGCTTATGGACGACTATTTACCAAATTTTAACGTAGCGTTACATGAGTTGCCGTGGGGTTGTGGGTGGTGAAGCCAGAATCATTTGTGGGGACTATTGACTATGATGCTTGCCTACCGTGTGAGTGTCTCTGTTGTGTGTCAAGTTGGCCATGTGTGCCCTCAAAGCTGTCACGTCACATAACGACTGATGTGGTTGTTTGTTTTGATTTCAACCTTAAGTACTTTCCATGATAATAATTAAGCATCTTTTCTGTCATTGTGATGGGATGAAGTTTTTATCTTCATTGTTGGAAAAAGCAATAAATTATACAGGCGATATGTTCTACTAATATATTGATGTGCAAAGAAGTGTAGTTTGTGCACTCAGCGCGCCCTCACAACTTCCGGAGGAGCCCATCAAGGAGGGATTCGAGTACAAGTATAAGAATCTACATGAGATATCCAATGATGTCGTCGTGCACAACAAGACCCTGGGAATCCTTCCATACTGACATGGTGCACTTCTCGATCCTGGGATCTCATAACTGAATTATGTGCTTGCAAAATAAATCCTTCCTCCTAGAGGCACAAAACGTGTTGAAATGTTGATGCCTATGCTTGATTTCATGATTTCTTGCCGAGAGCGCAGCCCGGTAAAATGTTGGGTGTACCTTTTTGTTACTTCTTGTCCGTATTTACCTTATATATGAAAATGAGATTATTATTTCCATGTCACCGTCGAGAACCATATTTGGGTCTCGGCAAAAGTGGTCATGTGTTTTACAACAAAAATGTGTATCTGTTGAAAATATGTTTGTATACAAAAATGAAAATGTAGAAAAGGAACAGAAAATAAAATGAAAGAAAACTATAATTTCAGAAAATAAAGCCGAAAAAGGAAAACTGAGAAGAACAAAACTGAAACAGGAAAAAGGAAAAAAAAACCAGAAAAACAAACGAACTGGAAAACAGTACAGCCGAATCGGAGAGAGCCGGGGCGATGGACCGGCCCATGAAGCACTCACGCAGGCGATTCTCCTCCTATATACCCCTCATTTCCTTCTGGAAGGACAGAACTGGTAGCCCATCTCATCTTTCACCATTTTCTCATGAAAAAAAAACCAGCTCTCACCAAGCATATTTTCTAAAAAATGAAAAAAAAAATCTCACCCCGCAGGTGAACGCGACCTCACGTGGTACGGAACATAGCTCGCTGTTGAGATCGACCAACCAAAGCGACCCATCACTTTCTCACAGTGAACTCTACATAATATCCAGGTCACTTTCACCCACCAAAAGGACCCTCTCTGATTGATTGATACTTCATCCGTAAACTAATGTAAGAGCGCTTAGAATACTAAATAGTGATTTAAACATTCTTATATTAGTTTACAGAGGGAGTACTACTATATCCTCTACTCCACAATGTAGTGGGCCCGCGCTTCGAAATCGACTATAAATTTAACCAACGAGACTAAGTCTGGCGGGAGCAAAAATTATATCGCCGAATTCGTATTTTTAAATATATGATCAAACTTAGATATCAGAAAGAGCAGGTGCACTATATTATAAAATGGAGGGAGTATAATTTACCACTAGCCTGCAGCTTGTCTGTATACACAGGATCTTCTTTGCCCCGAGGGGATATATGCGGGTTCTCAGGTATTTGCAGTGTGCCAACAACCAGACCAAGCAGAGGAACCTCCCTGGGTCGCGACACTAGAGTAGTGGCCGGCGGTGATGTCGGCGGGTGAGGGACGGAAGACGGCGTGCGTCACCGGAGGGAGCGGCTACATCGCCTCAGCTCTCATCAAGCTGCTGCTCCAGAAAGGCTACGCTGTCAAGACGACTGCCAGAGACCCCGGTTTGATTCCTGACCCCGGTTCTATCTTCAGTAAATTCAACAAGGAAAGCATCCTATAGCAAATCTCATGTAAAGCGCGCCTTCTTTTATGCTGAAATTGCTTCGAATTGTTGTGCTCCCAAGGTCCGCGCGCCTCTAAACTGAAGAGTCTGTCATCTGTGTGCAGGTGACATGGAGAAGAACTCCCACCTCAAGGACTTGCAAGCGCTTGGCCCCTTGGAGATCATCCGTGCCGATCTGAGTGAAGAAGGCAGCTTCGACCAAGCTGTTTCCTGCTGTGACTACGTCTTCCTCGTCGCCGCTCCTTTGAATCTGATGTCAGCCGACCCCGAGGTAAATGAACATCTCCAACAAGTTCCTTCTCATCCACACGATTGGTTTTCCGGCATCTCAGGGTGGTGTACACGTGTAGTTAGTTGGTTGGAACGCAAGCTTTATGTTGCTAGCCCCTCTGACAGTTCTGACAGGCAGAGAACTCCTTATACTGATTACCCCGCAATTGTGATTTTAGCATTTGGCATCCTAATTACGTGCAATTATGTCATCTTATTTCCTCTTCAGGGACAACTATACCTTACTGTGTGCTTTGTGTTGCTACGGTGATGATGGCGACAGAGAGATCTGGTCGAAGCCACCGTCCAAGGAACGCTCAACGCCATGAGGTCCTGCGCGAGGGCAGGGACGGTGAAGCGCGTGATCCTGACGTCGTCCAGCGCCGGCGTGTCCAGGAGGCCGCTGCAGGGCGACGGCCATGTGCTGGACGAGAGCTCCTGGTCCGACGTCGAGTACCTCAGGGCCAGCAAGCCACCAACCTGGGTAAACATCCGCCGATGGGGTGGGATTCAGGAACACGACGCCTGCCATGGGCTGACCCTGGTATCTTGTCTCCCGTGTTCATGTCGCAGGGGTACTCGGTGTCGAAGGTGCTCGCGGAGAAGGCTGCGAGCGAATTCGCGGAGGAGAACGGCATCGACCTCGTCACCGTGTTGCCCGTGTTCACCTTGGGCGCGGCGCCGGTCTCCAAAGCCGCATCCAGCGTTCCCGTCACCCTCTCCTTGTTGTCAGGTGAGCGATCGACGCATATGTGTTGGGCATCCCTGCAAGCATTCCTTCCACTTTTGTGTACCGACGGGAAGATGCAGCAAAGAAGCTATGATCTTGAGTACTCGCTTATTTTCACATAGTATTACTTACTAGAATATGGAGAGACCGATAGAAGACATTTCATATGGCTATCTGTTTATCATTTTGGCATTCCATTATAACCCTATTGACCGGTGATATATATCTTAGGTGACGAGGCGCAGTTGGCCATCTTGGAAGGCTTGCAGTCCGTCACCGGCACCGTGTCGATAATCCACGTGGAGGATCTCTGTCGCGCCGAGGTGTTCGTCGCCGAGAATGAGTCATCGTCTGGGAGGTACATCTGCTGCAGCCACAACATCACCGCCTTACAGCTCGCTCGTCTCATGGCACAGAAATACCCGCGATACAATGTGAATGCCGATCGGTATGTACCACTCTCTCCGTCCCGAAATAAATGTTTCAAGTTTAGTATAAAGTTGAGACATTTATTTTGAGACGGAGAAAATACAAATCTTCCACGTGCATGCATGTTCAGATTGCAGTGACGGTGGGCCATTGACGACATGTGTTTTCTGCAGATTTCGTGGGTGCCCCGAGCAACCGAAAGTGTGCATTTCGTCACAGAAGCTTGTTGGGGAAGGGTTTGTCTTCAAGTACGAGAGCCTGGGTGAGATTTTGGATGACCTTGTTGAGTACGGCAGGGCCACGAGGATTTTACTCCACTGACATGTTGGTCAGCAGCCGATCTATATGTGATCACAACAAAAGATGCGCTTTAAAATAAGTAAAGTCTCACGACTGTGTTTGTGTGTGTGCGCAAATATGTAGCTTTTTTTCACCTTTTCTTTTTGAAAGAAAGTGGTAAGAAGTACCCAAAGTCGCATTCATCATGGACTGAACCTTTGTGGTGGCGTCGTACAACCACTCCCGCCGTCCCACGAACTCTTTACTTTGGTTGCATATATCATGTTATGTCACACTTAGCGAGTTTGGGATGGGCTTGTTCTCACCACCTCCATATCATTCATCCGATCTCAACATGAGTGCATTTCTCAGCAACTGACGCATGTTGATGAGTGTTGATAAGCACGCACAAGAAAGTGACACTGTCTGGCGTCAGGGTGACGTTGGTGGCAAAAGGGCCTGACAAGGTAAACGCATGATTCACTTCTGAAGATCGGACGGCGGAACACGACGGTGACAGTTTATAGAGCGTAAGTATGCGGTGCATGTTGAGGGTCTGCTAGACCGGTTGGTGCTCCGGGCTTGCCATCGGGCGGCTTGATGAGGCCACCGAATTACACAGCATGCGTTGGTGCGAGGCCAGGACACATCTTCAGACTTGTAGGTGTGGCAACAATATATGATCGCCAGGAAAGTGGTTTTGGGTTGTTTCATGTATTTATTTTATAAGGCCATGAAACAACCCAAAACCACCCAAAATCACTATCCTGGATTTTCAAAGAAATCAGAAGGTATGAAGCAAAAATTCATGGCTTATCCAGTCAGAGTCTCAAGAACCTCAGATTTCAGGTCAAAACTCTGACAGGGAGATTGTTGGAGTACATATATAGAAAAATTAAGGGTCCACAAGTCGGACCCTGAAACTAAGGTTGGTGGTCATTATCGTCATCGTCATCATCAATGTCGTCGTCGTCCTCCTTCGACTCGGGATACCCCAACTGCGAGTCCGTGGGATCCTTCGGCCCCTCCATGCGTTCAATGAAGTCAGAGTCGTCGGAACTGTCGGTGCTTAGGGGCGGCGACAGTGCGCCTGAATACTCACTAGAAGCGGGAGGGGTGACGTCATGACATGAGGAGGGGATATCTCATGGCCCATTCAAGGCCGGGCTTGAGCTGCATTTTTTAACTAATAATAAGTAGCTGAGGAGCGGAGTAGTTAACTTTTTAATAATTAAGAAACTAACTATAACTAGCATTTGCTACTAATTTTTGTTTATCAATGTTGCTAACAAATAAATGATCATGCATGCATCATATATACAGTCTACTTAATAGTTAAAAAAATCAATTTGCTTCAAATTAACTAGAATTTTAACAAATAAATATTTTTAGATCTATAACTATCATTTTAACAAACTGGAAATTTAGGACTAATTAGCATTTTTAGCAGATAGACAATTTACTTCTAACTAACATTTAACAATTTCGTACCAAATTAACTAGCATGTGCTACACATGAATGCATCATATGAAAAACACAGGGAAAAAGTTGATGAAGAAGGTCACCTTGCGTGCTCCTCCTTCTGGATGTGGACATCGGTGCAGGTGCGACTAGGAGAGAGGCAGCCAGCATCGATTGTGGCGGAAGCGCCCTTGGCTATAGCACGGAACATGGCCACATGGGCACCCATGGTCGTAGCGGCGCCGACGCAGTGGCTGCTGAGGGAGTCCTGAATTAGGGGGTCCTCGGACAGCCGGACTATATACTTTGGCCGGACTGTTGGATTATGAAGATACAAGATTGAAGACTTCGTCCCGTGTCCGGATGGGACTTGAGGGAGTCCTGGATTAGGGGGTGTTCGGATAGCCGGACTATACCTTCAGCCGGACTCCTGGACTATGAAGATACAAGATTGAAGACTTCGTCATGTGTCCGGAAGGGACTTTCCTTGGCGTGGAAGGCAAGCTTGGCGATACGGATATGTAGATCTCCTACCATTGTAACCGACTTTGTGTAACCCTAGCCCTCTCCGATGTCTATATGAACCGGAGGGTTTTAGTCCGTAGGACAACATACACAACAACAATCATACCATAGGCTAGCTTCTAGGGTTTAGCCTCTCTGATCTCGTGGTAGATCTACTCTTGTATTACCCATATCATCAATATTAATCAAGCAGGACGTAGGGTTTTACCTCCATCGAGAGGGCCCGAACCTGGGTAAAACTTCGTATCCCTTGCCTCCTGTTACCATCCGGCCTAGACGCACAGTTCGGGACCCCCTACCCGAGATCCGCCGGTTTTGACACCGACATTGGTGCTTTCATTGAGAGTTCCTCTGTGTCGTCGTCGTCAGGCTCGATGGCTCCTACGATCATCAATAGCGATGCAGTCCAGGGTGAGACCTTCCTCCCCGGACAGATCTTCGTCTTCGGCGGCTTCGCACTGCGGGCCAATTCACTTGGCCATCTGGAGCAGATCGAAAGCTACGCCCCTGGCCGTCAGGTCAGATTTGGAAGTTTAAACTACATGGCTGACATCCGCGGGGACTTGATCTTCGACGGATTCGAGCCACTGCCGAGCACGCCGCACTATCCCGAGGAGCATGATCTAGCTCTGCCGCCGAACAGTGCCCTGGAGGCCGCACCCGCATCGGCTTCGACCCTTAATTCAGAGCCAACTGCGCCAATCGAGGATGGGCAGTTGGACGCCGCCTCGGGGGTTGCGATCCCAACGGCGATTGAGCCAAACACCAGCCCCGCACTCTGCGAGACTCGTGACTCCAAGGAGCCGGACTCCTCTCCGGACTCCGAACCCTCTGCACCCCTGCCGATCGAATCTGATTTGGCACCGATCATGGAGTTTACTGCCGCGGACATCTTTCAGCACTCGCCTTTCGGCGATATTCTGAAGACACCGGAGTCTTTCTCTTTATCAGGAGAGCCCTGGCCGGACTACGGTCAGCAAGGTTGGGGTATGGACGATGAAGAAATTCAAAGCCCACCCACCACCCACTTCGTAGCCACTGTCGACGATTTAACCGACATGCTCGACTTCGACTCCGAAGACATCGACGGTATGGACGCCGATGAAGGAGATGATGAAGAACCAGCGCCTACTAGGCCCTGGAAAGCCACCTCGTCATATGACATATACATGGTGGACACCCCAAAAGAAGGAGATGGCGATGGAACAGCGGAGGATGACCCCTCCAAGAAACAGCCTAAGCGCCGGCGTCAGCGGCGCCGCTCAAAATCCCGCCAAAACAAATACGGTGATTCCAGCACGGGAGATAATAATACTCCGGAAAGTGCCGAAGAAAACCCCCTCCAGCAAGATTTAGCACAGGAGGATGGAGAAACCAGCCCTCATGAGAGAGCGGCTGACAGAGAGGTTGAGGACGATAATTATATGCCTCCCTCCGAAGACGAGGCAAGCCTCGACGACGACGAATTTGTCATGCCAGAGGATCCCGTCGAGCAAGAGCATTTTCAACGCTGGCTTATGGCCACGGCAAGAAGCCTCAAGAAAAAACAGCAACAGCTTAGAGCTGATCAAGATTTGCTAGTCGACAGATGGACTGAAGTCCTTGCGGCCGAAGAGCATAAACTCGAACGCCCCTCCAAGAGCTACCCAAAGCGCAGGTTGCTACCCCGATTAGAGGAGGAAGTACTTGATGCTGCCGACCGGCCACCTCGTGGCCGCGACAGAGAGGCCTCCCGGCCCTCCACTCAGGCCGCACCCCGTAGCAAGGCACGGGAATATGCGCCAGACTTACGAGATATGTTGGAGGACAAGGCAAGGCAAACAAGATCGATCTACGGATAGGGTGCTTGAGACGGTATCCGTCACGCCGGCCACAAATTCGGCAGGGCCGAACACAGTAGACAAAGCTCATTGGAGCTACGTCGTGATATAGCCCAGTATAGAGGCTCTGCACACCCACTATGCTTCACAGACGAAATAATGGATCATCAAATCCCCAAGGGTTTCAAACCCGTAAATACCGAATCATATGATGGCACAACAGATCCTGCGGTATGGATCGAGGATTATCTCCTTCATATCCACATGGCCCGCGACGATGATTTCCACACCATCAAATACCTCCCACTCAAGCTTAAAGGACCAGCTCGGCATTGGCTTAACAGCTTGCCAACGGGATCAATCAGTTGTTGGGAGGACCTGGAAGCCGCATTCCTCGACAATTTCCAGGGCACTTATGTGCGACCCCCAGACGCCGATGACCTAAGTCACGTAATTCATCAGCCAGGCAATTTTGGACATGGTTCCTAACAAAGAAAAATCAAATTGTCGACTGTCCGGACGTTGAGGCCCTAGCAGCCTTCAAGCACAATATCCGTGATGAGTGGCTTGCCCGGCACCTTGGACAGGAAAAGCCAAAGTCTATGGCAGCACTCACGACACTCATGACCTGCTTTTGCGCGGGAGAAGACAGCTGGCTTGCTCATAGCAACAATATGACCAAGAACCCTGATAATTCGGATACCAGGGACAGTAGTGGCAGGTCGCGTCGCAACAAGCAGAAGCGCTGCATTAACGGCGACAATGCTAAGGATACGATAGTTAATGCCTGATTCAGAGGCTCTAAATCTGGTCAGCGGAAAAAGCCATTTAAAAGGAATCCTAGGGGCCCATCCAGTTTGGACCGAATACTCGACCGCTTGTGCCAGATACATGGCACCCCCAAAAAGCCGGCCAATCACACCAACAGGGATTGTTGGGTGTTCAAGCAGGCAGGCAAGTTAAACGCCAAAAATGAAGACAAGGGGCTGCATAGCGATGACGACGAGGAGCCCCGGCCGCCGAACAACAGTGGACAGAAGGGTTTTCCCCCACAAGTGCGGACGGTGAACATGATATACACAACCCACGTCCCCAAAAGGGAGCGGAAGCGCGCGTTAAGGGACATATACACGGTAGAGCCACTCGCCCCAAAGTTCAACCCATGGTCCTCCTGCCCGATCACCTTTGATCGAAGGGACCATCCCACTAGCATCCATCATGGTGGATTCGCCGCATTGGTTCTAGACCCAATTATTGACGGATTTCATCTCACTAGAGTCCTTATGGACGGCGGCAGCAGTCTGAACCTGCTTTACCAGGATACAGTGCGGAAAATGGGCATAGATCCCTCGAGGATTAAGCCCACCAAAACGACCTTTAAAGGCGTAATACCAGGTGTAGAGGCCAAATGTACATGCTCAGTCACACTTGAAGTGGTCTTCGGATCTCCGGATAATTTCCAAAGCGAGGAGTTAATCTTCGACATGGTCCCATTCCGCAGTGGCTATCACGCACTGCTCGGGCGAACCGCATTCGCCAAGTTCAATGCGGTACCACACTATGCATACCTTAAGCTCAAAATGCCAGGCCCTCGAGGAGTAATTACGGTCAATGGAAACACCGACGCTCCCTCCGAACGGAGGAGCACACGGCGGCCCTTGCAGCAGAAGTACAAAGCAGCCTCTTCAGGCAGTTCTCCAGTCTGGCCATTAAACGACCGGACACCGTCAAGCGCGCCCGGAGTAACCTACAACAAGACCGCCTGGCACGACCCGAGCAGGCGTAGCAATGCGGCCCCAACCCCAGCCCTCGCAAAAATGCGATACCAGTACTTCGCGTACATAACTACGCTCTAGAAATACCATGGGTACAGGGGGAGGGGCACCGTCACGGCACGCCCGAAACACGGCTTAAACCGCACCAGGGGCTGCCGATTTTTTATTTTTCTCTTACTTTCAGGACTCCACCCTTCGGAAGGCCTGTTCGGCAGTTCAATTGCCGTACAAACGATGCAAGAACCAGGGAAGCAGACAAGCCACGCCGCATTACGGAACTCCCAGGTGGTCTCTATCACGAGCAGTATACCTGTTTCGCATACTATTCCGCAGCTTGCCCCTGGAACGGACATGTTACATAGTCCAACCTTTTGCTTATTGCATTATTTGTATCGTTCTGCTTTGATCGCAGCCCTCTTTAATAAACAGTGCATAGCTTTTGTCTATTTTTGCATTACTCTTATATATATATATATATATGTTCCTTAACGACATATTGCACCCGTACACTTTGGTACGGCCTAAATACGCCAGGGGCTTTAGTACCCCTCAATATGGTGTGAGAAGTCCGAACACTTTAACAAGTGTGGCACCCCGAACTTATATCATTATATGCATCGGCTCCGAATCACATCTTCGGTCAATAGTTGGGTTTGCCCGGCTCCTATGTTTTAGTGCCTTACGTCCCGCTATATCGGCTAAGGTAGCACTAGGAGAACCACTGCGATTGTGCCCCAGTTGAGCTGCGCCGAGCACCTCAGTGGAGAAAGCTAAAACTGACTGTGATGATGAAGCGAGAGCTGGTCGCTATTCGAGAGGTTTTTCGAGTCCCTAACGACTTATGCCACTTAGAGCGACGAGCCAGCTCTGTCCGGCCAAGGCGTGGATAGCGCCCCAAACTCGGTCTTCCGAATACCAGGGGCTTCGCCGAAATTTAAAATTATAGAATTCTATGGCTAAGTGAGAGTGTTCACGCATTATAGTCCGATTGCCTTGTTCGTTGGGCTGAGTGCCTCCCTCGAAGGACCCAAACATGGGAAAAAGAGCGCTCAGGTTTATCCCCGAACACCCCAGCACTAGCGGCACGGAGGCAGAAGCCGACGACTTGCCATCTCTCAGAATTGATAAACAGCCGCACAGAAGGTAATATTTTAAATTCCAACAGCATTGCTTAGCGCATATGAACAAGTTTTCAGCGCACAGGACAAACCGAGCAAGTTTCACTCAAAAATTACATCCCTAGAACATTCATCCGCCACAAGGCAGGCACCCTTCAGAACATCCTTATAATAATTCTCGGGCTTGCGATGCTCTTTCCCCGGCGGTGGCCCGTCCTTCACAAGCTTCTCAGCATCCAGCTTGCCCTAGTGCACCTTAGCACGGGCAAGGGCCCTACGGGCACCTTCAATGCAGACGGAGCGCTTGATGACTTCGAGCCTTGGACAGGCCTCCACCAGCCGCCGCACCAGCCCGAAATAGCTCCCAGGAAGAGCCTCTCCAGGCCACAGCCAAACTATGAGGCCCTTCATGGCCTGTTCGGCCGCCTTGTGGAGCTCGACCAGTTGCTTCAGCTGGTCGCTCAGGGGCACAGGGTGTCCGGCCTCAGCATACTAAGACCAGAACACCTCCTCTGTCAAGCTGCCCTCCTCGACTCGATAGAATGCGGCGGCATCGGTCACACTCCAGGGAAGATCTGCGAACGCTCCTAGAGAGCTCCGGATTCGGGTAAGTAACAAGTAACTCACGTTTATGTGTTTGCTTTGCATAAAGAATGCCTTACCCGCCGCTATCTTCTTCACCTCATCCAACTCCTGGAGGGTCTTCTGGGATTCGGCCTTGGCAGACTTGGCATTTTCAATAGCCACCGCGAGCTCGGACGCTCGCGTCTTTGAGTCAAGCTCCAAACTCTCATGTTTTTCCATGAGAGCCTGGAGCTCTCGCCGTACCTTGCCAACCTCGGCCTCATACTTCTCCCGCTCGGTGCGCTCCGTGGCCGTCCTCTTCTCGGCCTCGACCAGCGCTTGCTTAAGGGTCGCCACCTCAGACGTGGCCCCTACAATAGCCACGATAATCCTGTCATTTTTTGCAATTGCACCTTTGTATATATATTTAAACAAGGTATTTCTTACCTTCATTGTCCTCGAGCTGCTTCTTGGCACGCCCGAGCTCTTGCTCGGACCGCTCAAGGTTCTGCTTTAGCGTATCCACTTCCGCAGTCAGTGCGGCGGACGCAAGCAGAGAAGCCTGCATACACATATTGACTCCTTTTTGTTAGACTCCTACGAATTTTATTTGATCCTCTATTCAGCTTTTCTTCCCGAACGCCAAACAGAGCATCAGGGGCTACTGTCTATGCGGTAATATTATTTACACATTCTTTACTTACCTCAAAGCCTGTTAAAAGGCTAGTACAAGCTTCAGTCAGTCCGCTCTTGGCGGACTGAACCTTCTGGACCACCGCACTCATAATGGTGTGGTGCTCCTCGTCGATGGAGGCGACTTGGAGCGTCTCCAACAGATTGTCCGGTGCCTCCGGTTGGACGGGGGTCACCGGCACGGTGGGCTTGCTCCTCTTGGAAGGAGGTCCCCCGCCGGACTCTGGAACCTTTGAAGGTTCCGGAGCGGTGTCCGGCCTAGAGCCGGACTTGGAGCCTTGGGGGGTTTCATCCCCTTTACTCCTGGAGTCCGGGAGGTCGCCTTGCGGCGCCTCCAGGACCACCTCCTCCCGGCTTGGAACCTGTTGGGACAACACTTCGGTGTCGTCCGTAGGGCGGGGGGAGGAAGCCGTCAGAAGCGAGTTCACATCTGACGAGTCCAGTGAGCCGCTCGACGACGCGTCGAGCCGGTCTTTGGGTGGGCTACATAAACATATTCGACATAAGGGAAAGCTATGCAATAAACGAATGCTATGAATTACTCTGGTATCCGGATACTTATGATTTTGCCAGGGGCTTGGCCCTGGGCGGCCACTCCTCTCCGCCGTTGTCGGCGTCGGTGGAGTAGTCCGGAGGAAGGGCTTTCCCCTTCTTGGACCCTCCGGCCTCCCCAGAGAGGGCGGCCTTCCTTTTCTTCTCTCCTCCCGCTGGAGGGGGAGAGGTCTCTTCTTCTTCCTCCTCGTCTTCACGGGAGGAACGCGTCTCGGAACCGTCGGATGATGGATTCGACACCTCATGGCGCCGGGCACTCTTTCGAGTCCCCGTGGCCTTTTTCGCGGCCTTCTTCTCCGGCACCACATAGGGTGCCGGAACCAGCAGCTTCACCAAGCGAGCGTCCGCTGGGCCTTCGGGCAAAGGAGCGGGACAATTGATCTGTCCGGACGTCACCTGCCAATCCTGTCAAAGGTAAGGGAGCTTAGATCCCGCATAGAGTCAAACTATGAAAAACTAATACCCTGTAAAAGGAAAAAATAGCTTACCGCATGAGCATGACGCTGTGTACTGAATCCGCGATCCTCGGTAGCGGATGCGGGAGCCTCGGCGCCCTTGAAAAGCACCTTCCAGGCATCTTCGTATGTCGTGTCGAAGAGCCTGCTCAGAGTTCGGTGCCGCGCCAGGTCGAACTCCCACAGGTTGAAAGCTCGTTGTTGACACGGGAGGATCGGGCGGATGAGCATAACCTGGACTACGTTGACAAGTTTGAGCTTCTTGTCCACCAGGGTTTGGACGCATGTTTGGAGTCCGGTCAACTCTCCTTTTTTACCCCACGACAGGCTCGTCTCCTTCCAGGAGGTGGGCCGCGTAGGGGGTCCGGATCAAAACTCGGGGGATGCGACCCATTCGGGGTCACACGGCTCGGTGATGTAAAACCACCCCGATTGCCACCCCTTTAGGGTCTCCACAAAGGAGCCCTCGAGCCATAAGACGTTGGGCATCTTGCCGACCATGGCGCCTCCACACTCCGCCTGGTTGCCGCGCACCACCTTCGGCTTGACATTGAAAGTCTTGAGCCATAGGCCGAAATGGGGGCGGATGCGGAGGAAAGCCTCGCACACGACAATAAACGCCGAGATGTTGAGGACAAAGTTCGGACCAGATCGTGGAAATCCAGGCCATAGTAGAACATGAGCCCCCGGACAAATGGGTGGAGAGGGAAGCCCAGTCCGCGGAGGAAATGGGGGAGGAACACCACCCTCTCATGGGGCCTAGGGGTGGGGATGAGCTGCCTCTTTTCGGGAAGCCGGTACGTGATGTGGTTAGACAAGTATCCGGCCTTCCTCAGTTTTTTGATGTGTCCCTCCGTGACGGAGGAGACCATCCACTTGCCTCCCGCTCCAGACATGGCTGGAGAAGGTTGAGGTGGGGAGTGCGGACTTGGGCACTGGAGCTCGAGTGTGTGAGAATGGATAGGCAAAGGAGGAAGAAGGCGTAGGTGAGAAGGTGGATCCTTATCCCCTTATATGGGTAGACGCAACTACGTGTCCCCACCAGCCTGGTAAAACTCGCTTATCTCCAAGCGCCGTAATCAATGGCGTGGTTTGGTTACCCACGCCCGTATTGATGAGAATCCTGGAATAAGGGGACACGATATCTGCTTTAGCAAGACGTGCCAAGGAAACCGCCTCGCATGACGCGCTGAGGTGGGATAATGAAACGACTCGGATAAAGGCTTGGCCGTGGTGTGTCACACTACGAAATACGTCAGCATATTAGATTTGTGTAAATATTATTCTCTCTATGGCAATATGTGGAAACTTATTTTGCAAAGCCGGACAGTATCTTTGTGTTCAAAATCTTCTATGAAGTACTTGGAGGAGGAACCCGCCTTGCAATGCCGAAGACAATCTCCGCGCCGGACTCATCGTCATTGAAGCCTGGTTCAGGGGCTACTGAGGGAGTCCTGGATTAGGGGGTGTTCGGATAGCCGGACTATACCTTCAGCCGGACTCCTGGACTAGGAAGATACAAGATTGAAGACTTCATCCTATGTCCGGAAGGGACTTTCCTTGGCGTGGAAGGCAAGCTTGGCGATACGGATATGTAGATCTCCTACCATTGTAACCGACTTTGTGTAACCCTAGCCCTCTCCGGTGTCTATATAAACCGGAGGGTTTTAGTCCGTAGGGCAACATACACAACAACAATCATACCATAGGCTAGCTTCTAGGGTTTAGCCTCTCTGATCTCGTGGTAGATCTACTCTTGTACTACCCATATCATCAATATTAATCAAGCAGGACGTAGGGTTTTACCTCCATCGAGAGGGCCCGAACCCGGGTAAAACTTCGTGTCCCTTGCCTCCTGTTACCATCCGGCCTAGATGCACAGTTCGCGACCCCCTACCCCAGATCCGCCGATTTTGACACCGACAGGACTCTTCTTTGTGTGGAAGGCAAGCTTGACGATTCGGGTATGTAGATCTCCTCCCTTGTAACCGACTCTGTGTAACCCTAACCCCTCCGGTGTCTATATAAACTGGAGGGTTTTAGTCCATAGGACAACAACAATCATACCATAGGCTAGCTTCTAGGGTTTAGCCTCTCCGATCTCGTGGTAGATCAACTCTTTTAATACTCATGTCATCAAGATCAATCAAGCAGGAAGTAGGGTATTACCTCCATCGAGAGGGCCCGAACCTGGGTAAACATTGTGTCCCCCGCCTCATGTTACCATCCGCCTTAGACGCATAGTTCGGGACCCCCTACCCGAGATCCGCCGGTTTTGACACCGACATTGGTGCTTTCATTGAGAGTTCCACTGTGTCGTCATCATAAGGCTTGATGGCTCCTTCGATCATCGGCAACGATGCGATCCAGGGTGAGGTTTTCCTCCCCGGACAGATCTTCGTATTCGGCGGCTTTGTACTGCGGGCCAACTCGCTCGGCCATCTGGAGCAGATCGAGAGCTACGCCCCTGGCCATCAGGTCAGGTTTGGAAGCTTAAACTATACCGCCGACATCCGTGGAGACTTGATCTTCGACAGATTCGAACCCATGTCAGGTACGCCGCACAATCACGATGAGCATGATTTATCTCTTACATCGGACAGTGTTTGGGAGATCACACCTGTAACTACTCCTTCCCTCAATATGGAACAAATCACGCTGCCCGAGAACGGGTGGATGGACCCTGCCACGGAGGCCGCACACTTAGCGGTGGTAGAGCCGAATACTGACTTCACCTCCTATGAGATCTGTGTTGCCGGACACTCGGATTCATCCCCGGCCATAGAGTCCGAACCGCTCGTGTCCGTGCCCATCCAATCTGATTGGGCACCGATCATGGAGTCCACCTCCGTGGATATCTTTTAGCACTCGCCCCTATGTGACATGCTAAACTCATTACGGTCTCTCTCCTTGTCAGGAGACCCTTGGCCGAACTATGTCCGGCTCGAGTGGGAAGTGGACGGCGAAGAAATTCGTTCTCCACCCACCACCCACTTAGTAGCCACTGTCGATGACCTAACCGACATGCTCGACTTCGACTCCGAAGACATCGATGGTATGGACGACGATGCGGGAGACGAACAGGAACCACCGCCCACAGGGCGCTGGACTGCCACCTCATCATATGATATATACATGGTGGACACCCGCAAAGAAAGCGATGGCAATAAGGCAACGGAGGATAATCCCCCCGAGAAGCAATCCAAGAACTGGTGTCATCGGCGCCGCTCTAAGCCCCGCCATAGAAAAAACAGCGATACCGGCACAGGAGACAATAACACTGCAAATAGTGCCGAAGACGAAGACAATCCCCTCCAGTCAGGCTTTGAGTAGGAGGATGGGCAAGCCAGCCCCAAGGAACAGGCAACAGACGGAGAATCAGAGGATGATAATTACATGCCTCTCTCCGAAGATGAGGTGAGCCTCGGCGACGAAGAATTTATCATGCCTGAGGATCCCGTCGAACAAGAGCACTTCAAGCACCATCTTATTTCCACAGCAAAAAGCCTGAAGAAAAAGCAACAACAGCTTCAAGTCGAGCAAGATCTGCTAGCAGATAGATGGACTGAGGTCCTGGCAGCCGAGGAACACGAACTCGAGCTTCCAATCAAAAGTTTCCCAAAGTGCAGGTTGCTACCTCAACTCAAAGAGGAAGCATTAAAGCCTGCGCTTCCAGCGTATGATGCGGCAGACCGACCACCTCATGGCCGACACAAAGTGGCATATAAGCCCGAAGTCCAGCCCGCACCCCGTCGCCAGTCAAACAAGAACAACAAGGCCCGGGGTAACACGCAGGACCTGCGAGACGTATTGGAAAACAAAGCAGGACACAAAAGATCGGTCTTCGGATCACGAGGGCGTGCCCCAACACACGACGACGACCGTCATGCCAGATATACTAAAAACAAATCTGACCGGGCCGAACACAGCAGCCAAGACTCGTACGAACTGCGTTGTCACATAGCCCGGCACAGAGGCGCCGCACACCCCCTATGCTTCACTGATGAAGTAATGGACCATGAATTCCCAGAAGGGTTTAAACCCGTGAACATTGAATCATATGATGGTACTACTGACCCCACGGTATGGATAGATGATTTCTTCCTCCACATTCACATGGCCCGCGGGGATGATCTACACGCCATCAAGTACCTCCTGTTAAAACTCAAAGGACCAGCTTGGCATTGGCTAAATAACTTGCCAGCAAACTCCATCGAAAGTTGGGAGAACCTGGCAAACGCATTCCTGGACAACTTCCAGGGAACTTATGTGCGACCACCGGATGCTGATGATTTAAGTCACATAACACAACAGCCCGGAGAGTCAGCCAGGAAATTTTGGACTCGGTTCCTAAGCAAAAAGAACCAAATTGTGGACTGTCGGGATGCCGAAGCCCTAGCGGCCTTTAAACATAACATCCGTGACGAGTGGCTCGCCGGACATCTCGGCCAAGAGAAGCCAAAGTCCATGCCAGCCCTCACAACACTCATGACCCGCTTCTGCGCGGGCGAGGATAGCTGGTTGGCCCGTAGCAACAACACAGCAAGCAACCCTGGCACATCGGAGGCCAGAGACAGCAATGGAAAGCCACGTCGCAACATATACAAGCGCTGCAACAATGGCGATAATGCCGAAGACACGGCAGTCAATGCCGGATTCAGTGGCTCTAAATCCGGTCAGCGAAAAAAGCCGTTCAAAAGAAACAATCCGGGCCCGTCCAGTTTGGACCGCATACTCGACCGCTCGTGTCAAATTCACGACACTCCCGATAAGCTAGCCAACCACACCAACAGAGAATGTTGGGTGTTCAAACAGGCCGGCGAGTTGAATGCCAAAAGTAAGGAAAAGGGGCTGCATAACGACGGCAAGGAGGAGCCCCGACCGCCGAACACAGGAGGACAGAAGAAATTTCCTCCCCAAGTGAAAACGGTGAACATGATATACGCAACCCATATCCCCAAGCGGGAACGGAAGTGTGCACTCAGGACGTCTACGCGATGGAGCCAGTCGCCCCAAAGTTCAACCCATGGTCTTCTTGTCCGATCACTTTTGATCGCAGGGACCACCCCACTAGTATCCGTCATAGTGGTTCTGCCGCATTGGTCCTTGATCCTATCATTGACGGATTCCACCTCACTCGAGTCCTTATGGACGGTGGCAGCAGCCTGAACCTGCTTTATGAGGATACGATGCGCAAAATGGGTATAGACCCCTTGAGGATCAAACCCACAAAAACCACCTTCAAAGGTGTCATACCAGGTGTAGAGGCCTGTTGCACGGGCTCAATCACACTGGAAGTGGTCTCCGGATCTCTGGATAACTTCCGAAGCGAAGAGTTAATCTTCGATATCGTCCCATTCCGTAGTGGCTATCACGCACTACTCGGACGAAACACATTCGCTAGATTCAATGCGGTACCGCATTATGCATACCTCAAGCTCAAAATGCCAGGACCTCGCGGGGTTATAATAGTTAACGGAAACACAGAACGCTCGCTCCGCACGGAGGAGCACACTGCGACCCTTGCAGCAGAAGTGCAAAGCGACCGTTTGAGGCAAACCGCCAATTCGGCGACAAGGTCCACAGACACATTCAAGCGAGTCCGGAATAACCTGCTACAGAATCACCAGGTGCATTTAGAGCTCTTCTAGCAATTCGGCCTCCGTCCTAGTCCCAGTCAAGCGACAAAATTTACGCCGCGCGTACATAACTACGCACTAAAGATACCATGGGTATAGGCGGAGGCACGGCTATGGCACGTCCCATAATGCGGTTCAACCACCTCGGTACCAATATATCTTTATCATTTTCTTCCTTTCAGGACCCTATTCTCTGGAGGCCCTCTCTGATAGCTAGATCATCGGACCCATCACGGGAGGGAAGCACCAAGGGAGCAAGAAGCTTTGACATACAAGGGAATACCCAGGTGGTCTCTCATACCGATCGTTATACCTATTTTACATACCCGCACTGTCGTGGTTTTGTCACGGCAGATGTCCTAGAGAAAGGACTTAGTCGTGGAGCCATCGCGACGGGTTAGCTTGAAGGGGTTAAAGCGGACACAGGGACGCAAGAGAGTTTATACTAGTTCGGCCCCTTCGATGAAGGTAAAAGCCTACGTCTAGTTGTGATGGAATTGATGGGGTTTCGATGACTAGGGAGCAAACAAGCTTCGCCTATGTCTCGAGTTGTTGTCTGTTGTCCTTGAACCGCCGCCGGGTCGTCCCCTTATATACACGGGTGATGCCCGTCGGTTCACAAAGTCCCAACACCGGTCCATATTCGTATCCGGGTTGGTCTCTCCTTATTCCTAACTTACAATACAAGTTTATATACTAATACCGGTTTATCAACTACAAGTCCTAAACCGACTACGGGCCTTTGGCCCTCATCTGTCTTCTTGGGCTTTAGCACTCTTGAACTACTGATGAAGTTGACCCGGCCCAGATAGGCCGGTTTATGCCCAGCAGTAATATCCCCAACATTAGGCCCCAGATTGATTTGAACGGGTTCATGTCAATCCTTTAACAAAAACTTCATCTTCAACATCTTCTCATAAATTGGTAAACCGCCATGATGTCATCTTCTCTGATTGCTGTAAACCGGAGTGACGTCACCTGTCATAACGAATCTATCCATTATGCTTCTTTGTTTAATAGATCTGCAGAAATCGAGGCGACAACTCCGTTTCATGACCCCTTGATTGTCGCGCCTGACACATGTCCTTTTGCCTTATAAATAGGACCGAAGGGTCATTTCTTTTCCCCCTTTGTGCCTTTCTTCTTCGTCTTCCTCACGTCGCCAGCCTCGGAGCTCCGCCGCCGCCGTCAACTTCTACACCAACCTTGGCCGCTGCATCAACCTGAATGCACCAGAGCACCGCAGCAACCTTCCGCGTCGTCCTCAACTCTGGTAAGCCTTCTTCTCTTCTCAACACAGATCTGTTCTAGGGTTTCATGTTCTTGCAGTGTTCATCACCTGTTCGTGTTCATATACTAGCTCCTGGATGCATCTGTGAACCCCTGCTCTATGTAGCGGTGGCTTTTAGTATCCGCCTTTAGTTTCATGCCCAAGACCATAGATCTCACATATATTTCTGCCCATTGATTCAATACTGCTCCGCTTTGAGCTTTTGAATATTTTTCTTATTTTCTGAACTTGCTTCAGATCCAACGCTGTAGAGAAATCTTGTGAAATCTGTTTCTGCATACTTATCCATCCGCAATCTCAGCTGTTTCAATGCTTAGATCGGGTGGTTTAACCTTGTAGAAAAAATTGCCAAACCGGTATATACCATTAGTCCCCTTGTTGAACCGCCAGATGTTGTTGCTTCATAAAACTCCGGTTTAGATAGATCTGTCTCCGGTTTAACATTGCACATACCAATGTACCTTAATCAATGCATTTTTGAACCGGGATCTTCTACCTTGTAGATTTCATCATGGCCAAGCAAGTATATGAGTGCAATTGGGTTCCTTCTCGCGTCACAGAGGCTCAGCTGGACGATTTAGTCCTGATCGGTGCTTTAGGCAGCAAAGATACCATCCATTGGAGGGCTCCTGGCAAAGAATGCCCTCCCACACCTCAAGAAGGAGAGGTCGTTGTTTTCGTAGATCACTTAGCCCGGGGCTTTAAGCCGCCCGGTTCTAAATTTTACCGGGATGTTTTAGCCGATTTCCAACTCCATCCACAAGACACTGGCCCCAACTCTGTTACCAATATGTGTCACTTCCAAGTGCTCTGTGAGGCGTTCTTTCAAGAGGAGCCCACAATGGAATTGTTCAGAGACCTTTTCCATCTAAACTGCCGTACTGAGTTTACTGACGGCTCCAATACAGAGTTGGGTGGCGTGGCGATTCAGAAAAGGAAAGAGGTCACATACCCTCACGCCAAACTGCACAACCACCCCAAAGAGTGGAATCAGACATGGTTCTATTGCAAAGACACCTCCCTTGCTGGTGAAAATCCCTTGCCTGGCTTTCGTCCGAAGCGGCTCAGCAATACACACCCTTTCCACAAAGGTTGACTGCCCAGGAGAGAAGCAAATGATCCTCAACTGTCGAAGCTCAGAGCCTTTATGGCCAACGGTTTAACAGGGGTTGATCTCGCTCGCTGTTGGATATCATGGAGCATACTGCCCCTTAGTCAGCGCTCCGGTTTGATGTGCGAGTATACTGGAAGTGTCGATGACCCACTGCGACATTCCAACATCCAGCTCACCGATGAAGAAATCACAGAGGCTGTGAATAAGATGCTGAATGAACCGGAACACATCTGTGCTAAAAACGGCCTGCTTCCCTTCTGTACCACCAACAAACCGCCAGCTGTAAGGCTTTGATTTTTCTTTTTGCTAAATCTGTTATTGATATATCTAGTCATTGTTTAATATCAGTATCTGTGTAATCAGGGCAATGATCCGTTTTGGAGCAAGAAACTGCCGCACGAGAAACCAGAAAAACCAGACAAACCGGAAAGAGCAACCCGGCAAAAGACTAAAGCTGTGAAAAAGACTGCCCACAGGAAAAGAACCACTGCATCCTCTAATCCGGCCCCTGATGATGATGTGGATAATCTGGACCTTGAGGTAGGGCTTGACTCACTTGGCTTATTTTTCATGCGTCCTATTGATGATGATATTTGTCAGGATGATGCCGAAGCTATCCAGGCTGATGCTGCAGAGGTAATTATTCTCTCTTCCGATTCAGAACCTTTGCCTTCACTAAATACGTCAGGTAAACCGGAAAGTTAAATTTTCTCATCCTCTTGCTTATTTGGATCCCAAATTTCTTATGAAGACCCAACAGCACGAAACTCGTCGCACAACCCGGCACAGCGGCCAGGTAGTTACCTCTGCCGGTTTATCGAACAGTCCGGTTCGGAAACGCCGTTCAGAGGTCTCTAATTTTCTTGTCAGTGCTTGTCCTAAAGCGGGCTGCTTTTGTCAACCTCTTAATCCATCTGACTCCGATTACCAGGTTACTTCCCACTCATCCTCTGGCGAGTCATCGGCTACTTAGCTGCCACCGCTCAAAACGGTGCTTGGGTAAGCTATATTTATCATAATATTTGCAGCACATCGCCTTGGAACATATGTTGTATTTGATTTTGTTATTCCTTTCAGGGCCAAGCCTAGGCCAAGTAAGAAGGGTCGCCTGGACAAAGCGGTCATAGAGGATGCCGTCCTTGAACCGGGCAAAACACCAGATCTTGAAGCGGCTATTCTTGAGGATATACCCAATGATCCACCGCAGCAAGACGACGATCTTATTGCTGAAGAGAGACCTATTGATACCTCAAATCCTGTCAATCAGCCCACAAGCTCCATCCGGATTGAGAAATCCACCGGTCCAACAAAGCCTACTGACAAGCCAACAGCCCCAGTGCAAACCGTCGATACCAAGGATGATGAGGTTGTCATTACTGGCACTGGCCATACCGAGCCAAGCAATCCTGTCGCTTTGTCCAAACATTTTGCCAAGGAAGAATTTGCTGTCTTTAGCAAAGGCAAGTGGAATGCTGATCTGGCAACTTACGCTGCTCTGAACGCCCAAGATATCCATTTCGGCTACCTGAACCGGCTGTATACCAGTCGTGACTATGAAGCCGGTCTGGTTAATATGATGAAAGATAAATATGAGGTAACTTCCATATGCTCTTTCCTGCTTGTATGCTTCAATTCTTGCTGACTCTCCTAGCCCCCAGGGGCCGGTTTATAATCTTCTTTCAAACCGGGACTTACTAATATAAATCTTAATGCTTTGAAATTCGCTGATGTAGCCCCCAAGGGCCGGTTCAACTTAGCGTAGTTAAACCGTTACTTTAAGTAATTGAGATTACCGCATCAGAATATATACGAGCAAATAGCCATTAGCCCCCAAGTGCCAAGTTGAATACTTGTATTGATCTTGGGACTTTCTAAGCAATTGAAAGATGAAGATCGAATATGCATTAGCCCCCAAGTGCCAAGTGCATAACTTGTTATGTGGTTGGTACTTCAATCCTTGTACCGTTTTGTTGAAGCATATAACTGTCTGCATGTAGGCTGAGCTGAAGATGAAAGAAAGCCAAGTCGTTGATCTCCAAGAAAAGCTGAAAACCCAACAAGCTGAAACCTCCAAAGCAAAAGAGGTATTAGCCAGCGCTTTAAGCACCATGGAACAGCTTAAGGAGAGCTTCAAGAAGAAGCGGGCGGATTGGGCCACTGAAAAGTCCACTTTAATCAAACGAGCAGAGGATGCTGAGGCTGCACTAAAACCGATGGCGGATGAACTGACCAGCATAAAGCGGCACGTGCATGCCATGACCACTGCTATCTTTGGTAAGCCAGTTTGACTTCTGAATTGACTCTGCCTTCTTACAGAGCTGCCGGTTTGTTAACCCTTTATGATATTTCAGGGACACACATTGGTCACTTGGGGTCAGATGTGCGGAAGAAATTGAAAGACGCCTATACGTTGGTCGAACAACTGTACACTGGTGCATAGCGGATCATCTGTACCGCATCCCACAACAAGCTGGCGCCCACCTTGATTCAGGACACTCTGATGAAACTGTCGGTGCTTCCTGCCCGGGTTGAAGTGCTGAAGAAATCTACTGCTCGAACCGGTGCAATCAATGCCTTAATCCGGGCAAAAGCTTGGGTGCCGGATTTTGATCCTATTGAAGCAGCTCAGGGCTATCCCAGCTTGAAGGAAGACGGGTTAGAGTTTGGTGAAGCGGATCTGCGAGCAATAAACCGGGAGGTGCGTCCGCTAGCTTGTCAATTGGCTGAAGAAGCAGACTTGTCTCATTATCAAGCCCAATATGACAATCAAAACAAGCGAATAGCTGCACCAATTCATGAAGCGGAAAATCTTATCCCTCCAATCCGTAAGCATACTTATGCTCCTGATATTGACCCATCGTTGCTGATCCATGATGAAGCTGTTTTTCAAGCATTAATGGGAATCGACTGGACAACTGTTGATTTCCAGCCGCTGGGTAGAGAAACTGAAGCTGAAGCGGCGCAGGATGACCCACAACCATCAGGCCAGGCTAGTGACCAAGCTTGAACCGGAAGCCAGTTTAAAACTGCTTCTCCTTTGCGAAAAACAATGATCTTATTATGGGCACCGTGTCGCCTTGTAATAGTCTAGCTGATACTTTTGATGTTGATATGCCTTCGTGCATAATTGCTGCCACTTGCTCTTCCTTTGGGTGATGAACTTTCCAAAGTACTTTCTGCAATAAAAAATCTTCAAGTGCCACCACGGTTGTACCGTCAGGCGGAATATGATGTCTGCATACATGAAATCAAAACATCCGCAATTTTTTAAGTATATGACAAAATTTTTGAGATACATAATACCTGCCATCGTTGAGCGTGAAGTTGGCTTGGCCAATCTTGAAGCGGAGTTTTATAAACCCACACTGTTGGAGGAGATAGCAGCTCCAATATATATATGATGCCGGTTTACCATGTAAACCATGCCGGTTATAATAAACATCGTGTTACTCCATAAGAGGATGTTAACAAAAAAGATCAAACCGGGCAAATAGTCTCCGGATTGAAATGAACCGTGTTCCGTCAATTGAAAGTGTGAACCGGTTGAAAACTTTGTCGGTTTAAAAAATGCAATAAAAAGAAAGAAAAACCTTTCAAAGAATAGTGTGAAGCCAATGCAATGACAAAACCGTTTGCAAAAAAGGTTTATTTGAGCTGATCAGATGGCGTTACCATGGCCGAACACGACCAAGCTCCCGTTAGGTGTAACTATGGTTCTAGTCAGCCAGGTCCCCAAATGAAACCGTGGCATTTATGCCGATCAAGTGGCATGGCAATGGTTCGGGTTCGACCAAGCCCCCAAGTGATTCTGTGGCCTTAGGCCGATCAAGAGGCACGACTGGTTCAGACATGATCAAGTCCCCAAGTGATCTGGTGGCTCTCGCCTATCAAGAGGTATTGTCTTGGTTCGAACACGACCAAACCCCCAAGTGATATAACGTGATGCTTTTAAAAAGCGAACTCAAGGGGTAAAATGGAGGCCGCTTTAGAGCAACTCCGTGTAACCACACATGATGTAAAAGAACAGATACCCCGCTTTAGCTGAGGTTCCGGTTTATTATATTTAATCATAATATATACATTGTCGTAATATGTACGTAAGTAGAGACAATGGCTTAGGTATAGTAAGGCCGAAGATGAGCTATGTTCCACGGCCTATTGGTATCCTCCTCTGATGTACGTGAGTCCTTATGCTCTCGAATATCGATCAGATAGTATGACCCGTTGTGCAGATTCTTGCTGACCACGAAAGGCCCCTCCCAAGGTGGGGATAGCTTATGCATATCAGTCTGATCTTGGATGAGCCGAAGCACCAAATCTCCTTCCTGAAAGGTTCTGGTTCTGACTCGGTGACTGTGATAACGACGAAGATCCTGTTGGTAAATCGCCGATCGGGCGGCTGCTATGTCACGCTCTTCATCCAACCGGTCCAGAGCATCTTGCCGTGCTGTCTCGTTGTCCGCTTCAATATATGCCATCACACGAGGTGAATCATGACGGATATCACTGGGGAGAACCGCCTCCGCTCCATAAACCATGAAGAACGGTGTGTATCCTGTTGATCTGTTGGGTGTTGTATTGATGCTCCATAACACAGATGGTAATTCTTCTACCCAACAACCCGGCGTTCTCTGCAAAGGAACCATGAGCCGGGGCTTGATGCCTCTCAAGATCTCTTGATTAGCCCTTTCTGCTTGACCATTGGATTGTGGGTGTGCCACTGATGAAACGTCGAGCCGGATGTGCTCCCGTTCGCAGAACTCCTTCATGGCACCTTTGGACAAATTGGCACCATTATCTGTGATGATACTGTGTGGAAAGCCAAACCGGAAAATCACTTTTTTGATGAACTGAACCGCCGTGGCCGCATCACACTTGCTAACAGGTTCTGCCTCCACCCACTTTGTAAACTTGTCAACCGCCACCAGGAGGTGGGTCTTCTTATCTTTGGACCTTTTGAAAGGCCGAACCATATCCAGCCCCCAAGTCGCAAACGGCCAAGTAATTGGAATCATTCTCAATTCTTGAGCCGGTACATGAGCACGTCTTGAAAACCTTTGGCAACCATCACATCGTCTGACCAGATCCTCCGCATCAGCATGAGCAGTTAACCAATAGAAGCCATGACGAAACGCTTTAGCCACCAGAGATTTTGAACCAGCGTGGTGACCACAATCTCCTTCGTGGATCTCACGCAAAATTTCACGGCCTTCTTCAGGAGACACACAGCGTTGAAATGCTCCTGACACACTGCAATGATGCAACTCGCCGTTGATAATAGTCATGGACTTGGATCGCCGGATTATCTGTCGGGCCAGAGTCTCATCCTCTGGTAACTCGCCCCGGTTCTTGTACACCAGGTAAGGAAGCGTCCAATCCGGAATAACATAAAGAGCTGCCACCAATTGAGCCTCCGGATTAGGAATAGCCAAATCCGCTTCACCAGGGATCTTGACCGACGGGTTGTGCAGCACATCCAGAAAAACATTGGGCGGGACTGGTTTGCACTGAGAGCCCAGCCGGCTTAAGGCGTCCGCCGCTTCATTTTTCCGCCGGTCCACGTGGTCCACCTGATAGCCTTTAAAATGACCTGCAACAATATCCACCTCACGACGATATGCTGCCATGAGTGGGTCCTTAGAGTCCCAAGTGCCAGACACTTGCTGAGCCACGAGGTCCGAGTCACCGAAGCACTTAACTCGACTTAGATTCAGCTCCTTAGCCATCCGGAGACCATGGAGCAAGGCTTCATACTCAGCTGCATTGTTAGTACAAGGAAACATTAAGCGGAGAACATAACAAAACTTATCACCTTGTGGGGAAGTTAATACGACTCCAGCCCCCGAGCCTTCCAATTGCCTGGATCCGTCAAAATGGATGGTCCAATATGTGTGATCCGGCTTTTCTTCAGGTGCTTGCATTTCCGCCCAATCATTGATGAAATCAACAAGTGCTTGAGACTTAACCGCCGTTCGAGGCACATACTTCAAACCGTGCGGCCCAAGCTCTATAGCCCACTTGGCAATCCGGCTAGTTGCTTCCCGGTTCTGGATGATCTCTCCCAAAGGAGCAGAACTGACCACCGTAATTGGGTTCCCTTGGAAGTATTGTTTAAGCTTCCGGCTTGCCATAAAAACTCCATACACCAGCTTCTGCCAATGCGGATACCTTTGCTTGGACTCGATGAGTACCTGACTGATATAATAGACCGGACGTTGAACCGGATGCTCCTTACCTGCCTCCTTTCGCTCCACCACAATAGCCACGCTGACCGCCTGAGCATTAGCAGCAACATATAGCAGTAACGGCTCCTTGTCAATGGGAGCGGCGAGCACAGGCGGATTGGCCAATTGCCGCTTTAAGTCCTCAAATGCTTCATCAGCAGCGGAACTCCAAACAAACTGATCCATTTTTTTCAACATCTGATACAAAGGGATTGCCTTCTCACCAAGACGACTGATAAACCGGCTTAACGCGGCAATCCAGCCTGCCAGTCATTGAACATCATTGATACACTTCGGTTTAGCCAGGGAGGTGATGGCTGTGATCTTCTCCGGATTAGCTTCAATTCCCCTGTTGGACACCAGAAAACCCAATAACTTGCCCGCCGGTACACCAAAGACACACTTGTCCGGATTAAGCATCATCTTGTATGTCATCAGGTTATCAAAGGTTTCCTTCAAATCATCAATCAGAGTCTCCTTCTCCCCGGACTTAACCATGATATCATCCACGTAAGCATGTACATTACGACCAATCTGCTTGTGAAGACAATTTTGTACACACCGTTGATAAGTTGCCTGGGCACTCTTGAGCCCAAAGGGCATAGACACATAGCAGAAGGCTCCAAAGGGAGTTATAAATGCCGTCTTCTCCTGGTCCTTAACTACCATTTTGATCTGATGATAGCCAGAATATGCATCCAAAAAACTTAAACGCTCACAACCCGCCGTAGCATCAATAATTTGATCAATACGGGGGAGGGCAAAAGGATTTGCTGGACAAGCCTTATTAAGATCTGTGTAATCCACACACATGCGCCAGGTGCCGTTTTTCTGAAGGACCAACACCGGATTGGCAAGCCACTCAGGGTGAAAAACTTCAACAATAAAGCCAGCTGCTAAGAGCCTGGCTACCTCTTCTCCAATCTCCTTGCGTCTTTCTTCGTTAAACCGGCGGAGGAACTGTTTCACCGGTTTGTATTTAGGATCCACATTAAGGGTGTGCTCAGCGAGTTGCCTCGGTATACCTGGCATGTTAGAGGGCTTCCATGCAAAAATGTCCCGATTCTCACGGATGAACTCGATGAGCGCGCTTTCCTATTTCGGATCCAAGTTGGCACTGATGCTGAACTGCTTGGACGAATCGCCAGGTACGAAGTCAACTAGCTTAGTTTCTACTGCCGATTTGAACTTCAGGGCTGGATCATGCTCCGTAGTTGGCTTCTTTCATGGAGTCATGTCCGCCGGATCAACATTGTCCTTATAATACTTCAACTCCTCGGTGGCACAAACCGACTCTGCATAGGCCGCATCTCCTTCCTCGCACTCCAAAGCGATTTTGCGGCTTCCGTGAACCGTTATTATCCCCTTGTGACCCGGCATCTTGAGCTGCAAATACACATAACAGGGTCGTGCCATAAACTTGGCGTAGGCCGGTCACCCAAACAGGGCGTGATATGGACTTTGGATTTTTACCACTTCAAACGTCAATGTCTCCGACCTGGAATCATGATCATCCCCAAAGGCCACTTCTAGAGCTATCTTACCAACAGGATATGTTGATCTGCCGGGTACTACACCATGGAACACCGTGTTAGACGGTTTGAGATTTTTATCTGTTAGTCCCATACGACGGAAGGTCTCATAGTACAAGATATTAATGCTGCTCCCTCCATCCATGAGCACCTTGGTGAACTTGTAACCTCCCACCTGAGGCGCCACCACCAGAGCCAACTGACCCGGATTATCAACCTGGGGAGGGTGATCCTCTCTGCTCCATATGATTGGCTGTTCAGACCAACGTAGATAACGGGGTATGGCCGGTTCAACAGAGTTGACCACCCGCCTCTGAACCTTCCGGTCTCGCTTGTCCAAGCTAGTGGTGAAGACATGGTACTGCCCACTACTCAACTGCTTTGGGTTGCTCTGGTAACCTAACTGTTGCTGTTGTTGGTTGTAACCACCCTGGTTGTTCTGACTATTTTGATTATTATGTCCGCCCGGATTACCGTTAAATCCTGAACCGGAATTTCCTCCACTGTAACCCGGCCCGGACCCTGAGCCACCGCCGGAGCCGTGATCATACCGGAAAGCATTGGAATTCTTGAACTCCTGCATAATGAAGCAATCCTTCCAAAGGTGGTTTGCTGGCGCCTCCTTCGTCCCATGTCTTGGACAGGGCTGGCTCAGTAGATAGTTTAGGCGGTCCGGGTTAGGGTTGGGTGCCCCATTGCGATTTTTCGGTTTACCCTTGCGTCGCTGGCCATTATCCTGTGTGTTGGTATTAGCCACAAAGTCCATGTTACCATCCGCTTTACGCTTGCCTCCACCACCATTGCCTGCCCAGTGATGCTGCTGACCTTTGGAGTTGTTGTTCCTCCTTCCCTTCCCTGCCTTGTCATCATCAGATTCGGGATCCTTGGTACTACCAGAATCAACATACTTCACCAAAGCGGCCATGAGGGTCCCCATGTCAGTGCAATGACGCTTCATCCGTCCCAACTTCAGCTTTAGGGGCCCAAACCGGCAGTTGCCTTCTAGGGTTAATACTGCGGTGTTAGCGTTGATGCGGTCTGATGAGTGCAACACTTGTGAAACCCAGCGAACCCAATGAGTCGTTGATTCTCCTTCCTCCTGGACGCAGGCAGCTAAGTCCACTATCGACATAGGCTGTTTACATGTATCCTTGAAATTGCTAATAAACCGGGCTCGTAATTGGGCCCATGAACTGATAGAATTAGCCGGCAAGCTTTTTAACCACGTACGGGTTATTCCTTCAAGTATCATGGTGAAGTATTTCGCACACGCCGCGTCATCCACATCAAGCATCTCCATGGCCATCTCATAGCTCTCCACCCATGTCTCTGGAGGTTGATCCGCTGTGTAATTTGGTACTTTGCGCGGGCCATTGAAATCCTTGGGCAGGCGCACATTGCGTAAAGCGGGGATAAGGCAAGGCACCCCCAAAGAACTAGAAGTAACACCAGGTTCGATCAAGATAGTTGGACGAACCGGCGTGAGCTGCCGAGCCTGATGTTGTGCGGCTAACTCGGCCTCCCTGTGCGCTCGGGCCTGGTCCACCACTTCCTGAGCGTTATCAGCACCACTCGCCGGGTTGTTGCCATGGGGTACTCCACGTCGTTCATTACTCGACACTGCCGGTTCATCCATATGTCTGCTATAGCTCCGGCTTGGACGGGGGGTCGAGTGGATCCGGTCGCGGCTGTACGAGTACGCTTCCTGTTGGACCAAAGCTGTCCTCAAAAGCTCCTTGACCCGTCACGTCTCTACTGCCTGCGGCGAGTCACCTTCAATTGGAATGGCCTCCAGCCGTGCAGCAGCGGCGACGAGATTGTCCATTGGGTTGGAGTAGTGACCCGGAGGTGTTAAAATAGCCTGAGGTATAACGGTGCTTTGACGAGGCGGGTCCATCCGATGAGGCTGAACCAGCGCATCGGTCCCAGGAGCTTCCGCCCGGTTTCCCTCCAGTGGATTACTGGTTCCTGCTCCCGGGGTGTTGAAAAGGTCTCTTGCCTCGAAAACCGGAGGCAAACGAAATCGGTGCTTCCTCCTCATGACTTCCTGCGATGCGCTCTGGTCCAACATGAGCCTGTAGGCTTGTGCGTCTAGAGCGGCCCGCTCTGTGGCCATCCTGGTGTCCTCAGCTGCCAGATCCGCCTTGGCCTGGGTGATCTGTTCCTTCACCTTTGCAATCTCCGCGTTGTGAACGCCTTGATCCGCCGAATTAGCTTCCGCCATAAGCACAGCCAATGCATCAAATAGCTCTGATAGAACTTGAGCCAGCGAGCGCACAGGGCCTCCTGCCCCGGCAGCCGTCGCCGCTGCTGAACCGGAGGTTGTTGCCGCAGCGGTCGAAGAATGAAGCGCTGCTTGTGTGCCGGCCATGAATATTCCAACTCGGTTGGGCAGATCAGATGGGTCTGAAATACTATCGCCATCGGAACAGCCCCCAATCTGGCCATCTTGTAGCTGATAAAGAGATTCGGTTTCTCCGGTCGATGACTCGTCATCGGAACAAACGACGGTCTCGCCGCGAGATTCCAATCCGTTCTCATAACTTCCTCCATGGATGACTCCCACGGAGGCACGCTTCATGGCCGGTTTAACCCGGGCGGATCGCGCACGCTGAGCTGTCTCGACGAGGTCGGTGCAGATGTCTGGCTCAGGGCCCGGTTCACCGATCTTGCCAATGAAAACGTGAATGCCACCAAAGGGGACCCGGTACCCGTACTCAACTGAGCCGGCCTCGGGGCCCCAGCCCGCGTCGTCGATGTAGAGCTTGCCGTGACGACTCTTAGTCATCCGGCCTACAGCGTAGCCCTCGAGTCCTTCAAAGCGTCCCTCCAAGAACCTGAAACCATCGTGCGATAGCCCCACGGTGGGCGCCAACTGTCATGGTTTTGTCACAGCAGATGTCCTAGAGAAAGGACTTAGTCGTGGAGCCATCGCGATGGGTTAGCTTGAAGGGGTTAAAGCGGACACAAGGACGCAAGAGAGTTTATACTAGTTCGGCCCCTTCGATGAAGGTAAAAGCCTACGTATAATTGTGATGGAATTGATGGGGTTTCGATGACTAGGGAGCAAACAAGCTTCGCCTATGTCTCGAGTTGTTGTCTGTTGTCCTTGAACCGCCACCGGGTCGTCCCCTTATATACACGGGTGACGCCCGTCGGTTCACAAAGTCCCAACACCGGTCCATATTCGTATCCGGGTTGGTCTCTCCTTATTCCTAACTTACAATACAAGTTTATATACTAATACCGGTTTATTAACTACAAGTCTTAAACCGACTATGGGCCTTTGGCCCTCATCTGTCTTCTTGGGCTTTTGCACTCTTGAACTACTGATGAAGTTGACCCGGCCCAGATAGGCCAGTTTACGCCCAGCAGTAATATCCCCAACACGCACGCAGCTCGCCCTTGGATCGGACATGTCAGATAGTCCTATTTTTGCTTATTGTACTACTTATACACATACGCTTTGACGTATTCTATAAATAACAATGCACATCGTCAGCTTATTATTACATTTCTTCATCTTCTTCTTTTTCCTTGTTTGTCTATTCATGACAAGTTGCTCCCATACATTCTGGTACGTTCAGTACGCCAGGGGCTTCAGTGTACCCCATAACACGGCAAGAAAAGTCCGAACACTTTCGACAGTGCGGCACGCCGAACTTATAGCATTATATGCATCAGCTCCGAATCATGTCTTGGGTCAATAGTTGGGTTTGTCCGGCTCCCATGTTTTGGTGCCTTACGTTCCACTATATCGGCTAAGGTAGCACTGGGAGAACTATTGCGATTGTGTCCCGATTCTTCCGGACGAGCACCTCAGTAGAGAAAGCCGAAAAGTGACTGTCATGATGCGGCGAGAGCTGGTCGCTGTTTGAGAGGTCCCAAATCCCTAAAGATTTTTTTTCGCTTCAGGCGAGGAGTCGGCCTTGTCCAATTTAGGCGTTCATAGCGCCCCAAGTTCGGCCTTCTGAATACTAGAGGCTTCGCCAAAATTTAAAATTGTAGACTTCTATGGCTGAGTGAGAGTGATAAAGCCTTATAGTCCGACTGCCTGGTTCGTTGTGCTGAACACACCTCCTTCGAAGGACCCAAAACTGGGATAAAGAGTGCTAAGATTTATCCCGAACACCTCAGTACTAGCTACATGGGGCAGAAGCTGAAGACTAGCCAACTCTTAGATTTTATAAACGGCCGCACAGAAGGTAATATTTTAAATCAACAAGCGTTATATAGCACAGACGAACTCGTTTTCATATTACAGGATCACATGAGTACATTCATTCAAATATTACATCCTTAAAACATTCCTCCGCCACAAGGCGGGCACTCTTCAGGACACCGTCATAATACTTTTCGGGGCGGCGATGATCCTTGCCCTCCGGCGGCCCCTCCTTCACCAGCTTCTCGGCGTCCATCTTCGCCCAGTGCACTTTCGCTTGGGCAAAAGCCCTGCGCGCACCCTCAATGCAGACGGACCGCTTTATGACTTCAAGCCGTGGGCAGGAATTCACAAGCCGCCTCACCAGGCCGAAGTAGCTGCCAGGCAGGGGCTCACCAGGCCACATCCAGACTATGAGGCCCTTCATGGCCTGTTCGGCCGCCTTGTGGAGCTCAACCAATTGCTTCAACTGGTCGGATGTTCGGTCCCAGTATACTAAGACCAGAACAACTTCTTCGTCGAGCTCCCTTCCTTGGCCCGGTAAAATTCCGCGGCATCGGACATACTGCGGGGAAGATCTGCGAACGCTCCTCGAGAGCTCTAAACTCGGGTAAGTAAAAGGAAAGTTTCCTTCACATGCTTGCTTTACATAACGAATTCCTTACCCGCCGCTATCTTCTGGACCGCCTGAAGCTCATGGAGGGCCTTGTGGGCTTCGGCCTTGGCATTTTTTGCGTTCTCAAGGTGAAAGGATCGAGATGGACCTAGAGGGGGGGGGGGTGGTGAATAGTACAAATACAAATTTTAATTGTTACTTGGCAATTTTAGGCAATAGTGCGGAATATGAAAGTGAGCCTAACAATTGCAAGTGTGATGCTAAGAGCTAAACAAGATAATCAAGTAATACAAGTAAATGAGTAAGCTAGCACAAGGTAAGTGCAGACGAGACAAGTAACCACAAGTAAAGAGTTAAGGTTAGGGATAACCGCAACTCCAAGAGACGAGGATGTAAGCCGATGTTCACTTCCTTGGAGGGAAGCTACGTCACCGTTTAGAGAGGTGGGTGTTACCACGAAGGCACATCAACGCCACGAAGGCTCACCCTATTCTCTCTTTGAGACAACACCATGAAGGTGTTTTTCAACCACTAGTTGTAGACCTTGGGGTGGTCTCCAAACCCTCACAAACTTTTCCGGGGGTAATCACAAGGGTCGATTCCTCTCTGAAAGACTCCTACCGCCTAGGAGTCTCCAACCTCCAAGAGTAACAAGAACGATGGGGAAAAGCTCAAGACTTGCTCAAGTCACAAATTCCTTTGGTGCAAAGAAGGGGAAGGAGTGGATCTATCACTTGATCGGACAACTTCTCTCAAATGCTCTCAAATCCCTTGGGGATCTAAGATTTTGTGTGGAGGAGTGAGAGAGAGAGAGAGTGTAATGTGTTCTAGGTTTTGTTCAAAGTGAGTGGTCGACCCTATCCCGTGGGGGAAGAAGGCTATATATAGTGGTAGTGAAAAGCTAGCCGTTTGGCCACTTAAGGCACAGGAGCTGCCGGACGTCCGGTGGGTACCGGACGACCGGTGACACAGATCGGACTGGACGTCCGGCCGGGCAGCCGGTCGTCTGCTCGCTGGAGTATAAATCTGACCGCGAAAACAACACAGGTAGCGGACGTCTGGAGAGTAGCGGACGACCGCTGACCGGACGTCCGGAGAAATCGGAAATCCATTAATATGAGTTCTGTTTAGATGTACCGGATGTCCGGAGAAACCGTACATCTGCTAATAAGGGTTCTGTTGAGAAGTACCGGTCATCCGGTGGGCGCCGGATGTCCGGTCAGTTGTGAAGGCTGTGCCAACTGATTCAAGAACACAACGAGACCATGCACACATGGTGAAAACTAAGAGATGATAGAAAAAGTGTTTTGTGGATTTTGAGCAAGTCTTTCACATAACCCAACGATCCCCTCTTAATAGTGCGGGATCCCTATACTCAAGAACAAATCGAAAGGGCCAAAGCCATTTGTCTTGTATTCTCCGCTCTTGAGTAATATGTACCTCTTTGTTTGTAGTCATGATCCACACACATAGCACTTGAAACATAATCCTGAGATATACTTGATAAACATGATTAGTCCCAAAAATGCATGTTTTCATCAACATCAAAATAAGATTAAGGGCCTGATTGCACTTCCAACCTCCCCCTTTTGGGTAGTTGATGACAACATACATGCACTTTTTAGAATAATGTTTGAATATCGAAAGAACTAAAAACATTTAGTATCGAAGGATATGATGTGGAGCTCCCCCTCAATATGTGTAATAACTAATAGATAAGCATGAGAGGAGCTCCCCCTCAATATGATACCAACACCATCGAAACTCATACACAGGATAAACAACTCCACAAATCTTCAACACTCATAGCATATAACATAAGTCAAATAACAGGTAGGCTACTAACATAGCATGAGTTTGATCACATAACATGAGTTCGATAACAAGTTAATAACATATCATCATCACATTACATAAATAAGTGCCTACTCCCCCTTGGCAGCAAATACCCAAAAGGGAGGAATCAAGGCAGCCTCAAAGAGCATCATCGTTATCATTGTCACGAGCACCACTACCACCAGCCTCATCAAGGAAGTCAGCTCACTCGGGACCCGAAGGAAAACCGAAATCAGAAGGTGGAGCATCAGGAAGATGTTCATCGTCACTCACATCGTAAACTTCGGAATCTCGCAGACGAGCCTTCAGAGCATTCTTGGAAGTGACCAAGCGTGCGGCAACGGTATGGTTTTGGGTGCAATGAAAGGTAAACATCTTCATCATGGCAGAGTGAGCCTTCCCAAGAAAGCAAGAGATGCGACCAAAAGGTGCGGAGCCGGAAGAAGTAGACCGAGTGGCGGAAGAAGGAACACTAGCCGGGGTACCACGAACAGGAGAAGAAGAGTCCTTGGGAACCCAATCATCCGCCATGTGAGATGGAATGACCCACCATTCGTGCAAGTGAGTGCGGGCAATGGGAAACGGAGCAACACTCTCGATAAATGCCTGAAGAAAGGGGGCATGAGGAAAGGCTCGCTTGTGTTGAAAACAAGCCAGATGGATCTCATGCCATAGAAAATGAGGGATATTTATCTTCCCTTTGGGAGACACATAGAGGCGATGCATGAGATCAATGCAGTAGCTGTTACATGACACCTTATCACCCATCTTGGGATAAATGGTGCGAATAACACACTGAAAAATGATGTAGAAGGGTGAGCGTCAAATTGAAGCTTGGTTCAGGCCCTTTTGTTTCTCCACATTAGACATTTCACTGATGGGCTTGAGAAGATCCGCACAGACCTCTATGCCCTTGGGCCTATGGTTAGGGTCATCCTTATGGATTTTGAACCCTGTGTCAGGAAAACCAAGAGCAGCAACAAATTGAGAATAGGATGCCGTGAGTATGGTGTCGGAGGTCATCCAAGTGACAGTGTTATCGGGACCAAAGTTAAAAGTGGCATAGAATTGATGAATTGCAGCTTGGTTAAAATCATGCTGGAATTCAAATGGTGCAGCAAGACTGGAGGACTCAATGAGCTCAATAGCTCCCGGATATTTCGCTGGATGAGTGCGGATATGCTCTAAGTCGATGCACACATGGATAGATAAACCTTTAGGAATGACTATAGTGGTGAAAATGTCGGCTTGGACATTTGTGCGAAAACGAGCATCCTGTGAATCACTAAGAACAGTGAATTGATCTACATCACGACGAAGCATAAGGTAAGAAGCGATGGGAACCTCATTGAACCGCTTAATGATGCGGCCGTGAGGGAGTGGAGGTTCAAGAGAGATGCGATGGGCAGCACCTTGAGGTTGTACCGGAGGAGGAGGAGGCTTGAATGTGGGCCGACGAGTTCCAGGCTTGGGTGAAGTGGTGCAAACAGCAACATAAGCGGGTTCCTCAATTTCTTCCAAGTCATCCTCGTAGTCGGATTCTTCTGACGAAGAGGCGCTAGTGGAGCTGCGAGGGTGAGTGGCACACTTCCGAGGACGAGCGCGCTCCTGCGAATCATTGGACCCACCACGACGAGACGGACGAGAGCCCCCATAGGTGACCTGCTTGCGAGCAGAGCGCTTTGTCCGTGGCATTGCTACCTAGGGAAGGAGGAGACACCAATATTCTTAACAATCGCCATAGATCAAGAAGGTTAGAGCAATGGGGGGGGGGGGAGAAAATAGCAGTTGCTACCTCGGGAGGTTGAGGAGAAGATGCGACGGAGAAGAAGTTTCCCCCGACACCGGCCGGGTCGAGAAAAGGGCGGCCGGAGGCCCGGCGACAACCGGAAGGGCCGAACAGGGTCCCGGCGGCGAGGGGCCCAGCCCGTGAACGCAACAAGGAGAGAGTGCGGCGGCGGCGGCGAGAGGAGGAGTGGAGAGTAATTAGGTTTAGAGACGACCGGACCGCACGCCCCAGTATATATAGGCGGGCGAGAAACGTACCGGACATCCGGTGTGAACCGGACGTCCGGGACCTGAGAGGGCAACCTGATACGAGAAGTAGCGGACAACCGGCAAAAACGGACGTCCGACGCATTTAGACAGAGCAGTAATTAACGGAAGTCCGGTTACAGCGGACGATCGGCAATAGGGCACCAGAGAAATTTGTACGGATGACCGGTACAGATCGGACGACCGGTGCAAGAGCACCAGAAAGGATTTGACGGACGTCCGGTATTGATGGACGTCCGGTGGCATTTTATTATTATTATTTTATTTAATATCTTTTATAGGAAGACTAGGGTGCCATAGTTGGTGCTAATGACAATGATGGAGAGATGATGAGTGAAATATGTAGTAGGATGCAAGGACACCCTAGGTGAAGCAATGAGTTTCCTAAACCAATAATAATAAACACACATACTGCTCACATGTTGTTCTAATGACAAGGTGGTGGCTGATGCCACCATGTATGAGTATACGTGACATGACACTGCAAAGATTTGAACTTTGGGTCCATAATCACTACGCCATCATTAAAAGCACCATAGTTAGAGTAACATGGTAGCTTTGAGAGTGTTTGTTCTTTTTATGCATTTCATAGGGTGAGAGAACGCATGAGTTGAGTGTCTCACCCTAAATATATGCCTACATATAGACAGGACATTATGACAATGCATGCATGAGTACTAGTTTTCACATAATGTTGTCAAGCTCTAAGATACCAAGTTCACGCCTAAGTTGACAAAATCTTGCCTCATCCAATGGCTTGGTGAAAATATCTGCAAGTTGCATATCTATGCCAACATGAGCAGTGTCAATATCACCCTTCTCCACATGATCTCTCAGGAAGTGGTACCTAATGTCAATGTGCTTGGTGCGGGTATGATCTTTGGGGTTCTCAGCAATATTAATGGCACTTTCATTATCACATAGAAGAGGCACATGTGTATAGGTGATACCGTAATCCTTCAAAGTTTGCCTCATCCATAGTAACTGAGTTGCACAACTGGCGGTTGCAATATATTCAGCTTCGGCAGTGGAGAGGGCAACACAATTTTGCTTCTTCGAGGACCAACTTACCAAGGAGCGTCCAAGAAATTGACATGCACCGGAGGTGGATTTACGATCCACTTTGTCTCCAGCCCAATCCGCATTCGTGTACCCAATGAGATCAAACTTAGCATCCTTGGGGTACCATAGACCCAACTTTGGGGTGTGAACAAGGTATCTAAGAATATGCTTAACCGCCTTATGATGGCTTTCCCTAGGGGAAGCTTGAAATCTAGCACACATGCATACACTAAACATGATGTCTGGTCTAGATGCACAAAGATAAAGCAATGAACCAATCATAGAGTGGTATTTAGATGGGTCGAAGGGGATACCGTTTGAGTCTTCAGTGAGTACAGTTTTGGTTGGCATGGGGGTCTTACATGGGCTAGCATCAGACATGCCAAATTTCGCTAGGATATCCTTGAGGTATTTGGCTTGAGACAAGAAAATTCCTTCTTGAAATTGTTGAATGTGAAAACCGAGGAAGAACTTCAAATCCGCATTGAGTGACATTTCAAAATTCTTCGTCATTGATGCCGCAAACTTCTTGCATAAATGAATGTTAGGAGAACCAAAAATGATATCATCTACATAGATTTGGCATAAGATCAAACCACCTTTGTCCCTCTTAGTAAAAAGAGTGGGATCAATCACCCCTCTCACAAAACCATCATCGAGTAGAAACTTCTTAAGATGATCATACCAAGCACGAGGTGCTTGTTTGAGACCATACAAAGCCTTATGAAGTTTATACACATAGTCTTTGTGATCGGGGTCAACGAACCCAAGAGGTTGTGATACATATACTTCTTCTTGTAGAGGACCGTTAAGGAAAGCACTCTTCACATCCATTTGATGTAATGTAAAGCCATTGAAAGCAGCATAAGCAAGTAAGATGTGAATGGATTCAAGACGGGCAACGGGGGCAAAGGTCTCACCAAAGTCCAAACCTTCAACTTGTGAGTACCCTTGTGCCACTAACCTTGCCTTGTTGCGGATGATTATGCCATTCTCATCTTGCTTGTTCTTGAAAATCCACTTTGTTCCAATGACGTTGTGTTCCCTAGTTGGCCTCTTGACTAATGACCACACTTGATTGTGCTCAAAACTATTCAACTCTTCTTGCATAGCAATAATCCAATCGTTGTCTATCAACGCATCTTGTACCTTGAGAGGCTCAACACTAGACACAAAAGAGAAGTCAGCACAAAAGTTTGTCAATTGTTTATGAGTGACTCTACCTTCCGATATGTCGGTGAGGATTTTATCAACATCAACACGACCGGCCACTCGAGGCATGATGGAGGTTAAGGTTTCGCGAGCTTCAACTTCATGTCCATCATCCACGTCCTCAACATATGGGTCATTAATGTGTGGTGGAAAATCTTCTTCTTCTTCTTGCATTTGTTGAGGTTCATTGTCAATGATTGCACTTTCTTGTTCTTTCCCTTGAGGATGATCTTGTTCTTGATGATTATCATGAAGAGGAACTTGATCATCATCTTGTACTTGGACTATGGGCATTGATTGAGTAATAGGTGCTTGTGGTGGTATGGGTGTGGAAGTAGTTTGATGGTGTGTGAGGCCTTGATCTTCTTCTTCATCATCATGAGGGTCTTGTTCCATTGGAAGAAGTGCACCAACACCCATCGTCAAGATATCTGGAGAAGAATCTTCTTCACATACATCACTTAGATCAACTTGCTCCCCATGGGAGCCATTAAATTCATCAAACACCACGTCACAAGTTTCTACAACACATCCATTGGATTTTTTGTAGACTCTATAGGCGTGAGAGTTTGATCCATAACCAACAAATATGCCCTCAATGGTTTTAGATTGAAATTTTCCTAACCGCTCTCTTTTGTTGAGGATGAAGCATTTACACCCAAATACACGAAAGTACTTGAAATTTGGCTTGTTCTCGGTTAGGAGCTGATATGGAGTCTTTTCCAATATCGTGCGGAGGAAGAGCCGGTTTGAAGCATGACATGCAGTGTTGACGGCCTCGTCCCAAAAACTATGTGGCGACTTGTATTCATCCAACATGGACCTTGCCATGTCCACAAGGGTGCGGTCCTTTCTTTCTGCAACACCATTTTGTTGGGGAGTGTATGGAGCTGAATATTGATGCTCAATCCCTTCATCACTAAGAAATCCTTCCAAGGTGTAATTCTTGAACTCGGAACCATTATCACTTCTTATTGCCATGATTTCTTTGTCAAACTTGCGTTGTGCTTGCTTGGCAAAATCAATGAAGGTGATCTTCGTCTCGTCTTTGGACTTGAGGAAAAACACCCATGTGTACTTGAGTAATCATCCACAACGACAAGTCCATACTTTTTCCCACCAAGACTATCCCATGAAGGAGGCCCAAACAGATCCACATGAAGGAGCTCCAAAGGCCTTGAAGTAGACACAATATTCTTGGGTGGGTGCTTTGATTGATGTTGCTTCCCGGCTATGCATGCACTACACACACGATCTTTCTCAAAAGAGACATTTGTTAGTCCAAGGATGTGATTTCCCTTTAAGAGATCTTGAAGATTTCTCATGCCGACATGGGCTAGGCGGCGATGCCATAGCCACCCCTTGTCGGCCTTGGCCATTAGACAACTTCCATGGAATGTGCTCTCTTTCAAGAAATCAACAGTGTAAAGGTTGCCATCCAACTCTCCAACAAAGGCCACTTCGATAGTATCTCTATTAAAGACTTTCACATCCATTAGTCCAAATAGTGTATCATAACCAACAGAGGCCAATTGGCGAACAGAAAGCAAATGGTATTTAAGGGATTGGACAAGCATGCCATTTGCAAGAGACATGTCATTTGTGATAGCCACCTTACCCAAACCGAGTACCTGTCCTTTTGATCCTCCACCAAACATAATGCTCATAAATGGTTTAATAGCTTCCATGAAATCGTAGAGCAACTTGCTATCTCCGGTCATATGATTGGTACATCCACTATCAATCACCCATTTTACTCCACCGGAGAAGGCAACCTACACACAATTATTACTTGGTTAGAGGCACCCATTTTGCAATGGGACCTCTCAAGTTAGTAACAAGGGTCTTAGGGACCCAAATAGCATAAAACCGAAATGCATTTCGAGGACCAACAAACTTTGCACAAACTTCTCCATCCTTAGTCTTACGAAGAACATAGGGTGGAGGCATGAACTCTTTTGGCTTGTTGACGGTGGGCATGCCCCTTGTGGCCTTCCCACAAACAACCTTACCTTTCTCCTTGTGACCTTCTCGTAGAAAAGTTTCTTTTAGAGGGGTGTTGCACTTTTGAGAGGATGTCTTATTCTTGCTTGTGCTTGGGTCAAACCCGAGTCCTTCTTTGGCAAACACTTCATTGTGTTGGCTCAACACCTCATTAAGGCTCTTTTTCCCTTGAGCACATGTCATGAGCCCTTTCTCGATTTGAGCTTTGAGAAAGCGATTCTCCTAAAGAATAGATGCTAGATCACTACTAGAGTTAGTAGTACAAGCATCAACATTGATAATAGGAGAAGAGTAAGCCTTGGCTAGAGTTTCAAGATAAGTAAGCTTGAGTATCTCAAAACTCTTTGTAAGAAGGGTGAGCTCTTCTTCCTTGGTCTTGAGGGACATAGATAGGATATCACAATCCTTAGAGAGAGAAGCATTAGACTTTACAAGCTTACTTTTATCATTCATCAACTCTTCACAAGAGTCGATAGCCTTTTTCAAGGAGGCAAGATCTCTAGTATGAACATCAATGTTTGCACCAATTTTTAAGCATAGTTCATCATTGTGTGCTTCCTCATATTGGACTTTCCGCTCAAGGATTTCATATTTTTCCTTTTCCTCGGCGACGAGGGTTTCGAGTTCCTTAATGGAAATGGTGTGCTTACTCACCATCTCCATAAGCATACGAAACATAGTGAGCTTCTTTCCTTTAAGAGAGCACATGAACTTATTTAGTTTAGCAAGCATAGGATCATTTATATCATCATCCTCATAACTATCCTCCGCATCAAGATACTCATCACTAGGAGTAGGAGGAGTGAAAAGAGGAGGGTTTGATCGTGAGGTTACCTTGACCTTGTCAGGAGAGTGTTGGTCCTCTCCATCTTCTACCACGGCCTTCGCCATGAGACACTTGTGAGTGTTGCCCTTGTAATCCTTCATGTAGTTGTAGGTGAGAACTTCACCACTCTTGTTTACTAGCCTCAATGTGTTTTGAGAATCTTGAGCAACTCCGGCAACACCACTAACATCATCCGGATCGGATTCTTCTTGAGCAACCATTGCTTTCCCATCTCTCTTCTTGAGCTTGGAGTTCAAAGGATTTGGCAACTTCTTCTTGGGAAAGGTCTTGGGAAACCTTGGTTTATCTTCTCTCTTCTCATAAGGGCACTCGTTGGAGAAGTGGTTCGTTTCTTCACAGTTGTATCATTTTCTTACTTTCTTATTTTGAAACCTTCCCTTGAATTTTCCCGCGCTAAACTTCTTGACAAAGAGAGCCATGTCTTCATATGAAGGGCCCTCATCGGATTCAACCTCATCACCATCTTCTTCATCATCATCATCTTCTTCTTCTTCTTCACTTTGCTCATCTTCACATACATGCTTGGCCTTCAATGCAAGATTGATCTTCCACGATGGAGTACCATGCATGGCAAGATGTTTTGTAGCATTTGCCTTTGACTCTTCAAATAGTTGGAAAGTGGATATGATGTCATCTGTAGTCATTTCCTTGAAGGCATGGTGTTGTCTTATGTCCCATACCATCTGATGGTGATATGGAGAAAGAGCATGGAGCAACTTGTCCACAAGGAATCGCTTAGTCATGTTAAATCCATCTTGTGTCTTGTCACACTCACATGACTCAATATCAGCGGTGAGAGTCATGAGACGCTCAAGGAGTTGATTTGGAGTTTCACCTTTCTCCATACAAAAGTTTTGCAATTGCCCCTTGGCAATTTCATATTGAGCACTCCGGAGGGTGGAGGTACCGGTCTTGGATCTTATAATACTTTCCCATAATTCCTTGGCACTTGTGATGTGTATGAAAGGTCTCCTTTGCTTTTCAACCATACCTCTCCTTATACACATGATTGCCGTGTCATTGAGATTCTTGTCATAAATTTCTCTTGGTGTAGGATTATTTGGATCAACCACATGGTAACCATACTCCAAGATATCTAGCATCCCATCGTTTCCAAATCGAAGATGATCCTGCATAGCAACTCTCCACAAAGCAAAATCAGAAGTGGAGTTAAGTAAAGGAGGTTTTCCTTGAGAGTTATATTTTAGTTTCTCAACTTGGGGTCTTGCATAAAGCCAAGGAACACTAGAGTGTTCATTGCTAGGAGGTTGTTGACCAAGTGATGGAGTGGGCACAGTTGGTCTCGAAGCTGCACCACCCGAAAGTGGTGCAAGCACCATGGACAATGTGGCTATCCTCATTTGGACCAAGGCCTCTACAGAAGCATCATGCTCCTCCTTTTGCTTAGCAAGGGCCTGTTCTAGATCCTCAGAAGTAAAGGTCTTGACTTCAGAAGAAGCCTCGCCTTTATCCTTCGGATCTACAACAAGGGGAGTCCCATCGGGCTTCATCTCGCTCTAGGGCATTTAAGCCACAAGAATAGAGCACGAGGCTCTGATACCAATTGAAAGGATCAAGATGGACCTAGAGGGGGGGTGAATAGGTAGAAATAAAAATTTTAATTGTTACTTGGCAATTTTAGGCAATAGTGCGAAATATGAAAGTGAGCCTAACAATTGCAAGTGTGATGCTAAGAGCTAAACAAGATAATCAAGTAATACAAGTAGATGAGTAAGCTAGCACAATATGATATAGGTAAGTGCAGACGAGACAAGTAACCACAAGTAGAGGGTTAAGGTTAGGGATAACCGCAACTCTGAGAGACGAGGATGTAAGCCGATGTTCACTTCCTTGGAGGGAAGCTACATCACCGTTTAGAGAGGTGGGTGTTACCACGAGGGCACACCAACGCCACAAAGGCTCACCCTATTCTCTCTTTGAGACAACACCACGAAGGCGTTTCTCAACCACTAGTGGTAGACCTTGGGGTGGTCTCCAAACCCTCACAAACTTTTCCAGGGGTAATCACAAGGGTCGATTCCTCTTCGAAAGACTCCTACCGCCTAGGAGTCTCCAACCTCCAAGAGTAACAAGAACGATGGGGAAAAGCTCAAGACTTGCTCAAGTCACAAATTCCTTTGGTGCAAAGAAGGGGAAGGAGTGGATCTATCACTTGATCGGACAACTTCTCTCAAATGCTCTCAAATCCCTTGGGGATCTAAGATTTGGTGTGGAGGAGTGAGAGAGAGAGAGAGAGTGTAATGTGTTCTAGGGTTTGTTCAAAGTGAGTGGTCGACCCTATCCCGTGGGGGAAGAAGGCTATATATAGTGGTACTGAAAAGCTAGCCGTTTGGCCACTTAAGGCACAGGAGCTGCCGGACGTCGGGTGGGTACCAGACGACCGGTGACACAGATCGGACCGGACGTTCGGCCGGGCAGCCGGTCGTCTGCTCGCTGGAGTATAAATCTGACCGCGAAAACAGCACAGGTAGCGGACGTCTGGAGAGTAGCGGACGACCGCTGACCAGACGTCCGGAGAAACCGGAAATCCGTTAATATGAGTTCTGTTTAGATGTACCGGATGTCCGGAGAAACCGTACATCCGCTAATAAGGGTTCTGTTGAGAAGTACCGATCATCCGGTGGGCGCCAGATGTCCGGTCAGTTGTGAAGGCTGTGCCAACTGATTCAAGAACACAAAGAGACCATGCACACATGGTGAAAACTAAGAGATGATAGAAAAAGTGTTTTGTGAATTTTGAGCAAGTCTTTCACATAACCCAACGATCCCCTCTTAATAGTGCGGGATCCCTATACTCAAGGACAAATCGAAAGAAAGGGCCAAAGCCATTTGTCTTGTATTCTCCGCTCTTGAGTAATATGTACCTCTTTGTTTGTAGTCATGATCCACACACATAGCACTTGAAACATAATCCTGAGATATACTTGATAAACATGATTGCACTTTCACAAGGGCCTTCGCAAGCTCAGACCCTTGCGTCTAAGGGTCACGCTCCAAGGACTCGTATTTTTTGATGAAATCCTGGAGCTCTTACTGCACCTCGCCCACTGAAGCCTCTTGCTTCTCGCGCTCGGTGCGGTCCTTCGCCGCTTTGTCTTCGGCCTCGGACAGCGCCTCCTTCAGGGCCGCCACTTCGGTCGTGGCCCCTAGCAAAATTCAATGATGATCCTGTGACTTGGCAACCACATTCTGTTTTATTCCTTATCAATATACGGACGGGTATTACTTACCTTTCTTCTCTTCGAGCTGCCTCTTGGTAAGGCCGAGCTCTTTTTCGGACCGCTCAAGGTCCCGCTTCAGTGCGGAGACCTCCGCAGTGCGAGCGGCAGCGGCTAGCAGCGAAGCCTGCTTATTCACATAAGACACATTGTGATTATTATTTGATCCTCTGTTCAGCCTTTCTTCGCGAACGTCAAACAGAGCATCTGGGGCTACTGTCTATGCTATAACATTTTCTTATAAATCGATTACTTACCTCAAAGCCTATTAGGAGGCTGGCACAGGCTTCAGTCAGTCCGCTTTTAGCGGACTGAACCATCTCTACCACCGCACTCATAATAGTGCGGTGCTCTTCGTCAATGGAAGCATTGCGAAGCGCTTCCAGCAAGTTGTCCGGTGCCTCTGGATGGACAGAGGCCATCGGCACAGACGGCTCGCCCCCCCTTAGCGAGGGGTCACCCGACAGAGTCCGCAACCATGGGAGGTTCCGGCGCAGTATTCGGCCGGGGGCCGAACTTGCTGCCCCCGCCATTAGGGCCCATGGGAGCCTTGCCTCCCATGCACCCGGCATCTGGGAGGTCGCCTTGGGGCGCCCCCAGAACTACCTTCCCTTGGCTTGGTGCCCTTCGGGACAACACCTCCGCATCGTCCGTTGGGCGGGGGGAGGAGGCAGTTGGGAGCGAATCACTGTTCATCTCTGAAAGGCCCAGAGACCCATCCGAAGAGGATACGTCGAGACAGTCCTTGGGTGGGCTGCATGATCATGTTCGGCATGATAAGAAACAATAAAACGAAACATACCAAAACTGTTATGGTATCCTGATACTTACGACTTCGCCAGGGGCTTGTCCCTGGGCAACCACTCCTCGTCGTTGAACGCGGTCGTGGTGGAGCGGTCCGGAAGGAGGGCTCATCCCTTCTTGGACCCTTCGGCCTCCCCGGATGGGGCGGCCTTCCTTTTCTTATCTCCCTCGGCTAGATGGGGAGAATTTTCCTCTTCCTCCTCCTTGTCTTCGGGGGAGGAGTGCGTCTCGGTGTTATCGGATAACGATTCCGATACAACCTTGTGCCGGAGACCTTTCCTGGTCCCCGCGGCCTTCTTCTTGGCCTTCTTCTCCGACGCCTCATAGGGTGCCAGAACTAGCATCTCCGTCAGGAGAGTACTGATACGTCTCCAACGCATCTATAATTTTTGATTGCTCCATGCTATATTTATCTTCTGTTTTGGACATTATTGGGCTTTATTATTCACCTTTATATTATTTTTGGGACTAACCTACTACCGGAGGCCCAGCCCAGAATTGTTGTTTTTTTTGCCTATTTTAGGGTTTCGAAGAAAAGGAATATCAAACGGAGTCCAAACAGAATGAAACCTTTGGTACGTGATTTTTGGAACGAACAAGATCCAGGAGACTTGGACCCTACGTCAAGCAACCAAAAGGGAAGCCACAAGGTAGGGGGGCATGCCTACCCCCCAGGAGCGCCCTCCACCCTCGTGGGCCCCCTGTTGCTCCACTGACATACTCCTTCCTCCTATATATACTTACGTACCCCAAACAATCAAATAGGGAGCCAAAACCCTGATTCCACCGTCGTAACTTTCTGTATCCACGAGATCCCATCTTGGGGTCTGTTCCGGAGCTCCGTCGGAGGGGGCATCAATCATGGAGGGCTTCTACATCAACACCATAGCCTCTCTGATGAAGTGTGAGTAGTTTTCCTTAGACCTTCGGGTCCATAGTTATTAGCTAGATGGCTTCTTCTCTCTTTTTGGATCTCAATACAAAGTTCTCCCCCTCTCTTGTGGAGATCTATTCGATGTAATCTTCTTTTGCGGTTTGTTTGTTGAGACCGATGAATTGTGGGTTTATGATCAAGTTTATCTATGAACAATATTTGAATCTTCTCTGAATTATTTTATGTATGATTGGTTATCTTTGCAAGTCTCTTCGAATTTTCAGTTTGGTTTGGCCTACTAGATTGATCTTTCTTGCAATGGGAGATGTGCTTAGCTTTGGGTTCAATCTTGCGGTGTCCTTTCCCAGTGACAGTAGGGGCAGCAAGGCACGTATTGTATTGTTGCCATCGAGGATAACAAGATGGAGTTTATTTCATATTGCATGGATTTATCCCTCTACATCATGTCATCTTGCTTAAAGCGTTACTCTATTCTCTTGAACTTAATACTCTAGATGCATGCTGGATAGCGGTCGATGTGTGGAGTAATAGTAGTAGATGCAGGCAGGAGTCGGTCTACTTGTCTCGGACGTGATGCCTATATACATGATCATACCTAGATATTCTCATAACTATGCTCAATTCTTTCAATTCCTCAATAGTAATTTGTTCACCCACCGTAAAATACTTATGCTCTTGAGAGAAGCCACTAGTGAAACCTGTGGGCCCCGAGTCTATCTTCCATCATACTAACTTCCAATACTTAGTTATTTTCATTGCCTTTTATTTTAATTTGCATCTTTATCATAAAAATACCAAAAGTATTATCTTATCATATCTATCAGATCTCACTCTCGTAAGTGACCATGTAGGGATTGACAACCCCTTATCGCATTGGTTGCGAGGATTTATTTGTTTTGTGTAGGTGCGAGGGACTCGCGCGTAGCCTCCTACCGGATTGATACCTTGGTTCTAAAAAACTTAGGGAAATACTTACGCTACTTTGCTGCATCACCCTATCCTCTTCAAGGAAAAACCAACCACTACAAAAAAAGACACATCCATGACATTTTGGGCCGAACGAATTTTTTTTCTGTCATACATATGACACTTCTATGACGATAATTGTGACAAAACCCGGTATCATCATAGATGTGGTGGGCTCCTACTTCTATGACAAAAAATCATGATAGAAAGTGGGCTTTTCGTCCTGGGCGGGCCGGAGACGCAGCTGCATGACATTCTTTGGGCCGTCCATGACGGAAAAAACCGTGGTAGAAGCGAGGGGGAGGAAAATTTCGGGGAGTTCCCGGTTATGGTGGGAGGTCGGGGGGCGAGCGATGTGCGCTTCTCTCGTACACGTACGCACGTGTGTGTGAGGAGTTGGCTCTAACTGAACCCGAGCGAGGCGTTGGGCTCTAACTGAACCTGAGCGATTGCACTGCAGGCTACGGGTTACTGAACCCGAGCGATCGATCGATGGATGTTAACTGAACCCGATCGAGCGATTCCTTCACTACTGCTGCTAACTGAAGCCGATCGATGCTGCCTCTGGATGAACAGTGAGCGTTGCACGGGGGGGGGGGGGGTGGATGAACAGTTCCCGGTGGGGGTGGATGAACATGACCCCGTGGTGTTGCCTCTGGATGAACAGGACCCCGTGGAGGGCTGGATGACCAGGACCACCACGTGGAGGGCAGGATGAACAGTAGATGGTGGAGGGCAGGGTGGACAGTAGCCCGTGGAGGGGTGGTTGAACAGGAGCCCGTGGAGAGGGCTGGTTGAACATTAGCCGGTGGAGTAGCGCGCGGTGGAGGCTGGATGAACAGGAGCCTGTGGATGAACAGTCGCAGGTGGAGGCTGGAGGAGGTCGACGGTGGATGAACAGTAGCTCGTGGAGGATGGAGGGGGTCGACGGTGGAGATGAACAGTATCCCGTGGAGTCCCGTTTTGCGGTATGCCACACCCCTCCTGATGAATAGGACACCCGTTTCGACCGTAGCGCTCCAACACAAGTCTGTTTCCTCCGTTTTGCGATACGCCACACCCCTCCCGATGAACAGGACCCCCATTTCGACCGTAGGAGGTCCGTTTCCTCCATTCTGCGGTATGCCAGACCCCTCCCGATCAACAGGATCCCGTTTTGAACGTGGCCAGTCGAACACAAGGCCGTTTCCTCCGTTCCGCGGTACGCCAGGCCTCGTTTCCATCGTTTGTTCCGTCCAAGCCCTCCCAATGAACACGACGCATTCCGTTGCCTCCCATGAACACGACGCATTCCATTGCCTCCCCATGAACACGACGACGACGATGTTTCTCCGTTCCGACCCAGCCATGTACATGAGCCCTGGCCGTACGTATACGCGAGTAGGCGTTCGAGACCCCGCCCGTATGTACACATACGTGGCCGTATTTTCTTTCTTGCACCCTGGCCGCTGTACGTACGTGTACATGCTACGTGCACGCCTCTACTACAACACGTGCGCGCCTCTACATCCACCAGTATATATGTACGTACACATTCGCGACCAGAATGACAACGCTACGTACGCTTCGACCAGGTGGGTCCCGACTGTCAGACACTTCCTTGTGTGCGAAGATGTAGCTGGTGGGTCCCAGCAGTCAGGGGAAAACATTTTTTTCAGGAAATATGGTGGCTCGTCCGGTGGATCCCCGTTGTCAGGTGGAGGAATAATTATTTTGCTCGTAATAAGGAGGCACTTCCTTGCTGCGGCCGTGGACCCAGCTGTCAGCCTCTCCATGTACAGTCCACGTCCGATGGAAGCCGTTCCTTGACCACGTTGACCACGCCGCGCCGAGAACACCAGGGCGATGGACGACGGCGAGGCCTAAGAAGGGGACGATGCGGAGCCGGGGAAGACGCAGTAGTGGATGCCCATGCGTAGAGGAGTACGAGGGTTCACTGGTTCGCTGCGGTGTGAGGCTGTCGTCGCCGCAGAATAACAGGGGGTGTGGGTGAGTAGAGGGATGTCATGGCCAGCGGTGGAAGTAGTAGGGGGCGGTGAGGCCTCCGCCGCATCGCAGCCGGCCACGGGAGGCAGGAGCACGAGGCACGACCGGCGCTGGTTTGGGCGGCTGGAGCAAGAAGACCAGAGGCTGAAGAAACACTACGACCGTTGGATGGACATCATACAGTCACTGGAGCTAGAATCGTGCATATTGACTAAGTTGACAAAGCCCTCTGTCCCCGTCAACTTAGTAGGCCCACAAGTCAGCCTCCCACCAAGATGGGTCTCAGTTAGCAGGTGGGTATTCATTTTTGTGCGTAATAAGGAGGCAGTTCCGGTGGGTCTGAGCTGACAACAGGGGGAACATTTTTTTGGCGAAATACGGTGGCCCGTCGGGTGGGTCCCGGCAGTCAGGGGCAAACATTTTTTTCGCGATATACTGGTGGGCGTCCGGTGGGTCCCTGCTGTCAGGTGGAGGAATAATTATTTTCCGCGTAATAAGGAGGCACTTCCTTGCGGCTGCCTTGGACCCAGCTGTCAGCCTCTCCACGTATAGTATTCTTCCGATGGAATTCGGTCGTTAACCACATTGACCACGCCGTGCCGACATCACCATGACGGTGGACGACGGCGAGGCCTAGGAAGGGGACGACACGGAGCCGGGGAAGACGCGGCAGTGGATGCCCACGCGGAGAGGAGTATGAGGGTTCACTGGTTCGACTGCGCTGTCGTCGCCGCAGAATAATAGGGGATGTGGGTGAGTGGAGTGGAGGGATGACCTGGCCAGCGGTGGGAGTGGTATGGGGGTGGTGAGGCCTCAGCGGCAGCACAGCCGGCCACGGGAGGCAGGAGCAGGCGGCACGACCGGCGCTGCTTTTTGCGGCCGGAGCAAGAAGACCAGAGGTTGAAGAAGCACTACGGCCGTTGGATGGACATTGTACGGTCGGTCGAGCTAGAATCGTGCATATTCACTAAGTTGACAAAGCCCTTCGTCCCCGTCAACTTAGTAGGCCCACTATACTGGGTCCCAGCTAGCAGGGGGGTATTCATTTTTTGGGCGTAATAAGGAGGCAGTTCCTTACGTGCGAAGATATAGCTGGTGGGTCCGAGTTGTCAGCGGCGGTAATGTTTTTTTCGCGAAATACAGAGGCCGTTTCGTTGGGTCCCAGATGTCAGGTGGAGGAAATCATTATTTTGCGCGTAATAAGGAGGCATTTCCTTGCGTGCGGCTGTGGACCTAGCTGTCAGCCTCTCCACGTACAGTCCACTTCAGATGCATGTCGGTCGTTGACCATGCTGACCACGCCACGCCGAGAGCACCAGGACGGTGGACTACGGCGAGGCCTAGGAAGGGAATGACACGGAGGCAGGGAAGACTCGGCCGTTGTTTTTGTTTCCCACGCGGAGGGGAGTACGACTGTACGAGGGTTTACTGGTTCGTCTGCCATCGTCGGAGAATAACAGCAGGTGTGGGTGAGTAGAGGGATGGCTAGGCCAGCGATGGAAGTACGGTGGGCGGTGAGGCCTGCGCGGCAGCATAGCTGGCCGCGGGGAGGAGGGAGCAGGCAGTCCCGCTGGCGCTTGTTTGAGCGGCTGGAGCAGGAAGAGCAGAGATTGAAGAAGCACGGCAGCTGTTGGATGGACATCCAACAGTATACAGGCATCTCTGGAAAGCCTCACATCTGTGGAAATAGCATACAGCCCATCTGCCATTATTTCAAATAATTTACAACCCATTTGCTAATTCTTACGGGTTTTTTTTGGAGCCCATATTCTTTATGTTAGCATTACAGCCCATATTGTGGCCATGGTTAAAAAATTATACGAAATATTGCATATGTCGGTGCAGTCTGAACTGTTTTTAATCCCGAAATTTCGAGTTACATTCAGACTGATTTTAAAAATAAATGTATATCAATATAAAATCCAATAAATTGTCCATGCATAAAAATCAATGCAATTTAAAATCTCAAAATGAAAAAAAGATATTTGAAAATAATTGCCGGTTTGATGTGTTTTAAAAATGTACAGCCCATTTCTCATTACTGATAGGCTATTTTCTCGGCCAGCCCAATGAAGCTCTCCTCGTCTTGAAATATTTGCAGCCCAACAGGCCTGATAAAGCGACTTACTTGACAAATCACAAAAGAACTAGGCTAGCCATTTTCAGAAAGAAAAAAAACTACTGGGCTGGTCTGTGGTAAACATAAAAGAAAAGGTTGTCTAGACAGGCCAAAGTGTCCCGCACAGCCGAGTTGACACCCTGCTTTCGTCTCAAAAATAAATTAGATAAATGCCACTCCAATTATGGCGATTCATAAAAATGCCACTGCAATTTCCAAACTTTGAAAAAATGCCACTGCAATTTTTGCAAACTTTGAAAAACGCCACTGCAGTTTGCAAACTTTGAAAAACGCCACTCCAGACTTCGAAAAATGCCACTAGAAATGGCATGAAATGGCATTTTTCAAAGTTTGGAAATTGCAGTGGCATTTCTCGGATACACCAGATTTTGGAGTGGCATTTATCAAATTAACCCAAAACAAAAATAACTGGGCGAGCTGCTGGGTCCCTGGTGTCAGCCGCTCATTGTGCAATTCTCTCGTTTATTGACTACGTTGACAATGGCATGGGACCAAGATGTCAGAAATCCACTAGGAGGAGCCATTTTTTTATTGGCTTGAAATAAGGAGGCACTTGCTTGCGTACTGCCATGACCTTGGCGGGTCCCTGCTGTCATCCTCTCCACGTACAGTACCAGTTAGTCGTGCTTCAAAACTGATCGGCACGCCATTAAAAAATAAAGGTCGATAACTAATGCGGCACCTCGGGCCAATGCGGCCAGATCGCATTTTGCATGAGAAATTACACACCATGTTTCGTTGACATGTGGTCCCATTCCAACATATCAATGAGACGACGGCGAGTAGTAGGAGTATTTCCGAACGGACGTGTAGGCCGGGGCGCCTCTTCATGAACCGTGGCAAACTCGCAACCGTCCACCGACTCTTCGCCTTTGCCTCTCGATTTGGAACTGTTGTCGCACGCTCTTCCTCTCCCTCCTCCATTTTCCTTCAGCCCTTCACCCTTTCTTCTTCCATTGTTCGATCGTCTTCTCCATGGAGGGAACAGGCCGGAAATGACCCCGTTATTCTTGCCCCGATCTGAAAGATGACGTGGTGGAGGAACTCATTGATCGGTGTGACGTCATCACCTCGGCTAGCATGGAAGGTTCGTTCAAGCCCATTCTCGACTCAATTAATAACATCATTACAAAGAACCCAAGAGTCAAGGAGCGGTTTGATCTCCCCTATCTTCTTCGCCGTGACCCTGATGACTGGCGCCGGCATGACGGAGGCCTCGCCCTGTGCCAGTTGATGCCGCTTGATAATGACACGTATGATGTTAAGATGACATCGCTTCAGGGCAAGGCTTGAGCGGGCGCAAATGGAGATTGGGTTGTTTACATTGGGTCCAACTGCGAGTGGGAACTTGTGAATGTTTACACTCGTCACCGGGTTCCACTTCCAAAAATCTCAGCACACTGCCCAGAGGTTAAGCACACCGGTAATGTACGCACGTTCAAATACGATCATGGTGACTGTCTTCTATGGAAGATAGAAATTTGTCGAGTTCCCAACCGCTCTTGCAATTACAACAACTACCAAGTTGTTGCTATCTTCGACAAGCTTGTTGCCGTCCTTCGTGGTCCGACTCGATGGATATTGCTCAAAAATCAGTTTCTGTACACGGATGAGTACTGTGATGCAATTCAATACGAGGGCCTTGTGTTTGCTGCCACCACTCGTGGCACTGTTTTTGCATGGCATCCTAGTAGTTTCGGTACGTTTGTCTTCCACCGTAATTATAATTGTTTCATCCACATGCGTGCGGGTTAGCAAGTTTCCCTTTACTAATTAACCTTCTTCTTGTGTTTCCAAGGTCCTGTGAACATCCCACCACCTATACTTGAAAATTTTTATAACCAAGGGGGAGATGCCGATGGTGATGATCACGAGCAGCGCCCATATACTCTATGGCACCTGGCAACTAATTCCGATGGATCACCTCTTCTTGTGTGTATACAGCCCACTGATGATGTTACTGCTAAGGAAGCAGGTGTCTCCCATGGTCGCACTCTCCGGACCTATTCTAACACCCGTTGCATGGTATTCGGGATGAATACTAGTGTGCTAGTGCCAACTCCTTCTCCCTGGCACAAAATTGATAGTCTTGGAGAAAACTTTCTCTTCCTTGGACAAAACTATCCGATGATGGTGAAAGGCGATCCAACTGCTGTTGACACATTTATGAGAAGCAACTGTGTCTATACCTCGGACATTTGGGTGGTTCCCTACCCTGGTACTGATATAGTAGGCCGCTTCAGCCTGGATGATCAGTCCTGCGTTGGTCTCCAGATCAACAACAGATGGCCCGTCCCAGAGAATCACTTGTGGTTCAAAGCAAGCGTTTCCAACACCACGGAATGGTTGAGTTGAAGTTCATTTCATGGCTTGTTATTTGTTGTGTGGTGAAAACTTTAGTATTTATAATGTATCCTCATTGTCGATGTGGGTTGATGACCTGTTATATGTAATAAAATGATATGCCTGTGATAAACTTACTAAATTTATGAATGGCTTTCGAGTCGCTTCTCTAAATTTGTACTAGCTTCACATGCTTCGCGCGTCGGGCGGGTGTTTTTACTGTAGCCATATGTTAATGTGTTCGTTGTACGTAACCAGCACCTCGAATCCTCGATACTAGTATACTATATACTAGTAGGAGTAGTAGGGTGGCATGGGCCGGAACAAGCATTCACGTCCAGGAGTACGGCACACGCCACCACCACGACATCCATCTGACACCATATTATTTCTTGGAGTCCGCGCTAGAGCAATCTCTTCGACCTCGTCGTTTCTCTAACTTCAGCCATCGTGCGGCGGATGACGTGGGGGTTTGCCGATAGTCGGTTTCCTTAACTGCGGACCCACTTGTAAGGCCAACTCCAATGCACGACCCCAAACGCACCTCCGTTTTGCATGAACTCCAACAATAATTTTGACTCGAAAAGCAAGACCAAAGAAAACAAGAACCACAAGAATACATTTTACTACTCCTGTAAGTTGGATTAGTGCCTTCTCGATGCATTCATTGTTGATCTGTGGAGGCTCGATCTTGCGTCTGTGCTAGTGATACGACTCCGTTGTATCTACTTTTCCAAACACTTTTTCCCTTGTTTTGGACTCTAACTTGTATGATTTGAATGGAACTAACCCGGACTGACGCTGTTTTCAGCAGAATTGCCATGGTGTTGTTTTATGTGCAGAAAACAAATATTCTCGGAATGACCTGAAACTCCACGGAACATCTTAGAAAAAACAATAAAAAATCCTCGCCAAAGATGAAGACCAGGGGGGCCACACCCTTCTCACGAGGGTGGGGGCGCCCCCCTCCCTAGGGCGCACCCCCCTACCTCGTGGGCCCCCTGGAAACCCTCCAACGCCAACTCCAACTCTATATATTTGCTTTCGAGAGAAAAAATCAGAGAGAAGAAATCATCGTGTTTTACGATATGAAGCCGCCGCCAAGCCCTAAAACCTCTCGGGAGGGCTGATCTGGAGTCCGTTCGGGGCTCCGGAGAGGGGGATTCGTCGCTGTCGTCATCATCAACCATCCTCCATCACCAATTTCATGATGCTCACCGCCGTGCATGAGTAATTTCATCGTAGGCTTGCTGGACGGTGATGGGTTGGATGAGATTTATCATGTAATCGAGTTAGTTTTGTTAGGGTTTGATCCCTAGTATCCATTATGTTCTGAGATTGATGTTGCTATGACTTTGCTATGCTTAATGCTTGTCACTAGGGCCCGAGTGCTATGATTTCAGATCTGAACCTATTATGTTTTCATGAATATATGTGAGTTCTTGATCCTATCTTGCAAGTCTATAGTCACCTACTATGTGTTATGATCCGGGAACCCCGAAGTGACAATAATCGGGACCACTCCGGTGATGACCATAGTTTGAGGAGTTCATATATTCACTATGTGCTAATGCTTTGTTCCGGTTCTCTATTAAAAGGAGGCCTTAATATCCCTTAGTTTCCAATAGGACCCCGCTGCCACGGGAGGGTAGGACAAAAGATGTCATGCAAGTTATTTTCCATAAGCACGTATGACTATATACGGAATACATGCCTACATTACATTGATGAATTGGAGCTAGTTCTGTGTCACCCTTTGTTATGACTGTTACATGAGGAACCGCATCCGGCATAATTATCCATCACTGATCCGGTGCCTACGAGTTTTCCATATACTGGTTTACGCTTATTTACTTTCCCATTGCTACTGTTACAATCACTACAAAATACCAAAAACATTACTTTTTGCTATCTTTACTTTTGTTGCCGCTACCACCACTATCATATTACTTTGCTACTAAACACTTTGCTGCAGATACTAAGTTTCCAGGTGTGGTTGAATTGACAACTCAGCTGCTAATGCTTGAGAATATTCTTTGGCTCCCCTTGTGTCGAATCAATAAATTTGGGTTGAATACTCTACCCTCGAAAGCTGTTGTGATCCCCTATACTTGTGGGTTATCAGCTAGCTAAAAGTGATAGAACATCTACTAAATTGCGCTCTATCAATATGTGGATGTACTCTTCTTCCCAATACAAAAACTTGCATCCATTCTACTCCCTCCGTTGCACAATACATGCCTTCTATTTGTCAAAATATATATGTATCTAGACATGTCTTAGTATATAGGTACATCCATTTTGGACAAATGGAAGTCAAGTATTTTGAAACGGAGGGAGTACACAATAAAATTTTTAAGTTAGCACAACTAGTCTAATCCGAGAGCAGAACCGAAGATTTGGTCGAGTTCTTTCTCCTTTTGACGACACATGGGACATCCAGCATCCAGGTCGTGTCATGAAAGAAAATAGAGTGGTAGTTGAAGGCACGAGATGTGCATCTTGGGTTAAACTGTAAATAGAATCTTACTACTCTTGAGTAACTCCAAAAGCGGCCACCGAAGATCTTTATTGGATTTGTTTTTCATCACGAGCACATCGAGGTGGAAGATGTGCAGGTTCAATGGGTCCTCTTGCGTTTTCACTGACATGTGGGGCCGCATGTGAGCAAACAGACGATGGGCTCCGCGCGCCTGCTGGCTGGCTGAGAAGAGAGATAGAGGAGGGCTGAGCACGGACTGCAGGAAATTTGTTCTACATACCTCGATATAGGCTCGATATAGTGGGGTGGCATGGGCCATAACTGTTGGGGAACGCAGTAATTTCGAAAATTTTCCTACGCACACGCAAGATCATGGTGATGCATATCAACGAGAGGGGAGAGTGTTGTCTACGTACCAACGCAGACCGACTGCGGAAGCGATCACACAACGTAGAGGAAGTAGTCGTACGTCTTCTTCCTGATCCGACCGATCCAAGCACCGTTACTCCGGCACCTCCGAGTTCTTAGCACACGTACAGCTCGATGACGTTCCTCGGGCTCCGATCCAGCAAAGCATCGAGGAAGAGTTCTGTCAGCACGACGGCGTGATGACGATCTTGATGTACTACCGACGCAGGGCTTCGCCTAAGCACTACAACGGTACGATCGAGGTGGAATTTGGTGGCAGGGGCACCGCACACGGCTAAGGAACGATCTCAAGGATCAACTTGTGTGTCTTGGGGTGCCCCCTACCCCGTATATAAAGGTTGGAGGAGGGGGAGCCGGCCGGCCAGGGAGAGGAGGCGCAGGGGAGTCCTATACTCCCACCGGGAGTAGGACTCCTCCCTCCAATCCTAATCCTATTAGGACTCCCGGGGGGAAAAGGAGAGAGAAGGGGGGCCGGCCCCCTATCCTAGTCCTACTAGGACTTGGGGAAAGGGGGGGCGCCGGCCAGCTTGTGGGCTTCCCTTTTTCTCTTTTCCACTAAGGCCCAATAGGCCCATTAGTCTCCCGGGGGGTTCCGGTAACCTTCCCGGTATTCCGGTAAAATCCCGATTTCACCCGGAACACTTCCTATGTCCAAACATAGGCTTCCAATATATCAATCTTTACGTCTCGACCATTTAAGAGACTCCTCGTCATGTCCGTGATCTCATCCAGGACTCCGAACAACCTTCGGTACATCAAAATGCATAAACTCATAATAACTGTCATCGTAACGTTAAGCGTGCGGACCCTACGGTTCGAGAACAATGTAGACATGACCGAGACACGTCTCCGGTCAATAACCAATAGCGGGACCTGGATGCCCATATTGGATCCTACATATTCTACGAAGATCTTTATCGGTCAGACCGCATAACAACATACGTTGTTCCCTTTGTCATCGGTATGTTACTTGCCCGAGATTCGATCGTCGGTATCCAATACCTAGTTCAATCTCGTTACTGGCAAGTCTCTTTACTCATTCCATAATACATCATCTCACAACTAACATATTAGTTGCAGTGCTTGCAAGGCTTATGTGATGTGCATTACCGAGAGGGCCCAGAGATACCTCTCCGACAATCGGAGTGACAAAACCCTAATCTCGAAATACGCCAACCCAACATCTACCATTGGAGACACCTGTAGTACTCCTTTATAATCACCCAGTTACGTTGTGACGTTTGGTAGTACCCAAAGTGTTCCTCCGGTAAACGGGAGTTGCATAATCTCATAGTTATAGGAACATGTATAAGTCATGAAGAAAGCAATAGCAACATACTAAACGATCGGGTGCTAAGCTAATGGAATGGGTCATGTCAATCAGATCATTCTACTAATGATGTGACCTCGTTAATCAAATAACAACTCTTTGTTTATGGTTAGGAAACATAACCATCTTTGATTAACGAGCTAGTCAAGTAGAGGCATACTAGTGACACTCTGTTGGTCTATGTATTCACACATGTATTATGTTTCCGGTTAATACAATTCTAGCATGAATAATAAACATTTATCATGATATAAGGAAATAAATAATAACTTTATTATTGCCTCTAGGGCATATTTCCTTCAGTCTCCCACTTGCACTAGAGTCAATAATCTAGATTACACAGTAATGATTCTAACACCCATGGAGCCTTTGTGCTGATCATGTTTTGCTCGTGGAAGAGGCTTAGTCAACGGGTCTACAACATTTAGATCCGTATGTATCTTGCAAATCTCTATGTCTCCCACCTGGACTAAGTCCCGGATGGAGTTGAAGCGTCTCTTGATGTGTTTGGTTCTTTTGTGAAATCTGGATTCCTTTGCCAAGGCAATTGCACCAGTATTGTCACAGAAGATTTTCATTGGACCCGATGCACTAGGTATGACACCTAGATCGGATATGAACTCCTTCATCCAGACTCCTTCGTTCGCTGCTTCCGAATCAGCTATGTACTCCGCTTCACATGTAGATCCCGCTACGACGCTTTGTTTAGAACTGCACCAACTGACAGCTCCACCGTTTAAAGTAAACGCGTATCCAGTTTGCGATTTAGAATCGTCTGGATCAGTGTCAAAGCTTGCATCAACGTAACCTCTTACGGTGAGCACTTTGTCACCTCCATATACGAGAAACATATCCTTAGTCCTTCTCAGGTATTTCAGGATGTTCTTGACCGCTGTCCAGTGATCCATTCCTGGATTACTTTGGTACCTCCCTGCTAAACTTATAGCAAGGCACACATCAGGTCTGGTACACAACATTGCATACATGATAGAGCCTATGGCTGAAGCATAGGGAACATCTTTCATTTTCTCTCTATCTTCTGCAGTGGTCGGGCATTGAGTCTTACTCAACTTCATACTTTGTAACACAGGCAAGAACCCTTTCTTTGCTTGATCCATTTTGAACTTCTTCAAAATCTTGTCAAGGTATGTGCTCTGTTAAAGTCCAATTAAGCGTTTAGATCTATCTCTATAGATCTTTATGCCTAATATGTAAGCAGCTTCCCCGAGGTCTTTCATCGAAAAACTTTTATTCAAGTATCCCTTTATGCTGTCCAGAAATTCTATATCATTTCCAATCAGCAATATGTCATCCACATATAATATCAGAAATGCTACAGAGCTCCCACTCACTTTCTTGTAAATACAGGCTTCTCCAAAAGTCTGTATAAAGCCAAATGCTTTGATCACACTATCAAAGCGTTTATTCCAACTCCGAGATGCTTGCACCAGTCCATAGATGGATCGCTGGAGTTTGCATACTTTGTTAGCTCCCTTTGGATCGACAAAACCTTCTGGTTGTATCATATACAACTCTTCTTCCAGAAATCCATTCAGGAATGCAGTTTTGACATCCATCTGCCATATTTCATAATCATAAAATGCGGCAATTGCTAACATTATTCTGACGGACTTAAGCATCGCTACGGGTGAGAAGGTCTCATCGTAGTCTACTCCTTGAACTTGTCGAAAACCTTTCGCGACAAGTCGAGCTTTATAGACAGTAATATTACCGTCAGCGTCAGTCTTTTTCTTGAAGATCCATTTATTCTCAATTGCTTGCCGATCATCGGGCAAGTCAACCAAAGTCCATACTTTGTTTTCATACATGGATCCCATCTCAGATTTCATGGCCTCAAGCCACTTTGCGGAATCTGGGCTCACCATCGCTTCTTCATAGTTCGTAGGTTCATCATGATCTAGCATCATGACTTCCAGAACTGGATTACCGTACCACTCTGGTGCGGATCTCACTCTGGTTGATCTACGTGGTTCAGTAGTATCTTGTTCTGAAGCTTCATGATCATCATCATTAGCTTCCTCACTGATTGGTATAGGTGTCGCAGAAACAGTTTTCTGTGATGTACTATTTTCCAACAAGGGAGCAGGTACAGTTACCTCGTCAAGTTCTACTTTCCTCCCACTCACTTCTTTCGAGAGAAACTCCTTCTCTAGAAAGTTTCCGAATTTAGCAACAAAAGTCTTGCCTTCGGATCTGTGATAGAAGGTGTATCCAATAGTTTCCTTTGGATATCCTATGAAGACACACTTCTCCGATTTGGGTTCGAGCTTATCAGGTTGAAGCTTTTTCACATAAGCATCGCAGCCCCAAACTTTAAGAAACGACAACTTTGGTTTCTTGCCAAACCACAGTTCATAAGGTGTCGTCTCAACGGATTTTGATGGTGCCCTGTTTAACGTGAATGCGGCCGTCTCTAAAGCATAACCCCAAAATGATAGCGGTAAATCATAGATCGCACCATATCTAGTAAAGTACGATTACGACGTTCGGACACACCATTACGTTGTGGTGTTCCGGGTGGCGTGAGTTGCGAAACTATTCCACAATTTTTCAAATGTACACCAAACTCGTAACTCAAATATTCTCCTCCACGATCAGATCGTAGAAACTTTATTTTCTTGTTACGATGATTTTCAACCTCACTTTGAAATTCTTTGAACTTTTCAAATGTTTCAGACTTATGTTTCATTAAGTAGATATACCCATATCTGCTTAAATCATCTCTGAAGGTGAGAAAATAACGATATCCGCCACGAGCCTCAATATTCATCGGACCACATACATCGGTATGTATGATTTCCAATAAATCTGTTGCTCTCTCCATAGTACCGGAGAACGGTGTTTTAGTCATCTTGCCTATGAGGCACGGTTCGCAAGTACCAAGTGATTCATAATCAAGTGGTTCCAAAAGCCCATCAGTATGGAGTTTCTTCATGCGCTTTATACCGATATGACCCAAACGGCAGTGCCACAAATAAGTTGCACTATCATTATTAACTTTGCATCTTTTGGCTTCTACATTATGAATATGTGTATCACTATCTTCGAGATTCAACAAGAATAGACCACTCTTCAAAGGTGCATGACCATAAAAGATATTATTCATATAAATAGAACAACCATTATTCTCTGATTTAAATGAATAACTGTCTCGCATTAAACAAGATCCAGATATAATGTTCATGCTCAACGCTGGCACCAAATAACAATTATTTAGGTCTAATATTAATCCCGAAGGTAGATGTAGAGGTAGCGTGCCGACCGCGATCACATCGACTTTGGAACCGTTTCCCACGCGCATCGTCACCTCGTCCTTTGCTAGTGTCCGCTTATTCCGTAGTCCCTGTTTCGAGTTGCAAATATTAGCAACAGAACCAGTATCAAATACCCAAGTGCTACTGCGAGCTCTAGTAAGGTACACATCAATAACATGTATATCACATATACCTTTGCTCACTTTGCCATCCTTCTTATCCGCCAAATACTTGGGGCAGTTCCGCTTCCAGTGACCAGTCTGCTTGCAGTAGAAGCACTCAGTTTCAGGCTTAGGTCCAGACTTGGGTTTCTTCTCCTGAGCAGCAACTTGCTTGCTGTTCTTCTTGAAGTTTCCCTTCTTCTTCCCTTTGCCCTTTTTCTTGAAACTAGTGGTTTTGCTAACCATCAACACTTGATGCTCCTTCTTGATTTCTACCTCCGCAGCTTTCAGCATTGCGAAGAGCTCAGGAATAGTCTTGTTCATCCCTTGCATATTATAGTTCATCACGAAGCTCTTGTAGCTTGGTGGCAGTGATTGGAGAATTCTGTCAATGACGCAGTCATCTGGAAGATTAACTCCCATCTGAATCAAGTGATTATTATACCCAGACATTTTGAGTATATGCTCACTGACAGAACTATTCTCCTCCATCTTGCAGCTATAGAACTTATTGGAGACTTCATATCTCTCAATTCAGGCATTTGCCTGAAATATTAACTTCAACTCCTGGAACATCTCATATGCTCCATGACGTTCAAAACGTCGTCGAAGTCCCGATTCTAAGCCGTAAAGCATGGCACATTGAACTATCGAGTAGTCATCAGCTTTGCTCTGCCAGACGTTCATAACATTTGGCGTTGCTCCAGCAGCAGGCCTGTCACCCAGCGGTGCTTCCAGGACGTAATTCTTCTGTGCTGCAATGAGGATAATCCTCAGGTTACGGACCCAGTCCGTGTAATTGCTACCATCATCTTTCAACTTTGCTTTCTCAAGGAACGCATTAAAATTCAACGGAACAATAGCACGAGCCATCTATCTACAATCAACATAAACAAGCAAGATACTATCAGGTACTAAGTTCATGATAAGTTTAAGTTCAGTTAATCAAATTACTTAGGAACTCCCACTTAGATAGACATCCCTCTAATCTTCTAAGTGATCACGTGATCCAAATCAACTAAACCATAACCGATCATCACGTGAGATGGAGTAGTTTTCAATGGTGAACATCGTTATGTTGATCATATCTACTATATGATTCACGCTCGACCTTTCGGTCTCCGTGTTCCGAGGCCATATCTGTATATGCTTGGCTCGTCAAGTATAACCTGAGTATTCTGCGTGTGCAACTGTTTTGCACCCGTTGTATTTGGACGTAGAGCTTATCACACCCGATCATCACGTGGCGTCTGGGCACGACGAACTTTGGCAATGGTGCATACTCAGGGAGAACACTTCTTGATAATTTAGTGAGAGATCATCTTATAATGCTACCGTCAATCAAAGCAAGATAAGATGCATAAAAGGATAAACATCACATGCAATCAATATAAGTGATATGATATGGCCATCATCATCTTGTGCTTGTGATCTCCATCTCCGAAGCACCTTCATGATCACCATCGTCACCGGCGCGACACCTTGATCTCCATCGTAGCATCGTTGTTGTCTCGCCAATATTATGCTTCCACGACTATCACTACCGTTTAGTAATAAAGTAAAGTAAAGCATTACATCGCGATTGCATTGCATACAATAAAGCGACAACCATATGGCTCCTGCCAGTTGCCGATAACTCGGTTACAAAACATGATCATCTCATACAATAAAATCAGCATCATGCCTTGACCATATCACATCACAACATACCCTGCAAAAACAAGTTAGACGTCTTCTACTTTGTTGTTGCAAGTTTTTACGTGGCTGCTACGGGCTTAAGTAAGAACTCATCTCACCTACGCATCAAAACCACAACGATAGTTCGTCAAATAGACTCCGTTTTAACCTTCTCAAGGACCGGGCGTAGTCACACTTGGTTCAACTAAAGTTGGAGAGACAGTCTTCCGCAAGCCATCTGTGTGCAAAGCACGTCGAGGGAACCGGTCTCGCGTAAGAGTACGCGTAAGGTTGGTCCGGATCGTCTCACCCAACAATACCGCCGAACCAAAGTATGACATGCTGGTAGGCAGTATGACTTGTATCGCCCACAACTCACTTGTGTTCTACTCGTGCAAATAACATCAAACCATAAAACCTAGGCTCGGATGCCACTGTTGGGGAACGCAGTAATTTCGAAAATTTTCCTACGCACACGCAAGATCATGGTGATGCATAGCAACGAGAGGGGAGAGTGTTGTCTACGTACCAACGCAGACCGACTGCGGAAGCGATCACACAACGTAGAGGAAGTAGTCGTACGTCTTCTTCCTGATCCGACCGATCCAAGCACCGTTACTCCGGCACCTCCGAGTTCTTAGCACACGTACAGCTCGATGACGTTCCTCGGGCTCCGATCCAGCAAAGCGTCGAGGAAGAGTTCCGTCAGCACGAGGCGTGATGACGATCTTGATGTACTACCGACGCAGGGCTTCGCCTAAGCACTACAATGGTACGATCGAGGTGGAATTTGGTGGCAGGGGGCACCGCACACGGCTAAGGAACGATCTCAAGGATCAACTTGTGTGTCTTGGGGTGCCCCCTGCCCCCGTATATAAAGGTTGGAGGAGGGGGAGCCGGCCGGCCAGGGAGAGGAGGCGCAGGGGAGTCCTACTCCCACCGGGAGTAGGACTCCTCCCTCCAATCCTAATCCTATTAGGACTCCCGGGGGGAAAAGGAGAGAGAAGGGGGGCCGTCCCCCTATCCTAGTCCTACTAGGACTTGGGGAAAGGGGGGGCGCCGGCCAGCTTGTGGGCTTCCCTTTTTCTCTTTTCCACTAAGGCCCAATAGGCCCATTAGTCTCCCGGGGGGTTCCGGTAACCTTCCCGGTATTCCGGTAAAATCCCGATTTCACCCGGAACACTTCCTATGTCCAAACATAGGCTTCCAATATATCAATCTTTACGTCTCGACCATTTCGAGACTCCTCGTCATGTCCGTGATCTCATCCGGGACTCCGAACAACCTTCGGTACATCAAAATGCATAAACTCATAACAACTGTCATCGTAACGTTAAGCGCGCGGACCCTACGGTTCGAGAACAATGTAGACATGACCGAGACACGTCTCCGGTCAATAACCAATAGCGGGACCTGGATGCCCATATTGGATCCTACATATTCTACGAAGATCTTTATCGGTCAGACCGCATAACAACATACGTTGTTCCCTTTGTCATCGGTATGTTACTTGCCCGAGATTCGATCGTCGGTATCCAATACCTAGTTCAATCTCGTTACTGGCAAGTCTCTTTACTCGTTCCGTAATACATCATCTCACAACTAACATATTAGTTGCAGTGCTTGCAAGGCTTATGTGATGTGCATTACCGAGAGGGCCCAGAGATACCTCTCCGACAATCGGAGTGACAAAACCCTAATCTCGAAATACGCCAACCCAACATCTACCATTGGAGACACCTGTAGTACTCCTTTATAATCACCCAGTTATGTTGTGACGTTTGGTAGTACCCAAAGTGTTCCTCCGGTAAACGGGAGTTGCATAATCTCATAGTTATAGGAACATGTATAAGTCATGAAGAAAGCAATAGCAACATACTAAACGACCGGGTGCTAAGCTAATGGAATGGGTCATGTCAATCAGATCATTCTACTAATGATGTGACCTCGTTAATCAAATAACAACTCTTTGTTTATGGTTAGGAAACATAACCATCTTTGATTAACGAGCTAGTCAAGTAGAGGCATACTAGTGACACTCTGTTGGTCTATGTATTCACACATGTATTATGTTTCCGGTTAATACAATTCTAGCATGAATAATAAACAATTATAATGATATAAGGAAATAAATAATAACTTTATTATTGCCTCTAGGGCATATTTCCTTCAATAACTAGCATTCACGTCTAGCAGTAGGGCACACACCACCCACACGAGTCCCATCCGACACCAATTTTCTTGGAGTCCGTGCTACAACCATCTCTTCTCCCTCCTGGTTTCTCAGCGATCACGCGGTGGGCGGGGTGGGGGTTTGCCGATAGTCGGTTTGCTCAACTGCGGTCCCACTTGTAAGTGAAAATGCAACACCGCACGCATTCCTGCTTGAACGGCGTGCCGGGCCAACCATGTGGGGGTGCGACGCGAACACGGTAGGCTTTTCCTTTTGAACTCGTAACTTGTAAAATTTGGTTCTGCTCCATGGCATGACCGATAGATAGAAAATAACGATTTTGCCTAGAGTAATGAGAAGTTTGGTTCTGGTGCCGTTCATGCATGGAGTACGTACGAAAATTATGAAGTTGATGCGAAAGGTAAGATAATTTCTGTAGTATCATATACTACTACATGGATTTGACGGAAAGATAAAAATACATACGGATCCATCAACGTTCAACGACATCCTCACGCCCTAGTGCGACGGGTCACCAACCGACGTGTGAGGAGCAGCGGCATTGGCGGCGAGCTCAACGTGCTTCTGAACAGTGCCGTCCAAGGTTGCCCCGCGCTCCAAGAAGGCCAGCATCCTATCGTCCTCCTCTTGCATGTAGTAGTCCTTGTGGATGATTTGCGCGTAGACATGGGTGATTATGTTGATGGTGTCTTGTTGCGACAGGCGCTGCGCGGCGAGCGCGACCTCGAGGTGGACATTCTCCGGCGCGACGGTGGGCAGTCGCAGGGCCACCAATGCGTCGAAGAGGTTGTTACCATAGTGGCCGTTGAGGGTGGCGGGTATCGCAGAGCCTGGGTGCGTCGGCTGGAGGCTTATGTCAAAGTCGTCCGCAAGCTTCTTGACGACGGTGAACTTGTCGGGGAAACCGAGGAGGACCTCATCAAACAAGGAGACGAAGCTGTCGTCCAAGCGGCCCCTCCCCCTGGCGGCCTCAAGCAATACTACCTGGAGACGTTCCTCGGTGCCGGGCCGCAGGCCGACGTCGTGGACCATCTGGCACAGCCGGCTGATGCTCGCGCTCATCGCCTCCATGGGTGTAGCGTAGCTTCTAGTCAACTGGTCTTGCGATTCAAGTGATCACTCAGCCCTTGGTTAGCGTGCGTAGGTGTGTAGGATTTCGTACTACTCCTCGGCCCTCTACTGCACCTGCCTTTGGCTGTATGATAGGTGGGCCAGCCACCCCCTGGGGCCATGTGTCATTCACCCAAAGGCAGTTGCCGTAAGTCAATGAAGATGCATCCCCCTCCGTGTCGGTGCAGTATGGTCATCTCACCGGACCTCTAGTTGGGGCCAAACGAGAGAAGTTTGATGTTTACTGGTTTATTGGTCCCCTTTGCATTTTGCGCCAAGTTTTGACCTTTGATTTAACTAATAAAATGTTAATGCATGTAAACAAAAATGTTGTGTAAGTCACCTTACGAAAACCAAATAATCCCGAAAACTTAGGCACAGTGCATTAACTCTCTACTTGTTTCTTATTTCGTGACATATCAACCAATGAGAGATGTGGGCCATGCATGCTTTCAATGACTTGAGACTACCAAACATGACATGCAGTGTTTAGTTCATTGCATGTAATCCTATTAGTACTCTAGTTAGGAGTAGCAAAAAAACATTAAGTTCTCTCGTCGATAGGAATAAAACACCATGTATTTATTTATGGAGGGAGTAGTACATTTTTGGTGACATGCATTACTAGATATTGCTAGTCAAATACTAAAATCCAGATGGACGTGGTAGTACTCCTAAATCCAGATGGTGGTGCTACTAGTACTAGTAGTAGTACTACCAATGTAGTAGTAGGAGTACTAGCACTATACTACCCGTTGGTCAAATTATTACGTGCTGCTCCTCACAGTGAAGTGACAAGACCCCGCACCGGAGATGACACCTAAGTATAGGCGCCATGTTCGGCATACCATAACCAGCCTCGCTGTCTGCAGTCACTATCATCATGGCTGTAGAGCTAGCCTACTTACAACTAGCCCTGTTCGACATAATTTCCCGTGCGTAGATGCCCGTGCATTGCACGGAACACCAAGATTGGGGGTGGACGGTTCTGGCAGCGGCCATCGCGCCAGATTTTTCCACGGCCTTCTACTCCTAGATGTGGTGGGGAGGAGATGAGGCTGATTGTGAGAGACAAGGAGTTGTTTGTAAATAGGGAACAAGTGTGGGCATCTTTTTGGAAAAATGGAGAAGCTTGGTTTGTATGCGTCAGATCTAGATCCGACGGCTATTGGTGAAAGATGGGAGGCACAACATCATCACCACTCTGGACCTGTTTGATTCGCAGGATTTTGAAAATGCAGGAACAGGACATGGCAATATTACAAGTTTCAAAGTGATATTACAAATGTTAGGAGTAATGCTGCACCTACAAAGAGGGAATTACTAGGAAGTTTACGTAAGAACTTTTGTTACTTTAGGTGGATGCAGCATTATCGTACAAACTAAAATCCACCGCCCTGACAAGTCACTAATGGGAAAATAAGTGTGCCATCGAATTTGTGTGTGCCCACGTCAAAGATATAGAGTGACTGGCCTACTAGAACGTGAGATGGGACATGTGCAGTTTGTCTCTGTGGCATGGATACCTACCTGCAGCGCTCGACTATCAGTGTGTGGTGGGGGAAGAGGGAGGCCCAATTAACTATAGAGGTACAATGGCTGGTATATGTGTGGACGAGGAGAGAGGCCTACCTCATGTATTAAGGAGATCGATCTGCCTCATGTATTAAGGGAGATCGATCGGCATCCATGCATATGTGCAGGAGATGAATAAGGTTGGGAGAGAGACAGAGCTAGAGTGTTGGAGGGGGTGGTAGTGGAGTTGCTTCTAACAAATAGTGGGATAGGCTTGCTAGACAAACGGAGGGCACGCCTGCAATATCAATAAGAGAGGAGATGGCTGCTTGTTGTCTGTGCACGTGCGTGTGAGAGACGGGTTAGGAGGCATGCACGAATGATGAGGGGGGACGATGTGGCTGTGGTAAGCAGACGTAACTACATAGGAAGATCAATCGCCCTTTGTAAGAGAAAGGAGAGACATAACTTGTGAGGTACGTCGATTGATGGGGGGGTAGTTAAAGTCGATCTAGGTATATGTTGGGAGATCGATCGGTATACATGCATGTGTGTGTTAGAAGCAAATGAGGCACGAGGAGAAGGATAGAGAGAGATGGATGCATGTAGGAGGTGGTACGAGAGGCATACTATATTGAGGGGGAGGAGTGTGCGAGTACGAGAATGATGAAAAGAGTGGTGGGAGTGAGGCATGGACGGTGACAAGAGAAGAGGGGAAGCTTGTGTTTGTGCTAGGCACACCTGGCTAGAGAGGCATATCGATCGATGTGTGCCGTAAAGAAGGAGTTGGGGGGCCTACACACACCGTGGGTGAACGACCTAAAGTGAAAAGACGAATTTGCACGATGGAGCTAGAGAATGCCGAGGGAGGGTGAGAGGGATGCGGGCGTGTGCATGCATAAGAGAAAGTTAGCGCTAGCTACAAAGATAAGAGGGTTGTGTGGGTGTAAAAGACGAATAGAGATCATATATACTTCATTATAAAAAGCGAATTTGAATATTTGAAGAATTTATCATAGTGTTTCAAACCGACGGATGTGTGAATATATATAACGCTGATACGCATGGTGTGGTTATGAACATGGTATACTATATGTAATATATTTTATCTCTACTCTTATAAAAAACGGAGTTGTTGATGATGGTGTGCCTGCCATCCTGCATTATAGGCCGTCTGATTTATATCTGGCGGATAACAAGGAAACTATGATGGTTGAAATTGGCAACAATCATGATTGTAGATTCTTATTGAAATAGAGAAACGAATTCAAATTTAGTTCGAATTGCAGCAGTAGTATAGACATTTGGAATGCACTAAAATGTTGGTATGAGTAGGTTACATGCATTATACAGCAAGCGAAAAAATTTAATCAGACATAACATGGATTCATCCTCCCTCCTTCCATCTATATAGGGCGTAATGAGATTTTTAAGACCGCCTTTGACTATTGACAAGATTAATAGTACATGACATGCACAATGTGAAAATTATATCATTGAAAGAACCTTTCACAGACGAATTTAACGGTGTGCTTTGTGTAAGTTGCATGTCATATATCATTGCTATAATATTTGGTCAAAGTTAGCATCGAAAAACGCATTAGGCCCTATATAGATGGAAGGAGGGAGCAGCTTTGAATAGCATTTGTATAGTAAAACGGGGCAAGACTCTCTCTTTGTGTGGTGTGAATAGTTTTATTTTTTTTGTTTTCTTTTTGGTTGAGGGGAGTGCGAATTGATTTGGTACGTACAAGTACAATATTACTACACGTTAGGCTTGTCCCTAAAATTCAACCCGCATCTTGTTATATCCCGAAAATTCAGATATCGTGCTCCCAAACCTGGCGCCTTCACAACCCGCGCCTTGCTATCCCGAAATTACAACGCGTGCGAAAACTCCCCCCAGCTGCCAAATCCCAACACGCGAAATCCCCCTTCTAACCCTTAGCCGAAAGGGCCGCTAGTTCAAATCGGTGAGGGGTACTTTTGTAACACACCCTACATTTTGGACAAGCGCGTTCCTAAGTCATGCTTCACCCTCTCCCATCGCCCCCTTTTCGCCATTTGAAATCCCAGGCCGCCATAACCTCTCCGCTCCAGCCGCGAAACCCCACCCTCCTCCATCCGCCACATCACCGCTGCCCAGCCGGAGCCTCTTCCCCGACGACGTCGTCCACCGCAACAGCTCGACGTCCCTCGTTCACCTCCCCAGATGAGGATCCGTCGTCCATCTTGCCGTCCCGCCGGTTCAGCCGCCCCGTCCTCCACCTCCAAGGAGCTGCTCCGACGATCGCCTCATCTATCGCGGCTGCTCCATCCCCACAACGTTTCCTTAACCTGCTCCACCGTAACCACAGCATCCTCACCGACTCCTCGGATGAAGCCGAGGCCTACTCGGCGCCACCAAAGAGGTTGTACACTCATCGCATCGCACCTTCTCCTTAACTCGACCTCCCGGCGCCGACGGTGCTCCATCCCGCACCCACATGGAGCGGCTACCTTGAAGCCGGCGCCGCGGGCGACATCTCCATGGCGGCTCTCCCCCAGTGCGAGGCCCCTTCGTCGGCGGGTCCATACCAGCCGAATCTGATGCTACTCCGGCTCTCGCTCGATCGCTCGCTCGCCCAGCTGCTGCTGCTGCTCTCCCCCTCGCTCGTGCTGCTGCTCTGCTCTGATTAAGCCAAACTTCAGTCGACTGAATCGACTTTTGGGTCAGTCGATTTTCAGGGGTTGGGGGGGCTTGCCGGAGTTAATGAAGAACCACCTGCAGTGGGGACGGGGGCTCGTCGGAGAGGTACCCCACTATCTATCTTAGGGTTCAGGGTAGGGGCGAGGGGCCTAGAGGGCTGGCCGGCGGCGGTGGCGAGTTGTTTCGGGGCGCCGAGGCGTCGCTAGGGCCGGCGGTTCGGCTGTTGGTCGCTAGAGGCTTAGGGGGGTGCAGGTTGAAGATGAACTACATGCCCTCCCTAAACTACATGTCAAGTGCCTCTCTGCTACCATTGTGTTCAGTTTCGACAGTAGCATTCAGATTCCACAGTAAATTTCAGTTTCGACAGTTAAGTTCAGAGTCAACAGTTTTTACCTCATCTGTTGTAGTCAGGTGGTTTTTGGTGATGTTAATTTTACATCCATTTTACATCATCTATTGGAGATGCTATTAGAATCCCACTTGAGATTGACGATGTTTGTCTTGTGCTGCTTCAGCCTTGACGTCTTACGGCTCACCGGAGCTGCTCCAACGACAGAATGATCCATCACAACAAAGCAGTGCCCTGGACACCGTCTACAGATTCCTCAGATCTTCCTCCACACCTCCGAAAGCCACCGCTGCCTCAACTGCTTCAGCGACCAACCCAATGATGCTGAGGTCGACACGTCTACGGCAAAGAGGTTGTACACTTGTTGCATCACTTATTACTATACATTCACGTCGATCCATTAGGGCTATTTTGGTTCAACGAAAAAACATCGATCCACTGGTTGTTACCATCACTCTAAATTTCTGCATGCTCTCCCTACATAATCTCACCATATTTTTTCGTATGCATATCAGATATTGTACACAGTCATGCTGAACATGTAGAGAAAGAGAGAAGAGTTTTGCGCAGCAATACAATATCATGCAAACATTGCTCCATGGTGGGTTCAATGGCAAACCCTCCCCACCCCTCTCCAGATTGTAATCCAGAGGAAGATATCTGTTCTGAGGCGGATTCGGACGCCGCTGACCACTCCTATTTACCCCCAAGGTGTTTGCTCTACCTTGGCATGATGATGTTAGTCATATCATGCATATGTTGCCTTGCAGTGACTACTTTTGACATCATATATGTCATCTGCTTAGTTTAGACATGTTCTGTAATGCCACCTGTTTAGTTTATATATCATATATGGGAATTATGCAGTCTCATGTCTTTTAGCCAGCCATAATATATGTGAAATGTGCAATGCCATCCTGTTTAACCAGGCATCATATATTTGAATGATATCTTGCCCATCCTTTTCTTCATTACATTTCCATTTGTCGACAATGTTTGTACATTAAACTACTCTTCCTGTGAATCAGCCATTTGGGTGGGAGATGGAAAATTCTGAAGTGAAAACAAGGCCTTCAGAGCAGACAGTGCTACCTGTTGAAGCAGATCTCTTGTTGGGTCCCGATAGCTCCTCAGAGATGGATTCAGAGATAGATGACCAGTCCTATTCCCCCCACTGAGGTGTATGCTCTAACTTGGCACGGTTATACTGCTCGTATCATGCATACGGTGTCTTGCATTGCATAGTTTAGACATCATATACACAATATTCAACACCATGTTCTTAGTTCAGACATCATATCGAATGCCCTTTGTTTAGCATATAAATCACATATGTGAATTAAATGATGCGATCCTGATTACTTAGATAACATGTAGGTGAATTATGTCATGCGATCATGTTTAGTTATTCATCACATCTTTGAATTATGTTATGCTATGCTATCCAGTTTAGATAGACATCATATATGTGAAATTATGTCATGCTATCCATTTTAGTTAAACAATATACATGTCAACTATTTCATGCCCTCTTTTTTCCACACTATCTATTGCATCTGTCTCTCATACAATGTTTGTACATTCAACTATGTTTCCTGTTTATCAGCCATTTGAATTGGAGCGGGTGATGCCAGTATCTAGCGGACTAAAAACATGGTCTTCAAATAAAACAGTGCTACCTCTTGGTGGAGATAGCACCCCGGTTGTACATGCACAAGAACCAGCCCTACCACACATAACCCAAACTCTCGTAGATTGTACCCCTACTACGATGGACAGAGAACCAGCTTCACCCAATCTAACCCCAACCCCAGCCGATAGTAACCCAGTTCCTGTTGACACATCACCATCTCCACCACAGAGCTCCCAAATAAGAGCAGTTAGTAAGGCAGCTCCAGTGCCCAAAGGGCCAGTACTATCACGGTGAACCCCAACTCCACCAGTTAGTATGCCTATTCTTGTGGAGGAAGCACAACCAGCTAGTCATAGTTTAGCATCTATCGCATTTGATGTTGTTAAATCGTATGTGAGTATCTTCCCATCTCGGAAATATTATACTGAAGATGAAGGAAAATGCCAGTTGCAGGTGTTTGTCCAGGAGTTATGTGTAAGTAATGTTATTCATGGCAATTACTTTGCTTCGTCCCATACATCCTACCTCCATGATGGTTATAATACAACAAATTTTCCCATTTTCTCTATAGAGAAGGACCGATTTGGAAATTCAGGATGAGGTAACCTGTGCTAATACCTCTGCTATCTTCAAGAATGCTTGGTGGCAGTATCGGAATTACCTGAAGAAAACATACTTCACCGGCAAAGAAACTCATCAAATTCCCTTACGTTCTCCTGAGACACATTTACTGGACGATGACTGGGAATGCCTTGTTCTGTACTGGTCCCGAACCAAGAATGTGGTAAGGTCTATGAGCTCATTTTCTATTTTTAAGTATTATATTCTTGCGTCTTACTGTACTCTGTTCATGTAGAACAAGTGCCTAAACCTGAAGAACAACTGTTCTAATTTAAGATTCCATTGCTACCATAGGACATAGATATATGTTTGTTTGATGCTTTTATTATGTACTAGTACTAGGAAATAGAAGACTTGGTAGTTTAATCCTGTCCACCTTACTAATGAACTGGTTCACCGAAATGAGTTTCATATACTAGTACATGCTAAACTTATTATGTGTCTGCTTGTTTCTTCTTTTAGAATGCTGACAGAATATTGGGGAAGAGTGCCTTATTAAGCAACGGTAAAGGAAGTAATGCAGATAAGGTTCAGGATAGTGACACATCCTGTCTTGGTTTAGTGTTGGAGTTACTGGCCACTACCGCTTGCACAAGCTATTCAAACTCATTGTCTGAATCAGTTCGGTTTCTTGAGTCTCAACTACAAGCTGAAAGACATCGATCAACTGTGCTGCGACAAGAAGCGGAAGGACTGCGGAAGTCCCTGGAGCATTCAGATGCATACTTTCTGGTGCAACAGTAAGCGTTGGAGGATTTTAGCGCCAAACAGGACAAAGCTAATCAGCTTGCTAAGCTTATTTCCAGCATGGTGGATACCCAGGATAACATTTCTTGAGCTGTTCTGAAGTTGTTTCAGTTATGCTCTTGTTTTGCTACCGCGTTTATTTGCACTGGTGGCGAATTTTGATGGCCAGTGTATATGATATGCTGCTTTGTTCCCTATATTTGCACTGGTGGCGAACTTTGATGCCCAGTGGATGTAATATGTGTAATAGCCGTGATAGCCTAGCGTTAGTTGCTTGCTTATTTATTTCCGTATTGTCTTGTTTATTTGTTTGCTTGTAGTCATTGCAGTTCTTTTTCCGTGGTTAACTAGTGGCTGCAATAACCTATTTTTAAAACTAGGCCACAATAACCATGGGATAATATTTACTGTAGTGACACTGGGCCTCCTACGGGCCGTAGAAACAGTGGGCCTTCTACGGGCCGTAGAAACAGTAGGCCTTCTACGGGCCGTAGAAACAATGGGCCTTCTACGGGCCGTATCATCAATGGGCCTTATACGGGCCGTATGATCAATTGGCCAAACATGGGCCAATAACAGGCCACATTATGGTCGTAAATGAGCTAGAGTTGGAATCGTCCGTTCATGGGCCGACCATAACAGGCCATCGTTAATAGGCCGTATTTGATGACGCTATGAAAACGGCCCAACGTATTAACAGACCATAAACGGGCCGACTGTAACCACGGGCTGAATTTGGCCCACAAGCAGAAAATGACAGTAACGGGTCGTAAGTAAACGAATGCTGGAAATGAGCCCAAGAATAAATGGGCTCTGAGAAGGCCGAAAGATAACATGGGATGGAAATGGGACAACGAAATAACGGGCTGTTAATGGGTATAAAGTGATACACTGTTCATTACGGGCCAGTTTCACCACGGGCCGTTAATGGGTGTAAAGTGATACACTGTTCATTACGGGCCAGTTTCACCATGGGCCGTTAATAGGCCAAGAGTTACATAGGGCCTCATATGGGCCGAAAGACGTCATGGGCCATACATGGGCCAGAAGTGAAAACGGGCTGGAATCATATTGGATGGCCCAGATGACGCTACTGGGCCTAATTCGGATGGGGCATAATGGGCCTTGGGTTAGCGGGCTATAAATGGGCTATATGCGAACAGGCCGTTAACAGGCTTTCCATGGGCCGGCCCACCACTTTTTGACCAAGTCAAACGGGCCGGCCTTTTCACGGGAATGGGCCTCTGTTGGGCCGTGCCACGTGTCGACGTATCATAGGCGCCTATCTGACCCACTGACGAGCTGACATGTGTTTCGTCCGGCCAATAAGAATTTTACACATGGAAATTTCCCATTGGTCAGGGCTGTTAATGGGTTATCGGATCCAAAACCTGACCCGATAGCTTAACGGCGTTCCATTACGGTGGATACCACATGTCGGTCACCCTTGACGAAAGCACTTCTATGATGCGCGATTTATCGTCATGGAAGTGGACACTTCCGTGATGATAATTTTGGTAATGTCATGGAACACTTCTAGACAGCACAGATGTGACTATCTTGATTCTGTCATAAATTTGTCATGGATGTACACGCATGACAAAAAAGCGACCTGCTGTGACAAACACATATCATCACGGAAGTGTATTTTTTTGTAGTGAACGCAGTGCTCAAGAGGTAGCAAGAAGGATTTATGGCGCCGTTGCCGGGGAGGTCTACGCAAAAGTCAACATACCAAGTACCCATCACAAACCCTTATCTCCCGCATTACATTATTTGCCATTTGCCTCTCATTTTCCTCTCCCCCGCTTCACCCTTGCCGTTTTATTCGCCCTCTCTCTCTTTCCTCCCTCTCTTTCTCTATTTGTCTCATGTTCCTCGTTTTCTTGTGTGTTGGATTGCTTGCTTGTCACGATGGCTCAAGATAACACTAAATTGTGTGACTTTACTAATACCAACGACAATGATTTTATTAGCACTCCAATTGCTCCTATTACCGATGCTGAATCTTGTGAAATTAATGTTGCCTTGCTGAATCTTGTCATGAAAGATCTATTTTCCGGCCTTCCTAGTGAAGATGCCGCTACCCATCTAAATAGCTTCGTTGATTTGTGTGATATGCAAAAGAAGAAAGATGTGGACAATGGTATTTTTAAATTGAAGCTATTTCCTTTTTCGCTTAGAGATCGTGCTAAAGCTTGGTCTTCGTCTTTGCCAAAAAATAGTATTGATTCTTGGAATAAGTGCAAAGATGCTTTTATCTCTAAGTATTTCCTCCCACTAAGATCATCTCTCTTAGAAACGATATTATGAATTTTAAGCAACTTGATCATGAACATGTTGCACAAGCTTGGGAGAGGATGAAATTAATGATACGTAATTGCCCAACACATGGTTTGAATTTGTGGATGATTATACAAAAAATTTATGCCGGCTTGAATTTTGCTTCTAGAAATCTTTTAGATTCGGCCGCGGGAGGCACTTTTATGGAGATCACTTTAGGAGAAGCTACTAAACTCCTAGATAATATTATGGTTAATTATTCTCAATGGCACACTGAAAGATCTACTAATAAAAAAGTGCATGCGATAGAAGAAATTAATGTTTTGAGTGGAAAGTTGAATGAACTTATGAAATTATTTGCTACTAAGAGTGTTTCTTCTGATCCTAATGATATGCCTTTGTCTACTTTGATTGAGAATAATAATGAATCTATGGATGTGAATTTTGTTGGTAGGAATAATTTTGGTAACAACGCGTAATCCTAGGCCTTATCCTAGTAATTCCTCTAATAATTATGGTAATTCCTACAACAATTCTTATGGAAATTATAATAAGATGCTCTCTGATTTTGAATATGCCTTTGTCTACTTTAATCCTAGGCCTTATCCTAGCAATTCCTCTAATAATTATGGTAATTCCTACAACAATTATTATGGAAATTATAATAAGAGGCCCTCTCATTTTGAATCTAATATTAAAGAGTTTAGTACTTCCCAAAAGAATTTCAATGCTTTGATTGATGAAAAAATGCTTAAGATTGATGAGTTGGATAGGAACCTTGATAGAATTTCTCTTGATGTTGATTCTTTAAAACTTAGATCTATTCCTCCTAAGCATGATATCAATGAGTCTCTCAAAGCCATGAGAATTTCCATTGATTAGTGCAAAGAAAGAACCGCTAGGATGCGTGCTAACAAAGATTCCTTTATAAGAGCGTGTTCTTCTAGTTTCCATGATAATAAAGATGAAGATATAAACGTTATTGATGTGTCCCCTATTAAATCTTTGTTTTGCAATATGAATATTGATAATGATGGGACTGAATATGATCCACCTTTACCTAGAAGGCGTTCCAAACATTCGGAGTTTTTAGATCTTGATGCTAAAATTGATAAAAGTGGGATTGAAGAGATCAAAACTCTAGATGTTAATGAACCTACTATTTTCAATTTCAAGGAATTTAATTATGACAGCTGCTTTTTGATAGATTGTATTTCCTTGTTGCAATCCGTGCTAAATTCTCCTCATGCTTATAGTCAAAATAAAGCTTTTACCAAACATATCGTTGATGCTTTAATGCAATCTTATGAAGAAAAACTTGAGTTGGAAGTTTCTATCCCTAAAAAACTTTATGATGAGTGGGAACCAACTATTAAAATTAAAATTAAAGATCATGAATGCTATTCTTTGTGTGATTTGGGTGCTAGTGTTTCCACGATTCCAAAGACTCTATGTGATTTGTTAGGTTTCCGTGATTTTGATGATTGCTCTTTAAACTTGCACCTTGCGGATTCCACTATTGAGAAACATATGGGAAGAATTAATGATGTTCTTATTGTTGCAAATAGGAATTATGTGCCTGTAGATTTTATTGTTCTTGACATAGATTGCAATCCTTCATGTCCTATTATTCTTGGTAGACCTTTCCATAGAACGATTGGTGCAATTATTGATATGAAGGAAGGAAATATTAGATTCCAATTTCTGTTAAGGAAAAGCATGGAACACTTTCCTAGAAAGAAAATTAAATTACCTTATGAATCTATTATGAGAGCCACTTATGGATTGCCTACCAAAGATGGCAATACCTATATCTATCCTTGCTTTTATGCCTAGCTAGGGGCGTTAAACGATAGCGCTTGTTGGGAGGCAACCCAATTTTATTTTTATTACTTGCTTTTTTCTCCTGTTTAGTAATAAATAATTTATCTAGCCTCTGTTTTGGTTGTGTTTTTTGTGTTTAATTAGTGTTTGTGCAAGTAGAACCGTTGGGAAGACTTGGAGAAAGTCTTGTTAATGTTGCTGTAAAAAACAGAAACTTTAGCGCTCACGAGAACTGCTGCCATTTTTATTTGGAAAGTGATATTTAGTTAATTCTTTTTAAGATGATTAATAGATAAATTCCTCACGTCAATCAATTTATTTTAGAATTTTTGGGGTTACAGATCTTGCGCTAGCTACAGATTACTACAGACTATTGTGTTTTTGACAGATTCTGTTTTTCGTGTGTTGTTTGCCTATTTTGATGAATCTATGGCTAGTAAAATAGTTTATAAACCATAGAGAAGTTGGAATACAGTAGGCACCAATATAAATAAAGAATGAGTTCATTACAGTACCTTGAAGTGGTGTTTTGTTTTCTTTCGCTAACGGAGCTCACGAGATTTTCTACTTTAAGTTTTGTGTTGTGAAGTTTTCAAGTTTTGGGTAAGGATTTGATGGATTATGGAACAAGGAGTGGCAAGATCCTAAGCTTGGGGATGCCCATGGCACCCCCAAGATAATCTAAGGACACCAAAAAGCCAAAGCTTGGGGATGCCCCGGAAGGCATCCCCTCTTTCGTCTACTTCCATCGGTAGCTTTACTTGGAGCTATATTTTTATTCACCACATGATATGTGTTTTACTTGGAGCGTCTTGTATGATTTGAGTATTTGCTTTTTAGTTTATCACAATCATCTTTGCTGTACACACCTTTTGAGAGATACGCACATGATTCGGAAATTATTAGAATACTCTATGTGCTTCACTTATATCTTTTGAGTTATATAGTTTTGCTCTAGTACTTGACTTATATCTTTCAGAGCACGGTGGTGGATTTGTTTTATAGAAACTATTGATCTCTCATGCTTCACTTAGATTATTTTGAGAGTCTTAAATAGCATGGTAATTTGCTTAAATAATCATAATATGCTAGGTATTCAAGATTAGTAAAAACTTTCTTATGGGTGTTTTGAATACTAAGAGAAGTTTGATGCTTGATGATTGTTTTGAGATATGGAGGTAGTGATATTAAAGTTGTGCTAGTTGAGTAGTTATGAATTTGAGAAATACTTGTGTTGAAATTTGCAAGTCCCGTAGCATGCACGTATGGTAAACGTTATGTAACAAATTTGAAACATGAGGTGTTCTTTGATTGTCTTCCTTATGAGTGGCGGTCGGGGACGAGCGATGGTCTTTTCCTACCAATCTATCCCACTAGGAGCATGCGCGTAGTGCTTGGTTTTTGATGACTTGTAGATTTTTGCAATAAGTATGTGAGTTCTTTATGACTAATGTTGAGTCCATGGATTATACGCACTCTCACCTTTCCATCATTGATAGCCTCTTCGGTACCGTGCATTGCCCTTTCTCACATTGAGAGTTGGTGCAAACTTCGCCGGTGCATCCAAAACCCGTGATATGGTACGCTCTTTCACACATAAGCCTCCTTATATCTTCCTCAAAACAGCCACCATACCTATCTATTATGGCATTTCACTACAAGAAATATGTCAACTTATGACCTTCTATCAATGACCCTCGAAGAATTGGTCATAAATTTATGACCATTTTAGACCAATTGGTCAAAAGCTGTTCAGGGGGCTCCAAACCCTAAACCATTGCGACCATTTTGGTCAGAAAGGTCGTAATTTCCTTACACGAAATGGTCACAAAGCAAACAGTGCTAGTCCGCTGCCTTATTTCTAGTTGTTAATGACCAATATAGATGGTCATAGCCTTGTAGATTGTGGTGGGTTGTGATGACTAGGCGCCATCTCATCAGTTTTGCCTATGTGTCATGTCCATGTGGCAGTTTTTGCCCTACGTTGTGAAGCAACCTATATTTCTATCATTCCCAAAAATCCCAAAAAAATCTCATAAATTCTTTGGGGCATATCTTCATCAAATATGTAAAAATCCTTCTTTGCCTAGTTCAAAACTAATTCAACAATATTAATTTTCCTATTCTATTCACAACAACACTTTATGAAGGAAGTGCTATTTATATATTCTTGATTGCCCTCGGAATTTTTGGGCACTCTTTCCTATCCAAATTATTACCGCATGACAAAATTCAGCTCCATTTTCCTAGCAAATCTTCCTCGGCAAATTTCCAAAGTTTTTGTCCACCTAGAAGCATTGTGAAGGAAGTACCTATTTTATATCTCTAAATGACATGAAATTTATACATTTCCTTCATATGCCCAAATTATCAACCTCCTCCAAATTGCAGCTCAGTCAAATCATCTATCTGAGCCCAGGTTCAATTTATATTTTATGGCCAAATTGGCACGTTGCAAAGCAAGTGTTATATAGACCCTTCCTATTACCCTCAAACTTTTCGGGCACTCTTCCATACCCAAATCATTGCCACATGATAATATTCAGCTCAATGTTCCTAGTAAATCTTTCTCGGAAAATTTTCAAAGTTTCTACCTCGAGAGAAGCTTTGTGAAGTAAGTACTAGCTAGGCTTACCCAAATGATCTAAAAATTTACCAGAGCATGACCATACCTAAGTAACTTACCTACACCAATTTTGAGCTCATTGCATTCATCCAATCTCTCTCACTAGTTTTTCCAAGTTTCTGTCCATAGAAGAGCATTGTGAAGGAAGTACTACTTTGGCATGTCCAAATGGTATCAATTTTCTACAATGCTTTCCTATGCCCAAATAACCATCCTCCACAAAATTTCAGCTCACTCCATTCATTATTTTGAGCCCAGCTTCAACATTCATATTTTTGTCCAGTGTGGTACTTTGCAAAGCAAGTACCACCTAGGATCCTCCTTTTGAGCTAAAAATTTGTGAATACATTCTCCTTAGTAGATGATCATCCTCAGCCAAAACTCACGCCCATTGGCCATGTGCATTTCCCGTACCGCTAATCAAACACTTGGCTGCTAATTCATGTTTGAGCATCGACCGGTCTCCTCGTGAGAATCTTATGTTGTAATTTTCTTCCTAGCACCAACATGGGGAGTGCCCAACCCACTAGACATGCCTAGGCCACCCAGAACACATGGCAACATTACGGTCACGCGGTGACCACGCGACGGGCATGCGAGTTTACGCGCTCTAGAGTTGGGGCCCTCGGCCACCGCCCAAACCTCGACGTATCGCCACCAAACCATGTATTTATGATTAAATAGGTCCTTATGTAACTAGAAATTATTTTTGGAAAAAATAAATAGCAAACTATGAGGCAGCTGTAGTTCAAATTTGACCCGCTTCCAAGTGAATCAGCGGAAATTTGTCTTTTTCACGAGAGGTGGATCAAAACAATTTACACCCAACCATTTTGTAAATTGTGCATTAAATATGGCCTAGTATTTTATAAAAATGATTTGGTCCAATTTTGCAACAATTATTTGGTAGTTCCTTCACAAAAAAACCTCCTTTCGGGCACTCGAAAAATGGAAAATGGTTTTTTCGTCCAACGAAAATGAAAACTTCCTTAGGCAACATTGTTTGCCATTCCAATATGCACCCTTGTGCACAATATGAGATCATTTGAACAAACTATGCCATGGATGTGACCATAAGATTGATCATTTGGCTTGAAAGCCATTGATCTCCATACGTGATAGCTCGTTTCTGAGAACACTTTTTTAAAATAATTGCCGTATTACAAGTTTATTATTTTTCCTAGGAACTTGGCCACATATAATGACACAATGCGAAGGTTTCCCAAATTTTTGATTTTTTTGAATTTTTTATGCCCGTTTCAAAATGCGCTCAAAACGGCGGGAATGACCGTTCCTAGCTAGTGGTTGAATCTTGGAATTTTTTTGGTGTTTCTATGATTAAATAGATACTTATGTACCTAGAAATGATTTTTGAAAAAAAATAAAGAGCAAACTACAAGGTAGCTACAGTTCAAATTTGACCCGCTTCCAACTGAATCGGCGGAAATTTGTCTTTTTCATGAGAGGTGGATCAAAACTTTTTACACCCAACCATTATGTCAATTGTGCATTAAATATGGCCTAGTATTTTAGAAAAATGATTTGGTCGAATTTTGCAACAATTATTTGGTAGGTCCTTCACAATAAAACCTCCTTTTGGGCACTCAAAAAATGGAAAATGGTTTTTTCGTCCAAAGAAAGTGACAACTTCCTTAGACAACATTGTTTGCCATTCCAATATGCACCCTTGTGCACAATATGAGATCATTTGAACAAACTATGCCATGGATGTGGCCATAAGATTGATTATTTGGCTTGAAAGCCATTGATCTCCACACGTGATAGCTCGTTTCTGAGAACACTTTTTTAAAATAATTGCCGTATTACAAGTTTATTATTTTTCCTAGGAACTTGGCCACATATAATGACACAATGCGAAGGTTTCCCAATTTTTTTGATTTTTTTTGAATTTTTTATGCCCGTTTCAAAATGCGGTCAAAACAGCGGGAATGACCGTTCCTAGCTAGTGGTTAAATCTTGGAATTTTTTTGGTGTTTCTATGATTAAATAGATACTTATGTACCTAGAAATGATTTTTGAAAAAAATAAAGAGCAAACTATGAGGCAGCTGTAGTTCAAATTTAACCCGCTTCCAGCTGAATCGACGGAATTTGTCTTTTTCATCAGAGGTGGATCAAAACTTTTGACACCCAACCATTTTTTCAATTATGCATTAAACATGGCCTAGTATTTAGAAAATTGATTTGGTCCAATTTTGCAACAATTATTTGGTAGGTCCTTCACAAAAAAACCTCCTTTTGGGCACTCAAAAAATGGAAAATGGTTTTTTCGTCCAAAGAAAATGAAATCTTCCTTAGGCAACATTGTTTGCCATTCCAATATGCACCCTTGTGCACAATATGAGATCATTTGAACAAACTATGCCATGGATGTGGCCATAAGATTGATCATTTGGCTTGAAAGCCATTGATCTCCACACGTGATAGCTTGTTTTTTAGAACACTTTTTCAAATAATTGCCGTATTAAAAGTTTGTTATTTTTCCTGGGAACTTGGCCACATATAATGACACAATGCGAAGGTTTCCCAATTTTTTGATTTTTTTGAATTTTTTATGCCCGTTTCAAAATGCGGTCAAAACGGCGGGCTTGAGCGTTCCTAGCTAGTGGTTGAATCTTGGAATTTTTTGGTATTTCTCTGATTAAATAGATACTTATGTACCTAGAAATGATTTTTGGAAAAAATAAATAGCAAACTATGAGGCAACTATAGTTCAAATTTGACCCGCTTCTAGCTGAATCGGCGGGAATTTGTCTTTTTCACGAGAGGTGGATCAAAAGCTTTTTACACCCAAACATTTGGTCAATTGTGCATTAAATATGGCCTAGTATTTTATAAAATTGATTTGGTCCAATTTTGCAACAAATATATGGTAGGTCCTTCCCAAAAAAGCCTCGTTTCGGGCACTCGGGAAATGGAAAATGAATTTTCCATGCAAAAAAATGAAAACTTCCTTAGACAACATTGTTTGCCATTCCAAGATGCACCCTTGTGAATAATATTAGATCACTTGAACAAACTATGAGGCAGTTGTAGTTAAAATTTGACCCGCTTCCTATTGAATCGACGTAAATCTCACCTAGTATGAAAGTACCTCTAGTTATTCGAGGGAATCGTACTTAGACGTTGTCATAAAAAGAGAAGGGAACTTACTGCCAGGCGTCGTGGTGCTGCGTTGGAGCTCCCCCGACACTGTAATGGAGCTTCGCCGGACACCGTGGTGCTGCGTTGGAGCTCTTGGCGCGCCGTTGAGAGCCGCAATGGAGCTTCGTGGGGATGTCATCGGTGCTGCGTTGAAGTTTTTTCATGCTCGGTGCTGTCGTGACATATTGATGTGATCGAACGATCACCAATGCGCAGATCAAGCGCCTAGCTAGGCGGATGATTTCTAGACAAAATCATCTGACTGACTCGTATCAGCCACCTATTGTTAATCGATTGCGACCAATTTAGATGGTCATAACATCATCAAATCCTGTACTTCGTTCTGATTGGTCTACGAGCATGTCACGCGGATCAAGCATTAGAGACCATTGGATACTCCCGGATCCAATGGCCCACACCCTCTCACCCTCTCACCCACCCACCGGGACCTCCTCTCTCCCCCGCACACCACTCCTTGTCCCGTCCTCTCTCTCCCCCGCGGGCAAACCCTAGCGCTCCCCGATCCAGACTCCTCCCCTCCCCCGCCGCCAACCACCCCTCCCCCGCCGCCACCCACCTCCACCACCCACCCCTCTCCTCGCCGCCACCCACCTCCGCCACACCTCCCCTCCCCACCCCAGTTCCTCTCCCCACTCCTAGATCCTCTCCCCACTCCCAGATCCAACTTGCCACCGTAGAATGAGGAGATCGCGGCCAAGATCTTCGGGACGCGGTGGTCATCGTCGCGGACCGCTCCTCCGTCGACCCGCCGTACCTCGAGGAGTTTGCGCGGTGGTTCGACCCCTCGGGCTGGTCCGGTTCGGGGCGGAGGTGGTGAGCGTCCGCCGCAGCAGGGACGACGACGCGGGCTGGAGGGTGAGGCTCGCCTGCGCTGGCAGCGATCTGGAGGAGGAGGTTTGATGCCGTGGTCGTCTGCAGTGGGCACTTCGCCGAGCCGTGTGTGGCCGCCATCACAGGTAATTACTCAGTCCGATCTATCCCCACTGATGGCTAGCACTAGCAGTAGGTAGTTGGCCAGTAGCTATTTCCGATCGATCCGATTCTTTTTGGCATCTTGCAAGGGAGTCTGGATGGGTTGTTAGCAGCAAGGATCCATAGCAGGCAGGGGAAACATTATGATTAGTAGTTGGCCTCATCGATCGGATCTGAGTAGCTGGGCTAGCGACGATTATACTACTATTGTGTTTGGGTGCCTAATTGACTGATTGCCCACCGTTGAAAATTTTGTTTATATATATAAAAATCTTGAAGGTGCCACAAACTGCCAATAATGATGTTGATTATTCTCCAGTGAATGTGAATGAGAATGTATCATTTGTCTAGAGATGGAGTCTGTGGAGATAGAGTTCATTAGTTTTTGGTGTATTCGTCTAGAGTTCATTTAGCAAAGTTCAGAAACGCAAACAACATCAGTTCATTAGTTACACTAAGCATTTGCCTGCCTAAGTTGTATTTAGACCAAAATTTGCTAATAGACACCCCCCTTCACAGATCTGCTATTTTTCGGAAATGTTAACGCCCACACGTGTGGGCGTTAGCCAACTCGACCACACGCCTCGATCGCCGTCCAGTGTCTTTTGCACGAATCTTGGCACGAAAAGGCTGATTTTATGTGCCACGTAGGACAACTTGTGTGTGTGGCGTGTGAGGGAGTTCGCCCGCACGCCGGTTTTCTCTCTGGTGGTCAGGGCGAAGTTGCCCGAACATCCTTTTCTTTCTCGCTCGCCCACCGCTCTCTCTCCTTCACCTTATACATTTCCCACACGGCCACATGGCCACACTCCCACGAGCAGGAGCTCAATCCCGAGCGACCCCGACGCCTCTCCCACACCTCCGGTGGCCGGCGAACGCCGACGAGCGCAGCCAGGTTCTTCCCACCGCCCCGTGCCGCTCCTCTTCTTCCCCTCTGCTCGTATCCCCTCTCATTTGTATCTTTGTGCTGACCGGTAGGTGGCCGGCGAGATGGGCGGTGGCAGGCGTGAGGGGCGGGGAGGGGCGGGTTGGTGGTGAGCATCGGGTGGATCCCCCTTCTCCCATGGCGGCTTGGGTGGCGGTAAGGGAGAGCTGTGTGGTCTTTCCGGCGGTGAGGGGGAGATCAAGAGGGGCCGGATGGCTGAAGCGGAGGAGGCGGGCGCGCGTGCGGCTACTTCTGAGGTTTGAGCTCCGTCGCGTGCCAGTCTATTTGCATGCTGCCGCCGCGCTACTCGCCAACTCCTGCCTCGGGAAAGGCGGGGGCGGGCCGGCAGGTGTCCCTAGTGGGGCTCGGCCTCCACGGTGGACGCAGGCGCGGGCCGGAGCTACTCGATCTGGTGGACAAGCGCCACCCCGCGTTCTTCGTCAACATCGACGGGCTTGCGGTCGTGGGGGGCAATGGCTTGTTCGTCAGGGTGTCGCGGCGGCCCAACAACTACTACAATCATGGTGACATTCGCGCGCTCAATGTGATCTTCAGGAAGGCCTGTCTGCTCCATGCTCCTCCGGCGCGCAATGCCATGGAGGTTTGATTTTCCCTCTCTCAGTTTGGTGTGTTGTGTGTTCATGCACACGGCAGTAGGGCGATGATTCTTATTTCATCAATCATCTGCGTACAGTTTTGAATATGATAATGTATAGAATAGATGGATAGTCTTTAGTTTCCATGGGCGGTTTTCGAGCATGCAGTGATGGCAACTTTAGAGTCATGGCAATTTATGATGATGCCATGGTAAATTTCAGAGACATGCTAAATTTTACACCCATGGCATTTTAGGTTGATCACATAGCTTAAACATGTGTGCCTGTAGTAGTGCCCCAGGTCACAAGGCCTATTACTGAACTGGTGTTGTTCTTTACAGAATACATGTGGTCAGATTGAGGTTAGAAATCATGGCAATTGTTACACTTTTATCGATGGCAATTCTGTAACGTATATTTCTATTTTTAAGCAAAACGCCATGGCAAATTTGAATATGCATATGCCATGGCAATTTTATTCATAATTTGTAGCAATGTCCCTTGTAATACAAGCACTTACATTTTTTAGGCCTATGGCAATATTTGATTAAGCCCATGTCCCTCGTAATACAAGCCCATGTCAAAGTTATATGTGTACGTAGCATGCCAATTTTCTGCATTTGATCACATAGCAAGTTTAGAAAATGTTCCTATGACCTTTTTTTCAAAGTTTGCCATGGCAAAAATGTCATGTTATTTTGTCATGGCAAATTTAGTTATTTTTAACACGCCCATGCATATCTTTATGCTTTTGTTTCTTACTTAACCACGTCAAATTTAGTTTGTTGATAATGGCAAATTTAGTTTATTGACAATGGCAATCTGATTTTATTTGATCATGTCAAATTTAGTTTATTTGGTTCATGGCAAATTTAGTTTACTAGTCACGGCAAATTTCATTTTCAAATCATGGCAATTTTTACTTTACGTGAATTCCGCCGTGGCAAGTTTTGATATGAATCTGCCATGGCATTTTTCTTGTTCATACCTGACTTTCAACTTTTTGTGTTTTTTCACACACGGCAAATTCATCATACAAACACACGGCAATTCTTGATACGAATTTTCCATGGCAATTTTCTCATTCATATTTTTTGATTTTCAACTTTTTGTGTTTTTTACACACACGACAAATCATAATACCAGAGCACGGCAATTCTTGATACAAATCTTCCATGCCAAGTTTTGATACAAATTTGGTTTATTGATCATGGCAAATTTTAGTTTATTGGTTCATGGCAAATTTAGTTTATAAATCATGGCAAATTTAGTTTATTGATTATGAAAAATTTAGTTTCAATTCATGGCAATTTAGTTTACATGATTTTTTTTGCCATGGCAAGTTTCAAATGAATCTGCCATGGTAATATTTCTTGTTCATGGCAAATTTAGTTTACCTGAATTCTGCCATGGCAAGTTTTGATACGAATCTGCCATGGCATTTTTCTAGTTCATACTTGATTTTCTTTTTTTCTTTTTTTGGCACACGATAGATTCATCATTCAAACACACGGCAAATCTTGGTACGAATTTGCCATGGCAAGTTTTGATACGAATCTGCAGTGGAAATTTTCTTGTTCATAATTTTTATTTTTCAATTTTTTTCTATTTTTACAGGCATGGAAAATTCATCATACCAGAACACGGCAAATCTGTCATGCCAAGTTTTGATACAAATTCAGTTTATTGATCATGGCAAATTTTAGTTTATTGGTTCATGGCAAATTTAGTTTACAAATAATGGCAAATTTAGTTTATTGATCATGGCAAATTTAGTTCTCAAATCATGGCAATGTAGCGTAAATGATTTTTTCTGCCATGGCAATTTTTCTTGTTCATGACAAATTTAGTTTACGTGAATTTTGTCGTGGCAAGTTTTGATACGAATCTGCCATGGCATTTTTCTTGTTCATACTTGATTTTAAAAAAGAATTGGCACATGGCAGATTCACCATTCAAACACACGGCAATTCTTGGTACGAATTTGCCATGGCATGTTTTGATACGAATCTGCCGTGGAAATTTTCTTGTTCATAATTTTTATTTTTCAACTTTTTTCTATTTTTACACGCACGGCAAATTCATCATACCAGAACACGGCAAATCTGTCATTCCAACTTTTGATACAAATTCAATTTATTGATCATGGCAAATTTTAGTTTATTGGTTCATGGCAAATTTAGTTTACAAATAATGGCAAATTTAGTTTATTGATCATGGCAAAGTTAGTTCTCAAATCGTGGCAATTTAGTGTAAATGATTTTTTCTGCCATGGCAATTTTTCTTGTTCATGACAAATTTAGTTTACGTGAATTTTGTCGTGGCAAGTTTTAATACGAATCTTCCATGGCAAGTTTCTTGTTCATAGTTGATTTAAAAAAAATTGGCACATGGCAGATTCACCATTCAAACACACGGCAATTCTTGGTACGAATTTGCCATGGCAAGTTTTGATACGAATCTGCCGTGGAAATTTTCTTGTTCATGATTTTTATTTTTCAACTTTTTTCTATTTTTACACGCACGGCAAATTCATCATACCAGAACACGGCAAATCTGTCATGCCAAGTTTTGATACGAATTCAATTTATTGATCATGGCAAATTTTAGTTTATTGGTTCATGGAAAATTTAGTTTACAAATAATGGCAAATTTAGTTTATTGATCATGGCAAATTTAGTTCTCAAATCATGGCAATTTAGTGTAAATGATTTTTTCTGCCATGGCAATTTTTCTTGTTCATGAAAAATTTAGTTTACGTGAATTTTGTTGTGGCAAGTTTTGATACGAATTTTCCATGGCAAGTTTCTTGTTCATAGTTGATTTTCCAACTCTTGTATGTTTTTTCACACACAATAAATTCATCATACAAAATACGGCAATTTCTTTGATACCAATCTTCCATGGCAAATCTCTTTGTTCATACTTGATTTTCAACTTTTTGTGTTTTTTCTCACACACGGCAAAATGCTCCTTCAAAACACGACAATTTTAAGTAAACTTTCATGGAATTTTTAATAAAAAATGCCATTGCATTTGTTATCTTTTGTTGTCCTATCAAATTTTGTGTTCTTTTCACATGAATTTTTCAACTATTTTTTTCACATGGCAATATTGATTTTTTCTATCATGGAAGATTTGCCATATTTCATTTTGGGCATTAAATATGTGTTTATAAACCATTGCCATTGTTAAAAAACAATATAATGGCTAATAGTTTGGTCAAACTCAAATGGCAATTTTTTCTGCTATTTTCAAAGCAGCTGATGGCATTTCTTAGTGGCTGAGCAAAATCTGGCTTTTATTTGTTGCAGAAAAAAACTAAAATCTGGGCCTTTTCATTTAATTCGTTTTCAGTGGGCCTTTTGTTCCTTTTTTCACAGTAAAAACGACCTGCTGTGATGGAGGCGTGTGGGTTGTGGGTTCCCCTGCCGAACAAATTCGTGCGGGTGATCGATCCCCTCGTATCGAACAAGTCGGGTGGTAGGGTGCTCCTCCTGCCACACGTGTGGGCAGTGCTAATATTCGCCCACACAGGGTCGTGTGGTCTGCTTGCTGGGTATCCACATACGGGCGTGTGGGCGGGTTTCTGTTGTGCCACACGTGTGGCAGTTATCGTTGTCCCTATTTTTTGGCGTGCACATAATATGTATGTCTTAACAGTTTCCAGCAGTTGTGTTCTATTGTTTGATTAAATGAATCAAAACCTGAAGGAGATCTAGATTAACGGTAGAATCACATAGTTGTAATTACCCAAGAAATTTTAACAGAATCTCACTGTTATGTCCTCCATCGGGCGATCTTGTTTGTTATCGCAGTAGAATTTGGTGTGCTTGAATAAAATGGCACTCATTTGCATCATTGTATTTCTGCAGAGTTTTAAGAAGAATTCTGGTACGAACGCACTGACCGTATACTTGTACATGTGCAGCTTAGGAACATCCTATGGGCTACTTCCAACCATGATGTGTACGTGATGTAGAACTATTCTGTGATGCATTGGTCGTCCTTACTCCGCAAAGGAAAAGAAGTGCTCAACGTGGCAGGCCCAAATCAGGTGCTCTACCACAGAGCGATGTGATAGTCCTCTATCGTCGGAATTTCAGTCAATCTCTGATCCATTGTGCGACCACACTGTGCAGGATATGCAGGGAGGTCAGCCCTTGTCCAGGGGAAGATCAGCACCATGACGGTGAAAGATAACCTCTTGGCAGCTGGTGGTTTCCATGGGGAGCTGATCTGCAATGTAAGGAGGCCGGAGTAGGCACGCAGTGCACACACAAAGCATTTTTCTCTGCTTGAGAACATGTAGAAATGTAGATCTGTAGCTTGACACTTAGGTATTTATTATTTTGTTAGTACCTTGGCAGTGAATTCTAGCAACGAGCAATGCATTTCGAGCAGCGATAGCCTGATTGGTAAACTAGTGCTTTGTGTGTGCTAGTACCTCACAATGTCATCCTTGTATATGCACAGTTGAAATTATTCACCCCGCCATTGTCACTGTTTCCTAATCGAGTACAACAAACCTCCTATGGTTTTTTGTGCAAATTAAGTGTGGAACATTGTAGTGCTATACAAACATGTACCTAGCATTTCTGATGTGTATTTCCTTTAATTCCCTAGGCTTAACCTGCAAGCTATAATAACTGTGAATCGGTCTGTGGGAAATTGGGCTGGTAAATATAGAACTATAGAGATGTAGAACTAAAGCGTGGTACTTAGCCATTTAAGTTGTTGGTACTTGGTAGTACCTACACAGTGAAGTCTAGTTGATTCAGGAAACTTGACTTGAGATTTTCTTTCTTTTGATTTACTGATGAAACCTTGATTCTTGAATCTTGATGTAGGTATCCCACCGTTGATCCATATCCAGATCAGCTGCGTCGCCGGTTCCGCCGTCTCCGACCGCACTCCCCCGTCTGCGCCATCGAGCCGGGCCTGCTCACCTCCTTCTTGATCGTCGCGCGTCGAGAGAGCCCTCTGCCGGCAGCGACGCAGCCGTGTCTGGTGCCGTACAAGGGACGCCGGCGCAGGATGATGTCGTCGTCCGTTCCTAACGCCGCTGAGTTGAGGTACTTGAGATTTCTCTCCCCACTACATTGTCTCACCCATTCCCCTCCATAAATTTCCTCACAATCAAATCAATGCTGCAGCTGCAGGTGTTCCTTGATGCTACATATGTCAGTTTCTTTTGGTAAACTAGAAACTGACATCAAAATCAATTCCTGTTTAGAGTGCGTTGCTTGTATCTACTAGCTGGTTCTGTTGCTTACTACTTGTTGACTTTGGTTAAGTACTAGCGGTATTGCTGCTGGCTAGATGGGAATTGCTGAATGATTGCCAAAGCCCTGTTAGTTCTTTGGTTGTAACAACTGAACTTGTGTTTTTCTTTTGGTAAACTGACATATCAAAAGTAGTGATTCATTTCAGCAGTGATCTGTGCCATGTGATTGTGCTTTTGTAGCAATGTAATTTTGCAGAATCCACTTGATTCTGGTGCAGAATTCAATGTTGTCCAATCGTTTGGGCTTATTTCCTGCTGTGATTATCGTCAATAAGAGCAACCCAGTGGTTTGCTTGCCATGTCTGGTTCTTATTTTGGTAGTAGTTTACTTTGCTTATCCAGTAGTATGAGTCAATTGGCCAGCCTGGAGCAGCTTGATGTTTTACATTATGGTGTTAACTGTGAAAATGCCAAGTGTGAGAAAATTAGACCAACTGTCCATTTCTTGCCTGAATGCACTCTTTAAACGAGATGATGTGCTAGAGACATGCTACTATATTGCCTTGTTATAAACAAGATGGTGTTTACTGTATTGTCTTTCATGCACATTTGGTGTATTATCTTCTGACCTTCAAGAACTATCTTCACTGTCTCTCCTCGCTGCATTGTCTCACTCGTTCTCCTTCTATTTACTCTGGGCAGGCATGATGTACATCTGGTGGTCGTCAAGTCAAGGAACCTTCTCTTCTTGCTGCGACAGTCCTCCTCCCGCGGCTCTGCTCTGCTCAACAGCTAGCGTGCATGGCTAAAACAAAGGTAAGACTCTGGCCGGTCGGTGTGTTGAGCCATGGTGGTCTGTTTGTGGGGGTCATCAACATTGGTATAGGTTAGCATGTGCCCTTCAATCAGTGCACAGTGATGAAACGCTTCATTTGATGATGACGACTGGTTCCAGATCTGCACCTCTTGTTTGTTAATTTGGCTCATGTATGTTGTCGTGTCTGCGAAAGATGCAACCTGAGTGCTTTTCTTGTCCTTAAGTTTAAGAAACGAGGAACAACATTCAGATCGTGCTCCATGGCGCGCATCAGCTGTTGTGTTTGTAATGTTTGAGTCTGCTCCATCATCGATCTGTAGGCCTACTTGACAGTCATAAAGTTGCATTATTTATCCACTGGTAGGGTAGGATATGCCCAAATGTGGTCAGTATAGGAACCAGGGTCCCCTAATTGCTAGCAAAACTTGTGTAATGAGCTCTTGTTACCTTCTACTGATTTTTAGTCTTGTTTTTTTAGTACTTCTGTATTGGTATTCAGAAATAAAATTCATATGTTTCTGTATATGTTCTTTTAGATAAGTATGTCAATACATAACTAGTAATGTAAATGGTGTGACACAGTTCTTAATAAAAATGAAAATAACTTGTGAATGTCAATCTCATGTATCAGGGTCCTGTTCTTGTAAACCTTATGTAAAGCTAAAATTCTTGTGTGCAGGGCGACTAGTGATGCGGCACAACAAGCAGTAGCAGGCACGCGAAGCAGCAGGGGGAGGGGGTCTCTCGAACGTCGCTACTGTCACCGATTGATGATGGATGATCTCTCTCCCTCTCTTGCAAGCGTCTACAAATGCTGGTAGAAATAGAAATGGCAGCTCTAGTCCCATGTTGTAGTCCCATGTAGTTCCTTTTCTCAGACTGCCCTTTGTTGCTTCATTTCTATGTTAATTCAGTCCCTGTCGAATGTATCTACTATCTATTATCGTGGCTGTGTAATGAATCCTTTTGTGTTGAAAGAAATAAAATGGTTTGGATACATTTGTACATGCTGAGATGTCAAGCTTCTAAATGTATGTTGTGGAGGCCCAAAATAGATTGGATTGTAAAAGGGCCGAGGCCCAAAAAAGAAATGAATTATAGAAGGCAATGTCCTAGAAAATAAAATGGGCCAGGCCCATGTAGCTAGTGAAAATTAACAGAAATAAATATATATTGAAAAGGCCGAATTGTTGGGATAGGCCCATGTAGAAAATCGAATTGGACTGGGCTGAATCTTGTGCCGCGTCAGATTGCCACGCTGGATGCCTACGTGGCCTGGGGAGGTTGCTAGTGACCAAAACGCCACAGTAGACGTATTTTGGTCATAAACGTCTTCGACCATTCCAGAAGAAAGGTCGCTATAGTCAGTTTATGACGGCCAGCTTTTGACCTTATGTTTTTGGTCACAAAAAGGTCACAAATGGAAATTTGTGACCATTCAGTGACCAATAGTGGTGGTCACAATTTGACATATTTCTTGTAGTGTTTCCATAGCCATTCCGAGATATATTGCCATGCAACTTTCCACCATCCCGTTTATCATGACACATTCATCATTATCATATTGCTTAGCATGATCATGTGGTTGACATAGTGTTTGTGGCAAAGCCACCGTTCATAATTCTTTCATATATGTCACTCTTGGTTCATTGCATATCCCGGTACACCGCCGGAGGCATTCATATAGAGTCATGCCTTGTTCTAGTATCAAGTTGTAATCATTGAGTTGTAAATAAATAGAAGTGTGATTATCATCGTTGAATAGAGAATTGTCCCAATAAAAAAAGAGAAAGGCCAAAAAAAGAAGAAGAAGGCCCAAAAAAAGAGAAATGAAAAGGGACAATGCTACTATCCTTTTTTCACACTTGTGCTTCAAAGTAGCACCATGACCTTCATGATAAAGAGTCTCTTATTTTGTCACTTCCATATACTAGTGGGAATTTTTCATTATAGAACTTGGCTTGTATATTCCAACAATGGGCCTCCTCAAGTACCCTAGGTCTTCGTGAGCAAGCAAGTTGGATGCACACCCACTAGTTTCTTTTGTTGAGCTTTCATACATTTATAGCTCTAGCGCATGCGTTGCATGGCAATCCCTACTCCTTGCATTAACATCAATCGATGGGCATCTCCATAGCTCATTGATTAGCCTCGTTGATGTGAGACTTTCTCCTTTTTGTCTTCTCCACATAACCCCATCATTATACTATATTCCACCCATAGTGCTATATCCATGGCTCGCGCTCATGTATTGCATGAAGGTTTATAAAGTTTGAGATTACTAAAGTATGAAACAATTGCTTGGCTTGTCGTCGGGGTTGTGCATGATGAGAGCATTCTTGTGTGACGAAAATGGAGCATGACTAAACTATATGATTTTGTAGGGATGAACTTTCTTTGGCCATGTTATTTTGAGAAGACATAATTTCTTAGTTAGTATGCTTGAAGTATTATTATTTCTATGTCAATATTAAACTTTTATCTTGAATCTTTCGGATCTGAATATTCATACCACAATGAAGAAGAATTGCATTGAAATTATGCCTAGTAGCATTCCACATCAAAAATTCTATTTTTATCATTTACCTACTCGAGGACGAGCAGGAATTAAACTTGGGGATGCTTGATACGTCTCCAACGTATCTGTAATTTTTGATTGCCCCATGCTATATTATCTTCTGTTTTGGACATTATTGGGCTTTATTATTCACTTTTATATTATTTTTGGGACTAACCTACTAACCGGAGGCCCAGCCCAGAATTGCTGTTTTTTTTGCCTATTTTAGGGTTTCGAAGAAAAGGAATATCAAACGGAGTCCAAACGGAATGAAACCTTCGGGAATGTGATTTTTGGAACGAACAAGATCCAAGAGACTTGGACCCTACGTCAAGCAACCAACAGGGAAGCCACGAGGTAGGGGGCGCGCCAACCCCCCCCCCCCCCCCAGGCGTGCCCTCCACCCTCGTGGGCCCCCTGTTGCTCCACCGACGTACTCCTTCCTCCTATATATACCTATGTACCCCCAAACGATCAAATAGGGAGCCAAAACCCTAATTCCACTGCCGTAACTTTCTGTATCCACAAGATCCCATCTTGGGGCCTGTTCCGGAGCTCTGCCGGAGGGGGCATCCATCATGGAGGGCTTCTACATCAACACCATAGCCTCTCTGATGAAGTGAGTAGTTTACCTCAAACCTTTGGGTCCATAGTTATTAGCTAGGTGGCTTCTTCTCCCTTTTTGGATCTCAATACAAACTTCTCCCCCTCTCTTGTGGAGATCTATTAGATGTAATCTTCTTTTGCGGTGTGTTTGTTGAGACCGATGAATTGTGGGTTTATGATCAAGTTTATCTATGAACAATATTTGAATCTTCTTTGAATTCTTTTATGTATGATTGGTTATCTTTGCAAGTCTCTTCGAATTATCAGTTTGGTTTGGCCTACTAGATTGATCTTTCTTGCAATGGGAGATGTACTAAGCTTTGGGTTCAATCTTGCGGTGTCCTTTCCCAGTGATAGTAGGGGCAGCAAGGCACGTATTGTATTGTTGCCATCGAGGATAACAAGATGGGGTTTTATCATATTGCATGAATTTATCCCTCTACATCATGTCATCTTGCTTAAAGCGTTACTCTGTTCTTATGAACTTAATACTCTAGATGCATGCTGGATAGCGGTTGATGTGCGGAGTAATAGTAGTAGATGCAGGCAGGAGTCGGTCTACTTGTCTCGGACGTGATGCCTATATACATGATCATACCTAGAAATCTCATAACTATGCCCAATTCTTTCAATTGCTCAATAGTAATTTGTTCACCCACCGTAAAATACTTATGCTCTTGAGAGAAGCCACTAGTGAAACCTATGGCCCCCGGTTCTATTGATGTCTACTACACAACCTTCTTCTTGTAGACGTTGTTGGGCCTCCAAGTGCAGAGGTTTGTAGGACAGTAGCAAATTTCCCTCAAGTGGATGACCTAAGGTTTATTAATCCGTAGGAGGCGTAGGATGAAGATGGTCTCTCTCAAGCAACCCTGCAACCAAATAACAAAGAGTCTCTTGTGTCCCCAACACTCCCAATACAATGGTAAATTGTATAGGTGCACTAGTTCAGCGAAGAGATGGTGATACAAGTGGTATATGGATGGTAGATAAAGGTATTTGTAATCTGAAATTATAAAAACAGCAAGGTAACTAATGATAAAAGTGAGTGTAAACGGTATTGCAATGCTTTGAAACAAGGCATAGGGTTCATACTTTCGCTAGTGCAAGTTCCCTCAACAATAATAACATAATTGGATCACATAACTATCTCTCCACATGCAACAAAGAGTCACTCCAAAGTCACTAATAGCGGAGAATGAACGAAGAGATTATGGTAGGGTACGAAACCACCTCAAAGTTATTCTTTCCAATCAATCCGTTGGGCTATTCCTATAAGTGTCACAAACAGCCCTAGAGTTCGTACTAGAATAACACCTTAAGACACAAATCAACCAAAACCCTAATGTCACCTCAAGTATCCGTGGGTATGATTATACGATATGCATCACACAATCTCGGATTCATCTATTCAACCAACACAAAGGACCTCAAAGAGTGCCCCAAAGTTCTACCGGAGAATCACGACGAAAACATGTGCCAACCCCTATGCATAGGTTCATGGGCGGAATCCGCAAGTTGATCACCAAAACATACATCAAGTGAATCACGTGATATGCCATTGTCACCACAGATATCCACGGTAAGACATACATCAAGTGTTCTCAAATCTTTAAAGACTCAATCCGATAAGATAACTTCAAAGGGGAAACTCAATTCATTACAAGAGAGTAGAGGGGGGAGAAACATCATAGTATCCAAATATAAGAGCAAAGCTCGTGATACATCAAGATCGTATCACCTCAAGAACACGAGAGAGAGAGAGAGAGAGAGAGAGAGATCAAACACATAGCTACTGGTACATACCCTCAGCACCGAGGGAGAACTACTCCCTCCTCGTCATGGAGAGCACTGGGATGATGAAGATGGACACCGGAGAAGGATTGCCCCCTCCAGCAGGGTGCCGGAACGGGTCTAGATTGGTTTTCGGTGGCTACGGAGGCTTTTGGCGGCGGAACTCCCGATCTATTGTGCTCCCGGATGTTTTTAGGGTATATGGAGATATATAGGCGGAAGAAGTACGTCAGAGGGGCCATGAGGGGCCCATGAGGATGGAGGGCGCGCCCTATGGGGGTGGGCGCGCCCCCTACCTCGTGGCCTCCTCGAAGGTCCCCTGACGTCCACTCCAAGTCTTCTGGGCTTCTTTCCTTCCAAAAATGAGTTCCATGAAGTTTCAGGTCAATTGGACTCCGTTTGATTTTCCTTCTTCGAAACCCTAACACAGGGTAAAAATAGAAACTGGCACTTGGCTCTTGGTTAATAGGTTAGTCCCAAAAATGATATAAAAGTGTATAATAAAGCCCATAAACATCCAAAACAGTAGATAATATAGCATGGAGCAATCAAAAATTATAGATACGTTGGAGACGTATCATCTATCTTCCATCATACTAATCTTCCAACACTTAGTTATTTTCATCGCTTTTATTTTACTTTGCATCTTTATCATAAAAACACCAAAATATTATCTTATCATATCTATCAGATCTCACTCTCGTAAGTGACCGTGTAGGGATTGACAACCCCTTATCGCGTTGGTTGCGAGGATTTATTTGTTTTGTGTAGGTGCGAGGGACTCATGCGTAGCCTCCTACTGGATTGATACCTTGCTTCTCAAAAACTGAGGGAAATACTTACGCTACTTTGCTGCATCACCCATTCCTCTTCAAGGGAAAACCAACGCAATGCTCAAGAGGTAGCAAGTACTTGCTGGATCTTCGGCAGTGGGGCCGGACAATCGACCCGCTCCGCTGTCGCAGCCCATTCCTGTCAAATAATGTGGAGGTTCAGATCCCTCACATAATTATACTAGGGAAAGAAACGCCTTATGAGATATAAGGAGCTTACCGGATTAGCAGGGCGCTTTGCGCTGAGTCCGCGGTCCTCGGTAAGAGAAGGAGGTACCTCGGCAGACTTGAACAACACCCTCCAGATGTCCTGGTGCGTCGTGTCGAAGAGCTCTCGTAATGTCTGGTGCCTTGCCGAGTCGAACTCCCACATATTGAATGCCCGTCTTTGACACGGGAGGGTCCGGCGGAAGAGCATGACCTGGACCACGTTGACAAGCTTGATTTTCTTGCTTATCATGTTTTTAACACAGTTCTGGAGTTCGGTCAGCTCCACCGATGAACCCCAAGATAAGCCCTTCTCTTTCCAGGAGGTGAGTGATACGTCTCCAACGTATCTATAATTTTTTATTGTTCCATGCTATATCATATTCTATTTTGGACATTATTGGGCTTTATTATACACTTCTATATTATTTTTGGGACTAACCTATTAACCGGAGGCCCAGCCCAGAATTGCTGTTTTTTTGCCTATTTTAGGGTTTCACGGAAAAAGAATATCAAACGGAGTCCAAACGGAATGAAACCTTCGGGAATGTGATTTTCAGAACGAACATGATCCAGAGGACTTGGACCCTACGTCAAGACATCAACCAGGAGGCCACGAGGTAGGGGGCGTGCCTACCCCCTGGGCGCGCCCTCCACCCTCATGGGCCCCCTGTTGCTCCACCGATGTACTCCTTCCTCCTATATATACCTACGTACCCCCAAACTACCAGATACGGAGCCAAAACCCTAATTCCACCGCCGTAACTTTCTGTATCCACGAGATCCCATCTTGGGGCCTGTTCCGGAGCTCCGCTGGAGGGGGCATAGATCACGTAAGGCTTCTACATCAACACCATAGCCCATCCGATGAAGTGTGAGTAGTTTACCTCAGACCTACGGGTCCATAGTTATTAGCTAGATGGCTTCTTCTCTCGTTTTGGATCTCAATACAAAGTTATCCCCCTCTCTTGTGGAGATCTATTCTATGTAATCTTCTTTTGCGGTGTGTTTGTTGAGACCGATGAATTGTCGGTTTATGATCAAGTTTATCTATGAACAATATTTGAATCTTCTCTGAATTATTTTATATATGATTGGTTATCTTTGCAAGTCTCTTCGAATTATCAGTTTGGTTTGGCCTACTAGATTGATCTTTCTTGCAATGGGAGAAGTGCTTAGCTTTGGGTTCAATCTTGCGGTTTCCTTTCCCAGTGACAGAAGGGGCAGCAAGGCACGTATTGTATTGTTGCCATCGAGGATAACAAGATGGGGTTTATTTCATATTGCATGAGTTTGTCCCTCTACATCATGTCATCTTGCTTAAAGCGTTACTCTATTCTCTTGAACTTAATACTCTAGATGCATGCAGGATAGCGGTCGATGTGTGGAGTAATAGTAGTAGATGCAGGCAGGAGTCGGTCTACTTGTCTCGGACGTGATGCCTATATACATGATCATACCTAGATATTCTCATAACTATGCTCAATTCTGTCAATTGTTCAACAGTAATTTGTTTACCTGCCGTGAATACTTATGATCTCGAGAGAAGCCACTAGTGAAACCTATGGCCCCGGGGTCTATCTTCTATCATATTAATCTTCCAATACTTAGTTATTTTTATTGCCTTTTATTTTACTTTGCATCTTTATCATAAAAATACCAAAAATATTATCTTATCATATCTATCAGATCTCACTCTCGTAAGTGACCGTGTAGGGATTGACAACCCCTTATCGCGTTGGTTGCGAGGATTTATTTATGTGTGTAGGTACGAGGGACTCGTGCGTGGCCTCCTACTTGATTGATACCTTGGTTCTCAAAAACTGAGGGAAATACTTACGCTACTTTGCTACACCACCCTTTCCTCTTCAAGGGAAAACCAACACAAATGCTCAAGAGGTAGCAAGAAGGATTTCTGGCGCCGTTGCCGGGGAGGTCTACGCAAAAGTCAACATACCAAGTACCCATTACAACCCTTATCTCCCGCATTACATTATTTGCCATTTGCCTCTCGTTTTCCTCTCCCCCACTTCACCCTTGCCGTTTTATTTGGCCTCTCTTTTTCACTCGCATTTCTTCCGCCATGTTTGAATGAAAAAGGGTTGGGGGTTCTCTCCGGAGTTTTAGTACTTTGGACAATCCTTCTATTCTCGCTAAGCTCATAAATAAGGATACTATGGAAAAACCCACCGGAGTTATCAATGAGAATCTTAATAATTTTGATGAAGATGATTCTGGAATTTTTTGTTATTTACTTGATGAATCTTTGAAAGATGCTTGGTATAGACTATTAAGGACCAGGGCTAGCTATGTGCCTCAATACCAAATTGAAATTTACTTAAAAAGCTTTTATATTGCCCTTCCTTCTTCTTTTAAGCATGTCTTAGATTCTATATTTGAAGAAGGCTTTCTTGAAGGGGATGCCGTAGACACTTATGAGAAGATGAAAACCATATTTGGGCACTCCATGAATGAGAAATTTGAATCTACATCTCTTTTGCTCTCTTACCAAAACGAATCTATCAAAGAGATGAAGGCTAACTTAGATACAAATTTCCGTAACGTACTTAATCTTTATTCTACCATTAATAGCCATGTGATTTATCAAAATGGAAAGATTAATTCCATAGATAGCAAGTTTTCTCTTTTCTTCCCTAAAACCAAAGATGGCAGTACCTAGACCTATCCTTGCTTTTATGTCTAGCTAGGGGCGTTAAACGATAGCGCTTGTTGAGAGGCAACCCAATTTTATTTTTATTCCTTGATTTTTGCTCCTGTTTAGTAATAAATAATTTATCTAGACTCTGTTTTGGTTGTGTTTTTTGTGTTTAATTAGTGTTTGTGCCAAGTAGAACCGTTGGGAAGACTTGGGGAAAGTCTTGTTAATCTTACTGTAAAGAACAGAAACATTAGCGGTCACGAGAACTGCTGCCATTTTTATTTGGAAAGTGCTATTTAGTTAATTATTTTTGCAGATGATTAATAGATAAATTTCTCACGTCCAGAAATTTATTTTAGAATTTTTGGTGTTACATATTTTGCGTTAGCTACAGATTACTACAGACTATTCTGTTTTTGACAGATTCTGTTTTTCATGTGTTGTTTGCTTATTTTGATGAATCTATGGCTAGTAAAATAGTTTATAAATCATAGAGAAGTTGGAATACAGTAGGTTTAACACCAATATAAATAAAGAATGAGTTCATTATAGTACCTTGAAGTGTTGTTTTGTTTTCTTTCGCTAACGGAGCTCATGAGATTTTCTACTTTAAGTTTTGTGTTGTGAAGTTTTCAAGTTTTGGTTAAAGATTTGATAGATTATGGAACAAGGAGTGGCAAGATCATAAGCTTGGGGATTTCCATGGCACCCCCAAGATAATCTAAGGACACCTAAAAGCCAAAGCTTGGGGATGCCCCGGAAGGCATCCCCTCTTTCGTCTACTTCTATCGGTAACTTTACTTGGAGCTATATTTTTATTTACCACATGATATGTGTTTTGCTTGGAGTGTCTTGTATTATTTGAGTCTTTATTTGTTAGTTTTCCACAATCATCCTTGTTGCACAAACATTTTAGATGGAGACACACATGATTCGAAAATTATTAGAATACTCTATGTGCTTCACTTATATCTTTTGAGTTATATAGTTTTTGCTCTAGTGCTTCACTTATATCTTTTAGAGCACGTCGGTGGATTTGTTTTATAGAAACCATTTTTCTCTCATGCTTAACTTAGATTATTTTTAGAGTCCTACAAAACATCATGGTAATTTGCTTTAATTATTTGAGGAATTCAAGATTAAATAAATACAATTTTTTTATGAGTGTGTTGAATACTATGAGAAATTTGAAACTTGATAATTGTTTTGAGATATGGAGATGCTGATATTAGAGTCGTGCTAGTTGAGTAGCTGTGAATTTGAGAAATGCTTGTGTTGAAGTTTGTGATTCCCGTAGCATGCACGTATGGTGAACCGTTATGTTAAGAAGTTGGAGCATGATGTATTTATTGATTGTCCTCCTTATGAGTGGCGGTCGGGGACGAGCGATGGTTTTTTCCTACCAATCTATCCCCCTAGGAGCATGTGCATAGTACTTTTCTGCGATAACTAATAGATTTTTGCAATAAGTATGTGAGTTCTTTATGAGTAATGTTGAGTCCATGGATTATACGCACTCTCACCCTTCCACCATTGCTAGCCTCTCTAATACCGCGCACCTTTAGCCGGTATCATACACCCACCATATACCTTCCTCAAAACAGCCACCGTACCTACCTATCATGGCATTTCTATAGCCATTCCGAGATATATTTCCATGCAAATTTCCACCGTTCCATTTATCATGACACGCTCCATCGTTGTCATATTGCTTTGCATGATCATGTAGTTGACATTTTAGTTATGGCAAAGCCACCGTTCATAATTCTTTCATATAAGTCACTCATGCATCATTGCTATCCCGGTACACCACCAGAGGCATTCATATAGAGTCATACTTTGTTCTAAGTATCGAGTTGTAATCATTGAGTTGTAAATAAATAGAAGTGTGATGATCATCATTCATAGAGTATTGTCCCAAAAAAAGAAAAAAAAGAGAAAGGCCAAAGAAAAAAAAAGAAGGCCCAAAAAAATATAAAAATAAAAAGGGGCAATAGTACTATCCTTTTTTCCACACTTTTGTTTCAAAGTAGCACCATGATCTTCATAATAGAGAGTCTCCTATGTTATCACTTTCATATACTAGTGGAATTTTTTCATTATAGAACTTGACTTGTATATTTCAACAATGGGCTTCCTCAAAATACCCTAGGTCTTCATGAGCAAGCAAGTTGGATGCACACCCACTTAGTTTCTTTTTGTTGAGCTTTCATATATTTATAGCTCTAGTGCATCCGTTGAATGGCAATCCCTACACTACTAGGAAAAGGGCTATAGATGGAATTGACACTAATGGCGCACCAGACATGTGGTGCGCCATTACTATATACTAATGGCGCACCACATCCACGGTGCGCCATTAGTAAAAAAATAATTTTTTTTCAAAACTACTAATGGCGCACCGTAGGAGTGGTGCGCCATTACTAGTTGAACTAGTAATGGCGCACCATGCCACGGTGCGCCATTAGTAACTTGGCCACCACTTCCACCGAATGCACCCCCCCTCCCCCCCCCCCCCCCCCCCCCGTGGACCGCCTTTTCAGTTTTAAAAAAAATTAAAAAAAATGTTGGAAATGTCAAAAAAATAAAAGAAAAATAAGTTTCCCATGTGATATGTGGCCTAGTTGTTGTGAAAATTTACAAATATGAATTTCGACTTTATTTGCGAAATCTCTCGAGAATTTGTAAAATGGGCATAATTTTTGCATACGAACTCGGATGAAAAAGTTTTTTTATATGAAAAATCATCTACTCGAAAAGTTACATCCGAATTTAATTGGGGGAACCCCGTTAAACATTTTCAAAATCCTCAAAAACCTAACAGAAAAAAGATACAGGGCTTTTAAGATCTGGAGAGGCAAAAAAATTTAAAAAAATTCAAACTTACTTATGGCGCACCTACCCATGGTGCGCCATTACTATCTTCCCGCCTTTAAAATTCGAAATAAGTCAAGAAATAAAAATAAAAGTTACTAATGGTGCACCTGCCCATGATGCGCCATTAGTATCTTCCCGCCTTCAAAATTCAAAATAAATAAAAAAAATTAAAAAAATAGTAATGGCACACCTGCCCGCGGTGCGCCATTACTATGCCATATATATGGCTGGGCGTGGTCCTCTCCTTCTTACCTCTTCATTCTTCTCCTCCACTCCACCTCTCCTCCACTCCATCTCCTCCTCTCCTCCACTCCATCTTCCCTTCTCTCCTCCACCATACTACCCTCCTCCTCTCCGGCGACCTCCTCCTCCCTCCTCTCCTCCCCTCCCCTCCCCTCACGGTTTCTCCTCCCTCCTCTCCGGTGAGCTCCTCCTTCCTCCTCTCCGGTGAGCTCCTCCTCCCTCCTCTCCTCCCATCCCCTCATGGTTTGTCCTTCCTCCTCTCCGATGCTCCGGTGAACTCCTCCTCCTCCTCTCCGGCGATGTAGGCGAGCGCCTCTCCGATGACCTCCTCCTCCTCCTCTCCGGCGAACTCCTCTCCGGCAAAAGAACGTACAAGATCCAAAAACAGGAACAAAATTTGAAATAATATCGTGCCAAAAAACGAGGAAAAAAGAGCAAAAAATGGGCAAAAAAATCACGATCCAGATCCAAATTCAAAATTCAAAAATAGCAATGGCGCACGGTGGGGGTTAGACGGTGCGCCACTACTATTTTCCTGCCTTCAAAATTCAAAAATACTAATGGCGCACCAGTGGCCTATACTAATGGCGCACCGTGGCCTATACTAATGGCGCACCAGTGGTGCGCCATTAGTAAAAAATACTAGTGGCGTGATACTAATGGCGCGCCAGTGATGCGCCATTAGTAGGCAAAACTGGTGCGCCATTAGTAGCCCTTTTCCTAGTAGTGCTACTCACTCACATTGATATCTATTGATGGGCATCTCCATAGCCCGTTGATATGCCTAATTGATGTGAGACTATCTTCTCCCTTTTTCTCTTCTCCACAACCACCATTCTATTCCACCTATAGTGCTATGTCCATGGCTCACGCTCATGTATTGCATGAAGATTGAAAAAGTTTGAGAATATTAAAAGTATGAAACAATTGCTTGGCTTGTCATCGGGATTGTGCATTCTTGATAACCCACAAGTATAGGGGATCACAATAGTTTTCGATAAGTAAGACTATTGAACCCAACGAGGAGCTAAAGGTAGAACAAATATTCTCTCAAGTTCTATCGACCACCGATACAACTCTACGCACGCTTGACGTTCGCTTTACCTAGAACAAGTATGAAACTAGAAGTACTTTGTAGGTGTTGTTGGATATGTTTGCAAGATAATAAAGAGCAAGTAAATAAAAGGTAGGGGCTGTTGTAAGTAAAGAAGCAATAAAGTAAATATAGCGAGTGTGTAAAAGTGGTGGTAGGAGTTGCGAAATTGCCCCTTAAGCAATTAACTACTTTACTAGACCGATAGCAAGTATTATGTGGGAGAGGCCACTACTAGCATGTCATCCCTTACTTGGAATTCTATGCACTTATGATTGGAACTATTAGCAAGCATCCGCAACTACTAATGTTCATTAAGGTAAAACCCAACCATAGCATTAAGATGTATTGGTCCCCCTTCAATCCCGTATGCATCAATTTCTATGCTAGGTTGAAGCTTCTGTCACTCTTGCCCTCCAATACATAGTCCTATCAACATACAACTAACCCTATGGTGTGATCCATGCGCGCGCTCATATGATGGGCACCAAAGGACAATAACATAACCACAAGCAAATTAAATCAATCATAGAAATTCATCAACCACCGATAGGACAACGAAAATCTACTCAAACATCATAGGATGGCAACACATCATTGGATAATAATATGAAGCATAAAGCACCATGTTCAAGTAGAGGATACAGCGGGTTGCGGGAGAGTGGACCGCTGTAGATAGAGGGGGGAAGGTGATGGAGATGTTGGTGAAGATGGCGGAGGTGTTGGTGAAGATCGCGGTGATGATGATGATGGCCACGGCGGCGTTCCGGCGCCACCGGAGGAGAGGGGGAGAGGGGCCCCCTTCTTCCTCTTCTTCCTTGACCTCCTCCCTAGATGGGAGAAGGGTTTCCCCTCTGGTCCTTGGCCTCCATGACATGGGAGGGGCGAGAGCCCCTCCGAGATTAGATCTATCTCTCTGTTTCTCTCAGGTTCTGCGTTCTGTTCTGGCTCTGTTTCACCGTTTCGTATATATATGGAGATCCGTAACTCCGATTGGCCTGAAACCTTCGCCGTGATTTTTTTTCGAATATTAGCTTTCTTGCGGCAAAATAAGAGCGTCAACCGCCTTACGGTGGGCTCACGAGGGTAGGTGGCGCGCCCTAGGGGGGTGCCACCCTGCCTCGTGACCACCTCGGGCACTGGTTTGCGTTGATTTTCCTTCCGAATTTTCCATATTTTCCATAAATAAGCTCCGTCCGTTTTTATCCCGTTTGGACTCCGTTTGACATGGATATTCTGCGAAACCAAAAACATGCAACAGACAGGGACTGGCACTGGGCACTGGATCAATATGTTAGTCCCAAAAATAATATAAAAAGTTTCCAAAAAGTATATGAAAGTTGAATAATATTGGCATGGAACAATCAAATATTATATATACGACGGAGAAGTATCATGCATGATTCGAATACTTTGTGTGGTGAAGATGGAGCATAGCCAGACTATATGATTTTGTAGGGATAACTTTCTTTGGCCATGTTATTTTGAAGAGACATAATTTCTTAGTTAGTATGCTTGAAGTATTATTATTTCTATGTCAATATTAAACTCTTGTCTTGAATCTTTCGGATCTGAATATTCATGCCACAATTAAGAGAATTACATTGAAATTATGCCAAGTAGCATTCCACATCAAATATTCCGTTTTTATCATTTACCTACTCAAGGATGAGCATGAATTAAGCTTGGGGATGCTTGATACGTCTCCAACGTATCTATAATTTTTTATTGTTCCATGCTATATCATATTCTGATTTGGACATTATTGGGCTTTATTATACACTTTTATATTATTTTGGGAGTAACCTATTAACCGGAGGCCCAGCCCAGAATTGTTGTTTTTTTGCCTATTTTAGGGTTCCGCAGAAAAAGAATATCAAACGGAGTCTAAACGGAATGAAACCTTCGGGAACGTGATTTTCGGAACAAACATGATCCAGAGGACTTGGACCCTACGTCAAGACATCAACCAGGAGGCCACGAGGTAGGGGGGCGCCTACCCCCCTGGGCGCGCCCTCCAACCTCGTGGGCCCCCTGTTGCTCCACCGACATACTCCTTCCTCCTATATATACCTACGTACCCCCAAACTACCAGATATGGAGCCAAAACCCTTATTCCACCGCCGTAACTTTCTATATCCATGAGATCCCATCTTGGGGCCTGTTCCGGAGCTCCGCCGGAGGGGGCATCGATCATGGAGGGCTTCTACATCAACACCATAGACCTTCCGATGAAGTGTGAGTAGTTTACCTCAGTCCTACGGGTCCATAGTTATTAGCTAGATGGCTTCTTCTCTCTTTTTGGATCTCAATACAAACTTCTCCCCCTCTCTTGTGGAGATCTATTTGATGTAATCTTCTTTTGTGGTGTGTTTGTTGAGACTGATGAATTGTGGGTTTATGATCAAGTTTATCTATGAACAATATTTGAATCTTCTCTGAATTCTTTTATGTATGATTGGTTATCTTGGCAAGCCTCTTCAAATTATCAGTTTGGTTTGGCCTACTAGATTGATCTTTATTGCAATGGTAGAAGTGCTTAGCTTTGGGTTCAATCTTGCGGTGCCTTTCCCAGTGACAGTAGGGGCAGCGAGGCACGTATTGTATTGTTTCCATCGAGGATAACAAGATGGGGTTTATTTCATATTACATGAGTTTATCCCTCTACATCATGTCATCTTGCTTAAAGCGTTACTCTATTCTCTTGAACTTAATACTCTAGATGCATGCTGGATAGCGGTCGATGTGTGGAGTAATAGTAGTAGATGCAGGCAGGAGTCGGTCTACTTGTCTCGGACGTGATCCCTATATACATGATCATACCCAGATATTCTCATAACTATGCTCAATTCTGTCAATTGTTCAACAGTAATTTGTTTACCCGCCGTGAATACTTATGATCTCGAGAGAAGCCACTAGTGAAACCTATGGCCCCCGGGTCTATCTTCCATCATATTAATCTTCCAATACTTAGTTATTTTTATTGCCTTTTATTTTAATTTGCATCTTGATCATAAAAATACCAAAAATATTATCTTATCATATCTATCAGATCTCACTCTCGTAAGTGACCGTGTAGGGATTGACAACCCCTTATCGCGTGGGTTGCGAGGATTTATTTGTTTGTGTAGGTACAAGGGACTCGTGCGCGGTCTCCTACTGGATTGATACCTTGGTTCTCAAAAACTTACGAAAATACTTACGCTACTTTGCTGCACCACCCTTTCCTCTTCAAGGGAAAACCAACGCAAGTGCTCAAGAGGTAGCAATGAGCCGCATGGGGATGCCGGATCAGAATTCGGAGGTCACCGCCCAGTTGGTGTCGCGCGGCTCGGTGATGTAGAACCACCCCGATTGCCACCCCTTTACAGTCTCCACATAGGAGCCTTCGAGCCAGGTGACGTTGGGCATTTTGCCCACCATGGCGCCTCTGCACTCCGCTTGCTGGCCGACCACCACCTTCGGTTTAACATTGAAGGTCTTCAGCCACAGGACGAAGTGGGGCTTGATGCGGACGAAGGCCTCGCACACGACGATAAACGCCAAGATGTTGAGGATGAAATTGGGGGCCAGATCATGGAAGTCCAGCCCGTAGTAGAACATGAGCCCGCGAACAAATGGGTGGAGAGGAAATCCCAACCCGCGGACGAAATGGGTAAGGAATACAACCCTTTCGTGGGGCTCAGGGGTAGGAACGATCTGCCTCGCGCCTGGGAACCGTTGCGCAATATCTGCCGCCAGGTATCTGAAGGAAATATGCCCTAGAGGCAATAATAAAGTTATTATTTATTTCCTTACATCATGATAAATGTTTATTATTCATGCTAGAATTGTATTAACCGGAAACATAATACATGTGTGAATACATAGACCAACAGAGTGTCACTAGTATGCCTCTACTTGACTAGCTCGTTAATCAAAGATGGTTATGTTTCCTAACCATGAACAAGGAGTTGTTATTTGATTAACGAGGTCACATCATTAGTAGAATGATCTGATTGACATGACCCATTCCATTAGCATAGCACCCGATCGTTTCGTATGTTGCTATTGCTTTCTTCATGACTTATACATGTTCCTATAACTATGAGATTATGCAACTCCCGTTTACCGGAGGAACACTTTGGGTGCTACCAAACATCACAACGTAACTGGGTGATTATAAAGGAGTACTACAGGTGTCTCCAATGGTAGATGTTGGGTTGGCGTATTTCGAGATTAGGGTTTGTCACTCCGATTGTCGGAGAGGTATCTCTGGGCCCTCTCGGTAATGCACATCACATAAGCCTTGCAAGCACTGCAACTAATATGGTAGTTGTGAGATGATGTATTACGGAACGAGTAAAGAGACTTGCCGGTAACGAGATTGAACTAGGTATTGGATACCGACGATCGAATCTCGGGCAAGTAACATACCGTTGACAAAGGGAACAACGTATGTTGTTATGCGGTCTGACCGATAAAGATCTTCATAAAATATGTAGGAGCCAATATGGGCATCCAGGTCCCGCTATTGGTTATTGACCGGAGACGTGTCTCGGTCATGTCTACATTGTTCTCGAACCGTAGGGTCCGCACGCTTAACGTTACGATGACAGTTATTATGAGTTTATGCATTTTGATGTACCGAAGGTTGTTCGGAGTCCCAGATGAGATCACGGACATGACGAGGAGTCTCGAAATGGTCGAGACGTAAAGATTGATATATTGGAAGCCTATGTTTGGACATCGGAAGTGTTCCGGGTGAAATCGGGATTTTACCGGAATACCGGGAGGGTTACCGGAACCCCCCGGGAGACTAATGGGCCTATTGGGCCTTAGTGGAAAAAAGAGAAAAAGGGAAAAGGCCCAAGCTGGCCGGCGCCCCCCTTCCCCAAGTCCTATTAGGAATAGGATAAGGGGCCGGCCCCCCTTCTCTCTCTTTCCCCCCCCCCCCCGGGAGTCCTAATTGGATTAGGATTGGGGGGAGGAGTCCTACTCCCGGTGGGAGTAGGACTCCCCTGCGCCTCCCCTCCCTTGGCCGGCCGGCCCCCCTCCTCCAACCTTTATATACGGGGGCAGGGGGCACCCCAAGACACAACTTGATCCTTGAGATCGCTCCTTAGCCGTGTGCGGTGCCCCCTGCCACCAAATTCCACCTCGATCGTACCGTTGTAGTGCTTAGGCGAAGCCCTGCGTCGGTAGTACATCAAGATCGTCACCACGCCGTCGTGCTGACGGAACTCCTCCCCGAAGCTTTGCTGGATCGGAGCCCGGGGATCGTCATCGAGTTGAACGTGTGCTAAGAACTCGGAGGCGCCGGAGTAACGGTGCTTGGATCGGTCGGATCGGGAAGAAGACGTACGACTACTTCCTCTACATTGTGTGATCGCTTCCGCAGTCGGTCTACGTTGGTACGTAGACAACACTCTCCCCATCTCGTTGCTGTGCATCACCATGATCTTGCGTGTGCGTAGGAAAATTTTCGAAATTACTGCGTTCCCCAACAGTGGCATCCGAGCCTAGGTTTTATGGTTTGATGTTATATGCACGAGTAGAACACAAGTGAGTTGTGGGCGATACAAGTCATACTGCCTACCAGCATGTCATACTTTGGTTCGGCGGTATTGTTGGTTGAGACGATCCGGACCAACCTTACGCGTACTCTTACGCGAGACCGGTTCCCTCGACGTGCTTTGCACATAGATGGCTTGCGGAAGACTGTCTCTCCAACTTTAGTTGAACCAAGTGTGACTACGCCCGGTCCTTGAGAAGGTTAAAACGGAGTCTATTTGACGAACTATCGTTGTGGTTTTGATGCGTAGGTGAGATGAGTTCTTACTTAAGCCCGTAGCAGCCACGTAAAACTTGCAACAACAAAGTAGAGGACGTCTAACTTGTTTTTGCAGGGTATGTTGTGATGTGATATGGTCAAGGCATGATACTGATTTTATTGTATGAGATGATCATGTTTTGTAACTAAGTTATCGGCAACTGGCAGGAGCCATATGGTTGTCGCTTTATTGTATGCAATGCAATCGCGATGTAATGCTTTACTAGATTACTAAACAGTAGTAATAGTCGTGGAAGCATAAGATTGGCGAGACGACAACGATGCTACGATGGAGATCAAGGTGTCGCGCCGGTGACGATGGTGATCATGACGGTGCTTCGGAGATGGAGATTACAAGCACAAGATGATGATGGCCATATCATATCACTTATATTGATTGCATGTGATGTTTATCCTTTTATGCATCTTATCTTGCTTTGATTGACGGTAGCATTATAAGATGATCTCTCACTAAATTATCAAGAAGTGTTCTCCCTGAGTATGCACCGTTGCCAAAGTTCGTCGTGCCCAGACACCACGTGATGATCGGGTGTGATAAGCTCTACGTCCATCTACAATGGGTGCAAGCCAGTTTTGCACACGCAGAATACTCAGGTTATACTTGACGAGCCTAGCATATGCAGATATGGCCTCGGAACACAGAGACCGAAAGGTCGAGCGTGAATCATATAGTAGATATGATCAACATGACGATGTTCACCATTGAAAACTACTCCATCTCACGTGATGATCGGTTATGGTTTAGTTGATTTGGATCACGTGATCACTTAGAGGATTAGAGGGATGTCTATCTAAGTGGGAGTTCCTAAGTAATTTGATTAACTGAACTTAAACTTATCATGAACTTAGTACCTGATAGTATCTTGCTTGTTTATGTTGCTTGTAGATAGATGGCTCGTGCTATTGTTCCGTTGAATTTTAATGCGTTCCTTGAGAAAGCAAAGTTGAAAGATGATGGTAGCAATTACACGGACTGGGTCCGTAACCTGAGGATTATCCTCATTGCTGCACAGAAGAATTACGTCCTGGAAGCACCGCTGGGTGACAGGCCTGCTGCTGGAGCAACGCCAGATGTTATGAACGTCTGGCAGAGCAAAGCTGATGACTACTCGATAGTTCAGTGTGCCATGCTTTACGGCTTAGAATCGGGACTTCAACGACGTTTTGAACGTCATGGAGCATATGAGATGTTCCAGGAGTTGAAGTTAATATTTCAAGCAAATGCCCGAATTGAGAGATATGAAGTCTCCAATAAGTTCTATAGCTGTAAGATGGAGGAGAACAGTTCTGTCAGTGAGCATATACTCAAGATGTCTGGGTATAATAATCACTTGATTCAGATGGGAGTTAATCTTCCAGATGACTGCGTCATTGACAGAATTCTCCAATCACTGCCACCAAGCTACAAGAGCTTCGTGATGAACTATAATATGCAAGGGATGAACAAGACTATTCCCGAGCTCTTCGCAATGCTGAAAGCTGCGGAGGTAGAAATCAAGAAGGAGCATCAAGTGTTGATGGTTAACAAAACCACTAGTTTCAAGAAAAAGGGCAAAGGGAAGAAGAAGGGAAACTTCAAGAAGAACAGCAAGCAAGTTGCTGCTCAGGAGAAGAAACCCAAGTCTGGACCTAAGCCTGAAACTGAGTGCTTCTACTGCAAGCAGACTCGTCACTGGAAGCGGAACTGCCCCAAGTATTTGGCGGATAAGAAGGATGGCAAAGTGAGCAAAGGTATATGTGATATACATGTTATTGATGTGTACCTTACTAGAGCTCGCAGTAGCACCTGGGTATTTGATACTGGTTCTGTTGCTAATATTTGCAACTCGAAACAGGGACTACGGAATAAGCGGACACTAGCAAAGGACGAGGTGACGATGCGCGTGGGAAACGGTTCCAAAGTCGATGTGATCGCGGTCGGCACGCTACCTCTACATCTGCCTTCGGGATTAATATTAGACCTAAATAATTGTTATTTGGTGCCAGCGTTGAGCATGAACATTATATCTGGATCTTGTTTAATGCGAGACGGTTATTCATTTAAATCAGAGAATAATGGTTGTTCTATTTATATGAATAATATCTTTTATGGTCATGCACCTTTGAAGAGTGGTCTATTCTTGTTGAATCTCGAAGATAGTGATACACATATTCATAATGTAGAAGCCAAAAGATGCAAAGTTAATAATGATAGTGCAACTTATTTGTGGCACTGCCGTTTAGGTCATATCGGTGTAAAGCGCATGAAGAAACTCCATACTGATGGGCTTTTGGAATCACTTGATTATGAATCACTTGGTACTTGCGAACCGTGCCTCATAGGCAAGATGACTAAAACACCGTTCTCCGGTACTATGGAGAGAGCAACAGATTTGTTGGAAATCATACATACCGATGTATGTGGTCCGATGAATATTGAGGCTCGCGGCGGATATCGTTATTTTCTCACCTTCACAGATGATTTAAGCAGATATGGGTATATCTACTTAATGAAACATAAGTCTGAAACATTTGAAAAGTTCAAGGAATTTCAGAGTGAAGTTGAAAATCATCGTAACAAGAAAATAAAATTTCTACGATCTGATCGTGGAGGAGAATATTTGAGTTACGAGTTTGGTATACATTTGAAAAATTGTGAAATAGTTTCGCAACTCACACCACCCGGAACACCACAGCGTAATGGTGTGTCCGAACGTCGTAATCGTACTTTACTAGATATGGTGCGATCTATGATGTCTCTTACTGATTTACCGCTATCGTTTTGGGGTTATGCTTTAGAGACGGCCGCATTCACGTTAAATAGGGCACCGTCAAAATCCGTTGAGACGACGCCTCATGAACTATGGTTTGGCAAGAAACCAAAGTTGTCGTTTCTTAAAGTTTGGGGCTGCGATGCTTATGTGAAAAAGCTTCAACCTGATAAGCTCGAACCCAAAGCGGAGAAATGTGTCTTCATAGGATACCCAAAGGAAACTGTTGGGTATACCTTCTATCACAGATCCGAAGGCAAGACATTCGTTGCTAAGAATGGATCATTTCTAGAGAAGGAGTTTCTCTCGAAAGAAGTGAGTGGGAGGAAAGTAGAACTTGACGAGGTAACTGTACCTGCTCCCTTCTTGGAAAATAGTACATCACAGAAAACTGTTTCTGCGACACCTATGCCAATCAGTGAGGAAGCTAATGATGATGATCACGAAGCTTCAGATCAAGATACTACTGAACCACGTAGATCAACCAGAGTGAGATCCGCACCAGAGTGGTACGATAATCCAGTTCTGGAAGTCATGATGCTAGATCATGATGAACCTACGAACTATGAAGAAGCGATGGTGAGCACAGATTCCGCAAAGTGGCTTGAGGCCATGAAATCTGAGATGGGATCCATGTATGAGAACAAAGTATGGACTTTGGTTGACTTGCCCGATGATCGGCAAGCAATTGAGAATAAATGGATCTTCAAGAAAAAGACTGACGCTGACGGTAATGTTACTGTCTATAAAGCTCGACTTGTCGCGAAAGGTTTTCGGCAAGTTCAAGGGGTTGACTACGATGAGACCTTCTCACCCGCAGCGATGCTTAAGTCCGTCAGAATTATGTTAGCAATTGCCGCATTTTATGATTATGAAATATGGCAAATGGATGTCAAAACTGCATTCCTGAATGGATTTCTGGAAGAAGAGTTGTATATGGTACAACCAGAAGGTTTTGTCGATCCAAAAGGAGCTAACAAAGTATGCAAACTCCAGCGATCCATTTATGGACTGGTGCAAGCATCTCGGAGTTGGAATAAACGCTTTGATAGTGTGATCAAAGCATTTGGCTTTATACAGACTTTTGGAGAAGCCTGTATTTACAAGAAAGTGAGTGGGAGCTCTGTAGCATTTCTGATATTATATGTGGATGACATATTGCTAATTGGAAATGATATAGAATTTCTGGATAGCATAAAGGGATACTTGAATAAAAGTTTTTCGATGAAAGACCTCGGGGAAGCTGCATACATATTAGGCATAAAGATCTATAGAGATAGATCAAAACGCTTAATTGGACTTTCACAATGCACATACCTTGACAAAATTTTGAAGAAGTTCAAGATGGATCAAGCAAAGAAAGGGTTCTTGCCTGTTTTACAAGGTGTGAAGTTGAGTAAGACTCAATGCCCGACCACTGCAGAAGATAGAGAGAAAATGAAAGATGTTCCCTATGCTTCAGCCATAGGCTCTATCATGTATGCAATGCTGTGTACCAGACCTGATGTGTGCCTTGCTATAAGTTTAGCAGGGAGGTACCAAAGTAATCCTGGAATGGATCACTGGACAGCGGTCAAGAACATCCTGAAATACCTGAAAAGGACTAAGGATATGTTTCTCGTATAAGGAGGTGACAAAGAGCTCACCGTAAGAGGTTACGTTGATGCAAGCTTTGACACTGATCCGGACGATTCTAAATTGCAAACCGGATACGTGTTTACTTTAAACGGTGGAGCTGTCAGTTGGTGCAGTTCTAAACAAAGCGTCGTAGCGGGATCTACATGTGAAGCGGAGTACATAGCTGCTTCGGAAGCAGCAAACGAAGGAGTCTGGATGAAGGAGTTCATATCCGATCTAGGTGTCATACCTAGTGCATCGGGTCCAATGAAAATCTTCTGTGACAATACTGGTGCAATTGCCTTGGCAAAGGAATCCAGATTTCACAAAAGAACCAAACACATCAAGAGACGCTTCAACTCCATCCGGGATTTAGTCCAGGTGGGAGACATAGAGATTTGCAAGATACATACGGATCTGAATGTTGCAGACCCGTTGACTAAGCCTCTTCCACGAGCAAAACATGATCAGCACCAAGGCTCCATGGGTGTTAGAATCATTACAGTGTAATCTAGATTATTGACTCTAGTGCAAGTGGGAGACTGAAGGAAATATGCCCTAGAGGCAATAATAAAGTTATTATTTATTTCCTTACATCATGATAAATGTTTATTATTCATGCTAGAATTGTATTAACCGGAAACATAATACATGTGTGAATACATAGACCAACAGAGTGTCACTAGTATGCCTCTACTTGACTAGCTCGTTAATCAAAGATGGTTATGTTTCCTAACCATGAACAAGGGGTTGTTATTTGATTAACGAGGTCACATCATTAGTAGAATGATCTGATTGACATGACCCATTCCATTAGCTTAGCACCCGATCGTTTAGTATGTTGCTATTGCTTTCTTCATGACTTATACATGTTCCTATAACTATGAGATTATGCAACTCCCGTTTACCGGAGGAACACTTTGGGTACTACCAAACGTCACAACGTAACTGGGTGATTATAAAGGAGTACTACAGGTGTCTCCAATGGTAGATGTTGGGTTGGCGTATTTCGAGATTAGGGTTTGTCACTCCGATTGTCGGAGAGGTATCTCTAGGCCCTCTCGGTAATGCACATCACATAAGCCTTGCAAGCACTGCAACTAATAAGTTAGTTGTGAGATGATGTATTACGGAATGAGTAAAGAGACTTGCCGGTAACGAGATTGAACTAGGTATTGGATACCGACGATCGAATCTCGGGCAAGTAACATACCGATGACAAAGGGAACAACGTATGTTGTTATGCGGTCGGACCGATAAAGATCTTCGTAGAATATGTAGGAGCCAATATGGGCATCCAGGTCCCGCTATTGGTTATTGACCGGAGACGTGTCTCGGTCATGTCTACATTGTTCTCGAACCGTAGGGTCCGCACGCTTAACGTTACGATAACAGTTATTATGAGTTTATGCATTTTGATGTACCGAAGGTTGTTCGGAGTCCCGGATGAGATCACGGACATGACGAGGAGTCTCGAAATGGTCGAGACGTAAAGATTGATATATTGGAAGCCTATGTTTGGGCACCGGAAGTGTTCCGGGTGAAATCGGGATTTTACCGGATTACCGGGAGGGTTACCGGAACCCCCCGGGAGGCAAATGGGCCTATTGGGCCTTAGTGGAAAAGAGAGAAGGGGCAGCCCACAAGCTAGCCGGCCGAACCCCCCTTCCCTAGTCCTATTAGGACTAGGAGAAGGGGCCGCCCCCCCCCCCTTCTCTTCTCTTTCTCCCGAAGAGTCCTACTAGGAATAGGATTTGGGGGAAGGAGTCCTACTCCCGGTAGGAGTGGGACTCCTCCCTGCGCCTCCCTCCTAGCCGGCCGAACCCCTTGCCCCTGGCCTTTATATACGGGGGCAGGGGGCACCCCATAGACACACAACTTGATCCTTGAGATCGTTCCTTAGCCGTGTGCGGTGCCCCCTGCCACCAAATTCCACCTCGATCGTACCGTTGTAGTGCTTAGGCGAAGCCCTGCGTCGGTAGTACATCAAGATCGTCATCACGCCGTCGTGCTGACGGAACTCTTCCTCGACGCTTTGCTGGATCGGAGCCCGAGGAACGTCATCGAGCTGAACGTGTGCTAAGAACTCGGAGGTGCCGGAGTAACGGTGCTTGGATCGGTCGGATCGGGAAGAAGACGTACGACTACTTCCTCTACGTTGTGTGATCGCTTCCGCAGTCGGTCTGCGTTGGTACGTAGACAACACTCTCCCCTCTCGTTGTTGTGCATCACCATGATCTTGCGTGTGCGTAGGAATTTTTTTGAAATTACTGCGTTCCTCAACAGTTAGTTGTGAGATGATGTATTACGGAACGAGTGAAGAGACTTGCCGGTAACGAGATTGAACTAGTTATTGGATACCGACGATCGAATCTCGGGCAAGTAACATACCGATGACAAAGGGAACAACGTATGTTGTTATGCGGTCTGACCGATAAAGATCTTCGTAAAATATGTAGGAGCCAATATGGGCATCCAGGTCCCGCTATTGGTTATTGACCGGAGACGTGTCTCGGTCATGTCTACATTGTTCTCGAACCGTAGGGTCCGCACGCTTAACGTTACGATGACAGTTATTATGAGTTTATGCATTTTGATGTACCGAAGGTTGTTCGGAGTCCCGGATGAGATCACGGACATGACGAGGAGTCTCGAAATGGTCGAGACGTAAAGATTGATATATTGGAAGCCTATGTTTGGACATCGGAAGTGTTCCGGGTGAAATCGGGATTTTACCGGAATACCGGGAGGGTTACCGGAACCCCCCGGGAGACTAATGGGCCTATTGGGCCTTAGTGGAAAAAAGAGAAAAAGGGAAAAGGCCCAAGCTGGCCGGCGCCCCCCTTCCCCAAGTCCTATTAGGAATAGGATAAGGGGCCGGCCCCCCTTCTCTCTCTTCCCCCCCCCCCCCGGGAGTCCTAATTGGATTAGGATTGGGGGGAGGAGTCCTACTCCCGATGGGAGTAGGACTCCCCTGCGCCTCCCCTCCCTTGGCCGGCCGGCCCCCCTCCTCCAACCTTTATATACGGGGGCAGGGGGCACCCCAAGACACAACTTGATCCTTGAGATCGCTCCTTAGCCGTGTGCGGTGCCCCCTGCCACCAAATTCCACCTCGATCGTACCGTTGTAGTGCTTAGGCGAAGCCCTGCGTCGGTAGTACATCAAGATCGTCACCACGCCGTCGTGCTGACGGAACTCCTCCCCGAAGCTTTGCTGGATCGGAGCCCGGGGATCGTCATCGAGCTGAACGTGTGCTAAGAACTCGGAGGCGCCGGAGTAACGGTGCTTGGATCGGTCGGATCGGGAAGAAGACGTACGACTACTTCCTCTACGTTGTGTGATCGCTTCCGCAGTCGGTCTGCGTTGGTACGTAGACAACACTCTCCCCATCTCGTTGCTGTGCATCACCATGATCTTGCGTGTGCGTAGGAAAATTTTCGAAATTACTGCGTTCCCCAACAGTATCCGGCTTCCCGGAGCTTCGAGATGTTCTCCTCCGTAACGGAGGAGGCCATCCACTTGCCTCCCGCTCCAGACATGTTCGGAGTGTTTTTGCGGAGATGATGCGAACTTGGGCGCTGGAGCTCGAGTGCGCGAGAATGGATGGGCAGGGAAGAAGAAGGCATGGGTAAAAAAGAGGAGTCCTAATCCCTTTATAAGGGTGGTAGAAACTGCGTGCCTCCCCACTTTCCTGGTAAAACTCACTTATTCCCCAAGCGTCGTGATTGATGGCGCGGTTGGGTTACCCACACCCATATTGATGAGGATCCCGGGATAAGGGGACACGATCTCTGCTTCGACAAGACGTGCCAAGTAAACCGCCTCGCAATATGTGCAGTAGCTTGTTGAGAAAAGTGGTTCGAATAATAACCGGAGCCATGGCGTGATGTCATGTTATGAAAAGTTGTTAGCAGATTAAATTTGTGGAAATATTATACTCTCTACGGTGGTATGTGGAATTTGTTTTGCAGAGCCGGACACTGTCCTTGTGTTCAAAATCTTTTATGGAGTATTCGGAGGAGGAACCCGCCTTGCAATGCCGAAGACAATCTGCGCGCCGGACTCGTCGTCATTGAAGGCTGGTTCAGGGGCTACTGAGGGAGTCCTAGATTAGGGGGTCCTCGGACAGCCGGACTATATACTTTGGCCGGACTGTTGGACTATGAAGATACAAGATTGAAGACTTTGTCCCGTGTCCGGATGGGACTCTCCTTTGCATGGAAGGCAAGCTTGACGATTCGGATATGTAGATCTCCTCCCTTATAACCGACTATGTGTAACCCTAGCCCCTCCGGTGTCTATATAAACCGGAAGGTTTTAGTCCGTAGGACAACAACAATCATATCATAGGCTAGCTTCTAGGGTTTAGCCTCTCCGATCTCATGGTAGATCAACTCTTGTAATACTCATATCATCAAGATCAATTAAGTAGTAAGTAGGGTATTACCTCCATCGAGAGGGCCCGAACTTGGGTAAACATTGTGTCCCCCGCCTTCTGTTACCATCCGCCTTAGACGCACAGTTCAGGACCCCCTACCCGAGATCCGCCGGTTTTGATTCCCTACTTAAGACCAAGATTTAGCCCTTTGCTAAGTTTCAGAACTCATTATAGGGAGACCAACTATCAGCTGGTTAATGACATGTGCCATGCGGGTACGCCTGCCACATTTATGTCGAGTTTATCCCCGCGGACGCTAGGCATACACTTACTCCTTGATTTCTGTATAAAAAACGAAAAAACAAAAAGAAATTGTCGAGTTGTTTTTCACATGTACTTGACATACATGTGACCCGTCGAATTCGGTAAAAAAGACAAGTACACGTATTGCCGAGTTTCCATTAGCGGAAAGCCGGCAAACATAGTCCACCATCACACCTTTGTCGCCTGCTCATCCATGGGGCCCACCTGCCAGTGTTTGCTGTTTTTATCCGGAGGAACTCGGTGAACTTGAGGTACTTCCGAGTTTCTTACTTTCACCGAGTCCTTTTTGCTGGTACTTGACGAGACGTCAAGTTTCCCAAGTTTCTTCTCACTGACGAGTGCAAGTTTGCATGAAACCATGCAAAAGTTTGCCGAGCTCCCGATGAAATGAACTTGGCAAAATATTAAAACTCGGCCCTAAACTAGATTCTAGTAGTGGAACATGCAATCTTCTTCCATGGTTTGAAAAATGAATCATTTCAAGCAGAACAGAGTATACTCAAACATGTATAGAATTTAAGGTTCAATACACCACACAATAGCATTCAAGTTGTTAAGAAAACCAAGCTCAAAAGAGTGTTGTCAACACTGTGTTGACAAGAGAAATCAAAGAGGTGGAGTGATACTCGCACATGTACGTATAATTTATAGCGTATTAATTACCCAAATCCAAACCCATGGATTGGGTGGCAATTAATCTGCCCACGTGAAGTAGGAGCACAGTGCTCCCATGGACGGCGTCCAGTTACCGCAACCGTAGAAGCCTCTCCCCTGCATCGGCCCCGGCACCGCCACCACGCCACCTCTGCCCGCCATCCCGCAGTAGCAGTACCACGCCGCGGCGGCGCCACCGTATGGAGTTACAGTTACCTGAGGCGATGGGGCCTTCAGCGAGGTCGTGATGCTGAGCTGCACGCCGCGCCGCATCAGCTCCACGAGAAGCCGCGCCGTGTTACGAGCGTCGTCGAGGCCGCAGTGCGCGCGGCCCTCCCACTGGAGCCCCGCCGCCTCGACGGCCGACCGCAGAGCAGCCCACCGGCCGCCGCCCATCGCCGCGGCGAAGGGGATCTTGAGGTTGATCCAGTGGTTGAAGCAGGGAGGCTTGGCGAGGCCTTTGAAGCGGCACTCGGACTCCAGCATGGTGCGGAGGTCCCAGTCCCCCCACGTGACGACGGCGAAGCAGCCGCCGCTCCTGGCCCACGCCGAGGCCCGCAGCCACGCGGCGTGCAGGCGGAGCGCGTCGGCCAGCGGCACGCCGCCGTCGACGTCCGCCTGCCGGATGCCGGTGAGCTCCCTGCAGAAGTCGGTCAGCGCGGGGTGGTACTGCGGGCGCACGTAGGTGCGGAACTCGGCGGGGTCGAGGTCGCCGGTGGCGCCGTCGACCAGCACGGAGGGGAACTCGATGATCTCCTGCGGGTAGATCCGCGCGCCTTTCTCGCACGTCGCCTCGAAGTCTAGGACCACGAAGTAGTCAAACGCCTGCGGCTGGGGCTGCCGCGCCGCTCTGACCATGCTGCTGCCCGCCGCCTCCGGGGACGGGGACGGGGACGGGGACGGCACGCCGGAGCTGCTGGAGGTGAACATGGACCCGATCCTCTGCGTTTGCGATGGGAAAGCGCGTGGTCAACGTCAAGAGGATGTACTACTCAGGAAGCGAGCGAAGCAGCGGGTCAAGTTTACGCTAGGCAAGATAAGTAATGGGCTAATAAAACATCATTCTCTACTGATTTATTTTGAATAATTAACCGAACAACAACTGAGCAAACCACCTTTTTAGGAAGCAAACCACCTTTATCATAGAGAAGTAGACACCTCACAACCGAGACCAGTTGCATTGAACGATAGCTCAGATCTGCAAATAAAATATATTATCGTTTTAATACGAACAAAATGTATAGATTCACTCATTTTGCTTCGTATGTAGTAGTTCATATTGAATTACATTTAGGGACCAAGGGAGTATTATGCAGCACCTATCACTTTCAATGTGCCAAACTGCCAACAACCAACCATACGAGAGGAACGACCTCACAACCGTGTGAAGCGAGGTGAGCTAGGGGATCATCACTGCCCAGCGATGTCGGCCGGTGAGATGCGGAAGACGGCGTGCGTCACCGGAGGGAGCGGCTACATAGCTTCGGCGCTCGTCAAGACGCTGCTGGAGAAGGGGTACGCCGTCAAGACGACGGTCAGAGACCCCGGTTGGCTTCTTGTTTCCTCATTTCTGTAGTTCTTTCTTGTATGTACTGCTTCAGAAAACTTCCCTTCAGATTTGATGTGAAATTCTAGGTTCTTCCTAGTTTTGTCTATATCCATTATGATTTGCTTGGTTAAGTCAGGCAGGAATCCTGAGACAAATGAATGAGGTGGGAATTCTTCTCCGTGTTTAGCTTTGATCTCAGTTCTAAGATATTCTGTAATCTGTAAGCAGATGACATGGAGAAGAATGCCCACCTCAAGGATCTGCAATCGCTTGGCAGCTTGGAGATCATCCGTGCCCGGTTGGACGAGGAAGGCAGCTTTGACGAGGCAGTTTCCGGCTGCGACTACGCCTTCCTCGTCGCTGCCCCGATGGACTTCGGGTCAGCAGACCCTGAGGTAAGCAACTGTCTTTCAGCTCCGCCGTCGGAGCATGCTCTGTTTTCATTTGCAGGACTCTTCTTCCGGCAACTGATCTTTTTTTTTGATGGAGTTGTTGGGAATTGCAAAACAATCCAAAACATTTAAGTTGTCAGACCCATCGCCCTCTCGCTGACAAATTATTCTCAGCCATAGAAGATTTGGGATCGTGTGGGCGTTTCAGCATTTGCCAACCCAATTATGCTCTAACAAGCGCATAGTTTATTCTCTGACATTTGGCCGGGGAAATTCTCATCCATGTCTAACAAGCATTTGACAAATTATTCTCAGCCATAGTTCATTTTCTCTACGGTCCTTGTTCGATGAATCCCCTCGACATGGAATTTGACAGGATTGAAGGAGATCTTGACTTGCAAGGGATTTAATCCCTTCAATCCCCACCAAATCGAACAAGCCCGCGGGGTTAACTTACTACGCTTGGTGTTTGGCTGCAGAGGGATATGATCGAAGCCGCCGTCCAAGGAACCTTGAACGTGATGAGGTCGTGCGTGAGGGCCGGAACGGTGAAGCGGGTGATCCTGACGTCGTCGGACTCTGCGGTCTCCATGAGGCCGCTGCCGGACGACGTTCATGTGCTCGACGAGAGCTCCTGGTCCGACGTCGAGTACCTCAGGGCCAACAAACCAGAAACATGGGTACGTAAATCAATCTTTGTGTTCAGTATATCTCAGGCCCAGGCATTTCCTGAACGTTGGTAATGGTTCGGTGTATATTTGCGTTGCAGGCATACGCAGTGTCGAAGGTGCTTGCTGAGAAGGCGGCGAGCAAATTCGCGGAGGAGAACGGCATCAGCCTTGTCACCATGTTGCCGGTGTTCATCTTGGGCGCGGCGCCGGTCTCCAAGCCCACATCCAGCGTCCCTGTCACCCTCTCCCTGTTGACCGGTGAGAGAGGCTATCATTTTTCTATGTTCTTCTTATTTTCTTTACAACAAGTAAGCTCTGATTTATGTCCCGTGTTCTTCTAACCGGTGTTGCCATACACATGGTGTCTGCCTGTCCTATGCATTTTTCAGGCGACGAGGCACAGATGGATATCATGATAGGCGTGCAGTCGACCACGGACTGCGTGCCCATAAGCCACATCAACGACCTCTGCCATGCCGAGGTGTTTGTCGCCGAGAATGAGTCCTCCTCGGGAAGATACCTTTGCTGCAGTCACAACACCACCGTCTTGCAACTCGCTCGTCTCATGGCGGAGAAGTACCCTCAATACAATGTGAAACTTGGACGGTATGCTAATCCTCTGTCTAAAGAACTACCCGATACATGTGCATGTTTTTTTTTTTGTGTAGGTTTAACAACATCCAAGTATGCCTTCTGCAGATTTGTTGGGTCCCCAGAGAAGCCGAGAGTATGTGTGTCGTCTGAGAAGCTCATGAGGGAAGGTTTTGTGTTTAAATACGATGATCTGGGTGAGATCTTTGACGATCTTGTCGAGTATGGCAGAACCACGGGGATTTTACCCTACTGATGTGTACGTCATATGGTGATCGATATTTGATCAGAACAAAACAATGTCATCTCAAATAAGCAAAAAAACGCCACACCAGGTTCATTTACTTCCGGACCTTTTTCTCTCTTGTTGAGAGTTGCTCCATGTCCCCGGCCCCGACCTAAGTGGGCATCGGAAGGGGGCTCGGGCCGACCTTACAAATAGTAAATTTAGGTTTGTTGTTGCCTTGGTGGCATCTAACCTCATTGCCATTAGAGAGCTTCTCACCAGACCAGGTGATGTGGTATCTAATTTCCTCCTTCTTGTGCCTTCTACGGTGGACACAACTAATGATGGTGGATCTCCTCACGGCGGGCGCGGCCGCTCACCGGCACCGATGGGATTGGCACCCAATACACGGAGAGATGTCAATTGTTGGGGAGGTGGGCATCGCTCCACGGGAGTGGCCTTGCCGTCTCCCAATAGCGTCGTCATATGTCGGCGCCGACATAGGGTTGTTTGCGCCATGGGGCCGCCGGCGGCAAGATGGCAAACGTTGGCGGTGGGTGGCGGGTGGCGCGAAGCTGGTGGAGCGGCGGCGACTGGTGGATGACCTGGCCTCATGGCCGTGCTTCCCTTCGCTGATCCAATGACATCCCATGGCCACCGGCGAGAAGGGAGGGTGAGAGGAATGCTTGGGCGGCTAGGGTTTGCTCGCTCGTGTCGGGGTCGAGGAGGTCCACGGCTTCCACATTAAGAAGGACGTCGATGGGGCAGCTGGATGGCTGACAGCCGGGACCCACCGCGGGTGCGCAATTAATTTGACCGGTGGAGGTAGGTGGACGGCCGACATGCGTCCCCGAAGCGGACGAGAAGCGAGGGCGTGTGCGTCCGTTTGTTGTCCGTCTGGATGCAAACCAGGAGCATTGCTCTAGAAATGGGGCGCGCACGACGTGAAACAGACAAAATTTACGGATGTAGCCGCGCGTTGGACCGTGGTGCCTGTCCGTTGGACCAAAATGGACACATGCGGACCAGATGTGTCCTGCGTTGCATTGAAGTTGGCCTGCCATGGGCTGACGCTGGTATCTTGTCTTCCGTGTTCATGTCGCAGGGGTACTCAGTGTCCAAGGTGCTCGCGGAGAAGGTTGCGAGTAAGTTCGCTCAGGAAACGGGCATCAACCTCGTCATTGTGTTGCCCTTGTTCACCTTGGGCGCGGCATCGGTCTCCAAAGCAAGATCCAGCGTTCCCGTCACCCTTTCCTTGTTGTCCGGTGAGTGATCGACGCACATGTGTTGGACAACCCTGCTACTGAAAGATGCAGCAGAGAAGCCATAATCTTGAGTTCTCTCTTATTTGCACATATTACGAAATTTGGTGTGAGAGAAGTGCTTCGGTTTTTAGAAATTGTTCATCCATACCGGGCAGTGTGTTTGATAAGATCAAAAGAGAGGCTCTTCTTAGGAAGAAGGCATGGGCCAAATGCTTAGGATCTTTGATGACGCGATAGTAGTTCTTTGTAGCTCCGACAGTTTGGTCGACTATTATTTGTGAACTCTTCTTAATTAATGTGACGAGCCAAAGCTTTTGCCTCCTTAAAAAAAAGATTAAAGAGACTGATGGAAGACAGACTTTTCATATGGCTATTTGTTTTTATCATTTTGGCATTCCATTATAACCCTGTTTTTTTGTGGGGACCATTAGATCCCTCTTGAACGGTGACGTGTCTATAATCTCAGGTGACGAGGCGCAGTTGTCCATCTTGGAAGGCTTGCAGTTCGTCATCGGCGGATCCGGCTTGCCTGCTCTCTTCCCATACTCTTATCCGTGCTCCCACTCCATCCTACGGCTGTCTTTTTCTTTTTTTTCTTTCTAATCTAATCATCTCCTTCCCTGATTTTAAGGGGATGGGGCCGGACTTTATTTTGTTTCAATTAAATCATGCCACGTATGCGGGAGCACGGATGGACGCACTCTGGGGGAGCAGGCAAGTCTCATCCGTCACCAGCACCGTCTCGATAAGCCACGTGGAGGGTCCCTGTCGCGCCGAGGTGTTCGTCGCAGAGAACGGGTCCTCGTCTGAGCGGTACATCTGCTGCAGCCACAACGTTATCGTCCTACAGCTCGCCCGTCCCATGGCACAGAAATACGCGCAATACAGTGTGAATGCCGATCGGTATGTACAAATCCCCCACATGCATGCACGTTCAGATTGCAGTGAGCCACTGACATGTGTTTTCTGTCGATTTCGCGGGTGCCCTGAGCAACCAAAAGTGTGCCTTTCGTCTCAGAAGCTCGTCGGGGAAGGGTTTGTCTTCAAGTACGAGAGCCTGGGTGAGATTTTTTATGACCTTGTTGAGTACGGCAGGGCCACTCCACTGATATGTTGGTCAGCTGCCGGTCTATATGTGATCACAACAAACAATGTGCTTTTAAATAAGTATAGTCTCACGACTGTGTTTTTTGTGTGTAAATTTGTAGCTTTTTTTTTACTTTTTTTCCGGAAGAAATTGGTAAGAGGTACCTAAAGTCGCATTGATGAGGGACTGAACCTTTGTGGTGGTGTGGTACAACCACTCCCGCCGCCCCGCGAACTCTTTACTTTGGTTGCATATTATGTCACGCTTAGCGAGTTTTGGACAGGCTTGTTCTGACCACCTCATTATCATTCATCTGATCTCGACATGATTGCATTTCTCGGCGACGGGCGCGTGCTGATGAGTGTTGATGAGCACGCAGAAGAGGGTGGCATTGTCTGGCGGCAGGGTGGCGTCGGTGGCAAAATGGTGTGACAAGGTTAATGCATGGTTCACTTCTGAAGATGGGACGACGAAAGATGGTCGTGGCGGCTTATAGAGTGTGCATGTGCGGTATGCGCTGAGGGTCTGCTAGACTGGTTGGTGCCAGGGGCTCGCCGTCAGGCGGCTTGATGAGGCCACTGGTTACATGGTCTGTGTTGGTGTGAGGCCAGGACATATCATCAAGCTTGTAGGTATGGCGGCAACTATCCCAAGGAAAGTGGCTTTCGGTTGTTTTATGTATTTATTTTGTAAGGTTTTGTTGAATAATTAAATAAAGATGGCTTTGTGGATTGTTCGATGCAGAGGTTGGGGCTATCTTCCTTTTTGAGAAAAACATATTATCTTATAGTTTCTTTGTATAGATGATAAATTAGGGGCAGATAGACCAACATGTTATCTGGCCTTGCTTTGCTGAAAACATTAAAGTTTCAGCGCATGACCGGACCTTAATTACCTGTGGGCTGTGGCTGTGTTTCTAGCTTGATTGTTATAAGTTACTAACCAATCCTAATTGTGTGAGCATCTATATAGCGGATTGCTACTCCCATGAGTTTAGTTTGCTTTTAGCTTTAATGGATCTGTAGCGACGACCGCTACTTCTTCCGCGACATCCGCAAGAACCCTAGTTTGTAAAATAGTAATTTTATGCTATTTACTTCAGAAAGGAGTACAAATTCACCGTGTAAAGTTCTATGTGTGGATGAAGCTGAAGCGGCAACTCCCATGGCTGCAATACAACGACACGATGAAGAGCATCTCGTAGATACATCCCGCTAAAATTGCTTTTTTATTTGCTGACATTCATGGGAAACACCCTTTGGCTCTCGCATGTATATACTTTTTATATAGGATTTTTTTAAAACAATTAAACAAAAAGTCAAAATAGTTCAAAAGTATTTTTAGGTTAAACTTGACTTACATGCGCATTAGTATATAAGTTTTCATCAAAAGAGAACCAACGTTGACTTCACAGCGAAAAAGACAAAATTTATTTGCTATTATAGATCACTATTCATGTTATTTTGACCGAAAATTTGTCTTTTTTGAAAAGAAGTCAAAGAGGAATTTTTCTTTTGTGAAACTTTTCTCACTAGTACAATGAAAGGTCAAGTTTATTTCAAAAATATTTTCAGAAATTTTTAACTTTTTATTGAATTGCTATTTTTTCCATATAAGGTGCATATGTACCCAAGAACCAAACGTCCCCCTCCGAGATTCATTCACTTTTGGATAAGCCATCGTGTCTATTGCATCTTTGCAGTATCGTCACTCGTTCAAGTATTGTACATGCATGTGTGCTATCAATCAGAGCGAAGTCAATGGAAGGGGCGCTGCTTATCCGGCACCGTAGCAGCCACCTCTCAGGCCGCGCCCAACTTGTATTATATATAGATACTCCTCAGGAATCTACTCTCTCCGTTTCAAAATTTTTATCTTAAATTCGTCTAAATACAAATGTACTTAATACTAAAATGTGACTTGATACATTCGTATTTACACAAATCTAAGACAAGAATTTCGGGGCGAAGAGAGTACTTAGCAGCCACCATAGGTGCGAACTGTATAGGTGCAAACTGCCGACAACCACAAGTCACGACCTCACAAGTCACAACCTCTGTACTTGAAGCGAGGTGAGCAAGGGGGTCACCATCGTCCTCTTCCGCGTATCTGATCCGTGGCCAGCGATGACGGCCGGCGAGATGCGGAAGACGGCGTGCGTCACCGGAGGGAGCGGCTACATAGCTTCAGCGCTCATCAAGACGCTGCTCGAGAAGGGATACGCCGTCAAGACGACGGTCAGAGACCCCGGTTGGTTTCTTGTTATCTTGTTCTGTATGGTACTTCAGAAAATTTCCTTTTCACAGTTTAGGCTGAAATCTTGGGTTCTTCAGAGTTGAGATTCAACTGGAAAGGCCTTGTGTTTTTAGTTTGTCCTCTATGATTTCTTTTGTAGATTCATCCTGCAAAACATGTTGGCAAATCATGTGCCTTCTGTTCTGCATATATAGCGTATCACCTATGCTGAAATTGCTGGAAATTGTTTCGATCCAAATTCCTACGACTGAATATTCTGTAATTTTTATGAAGATGACATGCAGAAGAACTCCCACCTCAAGGACTTGCAAGCGCTTGGCCCTTTGGAGATCATCCGCGCCCAACTCCAGGAAGAAGGCAGCTTTGACGAGGCAGTTTCCGGCTGCGACTACGCCTTCCTCGTTGCTGCCCCGATGGACTACGGGTCGGCAGATCCTGAGGTAAACACCCATCTCCTTGCTCCAGCAAGCTTCGTGTCCATTTCCACGATTGCCCTTCAGGCATCTGATCGTAATCTGGCTGTCGGAAGTTTAGACAAATTAATTATTCTCAGCCACAGAAGACTTGGATACTGTTCATGCTACTACTACGTCCTACTCCCTCCGTCTCAAAATAAGTGTAAAATTATACTAATCTTAAGACATAAAATTGTACTAATCTTGAGACACTTATTTTGAGACAGAGGCAGTATAATATAAGATGTTTTTTTGACACCACACTAATGTTAAAAAATGTCTTATATTATAAGATGGTGGAAGTAGTATTCAGCATTTGGCGACCCAACCATGCCAATTTATTTATTTCCTCTTCAGGCGTACTAATTTATTATGCTTCATGCTCGGTGGCAGAGGGATGTGATCGACGCAGCGGTGCAAGGAACACTCAACGTGATGAGGTCGTGCTTGAGAGCTGGAACGGTGAAGCGGGTGATCCTCACATCATCGTACGCATCGGTCTGTATGAGGCAGTTGCATGGAGACGGCCACGTGCTGGACGAGGGCTCCTGGTCCGACGTCGAGTACCTCAGAGCCGACAAGTCAACAACTTGGGTACATAAATATTTGTGTTCAGTTTCTCGCGCCTAGAACTTTATAATCAACGTAAATATTGTCACCACAACGTTGGTTCTGTGGAATTTGCAACATAGGCATATTCGGTATCGAAGGTGCTTCTAGAGAAGGCGGCGAGCGAATTCGCAGAGGAGAACAACATCAGCCTTGTCACCGTGTTGCCCGTGTTCGTCGTGGGTACGGCACCGGTCTCCAAGCCCACATCCAGCGTCCCTATCACCCTCTCCCTGTTGACCGGTGAGAGAGGCTTGCAATTCTCTATGTTCTTTATACTACAAGAAAGCTCTGATCTGTGCCCCGTCTTCTTTTGACTGGTATCACCGTATACAATTTTAGGTGACGAGGCACTACTGGACGTCCTGATAGACTTGCAGTCGACGGCGGATAGTATGCCAATAAGCCACATCGATGACCTCTGCCATGCCGAGTTGTTCGTCGCTGAGAATGAGACCTCGTCGGGAAGATACATCTGTTGTAGTCACAACACCACCGTCTTGCAACTCGCACGTCTCTTGGCGGATAAGTACCCACAATACAACATTAAGCTTGAACGGTACGCGAACCGCCTATCTGAACTACGCGATATGGATGCATGTTCTATTTCTTGCAGGTTTAACAATGTCCAAGTATGTTTTTGCAGCTTTGTTGGGTCCCCAGAGAAGCCGAGAGTGTGTGTGTGTCGTCTGAGAAGCTCATCGGGGAAGGGTTTGTGTTTAAGTACGATGATCTTGCTGAGATCTTTGACGACCTTGTCGAGTACGGCAGAATCATAGGGATTCTACCCTACTAATGTGTACGTTGATCGTTGATCGATATGTGATCAGAACAAAATTATGTCATCTCAAATAAGCAAAAAACCCACACTGAGTTCATTTACTTCTTGACATTTTTCCCCTCATGTTGAGAGTTGCTCCATTTCATTGGCCCCGACCTAAGTGGGCATGGGAAGGGAGCTCCGGTCGACCTTGCAAATAGTAGACTTAGGTTTGTTGTTGCCCTAGTGGCGTCTGACCTCATTGCCATTAGAGAGCTTCTCACTAGAGTGGGCGAGTGGTATCTAGTAACCATATTTTCCTTCTCCTCGCGTCTTCTGCGCTGGACACCGGTTGATGTTGGTGGATTTGGTACAAGCTTCATAAATGAGCTTGGCGGGAGTCCAATTCAGTCGATATGTTCTCTCATTCCTCTCTTGCTACCATTCTGGTAGAAGTGGAGTTCGAGATGGGACTCGCTTAGGTTGCTTCATATCTGGAGCTTAGAGGGGCATGCATGCTTGCTATGTTGATCTTCTCTTCACAGACATAGTTTCCAGTGGCGAAGGCAGAATCATCTAAATTTTGATGTTGGGGAGGGCCAACTTAAGCAAAAATTGAAAAATAATTATTTGTTCAAGTACATAATAGGCATAAAATCATCACATTGGGGCGGACCCTTGCCCCTGATGGCCACCCGCCTTCGCGCCTGGTAGTTTTTACCTCAGTAGTAGGAGTTAAAGATCAACAATTGCTTCAGGACCAAAGTGCATTCTACTCTCTCCGTTCCAAAATAGATGACCCAACTTTGTACAAACTTTGTACTAAAGTTAGTATAAAATTGAGTCATCTATTTTTGAACGGAGGGAGTAATTGTTATTCCTCGGTTCTAATGTGCAAAAAACAAACGACTTGTTTGTTTTTTATTATATTTGGGGTCTTTAGGTGTGATGTTTTGTATTAGTTCTGGTTTACTTAACGCAACCTTCAGGGACCTTAAGGCGCCCCGGCCCTCTTGTTTGAAAAATAATAAGAAGAAGCAAAAAAACAAAAATAAAAACCTACACGTATGTTCTGGTGAGTGAATTTGTAGTTCCGACCCCTTTTCGGTTAACCATTTCCTAGTATTTTTGGATTATCAAATGTCAATTAGTTACTCAATCAAACATACACCGCAGTGACATCTCTCTAGAAACTAGTAGTATCACATCCCAAAAAAGATTCTATTAACATATCATTCGTATGCATAACATATTTTTAGTTATTTTTTGGGATTTTTAATTAATTTGACCATTTTAGAAACCCTAAATTATTTTAGAGATTTATTTAATAGTGCATATTAAGTTTATTTGCATAAAATAAAATGATTGTTTGTATGTACCGGATTCATTTTTCTCGTGTGACTATTTGTACCTCATAGGCACCGTATGTCCGGTACTTATGGACACTTTTACCTCCAGCGACCATATTTTGGAGAGTGGTGACCACTTCATTTCAAAGAACTCTAGAACAACCAAGTGCTCCCTCTCACTCTCTCCTTCACCAAATCCAAGATCCTGGAGAGATTTTGTGAGAGTTCTTGGGAGATATTACACCAACTGATATATTCACTCCTCCCCCTCTCTTGACCAAAGAAATCCGTGCTTTGAGCAAGTCTTGAGCTATTTCCATCGTTCTTGTTATTCTTGGAGGTTGGATAGTACTCCTAGGAGGTAGGAGTTCTTTGAAGAGGAATCGGTTGTTGTGATTACCCCAGAAAAGTTTATGAAGGTTTGGAGGCCTCCTCAAGATCTACCACTAGTGGTTGAGAATCACATTCGTGGTGATATTTCAAGGAGAATACGGTGAGCCTTCGTGGCAAGATCTGCCCCTGGAGTGATGACTAGCTTACTCCCTCCAAGGATGTGAGCATCGGGAGTACATCCTCATCTCTGGAGTTTACAGTTATCCCTAACTCCTTACTTGCGGTTATTTGTCTCCTTGTCTTTACTTATAACATATTATGCTTGCTTGTCCCTCTACTAGTTGTTGAGTAATTTGCTAACGCAAGAATTATCCTTGCAATTTTTAGGCTCACTTTCATATTCCGCATAATTGCCTAAAATAGCAAAGTGATAATTAAATTTATAATTGTACCTATTCACCCATCCAAGGAGGGAATGATGTCGAGGACACAACACTGTCATCCGATCTGGCAAGCTTGGTCTTAGGTTTTCACCCGAAGACCATAAAACAATGAGTTGTAGGTGCTGGCGCTCCATGATGGCACCTCCCTTGAGGAAAACAACGCCCATAGATGCCTTGGCAAAGGAATCTAGATTTCACAAGAAAACCAAGCACATCAAGAGATGCTTCAATTCCATTCGGGATTTAGTCCAAGTGGGAGACATAGAAATTTGCAAGATACATACGGATCTGAATGTTGCAGACCCGCTGACTAAGCCTCTTCCATGAGCAAAACATGATCAGCACCAAAACTCCATGGGTGTTAGAATCATTACTGTGTAATCTAGATTATTGACTCTAGTGCAAGTGGGAGACCGAAGGAAATATGCCCTAGAGGCAATAATAAAGTTATTATTTATTTCCTTGTATCATGATAAATGTTTATTATTCATGCTAGAATTGTATTAACCGGAAACATAATACATGTGTGAATACATAGACAAACAAAGTGTCACTAGTATGCCTCTACTTTACTAGCTCGTTGATCAAAGATGGTTATGTTTCCTAACCATAGACATGAGTTGTTATTTGGTTAACGGGGTCACATCATTAGGAGAATGATGTGATTGACTTGACCCATTCCATTAGCTTAGCACTTGATCATTTAGTTTGTTGCTATTACTTTTTTCATAACTTATATATGTTCCTATGACTATGAGATTATGCAACTCCCGTTTACCGGAGGAACACTTTGTGTGCTACCAAACGTCACAAGGTAACTGGGTGATTATAAACGTGCTCTACAGGTGTCTCCGAAGGTATTTGTTGGGTTGGCGTATTTTGAGATTAGGATTTGTCAGTCCGATTGTCGGAGAGGTATCTCTGGGCCCTCTCGGTAATGCACATCACTCAAGCCTTGCAAGCATTGCAACTAATAAGTTAGTTGCGGGATGATGTATTACGGAACAAGTAAAGAGACTTGCCGGCAACGAGATTGAACTAGGTATTGAGATACCGACGATCGAATCTCGGGCAAGTAACATACCGATGACAAAGGGAACAACGTATATTGTTATGCGGTCTGACCGATAAAGATCTTCGTAGAATATGTAGGAGCCAATATGAGCATTCATGTTCCGCTATTGGTTATTGACCAGAGACGTGTCTCGGTCATGTCTACATAGTTCTCGAACCCGTAGGGTCCGCATGCTTAAAGTTCGGTGACGATCGTAATTAGGGTTTTTGTGTTTGATATACCGGAGGTTGTTCGGTGTCCCGGATGTGATCACGGACATGATGAGAAGTCTCGAAATGGGCGAGACATAAGATTGATATATTGGAAGCCTATATTTGGATATCGGAAACGTTCCGGGTGAAATCGGGATTTTACCGGAGTACCGGGGGGTTACTGGAACCCCCCCCCCCCCCCCCCGGGGGGGGGGGTTATTAGGCCTACATGGGCCCTAAGGGAGAAGAGGAGGGCCGGCCAGGGCAAGCCGCGCGCCCCCTCCCCTCTCCGAATAGGACAAGGAAGGGGGGGGCCTTTCCTCTTTCTCCCTTCTCCCTTCCTTTTCCAACAAGGCAAGAGGGGGGAGTCCTACTCCCGGTGGGAGTAGGACTCCTCCAGGCGCACCCCTTGGGCCGGCCGCACCTCCCCTCTCCCTCCTTTATATACGGGGGGAAGGGGGCACCCCAAGACACACAAGTTGATCTTCGTGATCGTTCCTTAGCCGTGTGCGGTGCCCCCTTCCACCATATTCCACCTCGGTCATATCGTAGCGGTGCTTAGGCGAAGCCTTGCGTCAATAGAACATCATCACCGTCATCACGCCGTCGTGCTGACGAAACTCTCCCTCAACACTTTGCTGGATCGGAGCTCGAGGGACATCACCGAGTTGAATGTGTGCAGAACTCGGAGGTGCCGTATGTTCGGTACTTGGATCGGTCGGATCGGCAAGACGTACGACTACTTCCTATATGTTGTGTCAACGCTTCCGTTGCCAGTCTACGAGGGTACGTAGACAACACTCTCCCCTCTCGTTGCTATGCATCACCATGATCTTGCGTGTGCGCAGGGAAAATTTTGAAATTACTACGTTCCCCAATAACTGTATCTAACACCTTTTAATTTGTACCTACTAATAAAGAAAGGTGCAGTTCTCTGATTTGGTCTGTCCATCGCGTAGGATTTTTCATCCGTCTCGCACAAGGGCCACACAAGTGAAAGAAAAAAAATGCCTTTTGTTCCTTGTGAAAGAAAAATGCTTAGCTTTTTTTATTCCTCGGTGTGTTTGTTTTTATGAATGTCTCATGTGTCTCGCTCGGCCTCAGTCTGCGTTGTGGCCCAGCGAAGCCGGCGCAAGGCAGGCAAGGCAAAAATATTAGTTCTCGTTTGGAATTAAACTAGCGACCTCCCTCCCCTCCCTCCCCGTGCAGGTAAATTCATCACAACCGATTGAGCTAGATCAATGTTTGTGTTTAGGTGAAGGTTGTCCCGTCTATTAAATAGCCTCACCTTGCATTGGTTGCTTACAGATAATCCCTCCAGTTGATATACCTTTTTGAGTTTTAAGGTATCAAGGAGCTGACTTGGGAAGCAATAAGCCAAGGGTAAGGAACGACGTGACAAAAAAATGAGGGAAATTTATTTGAGACAACTACATGTCAAATGACATGAGACCTGGCAAAGGAATGAAGAACTAGGAAAGAGAGTAATAAAAAGGAAGAGGAGATTTTTTTTAAGGCTAGGAAGAGGAGAATTAGACCTGAGATGAAAGGAAGATACATGGTGGATTTATTAATAGGTGATGGGCTGGAATTCAAACATACACGTGACATGGAAAGATACATGGTGGACCAAACGGTGATGGGCTGGAATTCAAAACGTGAGACATGGCATAGAAATAAAAAATGAAGGGAAGAATTAGACGTGACATCTTCTTAAAAAAAAACTAGAGGTAACATGGATGGTTTCATGGTGGGGGGCTAGAAGGATTCATGAGACTACGTACTAAAGGATGAATATGTATTGGAAGTGCCGATAAAATATTGGTAAAAAGAATTTAATCATAAAAATGTAATTTTTAATAACATTATTATGAAGATTAAGAAAATAAAATGCCCACAGATGTATTGTTTACTTCAATTTATTAAACTAGGGATATGGTACGAACCTTTTTCTCCGTCACATCTTCACGTACGACTAGCCTCGCTCGGCTCGGTGACACCCGTCATAATGTATGAGGAGTCCAACTAAGGATTCACGGTCTATCTAACACAAACTACTCAATTTACATGATAACACGGACATATATTAGGTATAGTATTTTTCCCTATTATAGTAGATGAATGTAGAAAAAAATGTGTTCAACGCTCTTTATCTCGCAGGACACGAAGAAGGCTCAATGATGTAGCTATTGGACCTGGTCAACATTGGTTACTGACAACTGGTACCGTGACCACTTACGACGAGGACGACAAAGAGGACAAGCGGGAACATGAGTCTGATGTCATATTGAAATGAAGGATGTAGACCTGAGGGTGAGATATTAGTCATGTGGACATATTCAATGGGCAAGGGCGTGTGGGGTTGTTTTCCCCCGTTGCAATGCATGGGCATGTTTTCTAGTACATTTATAATCAACATAAATATTGTCGGTACAACATTAATGTTGCATGGAATTTGCAACATAGGCATATGCGGTATTGAAGGTGCTTTTAGCGAAGGCGGCGAGCGAATTCGCGGAGGAGAACGGCATCAGCCTTGTCACCGTGTTGCCCGTGTTCGTCTTGGGTACAGCACCGGTCTCCAAGCCCGCATCCAGCATCCCTATCACCCTCTCCCTATTGACCGGTGAGAGAGGCTATCATTTCCTCTATGTTCAATATATAGCAAAAACAAATCTGATTTATGCCCCGTCTTCTTCTAACCGGTATCACCGTATACATTTTCAGGTGACGAGGCACTGATGGGCATCATGATAGGGTTGCACTCGACCACAGACGGTATGCCAATAAGCCACATCAACGACCTCTGTCATGCCGAGGTGTTGGTCGTTGAGAATGAGTCCTCCTCAGGAAGATACCTCTGCTGCAGTCACAACACCACCATCTTGCAACTCGCTCGTCTCATGGCCAAGAAGTACCCACAATACAACATAAAAGTCAAACGGTATGCGGACCATCCATCTAAACTATTGGATACATATGCATGTTTTTTTTGCAGGTTTGACAACGTCCAAGTAAGGTTTTGCAGCTTCGATGGGTTCCCAGAGAGGCCGAGAGTGTGTGTGTGTCGTCCGAGAAGCTCATCGGAGAAGGGTTTGTGTTCAAGTACGATGATATCCCCGCAAAAAAAAAAGTACAATGATATAGGTGAAATCTTTGACGACCTTATCGAGTACGGCAGAACCACGGGGATTCTACCCTACTAATGTGTATGTCAACAAACTATGCAGAGGCCGAGTGTCACTTATTATGTTTGTATCCTTTTAATGCTTCAATTTTGAGCCAATTAAATCCGTCCTTTGTTGAAAAAACAAGACGTTGTGATTTGCTTTTGGACTGTGCTAACTTCCACACGTACGGGAGTCTAGCAACAGATCCGAACGACACCATCAACTCAATAGTATGCATGCATGCATGTAATGTAATCACATTGAGTTACTCACGTATTTGTAATAGTCAATCTCATGCAACCATGCATATAGAACAAAATTGCTGACATCATCAAATATTCTCTCAATCTTCAAATTCAAAATGTTTTGTAACTCAAACCGCCGCTCCGATTGAAAAACTATTTTCATATAAAATATTCGTCACGACGAGACCGTCGAAACAAGATCCCATGTTGGTATGTTTCGATGACTTTTTTTGGTGTCAAAAGTTATCAGACTTAGGCTAAATAACTTATCACCTCTGTGGTACGTCACTTATCATCCTGTTTATATAGAAATTACCGAGGCATAAAAAATATCCCTCCAAATGCAAATGCACTAGAGCACAAAAAAGCAGATGTCATTGTAGATTCTTGCTCTTTTGAAACTGTAAAATATTTTATAACTCAAACTATCATTTTTATTGAAAAATTGTTTCACAAAAAAATTCCATCGCGACGAGAACTTTAAAATTAGATATCATGTTGTCATGTTTTGATCAAAAGTTACCGGAAAATTATCAGTTATGTTATATGTATATTACCATGTTATTTATGTAGAAGTGACCGGAGGTGTGTTTTCAAAGACTTCTTTCTCTGGGGTCAAAGTTACCGTGGTATTTGTACCTAATTTATCAAGTCCGCGATGCATATATTACCATGCTATTTGCATAGAAGTAACCGGGGTATGTTTCAACAACTTCTTTTCAGGTCTAAATTTACTTTAGTGTTTGTACCTAAGTTATCAGATCTGCGATGTGTGAGTTACCATGCTATTCACACAAAAGTTACCGAGGGGATATTTCATCAACCCCTCCCCCATGCCAAAGTTATCAGGACCGAGGTACACAAGTTATCAGGTCTGCGATATGAGTGTTACCATGTTATTCACATAAAAGTTACCCGGGGGATATTTCATCACCCCCCATACACACACACCACATGCCAAAGTTATCAGGACCGTGTTACATAAGTTATCAGGTGTGCGATGTGTGAGTTATCATGCTATTCACACAAAAGTTAACAGTGGTATATTTAATCAACCCCCCCCCCCCCCCCCCACACACACACATATCATGCTAAAGCTATCAGCATCGGGATACATAAGTTATCATGTGTGCAATGTGTGAGTTACCATGATATTCACAAAAAAGTTAACGGATGTATATTTCATCAACCCGGGACGTGTTGAAGGAGTAGTTTACTCGCCCAATCGTGACCGTGAGATGCCGATCGGATGGATACCGAATCGTTCGGATCTGTTAGTGAATTTCCAGTCGACTGGAAAATAGCTTTCTCGAGGTGACGTGGGGTACCATGCTATTTACATAGCAGTTATCATAGGATGTTTTCAACAATTTTTCCTTGGGTCAATGTTATCATGGTGTTGTACATAAGTTATCAGGTCAAAGTTGTTTATTTTATCATGTTATTTACGCAGAAGCTATCGAGGGGTATTTTTTTGTATATTTTTAAAAACATTTTTGCTCGATCAAAGTTACCGTGGTGTTTTTGTGTAAAATACCATGTGCATGGTGTATATGCTATTCACATAGAATTTACCGGGGTTTTGTTTTTAATATTTGTTTGTCGGATCCATAATTTTTTCAATCCGAAGACAAAATGAGCTGAGTTCACACAAAAAATCTACTTAGTTTGAGATGGTTAATGGACATCGACTTAGTTAGGTAGGGACTACGAATCCTATGCACCATGCTATTTACACAAGCGTTCCTTTCTTTGTTATTTTTTGGCTGGATATGTGAAGGTACAAAAGATAAGAAAGCTAGATTTGTTATCAAAGCCGAGCCAGCCCAAGTGGTTATTGAGTTCATAACTAGCCTATAGGGGTACGAGGTTCAACTCCAAGCTCCCCAACTTTTTGCGAGAAACTGAACCAGATCGAGGGACCTAAAATAGAAAACTTACTTGTGCGAGGGATTGATGGCCGAAAAAAAAGTAAACTCTCTCGCGGGAATGATGGCTGAAAAAATAGGAAACTGCCTCGCGGGAATGAAGGCCGAAAAAAAAGGTGCGAGGTGGAACTTGCGTGGGGCGTTCGATGCAGATCGAACGGTGAACGAATCGTTCGGATTTATTGCAAACTGCCAGTCGGCAGGAATTTAGGATTCTCAATTTATTTTTAATCTGACGTTGCAAACCGGCACCTGGGGCGCCGTCGTCAGCCGTCGCGTGTGCAACCACCGCCGGCCAAATCATATCCAACCTCCTGCGAAAACAAAATAAACGCACGCTCGACGCTCGGCGCGGGCGCGGCGCATCGTGCACGTTGAATGCAAACGCGACGCAGCTTGGACCATTGGAATCGTCGCCTGTTGCCCATGGTTTGTACCTTACAAGTGCACGGCGATACCTAGTTACCTACTGAGTAAACAACCACCAGCTACACTATCACTTTCTTGTTAACATCGCGAACAAGGCATATATGCATTGCAGGTCATCTTCAGCTGCCGAAAAACTCGTCATCCGCTGCAGCTTGTCTCGGTTGTGAGTTGTCTAGGATATGCAGATCTGAAAATTACTTGCAGGCTCCTTAGTTACAGCTCAGTGGCAACAACCCAAGCAGAGGAGCGAATCATCCCTCTCTTCGCTGGTACTGATTGAGTGGTGGCCGGCCATGTCGGCGGGTGAGGGACGGAAGACGGCGTGCGTCACCGGAGGGAGCGGATACATCGCCTCAGCGCTCATCAAGCTGCTCCTCCAGAAAGGCTACGCTGTCAAGACCACCGTCAGAGACCCCGGTTCGTTTCTTGTTTCCTCGTTTGACGTACTTCAGCAATCTTCCTTTCAGAGTTTGACCTGAAATCTTGGGTTCTCCAGTCTCGACTCGATAAGCCATTTCTTTTCTTAGGTTCTGTTTCCTTTGGTAAATTCAGACAGCAAAACATGCCTACCAAATCATGTGTGTAAGTGTGTACCAAACGTACTTTTTTGTTTATATAGTGCACACCATATCAGTTATGATAAAATTACTGGAAATTGTTTTCATCCAAATTCCCAAGACTCTGAAGATCTGTAATTTGTATGAAGATGACATGGAGAAAAACTCCCACCTCAAGGACTTGCAAGCGCTTGGCCCCCTGGAGATCATTCGTGCCCAACTGGAGGTGGAAGGCAGCTTCGACGAAGCAGTTTCTGGCTGCGAATACGCCTTCCTCGTCGCTGCTCCAATGACCTTCAGATCAGAAGATCCTGAGGTAAACACACATCACCCATGCACACCCTGAACTTTGTGCCCATCACTTTATTCTCGGCCACAGAAGACATTGGATCATGTTCATTTCCTTTTCAGGGATAACTTAGTGTGCTTCATGTTTAACGGCAGAGAGATCTGATCGAACCCGCCGTCCAAGGAACACTCAACGTGATGAGATCGTGTGTGAGAGCAGGGACGGTGAAGCGGGTGATCCTGACGTCGTCGGACGCCGGCGTGTCCAGGCGGCCGCTGCAGGGCGGCGGCCACGTGCTGGACGAGGGCTCCTGGTCCGACGTTGAGTACCTCAGAACCAACAAGCCACCAACTTGGGTACATAAATCTATGTCTTTGTGTTCAGTCTCTCTCGCCTGGATGTTTACAATCGATGGAAATATGTCGACGTGACACTGATATTGGTTGATTTACATCGTAGGCGTACGCCGTCTCCAAGGTGCTTCTGGAGAAGGCGGCGAGTGAATTCGCAGAGGAGAACGGCGTCAGCCTTGTCACCATGTTGCCGGTGTTCACTGTGGGCACGGCGCCAGTATCCAAGGCCAGAACTAGCGTCCCCGTCATCCTCTCCTTGTTGTCCGGTGAGGAAGGCCAACATTTCTCTATGCATTTTTCAGTGATTGGCAACATAAAGATGTACTAGTAAGTTAGTCCTGATTTCAGTCTCGTGCTCTATTGACCGGTGTCCTACGAATGTGTTTGTATGTCCTGTGCATTTCCAGGTGATGAGGCAAAGCTGGGTAGCCTGATGGTCCTGCAGTCAGTCAAGGACTGCGTGGGGATTAGCCACGTCGACGACCTCTGTCGCGCCGAGGTGTTCGTCGCCGAGAACGAGTCCTCGTCGGGTAGGTACATCTGCTGCAATCACAACACCACTGTCTTGCAGCTTGCCGGTCTCCTGGCAGAGAAGTACCCACAATACGACGTGAAACCTGAACGGTTCGTGAGCTTTTTTTTACCTAACAGCCACACATGCTATTTTTGGTTGCGGGTTTAACACCATTCATGTATGTTTCCGCAGCTTTGATGGATCCTGCGAGAAGCCAAGAGTGTGTGTGTCATCGAAGAAACTCATCGGGGAAGGGTTCGTGTACAAGTATGATGACCTGGGTGAAATCTTCGACGACCTCGTCGAGTACGGCAGAACCACAGGGATTTTGCCCCACTGATGTTTCCACCAGCTAACGATTTGAATGTGTTTGGAACAAAAAAAATGTCATCTCAAATAAGTAATGTATCCACACCGGGTTTATTTACTTCAACTTTCTATCTCCTTCCTTCCTTCTGCCGTCGAGAGTCACTTCGTTTCCCAGGCACCCCTCTCCTGCTCCTCAGTTGCTTCGGGATCGGAATGTGTTCTGAGTGTTATTTCTATGTTCATGTATGCAAAAATGGAAGGCCTTGTTTGTAATATTATTTTCTTTCAGGTCCTTCAATGAATTGTGTTGTATCAATTTTGATTTATTAATGACAGCTTCTGTGGCCTTAGGGTACCTCCCTGTGGTAGGAAAAAAAAATCCTACACTCATGTTCTGGTTTGGGAATTTGTAGTTCTTGCCCTTTGTGATTGTGCTGAACCGTTTGCTCGCTTTGTTTTTTTGGGAGTAACCGTGCTATTCATTAAACAATAACCGAGTTACAAGAACATACGCACACATAAACTAGTAAAAGTACTAGGCAAAGAAAAAAAGATTTCATTGGAACATTGCATTGTAAACTCAAATACAAAGAAGATTACAAGAAGGTTCATTGGGGTTTTTGGCTTTCTGCACACATCGAACTAGCGGTTGTCTCCAAGTTTCTGAGTCGCCGAGACGCTTATCAGAACTAAAACCAGCCTCCATTGTTGCAAGATCCAGGGTCGCACCCTCGCCAAAGAGGCTTTTAGAGCCAAAGAACAAGCATGTTGCAAGCAGCAAGGCACATATCGCTATGGCACATCGGCTAGGGATTGTCCTCATGCTAGCCTGGACCGGAATCCGCTGCATCGCGCCAACGAGGTCGGGGAAGAGAACCGGATCTGCCGCCTACAAGCCATAGTCCCCATTTTAAGGAACATCAATTTGTCCCGGGTGCTGGCGCGCTGCCACAACATTGTAACGCCCAAAATGTGGTCCTAGCCCAACAAATACTTTTCAATCTCCCCTTAGGATAGAAGTTAAGTCATGTTAGTCTTAGTTCCCTTGGTAATGTTATTGTTGAGTCTCAATGACTCATAGATACCACAACAACCCTAGGAGCAGGTGCAGATTCAAGTAAAGCTTGCTCTAACGCGAGAGAATGTAAGGTCCCACACAAAGTTTCTTTTCGTTCTTCTTCGAAGACAATCATTAGATTGGTCTATTGGCAGTCTAGGACAACAGGGTGGACGTTTTGCTTATTTATCTTGCCTCTTAGGCATATTTGTTTCTTATCCCTACTCGGATCCGTGCCTTCTAGGTGTGGAACGGCAGCGTAGGAAAAGCGGAGTGGGGAACAGGTGGAGCCGCGGAGGTCCAACAAGAGCTTGGTGGGCGGCCTGGATGGTACAGTGACAACATCGGTCATGGAGGAAGAGATGTACAGAAAGGGAAAAGGGAGGTACGGGTCCGGATGTGGTTTTAGGTGGGCTGAAAAAACGGGCATGCAGACTGATCCATGGATCGATGCAGGACGTCGTTGGATGGCAAACAATGTCCAGACAATACAGTTTGAACATTTGCGACAATTTAAGGTTCGGTGTCTATAAACTCCATGCCGCCAGAGAGATAGAGCGAGAATGGGATGTAAAATATAATTTAATACTACATAGGAATAGACCTATTCGCACATTTTCCATTACGGACCTTATTGGTACCATTCTATTTCTCGATGCTAGTGGAGTTATCTACTTGGATGATTGATCCCTCATGTTTTTCATGTATATCCATATTTTTACCACACTTCCAATTCAAAAAAGAAAATTACCACACTCCCGTCATCATTCTTGCTCTTGGAATCGTTCAATGCAGGTTCCCATTTGGTGCAAGGGTAAAGCGTAAAGCTACCTGAGTTTACATGGCCCTGCTCGCCCTAGCCAAAACTGACTGGACATGGTGATTTCTTGGCAATGGGCACCTGTTACTCATATAGGGAAAAGTGAAAATGATGTGAAATTCCTGCTCTCGTCGTTTGTTCATCACCTTTCCCATCTATCAATCTCAGACGAGCCAAGTCAAGTGCACACAACAAGGTAGCTAGTGCTGCAGATCCTTCCCGGCTAGCCAGGAAGGACTCCATCAGCCAGGTTTCTCCACCCCACCCACCTCTCCGCACCGAAGCAAGCAAAGAGAGGTGAAATAGGAAGGGGGAAATACCCCCCCCCCCCACACACACACGCACAAAACGAGGACCATTGGTGTCATTAATTCTAACCTGGAAAGATCCCTGATAGATAATGCTATAGATCCAATCAATCCACTTACTACCAAAGCCTCTACAAGTGGGCATCTCCAGAAGGAAATCCCAGCTCACTCTATCATAAACCTTTTCATAGTCAAGTTTCGAGATTAGTCCACTAGAGCCAGATTTGTGGATCTCATGTATAACTTCATGAGCCATCACCACACTTTCTAAGATAAATCTGCCCTTAATAAATGCAGTTTGATTTGAGGAAATGAGCCTATCACACAGAGGTGAAATTCTAACCGTCATAGCCTTAGAAAAAAATCTGACAGCACAATTACTCAAGCTAATTGGCCTAAGGTTCTTCATATTTCTAGCATGATGGACTTTTGGGATGAGGGTGATAATAGCAAAGTTGAGTCTATAAACATCCGATTCCACAACCTCAAAATCCCTGACCAGACAGATGAAATAATCTTCAATCAACTCCCAGAAGGTTTGATTAAAAAACAAAGAGGACAGACCATCAGGGCCAGGAGCACTATTAGCATAAGAGCTCATGATGGTATTCTCAATTTCCTCCTCAGAAAAGGGGTTCTCTAGATCTTGCCTTTCTTCATCACTAACTAGCTCCCCTTCATGCCAAAAACTGGTGCCCAAGTGAATATTAGGGTTTGGTTCTAGGGCAAAAAGGTTTTTATAGAAATAAGTAGCAACATCCAACATATCAGAAGTAGAGGTCACAAGACCATCAGGTCCATCTAACTCAGTTAAATGGTTTTTACGATGCATGTGATTAGCTAGAGCCTGAAAATATGCATTGTCGCGATCACCTTCAAGGATTTTCTATCTCTTGATCTCTGCCACAAGGAAACCTCTTCTTTTTTCCAGATTTCATCTAATTCAAGTTTAATCATTTTCATCCTATCAAAATTAGCCACAGACAAAGGTTGAGATTCAGATAAAACATTAAGAATGTCATACTCCATAAGGAGAGCCTTCTTCCTTTTTGTAATAGCAACTTCAATATCAATATCCACCCTTTAATTTTTTTTCCTAAGAATTCAAGTTTTGCTAAGCCAATTGTCAATAGAGAAATTGGAGTCAGAAACAAAATTCCAAGAATCACTAACAAGGTTGAAGCGTTCGTCAAATCGATGAACCCGGCCTCGGCCCCAGGCCCCGATGGGCTTCCGGTCTGTTTTTTCCAGACCTTCTGGCCGATGGTCAAGGAGATCATTCTGGACCTATTCCAGGACTTCTCCAGGGGGACATTAGACATGTCTCGCCTCAACTACGGGATCATCTCCCTAATCCCTAAAGTTCCAGGAGCTGCCGATATTAGACAGTTCCGCCCTATCACCGTCCTTAATGTGATATTTCGGATTCTGGCTAAGGGGTACGCCACTAGGGCGGCCCTGATCGCACCTCGGATCCACCATCCGAATCAATCAGCCTTCACGAAAGGTAGATATATTCTTGATGGGGTTCTTGTCCTTCATGAAATCATCCATGAGGTCAAGACCAAACACCTTCGCGCAGTGTTCTTCAAGATTGACTTTCACAAAGCATATGATACCGTCCATTGGTCCTTCCTTCGGGAAGTTTTGCTTAAACGTGGATTCGATCCCCATTAGGTTGCTCGGGTGATGCAGCTAGTGATGAGCGGTCGTACGGCCGTTAATATCAATGGGGAAATTGGACCCTATTTCACCACAGGACAAGGTGTTCGGCAAGGGGACCCGATTTCTGTTGGAAATATGCCCTACAGGCAATAATAAATTGATTATTATTATATTTCCTTGTTCATGATAATCGTGTATTATCCATGCTAGAATTGTATTGATAGGAAACTCAGATACATGTGTGGATACATAGACAACACCATGTCCCTAGTAAGCCTCTAGTTGACTAGCTCGTTGATCAATAGATGGTTACGGTTTCCTGACCATGGACATTGGATGTCGTTGATAACGGGATCACATCATTAGGAGAATGATGTGATGGACAAGACCCAATCCTAAGCATAGCACTAGATCGTGTAGTTCGTATGCTAAAGCTTTGCTAATGTCAAGTATCATTTCCTTAGACCATGAGATTGTGCAGCTCCCGGATACCGTAGGAATGCTTTGGGTGTGCCAAACGTCACAACGTAACTGGGTGGCTATAAAGGTACATTACAGGTATCTCCGAAAGTGTCTGTTGGGTTGGCACGAATCGAGACTGGGATTTGTCACTCCGTGTAAGCGGAGAGGTATCTCTGGGCCCACTCGGTAGGACATCATCATAATGTGCACAATGTGATCAAGGAGTTGATCACGGGATGATGTGTTACGGAACGAGTAAAGAGACTTGCCGGTAACGAGATTGAACAAGGTATCGGGATACCGACGATCGAATCTCGGGCAAGTATCGTACCGATAAACAAAGGGAATTGTATACGGGATTGATTAAGTCCTTGACATCGTGGTTCATCCGATGAGATCATCGTGGAACATGTGGGAGCCAACATGGGTATCCAGATCCCGCTGTTGGTTATTGACCGGAGAACGTCTCGGTCATGTCTGCATGTCTCCCGAACCCGTAGGGTCTACACACTTAAGGTTCGATGACGCTAGGGTTATAAAGGAAGTTAGTATGTGGTTACCGAATGTTGTTCGGAGTCCCGGATGAGATCCCGTACGTCACGAGGAGTTCCGGAATGGTCCCGAGGTAAAGATTTATATATGGGAAGTCCTGTTTTGGACACCGGAAGAGTTTCGGGGTTTATCGATAACGTACCGGGACCACCGGGAGGGTCCCGGGGGTCCACCAAGTGGGGCCACCTGCCCCGGAGGCTTGCGTGGGCTAAGAGTGGTGAGGGACCAGCCCCTTAGTGGGCTGGTGCGCCTCCACAAGGGCCCAAGGTGCCCAAGAGGTGGAAAGGGGGCAGACCCTAATGGGATATGGGCCTTAGGGCCCATATTGGGGCGCCTCCCTCTCCCCTCCCCCTCTTGGCCGCCACCCCCTTTGCCATCTAGGGCTGCCGCCCCCCCTAGGGGTGGGAACCCTAGAGGGGGCGCAGCCCTCCCCTTCCCCTATATATATGAGGCCTAAGGGGGCTGCCCAAGATACACGCGATTCAATCTCTCTTGGTGCAGCCCTGCGTCTCTTCTTCCTCCTCTTCTGTGGTGCTTGGCGAAGCCTTGCAGGATTGCCACGCTCCTCCATCATCACCACGCCGTTGTGCTGCTGTTGGATGAAGTCTTCCTCAACCTCTCCCTCTCTCCTTGCTGGATCAAGGCGTGGGAGACGTCACCGGGCTGTACGTGTGTTGAACACGGAGGTGCCGTCCGTTCGGCACTTGGTCATCGGTGATTTGAATCACGACGAGTACGACTCCATCAACCCCGTTCACTTGAACGCTTCCGCTTAGCGATCTACAAGGGTATGTAGATGCAACTCTCCTTCCCCTCGTTGCTGGTCTCTCCATAGATAGATCTTGGTGACACGTAGGAAAATTTTGAATTTCTGCTACGTTCCCCAACAATTTCCCCTTTCCTTTTCAACCTTGTGGTTGATGCGTTAGCTTCGATACTTGATTTGGCGAGACAGGCCGGCCACATTAGGGGGATTTGCCCCCATCTTGTGGCCAATGGAGGCCTGACCCATCTCCAGTATGCTGATGACACCATCATGATGGTGGAGGGTTCAGATGAGGATATCCGGAACCTCAAATTCCTTCTCCTTTGCTTTCAGAGATGTCGGGTCTCACGATCAACTTTGCCAAAAGTGAGGTCATGGTGCTCGGATACTCCCCGTCGGAAGCCCAGCGCATTGCCAACCGCCTGAATTGTTGTTTGGGGTCCTTTCCGACCACCTACATTGGCTTGCCGGTTAGTGACAACCATCTACTGGAGAAAGATTTCCTCCCTATAGTTGCCAAGCTCCAACCACGGATGGAGCCTTGGCAAGGGAGATGTCTTTCCAAAGCCGCTAGAGTGATCCTGATGAACTCCTCCCTTATTAGCCCCCTGATGTACCTCATGGGATTCTATAGTTTACATGAATCCCTCCACCAGGAGGTGACCAAAATCCTCTCCCGGTTCTTCTGGGCTGGCGAGAACAATAAACAGAAATACCACATGGTGAAGTGGTCTGAGATCTGTAAGCCTAAAGACCAGGGTGGTCTTGGGGTCATCTCATCCAAGCGGATGAATATTGCCCTCCTCTCAAAATGGCTCTGGCGGATCCAGACTGAGGAGGGCGGTCTCTGGCTAGAGATTATTTGCGCTAAGTACCTTCGTGGTCAACCATTGGCTTTTGCTCCTAGATCAGGCGGATCCCAGTTCTGGCAATCGGTGATCCGTCTGATGCCTGTCCTGCGCATTGGGACCGCCATCTCTGTAGGGTCCGGTTCTGGTACCCTTTTTTGGCTAGATAGGTGGGCTGGGCCCCGCTCATTTGCGGAGCGCTTCCCCTCATTATTCTCGATCTGCACCCGCTCACTCCTATCGGTTGCGGTAGCCTTAGCAGACTTGGGGGTTGTTGCCTTCCGCCGTACCTTCGGGGCGGGGGAACGCGAACAATGGGACGAGCTAGTCGAATGTATTGCACTCCGCTCCCCCTCCCTCGAGCCGGATACACTATCTTGGCATCTTGAGCCAAATGGCCGCTTCTCAACTAGGTCCCTTTATCAGGCAATTGTCCCCACTCCGGGACCAGCGGAATTATCCGTACTTTGGGAAATCAAACTCCCCCTGAAGATCCGCATATTCCTATGGCAGTGGGTTCGAGGCCGGCTATCCTCGGGCACGGAGGTCCGCAAGCGTAGCGGTCCTGGGGATGGCCTCTGCCCCCTTTGTTTGGTTTCAGAAGATTGCAACCACATTTTCTTCCGTTGCCCTGCAGCTCAATTCCTATGGAGTTGCTTCCGAGAGGTCGTGGGTGGCAACTGGTGCCACGATAACCTCCCGGACCTGTTTGGGGAGGCCTTTAGGCTCCATAGCCCCCGGAAAGCTGCCACTTGGGTGGCTTTGGGGACCCTTGCTTGGACCCTGTGGTGTATCCGCGATAAGCTTGTCATCGAGCGTGTGATTCCCAACCGTGCGACTGACGCTATCTATACAATGTGTGGCTTCTTACAGCTCTGGAGACCACTTAGCAAGCGGCGCGATCGAAACATCCTTGACAACATCATTGCAGGCCTTCGATCCTCGACGGTAGCCTTCTCGCCAGCACCACCTCCACCGCCACCCCCACTGGACCCGGATTAGCTCTCTTTTTCTTTCTTTTTTGGGGGCTTGTTCCGATGTGCCCCCAGCATGACTTGATGACTTGTTTGGAACTTGTACTATTGTGTTGGATGCTTGGTCGATTGCTTTATAATATAAAGTGGGGGCAAACCCTTTTTCAAAACAACCTGAGCAAAGCTAGGCTAAGAGAGCCACCATTTCTCAAATCTAAACATAAAGATGATTTGAGGGTCCGCTTTAGAGATGCCTTAAGAGAGCAGCAGTGGCATCTTCTGTGTCTATAAACTGCATGCCGCGAGAGAGATAGAGAGAGAAGGGGACGTAAGAGATAATTTAATACTACATAGGAATAGACATATTCACAAAATTTCCAATACGGACCTTGTGTGTTCGGAGGACCTCCTCTACGCTGGAATACGACACCGGCACAGATAACCTGGGCCGGCCCATTTGGGCTGGAAAAATCAACAAAAATTGCGCGCTAGATGGGTATCGAACTCACGACCAGGCATATATAATTCATAACGCTGCTAGCCACTTCGCCTGCCTAACGCAACCGACACAATAGCAGTGTCACACCTAAAGAATTAGCGAGAGCGGCAACACTTTAACACCAATTCACAAATACTAAAATGGGTGCGCGGATCTAACACACAAGCTCCCGCGAGTGCATAACATCACTAGTCCAAAAACGATTTTTTTTTTCAAAATTCCGTATGTGAATTTCTGTTTGACAAAGTAAATATGTTTTAAACCCAAAAAAATTCAAAATCTGTGAACATATTTTTAAAATTCAAACCTTTAGTGAGCAATGTTTCAGACTCTCAAACTTTGTTTTAGAAAAATAAGAGCAGAATTGAAAACGAGAACATTTCTTGAAACTACAAACAATTTTTTTTAAATACGAACATTTTCTTAAAAGAGAAACAAAACTGAAAACACGGACATTTTCTGAAACTACGAACAATTACTTCAAAATGCGACATTTATGAATTCCTCAGAATGTATTTGTATTTTCAAATTGCTCATAATGTCAAAACACAAACATTTTTACAAAGAGCAAACAAAATTTTCCACACGAACATTTTTGATTTAACATTTTAGGAAAATTCACTATTAAATTTGGAACTTCAAGAAAAATACGAATAAAAATTTGAAAGAATTTTTTTGAATTTTCTCGAACATTGTTTTTGTATTCGTGTAGAAAAAATCACCATGTTCAGCATAGGGTGTAGGGGTAGGTAAGAAGGCTCCGTTTGGGAGCATGTTTTTTCTCGACATCCGTCAAATGACCTATTTTTTTTTCACTGGCTTGTATGACGAATTCAAGGCACCATGCCAAGGTTTTTTGGTTTTCTAAATTTTTTACATTTTCCGGAGATTTCTTTGTCAAAAAAGGGCGAAAATTGCCGAACGTGTCGCAACTAGCATACAGTGTCAAAAATCGTTCAAACTTGGCATATATGCCTACCATGTGCATGCTCACCTTCTTGGAAAAGTTGTGGTCTTTTGAAGGATATCTAAAAGCTGACCATGTTCAAATGAGGGTGTTCAGGTAGGTCAGAAAGCTCCGTCTGAGAGCACGTTGTGTTTCGACATCCATGAAATTGCCCCAATTTTTATATGACCTTGTATGGCCAACTAAGTGCACCATGCCAAGTTGTTTTGTTTTTTGATGAATTTTGCATTTTCTGGAGTTTCCTCGGCCAAAAAAGATCGATAAATGGCCGGACGTGTCGCGACTTGCATACGGTGTCAGAAATCATTCAAACTTGACATGGATGTCTACCATGGGCATACTCATCCACTTCAAAAAGTTGGGGTCATTTCAAGAATGTCCAAAACTAGACTATGTTCAATGAAGGGTGTTCGGTTGCCAGAAGGCTCTGTTTGAGAGCACGTTGTTTCTTGACATCCTTGAAATGGCCCCAAATTTTTTCACGGCCTTGTACGACCAATTCAAGACACCAAGCTAAGTTTTTTGGATTCTCAACAAGTTTTGCATTTTCTAGAGTTTTTCCGGTGAAAAAAGACCGATAAATGATCGGACGTGTCGCAACTTGCATACGGTGTCAGAAGTCATTCAAACCTGTCAATGATGCCTACCATGGGCAATGCCCACCTTCCTACAAAAGTTGGGATCATTTGAATGATGTCCAAAACTATACCATGTTCTACAAAGAGTATCCGGTAGGCCAGAAGGTTTCGTCTGGGAGCATGTTATTTCTCAACATCCTTAAAATAATCTCAGAGATTTAAAAAATCATGAATTTAACAAAATGAAAATAAGAAGAAACAAAGACAAATAAAAAATGAATAAAACGGAATAAAAAGGCCAAACAAAAGCAAAAGAAAAAAGAGACTGAGAAGATGCTCTAAAAAAGAAGTAATTAGACTCAAGAAGTGAGCTATCCTAGTTTGTTATAGTGGGTGGAAGTAATCACAAAGGTTCATAGTTTGAATCCGACTTCATGCACCTTATTTTTTCAAGGTTAAAAATAGAAAAGGAAAATGGGTCAGACCTTGGACGAAGGGGTGTGTGCGCCGGTTTGTGCGACACTACTCCCTGTACAGTGGGAGCGCCTAGTCACCGCTTTCTGCGCTACTTAGTGGACACATCGCTTGAACACCACCTTTCATGGGCCGGCCAAACTACACGAGCGATCAGCTGTCGCTCGCCAAGAGCATACGCTCGATCGCTTCTTCGTGGTTCGACCAAAAAAACTTCTTCATGGTTAACCTGGACAAAAAGTTGACCATTGACATGTTTGACCTTTGACCATTGACTATAAAAAAGGGTTCGCCCTTTTGGAAAAGTTCATGGACTTGAAAAAAATAAGCGGATTTGCAAAATGTCCATAAATTAAAAGTTCCATGAATTAAAAATAACCCATGGATCTTGATTAAAAAATGTACAAGGATTTGAAAAAAGTTCATGATTTTTTTAAAATCATCGATTTTGCAAAATTTTATCAATTTTGAAAAAAAATCATCTACTTTGAAAAAACTATATTCATCTTGAGAAAGGTTTATCAATTTAGAAAAAAAAAATCATCAATCTTGAATAAAGTTCATCGACTTTGAAAAAAAAATCATCAATATTAAAAAAAGGTTCATTGATTTTTTATAAAGGAAACTGAAAAAGTTTGCACATTGCAAAAGAAAAAGTAAAACAAAAGGAACATAAAAAGGAAAAGAAAACCCAAAACAATGTTTGAAAAAACAAGAAAAAAGGAAATAAGAAAGAGGAAAGGGGAAAGAAGAAAAGGACGAGAAAGACCTATCTAACCACAGGTGCCTAAGTCGGCTGGTTGGTTATCACGTCCAACTATGTACCAGGAACTATCTGGTTCGATTCCTGTCAGGATCACTTTTTTTCTGGATTTAAAATCAGAAAAAAGGGAAAGATGGGCCGGCCCATCTCACTGTACACGTATACAGCGGACGAATGATTTTTAATATATGACAATCATGCCCTTACTTATGAAGAGGTATCGACTAATCTAGGCCGTCCATGTGTTTAGGGGGTGTACCTTCTGGATTTAAAATCAGAAAAAAAAGGAAAGATGGACCGGCCCATCTCACTGTACACGTATACAGCGGACGAATGATTTCTAATATATGACAATCATGCTCTTACTTATGAAGAGGTATCGACTAATCTGGACCGTTCATGTGGGATCACTTTTTTTCTGGATTTAAAATCAGAAAAAAGGGAAAGATGGGCCGGCCCATCTCACTGTACACGTATACAGCGGACGAATGATTTCTAATATATGACAATCATGCCCTTACTTATGAAGAGGTATCGACTAATCTGGACCGTTCATGTGTTTAGGGGGGTGTACCGAAGCAGAAGTGACTGGATAATTGATGCCTCGTGTTTTTCATGTATATCCATAGTTTTACCACACTCCTGTCATCATTCTTGCTCTTGGAATAGTTGAATGCAGCTTCGCATTTGGTGCAAGGTTAAAGCGTAAAGCAACCTGGGTTGTTCACATGACCCTGCTCGCCCTAGCCAAAACTGACAGGACACTTGGCCATGGGCACCTGTTAGTCATACAGGGAAAAAGGAAACTGATGTGAAATTCCTGCTCTCATCTTTTGCCCATCACCTTTCCCATCTATCTATCTAGCTAGTGCTGCAGATCCTGCCCGGCTAGCCAGGAAGGACTCCATCAGTCAGGTTCTCCACCCCTCCCACCGCAGCAAGCGAAGCCAAGGCAGGGCAGAGGCAGGGGATGAAGCGCATAGTGGGGAGCCCGGGGACATGGAGCGGCATGGTGCTGCGGGTGTCGCAGTGCGTCTTCGCCGCCGCATCCGTCTTGGCCATGTTCTCTGCTTACGGCTTCTCCAACTACAGCGCCTACTTGTACTCCCTCTGCCCCTTACCACCAGTTTCTTTCATTCTCTAGCAAATGCTGCTTCTCCGCTTGTTCTGTCTGTGTGTTGACATGAATTCCTAGATTTTTCTGTCTGCTTCTACTTTCGGTAATCCTTTCTTGAATGCTCTTCCCTCTGTGTGTTTTCTTGCCAATCCATGAGCATCACTCAAGTAGCATCCCCACTGCTTAGAGCTCAAGCTGTTACTTTGGTTGTAAAATCCAGAGTCCCTCCCTCTTGGAGTTTTTGGGGGAAGCTTCATGTACAAAAACCTAGATGCATGCTGTTGGCGCCTCATGATTTTATTCAGCATCATGCCATACAAATCACTGCCAAATTTATCTTGGATATACACCGCCGGAAAAGGAACACCATATTTATCATTAGTTAGAAGAAAAAAAATCACGTCTGAGCTAGTAGTAGAATATTTATAGAACCCTTCTTGAGAAGCAGAGCAAATTAGAGGACAGAACAACTGAGCTCGCCTGAACTGTCCTTTCAGTCTCACTTCCTAGATTAGCTGATTTGTCTTCCGATGGGACATGCATGTTTTTGCTGAAGCTACCCTACCAAGGATTCATGTTCAGGTAAGGTGGTTGCTGCTGGAAATTGACTGACAATTGAACTGTCCCTAGAATTTTTCCGAGTAAAACTTCGCTTGGCCTGATCTAATCACTGGGGTGTCAAGGCGCCGCGATTCATTCCAAGCCCAATTCCCCGCAGGAAGGGGTGACCAACATCATACTTGTTCAAAAATGGGACTGGGATATTGGACATGTTTTCTTTTTCCATGTGCTATTGTCAGCGTACTTGTAACGAAGCCTCATGTTTTCCATTTAGCACAGTTTTTCTTCCCATGATAATATTTTGTCAGGATTGTTAAACTTAGGCTCTATGTGCCAACATGTGACTTGTCTTGACTGCTGTGTGTGTGCCGGTGAGCGCCGATGATTTATCTTTTTCATATCGAGTTTATATCATTGAGGCTATGAACTGCATAGGTCTAACATGTGTTGACTACTCTTCAGAATTGCCTGGGCAGGAGCTCGTTGTGTTGACATCAACTAACGCGTGTATTATGGTCTCCTGCAGCTACATGAACTTTGCTTCGGTGCTGCACTTTATGTGGAGTTTGCCCCTTGCTTGTCTGGATATCTTCTCTCTCAGGAATGAAAAGGATCTTCACGCACCGGCTCGTCTATTGCTCATTGTTATCATTGACTGGGTAAGTCGTTCGCTTTGTCTCTTCTATTGTCCATGGAGCTACGTCTGAATTAGTTGAAAGCATGCACCGCAACCGCAATAATTGAACCCAGGGTTTTGTATCAATGTGTTAGTGACTTAGTTCTTAGGAAAACATAAATTCAGGATAAGTGCAACTCATGCTTCTCTGTGGTCTAAGTTCTTGTTTTGCCTCACTTTAAGAAAACAGGATAATAACCTTAAAGAGACTTGTTGCCAAAGGTGCTCGATCGAACTTTGCCGACGAACTGTCAGCTAGTAGTTAGCAAAGGCCTATCTGAGTGATCACATTGTGAATGCATTGCAGGCCGTGGCGGTTCTCATGTTCTCAGGAGTCTGTGCCGCCGCCTGCCTGACGATTTTCTTCATGAAGGATGTGAACTTCTGTGAGGGGTTCTCGTGGCTGGGCTGCAATCAGTTCGCGCTTTCGGTCACCCTGGCATTCATCACGTGGTCGCTGCAAGCTGCGTCTTCTTTCTCCGGGTTATGGCTACTGGTCTCGTTCTTCTAGTGATCTCAATAGGTGCTTTGAATCACCGTCGCGTCGTGCTAATTGCCGGTTAATGATTGCATTATCTTTTATTTTAAAGTGCTAATTGCCAGTCAAGGAGGGTAAATCAGTTCAGACGCAATGTGCTCAGGACACTTGTTAGATTTCAGCTACCGGCGTTCTTCATCACTTATTGATAGACTGCATGTCTGATAGCTTGTCTTCAGTGAAGTGGAATAGTTACTGTTTAGGTAATGTGGAAGTGGAATCACTAATATGGGGTACCTATTAGTGCTCCAAGTGGCTTTTGTCTTCACTTTTTTTTTACGGATTGCTGTTTTTCTTTTGATGGAGTAGAGTACCAGTAGCAGCCTAGCAGGTAGTACACAGAGAACGGATCAGAAACGAAAATGGGGAAAGTCGGCGGTGGCTACCGGTCGGTACAACCTGCTTTGGGTTGAAGATAGCTAGAGGGAGGGATTCATATAAGTCGTATTATGTGACAAAATGGCGACATATATATTCAGGGAATTCCATATATGTCGCGTTCTGCGACAAAATGTCGAAGGTTCGCACAGGGATGAAGCGAGCGAATGAGTTATGGACCGGCGCATTTGTACAAAGCGAGCGCAGTACGCGATCCGTTTTGGGAACCTTCCATACGTTTTGGAAACCTTCTAGAAGGTTCCTAAGCTGGTTTTCTCTTTCCTGATGTTTCTTCCACTGGTTTTTCAGGTTTCTTATTTTCTGTTTCTTTTATAAAAAATCACAAATTTCAAAATTTGTTCTAATTTTAGTTTTTTTTCAAAATTCAAAAAATGTTTGTGCTTTTCAAAAAAAGTAAAACTTAAAAAACTGTTCCTATATTCAAAAAAATTCAGATTTTTTTAAAAAATATCACGTATTCAAAAAGTATTCCGAGTATTGGAACAGCTGTACTCCGAGTACGAATCATCACTTTGGTGCAGTTGTAGTCTGCATTACTGCCTAATAATGCAGCCAGTGTCAGCAACCCTGTAGGCATCGACACTGAAGACACACCAGAGAGCACTGTAGCAGATCAAGGCGTTGCCGACAACAGGAAGCAAGATGCGGAGCCCGCGCTACGGCCCAAGTCTTCACGGCCCAAGAATCTTCCCCAGTGGCTTGCAGGCCTGAACTGGGCCCGTTGATCGGGTGTAACGTTAAATAGACGTCTCTCTCCCTCGAGAGGGGTTGGCTAGGATTTGGACGGCTGAGGCCGGTGGCTTGTATCGGATAGAGGTGCGGGAGGTTGGGTGGTTCCTCTACCGAAATTCAAATTACTAGTTCGATTCATACAATTCCATGGCGAGCGTGAGCAATTCCGGCGAGTAGCTCACATCTGGTATCAGAGCCTTCGTCCTGGAGCTACCAATCCACCCCCACCGCACGCGCTACAGCGACCGACGGCGACGCCAGGCGATGGAGGAACTCAGCCCCGAGAGCCACTCCGTCTACGAGCTGCTTCGTCACGAGTTCGTCGACGACCTGGATCGGAAGCTGAAGACTCAAGGTGAGACGCTCCTCGAGTCCATGAGCAAAATTATTGATGCGAACAACACCACCCTGGACAAACTCATGACCGCGCGGGCGGACCGCATCCGGGACGAAATCGCCCTTGACCTGGAGCAATTGAGGACGGATCTGTACAAGCACGAGGAGACTGGGCCGAATCCGAAGGCCGACTCCGGCCAAGACTCGCGCGGTGCTGGGCGAGGTCATGGATGCATGACCAACGCCCTTGGCTTCGACAACGAACACCGGGGAAAGGCACATAATGTTTATGTACCTCCTCCGGTCAGAGGTGCGCGTGATTCACTACAGTCCCCCCCCCCCCCCCCTGAATTTTTTCGCCCCGTGAATTTCAGTCTGTGGATGCTTCTGATCATTCATCCTTTTCTTCTCAACTGGAAATGCCCAAATTCGATGGCTCCAATCCCCGTCTCTGGCAAAATCGGTGTGAGGACCAGTTTCGCCTATGGAACACACCACAACACCGATGGATTTCCCTGGCAACAGCTCAGTTTGAAGGCACGGCAGCCAGATGGTTGGAGTCTGTTCAGCGACGCATGCCAAATTCATCCTGGACTGAATTTTGTAGTGCTTTGTAGAGCAGGTTTGGTCGCAACCAGCATCAGACGCTTCTCAGAAAACTGTTCCGCATTGCTCAAGACAGCACTGTGGAGGATTATGTTGAACGTTTTACAGAACTTTATGATCAGTTAACAGCATATGAGGACGCTCCAAACTCCCTCCATTACACTACCAGGTTTCTGGATGGGTTGAAACTCGGAGTTCGGATAGCTGTTGCATTATAGAAACCCAAAGACCTTGATGCAGCCTATGAACTGGCATTGCTGCATGAGGAATTGGGGGAAACTCTCAGTAATTCATCAGGATCAGTGTCTAGGAGAAGTACTACTGTTCCTTCTTATGGCAACAGTAAGGGCAGGCCACCAGAGGAGAAGAAGGACACGGCTAAAAGTACTCCAACTGAGGATAAATGGTTAGCTCTAAGAAACTATAGGAAATCTAAGGGTTTGTGTTTCGTGTGTGGAGAGAAGTGGGCAAAGGATCATGTTTGCAAGTCTACAATTCAGCTGCATTTTGTGCAAGAAATGATTGAACAAATGCAGTCCAGTTACAGTGAAGAGTCTGAATCTGATAATGATCAGCAGTCAGTTTCCTCAGTCCACACTATCAAGTTGTCTGCAGCAGCTTTGGCCAGGGAACCAGAGGCACCAGTGCTGCAACTGGAAGTCGTACTACAAGGCCAAGTACTGCAATTCCTAGTAGATTCTGGAAGTACACATTCCTTTTTGGATGCCAAGTATTCTTCTATTCAGGGTGTTTCTCCTATCAAACCTATCACAGTTACTGTTGCAGGTGGAACAACAATCCAGTGTCTGCATCAGATAAATGACTGTAACTAGCAATGCAATGGCCATGGGTTTTCCTCTGATTTCAGATTATCGCAGTTACAAACCTATGATGGAATACTAGGATTGGATTGGCTTGCACAACATAGTCCAATGTATGTTGATTGGGTAGAAAGGTGGATGTCATTTACTAAGGAGGGCCAAACTGTCACGCTGCAAGGAATTTCTTCTGAAGAATCTAGTTATACTTGTGTAGCTCTTTCTGCTATTCAGATGGGAGAATCAGATCCAATACCTCCAGAGATGCAATTGCTTGTAGAGGAATTTGCTGATGTTTTTGCTACACCAACTGAGCTTCCTCCCAGAAGGCATTGTGATCATAAAATTCCTCTTATTCCAGGGGCAAGACCCATATCCATGAGACCTTATAGAATTGTGCCACAACTCAAGGATGAGCTGGAGAAACAAATTAAAGAAATGCTCAAAGCTGGAATAATCAGGCCTAGCAACAGTCCATTTTCCTCTCCAATACTACTAGTCAAGAAAAAAGGTGGAGAGTGGAGGCTGGTGATTGATTACAGAATGTTGAATGCCATCACTCTTAAGGGCAAGTTTCCCCTGCCAGTTATTGATGAGTTGCTAGATGAGTTGTCAGGAGCTGCTTGGTTTACTAAACTGGATTTAAGAGCAGGTTATCATCAAATCCGACTAGCCCCAGGAGAAGAATATAAAACTGCTTTCCAAACCCATGATGGTCATTATGAATTCACTGTATTGGCCATGGGGCTTGCTGGAGGACCTGGCACTTTCCAGGGGGCTATGAATACTACACTCACTCCTACCAACAGGAAAACTACTCTCTGTTTCTTTGATGATATAATGGTTTTTAGCAAAACATATGCAGAGCACTTGAAACATGTCAGAGAGGTGCTCTGTCTTTTGAAAGCTGATCAATGGAAGGTTAAACTCACTAAGTGTGCTTTTACCCAACAAAAGATTAATTATCTGGGTCACACCATTAGTGCTGAGGGAGTTTCAACAGATCCTACCAAGGTAGAGATAGTTCAGAACTGGCCTACTCCTAGCAATGTCAAGGAAGTCAGAGGATTCTTAGGGCTCAGTGGATATTACAGGAAGTTTATTAAACAGTATGGTATTGTTAGCAGGCCCCTGACAGATCTGTTAAAGAAGGGGGTTCCTTTTTTGTGGACTTCTGTTACTGATGTAGCCTTCAATACACTCAAGCAGGCCCTAGTGGAAGCACCAGTACTGGCATTGCCACAATTTGATAAGCCTTTTGTGATTGAAACAGATGCATGTGAGACTGGAATAGGAGCTCTTTTAATGCAAGAAGGACATCCACTGGCTTATGTAAGCAAAGCTCTTGGGCCTAAAAATAGAGCACTGTCAGTGTATGAGAAGGAGTATATGGCTATTCTTTTAGCTGTAGAACAATGGAGGTCTTATCTTCAAATGCAGCAGTTTACTACTAAAACTGATCAAAGGAGTTTGATACACTTGCAAAATCAGAAGTTGCACACTGTCTGGCAACAGAAAGCTCTCACAAAATTAATGGGAATGAACTATCAAATTGTTTACAAGAAAGGGATTGACAACACTGCAGCTGGTGCACTTCCTAGGAAACCACACCCTCAAGTTTTTCACATATCCAGAGCTCAACTAGTATGGCTAGAGGAAATTGTTAACAGTTATGCTCATGATGACAAGATTACTGAAATTTTGCAGCAACTGTCTATGGACCCAGCTGCTAAACCCAACTATCAGCTTGTGCATGGTCTCTTGAGTTATAAAGGTTGTATTTGGATTGGTAACAACCTGGAACTGCAGCGTAAGGTCTTTTCTGCATTCCATGACAGTCCTGTAGGAGGACATTCAGGGTTTCCAGTTACTTACAACAGGATCCATTCCCTGTTTCGTTGGGCTGGCATGAAAGCTTTTATCAGGAACAAGGTGCAATTTTGCATGGTTTGTCAGCAAGCTAAAGCTGAACGAGTACATTATCCAGGTCTTCTTTCTCCATTGCCTGTTCCTAAACGAGCTTGGAAAACTATTACTATGGATTTCATTACTGGGTTGCCAGTTTCCTGCCAGTTTGATTGCATCCTGTTGGTTATTGACAAATTCACCAAATATGGCCATTTCATGGCTCTGCGACACCCGTTTACTGCTCAAAAGGTTGCAGAGATTTTCCTGGATAATGTTTACAAACTACATGGTATGCCTGAACTCATTGTCTCTAACAGGGATCCTGTTTTTACCAGTAACTTCTGGCAGACTCTTATTAATAGAACTGGAACTCACTTGAATATGAGCTCGGCTTATCATCCAGCTATTGATGGACAGACTGAGCTAGTTAATCAGCAGGTGGAGTGCTATTTGCGGAGTTTCATCAGTTCTCACCCTACTAAATGGAGTAAATGGTTGTCGCTCTGTGAGTTTTGGTACAACACCAATTGGCATTCTGCTGTGGGAAAATCACCATTTGAAGTTTTGTATGGACAACCTCTCAGGTATTTTGGTATTTCTCCATCAGACACAATTCCTCCTTTGGACATTCAACAGTGGTTGCAAGATCGACAGGTTGTAGTTGAGTCTGTCCGGCAACATTTGCTGCGAACTCAACAGAGAATGAAACAGTTAGCAGATAAACACAGGACTAAGAGAGTTTTTGATGTGGCCGAGTTGGTTTTCCTTAAGTTGCAGCCTTATGTCCAGTCTTCAGTGGTACACCGAGCAAATCATAAGTTGGCTTACAAATACTATGGTCCTTACAAGATAGTGGGCAGAATTGGGGAGGTGGCTTACAAGTTAGAACTTCCGGAGGGCAGCAGGATACACCCAGTCTTCCATGTCTCACAGCTGAAGAAAGTGGTTGCACCGACCTGTCCTATATCAAGCACGTTACCCTCTATTAACTCTCATTTGCAGATTCCTGTCCGTGTGCTTCAGAAGCGTGTGCGGCAGAAGGGCAAGCGCACCGTCGCACAAGGGTTGATCCTGTGAAGCGATTCTACTCCTGAAGCTGCGACATGGGAGGACCTGGAATCACTCAAGCAACAATTCCCTCGGGCTCCGGCTTGGGGTCAAGCCGTTTCTGAACGGAGGGGGGATGTCAGCAACCCTGTAGGCATCGACACTGAAGACACAGCAGAGAGCACTGTAGCAGATCAAGGCGTTGCCGACAACAGGAAGCAAGATGCGGAGCCCGCGCTACGGCCCAAGTCTTCACGGGCCAAGAATCTTCCCCAGTGGCTTGCAGGCCCGAACTGGGCCCGTTGATCGGGTGTAACTTTAAATAGACGTCTGTCTCCCTCGAGAGGGGTTGGCTAGGATTTGGACGGCTGAGGCCGGTGGCTTGTATCGGATAGAGGTGCGGGAGGTTGGGTGGTTCCTCTACCGAAATTCAAATTACTAGTTCGATTCATACAATTCCATGGCGAGCGTGAGCAATTCCGGCGAGTAGCTCACAGCCAGTCACTTTCATCTACCAAAAGGAGTACTACTGTACCACTAGCCAGCAAATTGTCTGATGCAAAGACAATACTTATCCGAGCAGTACTAAAGCTGGATCTTGTTTCCCCCCACTTTCCTAGTGTGCCAACCAGCCAGACCAGAGCAACCTCCGGCGATGTCATCGGCCGAGGGAAGGAAGACGGCGTGCGTCACCGGAGCGAGCGGCTACATCGCTTCAGCAATTGTTAAGGCCTCCTTTGGTTTAGAGAAATTTTATAGAAATTTCATAGGATAAAATTTCTGTAGGAAAAATTTCTTTAGAGCCTTTGATTTATAGGAATGGAATCCTATTTTTATGGAGGAATTTTTTCTATCCTTCACATTTCATAAAAAAATAAATATTAGCCTAGATTCAATGAAAAAAAAATCATATTATGTGAATCAAAAGCATCTTCTTTTCCATTCCTACTCATAGAATTTAAGATACATGTCATCAAAATTCCTATCACATTTCTATTCCTACATTTTTTCTAGCCTATGAACCAAAGAAGACCTAAGATGCTGCTCGAGAAAGGCTACGCTGTCAAGACGACCGTCAGAGACCTCGGTTGGACTCGATCCCGATTCTTCTTTCCAGTTAATCTAGTCTGTTGTGTGTGTGCCGGCGATTTTCTCTCTTCTTTCCTGAGTTCGAATTGAAATCGGAGATTAGCTGGCCCCGGCCTTAACTTTTGTTTGGGCCGTCTGATTTCTTTAGGAGATTCAGGCAGCAAGGCATGCGTGCCGAATCCTAGATGCAGCGTACAGTGTTATTTTTGCTTGGAATTGTTGCGTTCGGCGTTCGCCTATAACTGAAGATTCTGCTATTCTAGATGGCACGGAGAAGAACTCCCACCTCGAGGACCTGCAAGCGCTTGGCCCCTTGGAGATCATCCGTGCCGATCTGAATGAAGAAGGCAGCTTCGACGAAGCTGTTTCTGGCTGCGACTACGTCTTCCCCGTGGCCGCTCCGGTGAACATGTTGTCAGCAGATCCCGAGGTAAACACCCATCTCCATGACGTTTCGTTTCCATTTTCTTACACAATTCTTCTTCCAGCATCGCTATGTAATGCTGATCTAGTTGGTGAGTTGGAACGAAGTCTTCACGCTGTCACCCGTCACTTGTTTTGTGACAAATGGTAGTTCTCAGATACAGAAAACTTTTGATCGTGTACTTCACCCCGCTAATGTCATTTCAGCATTTGGCAACCCAATTTTTTTTTGATAAAGGGCGATTTTGTTAATTCAAAATATAGCATCAAGTGCATACAAAGCATTATGAGTAATACCTGATCTCTGTATAATTAGGACGTATTTGGCAACCCAATTATGCAGGCTTCTTCTCTCTTGATGGATGATTTACTCTGCTTTGTGTCCGATGGTAGAGAAATGTGGTCGAGCCTGCTGTTCAAGGAACGCTCAACATGATGAGGTCGTGCGCGAGAGCTGGGACGGTGAAGCGCGTGATCCTCACGTCGTCCCACTCCGGGGTGTCCAGGAGGCCGCTGCAGGGCGACGGCCACGTGCTGGACGAGAGCTCCTGGTCCGACGTTGAGTACCTCAGAGCCAACAAGCCACCAACTTGGGTACACAAATACTGAAATTTTGTGTTCGGTCTCTCTCCCCTGGATATTTACCATCAATGGAAGTATGCCAGGCATACACTTTTCTATTGGTTTCATGTAATCTGCATCACAGGCATACGGTGTGTCGAAGGTGCTTCTGGCGAAGGCAGCGAGCCAATTCGCAGAGGAGAATGACATCAGCCTCGTCACCGTGTTGCCGGTGTGCACATTGGGCGCGGCGCCGGTCTCCAAAGCAAGATCCAGCGTTCCCGCCGTCCTCTCCTTGCTGCCCGGTGAGAGATCGAGGCACATGTTACGGGCATCCCTGCTAGTAATCTTCTTTTTCTTCTTTTTTTTCAACTTGATCACTTGCTGCTTATAAATTGAAAGGTACAGGAAACTAAAAAGCTCTGTACTATGGGAAACGATAACCATCATCCGGCGGATTATAACGCACGTGTGCCACACGTCCCATGTGGGCCATCACCGAGCATTTTTTTTTCCTTCTTATCTCCGTAGCTAATGACCGAGAGCCACTAAGGATGGCAATTTTACCAGTCGGTACGGGTACCCGTGGATACCGTACCCGCATAGGCCGGGTATGGGCACAATTTTATATCCATGAGTAGTATTCATACCCTACCCGTTAAATAATGGGTAGAGCACAGGTATAGCCTTATACCCGTGGGTATACTTATACCCTACCTGTTTAGACTCACGTGTAGACCTTACTTGTGGAGCTACATCATGTGGACCTTACACAACTAAGCAAGTACTCATCTATTCCCCGTAATTAAGCATCACACCTCGTAATCTCCTCTCCCAAAATCAAGGAGAATGAAATCCCAGGAGCCGCCCCTCCCCATTAATCCTGCCATAGCCATACTCATCGAGCGAAATCGACCCATCGGCCATCGAGCAAAATCAAGGAGAATGAAATCCCAGGTGCCTCCGCGAGCATGGAACTGGCGACGTCGCCGCCAGCCTCGAACTCCTGCCTCTAGATCCTCCACCTCCAGCCCTCCCCAACTCTGGGTCGCGGCTTGCCGGCAGTGAACATTTTTTCTATACACATCTAACATTTTTTCAAATGCTTGATCAACATTTCACAAATAATTGTCCAACAATTTTTTGAAATGCTTGATTAATATTTTTATATACTCCCTCCGTCTGCAGCTGTAACAAGGCTGCAGCTGTAACAAAGAAAAGGAACATGGAAGGTAATTGTTCAAAACACAATTCGTTTGATACTTTGTCAGATCCAGTGCTTATGCTTAGGGCTATTAAAATGGGGGTGGACATACCTGATACAAACTTTGCTAATATAGATATTTTAAGAGAGCTAGAAAGAGCCAGAAATAGAGATTTCTGGGATGATAAAGATATTAATAAAGAAGATAGCAGTAAAATCCTGATGTTAACTAATGGGAAAGGAGACCAAACACCTTTGGGCATGAAATGGGATGAGGAATATGAGCTGGAAGAGGACACTTTTACCTTAGTTCGGTCTAGGAAAAAGGAGAGAAAGGTGAATGTTACTATATCTAGACCTGTTACTAGAAGTCAAAATGGTAAGAATGCTCCTGTGCGAAGAAATGGTAGCCCTACCATGCCTCCTGGTAGGAATGCCAAACGGGGGAGAAAACCCAATGTGATTAAATGAATGGTATCTTTTGGAATTGCAGGGGAGCAGGCAAAAAAGGGATGAGTGCCTGCTTCTCTGACATGATAAAAGATCACTCCCTAGATTTCTTTTGTATCCAGGAAACTATGAAGAAGAGATTCCTTCCTAAGAATCTCAGGAAAATAGATCCCGCGGCTCAGTTTGATTGGAACTGGATTCCGTCAACTGGCAGAGCGGGGGGGATCCTTTGTGGTATTAAACAGGAGACCTTGGAAGTTGTCTCTTGGACCTCTGGTAGATTTTGCTTGCAGGCTAACCTTTATGATGTTAATCGTAAATTTGTTTGGGCTCTCATTACTGTGTATGGTGCAGCCCATGATGACAGTAAAGATGATTTCCTGACGGAACTAGCCGCGATGTGTGCCCATACTCATGTCCCGTACATAGTGGGGGGGGGGGGCTTCAATATCCTAAGAGAAGCTTGTGAGAAAAACAAAACCTTGAATAGATCTCCTTATGTGGATAAATTCAACTCCATTATAAACTCTCTAAACCTTCGAGAGATTTATATGGGGGGTGGCAAATATACATGGACCAATAATCAAAAACATCCTACTTTGGAAAAACTTGATAGAGTCTTGATGAGCTTTGACTGGGAGGACAAGTTTCCTTTAGTTACGGTCCGCAAACTAGTGAGGGATGTTTCGGACCACAATCCACTTCTTTTGTCCTCAGGAGAGGAGAGACAGAAAAAACCTAAGTCACACGATTTCAGATTTGAACTCAGCTGGTTGTGTGAGGAAAAGTTTTATCACATTGCCAAGGAGATTTGGGAGCAACCTATACGGTCTGAAGACCCTATTGATATTCTTAATGTCAAGCTAAAACGTCTAAAAAATATTTTAAAGGATGGGGCTCGAACATATTTGGTCATGCCAAGAAGAGAAAAAAAGAAATTAATAGGGAGCTAGAAGATATAGAGAGAAAAGAAGAGGAAGGACCGCTCGAACCTGAGTTATATGAGAGGAAAACTACTCTTCAGATAGAACTTAACGAGATTCTGTTCAAAGATGAGTTATATTGGCTACAACAATCGAATGAACGCTGGCTCCTAAAGGGAGATCGAAACACAGCTTTTTATCACAGAGTGGCCAACGGTAAAAGGAGAAAAAATACGATCCAATCTTTTACAGATGGGGATGTTGTGATTGAGGGGACCACTAACCTTCTAGCTCATGCAACTGCATACTATAAAGAGCTATTTGGTCCCGCTAGTGGAAATCTTTTCCATTTATCCCCTAATATGTGGGCTGATAACGAGAAGTTAACTGAAGATGATAACATACTACTAACTAGTAGATTTACTGAAGAAGAAGTAAAAAAGGCTCTTTTCAGCATGAAGAGCAATCGAGCCCCGGGCCCAGATAACATACCGGCAGAATTCTATAAACATTGCTGGGAGTTTGTGAAAGGAGATATTATGAAGTTATTCGATGCATTTCACAGAAATACATTGGATGTGGCTCGGCTGAATTATGGGGTAATTACCCTTATTCCTAAAATGAATGGAGCTAAAAAATCCAACAATATAGGCCTATTTGTCTGCTGCGGTGCCCTTATAAACTTATCACCAAAGTGTTGGACAATAGAGTCTCCAAGTTTGCAGATATTCTTATCAGCAAACATCAGAATGCTTTCATAAAGCACAGAAATATTATGGATGGCATTTTAACCCTTCATGAAATACTTCATCACACACATAGAAAAAAAGAAGGTTGGTGTGGTGTTGAAACTCGACTTCGAGAAAGCCTATGATAAGATCAATTGGAATTTCCTCCTTGAATGTCACAGTAACAGGGGTTTTGGCCCAGTGTGGTGTGGATGGATCCAGAATATCCTTAAAAATGGAACCATTAACATCAAATTGAACAATGAAAAAGGTCCTTATTTCCAAAGTTTCAAAGGAGTGCGACAAGGGGACCCGCACTCACCATTCCTTTTCAATATGGCTGTGGAAGCCCTGTCCAAAATGATCCTAAAAGCTCAAAGAGAGAAAATGATAACAGGTCTGGCGCCGGACCTGATTGATGGGGGGGGGGGGGTAGCTATCCTCCAATATGTAGATGATACGGTTATATGCTTCGAGCATGATAAAGAAGCTGCGGTTAACTTGAAACTCCTACTTTATTTGTTTGAACTTATGTCGGGGCTCAAGATTAACTTCCTGAAAAGTGAAATTCTGTGTGTTGGAGGGGATGACGAGGTTCTTACGTTTCATTCAGAACTCTTCAATTGCCAAATTGGTCACTTCCCTATGAAGTATTTAGGGGTGCCGGTGAGCTATTCTACCCTCCGTGCGATTGATTGGGATTTTGTTGATGACAAATTCCTTAAGTGTTGTGAATCCTGGATTGGTAATGCGGCCTCCTCAGGAGGAAGGGTAACTCTCCTTAACTCGTCCTTAACGAGCATTGTTTTCTACTACATGTCTATGTTTATGTTTGCTAAGAAGAATATTGAGAAGCTAGATAAACATAGGAAAAAGTTTTTCTGGCAAGAGACTGATGGTCGTAGAAGATACCACCTGGTTAGATGGTCTAAAATCTGCAGATCCAAGAATAAGGGAGGTTTGGGGATTAAAGACTTACATAGACAAAATATCAGTCTTCTCACCAAATGGTGGTGGAAGTTGGAAACCCAACAAGGCCTTTGGCAGGAGATCATCCGGGCTAAATACTTTAAAAATGACACGGTTCCCTCGGTGAAGAGTAAATTTGGGGATTCTCCCATTTGGAAAGCTATTATGAAAGTAAAGGAAACTTATTTGGCAGGCAGAGAGGTGATTTTAAATTCTGGGAATATAGCCAGAGTCTGGAAAGATCCCATTAGGGGTGCTGATCCCTTGTGTGTCAAATTTCCGATCCTGTTCAGTATCTGCAACTATCAGGAGATCACTGTTGCTGATTTCAAAAAGTTTGAGGGTGATGACCTTTTTAGAAGGAACTTGCATTCATCTCTGGTGGATCAATGGAATGATCTAGTTAAAGTGGTGAATTCTTGGCATCTGTCGGATGAGACGGACTATATTAGTTGGAGGTTGGGAAAAAAGAAAGGCAAGTTTTCAACCAGATCGGTCTATGCCTATCTGGAAAGAAACATGGCGGGATGTGATTTTAGATGGATCTGGAAAGCAAAAATCCCTCTTAAGATTCAAATCTTTCTCTGGCAATTGTTCCAAGATGCAATTTTGACTCGAGAGGTTATGAAGAAAAGGAAATGGGCAGGAAATCCTAAATGCTCGTTTTGCAACGGGATGGAAACTTCACAACACCTTTTCTTTACTTGTCCTGTTGCTCGGGTGGTTTGGAGGACGGTTGGGTGTGTATTTGGCACATCGCTGTGCCCAAACAATCTTTGGCAATTTTTCTCATGGTGCTACATTTTCCTTCCCGATGGGGCTAAGTTTTACACTTTTGGTTTGGCAGCTATTTGTTGGTCAATTTGGTCCAGTCGCAATCAGGCTACCTTTGAAGATCAAAATCTTAAGAATCCGTTTAATGTGGTTTACACTGCTTGTGGTTTTTTGACATACTGGGCAGGTCTGATGGCTGGTGAGAATCGAGAGTCCATGGAGCGCGGAGCCAAGATGCTGAGATCGAACGCCTCGACGATGATGAGGATTTGTGCACCTCCATCAGCAACGAAATGAACCTACTCCAACAAGGCAGAATAAATAGGAATTTCGAAACATGGGTGTTTGTAATACTGTTTTGTGTCCTGCTGAAGTTTATCCCGATCTGGTTAGGTCTAGAGGTTTGCTTGATGCTTGGTGTCACTGGGTTTTCGTCCCGCGATGGGCTGCTCGATGACGAGTGCTCATAGTGGGTTTCCCAGTGATGCTTTGATCTCGCCTTACCGCTTTCTCGTTTCCTTATGTTGCGATCGCTTATACTGTGCTGGTGTTCGTCGAATGTTGAACCTTGTATTTCCGTTATGCATTTAATGGAAAGGGGTTTGTGGCCCGGGTCAAAAAAAAAATATACTCCCTCCGTTCGGAAATACTTGTCATCAAAATGAATAAAAGGGGATGTATCTAGATGTATTTTAGTTCTAGATACATCCCTTTTTGTTCATTTTGATGACAGGTATTTTCGGACGGAGGGAGTACATGATAAAAAATCATCATTTTTTAATACACGGTCAACATTTTTTCTATACATATTTAACATATTTTCCAATGCTTATTCAACATTTTTCAAATGCTTGATTAACATATTTATATACATGATCAAAACAATTCATCATCTTTTTAGTATATCGTCAACATTTTTTATTTACACATTTAACATGTTTCAAATGCTTTATCACCATTTTTCGACTACTTATTCAACATTTTTTTCAAATACTTTATTAACATGTTATATACATGCTCGAAAAAATTCACATTTAACCAATTCACAATTAATACATGGTCAACATTTTTCCTATGCACATTTAACATTTTGCGAATGTTTTATCAACATTTTTCAAATACTTGTTCAAAAAAATCAAATGCATGATTAACATTTTTTAATACATGATCAAATTTTTATACATGTTTTTTATAAATTTTTCGTATACGTGATAAACCTTTTTTCTATACACATTAAACATTTTTCAAATACGTGCTCAACATTTTCCAAATGTTTTAGAATATTTGAAAGTATAAACAAAATTGAAAAAATAAAGCAAGACAATGAAACAGAAAACGTAAAAATACAGAAAAAGGAGGGTGTTGCCTCCCGCGCTATTAATATATTCCCCTTTAAAAAAAATTGACGTGCATGCTTCCACATCATCTGAATTGTTGCAGCCATTAGATTTACTAACTTGATCCATTGACATCCGTCCGATACATGCATGAGAATCCTCTATCACGCGGCATGCATTAGTACATTTTAAGTGGCTTTAGACTACACTGCATTTCATTGTGACATGCACAACATGTCATGTTGAGGCTTTTTGCTTATAAAGAATTCTTTTCACATAGTTTAGATCGTAAGGACTGAATTAGTATTCTACACAATATTCAGAAACTATATACCTAATTCCGTGGCAACCGGGTAGGCATTGTCGAGTTCATATAGAAGTAGAAAAACCTAGTAGTATAAAGAAAACGCTGGCCAATTGCTCACAGTTGAGCTCGTGGGTTGTATATTACAGTGCACAGAGACCTATTGATCAGCCACCAGTCCATCAGCTACATCATCACTTTCTGACAGGGAACTATGCATGTAATGCAGGTCATTTTCAACAACTTAAAAGAACCTTCCGCATTACTACTAGCCTGCTATTCTCTCCGGACGGAGGTAGTGTTAATGCAGGTTCCTCTTTCCCCCAGAGGATATGATATGATATTTGCAGCTCATCATAGACATACTGTGCCAACAACCACTCCAGAGGAACCACCTTCCAACCTCTCGTTCCTGAAGCGAGGGGAGCAAGCGAATAATCCTTCTCTTTTCCACGAGAGGTTCGATCGAGTGGTGGCCGGCGATGTCGGCGGGTGAGGGGCAGAAGACGGCGTGCGTCACCGGAGGGAGCGGTTACATCGCCTCAGCGCTCATCAAGCTGCTGCTCCAGAAAGGCTACGCTGTCAAGACCACCGTCAGAGACCCCGGTTAGTTTCTTGTTTCTTTGCTTCAGTATGTACGTACTTGAGCAACTTTTCCTTCCGTGTTTGAGGTGAGAGTGAGATCATAGGTTCTAAACTTGAGTTTGAGGCGAAATCTTGTACTCGGTTCTGCAGAATCGATTGGATAAAACATGTTTATTCTACCCAGTCTGCTAGCCGAATCACCAAGCTGAAATTGATGGAAACTGTTTTGGTCTGAGTGGTCTCAACTCTCAACCCACCGTGTTACGTCTCTGAAGATTCTGTAAGCTGTATATGCAGATGACATGGAGAAGAATTCCCACCTCAAGGACTTGCAAGCGCTTGGCCCCTTGGAGGTCTTCCGTGCCCGGCTGGATGAAGAAGGCAGCTTCGACGACGCAGTTTCCGGCTGCGACTACGCCTTCCTCGTCGCCGCTCCGATGAACATCGGTTCAGCAGATCCTGAGGTAAGCAGCCATCTCCACCAAGCTTCGTTTTCATCTGCACGACTGTTGGCAGGTGTAGTTGTGGGGATGTGGGACACCATTCAAGTTGTCAGCATCAGCCATAACTCACTCTCTGACTATTGTTCACCCCACCGTTGTCCTTTGGGGATAGCTTATTTTCTCTTTGGCAACTCAAACATGTTAGTTTATTTTCTCTTTGGGGATATCTTACTGTGCTTCGTGTTCGACGGCAGAGATACCTGATCGAGCCGGCCGTCCAAGGAACACTCAACGTGATGAGGTCGTGTGTGAGAGCGGGGACGGTGAAGCGGGTGATCCTGACGTCGTCGGACGCCGGGGTGTCCAGGAGGCCGCTGCACGGCGGCGGTCACATGCTGGACGAGGGATCCTGGTCCGACGTCGAATACCTCAGAGCCAACAGGCCACCAACTTGGGTACATAAATCATTGTGCTCAGTCTCTCTCTCGCCTGGACATTTACATTCGATGGAAGCTTTTGTTTATGTGCAATTTGTATCGTAGGAATACGCAGTGTCCAAGGTGCTTCTTGAGAAGGCGGCGAGCAAGTTTGCGGAGGAGAATGGCATCAGCCTCGCCACCGTGCTGCCCGTGTTCACCTTGGGCGCGGCGCCGGTCTCCAAGGCCAGAACCAGCGTCCCCGTCACCCTCTCCCTGTTGTCCGGTGAGAGAGGCGTCCCCGCCATATATAGCATTTCTCTGTTTTTTCACAGCATGATCAGTGCTTGCTAGCTGAGTGTTAATCTGACCGCTGACATATATCTTTCTCTCCTGTACATTTTCCAGGCGATGAGACACAGCGGGACATCCTGATGGGCCTCCAGTCGGTCACCGACTCCGTGTCGATATGCCACGTGGAGGATCTGTGTCGTGCTGAGGTGTTCGTCGCCGAGAACAAGTCCTCGGCGGGCAGGTACATCTGCTGCAGCCACAACACCACCGTCGTGCAGCTTGCCCGTCTCGTAGCCGAAAAGTACCCACAATACAATGTGAAACTTGAACGGTATGCGAACAGTCTATCTGAACCGTTGGCACGCACGCATCTACTCCTATGTTTTTAACACGGGTTTAACGATATCCAAATGTATACTTATGTAGCTTTGCTGGGTCCCAAGAGAAGCCAAGAGTGTGTTTATCGTCTCAGAAGCTCATCGGGGAAGGGTTCGAGTTCAAGCACGATGATTTAAGTGAGATCTTCGACGACCTCGTTGAATACGGCAGGACCACGGGGATACTTCCCTACTAATATGTCTGTTATCTGCGGGCGGATATGTAACCGGAAGAAAATAACGTGTCTTAGCAGAAGAACCCATGCTTGTAGTTTCTGTGAGGGGTAACCCATGCTTGTATTTTGGTGCGTGAAGATGTTTAGTTCTTTGCCTGTGCGACAAAAATAAATAAATATTATTTTTGCTAAATGTATGTGTAATATCATTGTTATAACATCAAAAAAGACTTCCGCTCTACTTTATAAATAAAATCAGCATCATGTCCATACAGAAGGTTCAAGTGTATTATAGACTTAAAAAAGTCTGCTAAGGCCTCCGTGGATACCCCAAGCCTCTTTCTTACATGTGTATCATCATAGGGTATACCTCCATTAGGTCATGGACCAAAAAAAGGACCGGGTATCTCGAAGCCACAATTTTTGGGGTTTTATATTACTAAATCCCAACTTCAGTGCAGGACGAATGTTTTTATCGCAGGGCAAAAAAAAACAACTATAGTCTGGCTTGGATCTGGACCAGAGGACGTTTTGGACGCTGTCGAGCATGATGTATCCTTGATTGAGTAATACTAGAATTATTTCCTAAAAAGAGTTAGCCGTTGGTGGAAGTTGCCACTAGGGTCTAGGGCGATTGACATGGAGGAGGACCTTGTCCATGTCTTCACACACCCTTCCGTCGAGGTACACGTGATTTGGTCGGATCGGGCAACTTCCCATATCTTTTTTGGAGCAAAATCGGCTAGGCTTTATTGACCAATGTTCAAGGTAAAACGTCCTAATCACAGGGAGCAACCAACCATACATGTCTCCCTTGATCTAATAAAAGAGCGTGCCTAGTCAGATTATGAGGTTCAAAGTTTGAGTCCCTAGACTCGCGACGAAAATTACAGGAACTGAAAGAGCTAGTCCAAGAATTGATATCTTTGATCACCCCACCATAGCTTCCTCCTATAGCTTCACGAATATGATTTACTACCATCTTGCAATTTGAAGCGATATGTAGTTGTTGTAGTCCAAGGTCTTCTGCTAGAGATAGAGCTTCACGGCATGCCACTGCTTCGAGGGATGTGGGATCTGTCATGCCCCTTATCACATAAACTAAAGAACCCCTGTACACCCCATGTTCGTCTTGACATACAGCGGCAACTGTTCCTAAGTGTCCTTGGATCGATACAGCCACGTGCACATTGATTTTATACATCCCAGGTGGCGGAGTGATCCGTTTCTTTCTTGTTTCTTTGCCTCGTATATTTACTTTGAGGACCCTGCACATGTCTGTAAGTGCATCTAGTGCCTCTTAGTGATTTTGGTGTATTGAAAACTTATAGGTTAAGAGACTAATGCGTTCGTGAGTGTACACAGATCTATAAGTCTATGAGGAGTTTCATATTTATAGAGAAAGTCGACCCCTAAAAATGAAGCTCTTCGACTGAAGACTTTAAATCTCTGAAGACTTTCTGAAGACTTTGAAAGTGAAGAAATTGGTGTGACCTTGAAGACTTGGTATTCATTCGAGGATTATGAAGCGTGAAGACTTTTGTTCGTAGTTTTATTTTCTCTTTCTTGAGTCATAGGAAACACCGTACTGTTAAAGGGGGTCGAGGAAATACTAAGGAAAAATTTTCATGTGATGCTCAACTCAAAATCCTACACCTACCAATCCCCTCAAGTGAAGCCATTGGAAATCTCATACAGTCCAGTCATATTCTTCAGTGACAGAGACGAAGTTCTTCTGGTCCCTGAGAAATTTGTTCTGACTAAGGAGTTAGAAATTCGCCAGTGCGGATTGTCTACACAGTGAGGAACATGATAGCCCTGAGGATTTTGCTACTCAAAATTTCGACCGTTGCTGTGCTATGCGCCAGCTGTCCCAAAATATCTATCCACCTAACGGTCATATCATTGAAGGGCATTTATGTCTTATCATGTCGGGCTGCTCCCTAGGCTATAAATAGCCGCCCCCCCTACAACCACTAGCTGGTTGGCTGCTCCGAGAGAAACTGACACTTGTCATTTGAGAGCAACCCATCCTTTGAGGACTTTGAGCGAAAATCATCAAGTGAGGAAAAACCCAAAACCCAAATACCTACAAAGCCCAAGTGATTGAGCATCACTGAAGAGATTGATGCTGTGTGGATCCGATGCTTGTTATCTTTGAAGACTGCGCTTCTTCTAGACGGTTAGGCGTCATGGTCTAGAGCATCCAAGAGGAATTGTGGATCGCCGAGTGACCAAATTTGTGAAGGTTTGGAAGTCGCCTGAAGACTTACCACGAGTGATTGGGTGAGGTCTATGTGACCTTAGCTCAAGGAGAATACGGTGAGGACTTGGTGTCCTGAGCTGCGTGCTCAGGACTGGGTGTCCGGGACTGTGTGTCCTCGAGTTTAAATACTCAGCCGCTCCAACCAGACGTACAACTGAGACAGTAGTTGGAAGTGGTCTACCAAATCATTGTCTTCACCAAGCTTACTGGTTCTATTTCCTCAACTCTTCCATTTCCTCATAGCTGTGTTGGGTGCTTGTTCATATCTGTGTTTGAAGACTTTGACTGAAGACTTTCTCAATTTCCTTAGTTTAATTTCTTCAGTCTGTTTGTCTTCATCCTGTGTTATCATGTGCTTACGCTTCATGTACTCTGTGCCTGTCTTCATTTCATCATGATGACTATGCTTGTATTCTGTTATGTTTACTTTTGAGTACTTATTCCGCTGCTAGTAGTTCTTCGCTAAGGAATTTCCTCACCGGCAAATTCCCCAGTGAAGAATTTCATAAAAGTCGCCTATTCACCCCCCTTCTAGTCGATATAACGCACTTTCAATTGGTATCAGAGCAAGGTACTCCCTTGTTCTATGTGATTTTGGTTTAACCACCTGGAGTTTTAGTTATGTCGACCATAGGTATGATCAAGATCTCTGCTAGGTGTCCTATCTTCGATGGGACGGACTACCCCTACTGGAAGAATAAGATGCGAATGCATCTTGAGGCAATTGATAACGATCTCTGGTATATTGTGCAAAATGATGTACCCTCAGTCACACCTTCTCTGAATGCTGTTGATGTGAAGAGATTCAAGCAACTCGACTCTCAAGCGAAGAATGTCATATGTGGCCACCTGAGCAAAGGACAGTATGGCAGAGTGAGTGCTTTGGAGACAGCGAAGCTTATCTGGGACAGGTTGTCCAAAGTGAATGAAGGAGTCTCAACACAGTGTGACTCTCGAGTTGATGTTCTTCACAATCTCTTCAACCGCTTCAAAAGACTCGACAATAAAAATGTTCAACAAACCTTCGATTGCCTCACTGACATCTCAAATGAGCTTCAAGCACTTGGTGCCACTGACATCACCGACCATGAGGTGGTGAAGAAATTGATGAGATCGCTTGATTCCTCATTTGACACTCTGGCATTGATGATACAAGAACGTGCTGATTGCAAGTCACTTGATCCCGCTGATATTCTCGAGAGGCTAAATACTCATGAGTTCCAACTTGCTGAAAAAAGAGATCTCTATGGTTCGAGCTATGGCAGATCACGCGCACTGAAGGCCAAGGCGGTATCCGAGTTCAAAGATGAAGACTCTGGTAGCAGCCTTGGTGATCCTGAAAAACTAAGCCATGATCTAGCTCTGCTCGTGAAGAAGTTCCAAAAGTTCTCAAGACGTGGTTAGCTTGGAAGACCCTCAAGGAGCAATGATTCCTCATCCAGTGACTACAAGAGGAGGCTCTGTCACAAATGCAAGAAACCTGGACATTACATTCAAGATTGTCCTCAGTGGAAAAAGGAATCAAAGAAGAAGAAATACAAGCATTACAGTTCTGATGATGCAAAAAAAAAGAAATCCACAAAATCTTCATCATCAAAATCCTCAAAGTCTTCATATCATAAGAAGAGCAGCTCCAAGAAGGCTAGGGCATTCATTGGCAAGGAAATGGACTCTGAGGCTGAATCTGAAGAAAATGAGGAAGATGAGTGTAAGTGCATCTAGTGCCACCCCTAGTTGGTTTTGGAGTATTGACGACAAACCTAGTTGAGGGACTAATGTGTTTGTGAGAATTGCAGGATAACACAGGTGGAAGTCCCTCATTGATTCGGTTTAGCTACCAAAGATGACCCCTAAAATTGTACGAAGACATTGAAGAAAATGGTGGTTTATGAAGATATTCATATTGAAGACAATGACATGTGAAGACTCCCTATGAAGCTTATGGAACTCGAAGACTTAGATCCTTCGTAGTTTTACTTCATTCATGTTGTGTCATAGGAACCACCGTACTATTAAGTGGGGTCCAAGAGAACCAGTCAGGATGACTGAAGTGATGCCTAATTCAAATCCTATGTCTTCGAGTGAAGACAATGAGAGAAAATCTTGTCCAGAGTCAGACAAGTCAGCTTTGCTTGTAGCCCAAGTAAAGTTGCCGTGTGAGTTTGAAATCTGACCATTGGTACACGTGTCAGTTCCTTAGTGACCCAGGGTCATTTCGGACAAATCAGGTCGGGTTGCCAAGTGGCTATAAATAGTCCATCCTACAACCATAAACGGTTGGCTGCTCAAATTTCAGTGCACGGCTTTTGTCGTTTGAGAGCAACCCACCTCGAAGCCTTTGAGAGAAAATCCCTAGCGAGGAGAAAAGCCCTAACCACCCAGAGCCAGAGTAATTGGGCATCACTTAAGTCTTCTTGTCTGAGTGATCTGAAGACTTATTACACTTGAGGACTGTGCATCCTCCAGCCGGTTAGGCGTCGCGTTCTGAGCATCCAAGAGAAATTGTGGATTGCCGGTGAACGAAGTCTGTGAAGGTTTGGGAGTCTACCTTGAAGACTTACCAGAGTGATTGGGCGAGGTCTGTGTGACCTTAGCTCAAGGAGAAAACGGTGAGGACTGGGTGTCCTGAGTTGCGTGTTCAGGACTGGGTGTCCGGGACTGTGTGTCCTTTGGTTTAAATACCTAGCCGCTTCAACCAGACGTACAGTTGTCACAGCAACTGGAACTGGTACAAAAAATCATTGTCTTCAGCGTGTCACTGGTTTCATCTTCACCTCCCTTTACTTACCATTACACATTGTGAAGCCATTGCATGCTTGCTTTATCTTCTGTCTTCACAACTTAACTGTATGATTTGTTTGGCTTCATAACTTCTTCCTACCTGATCCTCATTACACTGAAGCTGTTTGTCACTGTGATTTCACTATATTGTGTACTTGACCATGGCTTGCCTTGTGTAATCTAACTTCCGCTGCATAGTGATAGGCTTGTCCATTCTGTTTGTCTTCATAACTTCCACGTTTTGAAGACTTTTATAAAAATCGCCTATTCACCCCCCCCCCCTCTAGTCGATATAACACACTTTCAATGAGTCATCTGAGGAGTCCAAATCCAGAGTGGCGAGCCTAGCTCTCGCCACTACATACGTCAGCAAGTCTATCTTCAACACTAAAGAAAATGACCTCACCAACAAGGATGATGAAGGCGATGATGACTACGCTCCCACCTATTGCTTCATGGCAAAGGGTGCCAAGGTACTCAAATATATCTCCTCTGAATCAAGTGAGAATGAATCTGATGAAAATCTTAAGCCCAGCTATTCTAAACTTGCTAAGATTGCTGTAAAACAACAAAGGGCTCTTGAAAAGGTTCAAAACATGCTAGGCAAAAGTGATGATATGTTGGGTGAAGAAATGGATCGCACTAAAACCTTGACTGAAAATCTTCAGAGACTCCAGACTAGGTTTGACAATCTTCAAGGTCATCATAACACTCTCTTATCCGATCATGAGAAGCTTTCTTATGAATTTCTTTAAAGAAAGCAAGACCTTGAGAATCTAAGAGTGAGTTATGAAGATCTTCAGAAGGAGCGCGATTCATTACTTGCTCAACAAATCAGCGCATCTCAGGAAGAATTTGTTCCTCCTTGTTTGAAATGCATTGAACGTGAATCTGCTAATTCTTTACCTGAATGTTAAATGTTGCTAATGTTTCAAAATCTTCACATGCCTCTGCTATCACTAATTCCTCATCTGAGGACATTGCTAGTATCACTGATGATGCAGGGTTGAAGGAATTGTACATGACAGGCATGTACAAAAGCCTCAAAGGGCATCAAACTCTTTGTGATGTGCTTAAAAAGCAGATCCTCAACAGGAACCCTAGGAAAGAGGGTATTGCTTTTGAGAGGAAACTCAATGCTGATGGTACATATTGGAAGCCTGAGCAGTACCCCCAAACTACATGGGTTGCTGCAAAGGGACCTCTAGTTGATCCATCTAACCTATCTGGATATGCATGTGAATCTCCTCATTCTGATGATGAGTCATTTGACTCCAACTACAAACTGTTCAAAAATCATAATGGTGAAGTATTTGCTAGATACGTTGGCATTAACTGCAGGAATGGTCCCCCTATGAAGAAAATCTGGGTTCCCAAAAGATGTCTTGAAAATCTTTAAGTGAATGTCATCATGACGCCACCTGTGAAGAATAGGAACCCCAGATCAAATTCTTCATATGGACCAAATACTTCATATGGATCTAAGTCCTCATACAGACCAAACTCCTCACATGGATCAAATTCCTCAAAAGGATCAAAGTCCTCATATGAACATCATCGTGCTAACCCGTCTGTTTCGCAGGGAAGATATAAGGATTATGGATATGTGCATTATTCTTCAAATTATTATGTCCATAAGTCCTCGAAGAATTTCTTTGCTTACCCTTATGCTTATTCTAACCACTCTTATGTGAAACGAAATGGACTGGCTTCTATGCCATCCTTCTCGTATGGAGCTCGTAGAGTGATGAACTCTTTGCCATCCCTTCAGATGTGGGTGGTGAAGAAAAAGAACTAATCTCTTCTGTAGGGTCAGGTCTCCAGACGTACGTAATCGTCTGAAGAATTTGCTGGAGACCTGAGTATGCCTAATAGGACGCAGGCTAATCATGAAGAAATGAACTTTCATTTCTCACGTCCTCATATTGCTTTATCTGTTCTCTTGCTTGATGAAATTGATCTGATGAATTGATGTCATATTCTTCACTGATGAAGTATATGAGTTTGTAAGCTGCACTAATTCATTTGCAGGATGATCAACCCAAAGCCATTGAGTGGGTCCTCGATAGTGGATGTACAAATCACATGACTGGTGACAAGAATCTATTGATGGATGCTCCATTATCTTTATCGCATCTGAAGCATATCATCTTTGCTGACAAAGGCAAAAGTCGGGTATTGGGTCTAGGTAAGGTTGCGATCACAAAGGATCGACACATGGACAAAGTCATGCTTGTTGAGTCCCTGGGATACAATCTTATGTCTGTCCCAATGCTTTGTGATCTTGATATGGTTGTTGTCTTTGGCAAGTACCGTTGTGTTGTGGTTATGGAAACTGACAATTCCAGAGTCTTCGAAGGCTTTAGGAGAGGAGACATGTATATTGTTGATTTCTCTACAGGACCATAACCAGCCGTGTGTCTACTTGCAAAAGCTTCAGAAGGCTAGCTCTGGCATCGACGACTTGGTCATGCAGGCATAAGGAATTTGCACACGTTTGCGAAGAAGAAGCATGTTATTGGCATCAAGAATGTCAAATTCCTCAAGGATCACCTATGCGGAGCCTGTGAAGCTGGGAAGATGACGAAGGCCAATCATCCAGCGAAGACTATCATGACCACCACTCGCCCATTTGAATTGCTTCACATGGATCTCTTTGGTCCTAATCATTATTCTGCTATTTCAAATGAAGCATCTCAATATGGCTTTGTTATTGTTGATGATTACTCTCGTTACACATGGGTACACCTTGTTACTTACAAACATGAAGTGCAGGAAGTCTTCAAATGATTTTCCTCGAGGGCTTCAACCAACTTTGGTGTGAAAATCAAGCACATCAGAAGTGACAATGGCACCGAGTTCAAGAATTCTGGTATCGATGACTATCTTGATGAACTTGGTATTACTCATGAGTTATCTGCTCCTTATACTCCTCAGCAGAACGGCGTCGTGGAGCGCAAGAACATGACTCTTGCTGAGATGGCTCGCACTATGCTTGATGAATACAAAACGCCTCGTCGTTTCTGGACTGAGGCAATTGATACTGCGTGCCACATCATTAACAGAGTATATCTTCACAAATTCTTCAAGAATACTTCCTATGAACTCCTCACTGATAAGAAACCCAATGTAAGTTATTTCAAAGTCTTCGGTGCTAAATGTTGGATTAGAGATCCTCATCACAACTCAAAATTTGCACCGAGAGCACATGAAGGTTTTATGCTTGGTTACGGAAAGGACCCGCACACCTACAGAGTCTTCAACAACGTTCTTCACAAGGTTGTTGAAACTGTAGATGTGCGGTTTGATGAAACTAATGGCTCGCAAAGAGAGCACCTACCTGCTGTGATAGATCAACCAACACCTAAGGAAACTATCAAGTTCAAGGCTACTGAGGATGTCATTCCTACTAAAGAATCTGCTGAAGAATTCATTCCAAAACATGAAGAACGTTAAGCTAATGCACCTGAAGAAAATACTGAAGAAAATGGTGCTGAAGAGAATGTTGATCAAATTCTTCAACGACAACCAGCTCATCCTCGCATTGCAAAAGAAGTGCAAGTTGAAAAGATCATCAATGACATCAAAGCGCTAGGTCCTCTCACACGCTCAAAAGCTTCACATTTATCTAACTTTTGTGGGCACTATGCTTTTGTCTCTATTACATAGCCCACTATGGTAGATGAAGCATTTCTGGAGCCTGAGTGGATTCAGGCCATGCAATAAGAATTACATCAGTTCGAGCTCAACAATGTCTGGGAACTGGTCAAACGCCCAGATCCTCGCAAGCACAATATCATTGGCACAAAGTGGATCTACCGCAACAAATAAGATGAAAATGGCCTTGTGGTGAGGAATAAGGCACGGCTTCTGTTGGGGAACGCAGTAATTTCAAAAAATTTCCTACGCACACGCAAGATCATGGTGATGCACAGCAACGAGAGGGGAGAGTGTTGTCTACGTACCAACGCAGACCGACTGCGGAAGCGATCACACAACGTAGAGGAAGTAGTCGTACGTCTTCTTCCCGATCCGACCGATCCAAGCACCGTTACTCCGGCACCTCCGAGTTCTTAGCACACGTTCAGCTCGATGACGTTCCTCGGGCTCCGATCCAGCAAAGCGTCGAGGAAGAGTTCCGTCAGCACGACGGTGTGATGACGATCTTGATGTACTACCGACGCAGGGCTTCGCCTAAGCACTACAACGGTACGATCAAGGTGGAATTTGGTGGCAGGGGCACCGCACACGGCTAAGGAACGATCTCAAGGATCAAGTTGTGTGTCTTGGGGTGCCCCTTGCCCCCGTATATAAAGGTTGGAGGAGGGGAGCCGGCCGGCCAAGGGAGAGGAGGCGCAGGGGAGTCCTACTCCCACCGGGAGTAGGACTCCTCCCCCCAATCCTAATCCTATTAGGACTCCCGGGGGGAAAAGGAGAGAGAAGGGGGGCCGGCCCCTATCCTAGTCCTACTAGGACTTTGGGAAGGGGGGCGCCGGCCAGCTTGTGGGCTTTCCCTTTTTCTCCTTTTCCACTAAGGCCCAATAGGCCCATTAGTCTCCCGGGGGGTTCCGGTAACCCTCCCGGTATTCCGGTAAAATCCCGATTTCACCCGGAACACTTCCGATGTCCAAACATAGGCTTCCAATATATCAATCTTTACGTCTCGACCATTTCGAGACTCCTCGTCATGTCCGTGATCTCATCCGGGACTCCGAACAACCTTCGGTACATCAAAATGCATAAACTCATAATAACTGTCATCGTAACGTTAAGCGTGCGGACCCTACGGTTCGAGAACAATGTAGACATGACCGAGACACGTCGCCGGTTAATAACCAATAGCGGGACCTGGATGCCCATATTGGCTCCTACATATTCTACGAAGATCTTTATCGGTCAGACCGCATAACAACATACGTTGTTCCCTTTGTCATCGGTATGTTACTTGCCCGAGATTCGATCGTCGGTATCCAATACCTAGTTCAATCTCGTTACCGGCAAGTCTCTTTACTCGTTCCGTAATACATCATCTCACAACTAACATATTAGTTGCAGTGCTTGCAAGGCTTATGTGATGTGCATTACCGAGAGGGCCCAGAGATACCTCTCCGACAATCGGAGTGACAAACCCTAATCTCGAAATACGCCAACCCAACATCTACCATTGGAGACACCTGTAGTACTCCTTTATAATCACCCAGTTACGTTGTGACGTTTGGTAGTACCCAAAGTGTTCCTCCGGTAAACGGGAGTTGTATAATCTCATAGTTATAGGAACATGTATAAGTCATGAAGAAAACAATAGCAACATACTAAACGATCGGGTGCTATGCTAATGGAATGGGTCATGTCAATCAGATCATTCTACTAATGATGTGACCTCGTTAATCAAATAACAACTCCTTGTTCATGGTTAGGAAACATAACCATCTTTGATTAACGAGCTAGTCAAGTAGAGGCATACTAGTGACACTCTGTTGGTCTATGTATTCACACATGTATTATGTTTCCGGTTAATACAATTCTAGCATGAATAATAAACATTTATCATGATGTAAGGAAATAAATAATAACTTTATTATTGCCTCTAGGGCATATTTCCTTCAGTCTCCCACTTGCACTAGAGTCAATAATCTAGATTACACAGTAATGATTCTAACACCCATGGAGCCTTGGTGCTGATCATGTTTTGCTCGTGGAAGAGGCTTAGTCAACGGGTCTGCAACATTCAGATCCGTATGTATCTTGCAAATTTCTATGTATCCCACCTGGACTAAATCCCGGATGGAGTTGAAGCGTCTCTTGATGTGTTTGGTCCTCTTGTGAAATCTGGATTCCTTTGCCAAGGCAATTGCACCAGTATTGTCACAGAAGATTTTCATTGGACCCGATGCACTAGGTATGACACCTAGATCGGATATGAACTCCTTCATCCAGACTCCTTCGTTTGCTGCTTCCGAAGCAGCTATGTACTCCGCTTCACATGTAGATCCTGCTACGACGCTTTGTTTAGAACTGCACCAACTGACAGCTCCACCGTTTAAAGTAAACACGTATCCGGTTTGCGATTTAGAATCGTCCGGATCAGTGTCAAAGCTTGCATCAACGTAACCTCTTACGGTGAGCTCTTTGTCACCTCCATATACGAGAAACATATCCTTAGTCCTTTTCAGGTATTTCAGGATGTTCTTGACCGCTGTCCAGTGATCCATTCCAGGATTACTTTGGTACCTCCCTGCTAAACTTATAGCAAGGCACACATCAGGTCTGGTACACAGCATTGCATACATGATAGAGCCTATGGCTGAAGCATAGGGAACATCTTTCATTTTCTCTCTATCTTCTGCAGTGGTCGGGCATTGAGTCTTACTCAATTTCATACCTTGTAACACAGGCAAGAACCCTTTCTTTGCTTGATCCATTTTGAATTTCTTCAAAATCTTGTCAAGGTATGTGCTTTGTGAAAGTCCAATTAAGCGTCTTGATCTATCTCTATAGATCTTTATGCCTAATATGTAAGCAGCTTCCCCGAGGTCTTTCATCGAAAAACTTTTATTCAAGTATCCCTTTATGCTATCCAGAAATTCTATATCATTTCCAATTAGCAATATGTCATCCACATATAATATCAGAAATGCTACAGAGCTCCCACTCACTTTCTTGTAAATACAGGCTTCTTCAAAAGTCTGTATAAAGCCAAATGCTTTGATCACACTATCAAAGCGTTTATTCCAACTCCGAGATGCTTGCACCAGTCCATAAATGGATCGCTGGAGTTTGCATACTTTGTTAGCTCCTTTTGGATCGACAAAACCTTCTGGTTGTACCATATACAACTCTTCTTCCAGAAATCCATTCAGGAATGCAGTTTTGACATCCATCTGCCATATTTCATAATCATAAAATGCGGCAATTGCTAACATAATTCTGACGGACTTAAGCATCGCTACGGGTGAGAAGGTCTCATCGTAGTCAACTCCTTGAACTTGTCGAAAACCTTTCGCGACAAGTCGAGCTTTATAGACAGTAACATTACCGTCAGCGTCAGTCTTTTTCTTGAAGATCCATTTATTCTCAATTGCTTGCCGATCATCGGGCAAGTCAACCAAAGTCCATACTTTGTTCTCATACATGGATCCCATCTCAGATTTCATGGCCTCAAGCCACTTTGCGGAATCTGGGCTCACCATCGCTTCTTCATAGTTCGTAGGTTCATCATGATCTAGTAGCATGACTTCCAGAACTGGATTACCGTACCACTCTGGTGCGGATCTCACTCTGGTTGATCTACGTGGTTCAGTAGTATCTTGTTCTGAAGCTTCATGATCATCATCATTAGCTTCCTCACTGATTGGCATAGGTGTCGCAGAAACAGTTTTATGTGATGTACTATTTTCCAATAAGGGAGCAGGTACAGTTACCTCGTCAAGTTCTACTTTCCTCCCACTCACTTCTTTCGAGAGAAACTCCTTCTCTAGAAATGATCCATTCTTAGCAACGAATGTCTTGCCTTCGGATCTGTGATAGAAGGTATACCCAACAGTTTCCTTTGGGTATCCTATGAAGACACATTTCTCCGCTTTGGGTTCGAGCTTATCAGGTTGAAGCTTTTTCACATAAGCATCGCAGCCCCAAACTTTAAGAAACGACAACTTTGGTTTCTTGCCAAACCATAGTTCATAAGGCGTCGTCTCAACGGATTTTGATGGTGCCCTATTTAACGTGAATGCGGCCGTCTCTAAAGCATAACCCCAAAACGATAGCGGTAAATCAGTGAGAGACATCATAGATCGCATCATATCTAGTAAAGTACGATTACGACGTTCGGACACACCATTACGCTGTGGTGTTCCGGGTGGCGTGAGTTGCGAAACTATTCCACAATTTTTCAAATGTACACCAAACTCGTAACTCAAATATTCTCCTCCACGATCAGATCGTAGAAACTTTATTTTCTTGTTACGATGATTTTCAACTTCACTCTGAAATTCTTTGAACCTTTCAAATGTTTCAGACTTATGTTTCATTAAGTAGATATACCCATATCTGCTTAAATCATCTGTGAAGGTGAGAAAATAACGATATCCGCCACGAGCCTCAATATTCATCGGACCACATACATCGGTATGTATGATTTCCAACAAATTTGTTGCTCTCTCCATAGTACCGGAGAACGGTGTTTTAGTCATCTTGCCTATGAGGCACGTTCGCAAGTACCAAGTGATTCATAATCAAGTGGTTCCAAAAGCCCATCAGTATGGAGTTTCTTCATGCGCTTTACACCGATATGACCTAAACGGCAGTGCCACAAATAAGTTGCACTATCATTATTAACTTTGCATCTTTTGGCTTCTACATTATGAATATGTGTATTACTATCTTCGAGATTCAACAAGAATAGACCACTCTTCAAAGGTGCATGACCATAAAAGATATTATTCATATAAATAGAACAACCATTATTCTCTGATTTAAATGAATAACCGTCTCGCATTAAACAAGATCCAGATATAATGTTCATGCTCAACGCTGGCACCAAATAACAATTATTTAGGTCTAATATTAATCCCGAAGGTAGATGTAGAGGTAGCGTGCCGACCGCGATCACATCGACTTTGGAACCGTTTCCCACGCGCATCGTCACCTCGTCCTTTGCTAGTGTCCGCTTATTCCGTAGTCCCTGTTTCGAGTTGCAAATATTAGCAACAGAACCAGTATCAAATACCCAGGTGCTACTGCGAGCTCTAGTAAGGTACACATCAATAACATGTATATCACATATACCTTTGCTCACTTTGCCATCCTTCTTATCCGCCAAATACTTGGGGCAGTTCCGCTTCCAGTGTCCAGTCTGCTTGCAGTAGAAGCACTCAGTTTCAGGCTTAGGTCCAGACTTGGGTTTCTTCTCTTGAGCAGCAACTTGCTTGTTGTTCTTCTTGAAGTTTCCCTTCTTCTTCCCTTTGCCCTTTTTCTTGAAACTAGTGGTTTTGCTAACCATCAACACTTGATGCTCCTTCTTGATTTCTACCTCCGCAGCTTTCAGCATTGCGAAGAGCTCGGGAATAGTCTTGTTCATCCCTTGCATATTATAGTTCATCACGAAGCTCTTGTAGCTTGGTGGCAGTGATTGGAGAATTCTGTCAATGACGCAGTCATCTGGAAGATTAACTCCCATCTGAATCAAGTGATTATTATACCCAGACATCTTGAGTATATGCTCACTGACAGAACTGTTCTCCTCCATCTTACAGCTATAGAACTTATTGGAGACTTCATATCTCTCAATTCGGGCATTTGCTTGAAATATTAACTTCAACTCCTGGAACATCTCATATGCTCCATGACGTTCAAAACGCCATTGAAGTCCCGATTCTAAGCCGTAAAGCATGGCACACTGAACTATCGAGTAGTCATCAGCTTTGCTCTGCCAGACGTTCATAACATCTGGTGTTGCTCCAGCAGCAGGCCTGTCACCCAGCGGTGCTTCCAGGATGTAATTCTTCTGTGTAGCAATGAGGATAATCCTCAGGTTACGGACCCAGTCCGTGTAATTGCTACCATCATCTTTCAACTTTGCTTTCTCAAGGAACGCATTAAAATTCAACGGAACAATAGCACGAGCCATCTATCTACAAGCAACATAAACAAGCAAGATACTATCAGGTACTAAGTTCATGATAAGTTTAAGTTCAGTTAATCAAATTACTTAGGAACTCCCACTTAGATAGACATCCCTCTAATCCTCTAAGTGATCACGTGATCCAAATCAACTAAACCATAACCGATCATCACGTGAGATGGAGTAGTTTTCAATGGTGAACATCGTCATGTTGATCATATCTACTATATGATTCACGCTCGACCTTTCGGTCTCTGTGTTCCGAGGCCATATCTGCATATGCTAGGCTCGTCAAGTATAACCTGAGTATTCTGCGTGTGCAAAACTGGCTTGCACCCGTTGTAGATGGACGTAGAGCTTATCACACCCGATCATCACGTGGTGTCTGGGCACGACGAACTTTGGCAACGGTGCATACTCAGGGAGAACACTTCTTGATAATTTAGTGAGAGATCATCTTATAATGCTACCGTCAATCAAAGCAAGATAAGATGCATAAAAGGATAAACATCACATGCAATCAATATAAGTGATATGATATGGCCATCATCATCTTGTGCTTGTGATCTCCATCTCCGAAGCACCGTCATGGTCACCATCGTCACCGGCGCGCCACCTTGATCTCCATCGTAGCAACGTTGTCGTCTCGCCAATCTTATGCTTCCACGACTATCACTACCGCTTAGTAATAAAGTAAAGCATTACATCGCGATTGCATTGCATACAATAAAGCGACAACCATATGGCTCCTGCCAGTTGCCGATAACTCGGTTACAAAACATGATCATCTCATACAATAAAATCAGCATCATGCCTTGACCATATCACATCACAACATACCCTGCAAAAACAAGTTAGACGTCCTCTACTTTGTTTGTTGAAAGTTTTACGTGGCTGCTACGGGCTTAAGTAAGAACTCATCTCACCTACGCATCAAAACCACAACGATAGTTCGTCAAATAGACTCCGTTTTAACCTTCTCAAGGACCGGGCGTAGTCACACTTGGTTCAACTAAAGTTGGAGAGGCAGTCTTCCGCAAGCCATCTGTGTGCAAAGCACGTCGAGGGAACCGGTCTCGCGTAAGAGTACGCGTAAGGTTGGTCCGGATCGTCTCACCCAACAATACCGCCGAACCAAAGTATGACATGCTGGTAGGCAGTATGACTTGTATCGCCCACAACTCACTTGTGTTCTACTCGTGCATATAACATCAAACCATAAAACCTAGGCTCGGATGCCACTGTTGGGGAACGCAGTAATTTCAAAAAAAATTCCTACGCACACGCAAGATCATGGTGATGAACAGCAACGAGAGGGGAGAGTGTTGTCTACATACCAACGCAGACCGACTGCGGAAGCGATCACACAACGTAGAGGAAGTAGTCGTACGTCTTCTTCCCGATCCGACCGATCCAAGCACCGTTACTCCGGCACCTCCGAGTTCTTAGCACACGTTCAGCTCGATGACATTCCTCGGGCTCCGATCCAGCAAAGCGTCGAGGAAGAGTTCCGTCAGCACGACGGCGTGATGACGATCTTGATGTACTACCGACGCAGGGCTTCGCCTAAGCACTACAACGGTACGATCGAGGTGGAATTTGGTGGCAGGGGCACCGCACACGGCTAAGGAACGATCTCAAGGATCAAGTTGTGTGTCTTGGGGTGCCCCTTGCCCCCGTATATAAAGGTTGGAGGAGGGGAGCCGGCCGGCCAAGGGAGAGGAGGCGCAGGGGAGTCCTACTCCCACCGGGAGTAGGACTCCTCCCCCCAATCCTAATCCTATTAGGACTCCCGGGGGGAAAAGGAGAGAGAAGGGGGGCCGGCCCCTATCCTAGTCCTACTAGGACTTTGGGAAGGGGGGCGCCGGCCAGCTTGTGGGCTTTCCCTTTTTCTCCTTTTCCACTAAGGCCCAATAGGCCCATTAGTCTCCCGGGGGGTTCCGGTAACCCTCCCGGTATTCCGGTAAAATCCCGATTTCACCCGGAACACTTCCGATGTCCAAACATAGGCTTCCAATATATCAATCTTTACATCTCGGCCATTTCGAGACTCCTCGTCATGTCCGTGATCTCATCCGGGACTCCGAACAACCTTCAGTACATCAAAATGCATAAACTCATAATAACTGTCATCGTAACGTTAAGCGTGCGGACCCTACGGTTCGAGAACAATGTAGACATGACCGAGACACGTCTCCGGTCAATAACCAATAGCGGGACCTGGATGCCCATATTGGCTCCTACATATTCTACGAAGATCTTTATCGGTCAGACCGCATAACAACATACGTTGTTCCCTTTGTCATCGGTATGTTACTTGCCCGAGATTCGATCGTCGGTATCCAATACCTAGTTCAATCTCGTTACCGGCAAGTCTCTTTACTCGTTCCGTAATACATCATCTCACAACTAACATATTAGTTGCAGTGCTTGCAAGGCTTATGTGATGTGCATTACCGAGAGGGCCCAGAGATACCTCTCCGACAATCGGAGTGACAAACCCTAATCTCGAAATACGCCAACCCAACATCTACCATTGGAGACACCTGTAGTACTCCTTTATAATCACCCAGTTACGTTGTGACGTTTGGTAGTACCCAAAGTGTTCCTCCAGTAAACGGGAGTTGTATAATCTCATAGTTATAGGAACATGTATAAGTCATGAAGAAAACAATAGCAACATACTAAACGATCGGGTGCTATGCTAATGGAATGGGTCATGTCAATCAGATCATTCTACTAATGATGTGACCTCGTTAATCAAATAACAACTCCTTGTTCATGGTTAGGAAACATAACCATCTTTGATTAACGAGCTAGTCAAGTAGAGGCATACTAGTGACACTCTGTTGGTCTATGTATTCACACATGTATTATGTTTCCGGTTAATACAATTCTAGCATGAATAATAAACATTTATCATGATGTAAGGAAATAAATAATAACTTTATTATTGCCTCTAGGGCATATTTCCTTCAGCTTCTAGCTCAAGGCTACACACAGGTTCAAAGAATTGATTTCGATGGAACTTTTGCACCTGTTGCTAGACTTGAGGCTATTCGCATATTATTTTCTTATGCTAACCATCATGATATCACTTTATATCAAATGAATGTGAAAAGTGCATTCCTCAATGGTAAGCTTGAGGAAGAAGTATATGTTGCTCAACCCCCAGGTTTTGAAGATCCAAAGAATCCTAACAAAGTCTTCAGACTCAACAAGGCCCTCTATGGCCTCAAGCAGGCCCCACGGGCGTGGTATGATACCTTGAAGGAATTCCTCATGAAGAAATGCTTCAAACCCGGTTCACTCGACCCTACTCTTTTCACTAAATCCTATGATGATGAATTGTTTGTGTGCTAAATATATGTTGATGATATTATTTTTAGCTGTACTGACCAACGTTATAGTGATGAATTTGCCTATATGATGAGTGAAGAATATCAAATGTCTATGATGGGAGAGTTGAAATTCTTCTTAGGTCTTCAAATTCGTCAACAACGCAATGGCATATTCATATCTCAGGAGAAATACCACAAGGATGTATTGAGGAAATTCGGCATGCAAGATTGCAAAGGCGTCAAAATTCCTATGCCCACAAATGGCCATCTGTGCACTGATGAAAATGGTATTGACTTCAATCATAAGGTATACCGCTTCATGATTGGCTCTTTATTGTACTTATGTGCATCTAGGCCAGATATAATGCTTAGTGTTTGCATGTGTGCCCGATTTCAAGCTACACCGAAGGAATCACACCATAAGGCTGTGAAGCATATTCTTCGATATCTAGCTCACACACCAACACTTGGATTATGATACCCCTAGGGCTCGGTTTTTGATCTCGTTGGATATTCTGACTCTGACTATGCTGGTGATCGTGTGGACCGCAAGTCAACATCTAGTACATGGCATTTCCTCGGACGATCTTTGGTCTGTTGGTCCTCGAAGAAACAGAACTGCGTATCACTATCTCCTGCTGAAGCTGAGTACATTGCCACTGGTTCTTGTTGTGCTCAATTGCTATGGATGAAGCAAACTCTCAAGGACTACGGCGTCAACATGAAGAATGTGCCTCTTTTCTGTGACAATGAGAGTGCCATCAAGATTGCTCACAACCCAGTTCAGCACTCGAAGACAAAGCACATTCAGATTCGTCATCATTTTCTTTGTGATCATGTGTTGAAGGGCGACATTTCTATTGAGCATGTGAAGACTGAAGAACAGCTAGCCGATATCTTCACAAAGCCCTTGAATGAGAAAAGATTTAGCAAGTTGCGGTGTGAGCTAAATATGCTAAAATCTTCGAATGTTCTTTGAAAAAGACACTCATCCTAACACTTATACAAAATTGATGACTTAGATGTGCAACACATGAAGAAACATTTTTCTTCAATCAATAAAGAATAACACTCTTAGTGTGAAGAAATAAACGAAGAATTTGATTCTCAGAACCCTACGATAATTGTATGCGGTGTCTGAAATCATCATTCTTATACGATGGGTCACACCACCACCAAAAGTTGAAATTCCTCAATTGATCATATTCTTCAACTTTGCATTGTCCTTACTGTTTCTGTCGTTTTTCTTCATTGGCTATATATATATATATATATATATATATATGAAAATGGTTGTGTACTCCTGGGAATACGTACTCCCGCTTCTCATATACCACATAGACGAATCTTTTATACCACTTTATTATTTTTAATATACTTCATTAGTAATTATTAGATACCCCAAAATAAGTTTTATGAAAAAATTCATGTGAGTCTACATATTTTTAAATATTTACGTATATACTGATGTGTTTGTACGTGAAAAAGGTATATTACAAAAAGTACATCGCAGATAATATTTTTTCAACAAAACTCGTATTGGGGTATCTTAAAATATTTAATGAAGTATATTGAGAATAATAAAGAGGTATAATTAATGCGTATATGAGGTATATTGAGAATGAGAGTACATACTCCCAGGAGTACAGAAAAGGAGTCCTATTTGAAACTCGTTCAAAATCTTCACTGTTTCCTTTTCAGCTGAAGAAATTGCGAACGAAACTTTAAATCCTATCTTATCTAAATTTTCGGCTTTGTCGCTCAAACTGTTCCGCATCCCACGATACACTTATACATTCATCCACGATCGCACACGATCTCCACCTCTCAGTACGTGGGTGACACATGTCATGCGAATGAGAAGGGTCAGGAACACGTTCGTCCAATTTCTTCGGGCGAGCAGTTTTTCACCATGGCTATAAATACCCCTCCTTTCCTTCCTCACTTCTTTTAGTCCGCTCGATCTCTCTCTCCAGCTCGAGCTTCTCAAACCCTAGCGCCGCCGCTACTTCATCGTCGCCGGTGAGGAAGAGCTTCACTGCCTCAACCTCGTCGCCGACGTACTCGTGCTGACCGCGGAAATCTTCACTCCGCCGCCGCCGTAGCCGTCTTCCTCCGCCGAGTTAGGGCATGGAAGATCTACACAGACGAACTTCACCTCTCCTCTTGACTGTTCGTCGTGTTTTTCATCCAGGGTAACTAAAAGTCACTTTTACTGCCCTTGTTGATTCGAATGATTATCTACAAAATCTTGAAAGGTGTTTTTCTTCATATCTTCACACACTAAACACCTCACAAGTCATCTGTTCTTGATTCGTTTCTCTAAGCAGCATTTTTCTTTAAGATTCCTTAATTGTGTGGATTTTCGATCTATACAACTCTGGAACCAAAGACAAAGAATGCTTAATGAAATTCTTCAAGACTCATCTGGTCAAATTCCTCAAACTTGTTCTTTTTGAAAAAACCTTCTAAGAACGCATATGACCTCTCCAAATTCCTCGCAACTATACTCTGTTCACAGGTACTCATGTCAGCTGCTGAATCACTAGGTTCTCATCAACTTAACTCATTTGCAGCGTTCCTCAAAGAAAAGTTGCATACTTCTTCAGAGAATTCAATTGTCCAAATTCCTCAACTAAAGAAAAATGGCTGACGGTAAGAAGCCACAGAAAGGAGGAAAGAGGCCTGAGGTCAATACAGCGTTTGAGATCCTTGATGAAATATATGCTGGGTACTGCACACCTACTGAGGAAACCAAGAATGAGCGCAAGGTGCGCATTCAGAAGATAGAGAGGAGATGGGCTAGAGAGTGGAGGGAGTACAGATATGTCACTCCCAAGTACATGAAGAAATTCGCACTCAATCCTCCATGGCCAAGACCTCCATTGGCACCTGGCCAAATAGCTGATCCCACCAGCCTCAAGCGCGGTGAGAACTTTCCTGACGAATGGGCCAAGCGCCAAGCCAAGTTGGCTAAGCAAGCCAGAGAACCAGTGAGGAAATTCAATGAAGACTCTGCTGCTGCTGCTACCTCTGCCGAGGCCTCTGCTGTCAAGCCAAAGAAGGCTATGTCAAAGAAGCATGCGCGCAAGCCAAGTGCTTCACCAACAATGCCCTCAAGGCCAAGCTCCTCAGCAATGCCCTCACGGCCAGAATCCTCAAAGCCCTCACGAAAAATTCCTCATGCTGCTCCTACTCCCTCAAAATCCTCAGCTCCTCCAAAGTCCTCAGCTGTTCCAACAAAGTCCTCAGCACCTGTGCATCTTGCCTCGTGCCAAAGGACTGCAGGCATGTCCATTGCCTCAGGAGCTTCAGCTAGTTCCTCAGCTGCACCAACTTCCTCAATAGGACCCTCTCTACTGAAGACTAAGGCCACTGCTGGACGAGGTCCTCGCCCTATTGCTCAGAAGAAGCAAGGTTCCTTCCAAGTGTCGTCTGATGAAGACGAAGTGGATGATGATGAACTTGCAGAAATCATCAGAGATAGACAAGTCAGGGCCGCTAGAGCCAAGGGAACAGATGTGCCACTGCTTTTGGATCCCAAGTTGATCCTCGAATACATTGATGTTTGGCACAAGGACCCCAACACCCCCCTGCCTGATTTCAAGCTGACTCATGGTCAAAGTCACATGTTGACTCACTTCATACAAGAAGAGAAATGGAAATTTGAACAGGGGAGGAGAGTGAAGAAAACGCAGTACAAGAAAGAGCGCTTTCTGAAGCAAAACGTTCTGAAGCTTTTACCTGAAGAACTTGTTGCTCTCCAATCTGAAATCAAGAAACTGAGTGATGGATTTGATCGCTATTATGCTGACTGGCTGGGAGCCAAAGTCAGATTTGTAAAGATCACAGAACAGTTCACCTCCACTGTTGCAGCCCCAACGCAACAGGAAATCCATCAAGCTGAAGCATCTGCTTAGCCTACTGAAGAAAATTTCAGCACCGCTGATGACAATCAGGCTGCTGAAAAAAACGTGAGTTCCAGGGCTGATGACTGCATTCCAGCCGCTGAAGAAATTGCCAGGGCACCCACTAGTGGTGCGCCTGAAGAAAAAGAAGAAAATCAACCAGATTCCTCTGCTCCTCCTGCGCCTACACCAACTCCAATCCTTCCATCTGCATCAGATGTGAAGAAGACCAAGGCTGCGGAGCGTGCAGTGGTGAAGAAAAAGAAAGCATCAGCTGCTTCGGATTCTTCAGCTCCTAAGAAGATGAAGCCTATGACAAGTTCATTTGCTAATCCCATTGATACTGTTCCCATCTTGACCAGGCCATCAAAGGACCTTGTTCCTTTTGGTAAAGAATATGAGATCCCTAGCGAATCTGATGAAGAAAATCATTCTGCTACTTCGTCAGAGCGGATTGATGAAGAAATTGAAGTGGATGCGATCCCTTCAACACCTGTCATCTCCTCGCCCATGCCTCAGTTCACAACTGAAGAGGCTGGCGTTGAAGAAATGGAAGATGAAGATGTGGACATTGGCTGCTCCACACCCATAATCAGTGATGAATTCTGGAAAAGTCAGCATCCAAACTCTCCAATGTTCACACCGTTGCAGCAAATACCTCAGTCGCCTGCACCAACTGTTCAAATGGGCTCTGAAGAAACACACCCGCTTCATCTGTGCGTGAAGAAATTCCAGCCACTAGTGCTGAAGAAAATGCTGCTGCTGAACATCTAAAGACGCAGACTGCCACTGAAGAGGAACCATAAATTCCTCAGCCTGAAGAACCTGAGACTGCGATTCCTGAGGTCGTGATGCAACTCACTGACACTCCTCTGCCCAAGCCAAAGAATCCATTCTCACGGAAGCAAAAATTCAAGGCTGATGATTTCTTCAGCGAGCACGTATTCTTCAAAGATTATAACCCATATAACTCTGCTCGCATTAGGAAGAGGCGTTTCTGGACTGCTAGTCAAGCAAATTTCTATTCCTCAGTGTTGTTCAACAAAGAGAAAATCTTCTACCATGAGCATATTCCTCACGTGGACATGGAATCTCTGCCATGCTTCGCACCAGTCCTTAGTGTTCTTCACAATGCTGGACTGTTAAACTTTTTCTCTGACATCTGCGATTGGAATGAAGAACTGATTCTTCAATTCTACGCAACGCTGCACATCACAGGAGATTCCGAAGATGTGAATTCATGGGTGCGGGACTGGATGTCTGAAAACACTCACTACACTGCACCAGCTTCTGAATTGCTTCATGCCTGACCACTCAGTCCTCCACTTGAAGAAGCTTGTTGCATCTACATTGAACCTGAGCTTACAAATCACTACATGCAGGTTCTGATGAAACCTTTGAAGCCAGGCCAGGCACCAAGAACCAAATTCCTCGTGAAGGAATTGTTTTATGTGCCCAGAACTATCTATCACATTCTTACGAGGACAATGAGTCCTATCAAAGGCCACGACTCATCTGATGAGGAAATTGTTGGCATCATGAAGAATCTGATATTCAACATCGTTCATGGCATTCCTATCAATTATCACGATTTCTTCATGAGGACTTTGGCAAATGTTGCACTGCCTCCGTTTGAGCTAAAGCCTTATGCACCTTGCATTATGAGATTCCTCAGGACAAGGTCTTCACTCAACTACAAAGCTGATTTTCAGAATCACCTCAGCTACTTGCCCCTGATTGAAGTCCTCAAGCAGACCTATTCCTCAGTTGATGGAAAGAGCAAGGCACCAGCTATTATAGATGAAGGCATTCGTCTATTGGATGGCCAGTTTCACAAAGCTGCCTCTTATTCCACCAATGATGACTCTGCCACACATGACTCTGCCAATGCACCCAAGTCTACTCCTCAAGACACTGCTCCTCGTGTGATGACTGATCATGAGCTTCTGCTTAGTCTTCACCAGAAGGTGGATCGAAATCATAAATGGGTTAAGCGTCAGTTTGGTTCATTTCTTCACAACATGACTGCTACACACAATGCAGTGAAGAAAAACCATTACTACCTCCATGAAGTCTTCGGTCGCACCTGGGCAATACTGTCACATCTGTATGGTGAAGAAGATCTGAAGAAAATGGGTCTTAAGGAAGATTTTGACTGGTCTGCACCTCCACCGAAGAAATTCAAGAAGGTCAAGGTTCCTTATCTGGTGGTCAGCTCATATTCTTCATCGCGCGATGATGAAAATGAAGACTTGGACGACACTGCGGCAGGCCCTACTACAACAAACGACCCTAACAACGCTGGCGCTCCTTCATCAACTTGATATTCTTCAGGGGCGTTAGTCCTCATATTCGATCCTTTTGGTCATTTGATGACAAAGGGGGAGAATTTTGAGTTAGTTTTCAAGCGGGTCTTTCTATATGGGTGTTTTTTTAAGTTACAACTCTCGTTCTTCTGAGACTTTATTGGATCGAGTTGTAAACTTAAACCCGATGGTGCTCTGATACTTTTTGAGACATTTTTCTGCATGCTTTTTCCTCATTAATATTATTGCACGCATGCTGAATTACATCAGTCACCATATTTCATCATGCATTTCAAATTCTTCACTGTTATATGTCAAATGCGTGTATGAATTACAAGATATAGGGGGAGATCTCCATGATTCAACTCTTCAAGTGTGCATTGCTTCAAAAGCAAATTCCTCACTATGCACATCTTCAGGGGGAGTTCTTCTATATCTTGCAATCAAATTCCTCAATATCAGTATTTACACTTCATATGTTTATCCCCGTTGAAAACTTAACCTATATTGTCATTAATCACCAAAAAGGGGGAGATTGTAAGTGCATATAGTGCCCCTTAGTGATTTTGGTGTATTGAAGACTTATAGGTTAAGGGACTAATGCGTTTGTGAGTGTACACAGGTTTATAAGTCTATGAGGAGTTTGATATTTACAGAGAAAGTCGACCCCTAAAAATGAAGCTCTTCGACTGAAGACTTTAAATCTCTGAAGACTTTGAAAGTGAAGAAATTGGTGTGACCTTGAAAACTTGGTATTCATTCGAGAAATATGAAGCATGAAGACTTTTGTTTTCGTAGTTTCATTTTCTCTTTCTTGAGTCATAGGAAACACCGTACTCTTAAAGGGGGTCGAGAAAATACTAAGGAAAAATTTCCATGTGATGCTCAACTCAAAATCCTACACCAACCAATCCCTTCGAGTGAAGCCATTGGAAATCTCATAGTCCAGTCATATTCTTCAGTGACAGAGACGAAGTTCTTCTGGTCTCTGAGAAATTTGTTCTGACTGAGGAGTTAGAAATTCGTCAGTGCGAATTGTCTACACAGTGAGGAACATGATAGCCCTGAGGATTTTGCTACTCAAAATTCCGACCGTTGCTGTGCTATGCGCCAGCTGTCCCAAAATATCTATCCACCTAACGGTCATATCATTGAAGGGCATTTATGTCTTATCATGTCGGGCTGCTCCCTAGGCTATAAATAGCCGCCCCCTACAACCACTAGTTGGTTGGCTGCTCCGAGAGAAACTGACACTTGTCATTTGAGAGCAACCCATCCTTTGAGGACTTTGAGCGAAAATCATCAAGTGAGGAAAAACCCAAAACCCAAACACCTACAAACCCCAAGTGATTGAGCATCACTGAAGAGATTGATCCTGCGTGGATCCGACACTTGTTACCTTTGAAGAATGTGCTTCTTTCAGACGGTTAGGCGTCATGGTCTAAAGCATCCAAGAGGAATTGTGGATCGCCGAGTGACCAAGTTTGTGAAGGTTTGGAAGTCGCCTGAAGACTTACCACGAGTGATTGGGCGAGGTCTGTGTGACCTTAACTCAAGGAGAATACGGTGAGGACTTGGTGTCCTGAGCTGCGTGCTCAGGACTGGGTGTCCGGGACTGTGTGTCCTCGAGTTTAAATACTCAGCCGCTTCAACCAGACGTACAACTGAGACAGTAGTTGGAGCCGGTCTACCAAATCATTGTCTTCATCAAGCGTACTGGTTCTATTTCCTCAACTCTTCCATTTCCTCATAACTGTGTTGGGTGCTTGTTCATATCTGTGTTTGAAGACTTTGACTGACGACTTTCTCAATTTCCTTAGTTCAATTTCTTCAGTCTGTTTGTCTTCATCCTGTGTTATCATGTGCTTACGCTTCCTGTACTCTGTGCCTGTCTTCATTTCATCATGATGACTATGCTTGTATTCTGGTATGTTTACTTTTGAGTACTTATTCCGCTGCTAGTAGTTCTTCGCTAAGGAATTTCCTCACCAGCAAATTCCTTAGTGAAGAATTTCATAAAAAATCGCATATTCACCCCTCCCTCTAGTCGATATAACGCACTTTCAATGTCCTAACCGATCTTTTTTTAAGGAACATGGCAGTAGTTCTGCCTTTTCATATTAGAAGAGGGAAAGGAACCAAGGTTCCAGGTGTTGTACAGAGCGGCCAAAGCCCACACTCACACTCTTAAAGAAAAACACAACTCTGGAAACCCAAAGGAAAGGAAATAAAGGCGCTAAACAGTAGCCTCCTTGAACATTGCTATTTCATCTCTAGCCATAGCAGCAACAGTCTCAGGGGAGCATCTCTTCCCTTCAAAAGTCCGCCTATTTCTCTCTTTCCAAAGATTCCAAGCGACGTATACAGCCGAGGTGATCTGCATGCGCCTAGTTGGATTGTTGTGCAGCTTCCAGACCTTCCTCCACCAGCCCTTGATCGTCCTTGAGGTTGAAGCAACAGTAGAGGCCTCAGGGTCACTTTGCAGGAAGGAAAACCAAACCTCCCGGGCAAAAGGGCAAGTCAAAGTAAGATGAGCAGCCGACTCGATGATCTGATCGCAGAACATGCACTTCTCGTTGTGTGGCCATCCCCTCGTCGCAAGCCGATCCGCTGTCCAGATTTTGTTTTGGAGTAGTAACCAAAGGTGAAATTTGATCTTCGGCTCGGCCTTGCTCTTCCAAACAGAGTGTAGTTGTGGTTCCACAATGCGGCCCAAGAACTGAGCCTTGTAGGCGGAGGCAGCGGAGTAGTAGCTGTCAACAGAGAACTTCCACCGAATAGAATCTGGGATATCCGAGAGCACAATGGGTTGGAGCATCTCCCACGGCCTGACAAACTGGTCGAGAAGCTCCTCAGAGGAAATCCTCTCCAGGCCCTTCATCCAGCGACCACGGGTCCTAACCGATCTATCTCAACCAAATCTACAAGAAAATTTGAAACCAAAAGGTGAATCTACAAAGGACTCTCGTTGATTCTCTTGTGAATAAGCTTCTTTTGGCCTTCCAAATAGGCCATAGTGTCACTGTCATTTTGATCAACACATCATGCGATGGTGTCTCAATCATTGTGAATAGCCCAGCCTTAGCATTTGGTTCCCCATTCGCTGTCAACTTCCCATGTTTGTTGATGCCTCACGTGGCCGTCCTTGTGGTCATGGAAAAGGCCCTCTTTTTGGGCCTGCACGAAAACATGACAAAGTGGCATGGTCAAAGCATGACACACAAAGATAGGAGAGCAACTAACCAAGGGGTTTGTCTAAGAAAAACCAAGGGGTTTACAAACAAAATTACTAACCAAGGGGTACACCTTGTGGGAGCCCCACAAGGGTCACTTTTGGTGGCTGAGACTCTCAGCCGTTGCTACATGTCGCGTGTTGGGCGCTCCCTAAGGATTTTTTTTTATTTCTTTGTATGTGTTTTCGGTTTTTAGATGGTTTTATTTTTTGGGGGTTTTTCGGGTTTTCAGTTTTTGCCTCGTTTTCTCTAGATTTTGGACAAAAGAAAGTCAAAAAAATTGTGCTTTTTTTCTTCCGTGAGAGGCACAAATTTGCTTCTCATGGAGGCACAGATTTACTTTTGAGAAAGACACATATTTGCTTCTCGTGGAAGCACAGGTTTTCTTCCACTCCTACGAGCACACAACTGGGATAATAGGGGGCATTCGCTTTCCTGTTTTTCATTTTCTTGTGCCAATAGAGCACCCCGAGAATCATCCAAGGCCGTGGTGTAGTGTATAAGCTCCGTTCCTGGTATCGACGCAGCTAGGAAAAAAGAAAAAAATGTGTTTTATTTTCTTCGACGAGAGTTTTTTTTTTCTCTTGCAAAAGGCACAAATTTACTTCTCATGAAGGCATATGTTTGCCTCCATGAGAGACACTGTTGTGTCTCTTGAAAAAGGAAAACAAACGTGTTTTTTCATACACGAGAGACAGAGATTTGCTTCTCGTGGAGGCACAAATTTGCTTCGTGAGAGGCATAATTGTACTTCTTTGGAAAGGAAACAAACCGTGCTTCCGGCTTAGGTTTTTCTTTGTCAAATCTATTAACGCGGGATCTAGTTTCTAAGGTCTCAATGCGAGAAATCCAAAGGTGAAAACATTTTGAAATTTGGACGCATGATTTAAGAGATAGAACTTTTTGAAGAAACGAATTTACAAAATAAGGAAAAAAAAACTCTCAAGTTATAACAACTGGCACACGTGTGGTGCATCATTTTATCGCAATTCTGAGAAGGTGGGAGTTACCTTTACAAGAGGTGCCCATCAGTTAGTGATTTTACAAAAGGTTATGGGCGACACTAATATGTCTCGTTCACGCGAGAGAGAAGGTTACGAGTGACGCTATGTCTCATGCACGTAGGTGAGACAGAAACCGGTAGTCTGGATCCTCAAAAGAAAAAAAAAACGGTAGTCTGGCCTGAAGCGAGCAGCAGACTGGGATACCTCCCAGTGCGCGGGAGGCTACAGGCCTCATAGCACTCGTTCTTTTTTCACATTACTTTTGTTTGTTTTTTTGGCTTTGTTCTTTTACTTTTGGTTGTTCTTCTAAATGTTATACATGTATATATAACCGTATGAACTATTTAAAAAATGTTAATCATGCATTTAAAAATGTGGTGTAAAAATGTTTCTAATGTAAGAAAACATACACAAAAACATAAAATGTGTATGAAAGAGTAGACATCAAAAATACATATAGAAAAATGTTAAACACGTATAAGAAAATATTCCTAATGTATACAAAAAATGTACAACGTATATAAAAAAAGTAGACATTACAACATATATTGGAAAAAATGATAATCATGTATTTAGAAAATGTTAAATGTGTATATAAAAAATATTCTTGATGTATACATAAAATATTCAATGTGTATGAATAAATTAGACATAAAACAATTGCTTAAAAATGTTAATCATGTATTTAGAAAGTGTTAAACATTTCCGCAAAAAAATGTTAAACATGTATATAAAATAAATTTCTGATTTACACAAAGAAATGTACAATGTTTATGGAAAAGTAGACAACAAAAAGTTTTAAGAAACATTAATCATGTATTTGAAAATGTGAAATGTATATATAAAAATATTTATTGTGTATTTGAAAATGTTGGCCATGTATTCAAAAAGGAGCACATAACATGTGTTTAAGAAAAAAGTACATCATGTATGTGAAAAATGCTCAACGTGTATAAAAAAATAGGCATGTGTTAGAAAAATAGTAAAAACTGATGAAAAAAATAAAAAAGTAAACTGAAGAAAAAAAGACTAGTCAAAGAAAAAAATTATTGGTGAAAAACGAAGCGAAAAGAAAAAAACGGTGAAAACTGAGAAAAATTGGTGAAAAAACAAAGAAAAATATAGAAATTGGAGGAAACAAAGAAAAAATGTGACGCAGCCTGAACCATTCGAATCCTCTATAGCTCCACGTTCACATGTTTGTATTGTACTCCCTCTGGTAGTAGTGTATCGTACTGTGCACATCAAGCTTACCTACTGTAACTTTAGCGTTAGCAGCCATGCATAGATACAGCCGGCTAAGAGTCTTCATGCACAAAAATCTTACCTACTGTCACTTCAGCGTCAGCGATGACGTGCAAGGACACTTTCAAGTTTCAACTGCTGGAAAATTGTTTGTCATTCACCACCAACCTGGGACTTGTCTCCGTCGTTAGTTATCTGTATGTACACAGTATAAATGCAGGTTCTCTACACAGTGGCAACATCCGGAGCAGTGAGGTAGCCAATCGTCGTTCTCTTCGGCAGGAAAGGTATTGATCGAGATGTCGGCGGCCGAGGGAAGGAAGACGGCGTGCGTCACCGGAGGGAGCGGCTACATCGCTGCAGTTCTCATCAAGCTGCTGCTCGAGAAAGGCTACGCGGTCAAGACGACGGTCAGAGACCCCGGTTTGGTTCTTGTTTCTTCGTTTCTACTAGTTCTGTTTCTTATGCACTCCAGCAAACTTCCATTCAGAGTTAGGTTCTTTGGACTTTGCCATGTTTTTAATTTATTTCTTTGGTATACACAGACTGCAAAACATACCTTCCAAGTTGTAAATCAAAGTGTTTTGCGTACTATCACTTGTTCTGAAAATTTGTTGGAAACCGTTTTTGATCCAAAAATTCCCAAGACTCTCAAGATTCTGTATTTTGTATGAAGATGACATGGAAAAGAACTCCCACCTCAAAGATTTGCAAGCGCTTGGCCCCTTGGAGGTCATCGGAGCCCAACTGGACGTGGAAGGAAGCTTCGACGAAGCGGTTTCTGGCTGCGACTACGCCTTCCTTGTCGCTGCCCCAATGAATATCGATGCAGCAGATCCTGAGGTAAACATCCATCTCCAGCGATCTTTGCTTTCATTTGCACGATCGCTCTTTGATCTGGCATCTGAATATCTGAGGGTGATGTACGGAGTTGGGACTTCGACACAAATTTATGTTGTCAGCTATCACATGATCTCTCTCAGGCAAAGAATTAGACTTGGGATATTATTCACCCTGATATCATGGGTCTCCTCTCCCCCCGTGTCGCCTGAGGCGACTCGTGGGCTAACCCTAGCGCTGCCGCCGTGTCTCCCCCTCTCCTCCCCTCCCTCCGTCGCCGCCAGAGGGCCTCCGAGGCGCGGGTGCTCGGCCCCAATGATGGTGGCGGCGGGATCTGGCGCCTCCTCTCCGTTGGAGGGCCTTGGCTCTCCGGGGCGGCAGGCCCGGCTGGTGGACGAGGTGCAGCCGACGGGCTGCGCCGGCGGGCTCTGGTGGCAGCCTCCCACGGCCGCGCGGGCGGCGTCGGGGCTGCGGACGCTGGCGCAGTGGCGGCTCCTCGCAATCCGTCATGGCTTCATGTAGAAGATCTACCCCTGCTCCGATCTGTCTTGATCCGTGCTGGCGTCGGTCTTTGGCGGCTGCTTTCGGCGTCCCCTATTGCCGGCCTGGCGGATCTGGCGTGCGGGTGAGGTTCCGGGGCAAACCCCTGGCTGGCGCGGCGGCCTCCCCAAAGTCGACGCCTTTGGCGCCGATCCCCTTCCTGGAGGCTTTGGGGTGGATCCTCTCCCTTCCACCTCCTCCTCGAACTATGGCGAAAGCTTTTGTTCCCCTGTTCTGGGCGTCGACGGCACCCTGGTGTCGTGTTCCTTCTTGAAGGCGGCGGCTGGGAACAGCTCTTGGTGGCGGGGCTGCTGGTGGCGTTGTGGCGGTGCGCTTCGGCCTTCTACTTGGTGCTGTGCCTTGCTTCGCGGGTCCAGCGGACGGTTTCTTTGGTGGAGCGGTGCTTCGTCCATACATTAATGGCGACGGATCTTAGCGGCGTGGCGCAGTGCAGATTCGGAGTTCAGTGTGGGAGGATGGACTCGCGCAGGAGGACGACGCTGTCTGGCGTCGTGGTGGCGTCGATGGCAGAGAGACCTGGCACGGTAGATGCAGCAGTACAACTCTGAAGATGGACTCGTGGCAGGTGGCTGCGGCGGCCTTATACCCGGCAGACGTCCTGATTGAGGAGTGCGCCGGACTAGTAGGTGCCCCATACCAGGCAGGCGTCCTGGTTGGGACCTTAGGTCTTAGATGTTTAGGTTTGACTGCGATGTCTGTTTGATATTAGGCTCAGGCTATCAGCGCCCCTTCATTACTTGGATAGGTGTAGCGATAGTTGTTGCTTAGACGGTGGCTTTAGTCTTGCTGTTATATGACTTTATAAAATCTTGTGAGAATAATTAATAAAATGGTCTATGCATCGCCTAATGCAGAGGCCGGGAGTCATCCTTCTTTTCTAAAAAATTCCCCTTGATATCATGTCAGTGCTTAGAGAATTCCTTCTATAAGAATATACCTCCAAGGGTTAGTCCTGAATGGTCTGGGCTTTTATTTTTTTATCAAAAGCCATCGGTGCGCTCCGCAGCTGACGGAAAATGTGATGTCGGTCTTTTAAAAAAAAGAGGATTACCCCTGCATCTAGCGATGCACACAGGCACAGCCATGATGGAGTAATTTTTGTAACTTTTTTAATTTTATATCGTTCTTTGTGTCTGGCGGCAGAAGGATATGATCGAAGCCGCCGTCCAAGGGACTCTCAACGTGATGAGGTCGTGCGTGAGAGCCGGGACGGTGAAACGGGTGGTCCTGACGTCTTCGGATGCCGCGGTGTCCAGGAGGCAGTTGCACGGTGGCGGCCATGTGCTGGACGAGGGCTCATGGTCTGACGTCGAGTACCTCAGAACAAACAAGCCACCAATTTGGGTACATAATCTTTTGTGTGTGTGTGCAGTTGCAATCTCTCTCCCAGACATTTACATGTGCATGGAAATAAATCACGTAACGTTGATACCCGTTTTATGTACGTAATTTACATGGCAGGCGTATGCCGTCTCGAAGGTGCTTCTGGAGAAGGCGGCGAGTGAATTCGCGGAGGAGAACGGCGTCAGCCTCGTCACCGTGTTGCCCGTGTTCACCTTGGGTGCGGCGCCGCTCTCCAAGGCCAAAACCAGCGTCCCCCTCACCCTCTCCCTGTTGTCCGGTGAGAAAGGCGTCCATGCTATAGCATTTCTCAGTTGTTTCTACAGCTCGGTCAGTGGTTGCCAACTGAGAGATGTGGCAACTGGCAAGCAATGCAAGCTCTCGTTCCAATCCAGTGTTCTTTTGGCATGGTGTCCGCTTGACATGTGCATTTACCAGGCGACGAGACATTCCTGAACATGCTGATAGGCCTGCAATTGATCACCGACTCCATGGCGATAAGCCACGTTGAAGACCTATGCCGCGCCAAGGTGTTCGTGGCCGAGAATGAGTCCTCCTCCGGCAGGTACATCTGCTGCAGCCACAACACTACAGTCCTGCAGCTCTCCCGTTTCTTGGCAGAGAAGTATCCACAATACAATGTGCAACCCGAACGGTACGTGAGTCGGCTGTTTAAAGTTTGGGCTGCTCGAATGCAGGCACGCAAATATTTATCTTTTATGTGGGTTTAACAACATCCAAGTATGCTTATGTAGCTTTGATGGATCCCCGGAGAAGCCCAAAGTGTGCCTGTCGTCTGAGAAGCTCATCGGGGAAGGGTTCGTGTTCAAGTATAATGACCTGGGTGAGATATTTGACAACCTCGTCGAGTATGGCAGGACCACAGGGATTCTTCCCTACTGATATGTACGCCAGCTGATGATCAATATGTGACCAGAACAAAATATTGTTGTCTCAAATAAGCCAAAAGTCCCGTGCTTGTGTTTTTGTAGAATAAGATGTTAGTACCCCCCCCCCCCCCCCCCACCCCCCACATATGTGTCAAAAAACAACTTTTAAGATTAAGAGCTGGGGATTTCCACCCACCTAAATATAATGTTTGATAATTTTGTTGATTGGTGGCATTATCACGAGGGCGATTAACATGGAGGAAGACCAAGTATTCACGCACCTACCCTCAAGGTACACACAGTTCGGTCGAACATGCCCCTTCCCCTAGTTTGTTGTTGCCCCTACGTGTGAATTATGAGGGCAATAAACCAACCGAAGCACATGAAACCAAAAACAAACATTTGCGTTAACATCGGAGACCAGCCTATTGTCATCGACTTTTTATGTGTTGGACAAGGATATATAGGTGGGTTAGAGTTGTTGGCCTATGTGGTCTAGCTAGATGGAGCAGGGAACTCGCCTGGTAGTCGACGATAGAGGTCCTCCTCGTCATCATGCATTTCGTGGATCGAGGCCATATCCCCAGGTGAGAAGCTCATTACATTCATCTCTAAGACTTCTATTCGGGCCGAGTAGTACTCGGACCGGACTTGGGTCGTGCTTTTTGGGCCGACACAAAGCACGAATAACGTTGTTGTTGGTCAGAGAGGGGGACTTTAAGGGTGTGACTAGGTCATATCATCGGGCCGAGTGTCTAGGGACTCCCAAGTCCTGCACCCCATTGAACCTGAGTAGGCACTCATAAGGGAAGGCCTAAGTTGCACTATACCGAGGATCCTCGGGCTACAGGATATATGTTCCCTACAACTACAGGATCACCCAAACATATTCTATCCATCGAATACAACTACCTAACCACCGGCCCCTGGCGACTTATATAAAGGCGAACAAGTTTTCACTTGAAGAGAAGGTCACACGGGTGCAAAATTCTGTAACCGCTTGATAGATCAGAAAACTCCATTGCAATTCTTTTATATTATCAACAAAGATAGGTAGGCATGTCATAGCCTCTAACCCATACCAGGGTCTAAACCTGGGTAAAACCACTATGTCATCATCACTGCTGACAAGATCTCTTTGGGCACCCACCCCCTCCCTATTATCTTTCACAACACGAGCGCTCATGAATGGTGTGGACGTGCTCTGCTTGACGTAATTTGGACGTGTCCGTGTGTGGACGCAAATCAGGTGCAAATTTGGACCGGAAATGCGTCCGGACGAACAGCGAGCAAACGTGATTTTGTTTGCGCCTGCGGGTTGGGCCGGTGTTTTCGTCCGTTTTGACCCAAACTGACACGCGTGAACCAAATGCGTCAACGCGTTGAAGTTGCCCTAAGGATTTGCCTTGTCTTGTCGGTAGCATCTGATGGTGGGCAGGTGAAGCGGCGCCACGGAGCTGGCATATGTCAGTGCGACAGTGGAGGGGAGACGATCACTACATGGGGACAGGGGCGGGCCGTAGAGCACGGGAATAGGGTATTTTTTTGAGGGGGAGCACGGGGATAGGGTAGGCTGAAATAGGCCTAATGCCGGATGACATTTTTGTAAGGTTCTTGTTTTTGTTTTCATTAAACCTTTTTTTATTGTTGAGGTGAACCTTTTTCTATTTATGGATGGCGTTGCGGGGAGCTCTTATTTGCCATCTGCAGGCCGCAAATGGCTGAGCCTTCACTGAAGGAGCGCGCATACCGGCTGCCCATTAGCAGGCGCCGAACAAAAAAATAAAACAGTGAGTGAGGGGTTGAATCTCAGGCCTCCAGATTGACAAGCGCCGAACAAAAAAAGAACAGGGAGTGAGGGATTGAATTTCAGACCTCCAGATTGACAAGAGCAAACCTAACCAGTTGAGCTGGAGACTGTTGTCAGCTAATCAAGCAGCGCAAAACTTAAAGTACACTGGCAGATCCGGGTTTTTTCAAAATTTTATACATTTCTTGGAAAAAATGTGAACAGGTTTTCTTAAGAATGCGAATAATGTTTAAAAATCGTGATCAAATTTCGAATTTCGATTAAATTTTCAAAAAGATTAACATAAAAATGAAAAACATGAACACATGAAACTCTGAGCAATTATTTCTTTTTTATATATACGCTGAACAGTTTTTAAATATACATTGAAAAATTGTAATATACGGTGAACTTTTTTAAATACACACTGAACATTTTTGTGATATACGCTGAACCAATTTTAAATATACATTGAACGTTTTTGTAATATACGCTGAACATTTTGGTTATATACACTGAACAATATTTAAATACACATTGAATATTTTTATGATATGCGTTAAGCAAAGTTTGAATTGTGAACAAATTTTTAAAAAGTGAAGAAATTGGAAAACGATGAACAATTGTTGAAAACATGAACAAAATTTGGATTTCAAACATTTTTTGAAAACAAAGGATAATGATATAAACGAAAAAGGATAAAATAAAAAAGGAAAGGAAACAAGAAAATAAATTAAAAACAGAAATTAAAAAAGAAAAGAAACCCGAAAAAACCGAAAACCTGCAAACCTGCAAAAGAAAAAAAATACAGAAAAAAACCGGCTGGGGGAACAGGTTTGCCTTGCACTGCTAAAACGCTCTTAGTGGGGCGACCCCTCTCGTGCCGTCGCTCGGGCGCTTCAGCGAAGCGGCAGCAGTCAGACGCACGCGAGCATCAAATAGGGTTCACCTGGCATGGTGGGTAATTTTTTAGCAAAGTTTCAGGAGTAATTTAATGACGGCCAGAAGCACAAATCCCTTTATTAGTAGGTATAAATATAGATATAAATATAAACTGGGCCTCAAATGCAAGCGACGCACTGCAAATAGAACTATAATCGATATCCCAGTAAAGCACAAATATCTTGAAACATTGGTACGCTCTTATATTATGGGACCGAGGGAGTAGTATCTTACATGACTTACAGTCATGTTCACTGTGTTGTAATAATTCATTAAAAAAATTGTTCAATATAATGCCAGATAAATGTAGAAGGATCTGACTTCTAAGGCTCAGGAAAAACAATATTTCTCAGTCAACTCCTCGCCCGCCGCCAGAAAAATCATACAACCCCTCCTTTCCATATCAGTTTGTTCGCTGTTGAGCTCGACGGCAGCGTCAACAATTCTAAGTTCAAACGTTTGTATTGTATTGTATCGTATCGTACAGCGCGCATCAACCTTACCTACTGTCACTGCGTCATCGATGAGCGTGCAGATCACTTTCAGCTGCTAGAAATTTCTCTGTCACTCGTCACGAACCTGCAACTTGTCTCGGTATGTGCAGTATAAATGCAGATTCTCTACGGAGTGGCAACGAACAACCGGAGCAGACCTCGCTGCCTGAAGTGAGGTGAGCGAGCGAATCGTCGTTCTCGATCTTTGCCAGGAGAGGTGCTGATCCAGATGTCGGCGGCCGAGGGGAGGAAGACGGCGTGCGTCACCGGAGGGAGCGGCTACATCGCTTCAGCGCTCATCAAGCTGCTGCTCGAGAAAGGCTACGCTGTCAAGACGACTGTCAGAGACCCCGGTTGGATTATTGTTTCCGTGTTTCTGTTTTTAGTTCTATCTTGTAGAATTTGAGCTGAAAATGTTAGGTTCTTGAGAGTTCAGACTCGAATGGATAAAGATTTCTGTGTTTTGATCCAAATTTCCCAGGACTCTCATGATTCTGTATTTTGTATGAAGATAACGTGGAGAAGAACTCCCACCTCATGGACTTGCAAACACTTGGCCCCTTGGAGATCATCCATGCTCAGCTGGATGAAGAAGGCAGCTTTGATAACGCAGTTTCCGGCTGCGACTACGTCTTCCTCGTCGCAGCTCCGACGAACCTCGGATCAGCAGATCCTGAGGTAAACAGACATTTCTACCATGTTTCTTTTTCTTTTCTTTTATTTTCTTTTGCGGGGATACCATGTTTCTTTTTCATTTGCACGATTGTTAGGAGAGAGTCGGGACACCATTTAAGTTGTCAGCCATGACAAATTATTATCGGCCATAAAAAGCTTCAGTTCACCCCACAGTTGACATTTTCATCATGTGGTGTTCGACGGCAGAGAGATCTGATCGAAGCTGGCGTCCAAGGAACACTTAACGTGATGAGGTCCTGCGTGAGAGCGGGCACGGTGAAGCGGGTGATACTCACATCGTCAGACGCCGCGGTGTCGAGGAGACCCCTGCACGGCGGCGGCCACGTGCTGGACGAGAGCTCCTGGTCCGACGTTGAGTACCTCAGAGCCAACAAGCCACCAACTTGGGTGCATAAATCTTTTTATTCTGTCTCTCTGACAAGGACATACACAATCCATAGAAGGCAATATTGGCTATGTACTTATGTGTAATTTGCATTGTAGGGATACGCGGTGTCCAAGGTGGTTCTGGAGAAGGCGGCGAACGAATTCGCGGAGGAGAACAACATGAGCCTTGTCACCATGTTGCCCGTGTACACCTTGGGTGCGTCGCCGGACTCCAAGGCCAGAACCAGCGTTCCCATCACCCTCTCCCTCTTGTCCGGTGAGAGGCATCCCTGCTTGCATTTCTCTGTGTTTTTACAGCTTGGTCAGCACTTGCTAACCGAAAGATCCACGTCATGTACATTGATTTTTCAGGCGACGAGACACAGTTGAACATCTTGCTAGGCCTACAGACAGTCACAGATGACTCGATGGCGATATGCCACGTGGATGACCTCTCTCGTGCCAAGGTTTTCGTCGCTGAGAACGAGTCCTCGGCAGGAAGGTACATCTGCTGCAGCAACAACACTACCATTGTGCAGCTCGCTCGTCTCCTGGCTCAAAAGTACCCACAATACAACGTGAAACCTGAACGGTATGCGAACTGGTCTGAACTACTCACACACACTTGCTTATTTTGTCACAGGTTTAAGAACATCCTTATACGTTTTGCAGCTTTAATGGGTACCCAGAGAAGCCGAGAGTGTGTCTATCGTCCGAGAAGCTCATCGGGGAAGGATTCGCATTCAAGTACAATGACCTGAGTGAAATCTTCGATGACCTCGTCGACTACGGCAGGACCACAGGGATTCTTCCCTACTGATGTGTGTGTTGGCCGCTGATCGATATGTGATCATAACAAAACAATGCCATCTCAAATAAGCCATAAAAATTGGGGCTTGTGTTTTTATGCATTAAGATGCTAGTTCTTCCCTGTGTGGTAAAAAACTGGCAGGATGACGTAAAACCTCAATATTTGGGGTTACTGTATCACCAAATACCAACTTTAAAACCCTAAAAAAAACCAACTTTAAAGTTTTTTGTTGCATAATCTCATGTTTAGAGCAGGGAATCTCATCCCATCCAAATCTCATGTTTGAAAGTTTTAACAATTTTTGCCAAAAGAAAAAGACCATTGATTGGTGGGATTGGTGTGAGGGTGACCTGGCGTTCAAAAGTTTCCACTAGGGCTATTCACATGGAGGACCAATCCTTCATGCCCCCCCCCCCCCACCCACCCTTGAGGTACACACGATTTGTGTCATGCTTGGGCCTCTGGTTAGATGGCAGACCGACTCCGAGCCTAATGCGACTTGTGCCACGACGAGGCATGTCATGCGGGCTCAACCTAGCCTAAGTCCCAACATTAGGGTAGAGTGTGGTGTGTAACATAAGAGAGGTGAATTGGTGGTATCAACCAAAATAGAGCAGTAGTGGTGTGAATACCTAGTCATTGTCCATGTCAAGATGCCTGCAAAGGGGAGGTCAGTGTGGTGTGTTTGTGTTCTCAACTCCATCTCCGTCTGTTGAAGCTCTGCCAGATACGACTCCATCGGGGAACGTATGAGGTTTTGTCCCTCTCCTCTATCTAGCTATAGCTGGGATTATCCCTTGGCCCTCCGTGTGCCTACTTCTCACAGATACAATCTTTTCATTTTGTGGTCACTATGTCTTCTTATCTACATCGATGACTTCCCGGTCACTACTTCTCCAAGTTCATGGCTTTCAACAAGATTGTTCCGGTAAGACAAAGGCCCAGTGGCGGCAATGAGTTTTGCTCACGTAACGCGTCGCCAGTGGATGTAGAGGAAGATGGTGATGATTTCTTAAAAAAAAATGTTTTTTATTTCTTATTTTTGTAAGGAAGCTCTCGTAAGGGTTGGCTTCATTTAATTTATGGCCTTCGACCTTTCCAAAAAAATTAGATGCACGTGTGGCGGCTACTAATGCCTGAAGTGAACCAACTGTCAACAAACATGTCAAACCTACTAACCATGACCAAATAAGTTGAAATTAGCTCGTCCAAAAACTATGTTTAGGTGGTATAGGCTTCACGATGACTGGGATTTTGATTTTAGAGAAAATTAGGGTTTTGCGATACTCACTTATTACTTAAATTTTGGTGTGTCATAGGCTTGGAGCATATCGGTAGCACATGCTCATAAGGCCACAAATGGCCCCCTTTCCACAAGATACTCCCCTGGTTTAGGATAGCGGCCAAATCAAACAACTCTCCGAAAAACAATCATCGCCCCAATTCATAACTGCCTCTTCCATCAACCCCCTCTTGCCCTTGGCGGAATTGCTCGGTCGAAGCAATGGAGAACATGATGCCATTATCGCCTTCGCCACCGATGTCCCCTATCTAATGGTGATGGAGATCCTCATTATGTGAGAGAGGTTTTTCATCGACCGGGATTCAATTCCCCTCAAAGTAATATAGCTCCTTTGTGTCAATTTTGTAACACGATGAAACATATGTTACTCTAATCATGGAAACATACAACAAAGTTTTCACTAACAAAACCAACCACGCATAAACATAGTAGAGCCATAACAAAAATTTGAATTACAAGTTATAGCACATGTAATTTATCTCGGTAAATCTTTTTTTTGCGGGGTAATTTATCTCGGTAAATCTAAAAGTATAAGACAAACCAAATGACCCGAGCACAAAATATTTTATGGTGCGAGGAGACCAAAATGTCTTTATGCCAATGAATGGTGCAAGGAGTACTTAGGCGACCAAAAATTCTTTATGCCGAAAAATGTTTTGGTCCTGAAGTTATTAGTTAGCAATGGGAAGAACAAGACCGAGGCGCCGAAGTACGTAGGCGACCACGCGCGCGGTACGAATCCTTTTTCTGCGACACGGTCGAGGGCCGGTCCTACTTCTGGGTTCTGGCTCTATAAAAACACCGACTCCGGCTGGGCTCGGGCTCTATAGGTTCCGGACGAGACTTGCTATACAGATAATAAGTAGTACAGCTTACAAATTGCTCAGATCAACATCGCCGGTCGATCAGGTGTTCGGGTCCTTCGAAGCTATTCAACAATCAACTATGCATCAGCTTCTGAAAGCTTCACTTCACAAGCAGATCATAGTGGTTAACCATCTTTCTTGTCCCATCGACAGAAGAATGCCTCTTTGTCAAAGCTTGTAACCGCCTAGAACTTGGAACAGAAATCATTATTCAGACACATATCTACAGTTGCACGTTCGCATCAAATGGTCATCATACATAGGAGTATATATCAAGCTCTCACTACTTGTCAGAGTCAACAAAATAAGTTGCCAATACAGTAAAAGGCCGGCTTTCTTGCCCCATCAGAATAAGATTGGAAACAAAAACAATTTTTGCATTCTTTGAACTCAGAACAAATTTCAATTTTCAAACACATATCTACATTTTTGGTTTTATTGTTCCTCATTTCAGAGTCTACAATTGCACAAGAAATTTCACATATCTGCAGTCATTCATTGCCCATCACCACTCTACATTTATCCCTTCCAAAACAACAGTTTACATCTACAAATATGCCCCAGGTGTCAAAAACGCAAGTCTCTACATTTCTGCTACTGCCCTGTGCCCAAGAAGGTTATGATCCCCACCAATTTCTTTCCTATATCTGATCCATTTCTCATGCGGCAGTGCATCTCTCCCACCCGCCAAATATCGAGTTGACCGTCCCCCCGCCGAGCTGCTGTGCAAACTGTGTCACGGCCTTTCGCACGCAGGCATCCCATGCCCTGGCCACCGCCTCAATCGACCAGGGTTCCAGGAGACCACGGAGGGCGTGCCGGAATGCCACGTCTACCGAGGCTGAGATGGTGCTGGAATTCCTCCTGTGGGTAGGCAAAGCTATTGTGAAGCAGGGGCAACTTTGGGCATCCTGATGATGCAGTAGTAGTAGACTAGCATGGACAGGCTCAACTCACCTTGGCACCTCATCTCCTTCGTCACTGATAGGCACCGGAGAACTGCTCGGATAATCTGCTGGGACGAAAAACTTCACGGGCAAGACAAGGTACTGCATCAGGAGAAAATCAGTCAGTACATCGGGGTAACTATGGGATGTGGCGTAACGTGCGGCAAAGTGTCTGAACTTTGAAATATAAAGTACCATTTCAGATGTTGCAAAGAGTGATTTCACGGTCGGTGAAAGCGACACGGCGCTGTAAGACAGTTTGATTGTTGTCCCGCCATCGTAAGGGACGATCCCATCCATAGATATGCTGACCACTGTGTCGATCAGTGTGTCATTAATAGTTTTAATTTCTTTCAACAGAGCATCATTAGCATTCTGCCAAGAAATGTTCAAGGTATGTTAACACTGTTATGAGGTGATGACAAACAGAAAGTCAAGTGGGCATCAATAGATAAAAGAACATGTGGGCATTGGATTGGAAACTTAATAAGAAACTAATGACCAATCGTGTTACCTGTGTTTTCAGCCGCTTAATGTTCTGCTCGCTGCTGGATCCAGAGTCTGAGGCGTCACACTCAAATGTCATGCAACTGCCATCCATGCTTCCGAGAAGTAGCGATTCAGAGTGTGCTGCTGTATCATTGAAAACTCGCTTCATTTTTCTCGCAGTATTAGATCCACCCCGCTGCTGCTGAGAGAATGTGCCATCCAAAACTGTGCCAATTTGCCCATGTGGTACAGTGTCCCTGATGCTGAGGACAGACCAAATTGAATTAGCTGAGCTGCGTAGAGCTGCCGGTGATGAAGATCGTATCTGATGTTACATACAAAATAAGCACAGAACCGTCAGTATAAGTGATTGCAACAATTCATGAACTTGGACTGAGCTCAGCCATGTGGTACACTTACCGCAGCCATTAGGCGGTCGATGGGCTTTTCAGCCACCGGTGTTCTGTCTCCACCTCCCGCCTGAACCTCTGCTTGACCAGCTGCTATGTCTGCCTGACGTGGCGAGGCTGGTAATGTCGGTTTAGTAGGAGTGACTTGGTTAGAATCGTTTGCTTTTGGTGCTGGTGCTGCTGAATTGCCGTGCAACAAGAAGGCAGATATGCTGTCAACGTCCATTGGGATCAGCGGATCACAACGTGATGCTGGTGCTATCACTGGATTTGCAACTGGTGAGGGGGTCAAGGACTCAAGCATACTGGAAGAACAAGACGGCAATGATCCTGGTGAAGAGAAAGGACTTGCTATTCCTAGCAAGTGGTTGCCATTGCTCTGTTCATGAGGTGGTGGTGTTCTAGCCATATTTGTTTGCCTTGACTGCAAAATGCTTGTGTCTGCAGGTTGCTTTTGCTGTCTACTGCAAATGAAATAGGAGAAACACATTAAATAAAGGGAATTACACACATTTGTCATGTCAAGTTCTGAAGAATAGGGAGTATGAGTGAACAGAATTGCTAGACTTTGGTTACTATAAAAATGTTAAACAGAAATAAAATTCATGTTATTAAGGACGACATATTGTTCAGAATAAATGTTTCTTAGCATTCTGTTTTGATATTTCTTACCATTCTATTTCGATATTTCAGAATAAATACATAGAATTGCATCAAACAAAAGAGTTGATCTTAATATCTCCAGATTTTTCCAAGCTACCGCTTTTTTCCTACCTTTTACCACCACTGATTGAGGATGCATTGCCAGTAAGATTAATTACTTGAGGCTCCTCACGACAATTCCGCAACTGATATCCTGTATTCATCTCTGCATTGTGAGCTTTACCCCTCTCTATATAAGCCACCAATTTCTGTACGTCTTCTTTGTACTTGGGGAAGTCCGACTTCAAACCCTCATTTACATCACTTTTCTCCAACAGCAAGAAATTCAGTATCTTTCTGATTGATCTCTTGGCATATGCTTTACGTTTGTATTCATTAGCTTTTGCTGCAGGTAGTGACAAGAATTGTTCCTGTATGGAGATGGAACAAAGGTTGTAAGCGACAGAGATGCGCTGCAAATTATCAATGAATGAAGATTCATCTCTAGAAAAAGAACAGGGACCTCTGTTAGTGTTGGAATAACAACTCGACGTTCCAGTTCCACAAACTGCGAAAAATAAGCATCCTTCCAAGACTTGATCTGCAATGAAACATTGCAACAATATAATTAGGCCGAGCTGTACAAATTTAACAAAACAACCATCAACAACCTCAACTTGATTCAGTCATTCAGCTAGTAACACTTTGTTTAAATACAAGGACAGGAAAACCAACACCCATTATATATACAAGAACCTTAAATGACTAATCAGGGTTTACTCAACACGTATGAAATAGAGGATTCTCACCTGCGAAAACATCCCCTCAATTAGATCGCATTCTCTAGCACTGCCCATCATAGCTGAAATAACAAATACTGTTACTTATGAACAACAACCAATGCAAAGGAAAACATTGAGCAAAGTTTTATGGCATTCACAGTTTTTTATTAAAGAAAGCAGCAGTCAGTACCAGTATTCTGGGAGTTCTGACAAAGCAAAGTGCTTTGTTGAGCACCGGCAATCTGTTGTAGAGGTGGAGTCATAGGCTCATGTTCAGATGCCTCGACCGGTGACCGTAACAGATTTGTCTGCCTGGTATCCTTCTGATTATTACATCCTCCAAGCTGATTGGGCTGCATCTTGGAGATATCAGTTTGTTGTGCTCCAAGCATTTGGTACTTTTGCATGTCCGTCTCTTGTTGGTTGGCTCTTGAACTTCGCTGATTCATCGTCAGCTGTGGCTGCTGCTTTCCAACGGAACTACCATTTTGGCCAAGTAGGTGATTTTGCAGAGAATTTGGTCCCCCAGCTGTCTTTGACACACTTGGTGGGCTGCAACCTACAAAGTTTGTAGTCTGTGTTTGCCTGGACGCGTGTTGGCTCTGACTCTGATTGGCTCCTGATTGCATCTGCCACAGACTGACACCTGGCCCTACTGTAGTGATCCATTTGGGTTGAAACTTTGGACGCTGATCCGGAATTGTCCTGATGCCAGGGTGCTTTTGCTCAACCTCGGTCTGCAAGTTTGTGTTGCGAGGGTAAACCATGTGCTGGTTGGGCACTAGGCCTGAAGTTTGAGGCGTCATGGGCTGAGAAGTTGGCCCTGGAGTAGCCATCATCCCTGCCTCTGGCCTTACAGAAGGATTGCCTCCCTGTAAAGCTTGAGCTGTATTAGCAAGTTGCAATTGACTACGTAACTGCATTCGTCGTTCTAGAAGTCCACTTGTTTTTTTCTCCATAATGAGCAACTTGCTTGATATGTTTCTCATGTAGTCTTCCTGGACAGATAAAAAAATAAATTAAATCCTTACAGCATGACACAAAGTGAATAAAATTCAGAGGTGAGCCGAGTAAAGAAAACAACCAGTGCAGCTGTGTAACGTTGCTTCCTCACATTGTCCAAATAAGTAGCAGAAACATATAAATTGGATACACGAGATGAAAAATTCTAGATTCCCTTGATTTGAAACATAACAGGAAAATGCTAGCTGACTGGTGCAAGGAAGCACGAGCTATCATCCCGCAAACCTGGGACGTCCATTGACTACCATCCCGAGCTGTAACCGCCTCCCAGGAGGATTGTAACTATTAACCCCCTCTTTTCAATACAATGAAACGCAAGCTCTTTTGCGTTTTCTCGGAAAAAAAAGGAAGCATGAGCGATAAACACACCTTACTGTTGGTCCCCCTGAATGCCACCTCCTCGAAGTTGGCAACAAATCTCTGGGCCTCCTGCGAATCAGGGGCATACCTAGGCTGATAATATCGGGCCAATTTGCTCGTTCTGGATACAATTAGAAAGAAATGAGGTTAAGATACTTCAAAGCAAGAGCTCCTATTACAACAACACTCTGAAGCTCTGTGCACAAGATATACATGTGGAACCTAGCCCCACAATTAAGCATAAATACTAACAAACTCATCCGAGAACAGTTTCCAGCTTGTGAAGAAGAAAATTAATTAGTCTCAGGTGCATATGAAAAGGTGTGTCGACAGTTGAGACACACCATCAAATTGTCCATTAACAATGTATTTAGCAGGGGAGCTAACCAACAAAGCAGCATTGCTAATGGACACCCAAAAGGTCAATTAATAGACACCCTACTGCCTCCGGATCAAAACCAAGCTGAGCTCCAGTGGTACTCAGCACTGACAAAGCCGTCGTCGGATCACGCACGCACGCACCCGATGGATTCACCAATTCCCGACCTGTCTAAATTAAATAGCATCGCAGCAGCAGCAAGCAGGAACGCGTGGTTGCAAAAAAAAAAACGACCAGGAACAGGAAGGAAGGCTTGAACCCCCGTCGGCTACGCGAAACCCCTAAAGCCCTTAATCAATCCGTTCAATTCCATTCGACCCAACCCCCAGATCCGGGCGGGGCCTGAGGATCGACCAGAAATTCGAGCCCCCGGGCGATCGACCGCGGGCGGGAACCGGCGGGGGACGCGGTACGGGCTGGGGACGGGGGTGCGCGGACAGGGGGGAGGGGGGAGTGGTGGCTGCTCACAGGGTTTGGCGGATGCGGGAGCGGAGGTCGGGCGCCTCGTCCTCGAGCCAGTGGCGGGCTCCGCCTCCGCCGGTGCGGCCGACGGTGGAGGCCATCGGAGTTCCTCGACGCGGCGGCGGGTAACGGCGAGTCTGCTGGCGTGCGGGGTAAGGGACCGTGTGGGGGCTTGGGAACGCGGTCGCTGTCGCTCCTTCGCGGAAGCGAGCCGGTTTTTATACCGTGCCTCGCGGCGTCCACTTTGTGCTGCCTGCTTTTATTGTTTTCCAATGAATTTCAATTTTTGGGTGATTTGATTTTCCGATGGTTTTCACTTTGGACCAAGTTTCAAGCAGCACACTTCTCTCTCTCCATAGTACTAAATGTTTGCGTGTGTAATGCATGTTGATATTTGCTACTTCCTCCGTTTCTAAATATAAGTTTTTTTAGTGATTCTACTGTGGACTACATACATGTTAAAATGAATGAATCTACATTTCAAGATATGTCTATATACACCTGTATGTATTTCATATTGATATCTTTAAAAAGACTTATATTTAGAAACGGAGGGAGTACTAGAATATTAATTGCATGTACTAGTACAAGTATACGAGTATTATGTAGGATATCAATTGGGTGCTAATTACTCCATGTAATTAATGATGATATTTGTATTTTTGATACGCTATTAATTACACACTAAGCATGTTGAGCGCGTCATTGGAGCAATCTAGATCGTTGGATAGACATGGTTTGATGGCTGAGATTAATTGTGTCTGCTTCTTTGGGTCTTTTTATATTGACTTAGATATACTCCCTCTGTTACTAAATATATGTCCTTTTAGAAATTTTAATATGGACTACATACGAAGCAAAATGGATGAATCTCGCTCTAAAATCCATCTACATGCATCTGTATCTATTCTGCATTGAAATTTCTAAAAAAAAGAACTTATATTTAGAAATGAAGGAAGTAGATGTCATGTGCAGTGTGATTCTCGGTAGTGGTCCGACGCCGTCGGATTGCTACGATGATAGCCGACTGGTTTCTTTCCCCATGCTCGTGAAAAAGGCATCCTTCCTCCTCATCGGTACCCCCGAGTTCAACACGTTGTTGCAGCCCCTGCAGCACGCCTCGCGGCGCTCCCCTTGACACTGCTCGCCAGAACCCCGATGGCAGGGCCCAGCAAAGCCGCGCCCCTGTCTACAAGTCCGCTTGCACGGCCGCTGCAGCGGCATGTCGTGGTGTGCGCATCTCCCTCCACTAACTATTGGAACAAAATTCCAATGATGGTTCCATCAAGGTCCCACCCCCTGGTCGTAGCACTGCGGCGCAGTAGGTAAAGCACGGCCGTGAGCTGGACGCGGCACGACTATTTGACGCTCGTCGCCTCATCAGGGTCCACCCACATCGATTGTCCGCCAACGCAGCAAAACGTAGTGTCGATTCCAGCAAATTACCTCGCCGATTGCAGCATTGCGTCGTGTGTTCTCCGTGTACGCAACGGTCGCGTGGTCGCCAATGCGTAGCACGGACAGTTAAGAGTTCCATCAAAATACGTCAATTGTTACGACAAAACTTGTCAACCGTTCCAGCATTGGGATCGCGTGGTCGCCATGCGCACCACCCACAGTGCAAAAAAGATTCTAACAAAAAAATCCTACTGTTCCAGTAAAACTCGTCACCGGTTCCAACACTGGAGTCGCGTGGGGCGGCCTATGAAGCACCGGCAACGCATGTTTTCAGCTCCTAGTACGAGCGGTTGCAGCAAGGCGCCTTGATGTTTCGAGCATGGCGTCTCTCTCTGTCGGGAGCTTGCACCATGATCCCAACAACCTCTAGGGGCTAGTTATAGCATCTGCAGCCGTCAGTGCCAGCTACAACTCCTCGTCAAAGAATACAGAAAACGCCACTGGTCACCGGCTTCGCCAAACAGGGGGCGCGTCTACCTAGACAGCTCAAAGCCGGCCAAGGCCTCCGCTCGTAGCGAGGGCATCAGGGCATCTTCACCCGCGCCCTTAGGAAGGTCTTCTCAGGCGTTTCTTTTGCGCCGGCGCCGAAAAATCGGCCCAGTCGCGCCTCTAGGAGCCCAATTTTCGCCGGCCTGGGCCGAAAACAGCGCCGGCGGACCTAGTCCGAACCCGGCGCGCTGGGGGGCGCCCGGGGGCGCCGGGCGAACTTTTTTGGCACGAAAAAGCCGCGGGCCCGCCGCGTCAGCGACACGGCTCTCTTCTCGCCCCTTCGTCGTCCTCATCGTCTCGTTTCCCGCGGCGAATCAATGCCAAAGCTGCCGCACTGCCGTGCCGGTCAGCCCGCGCCATTGATGCCTCACGGGCGGCGCAGTGAAGGCCGGACGACGCGCGTCCCTCGCCCTCCCTCGCCCGCCACGCGTACACACGGCGGCCACGCGTACGGGCGGCGTCTCGGCCTATATAAGACACGCACCAGCGTGCTCGCCGATCACACTCTCTCGCCGCCGTCCCTCCCTCACCTCTCTCTCGCCGTCGTCATTCCTCTCTCTCCTCTCTCTCGCCGTCTCCACCCATGGCCGAGCGCTTCCCTGGTGACGGCGCGGCGGCGAACGGCTTCGGCCGCCGCCATCTCCACGAAGACGAGGCTCGCCTCCTTTACGAGGCCGGGTACCCGGTCCCGCCGGACATGCGGGTGCCCGGTGCGTGGAGGATCAGCGCCGGCGGCGTGCCGGTGCCACCACCACCCACCGGGGCGGCGCCGCGTGCGGAGATCACACGCATCCGCGTGTCCCTGCCGCGGGCGGCGAGGGAGGGGCCACGGTACGTCCCCGACAGCCCTCTCTGGGAGCCGTACTTCCGCCGCCGTCACGCCGAGCAGCTCGAGGCCACCAACGGCGTCGTGCCCTCCGGCAGGCTCAACTCCAATGGCCGGCGCCGGTGGTGGGGCGTGCCCGGGCGCACGTTGGAGGCCGTCCTCGAGTACATCGAGGGCGGCAACACGCCGCGCCTCGAGTACCCCGATCCCCCATCCTTCTCACGCCGCCGGGGAAGCTCCTGGACCCCGAGGCGCATGGAGACCGGGGGGTCCTCCTCATCGTCCGGCGGCTCGCCCTGCCTCCGCCCCGCCAAGCCGGAGCCCCAGGGCACGCCGGTCAGTGCCCGCACGCGCAGCTCCGGCGTCCGCATCGGCACCAACGCCTCCCCGCCAACCGGCCACTTCGTCCTCGTCAAGCCCAAGCCGGAGCGCGGCCTCCCCGCGGAGTACGAGGAGATAGCCCGGCGCGGCATCTCCGACGAGGACGCCCTGCGGTGGGCGCGGGACGACTACCTCCGCGACGAGATGGTCCGGCAGCGCCGGGCCCTGGAGGAGATCGCCGTCCGCAAGCGTGGGCGCGAGGACGAGCACGGCGTCGTGGTCTTCGACGGCGACGACGACGACGACGCCCCCGGACCGTCCAACCCGCCGCGCCAACTGGGAAAGGGATGCAGCAGGGACGGCGGAGGCGCAGGCGGGGCTGACGGCGACGACGACAACGGCGGCGGCGACTACACGCGGTTCTACCGCCTCCTCGGCATGTAGGCGGCGAGGCGGGCGGCGAGGGAGACGGCGGGGTAGCCCGCGGAAGTTTTTTTTCTTCTTTTGTAAAATACGTTTAAGTTTGAACGAATTCGCCGATGTTTGCGTCAAATTTCAGTCGTGTTTGCGCCATATTTGAATTTTTAAAGAAAACGTGGGCGCCGCGACTGGGGGGCATCACGCCCCCAGCGCGCGGTTAAGCGCCGGCGCGTCCCAGGGGCGATTTTTTGCCCCTCCTGAGGGGCCAACGGCTGAAGATGCCCTCACACGGCAGGGGCAGTCTGTGAGGAAGTGGAGAGAAGGAGGAGAGGAACGGATAAGCTCGGGCTGCCTCATCTATCACGTCTCGAGGGAGCGAGAGGAAGATCATATGAGGAAAAGGACGTGCAGCTGAGAAAAACGTGTGAAAGAATAAGGACCGTGCGGGAAGGACGTGAGTAGTGTTGTAGCTGAATAAGTGTCGTAGATCTACTCTGATCCAACGACGCAGGTATGACCGGCGTGCTCATTCGGCCGGTCGGTTGGAAGCAAACATTACCTTGTAAAGAATGGGCCAGGGATGAGTCAGGAGTTTAGTCAGTGGGTCATTCATATACCAAATCATAAGAGCAAATGCGGAAAAAAGGACATGCAGTGGCTCGGTATGGTCACCACTATGCTCCATCCCTGCTTCTCGGCACGACGATGGTAAAAGAAGATGATGTGTGTCCAAGAGGTTTTGACGAGAGGACAATAAACCTTAGTTGTGAAAGAGAGGGAGACGAGGAATTATACTCCCTTCGTCCAAAATAAATGTTTAAACTTTAGTACGACTTTAGTATTAGTAGCAAACATGGATCCACACATCTAGTTGAATTGCAGGCCTAGAGATTCTCCGCGTAGTACGCGGCTATTCGATTACAACTAATGATAAATATCAATAACAACATTGATTCTCCAGTTTAGTTGTAACATCATCCAATCCGCCAAACTAGATCGTTTCAATAAAACATACTGTATTACATGTGAGGACAAATTGCCCACCAAATACCAATAACAACATTTGATTCTCCAGGTTGTACTAACATCATTCATTCCGCTGAATAGATCGTATCGTTTCAGAAAACGTATCACATGTGAGGTCAACTTGCCGGATTAGTTCTGGACTTCTGGCCATGCCGGGCTTCCGTAAATGTGCATTGCGCCTTAAAAATGGCAAGTTACGAATAAAAGAGCCGGTTTACGAAATTATTCAAACAAGTCGTTGTAGTATGGTGGTAAGTATTCCCGCCTGTCACGCGGGTGACCCTGGTTCGATCCCCGGCAACGGCGTATTTTTTTAACTCCATTTTTTTCTATAATACTCTGTACCTTTTCTTATTTATAGATTTGAGCCCACAAGTATTCCCTTGTTACTCTGAATCCAGCTCTCTAGTACCTCAGCATGGAACATTTCTTCACATTACGAAGCTGAATTCATCTGTCTATGGAACTCAGGCTTAACAAAATGACTGGAATTCATAAGGACTTGCGAATAGGCAAAGGGCATGACACATGCTCCCGCGATACCCGGATTCCTCTCCTGAAAGACCAGCAAGCTTCTCGGGGGAGTTGAATCCAGCACTCTACTAGCTCAGAACAGAATTAGGAGCTGAATTTATCTGTCTGTTTATGTATGCAACTCAGCCACGATTGCAACTTATGAATGGCGAACTACAAACTACATGTTCTGCCGATATCGTAAAAGACCAGAAAGCTTTTCCGTCGAATGCGCGAAATAGAAGGAATCAAAACCTGGAGATACATGGATTTCGATAAGCTCCTCTTGTCCGATTGATCGATGGGGGAGGGATAGAAAAAATTCCAGTGGTCGTTGGACATGATTCGATTCAAAGTTGAATTATCAAGAGGCAGTCCGTATCTGACGCCAGTCACGTAAACATAAGCTCCTCTGTTCAGTTTTCACAGTCAAGCCTTCAGATCTTCGTCATCGATTGCCTCGAACGCAGCCTCCCGCGCTCATCACAGATTACATTACATGGGTTCAGTGCCGTCTATTCCTAAACAATGACTTGAGATCTTCGTCGTCGATTGCCTGGAACGCAGCCAGTGGCGGAGCCAGAAAAAATGTATGACCAGGGCCAACTTAGCATGGCAACACTTTTGTACACAAAAATTTTCAAAAATAAAAACTGAAACTGATGTAATAGCAAAATATTTCTCCAATGATTATACCACCATTCATTTTCCATAACAAAAGGATGCTGTTGAATTGCACATTACACAGAAGAAAAATCTAGAAAATAGAAATACAGAGGAACTAACTTGTTTCAACTAAATTGCACTCGACGTGGTGATTCATCGAACTCATCTATAACTGCATCTGTTGATATTCCAACTGCAATCTCCTTTTCAATATAAATTACCAAGCAATCCCTTAGTAATTCCTCTTCCATTTTATTCCGAAGCCTTGTCTTCACAAGTTTCATTGCAGAAAATGCATGTTCTGTCGTTGCAGTTGAAACCGGTAAAGTAAGTACAAGTCGAATCAATCTGTTCATGAGGAAATATACAAATAGTTAATACTTTTAGAAAAATAAATCATTTAATACAGCATCAGAGAACATTATATACCTGTCAATCAAGTGGTATTCATCTGATTTCCCAGTTGCTGTAAGCTGTTGACAAAGTTCAGATATCGTTGTCAAATTCTGAAACTTCGGGTTTGTGAGTATATCATTCTCATAATGCTGTAACTGACATCTCAGATTATTTCTTTCTTGTTCTTCAAAATCTACAGGATAGAATTTTGAAGCTAGAGAACATATATTATCAATGTTAAATGAAGTGAATGCATTCTTCGGATCCAACTCATGTGCTTGTTAAATGAAGTGAATGCATTCTTAGGATCCAACTCATGTGCTCTATTGCTTGTTTGTTGAATCTGCAATTCAACTCATGTGCTTGTCGATCAACGGCAACCATGAAAACATCACACCGATAATGATGCTCCACTGTAGTCTCATCCTCTGCACGAGAATTAATGAAATCCACATAGAACTCACTGAAATCTGGTGTTTTAACCCCGTGTTTCCCACAAAAAGAAAGCACATCAGCTTTAAGCTTGCTCCAACCATTATCTCTGAGCTCCTGAATCAATATTTTTGTAGTCTTAACATCATCCATTATTTACTCTCTTCCATTTTCTGAAACCTTGCACTGTAAACACATCAGACCCTTTCTTCCCAAGTGGCTTCTTACAAAACAAAAAGCATGGAAAACAATAGACTGCATCTTTCTCTGGCGAATATTCTAACCAAGGGAAGTCCTTAAACCAATGATACTGAAACCTACATGGATGGACTGCTGCATCATCAGGAGGATACTCGTTCATTTTAAAATGATACACCCCGTGCTTCATATATGCCGTACGTGCTTGTTCTTGATTATTAGGAGGATAATCCTGAAATTGGCACCGGATGCCCGGTTCCTTTTCTACTACCAAAACAGCAGCAGATTCATCATTGCCTCTCCACTCTTGGTCTGAACCTGAGGTGGCGTTGTTGACATCGGAACTCGAATTTCTTCTAGTGAGTCTTCTTGTTCATCCACCAAGTGAGGATCAACCAAGTTATTCTGTTCTGAGCCTTCAACTCTTCCTTTCTTCTGAAAAAAAGAATGCATTGTTTGCACATGCTTTCTTTTATTTTTGGCCATGATTAATTGATTATCCTAGCAAAGTTGAACACAATCGACTATGAGAATTTATCCTGTTTGGAGAATTAATAAGCCAAAACAAAACAAATGCCAGATCTGAAAATTAGATGTGAGGATTGAGAAAGAGGAAGGGTTTGGGGTCATGGATCTGTACCTTGCAGCGCCTAGAAGAAGAGCAGCCCGCGGCCGTGGCCAGCGAACGGGAGGGAGGGAACCAAAGAAGGGGAAGGATTTGGGGCCCCCATCCTTTACGTTTGCTTTGGAGCAATTTAAAGACATTACAACCGCGCATCCTCCCAGCCCTCTCAGGCCATCAAGGCTTCTGGCCATCAGATATTCAGATCTACGAGTTTAGAAATTTTGGCCGTTGGATGGATTTGTTCGCTGCTAACCAAAGATCGCAATACGAGCCGGGCCGCTGCTGCCGTAACAAAATGAACGATCTGCCATTGTTTGGGCCTGCTGGGCTTTAGATGTGCAAGCGACCAACAAAAGAAAAAAAAAATAGCGCAGAGTTCGCAGCCGCACGTCTCGCTTGTGGGCGGACCGTTCCACGAAACAAAAAAGAATAGCATAGCCTCCCATCCCGTGTGTTCGGCAGCGGCTCCATCTCGCGGGCGGGCGAACCGATCTATACGTGGCGAGTGACCTACGCCTAACCGGGCGGGAGGTTCTTGCGATGCGAGCGAGAGGCTCTCCTCGCGGGGCAACGCCATGGGGCAGTGATGGGATAGCGGCGATTCAGTCATTGGAATAGAAGTCATTGTTGGTACAGACCTTAATGGCAATTGATTTGCCCACTTGCCGGCGTCCGTTCCTACTCACTTAATGGTAATCAATCTGCACAGGTCAGTTACCATTCGATTTGTGTTCTTACAGTACTCCACTGGCATCCATATAGTTTCGACAATCGCGTTGTTCCTCGTAGTCTCCTCCTCTTCCTTACTTTGGCATGTTGATACTTCATCTTCTCTGTTCCCTGATCCCCCGATTTTTTCTCCATCAAATTTCGGAATTCATCTGATTGATGTTGTTTTTCTACTCCCAAATGAATAGAAGGTGCTCCGAGTTAAAGGATTCGAGGTCGTTTCCAATGGGCTTTGTTTTTCTTTCCCCTCCAATGGCGAACTGTCAGGTTATTATCCGCGTGTCATCTTACTATGTGTGCTCAACCTGCTGCACAGAGTGTCTACAGTTGGACGGTATTGTTTTGATCCATCACTACGATTGGGTTCTTAATCTTTATCCCGTTTGGGAATTTTTGTATCATGATGGATTATTCTGTCGAGAAGACTAGGAATCCGAGGGAGCTATAGCTTCGTATAACGACGGCATATGGAGCAATTCTTCTGTTTATCTTTTTGACAATGAATTTACATGCTTTTACGAAGACTCTAACTGAAGGTATCCCTTCCATTATATGACATGTACGGTGAATTCCAGCACTACTTATTGATTTGAAGAAGTAATGAAGCAATTACATACATACAGGCATATATGAGGTATCCACGACAAACTAAAGTCAAATATGTCATGGATTGGATCCATACCCAGCTTGGCCATGAACTAATATTCTCTCAAAAGCTTGGTAAATAATCTTTGTTGAATGAAGAGTACTTGAAAAAGGAACACTGATTTGGTCCGAGATTTTGGTCTGATCATTTATTGTTGTGGCAGCAAGCGCTCCCTTCACTGTAAACTTCCGCCTTTTGTCATCAAGACGATGTTAAAATGCAGTCTACGTGCGCGCGCGTGTGCATGCACATATAGCAGCTAGCATTTCCAAAAGGTTGTGAAGCTCAACACTTTCCATAAGCACTTTGTGCTCTTCATATGGTGATGCACGTTCTTAATATGATGCATGATGTTTCATCTCTGACCACTTATTGTGACATGAGTAGTGTCTTGTGGCGTATTGTTTTTAGGTAATTGAAGGAGATAAGATAAATTTTCTTGACAAAGCCAAGCATGTTCTTAAAATCATGTAAGGTGGTAGCAAGTAAGCATCTTCAGTCACTATTTTCTTAGCATGTTCTGGATGTAAATCAGATGCCTGATGCCATGTATAATATGCAGAGGTTTCAGCCCATTTGTTTTCATGCAAAATACTAGGAATTTCTCCCTACTGCGTGTATTTATAATATTTTTCAATGAGTGTATACAGACGTGGGTTGCATCAGAAAACAATTGTTGAACCGAACAGTTACATATATAGGTGGCCTTGTGTGATGTTAGTTTTAGTTAATTCCTGAGCTGGATAGTGATGACCATCTAAAATTTCACAAGGCTCTGTACATATACGGCAAAACTGAAAAGGATTGGGTGGACCGGTGGAGCATGCCAGCACCTGGGTTTGTTTAGCTCAATATAGATGCCTCTTTTGATGAAATCATTTATGCAATTATGCTAGAGCAATCATGCGAGATGGTAAAGGTTTCTTGTATAGCCGTTTCAAATATGAAACTGGATTATGTCCAGGATGCTCAAATTGTGGAAGCTCATGACCTAAGACATGGCTTACTGCTGCTTTTAAATCCAACGACATGGAGGTAGACATGACTATGAAGGATGGTTGTCACTTGTCAGTCACACTGCCCGATGACGACAGTAGTGTATGCCTACTGCTACCACTTAATACACAGATTTTGTCAAGATTATCTTCAACCAATGTCCCTATGAACATACAACAGTTATCCATGAGTTTGTTGTGTTGGGAGACGAGGATCCCCCACCTTGCATGCTACCTCTTTTTTCTAGGGGACCATTGTACCTCTTTTAGCTGAAAGTATAATTGTTATTGCTATTTGAGAAAGATGTTTTGCTGTAAAAGGAAAAGAATTCATTCCTATTCAGTTCATACTTATTGTTTGTGCTATTAATTTGTGTTAGAATAAGCATTTTTAAAGGATTTTGCGTGTTACATTCATCATTTAAACATGTGATTATTGACTATGTGTGATCCAAAAAGGGGGCAATCAGCTCTCTTGAGTTAAGCCCTAGGAGGGGTGAGAGATAGAAATCAGGAAAACCATACACTGAAAGGTCTGTTCCTTTTGCTAACTGCGCAGATCAATGTACATGAGCATTTGTTGGTGTAAGGGCTTTCTCATGGAAAATTCAATCAATGGCTTTGGATCTTATTTTCAATTTGAGGATAGATTTAACCTTGAAAATGATCATGCGAACCAAGAGAAATATTATTCAACGATCTAACCATTACATATCATGTAGCGCCCTTAAATCATGAGTTTGCTATACTTATTTGTGTTCATTGTGTTCCTGGGCAATTAGCTGACATGACTTAAGTATTATTCTTTTAAGACCAAGTACCAGTGCAATGCTTTGTTAATCCAAAAAGTTTAGTTCGTTATTATGTTTCAAACAAAAAAGATAATCTCGGTTTATATTTCGTTTTCATATTATATTTTAATTATATATTTACAGAAAACAAAATTATTTCGATTCATCATGAATTTGTACTCTTCCACCCTTATTATATTGGTAATAGAGGGCGCGGCAACGCGCGCCATCATGATCTAGTATAAGTAATAGGAAAGAGAAAGAGTCAAGAATCTCTTTACCAATAGAATAATACTTAGGATTTACTGTGGCATCAAGTGTTGTTGCACCAGTGCACATGGGGAGGGCCAGACAACGTGATAAATAGATTTGGGAAGAAAAAATCGAAAATCATGTGAACTTTTTTGCATGTTGGCCCGGGCCAGGGCCCGTGCTGGCCGCCCCCTGTCTCCGCCATTGCCTGCACCTAACTCTGCAGCAGCCCTAGACAGACACATCTCCGGAGCATCTTCCTTTGCCGCCGGAGATTCAAGCAGGGAGGACCGAAGGAGCCGTAACTGCATGCCCATCTCCGCCGCTGGCCACATCTTTGCTCTGTGCCCCATCGTGGAAATTGGCGTCAAGTTGAGCCTCCTCATGCGACCCCTGCATCCGCTCCCCGAGGGCGGGGGCCAATGGGAGCAGGTCGGCCAAGACAAACACGATAGGGACAAGCACCGGTGGTTGGGCGGTGGGTTCCTCCAGGGCTACGCCGTGCTCCCCGGCCCCCTCATCCTTGTCTCCCTGAAGCAAGACCGCGGCTTCTTCACCTTCGCCCCTGGCTCCGGCTCCCGCAGCTAGACCCCGGTGCTCACCGATGATCTCACCGACGAAACAAGGCCGCTGCGAGACTACGTCCCTATCGTCGGCCGTGGCGTCTACATGGAGCAAGACAATGCCATCTACATGCTCCGTGGCAACACCATCTATGCCTACAAGCTCAGCTACATACACCAGGATCCACTACCGGAATAACCCTATATGCCTACGGCCTTATCTATGCCGACGGCTTTTTGTCGGGGCCGTCGGCATAACTCGAGCTACGCAGACGGCCTGGGAAAAGCCGTCGGCATAGAGAAGCCGTCGGCATACCTTCATCTATGCCTACGACAGCCATATGCATAGTTAGGCCGTCGGCATATATCGATCTATTCCTACGGTGGCCGTAGGCATAGTTAGGCCGTCGGCATAGTTGTGGCCCTGGTGGCCCAGGGACAAACGGCGGGCTGACGCCGTCAAATCTATGTCGACGGCCCTGACAGCGGCCGTCGGCATAGATATTATCTATATTTTTTTACTAGGAGCTGCCACGTGGCAGAGCTATACCGACGGCAAAGCCGTAGGCATAGTTTTCCATCTATGCCTACGGCAATAGCCCCGCCACGTGGCGCCTCCTGGCAGCCCCTGGCCGAGAACTATGCCTACGGCATGGCCGTAGGCATAGATATTATTTGTTTTTATTTTAAATTATTTTTATTTTTAAGTTAAATTTTGTTTAATTTAAATCTAACTTATCTAAACTTAAACATACACAAATTATACATCGATTTAGGGTAGAATTTTCCATAGATTATGAATATCCAGTTTGTTTTTGTTTTTGAGTATGTTAGAAATGTGGCCTCTTGTACTTTTGCATGTAGGTCCTTCTGTTTTGTTAAAATCATAAGTAATTGATACTTGGATTGATTTTGACAAAATTTATATGGTTTTTTATCAGAATCTTGAAAGGATTATGTGTTATACTATGTTTCAAATTTGAACAAACTTAAATCATGTTTGCTTCATTAGATTGTTTCAAGGACTGTGGTGGCGGGTGCAAAGGCAACTGGCTCAGGAGTGTGACCCTTCATGGACGCCGATGCCGCTGTCACTTGGAGGGAAGAAACGACCATGTCGGGTTGACACGAAGGGAATCTTATGGTGGGTTTGTCCCAGACCTTGTTCTCAAGTGTTCCTACGGGTCGACCTATCACAACCAGGTGAAAACGTCCATTGGTCAAAGCTCGTCCGGTGAAAGTCAAAGGCGTAGATTTCCGGGTCAACTTGTCCAGGGTTCGGCTGACCGAGTCCTCATACATGGCGAAAGATGTGGTGCCGTGTCTAAAGAGGCAATACGCGGCTCCGGTGTGGGGTTCGCCCTCATGAACGGTGATGCAATCGAAGTAATCCTTCTGCGGTTTTGGCGTTGCATGAATATTCCTGAACACTTGGAGCGTAATCAATTCATGAGATTTTTACACAGTGCAGACACATATGATATAATATGTGTGGCAATTTCTTATATTTTTGTAAGATGCAGGAGTATGTGAAAAAATCCCCCACCATGGATTGTTCTTCGCATGTCTACGAGTGTGGCCGGGGGCCTTTGGGGGCTAGCTATGCCATCAAATCTTGCGCCAGGTCCTCTTACATGTCTGGAAGTGTGCTGTCAGGTGCAAACAAACGACATGCGGCTCCGGAGTGTGACCCCCTTCACGAAAGGCGCTGCCGCCGGCACTTGCAAGGGGGGGGGGGAATGGCTGCATCGGGTCGACACGAGGGGGGTCCGCTGGCGTGTTGGGCCCAGACCTTGTTTTGAAATGTTCCTATGGGCTGACCTATCACAACCAGGTGGAAAAGTACGTTGGTCAAAGGCCGTCCGGTGAAAGTCAAAGGCCTAGATCTTTGGGTCAACCGGGCTAGATTAGGTCAGTCGGGGGCCTTGGGGGTATCAATGGTACCCAAACTTGCATTGTGTCTTAATATATGTATACAAGTGCGATGGAGGGTTGAAATAGCCAATGGAGGAACGGGTAACACATTTCATTCACAAACCAGACACGTTCTCTCTCGATAGCTAGATACTAACTCGGAGATGCTGTAGTTTACAAGCGGCCTCCGGTCAGGCTTCTGCGAAACGCGCTCAAACTTTTACCACACCCTACAAGGGGCATATGAAGACACTGTGCCGGGTCCCGAGGATTTCCGGCATCTTATGATTTTCCACAGATTTTTATGGCTTGATCTGGCATGCCACCAAGGTACATTCGCCCCCCCGGTTGTGGGGCTCCTCCTTCTTTGGTTGCACTAGGCCTATGCATGCTGCAAGACATCATATATGATTTTACAAACCACTTCTGGACATCATTTCAGGTGGCCGTCGTGCAGATATGCAATTCCCCGCATTGAAACCCTACGGATGTAGTAAATGTCTCAAATAATCCAGGCAGGCCCGAAAAATGCCATGTCCTTGTTGGGGAACGTAGTAATTTCAAAAAATTTCCTACGCACATGCAAGATCATGGTGATGCATAGCAACGAGGGGGAGAGTCTGATCTACGTACCCTTGTAGATCGCAACGGAAGCGTTGACACAACGTAGAGGAAGTAGTCGTACGTCTTCTTCCCGATCCGACCGATCCAAGCACCGTTACTCCGGCACCTCCGAGTTCTTAGCACACGTACAGCTCGATGACGATCCCCGGGCTCCGATCCAGCAAAGCTTCGGGGAAGAGTTCCATCAGCACGACGGCGTGGTGACGATCTTGATGTACTACTGACGCAGGGCTTCACCTAAGCACTGCAACAGTATGATCGAGGTGGAATTTGATGGCAGGGGGCACCGCACACGGCTAAGGAACGATCACCAAGGATCAACTTGTGTGTCATGGGGTGCCCCCTTGCCTCCGTATATAAAGGAGCAAGGGGGAGGGGCCGGCCGGCCTAGGAGGAGGCGCGCCAAGGGGAGTCCTACTCCCACCGGGAGTAGGACTCCCTCCTTCCTTGTTGGAGTAGGAGAAGGGGAAAGAGGTGGAGAGGAATAAGGAAAAGGGGGCTGCGCCCCTTGTCCAATTCGGACCAGAGGGGAGGCGCAGGCCTCCTTCCTTTTGGCCTCTCTCCTCTATTCCCGTATGGCCCAATAAGGCCCATATACTCCCCGGCGAATTCCCGTAACTCTCCGGTACTCCGAAAAATACCCGAATCACTCGGAACCTTTCCGAAGTCCGAATATAGTCGTCCAATATATCGATCTTTACGTATCGACCATTTCGAGACTCCTCGTCATGTCCCCGATCTCATCCGGGACTCCGAACTCCTTCGGTACATCAAAACTCATAAACTCATAATATAACTATCATCGAAACCTTAAGCGTGCGGACCCTACGGTTCGAGAACAATGTAGACATGACCGAGACACGTCTCCAGTCAATAACCAATAGCGGGACCTGGATGCCCATATTGGCTCCTACATATTCTACGAAGATCTTTATCGGTCAGACCGCATAACAACATACGTTGTTCCCTTTGTCATCGGTATGTTACTTGCCCGAGATTCGATCGTCGGTATCCAATACCTAGTTCAATCTCGTTACCGGCAAGTCTCTTTACTTGTTCCGTAATACATCATCTCGCAACTAACTCATTAGTCACAATGCTTGCAAGGCTTATGTGATGTGTATTACCGAGAGGGCCCAGAGATACCTCTCCGACAATCGGAGTGACAAATCCTATTCTCGAAATACGCCAACCCAACATCTACCATTGGAAACACCTGTAGTACTCCTTTATAATCACCCAGTTACGTTGTGACGTTTGGTAGTACCCAAAGTGTTCCTCCGGCAAACGGGAGTTGCATAATCTCATAGTTATAGGAACATGTATAAGTCATGAAGAAAGCAATAGCAACATACTAAACGATCGGGTGCTAAGCTAATGGAATGGGTCATGTCAATCAGATCATTCAACTAATGATGTGACCTCGTTAATCAAATAACAACTCTTTGTTCATGGTTAGGAAACATAACCATCTTTGATTAACGAGCTAGTCAAGTAGAGGCATACTAGTGACACTCTATTTGTCTATGTATTCACACATGTATTATGTTTCCGGTTAATACAATTCTAGCATGAATAATAAACATTTATCATGATATAAGGAAATAAATAATAACTTTATTATTGCCTCTAGGGCATATTTCCTTCAGTCTCCCACTTGCACTAGAGTCAATAATCTAGATCACATCACCATGTGATTAACATCGATAGTTCACATCATCATGTGATTAACACCCATAGTTCACATCGCCATGTGACCAACACCCAAAGGGTTTACTAGATTCAGTAATCTAGTTCACATCGCTATGTGATTAACACCCAAAGAGTACTAAGGTGTGATCGTGTTTTGCTTGTGAGAGAATCTTAGTCAACGGGTCTGCCACATTCAGATCCACATGTATTTTGCAAATTTCTATGTCAACAATGCTCTGCATGGAGCTACTCTAGCTAATTGCTCCCACTTTCAATATGTATCTAGACCGAGACTTAGAGTCATCTAGATTAGTGTCAAAACTTGCATCGGCGTAACCCTTTACGACGAACCTTTTTATCACGTCCATAATCGAGAAACATATCCTTATTTCACTAAGGATAATTCTGACCGCTGTCTAGTGATCTACTCCTAGATCACTATTGTACTCCCTTGCCAAATCAGTGCAGGGTATACAATAGATCTGGTATACAGCATGGCATACTTTATAGAACCTATGGCCAAGGCATAGGGAATGACTTTCATTCTCTTTCTATCTTCTGCCGTGGTCGGGCTTTGAGTCTTACTCAACTTCACACCTTATAATACAAGCAAGAACTCTTTCTTTGACTGCTCCATTTTGAACTACTTCAAAATCTGGTCAAGGTATGTACTCATTGAAAAAACTTATCAAGCGTCTTGATCTATCTATATAGATATTGAAGCTCAATATGCAAGCAGCTTCACCGAAGTCTTTCTTTGAAAAACTCCTTTCAAACACTCCTTTATGCTTTACAGAATAATTCTACATTATTTCCGATCAACAATATGTCATTCACATATACTTATCAGAAATGTTGTAGTGCTCCCACTCACTTTCTTGTAAATACAGGCTTCACCGCAAGTCTGTATAAAACTATATGCTTTGATCAACTCATCAAAGCGTATATTCCAACTCCGAGATGCTTGCACCAGTCCACAGATGGATCGCTGGAGCTTGCACATTTTGTTAGCACCTTTCGGATTGACAAAACCTTCTGTTGCATCATATACAACTCTTCTTTAATAAATCCATTAAGGAATGCAGTTTTGTTTATCCATTTGCCAGATTTCATAAAATGCGGCAATTACTAACATGATTCGGACAGACTCAAGCATAGATACGAGTGAGAAGCTCTCATCGTAGTCAACACCTTGAACTTGTCGAAAACCTTTTGCGGCAATTCTAGCTTTGTAGATAGTAACACTACTATCAGCGTCCGTCTTCCTCTTGAAGATCCATTTATTCTCAATTGCTTGCCGATCATCGGGCAAGTCAACCAAAGTCCAAACTTTGTTCTCATACATGGATCATATCTCAGATTTCATGGCCTCAAACCATTTCGCGGAATCTGGGCTTATCATCGCTTCCTCATAGTTCGTAGGTTCGTCATGGTCAAGTAACATGACCTCCAGAACAGGATTACCGTACCACTCTGGTGCGGATCTCACTCTGGTTTACATACGAGATTCGGTAGTAACTTGATCTGAAGTTACATGATCATCATCATTAGCTTCCTCACTAATTGGTGTAGTAGTCACAAGAACAGATTTCTGTGATGAACTACTTTCCAATAAGTGAGAAGGTACAATTACCTTATCAAGTTCTACTTTCCTCCCACTCACTTCTTTCAAGAGAAACTCCTTCTCTAGAAAGGATCCATTATAAGCAATGAATGTCTTGCCTTAGGATCTGTGATAGAAGGTGTACCCAACAGTCTCCTTTGGGTATCTTATGAAGACATATTTCTCCGATTTGGGTTTGAGCTTATCAGGATGAAACTTTTTCTCATAAGCATCGCAACCCCAAACTTCAAGAACCGACAACTTTGGTTTCTTGCCAAACCATAGTTCATAAGGCGTCGTCTCGACGGATATAGATGGTGCCCCTTTTTTAACGTGAATGCAGCTGTCTCTAATGCATGACCCCAAAAACGATAGTGGTAAATCGGTAAGAAACATCATAGATTGCACTATATCCAATAAAGTACGGTTATGACGCTCGGACACACCATTATGCTGTGGTGTTCCAGGTGGCGTGCGTAGTGAAACTATTTCACATTGTTTTAACTGAAGACTAAACTCGTAGCTCAAATATTTCACCTCTGCGATCATATCGTAGAAACTTTTATTTTTTTGTCACAATGATTTTCCACTTCACTCTGAAATTCTTTGAACTGTTCAAATGTTTCAGACTTATGTTTCATCAAGTAGATATCCCCATATCTGCTCAAATCATCTTGTGAAGGTCAGAAAATAATGATACCTGCTGTAAGCCTTTAATATTCATCGGACCACATACATCAGAATGTATGATTTCCAACAAATCTGTTGCTTGCATCATTGTTCCGGAGAACGGCGTTTTAGTCATCTTGCCCATAAGGCATGGTTCGCAAGCATCAAGTGATTCATAATCAAGTGATTCCAACATCCCATCAGCATGGAGTTTCTTCATGCGCTTTACACCAATATGACCTAAACAGCACTGCCACAAATAAGTTGCACTATCATTATTAACTTCACATCTTTTGGTTTCAATATTATGAATATGTGTATCACTAAGATCGAGATCCAATGAACTATTTTCATTGGGTGTGTAACCATATAAGGTTTTATTCATGTAAATAGAACAACAATTTATTCTTTTACTTAAATGAATAACCGTATTACAATAAACATGATCAAATCATATTCATGCTTAACGCAAACACCAAATAACACTTATTTAGGTTCAACACTAATCCCGAAAGTATAGGGAGTGTGCGATGATGATCATATCAACCTTGGAACCACTTCCAACACACATCGTCACTTCACCCTTAACTAGTCTCTGTTCATTCTGCAACTCCCGTTTCGAGTTACTACTCTTAGCAACTGAACTAGCATCAAATACTGAGGGGTTTCTATAAACACTAGTAAAGTACACATTAATAACATGTATATCAAATATACTTATGTTCACTTTGCCATCCTTCTTATCCGCCAATCACTTGGGGTAGTTCCGCTTCCAGTGACCAGTCCCTTTGCAGTAGAAGCACTTAGTCTCAGGCTTAGGATCAGACTTGGGCTTCTTCACTTGTGCAGCAACTTGCTTGCCGTTCTTCTTGAAGTTCCCCTTCTTCCCTTTTGCCCTTTTCTTCAAACTAGTGGTCTTGTCAACCATCAACACTTGATGTTTTTTCTTAATTTCTACCTTCATCGATTTCAGCATCACGAAGAGCTTGGGAATCGTTTCCGTTATCCCTTGCATATCATAGTTCATCACGAAGTTCTACTAACTTGGTGATGGTGACTAGAGAATTCTGTCAATTACTATCATATCTGGAAGATTAACTCCCACTTGATTCAAGCGATTGTAGTACCCATACAATCTGAGCACATGCTCACTAGTTGAGCGATTCTCCTCCATCTTTTAGCTATAGAACTTGTTGGAGACTTCATATCTCTCAACTCGGGTATTTGCTTGAAATATTAACTTCAACTCCTGGAACATCTCATATGGTCCATGACGCTCAAAACGTCTTTGAAGTCCCGATTCTAAGCCATTAAGCATGGTGCACTAAACCATCAAGTAGTCATCATATTGAGCTAGCCAAACGTTCATAACGTCTGCATCTGCTCCTGCAATAGGTCTGTCACCTAGCGGTGCATCAAGGACATAATTTTTCTGTGCAGCAATGAGGATAAACCTCAGATCACGGATCTAATCCGTATCATTGCTACTAACATCTTTCAACACAATTTTCTCTAGGAACATATTAAAATAAACACAGGGAAGCAACAACGCGAGCTATTGATCTACAACATAATTTGCAAAATACTACCAGGACTAAGTTCATGATAAATTTAAGTTCAATTTAATCATATTACTTAAGAACTCCCACTTAGATAGACATCCCTCTAATCCTCTAAGTGATCACGTGATCCAAATCAACTAAACCATAACCGATCATCACGTGAGATGGAGTAGTTTTCAATGGTGAACATCGTTATGTTGATCATATCTACTATATGATTCACGCTCGACCTTTCGGTCTCCGTGTTCCGAGGCCATATCTACATATGCTAGGCTCGTCAAGTTTAACCTGAGTATTCTGCGTGTGCAAAACTGGCTTGCACCCATTGTAGATGGACGTAGAGCTTATCACACCCGATCATCACGTGGTGTCTGGGCACGACGAACTTTGGCAACGGTGCATACTCAGGGAGAACACTTCTTGATAATTTAGTGAGAGATCATCTTATAATGCTACCGTCAATCAAAGCAAGATAAGATGCATAAAAAGATAAACATCACATGCAATCAAAATATGTGATATGATATGGCCATCATCATCTTGTGCTTGTGATCTCCATCTCCGAAGCACCGTCATGATCACCATCGTCACCGGCGCGACACCTTGATCTCCATCGCAGCATCGTTGTCGTCTTGCCAATCTTATGCTTCCACGACCATCACTACCGCTTAGTAATAAAGTAAAGCATTACATCGCGATTGCATTGCATACAATAAAGCGACAACCATATGGCTCCTGCCAGTTGACGATAACTTGGTTACAAAACATGATCATCTCATACAATAAAATTTAGCATCATGCCTTGACCATATCACATCACAACATGCCCTGCAAAAACAAGTTAGACGTCCTCTACTTTGTTGTTGCAAGTTTTACGTGGCTGCTACGGGCTTAAGCAAGAACTCATCTCACCTACGCATCAAAACCACAACGATAGTTTGTCAAATAGACTCCGTTTTAACCTTCTCAAGGACCGGGCGTAGCCACACTTGGTTCAACTAAAGTTGGAGAGACAGTCGCCCGCAGGCCATCTATGTGCAAAGCACGTCGAGGGAACCGGTCTCGCGTAAGCGTACGCGTAAGGTTGGTCCGGGTCGTCTTGTCCAACAATACCGCCGAACCAAAGTATGACATGCTGGTAGGCAGCATGACTTGTATCGCCCACAACTCACTTGTGTTCTACTTGTGCAAATAACATCAAACCATAAAACCTAGGCTCGGATGCCACTGTTGGGGAATGCAGTAATTTCAAAAAATTTCCTACGCACATGCAAGATCATGGTGATGCATAGCAACAAGGGGGAGAGTCTGATCTACGTACCCTTGTAGATCGCAACGGAAGTGTTGACACAACATAGAGGAAGTAGTCGTACGTCTTCTTCCCGATCCGACCGATCCAAGCACCGTTACTCCGGCACCTCCGAGTTCTTAGCACACGTACAGCTCGATGATGATCCCCGGGCTCCGATCCAGCAAAGCTTCGGGGAAGAGTTCCGTCAGCACGACGGCGTGGTGACGATCTTGATGTACTACTGACGCAGGGCTTCACCTAAGCACTGCAACGATATGATCGAGGTGGAATTTGGTGGCAGGGGGCACCGCACACGGCTAACGAACGATCACCAAGGATCAACTTGTGTGTCATGGGGTGCCCCCCTGCCTCCGTATGTAAAGGAGCAAGGGGGAGGGGCCGGCCGGCCTAGGAGGAGGCGCGCCAAGGGGAGTCCTACTCCCACCGGGAGTAGGACTCCCTCCTTCCTTGTTGGAGTAGGAGAAGGGGAAAGAGGTGGAGAGGAATAAGGAAAAGGGGGCTGCGCCCCTTGTCCAATTCGGACCAGAGGGGAGGCGCAGGCCTCCTTCCTTTTGGCCTCTCTCCTCTATTCCCGTATGGCCCAATAAGGCCCATATACTCCCCGGCGAATTCCCGTAACTCTCCGGTACTCCGAAAAATACCCGAATCACTCGGAACCTTTCCGAAGTCCGAATATAGTCGTCCAATATATCGATCTTTACGTCTCGACCATTTCGAGACTCCTCGTCATGTCCCCGATCTCATCCGGGACTCCGAACTCCTTCGGTACATCAAAACTCATAAACTCATAATATAACTATCATCGAAACCTTAAGCGTGCGGACCCTACGGTTCGAGAACAATGTAGACATGACTGAGACACGTCTCCGGTCAATAACCAATAGCGGGACCTGGATGCCCATATTGGCTCCTACATATTCTACGAAGATCTTTATCGCTCAGACCGCATAACAACATACGTTGTTCCCTTTGTCATTGGTATGTTACTTGCCCGAGATTCGATCGTCGGTATCCAATACCTAGTTCAATCTCGTTACCGGCAAGTCTCTTTACTTGTTCCGTAATACATCATCTCGCAACTAACTCATTAGTCACAATGCTTGCAAGGCTTATGTGATGTGTATTACCGAGAGGGCCCAGAGATACCTCTCCGACAATCGGAGTGACAAATCCTATTCTCGAAATACGCCAACCCAACATCTACCATTGGAAACACCTGTAGTACTCCTTTATAATCACCCAGTTACGTTGTGACGTTTGGTAGTACCCAAAGTGTTCCTCCGGCAAACGGGAGTTGCATAATCTCATAGTTATAGGAACATGTATAAGTCATGAAGAAAGCAATAGCAACATACTAAACGATCGGGTGCTAAGCTAATGGAATGGGTCATGTCAATCAGATCATTCAACTAATGATGTGACCTCGTTAATCAAATAACAACTCTTTGTTCATGGTTAGGAAACATAACCATCTTTGATTAACGAGCTAGTCAAGTAGAGGCATACTAGTGACACTCTATTTGTCTATGTATTCACACATGTATTATGTTTCCGGTTAATACAATTCTAGCATGAATAATAAACATTTATCATGATATAAGGAAATAAATAATAACTTTATTATTGCCTCTAGGGCATATTTCCTTCAGTCTCCCACTTGCACTAGAGTCAATAATGTAGATCACATCACCATGTGATTAACATCGATAGTTCACATCATCATGTGATTAACACCCATAGTTCACATCGCCATGTGACCAACACCCAAAGGGTTTACTAGATTCAGTAATCTAGTTCACATCGCTATGTGATTAACACCCAAAGAGTACTAAGGTGTGATCATGTTTTGCTTGTGAGAGAATCTTAGTCAACGGGTCTGCCACATTCAGATCCACATGTATTTTGCAAATTTCTATGTCAACAATGCTCTGCATGGAGCTACTCTAGCTAATTGCTCCCACTTTCAATATGTATCTAGACCGAGACTTAGAGTCATCTAGATTAGTGTCAAAACTTGCATCGGCGTAACCCTTTACGACGAACCTTTTTATCACGTCCATAATCGAGAAACATATCCTTATTTCACTAAGGATAATTCTGACCGCTGTCTAGTGATCTACTCCTAGATCACTATTGTACTCCCTTGCCAAATCAGTGCAGGGTATACAATAGATCTGGTATACAGCATGACATACTTTATAGAACCTATGGCCAAGGCATAGGGAATGACATTCATTCTCTTTCTATCTTCTGCCGTGGTCGGGCTTTGAGTCTTACTCAACTTCACACCTTATAATACAGGCAAGAACTCTTTCTTTGACTGCTCCATTTTGAACTACTTCAAAATCTGGTCAAGGTATGTACTCATTGAAAAAACTTATCAAGCGTCTTGATCTATCTATATAGATATTGAAGCTCAATATGCAAGCAGCTTCACCGAAGTCTTTCTTTGAAAAACTCCTTTCAAACACTCCTTTATGCTTTACAGAATAATTCTACATTATTTCCGATCAACAATATGTCATTCACATATACTTATCAGAAATGTTGTAGTGCTCCCACTCACTTTCTTGTAAATACAGGCTTCACCGCAAGTCTGTATAAAACTATATGCTTTGATCAACTCATCAAAGCGTATATTCCAACTCCGAGATGCTTGCACCAGTCCACAGATGGATCGCTGGAGCTTGCACATTTTGTTAGCACCTTTCGGATTGACAAAACCTTCTGTTGCATCATATACAACTCTTCTTTAATAAATCCATTAAGGAATGCAGTTTTGTTTATCCATTTGCCAGATTTCATAAAATGCGGCAATTACTAACATGATTCGGACAGACTCAAGCATAGATACGAGTGAGAAGCTCTCATCGTAGTCAACACCTTGAACTTGTCAAAAACCTTTTGCGGCAATTCTAGCTTTGTAGATAGTAACACTACTATCAGCGTCCGTCTTCCTCTTGAAGATCCATTTATTCTCAATTGCTTGCCGATCATCGGGCAAGTCAACCAAAGTCCAAACTTTGTTCTCATACATGGATCATATCTCAGATTTCATGGCCTCAAACCATTTCGCGGAATCTGGGCTTATCATCGCTTCCTCATAGTTCGTAGGTTCGTCATGGTCAAGTAACATGACCTCCAGAACAGGATTACCGTACCACTCTGGTGCGGATCTCACTCTGGTTTACATACGAGATTCGGTAGTAACTTGATCTGAAGTTACATGATCATCATCATTAGCTTCCTCACTAATTGGTGTAGTAGTCACAAGAACAGATTTCTGTGATGAACTACTTTCCAATAAGTGAGAAGGTACAATTACCTTATCAAGTTCTACTTTCCTCCCACTCACTTCTTTCAAGAGAAACTCCTTCTCTAGAAAGGATCCATTATAAGCAGTGAATGTCTTGCCTTAGGATCTGTGATAGAAGGTGTACCCAACAGTCTCCTTTGGGTATCTTATGAAGACATATTTCTCCGATTTGGGTTTGAGCTTATCAGGATGAAACTTTTTCTCATAAGCATCGCAACCCCAAAATTCAAGAAACGACAACTTTGGTTTCTTGCCAAACCATAGTTCATAAGGCGTCGTCTCGACGGATATAGATGGTTCCCCTTTTTTTAACGTGAATGCAGCTGTCTCTAATGCATGACCCCAAAAACGATAGTGGTAAATCGGTAAGAAACATCATAGATTGCACTATATCCAATAAAGTACGGTTATGACGCTCGGACACACCATTATGCTGTGGTGTTCCAGGTGGCGTGCGTAGTGAAACTATTTCACATTGTTTTAACTGAAGACTAAACTCGTAACTCAAATATTTCACCTCTGCGATCATATCATAGAAACTTTTATTTTCTTGTCACAATGATTTTCCACTTCACTCTGAAATTCTTTGAACTGTTCAAATGTTTCAGACTTATGTTTCATCAAGTAGATATCCCCATATCTGCTCAAATCATCTTGTGAAGGTCAGAAAATAATGATACCTGCTGTAAGCCTTTAATATTCATCGGACCACATACATCAGTATGTATGATTTCCAACAAATCTGTTGCTTGCTTCATTGTTCCAGAGAACGGCATTTTAGTCATCTTGCCCATAAGGCATGGTTCGCAAGCATCAAGTGATTCATAATCAAGTGATTCCAACATCCTATCAGCATGGAGTTTCTTCATGCGCTTTACACCAATATGACCTAAACGGCAGTGCCACAAATAAGTTGCACTATCATTATTAACTTCACATCTTTTGGTTTCAATATTATGAATATGTGTATCACTAAGATCGAGATCCAATGAACTATTTTCATTGGGTGTGTAACCATATAAGGTTTTATTCATGTAAATAGAACAACAATTTATTCTTTTACTTAAATGAATAACCGTATTACAATAAACATGATCAAATCATATTCATGCTTAACGCAAACACCAAATAACACTTATTTAGGTTCAACACTAATCCCGAAAGTATAGGGAGTGTGCGATGATGATCATATCAACCTTGGAACCACTTCCAACACACATCGTCACTTCACCCTTAACTAGTCTCTGTTCATTCTGCAACTCCCGTTTCGAGTTACTACTCTTAGCAACTGAACTAGCATCAAATACTGAGGGGTTTCTATAAACACTAGTAAAGTACACATTAATAACATGTATATCAAATATACTTATGTTCACTTTGCCATCCTTCTTATCCGCCAATCACTAGGGGTAGTTCCGCTTCCAGTGACCAGTCCCTTTGCAGTAGAAGCACTTAGTCTCAGGGTTAGGATCAGACTTGGGCTTCTTCACTTGTGCAGCAACTTGCTTGCCGTTCTTCTTGAAGTTCCCCTTCTTCCCTTTTGCCCTTTTCTTCAAACTAGTGGTCTTGTCAACCATCAACACTTGATGTTTTTTCTTAATTTCTACCTTCATCGATTTCAGCATCACGAAGAGCTTGGGAATCGTTTCCGTTATCCCTTGCATATCATAGTTCATCACGAAGTTCTACTAACTTGGTGATGGTGACTAGAGAATTCTGTCAATTACTATCTTATCTGGAAGATTAACTCCCACTTGATTCAAGCGATTGTAGTACCCATACAATCTGAGCACATGCTCACTAGTTGAGCGATTCTCCTCCATCTTTTAGCTATAGAACTTGTTGGAGACTTCATATCTCTCAACTCGGGTATTTGCTTGAAATATTAACTTCAACTCCTGGAACATCTCATATGGTCCATGACGTTCAAAACGTCTTTGAAGTCCCGATTCTAAGCCATTAAGCATGGTGCACTAAACTATCAAGTAGTCATCATATTGAGCTAGCCAAACGTTCATAACGTCTGCATCTGCTCCTGCAATAGGTCTCTCACCTAGCGGTGCATCAAGGACATAATTTTTCTGTGCAGCAATGAGGATAAACCTCAGATCACGGATCTAATCCGTATCATTGCTACTAACATCTTTCAACACAATTTTCTCTAGGAACATATCAAAATAAACACAGGGAAGCAACAACGCGAGCTATTGATCTACAACATAATTTGCAAAATACTACCAGGACTAAGTTCATGATAAATTTAAGTTCAATTTAATCATATTACTTAAGAACTCCCACTTAGATAGACATCCCTCTAATCCTCTAAGTGATCACGTGATCCAAATCAACTAAACCATAACCGATCATCATGTGAGATGGAGTAGTTTTCAATGGTGAACATCGTTATGTTGATCATATCTACTATATGATTCACGCTCGACCTTTCGGTCTCCGTGTTCCGAGGCCATATCTACATATGCTAGGCTCGTCAAGTTTAACCTGAGTATTCTGCGTGTGCAAAACTGGCTTGCACCCGTTGTAGATGGACGTAGAGCTTATCACACCTGATCATCACGTGGTGTCTGGGCACGACGAACTTTGGCAACGGTGCATACTCAGGGAGAACACTTCTTGATAATTTAATGAGAGATCATCTTATAATGCTACCGTCAATCAAAGCAAGATAAGATGCATAAAAAGATAAACATCACATGCAATCAAAATATGTGATATGATATGGCCATCATCATCTTGTGCTTGTGATCTCCATCTCCGAAGCACCGTCATGATCACCATCGTCACCGGCGCGACACCTTGATCTCCATCGTAGCATCGTTGTCGTCTCGCCAATCTTATGCTTCCACGACTATCACTACTGCTTAGTAATAAAGTAAAGCATTACATCGCGATTGCATTACATACAATAAAGCGACAACCATATGGCTCCTGCCAGTTGCCGATAACTTGGTTACAAAACATGATCATCTCATACAATAAAATTTAGCATCATGCCTTGACCATATCACATCACAACATGCCCTGCAAAAACAAGTTAGACGTCCTCTACTTTGTTGTTGCAAGTTTTACGTGGCTGCTACGGGCTTAAGCAAGAACTCATCTCACCTACGCATCAAAACCACAACGATAGTTTGTCAAATAGACTCCGTTTTAACCTTCTCAAGGACCGGGCGTAGCCACACTTGGTTCAACTAAAGTTGGAGAGACAGTCGCCCGCAAGCCATCTATGTGCAAAGCACGTCAAGGGAACCGGTCTCGCGTAAGCGTACGCGTAAGGTTGGTCCGGGTCGTCTCGTCCAACAATACCGCCGAACCAAAGTATGACATGCTGGTAGGCAGTATGACTTGTATCGCCCACAACTCACTTGTGTTCTACTCGTGCAAATAACATCAAACCATAAAATCTAGGCTCGGATGCCACTGTTGGGGAACGTAGTAATTTCAAATATTTTCCTACGCACACGCAAGATCATGGTGATGCATAGCAACAAGGGGGAGAGTCTGATCTACGTACCCTTGTAGATCGCAACGGAAGCGTTGACACAACGTAGAGGAAGTAGTCGTACGTCTTCTTCCCGATCCGACCGATCCAAGCACCGTTACTCCGGCACCTCCGAGTTCTTAGCACACGTACAGCTCGATGACGATCCCCGGGCTCCGATCCAGCAAAGCTTCGGGGAAGAGTTCCGTCAGCATGACGGCGTGGTGACGATCTTGATGTACTACTGACGCAGGGCTTCACCTAAGCACTGCAACAATATGATCGAGGTGGAATTTGGTGGCAGGGGGCACCGCACACGGCTAAGGAACAATCACCAAGGATCAACTTGTGTGTCATGGGGTGCCCCCCTGCCTCCGTATATAAAGGAGCAAGGGGGAGGGGCCGGCCGGCCTAGGAGGAGGCGCGCCAAGGGGAGTCCTACTCCCACCGGGAGTAGGACTCCCTCCTTCCTTGTTGGAGTAGGAGAAGGGGAAAGAGGTGGAGAGGAATAAGGAAAAGGGGGCTGCGCCCCTTGTCCAATTCGGACCAGAGGGGAGGCGCAGGCCTCCTTCCTTTTGGCCTCTCTCCTCTATTCCCGTATGGCCCAATAAGGCCCATATACTCCCCGGCGAATTCCCGTAACTCTCCGGTACTCCGAAAAATACCCGAATCACTCGGAACCTTTCCGAAGTCCGAATATAGTCGTCCAATATATCGATCTTTACGTATCGACCATTTCGAGACTCCTCGCCATGTCCCCGATCTCATCCGGGACTCCGAACTCCTTCGGTACATCAAAATTCATAAACTCATAATATAACTATCATCAAAACCTTAAGCGTGCGGACCCTACGGTTCGAGAACAATGTAGACATGACCGAGACACGTCTCCGGTCAATAACCAATAGCGGGACCTGGATGCCCATATTGGCTCCTACATATTCTACGAAGATCTTTATCGGTCAGACCGCATAACAACATACGTTGTTCCCTTTGTCATCGGTATGTTACTTGCCCGAGATTCGATCGTCGGTATCCAATACCTAGTTCAATCTCGTTACCGGCAAGTCTCTTTACTCGTTCCGTAATACATCATCTCGCAACTAACTCATTAGTCACAATGCTTGCAAGGCTTATGTGATGTGTATTACCGAGAGGGCCCAGAGATACCTCTCCGACAATCGGAGTGTCAAATCCTATTCTCGAAATACGCCAACCCAACATCTACCATTGGAAACGCCTGTAGTACTCCTTTATAATCACCCAGTTACGTTGTGACGTTTGGTAGTACCCAAAGTGTTCCTCCGGCAAACGGGAGTTGCATAATCTCATAGTTATAGGAACATGTATAAGTCATGAAGAAAGCAATAGCAACATACTAAACGATCGGGTGCTAAGCTAATGGAATGGGTCATGTCAATCAGATCATTCAACTAATGATGTGACCTCGTTAATCAAATAACAACTCTTTGTTCATGGTTAGGAAACATAACCATCTTTGATTAACGAGCTAGTCAAGTAGAGGCATACTAGTGACACTCTATTTGTCTGTGTATTCACACATGTATTATGTTTCCGGTTAATACAATTCTAGCATGAATAATAAACATTTATCATGATATAAGGAAATAAATAATAACTTTATTATTGCCTCTAGGGCATATTTCCTTCAGTCTCCCACTTGCACTAGAGTCAATAATCTAGATTACACAGTAATGATGCTAACACCCATGGAGCCTTGGTGCTGATCATGTTTTGCTCGTGGAAGAGGCTTAGTCAACGGGTCTGCAACATTCAGATCCGTATGTATCTTGCAAATCTCTATGTCTCCCACCTGGACTAGATCCCGGATGGAGTTGAAGTGTCTCTTGATGTGTTTGGTCCTTTTGTGAAATCTGGATTCCTTTGCCAAGGCAATTGCACCAGTATTGTCACAAAAGATTTTCATTGGACCCGATGCATTAGGTATGAAACCTAGATCGGATATGAACTCCTTCATCCAGACTCCTTCGTTCGCTGCTTCCGAAGCAGCTATGTACTCCGCTTCACATGTAGATCCCGCTACGACGCTTTGTTTAGAACTGCACCAACTGATAGCTCCACCGTTTAAAGTAAACACGTATCCGGTTTGCGATTTAGAATCATCCGGATGAGTGTCAAAGCTTGCATCAACGTAACCTCTTACGGTGAGCTCTTTGTCACCTCCATATACGAGAAACATATCCTTAGTCCTTTTCAGGTATTTCAGGATGTTCTTGACCGCTGTCCAGTGATCCACTCCTGGATTACTTTGGTACCTCCCAGCTAAACTTATAGCAAGGCACACATCAGGTCTGGTACACAGCATTGCATACATGATAGAGCCTATGGCTAAAGCATAGGGAACATCTTTCATTTTCTCTCTATCTTCTGCAGTGGTCGGGCATTGAGTCTGACTCAACTTCACACCTTGTAACACAGGCAAGAACCCTTTCTTTGCTTGATCCATTTTGAACTTCTTCAAAATCTTGTCAAGGTATGTGCTTTGTGAAAGTCCAATTAAGCGTCTTGATCTATCTCTATAGATCTTAATGCCCAATATGTAAGCAGTTTCACCGAGGTCTTTCATTGAAAAACTCTTATTCAAGTATCCCTTTATGCTATCCAGAAATTCTATATCATTTCCAATCAGCAATATGTCATCCACATATAATATCAGAAATGCTATAGAGCTCCCGCTCACTTTCTTGTAAATACAGGCTTCTCCAAAAGTCTGTATAAAGCCAAATGCTTTGATCACACTATCAAAGCGTTTATTCCAACTCCGAGATGCTTGCACCAGTCCATAAATGGATCGCTGGAGCTTGCACACTTTGTTAGCTCCCTTTGGATCGACAAAACCTTCTGGTTGCATCATATACAACTCTTCTTCCAGAAATCCATTCAGGAATGCAGTTTTGACATCCATCTGCCAAATTTCATAATCATAAAATGCGGCAATTGCTAACATGATTCTGACAGACTTAAGCATCGCTACGGGTGAGAAGGTCTCATCGTAGTCAACCCCTTGAACTTGTCGAAAACCTTTTGCGACAAGTCGAGCTTTATAGACAGTAATATTACCGTCAGCGTCAATCTTTTTCTTGAAGATCCATTTATTCTCAATTGCTTGCCGATCATCGGGCAAGTCAACCAAAGTCCATACTTTGTTCTCATACATGGATCCCATCTCAGATTTCATGGCTTCAAGCCACTTTGCGGAATCTGGGCTCACCATCGCTTCTTCATAGTTCGTAGGTTCATCATGATCTAGTAGCATGACTTCCAGAATTGGATTACCGTACCACTCTGGTGCGGATCTCACTCTGGTTGATCTACCTTGTTCAGTAGTATCTTGTCCTGAAGTTTCATGATCATCATCATTAGCTTCCTCACTAATTGGTATAGGTGTCGCAGAAACAGTTTTCTGTGATGTACTATTTTCCAATAAGGGAGCAGGTACAGTTACCTCGTCAAGTTCTACTTTCTCCCACTCACTTCTTTCGAGATAAACTCCTTCTCTAGAAATGATCCATTCTTAGCAACGAATGTCTTGCCCTCGGATCTGTGATAGAAGGTGTACCCAACAGTCTCCTTTGGGTATCCTATGAAGACACATTTCTCCGCTTTGGGTTCGAGCTTATCAGGTTGAAGCTTTTTCACATAAGCATCGCAGCCCCAAACTTTAAGAAACGACAACTTTGGTTTCTTGCCAAACCATAGTTCATAAGGCGTCGTCTCAACGGATTTCGATGGTGCCCTATTTAACGTGAATGCGGCCTTCTCTAAAGCATAACCCCAAAATGATAGCGGTAAATCAGTAAGAGACATCATAGATCGCACCATATCTAGTAAAGTACGATTACGACGTTCGGACACACCATTACGCTGTGGTGTTCCAGGTGGCGTGAGTTGCGAAACTATTCCACAATTTTTCAAATGTACACCAAACTCGTAACTCAAATATTCTCCTCCACGATCAGATCGTAGAAACTTTATTTTCTTGTTACGATGATTTTCAACTTCACTCTGAAATTCTTTGAACTTTTCAAATGTTTCAGACTTGTGTTTCATTAAGTAGATATACCCATATCTGCTTAAATCATCTGTGAAGGTGAGAAAATAACGATATCCGCCACGAGCCTCAATATTCATCGGACCACATACATCGGTATGTATGATTTCTAATAGATCTGTTGCTCTCTCCATAGTACCGGAGAACGGTGTTTTAGTCATCTTGCCTATGAGGCACGGTTTTCAAGTACCAAGTGATTCATAATCAAGTGGTTCCAAAAGCCCATCAGTATGGAGTTTCTTCATGCGCTTTACACCGATATGACCTAAACGGCAGTGCCACAAATAAGTTGCACTATCATTACCAACTCTGCATCTTTTGGTTTCAATATTATGAATATGTGTATCACTGCTATCGAGATTCATCAAAAATAGACCACTCTTCAAAGGTGCATGACCATAAAAGATATTACTCATATAAATAGAACAACCATTATTCTCTGATTTAAATGAATAACCGTCTCGCATTAAACAAGATCCAGATATAATGTTCATGCTCAACGCTGGCACCAAATAACAATTATTTAGGTCTAATATTAATCCCGAAGGTAGATGTAGAGGTAGCGTGCCGACCGCGATCACATCGACTTTGGAACCGTTTCCCACGCGCATCGTCACCTCGTCCTTTGCTAGTGTCCGCTTATTCCGTAGTCCCTGTTTTGAGTTGCAAATATTAGCAACAGAACCATTATCAAATACCCAGGTGCTACTGCGAGCTCTAGTAAGGTACACATCAATAACATGTATATCACATATACCTTTGTTCACCTTGCCATCCTTCTTATCCGCCAAATACTTGGGGCAGTTCCCCTTCCAGTGACCAGTCTGCTTGCAGTAGAAGCACTTAGTTTCAGGCTTAGGTCCAGACTTGGGTTTCTTCTCCTGAGCAGCAACTTGCTTGCTGTTCTTCTTGAAGTTCCCCCTCTTCTTCCCTTTGCCCCTTTTCTTGAAACTAGTGGTCTTGTTGACCATCAACACTTGATGCTCCTTCTTGATTTCTACCTCCGCAGCTTTCAGCATTGCGAAGAGCTCGGGAATAGTCTTGTTCATCCTTTGCATATTATAGTTCATCACGAAGCTCTTGTAGCTTGGTGGCAGTGATTGGAGAATTCTGTCAATGACGCAATCATCTGGAAGATTAACTCCCATCTGAATCAAGTGATTATTATACCCAGACATTTTGAGTATATGCTCACTGACAGAACTGTTCTCCTCCATCTTGCAGCTATAGAACTTATTGGAGACTTCATATCTCTCAATTCGGGCATTTGCTTGAAATATTAACTTCAACTCCTGGAACATCTCATATGCTCCATGACGTTCAAAACGTCGTTGAAGTCCCGATTCTAAGCCGTAAAGCATGGCACACTAAACTATCGAGTAGTCATCAGCTTTGCTCTGCCAGACGTTCATAACATCTGGTGTTGCTCCAGCAGCAGGCCTGGCACCCAGCGGTGCTTCCAGGACGTAATTCTTCTGTGCAGCAATGAGGATAATCCTCACGTTACGGACCCAGTCCGTGTAATTGCTACCATCATCTTTCAACTTTGCTTTCTCAAGGAACACATTAAAATTCAACGGAACAACAGCACGAGCCATCTATCTACAATCAACATAAACAAGCAGGATACTATCAGGTACTAAGTTCATGATAAGTTTAAGTTCAGTTAATCAAATTACTTAAGAACTCCCACTTAGATAGACATCCCTCTAATCCTCTAAGTGATCACGTGATCCAAATCAACTAAACCATAACCGATCATCACGTGAGATGGAGTAGTTTTCAATGGTGAACATCGTTATGTTGATCATATCTACTATATGATTCACACTCGACCTTTCGGTCTCTGTGTTCCGAGGCCATATCTGCATATGCTAGGCTCGTGAAGTTTAACCTGAGTATTCTGCGTGTGCAAAACTGGCTTGCACCCGTTGTAGATGGACGTAGAGCTTATCACACCCGATCATCACGTGGTGTCTGGGCACGACGAACTTTGGCAACGGTGCATATTCAGGGAGAACACTTCTTGATAATTTAGTGAGAGATCATCTTATAATGCTACCGTCAATCAAAGCAAGATAAGATGCATAAAAGGATAAACATCACATGCAATCAATATAAGTGATATGATATGGCCATCATCATCTTATGCTTGTGATCTCCATCTCCGAAGCACCATCATGATCACCATCGTCACCGGCGTGACACCTTGATCTCCATCGTAGCATCGTTGTCGTCTCGCCAATCTTATGCTTCCACGACTATCACTACCGCTTAGTAATAAAGTAAAGCATTACATCGCGATTGCATTGCATACAATAAAGCGACAACCATATGGCTCCTGCCAGTTGCCGATAACTTGGTTACAAAACATGATCATCTCATACAATAAAATTTAGCATCGTGCCTTGACCATATCACATCACATCATGCCGTGCAAAAACAAGTTAGACGTCCTCTACTTTGTTGTTGCATGTTTTACGTGGCTGCTACGGGCTTAAGCAAGAACTCATCTCACCTACGCATCAAAACCACAATGATAGTTTGTCAAATAGACTCCGTTTTAACCTTCTCAAGGACCGGGCGTAGCCACACTCGGTTCAACTAAAGTTGGAGAGACAGTCGCCCGCAAGCCATCTATGTGCAAAGCACGTCGAGGGAACTGGTCTCGCGTAAGCGTACGCGTAAGGTTGGTCCGGGTCGTCTCGTCCAACAATACCGCTGAACCAAAGTATGACATGCTGGTAGGCAGTATGACTTGTATCGCCCACAACTCACTTGTGTTCTACTCGTGCAAATAACATCAAACCATAAAAACCTAGGCTCGGATGCCACTGTTGGGGAACGTAGTAATTTCAAAAAATTTCCTACGCACACGCAAGATCATGGTGATGCATAGCAACGAGGGGGAGAGTATGATCTACGTACCCTTGTAGATCGCAACGGAAGCGTTGACACAACATAGAGGAAGTAGTCGTACGTCTTCTTCCCGATCCGACCGATCCAAGCACCGTTACTCCGGCACCTCCGAGTTCTTAGCACACGTTCAGCTCGATGACGATCCCCGGGCTCCGATCCAGCAAAGCTTCGGGGAGGAGTTCCATCAGCACGACGGCGTGGTGACGATCTTGATGTACTACCGACGTAGGGCTTCGCCTAAGCACTACAACGATATGATCGAGGTGGAATTTGGTGGCAGGGGGCACCGCACACGGCTAAGGAACGATCTCAATGATCAACTTGTGTGTCTAGAGGTGCCCCCTGCCCCCGTATATAAAGGTTGCCAGGGGGAGGGCTGGCCGGCCAAAGGAGGAGGGCGCAGGAGGAGTCCTACTCCTATCGGGAGTAGGACTCCCCCCCAATCCTATTCCTAATAGGATTCCTCGAGAGAGAGAGGGAGACGGGGGCCGGCCACCTCTCCTAGTCCTAATAGGACTAGGGGAGGGGGGAGGCGCGCAGCCCACCTTGGGCTGCCCCTTTCACCTTTCCACTAAGGCCCAATAAGGCCCATTTGGTTCCCGGGGGGTTCCGGTAACCTCCCGGTACTCCGGTAAAATTCCCGATTTCACCCGGAACACTTCCGATGTCCAAACATAGGCTTCCAATATATCAATCTTTATGTCTTGACCATTTCGAGACTCCTCATCATGTCCATGATCACATCCGGGACTCCGAACAACCTTCGGTACATCAAAATGCATAAACTCATAATAACTGTCATCGTAATGTTAAGCGTGCGGACCCTACGGTTCGAGAACAATGTAGACATGACCGAGACATGTCTCCGGTCAATAACCAATAGCGGGACCTGGATGCCCATATTGTCTCCTACATATTCTACGAAGATCTTTATCGCTCAGACCGCATAACAACATACGTTGTTCCCTTTGTCATCGGTATGTTACTTGCCCGAGATTCGATCGTCGGTATCCAATACCTAGTTCAATCTCATTACTGGCAAGTCTCTTTACTCATTCCGTAATACATCATCTCACAACTAACATCTTAGTTATAATGCTTGCAAGGCTTATGTGATGTGTATTACCGAGAGGGCCCAGAGGTACCTCTCCGACAATCGGAGTGACAAATCCTATTCTCGAAATACGCCAACCCAACATCTACCATTGGAAACACCTGTAGTACTCCTTTATAATCACCCAGTTTCGTTGTGACGTTTGGTAGCACCCAAAGTGTTCCTCCGGCAAACGGGAGTTGCATAATCTCATAGTCATAGGAACATGTATAAGTCATGAAGAAAGCAATAGCAACATACTAAACGATCGGGTGCTAAGCTAATGGAATGGGTCATGTCAATCAGATCATTCAACTAATGATGTGACCTCGTTAATCAAATAACAACTCTTTTGTTCATGGTTAGGAAACATAACCATCTTTGATTAACGAGCTAGTCAAGTAGAGGCATACTAGTGACACTCTGTTTGTCTATGTATTCACACATGTATTATGTTTTCGGTTAATACAATTCTAGCATGAATAATAAAAATTTATCATGATATAAGGAAATAAATAATAACTTTATTATTGCCTCTAGGGCATATTTCCTTCATTGAGGTCAATGGAGCAACGAGCAACACACTTCCTTCATAAACCGGACACGTTCCCTCTCGATAGCCAGATACTAACTCGAAGATGGTGCAGTTTACAAGTGGCTGGATCCGGCATGCCGCTGTGATCCTCCTCTCCCCTCATAGATCGCCAGCAGCTGGGCGCGCCGGACCTTGTCCTGCCGCGTCCATCCATGCGTCAGGATCCGCTCCTTCCGTCCACCCACAACCCTACCTCGTGGCTATGGTTTTGGTGGCCTCCACCTCTAGCGCTGCTCCGATGGCGGCGAGGCCAGAGGACGCCAGACCCTTCACCGGCGTGGACGCGGTTATCACTTGCCCTCCTTCAGCGGTCCAAGAGAGTAAAAGTTTTTAGAAGAAAAACAAAAAGGAGAACACAATTGCATGAGCTTGATTCCTATTGGTGGAAACGTTTGTGCCACGGATCGATGACGTGGCGCATATCCATCCATCTAGCTCTCCACCCCACATCCATCCAGCCATCCATCCATCCATCTAGAGAAAAGGAGAAGAAAAGAGCCCACGAGATAGAGCCCACCCAACTCCACCGAACGCCTCCTCCCTCTCTGTCTCGCGACCTCGCTGCTCTCTCCCCCATGAACCCCTCTCCCTCGCCGCCGCCACCACCCACGCCGGCCTATTCCGGTGAGCTCCGGCGATGGGAAGCACTCCCCCCGAGCTCCCCAAGCCCCACGCCTCCTTCCCCTCCATCCAGAATCGGCGCTCCCGCCCTCCATCGTCCCCCATGCTAGCTAGGGTTTCGGCCGCCACCTCACCTCCGGCGACGGCGAGGCCAGCGGGCAGCGGGTCAGGCACCGGCAAGCTCCCAAGCCCCTCTCTCTCGACCCCGAGCCCCTCTCTCTTAATCCCTAGCCACTCTCTCTCTCTCGATCCCAAGCCCCTATCTCTCGATCCCCTTCTCTCTTTCGTCGCCTCACATCGCCGCCTCGGTCGCCGACCGATTCCAGCCTACTCTGGCGAGCTCTGTCGCTGAGCTAGCTACCCAGGGCTCCCCGTTGAGCCGCTCTACCTCCTCCACTCATTCGATTCGCTTCTCCCTGCTGCCCGTGGTCGCCCCCATCAGTTCTCCCTCTCTAGGGTTTCGGTGGTGGGGAGAGGTTTGTCATCGACGTGCTCTTGCTCATGGATCTAGTCGCCTGCACCACCTCCCGTGCCTCCTTGTGCACCAGCGCCTCCTGGGTTTTGCCTGTGGTGCTACTGCCCCAGATCCGTCAGCCTCGACTACCTTATCGCCTGCCACCGTGCGACGGCGGTGATTTGGCCACACCGCAACCATGGTGGTGGCATTGCTTATGGTAAGCTCCTCAATCCCTCTACTCCCCTGCTCGTACTACTCTCTTCGGGCATGTCATGGTCGATTTGATGCTGCTCCGCGTGTCCTGTTAGTGCTTGGTGAAGGTTGGCTCACCTATTATTAGCTCAATTGATTACTGTGCTATATTTATGGATTTGGCAATGTGGACTTTGGTCTACTTATGCTCACGCTGCTTTTCATGTTCATATTCTAGTTCTAGTTCATGTCTATGGACTGATTACAAGAAATTCTATGCTACTATTGGTCTATCACTGCAGTTATCTTGGTCTTATAGATGCTATTGTTCCTGTCATATAGCACATGCTAGTTTCGTTATTAGTTGGCTACTGGTTCTATTTATTCATATGTACAGGTGCTACTGTTTCTTTGTTATCTTATAAAGGATATAGTCCTTCATTTTTATATAGCTGTAACGTTCTTATTGATCAACATATACTGATTCATCTCTTTACTGCAATTACTCTGTGTAGTTCATGATTTGCTCCTGTAGTAGTATAAAATTATAGTTTCTCTTTCAAGCTGGTATGTGTGTTTGATATATACTAGTCTTTATCTAAATACCATGTATTGGTATTTCTTGTATGGTTTAGTACATCATCTATTGGTGGTTTACTTGTATATTGTACAGGATATAGTCCTCATGGTTGCATGTAGTGTTAACTCTTTCTTTGCTTTAGCTATTTCAGATGTTTTAGATGATTTAGATGCATGCTTATACTCCTATCTATACCAGGTCCATGTGTTGTGCTTGTGTACCTATATACAAAATAGTACCCATGGGTAAGTGGGTGTATGTTTTCTGCACTTCTGCTTACGACAGATGTTTAGTAAATGTGCTATCAATGGCCTATATATTCTTGCAGGTTATGGACTGTATCTTTCCTTGCCAATTCCCTCTCTCTTAAATCTGATTTGAACAGATGCTACACTGGTGTCTTCACTTTCTTTCTCTCTCACACACTCTCACTGATAAGAACAGGTGCTCCTTAATCTTGCCATGCCAATGATGGTGTCCTGAGGCTCTCACCGTTACTTAACAGCAGATGCTGCACTACTTGATCCAATGATGCAATAGTCCTAGCACTACTAGGTTGCCTGAGGACAATCCCTACTTCAAACCCTACCTCTGGGTTAGTTGGTTAGTAGTGGGTTAGTTGGATTTCATCTGAAAACTAACCCAAGATTAATTGAGGGATCCCCTAATCATGGAGTTAGTGCTAATTTGAGTTGATCTTTGGGTCTAGCTTTGATCTCTACTTTGCTGGCTTTACTTCTCTATTGGGTTATTCCTTACTGCCGATTGAACCTGTTCCTTTTGGCCTTGTTGGTTACTATTTCATTGCCTCCATTTATGCAGTGTTGGCTCTCTTCTAATGTTTCTTTTATCAACTTAATCTGATTGGGGTTTGACTAATGTTTCCAAACTCCTAAGTGCTAGCTCCTACAGCAAAGGCATTTCCCTAAGGGGAATGCTACATTTTAACCTTAATCAAGTTTTTCCTATTTGTTGTTTCTTGTTTTGCAGGTTGATGAACTAGAAGAAAGAAGCAGAAGATGAAGTAGATAGTTTAGTATAGGTTTAGTTTAGGACTTTTCCTTTCTTCTTTTATTTCCTTTTCTTCTAAGTGTAATTCCTGAATGCTTGTAGTTGACATTCATATTAATAAAGTCTATTGTTTATTATTCAGGCCAAATAATTGCAATGCTTCAGTTATTATGAATATAGTTTCTTTTATTCAGTTTTTGCAATATCACTTGTCTTATTTATTCATGAATATATGGTTGCACCTATGCCTACAGCAAAGCCGCCGGCATAAATGCCATGTGGTAGCTCCTGGCCGAGGACTATGCCTACGGCAAAGCCGTCGGCATAGATCATCTATGCCTACGGCTTTGCCGTAGGCATAGTACTCAGCCAGGAGCAACCATGAGCTGCCACGTGGCAAATCTATGCCGACGGCAAAGCCGTAGGCATAGTTTTGCCATGTGGCAGCTCCTGGTTGGTTTTACTTACCGACGGCGCCGTCAGCTGCCGTCTTGTCCTTTTTTTGCCGACGGTGAAACTATGTCGGTGGCTGTACGAAAGCCGTCGGCATAGACAGCTATGCCGACGGCTTTAGTATGCCGACGGCCTAACAGAATACGCTGACGTATTCTACGCCGACGGGGGTATGCCGACGGCAGCCGTAGGCATATGCCTATGCCGACGACATTGTGGCATATGCCAACGGCCTTGGGCCGTAGGCATAGCCCCTGATTTCGGTAGTGATCAGGGTGATGATCAGGGGAGGGGGAGGCTCAGGCTGGATCCGCCCATCACCATCGACTCTGTATGTCCTTACAGTTACTGTCATGGGTGTGGCTTCCTCACCCGTCTCGACGGTCGGCTCATGTGCTCCGTCTGGATCAGCCTGGCACCACGTCAACAATTAGAAGATTGCCGGTGTGACAACCTACATGCCATTGTCACCACCTTCAACCTCCAAGATCCGGCTCAGGGGGGAATAGAGGTGCTGCATTCCTCTTTCCGCAGGGTAGACATGGAGCGCAATCCAGGGGACCAGGAATTCTGTTTTCTACAGTAAGCAGCAAACTAGCTACTTTACTTTTTCCACACACAGATTATTCGACCATTTATTTTTGTGGTCGCCTTGTTTACGTATTTGTTGTCTACTGTCAACTAATCATGGATCAATTAGGGAGTACGAGGACAAGGACTGTCCGGTGCTGCTGCAACACCAAGAAGGGCAAGAGAAGGATCTAACAAGCTGTTCCCAGCAACACGTCGACAAACCCTCCAAGATGCTTGATTGTTGCAGGTCTTCCTTGATCTGAATTAGTTTAGATTCATGTTTAACCTAGCTTATTACATCTTTCTTAGTAAGTTTCTCTTGGTGAGTGGAGTGATGACATGTTTAATTTGGTTCTTGCTGCAGACGGTTTCTCGAAATGAAAGACTGTCCACGCCTTTGCTTTTCCTGCGGCACCAAAGGTCACGTTGCCCTCGACTGCTCTCTCCCGTCACAGCAGTCCTTGCCGGCAATGCCTCACCGCACGCTGGTTGGCCGTGCTTCAATGCAACACCGAGTCCCTTTTGAAAGGCGTCCGGTTGCTACAACAACAAGTATCAACAAAGATCTGTTTATCATCTGCCAAGCTGGCTCACAACTAGTCATCTACCATACAGGCGTCATGGATGAGACTTCACTGTTGCAAGGAGGATGAGACGATGGCAAGCCCCTCCAACCGTCGTTTTATGTTGCAGAATATGTTGGTGATGGTGACTATTGGCACTTTTTCCTTCACAGTGGCTCAAAAATATGCGCCGTTTCGAGGAAACAAGATGGCATGCTTGAGTTTAGTCTGAACAAGGACCGTACGATGGCTACGGATCGTCTATCTGTACGGCGGCTGCCAAGTGCTGATACTTTTGTTTTGTTTATCACTGTTGGTGGAGAGACCATTGCCCTTACTGATACTCTGAAAGTTTTCCATCAGACAAGGTTCAGTTATGGATCCACCACGTGGCTGCGTTGCAAGACAGATCAGTCGCATGTTCTCCACAGGAAGGTTATGATGTCTGTATATGTAGCAGTGAATGACGATTCCTTTATAGTCTGTGATGCTCTCACAGGTTCCTCTCTTTTGTTTGACCTGGGTGCCAAGCAATGGCGTGTTGTCATGCCTTGGGCCGCATTCGCAGAGGACCTGCCAAGGACTAGCCCTACAAAGTGCCCTTTAAATGGTAGATGTGTGTCTGTCGATGGCTTTATCTACACATGCAGAGATGGAGGGCTTGCTGCTTATCGGCTGCTTGATAAAGATCATTCTGTGTATCTCAGCCAGCCCATCCTTTTGCCATTCTCATGGCTTGTGGATAATTAATTGTGTGGGTGAGGACATGAGCTTGGATTATGCTGGCAAAGATGTGGACTCTGGTGCTATTTTGTTTTACGGGGTGCAACTGCAAAGTGAGTATATATAACTCTCTCTCTCTCTCTCTCTCATGTCATTTGTGCATGGTTTTTGTGATCAGTCAGTTCATGTTAGATATATATAGTGTTGCTGTACTAACATATATATGTGTACGTACGTATATGCTGCTAGGTGGATATCGTCCGCCCAATTAAGCATGATGTACAGATCACCATTGTCTAGGTTAAGACTAAAGCAACAACCAGCAGCAAGAAAAGGGAACCAGTGCGAGTCGCCCCCGTGGACTGTGTCACGCGTTTCATACATCACGAGGAAGCCGTCGATGCCAGATGCTGCTTTGCGCTCTAGCTCCATCTTGTTTGTGATGGATGCATGCATGCTTGCATGAGTTGCCCTATTATTATTTATATGTTCCCAGCATGCAATGTTTGTAACCTCTAACCTTGCTTGCATGGCATCTTTTGGAAGCTGCAATTAGTTGTATATTTTGGTGGTGTATAACTTATATTTATCTAGACTATATTAGTTGTATTTTGGTGGTGGTGAAACTTATATTTATCTAGACTAGAGGGCCGGTGTGTAATGGCTGGTGACCTTGGTTAAATTAATGATCCCAAACATTTGGTACCTGTAGCCAAGTATTAAGGCTTGACAAGAAAACGGTACTAGTGCTTAATTTTGCTCATAAGGTTGAGCTAGTTGTGGAATAACTATTATTTGTTGGAGTAGTTTTTATTATTTATGCCTGGAGAACTTCTTTTTTATTATCTCTATCTATTGCGTTGGCAGTCTTTATTGATTGTATTTATACCTATTATACTATATGTCTTTGCATATTTGACCAGGGGCACATAGACCCGAGATTAGGAATTAATCCTATGAAATTTCTGATGGCAAAATTTTATACTTCAATCTTGCACTTTATCTCTCAAGTGACATCTCTTTGATTCCATGATTAATGTGTATTGCTGCACTTAAAATGTAGCTTTCTGGTGGCAGTCACAAGCCTTGGTTTATTTGTCGGTGCAGTGTAGTGAGAGGGTCAGACCTACCTGCTAAATCATGTGTGAAATATGATGTGTTATCGCAAGGCTGCAAATATTATTTGTTGGTTTATTTTTCTATATGGAAACTATGTTCTGCTAAGGCCTGTGCAGCTATGATCCGATTTAGATCAATTCATTCTATAATTTGACAGCTATTCGCTAATTTCAGCTATGATCCCATCTCTTACTATAAGCTTGGGTGCCTATGATTTTGATCCCATCTCTTACTATAAGCTTGGGTGCCTATGATTTCAGGCACCCCAGCCATTGCCATGCTTTAACAATTGCAATGGAGCCAGCTACCAGCTTTCTGCCCCTAACTCATTTGCCTATGAAACTACCAACAACAGTGGCAGCCCCCCCCCCCCCCGCCCCTACTCTGGAGCTGCCTATTGGTGCGTTGGCAGCATCCACCTCCTCTGGGTTAGTCAACACCTCCTCTGGTTGAGGCATGAGTTTGCGCACTAATCAGTTGTTTTAGTTTTTAACTAACGTTTGTGTGCGGTCCACACGAGCGCCAGTTGCTAAAAAAATACATTTAATAGAGCTGCAGCAGTAGAGTGTTCAGTCATAATGCATAGCAAGCTAGCAGGACATGTACATGGAAGTGCTGGTCAACTCGTGTGACCATTGTTGAAAACTGCAGTAGCAGTGTTCCCTCATAAAGCAGAGCAAGCTAATGGGTCTATTAACATAGCGGTGGCAATCTTACAAGATGGATGACTGATCAGATACACAGTCATCCTTTCCTCTAGTCAACACAGGTATATAAAAAAAGGATTACCCGGTCTCTGCATCAGTACGTAGGTTCTACTTTTTTTTGCATGTCTTCGTATGGGTTTAAGAATCTAGTATGAGATGTCCGGATGCGACAAGTAAAATTTGAGGCATGTCGGGTAACTGCCAGCGGACGCTTCTACGGGCATTTGAGGGGCCATATTTGTCATATGTGGTTGCAGATGCTCTAACCATAACCATATTCACACGAATCATCTCATGACACCACAAGAACGACGAGATACTTCAACAACAACGCCTTCAAATAATAAGGACGCAATTCTCAAGCGCCGCCGTCACCGAATCCGACCCCCAAAGGACAGATTCTAGGATTTCACTTAGAAAACCAGCCCGTGTAAATCTAAGCAATACCTTTAACAAGAAAACAACGCAAAAAACATCGTCATCGCTGAGTTGTAACCAATTCAGATCAAAACAGCGAAAACCCTTTTTTCCGATGGATCAATGACAATGTCACATTGGATCTCTTGAGGACAGTTGGGAAGTTTACAAGAAGTCTTAATTATCTTGAAAAGTGCAAGGATAGATACGATTTCAATGTTAAAAAAAAGATTTCAATGATTGGATCCGACGTTTAATAATCAAGAGGCATGCAGTTCATATTCGGCGCAGTCACGTAACCGAATCCGAATCTAATGATTACTCCGTACTGCTAGCGACAAAGCTAGCGGGAACTATTTATCCGATTTCGACTTCGACTCACCGAGGCTATGTGCCTTTATATAGTCTGGAGAAAATGCCGGTTCCTCCTCCCTCAATTCGAGAGCAGGGTTCCTCGAGTCTCCAACAAATCTCGCGGCGCATCACCGGCGCATCGTATCTGGTGTGAGGCTTCCTCGGGAGGTCAGATCAGCGACCAATGGCCCGCGAGGAGGGTTCGCGCATCACCGGGAGCATGGCGTCCGACGAGAGCGCGGCCAAGCATGCGTTGGCCGCCGGCGAGGAGCGCCCGTTCAAGCCGTGCCGGCATGCTTCGACGGAGAAGCGCCCGCTGAAGCCGTGCGCCGCCAAAAGGAAGGCGGAGCCAGACGACGACGATGACGACGAGCTGCTCGCCGCCAAAAAGAAGGCCTTCTACGCCAAGTCAGGTCCAAGCAGGAAGATGAGGCGGCTGCCGCGGGCGGAGGTGGCCTCCATCCTTTCCAGCCGGACCCATCCCGATCGCGCCCCTTCCTGCTACAAGGCGCTGAAGCTCCAGAACCCTGACCTGATTCCCTCGCCGGAAGAGGAGATGGACGAGCTCAAGGTGGCAGAGTATGCTGATGCGCGCGACTTCTATGAGGCTGCAGAGGAATTCTCCAAATTCCAGGCCTGGGTACGGAGCGAGTACACCAAGAATGGCTATGTGGAGGTCGACGACGACTACCTGGCTCACAGGGAACAGGTCCGAGCTTGCAGCGACAGAGCACGGGAGGCTGCGCTCGAAGCGATGGACTTCTCTGATGGAGACGAAGATCTGAAGATGTTTTTTAGGAAGAGAAGGCACTGAATCCATCCATATTACTTGAGTATCTGAAGATCTCAAGATGTTTTTTAGGAACAGGCGGCACTGAACCCATACATATTACTAGTACAGTAGTACTCTATTTGTGATTCAGCTGTTTTTACATTGCAGAAACGTGAGTTGGCCTTGCAGCTGCCAAGATTCAGTCTTTCGTTGTATTTCCAAGTTGTCACAAAATGTTACATCCTCTGTTTCTAAATGTTTAAGAAGGTTTTTGCAGTTCAATTCTTACATTAGTGAACAGAGCGAGTTTGTGTTCCTTTAAAGCCTTTTAGTGGAGGTCGACGTCGACTACCTCGCTCACAGGGAACAGGTGCGAGCTTGGAGCGACACAGCACGGGAGGCTACGTTCGAGGCAATCGACGATGAAGATCTGAAGGCATTGTTTAGGAATAGACGGCACTGAACTCATGTTACCTGCGATGAGCAATCTGCGATCACAAGTTTAGAGTTTAGCCATGTGTTTCGGCTGTTCCTATTATGACCTACCAATATTATTACTGTGATCCATTTCAACTGTGATAAGCTAAGCAGTGATGAGCACTTTGTATAATGATTCACCATGGTATATCCATCAGTTTGCCATGAGGATGCGGTTCTGTTCTTACATTACAGAAATGCGTGTTTGACAGCAGCTGACGAGATTCAGTCTTCCGTTATACAGTATTTCCAAGTTGTCACAAAATGTTAGGCGTTCAGGCCTTGCAGTATTATCACCTTATTGGCCGTGTGAGTAATTAACCCTGGGTGCTATGCCCTGTAACCTAACATCAATAGAAGGTACGTAGAACATAGTCGGTTTGGCCTCTTTTATTCTTCCTCGGGTGTTAGTCTCTGAACAATTTTATCATTCACGTTCGGGTGCGATCAGTAACCTGAACTTGTCCTGCATCTATTGGCAGGACACGGAGCTCGCTCAAGTTCTCTGCTGCACCAGAACTCCGGTAAGGCACGCATGGATTCCAAGTTTCTCAACAGAACTCCCGCGATTATGAAATAGAAGAATTCGGGCTCGCCGACCAGCAGGCGTAGGTTGGCTTCATCCGGAAAGAAGCAGAGGCGGAGAATTTTTTTTTGAGTGGACGCAGAGGAGAGACTCGGAGATCACCTGGCTGCTGGGCTCCTGGATTTTGTGGGCCGTGGGAAGGCACAGGCCAACAAGGATTGCTTCTAATTCAGCTTGTCTGTCTATTTTGCTCGATTCAGGTTATGTTAGTTTTTGTACCACATCGGCTGTGGAGGAAAGAGCATGTGTGTGTGTGGGGGGGGGGGGGGGGGGGAGGGGGGGTTGATTCTGTGTTTGTAGTGGAAAGCGATGGTAAGGCCGGTGGCCTAGTTTTGTTTTATCGTAAGTCGAATAAAATCGAGTTGAACTATGTCTCGCCCCACTTTATTGATATTGTTTTTATGAATGAGGAAGTGGTTCAGTGGCGGTTCACGGGTTTCTATGGTCGTCCGAAATGGAATGAGCGCCATCTTTCTTGGGACGATATTCGCAATCTATATAGTAAGGGCAATCACCCCTGGGTTGTTTTGGGGGACTTCAGTGAAATTTTATACCCGTCGGAAAAAGAGGGTGGTATGGCTAGACCACTTGGTATGATGAGAGAATTTCGTGAATGCCTAATGGATTGCGGGTTGGATGACCTTGGCTATACAGGTGACCTGTTCGCTTGGAGGAGAGGCGAAATACGTGAACGTCTTGATCGGGGGGTCTGTAATATAGCGTGGGCAAACAAATTTCCACGAGCGGAAGTAATCAACGAAGAACATGTTCATTCTGACCACCGCCCAATTGTACTGGATACGGATTACTTGGATGAAAAAAATCTTTAAACGACCAGAGGGGCGGGTTAAACAGTTTGAGGCGAGGTGGTTGAAGGAAGAGACTGTCACTGAAATTGTTAAGGCATCTTGGGAGAAAGCTAGACTTTCAGGTATTGGACCGTCACTCGCTGATCGTACGAAAGCAGTACATGCCGATCTACATACTTGGGACCGGGAAATTCTAAAGGGACCAAAGGTGAGAATTAGGAAATTAAAAAAAGAATTGGAGAGACTAAGGCGGGGCCCATTAAATACGGAGTCTCAAGATCGTCAGAAGGAAATTATTGTGCTAATTGAAAATATCTTGGATCAAGAGGAAATTTTCTGGTTACAAAGAGGAAGGGCGAACTGGTTGATGCATGGGGATCGTAATACGTCTTTTTTCCATAATGCTGCCACGGCTAGGAAAAAATAAATAATATAAAGAAACTATTAGATGAGTCTGGAAAGTGGTTAACAGAAAATGATTTGACGAATCACATAACAGAATATTTCACAAAGCTTTTCACATCGGAAGTTTAGCATCCGAATCAAGAAGTTTTATCACTTGTGCGTAGGAGAGTGTCAAACGAAATGAACAATGCTCTACTTGCTCCTTATACCACGGAAGATGTTTGCAAGGCTTTATTTGATATTGGGGACTTGAAAGCTCCAGGGCCAGATGGACTCCATGCTATCTTCTATAAAAGGTTCTGGCCCATGCTAGGGGAAGACCTAATTGAGGAGGTTCTGAAAGCAATCAATACATGTACTATCCCGAATGGTTGGAATGATACTGCAATCATGATGATTCCTAAGATTAACACACCAGAAAAGGTATCCCAATTTAGGCCAATCAACTTATGTAATGTGGTATACAAAATAATTGCAAAAATGGTGGCCTCTCCATTGAAGACCCTTCTACCAGAAATTATTAGTCCAACACAGAGTGCTTTTGTACCAGGTAGATTGATAACTGACAATATTTTAGTGGCCTACGAATGTTTTCACACAATCAAGAATAAAAGAGAGGGTAGAGAGGGTTTGTGTGCTATCAAACTTGACATGCACAAAGCTTACGATAGAGTCGAGTGGGCTTTTCTGAAGGAAATTATGCTGAAATTAGGTTTCCGTCAAGAGTGGGTTAATTTGATTATGCAATGCGTCACAACAGTAGAATACAAAGTAAGGATAAATGCAGAGGAAAGTGAGAGTTTTAAGCCTACTAGAGGGTTGAGACAGGGGGACCCGCTATCACCATACCTATTTCTGTTGTGCACAGAAGGGTTGAATGCTTTACTCTTGCATGCTGAGGAGAACGGGAATATATCAGGAGTTAAAGTCTGTAGAGACGCCCCAGCAGTAACTAACTTACTCTTTGCGGACGACTCGTTGATCTTGATGAAAGCCAACCAACATAATGCGGCGGCCCTGGAATCAGCACTAGATTTATATTGTGCGGCGTCGGGACAGCTGGTTAGCGTGGAAAAGTCTAGTATTTTCTTTAGCCCCAATACAAAGGTAGAGGTCAGAGAACACTTGTGTACAACGCTCAATATAATGACGGAGGCCCTGAATGACAAATACTTGGGCTTGCCAGCAAATGTGTGCGTTGATAAAACAGACTGCTTTAAATTTCTGATTGAACGTATTGTTAAGAAAATTAGTGGTTGGAAGGAAAAACTACTATCTGCTGGGGGGAAGGAGATCCTGCTCAAGGCTGTGATCCAAGCCATACCTACCTATGCTATGTCGGTCTTTAAAATTCCTAAAAAATTGTAAAGGAATCGTTGACGTGATAGCGCATTTCCGGCGGGGAGACGAGGAGAACCAGAGGAGGATGCACTGGATGGCCTGGTGGAAAATGTGTGTACCAAAAACCCAAAGAGGAATGGGATTCCGTGATATCCACTGTTTCAACCTGGCCCTGCTGGCCAAACAGGCGTGGCGTCTCCTTGATAACCCTGACTCCTTGTGTGCCACTATTCTAAGGGCCAAGTACTACCCTGATGGCGATCTGCTGAATTCCAAGCCAAAGCATGGTGCTTCTTTCACCTGGCAAAGCATTATGGCAGGCATTACTACTCTGAAACGTGGCTATATTTGGCGAGTGGGAAATGGACATAACATCAATATTTGGGAAGATGCATGGATCCCAAATTGTGCCACTAGGAAAATTGTGACTCCTAGGGAGGGACAATTGTTATCAAGAGTGGTTGATCTGATTGACCCTGTTTCCAATAATTGGGATGAGGACCTGATTAGACAAACTATGTGGCCCATTGACGCTCAACGGATTCTTTCAATCCCACTTTCGCAACATAACATGTCAGATTTCATTGCTTGGAGTTATACAAAAAATGGTATGCTCTCGGTATGGTCTGCTTATTCCGTGGAGTGGAATGATCAGTATGGGAGTAAACTAAAACACTCTAATGGGATGGGGCGAACCACACCTAACCCTATTTGGTGTCAGATATGGAAGTTATCCTATCTGGCAAAAGTCAAAACTTTTGTATGGCGTACGTTACATGGCACCCTCCCATGCCAGGCAACACTTGCTAATAGACACATGGAGGTCTCGCCCCTTTGTCCTACTTGCTCTCAGGGTGTAGAAGACACGAAGCACATGCTTTTCCTATGTACCAAAGCAAAGGAGGTTTGTAAGAGGCTAGGATTAGATGAGATTATTGATAGAGCTTGTGAGGCTGATCGTGCTGGAGAAGCGATACTGGAATACCTTTTAGTTCTCCCATATCAAGATTTGCGTATTATGGGATACCAAAATGTACGAGAAATGATAGCTATTTCAGCTTGGTATATATGGTGGGAGAGACGAAAATTAGTGCACAAGGAAACAACTCAGAATGCAACTTAGATATCAATGGGGATCATAGCCCTCACATACAATTTTGTAAATGCATCATCTTCAAAGGCGTCCATGAAAGGGGGGGGGGGGTTGGCATTGTCCCCCTAGGGGTTTCGTGAAACTCAATGTTGATGCCTCTTTTGACCAGGACATGTTGAAGGGTACGATGGGGGCGGTTTTGCGAGACGACAAAGGTAGGTTTATTGCAGGAGGAAATGGAAAGATTGACCATTGCGCGGATGTTCTGATGGCAGAAGCTTTAGCCCTCAAATTTGGACTAACACTAGCGCAAAGGGCGGGGTGCAATCGCCTAATCATCAACTCAGATAATCTAGAGGTGATTGAGACCATGCAGGACGGAGGACAGTCAACGGGTGCGGCGGCGGCTATTTTCGATGACTGCTTCCACTACGCATGTGATTTCATCATGACTAGATTCGAACATTGTAATAGAGAGGCAAATAGAGTAGCACATGAACTTGCTAGATTAGCTAGATTTTCTTCAACTTTGGATTGGTTCGAGGAACCTATCAATGAAATTGTACTCAGCCTCACAAATGATGTATTGGTTATTTCTAATGAATAAAGTTTCGTTTTATTTCAAAAAAAGAGCGTGTGGGGTGGCCGGGTATAAGATGGGGCAATGGGCGAACGGTGGCTGGCATCTTTGCGCTTGGGGCAATGACGCAGCTAGTGAGGTTATACCGAGGCGCGTCAATTGCTGGTTGAAAACTATTTACAAACCCCCTCTTTGGCCTTTCGGGGCCATTGAGAATTTCTGAAAGGGCCCCTTTCCTTTGGGGAGGGCTAAGCCCACAAATCTGACAATGCAAAATATTTACTAGTTTTTTGTTCCATTAACCTGAACATTGAAGATCACATCAGATACGATCACACCAGGAGAGTGGGGTTATTCACCTTCGGGATAAGTACCAAGACTGTCTCATTAATGCACTCATGGCTTTCCTCCCCTCTCACTATCCTTAGAACAATATTAGTCACATCATCACCGCAAGTGTCCCAATGTTTCTGATAGAACTGCGCAGGGAAACCATCAGGGCCATGAGCCTTAGTTGGGAACATCTGAAAGAGTGCCTATTTAACCTCTTCTTTTGTATATTGAGCACAAAGCTCATCGTTCATCGCTGCTGTTACCTTACAGGGGACATGTTCCATCACCTCCTCAACTCCTTGCACCCCTTCGGACATATAGAGGTCCTGGTAAAAATTATTCACCATCGTCCTCAACTCAGCTGGGTCGTTTTCCAACACACCCAACGCATTCTTGAGAGCCCTAATCATATTCTTCTTCCTCCGTAGACTAGCCCGAAGATGGAAAATTTTTGTATTCTTGTCGCCCGAGGAAAGCCATTCAATCCTGGCCCGCTGCCTCCACATGATCTCTTCACGATGATATAGCTCCACCAATCTTTCATTTATCTTGATCTCCACATGCGATGGTGTCGTGCGCAACGGATCCGCCCGTAGTTCCTCGAGTTTCTTCTTTAGATCTTTGATCTCCCGTCTCACACTTCTAAAAGACTTCTTGCTCCATCTGGTAATCCCATTGGAAACAGCCTCCAACTTATCATGCAGCTCCTGAACACTTACACAAGGCCCCAATGCCGACCATTCCTCGCTCACCGCACCACCAAAACCTTCATGTTTTTCCCACATGGCCTCATACCGAAAACTCCGTGGTGGTATTGCGTCTCTTGCTCGGCCAAGGTCTGGAAGAATGGGACCATGGTCCGAAGTAGCAGCCACATGGTGGTCCAAACCTGCTGAAGGGAAACGAGCCAACCACTGGGGGTTGACCAATGCCCTGTCTAGTCTGCACCTTGTATAAGTCCCTTCGGCCACCTTCTTCTGAAATGTCCAAGATCTCCCCTTGTATCCAATATCCATCAACATGCAAATATCTATGGTCTCACGGAAAGCTTGGATCTGTACATTACTACATTGTCCAATCTCAACATGCTCGCTTGGACGTAGAACATCATTGAAATCTCCTATACACAACCAAGGCAGCGGGCTCAAAGTGCTTATGTTTTTTAACACAGTCCATGTTTGATGCCGCAAGTGAGTCTGGGCCTCACCATATACGCACGTCATTCTCCATAAATCCTCTCCGGGTTCCTCAACAGAAACATCAAGGTGATAACAAGAGTAACCCAAAACAGCAATCTTTATTTCATTTTTCCAAAACAAACCTAAGCCACCACTTCTACCTTGACTATCAACTGCATAAGCTTGATCATAACCCAAAGTACTTGCTAAAGCTTCTACCCTAGATCCTTCAATCTGTGTTTCAACAATACAAAAAAGGGTAGGGGCAAATTTCCTCGCGAACTCGCGAAGTTCTTGGACTGTCGCGGTGTTTCCCGCCCGCGACAGTCCCAACATAAGACACTCATTGGGCCTGACGGCGCTCCTCAAAGGAGCCCACCAAATTCTTCACAATCTTGTTCTGAGCTTCTTCATCCTCTTCCTCCATCTTTGTGCGCTTCGGGTCTCTTGTCGGTGGTGGACTGATAACACTGTTGCCAGTTGCAACTATAGCCAGCTCATTACCACGTAGCATACTTGTTTGCTCTTCAAGCCTCAGACTTCTGGTATGACCAGACTCAGGCCTTTCCCCCCTCTTCCTGCTGGGATCATCCATCATCATAGCCACAGCTGTTTCATCCTGTTCTTCCTCTGCTCTGTAGAGATCATCACCAACAGATCCCTTCCCAGCATCCCGGTTGCCCGATCGCCCTCCTCTTCTTCCTCCACGACGACCTCATCCTCCACCAGGACCACTACCTGTCCTCATCGTCCAAGAAGCACGGAGATCTCTGAAGACTAGGGCTGATTTTGGGTGAACTCCATCCCCGTGTTCTTTGTATACATGTCCCAGATGACCACAAACAGCGCACCAGTTCGGGAGGCGCTCATACTTGATCCTATAGATCTGCCTCTCCTTACCCCTAATTATGCCTGAAGAATGCTGCTTATTTGTTGATAGATGTAATGGCACTGTTTGGTACTGTTAAGCATTGTAGCGCTGAAGATGGCCCATGACCTGGAGCTGGGCTGGCTACGCAATGCATGCAGGTAACTCTATCCATTTTGGAACCGCACCGAAAAATCATACCAAAAATAAACCGAACCAAACCAATTTTACGGTTGTTACGGTTTCTAGTTTCAGCATGGTATGAAGTTTTCATACTGTTTTGACCTTGATTTTTATGGTATATACCAGTTAACCGAATAAACCGATGTAAAAAATATGTTTATATTTTCTTGAGGCGAACAACCATATGAGTTGTCGTTTTTCTTGTACACGAGCCAATTTGCCTACTAAGCACCTACATTTTTCATGTAACATAATCATTTTTTTCTAAAAAAATGTAAGCACGTCCATAACCACCAAGGTATGAATTAATGCATACATATATCCTCATATATATATAGTTATATAGTTATATACTATTTGTGAAAAATAGTATGTGTTTTGAGTCATAAATTTGTAAATTATTATTGCGTCATTCTCAAATTCGCGTTAACTTTGGTTATTATTGTATATGCCGAAATAATTGGGTACATACCGAAACCAAACCATATTTCAATTTCATACCGCACTTACCTGAAATATTAATACCGTACAAACCGAAAAATCGTATAAACCGACCCATGTAAATCGAATAAGCCGAATACACAGAGTAACATGCAGGAAAGCTTTGGCCCTCGCCAAAGCCTTGCATGTAAATAAAGTAAGTACAACAGCTGACTGTGTGAGAGTTGTGAAAGAGCTTCAATCTTCGATCCAGCTGGGAGCCTACTACACTCTCCGTTGTTTTTACTCTGCATATAGGAACTGTTGGAAGTCAAATTTCATAAAGTTTGACCATGTTTAAATAAAAAAAATCAACATTCATACAATACTAAAGTTATAAAATATGAAAAATAAATTCGTGGCACATCTAATAATATTAATTTTGTTGTGAATGTTGATTTTTTTTATAAAGTTGGTCAAGCCCAATCGCTCAAAGTGATGGTGTTGCCCTGGTTGAATCGGGGTTATTTGTTTTTAATCGGGACTTGACATGCTGTGCGACGTGGGTGGCGAGACATGTGGGAGTGTGATGACCCATAAGTATAGGGGATCAATCATAATCCTTTCGATAAGTAAGAGTGTCGAACCCAACAAGGAGCAAAAGGAAATGATAAGCGGTTTTCAGAAAGGTATTCTCTGCAAGTACTAAAAGTAATGTAACAAATAGTTTTGTAGTAAGGTAATTCATAACAAGTAGAAAGTAGCAAAGATGCAGCAAGATGGCCCAATCCTTTTTATAGGAAAGGACAAGGCGGAAAGTTCTCTTATAGTAAGGAAAGTGTTCTTGAGAACACATGTGAATTCTCATCTAGTTACGTTCATTATGTTTAGTTGATTCACATTCATTACTTTGATAATTTGATATGTGGGTGAACCGGTGCTAGGGTATTTTTCTTATTTGAACAAGCAGCCCTCTTACTATCACCCTCTCTGGTAAGCATGCACAACTACGAATAATGAATTACAATAAATCTAACCATAACATATTAAACGTATGGATCCAAATCACTCCCTTTACGGATTAACACATAAATTAGGGTTTAAACTTCTATCACTCTCGCAAACCATCATCTACTTATTACTCCACAATGCTTTCCAATTAGGCTCAAGTATGGTGAAGTGCCTGTAGTCGACGTTCACATGACACCACTATAGAAAGAACAACATATATATTCTCAAATATCAAACGAATATCAACTTCACATGATTACTTATAACAAGACTTCTCACATGTCCTCAAAACAAAAGTAACTACTCACAAATCATATTCATGTTCAAGATCGAAGGTGTGTTGGATATGCTTAAGGATCTGAATTTACAATCTTCCACGAAATAAACCAACTAGCATCAAATACTAAATGTAATCAACACTGCTAGCAACCCACAGATGCCAATCTAAGGTTTTGAGACAAAGATTGAATACAAGAGATGAACTATGATTTCAGATGAGATGGTGCTGGTGAAGATGTTGACGAAGATTAGTCCTCCCATGATGAGGGGATCGTTGATGATGTCGACGGCTTTGATTCCACCCTCCTGGATGGAAGTATCCCCGACAAAATTGCTCTACTGGAGAGCGAAAGTGCTCCTGCCCAGGTTCCGCCTTGAGATGGCGGCGCTTCATCCCGAAAGTATTCTCTTGTTTTTTTCCCTAGGTCAAAAAGGCTTCATATAGCAGAAGGAGGGCACCGGAGCGCTGCTGCGGGACTCACAAGGCATCACGCACGCCCACGGGGGTGGACGCGCCCTGTTGCCTTGTGAGCAGCAGGTCGCCCCCCTCTGGTGGTTCTTCATTCCTGTATTTTTTTACATATTCAATAAAAAATCTTCATGAAATTTCATGTCATTTGGAGCTCCGTATAATAGCTATCTCTGTTGTAGCTCTTTTAGGTCCAGAATTCTAGTTGCCGGTAATTTCCCTCTTCATGTAAGCAAACTAAGAGAGAAAAGACATTAGAATTGCATCATAAAATGAAATAATGACAAAAAAATTATAAATAACAGTAGAAAAACATGATGCAAAATGGACGTATCAGGGTGGTTGGATCGAAGGGAACTGACGGGAGATAATTTGGACCGGGCGATCACGGTCTAACGACTCCGCGGGCATTCGAAACTACTGCAATTTTCAGGTGGTTCGACATATAGAAAAAAACACTCCTTGCCATATATGGTAATCGAACACGCTCAAAAAAAATAGGAGTAGTAATCTAACTGCTTAATAAGAAAGAAAGAAAATGGAAACTGAATGGGAAATGTTTGTACACGGCGCACCGACCGAAGATTTCGGCTGGTCTCATGCGTGTCATGTGATGCGTCCAGATCGGACGCTCACTTTTCATCCTCAAAAGGTCTCTCACACGCGTCCATGCGCTGGCAGGGTCCACCACCGCTTTGGATGCACCGTTATCCTTTCGCTTGCATTGCTTACTTCATTCCCCACCACTCGTTATGTTTCCTTTTTCGCCAACAACCTCCGATCCTTGTTGTTGCGCGGCGGCGATGAACGCGGGGTTCAATTATGGGCGAATCACTGACGGCACCGCGACAGAGATGCCACGGCGTGCGTTTTGCTACAACCCCCGTGCATGCGTTTTGCTGCAACCACCAACACCGGCATGACAAAGATACTTTGGTGGCAAACCCTTGGCGGCGGCGCAACAAAGATGTTGCAATGGAGTCGTGCGGTGATGCGGGAGGGACCAGCCAACACTTTTGTTGGAACCGGTGTTGGTGTTTGCTGCAACCAGCAAGGCTACGGGCTGGAACCAGCTTCCACTTTTGCTGGAACCAGAACGCGCACTCACCGGTGACTTTATTTTTTGCTATAACATGTGGTTTTTTTTGGAACCGGCTAGCCATTTGCTACATCGGATTTTTGTTTGAGTTTGTTGATATGTCTTTTTTGTTGTAACCTTGGTAAATTCAGGTTGGAACTGGCCAATTTTTTTGTTTCAACTGACCACTGAGTCTTTTGCTCGCTAAGATTCCGGCTAGTTCATTTGCTGTATCGAACAATTGTTGGAGTTTGCTGGTGTGTCTTTTTTTTGGTGGAACCAGGAAATTTTTTTGCTTCAACTGACCATCGAGATTTTCTATTTGCTAGGATTTTTCGCTGGGAACACGATGGTGCTAATTGGACGACGGTGGCAAGCTAGAGCCGGTGACGCGAGAATTATAGCAACCATGCACCCGAGAGCTGGAACCAACAGTCGTCAAAGCTACATCTATGGTGACCACGCCGTGTGATCCACTAGGCAGGGCCTTGCTGGTGCTCGTCGGCCACGTCCACGACGACGGCCGGACAGTAGGCGAGCGCGTGGGGGGAGGGGGGGGGGTGATGTTTGGTAAAACTTGCTTCAATCTGTTGGCCACGACCTTTGATGCTATTTTATACAAAATGTTGCATAAACTTATCGGTCTAAACTGTGAAAGGAGAGTGGGGTTATTCACCTTCGGGATAAGTACCAAGACTATCTCATTAATGCACTCAGGGCTTTCCTCCCCTCTCACTATCCTTAGAACAATATTAGTCACATCATCACCGCAAGTGTCCCAATGTTTCTGATAGAACTGCGCAGGGAAACCATCAGGGCCAGGAGCCTTAGTTGGGAACATCTGAAAGAGTGCCTATTTAACCTCGTCTTTTGTATATGGAGCACAAAGCTCATCGTTCATTGCTGTTGTTACCTTACAGGGGGCATGTTCCATCACCTCCTCAACTCCTTGCACCCCTTCGGACATATAGGGCGTGTTTGGTTGCCTGGGTGCATCTGTCATGCATTGCATGAAGGAGCTTGGCTGGGGCTGGCCTGGTTAAGCTCATGCAAAAATGAGTTGAAATGTGTGTTTGGTGTAGTGCATGAGACGAGACAGGCTCAGCTCAGATTTTGTTTGGTTTGTTGCATGTGTGGTTGCATGAGAGATGCAGCATACAACATATGTTGTTTGGTAGGTTGTATGATGTGAAATTTGACTCTAGAATGTTTGTTCATGTATGTAAAATAATTAGAATATAATTGTAGTGACATGCACTGCAGACTAGATGTCTTTGCTGATTGAAGTAATAAAAGAATATATATTCACATGTCTTCAAAATTGCAGAGATGATTTAAGTAAGAAAAACAAAATTTTAGCAGCATCTTTGCTGTTTGTACAAGTATATGAGCAGTTTATATACACATATAAGCAATTGATGGCACAAAATAGCTAAAGAAATGCATCAGGATAATAGAGAGTGCACATAAATCAGGTATCCGGTGCAAGTACATCTTAAGAGTCCACATATTATAAAGCCACAAATTCGTATGATCCATATTACAGTCCAGCACATCCTAGAGTTCACATATTAGATAGCCACAAATTCATATTGTCCACATTACAGTCCAACAAAGGAACATAACATAAGGTCCATGTTACATTCCTTCACATATATAGGGGCATGGTTTTTCTGACCAAATACAATAAAATATGGTCAGCTTCGTTAGGTGAATTAGCACATATTTGCTCACACTCCACCCTTGGGCACTTCATCGCTGGTCACGGGCACCCCATCCTTTGGCAGTCTATCCTTGGGCACGGACACTCCATCCTTTGGCACTCCATCCTTGGGCACGGGCACTCGGCCGTTGACCTTGGAGAGGTGCTGCATGACCCAGCGAGTGCGACGAGTCTCCGACATCTGCACAAATGAGTGGCTCCTAGCCCTGTTGGCATTCTCATTGAGATAATCCAAGACAATCAACAGATCATCCTCGGTAAAACCAGGGAGCTCCATGACAGCATCATAAAGTTCAGGATGTGCCTCTCCGGTGGACTTGATAGCAATAGCAACTTCACGGACAGCTTCGGACATGTTGCTCATGACCAAAACTTCTTCTTCACTCATCAAGCTAGCCCTCTTCATTTTGCCAGTGGAGCTAGAAGCATCCTTACATGGTTCCTTCCCATGAGCAGCAGCAGCTTCCCCATGAGCAGCAGCAGTAGCACTCAATCCAGGTTCATTCCCATCAACAACAAATTCAGAACCACAAGCTTCAAGGTTTACAAATGAGGAGGAGGTTCCCACCATTGAAGGAACCCCAAGAGCCTCATTAGATGTCATTGCAAACCTTCCTGTAGCAATACCACTTCCAAAGATAGCAAGCATCTGAACATAATTCTCTAAAGGCACATTGAGGTACTCAACATCTTTGGGATGGTCCTACATGAAGCACAAGTAATTCTATGAGCATAAGTAATTCTATGAGCATATGTAATTAAATAGCTACTGATCAACCACTAAAAGGTAGTACAGACCTTGATATGGCCCATGTAGTGCTCTTCCTCCAGCAATATGACATAGTTGTTATCATCCCAAAGTGACCCACTAATGTCTCGGAGCTTACTTATCTTCACCCACCTAGCACGCCACTTGCGGAGGTGGTTGTACACTTGGGTCCCGGTTATGGAAAGACCAAAGTGCTCACTACAATTCTTAGCCACCTGGTTTAGGTGCACCTCCTTAAAGCCCTTTTTCGTCTTCACTCCACTAGCAATGAGCTCTACAAAGTGACGTAACATGAACCCAGACATTGGAGATGTCCAACGCAATGGGTGATTCCCACCGCCATGCCCACCATCAGCCGCCATCTCAGCCATCACTCCTATGTATAGAACAAACAAAAGGAAAGAAGAAATGATTACATAAGAGAATAAAAATTTATATCAAGTCTAAACAGCAACATAAGGTAGTAAAAAACAGCAACATAAGGTAGTAAAAATTTATATCAAGTCTAAACAGCAACATAAGGTAGTAAAAAACAACAACATAAGGTAGTACAAATTTATATCAAGTCTAAACAGCAACATAAATGTTTCGATTTGGGCACATGACAGAATTATTCATAGTGCATTACAACATAGAATTATTCATAATCCATTACAATATAGAATTGAGCTCTACACTTGAGCTCTACACACATGAATTGCCCCTATTGGCAAACATATGCCCAGCCCAACCATCTCTAATTTGTGACCAGGTTCTATTATCATGTTCTATGTCAATCACACCATCCGATGCTGGATTTCCAGTCCAAGTGTGCTCAGGTGGTACAAACTCATCCTCTCCCCACTGAAGTATCCAATTATGAAGAATGCAGCAAGCTAGGACGATTTTGACTTGTGAAGGATAAGGGTGGTGAGGCTTGTTGTCCACAATTCTCCACCGGTTCTTGAAAGCTGCAAACGCCCTCTCAACCGTGATCCTCAATGAGGAGTGGCGGAGGTTGAATAATTCCTTCTCGTTTTGAGGGACACGTTCACCAAACTCAGTAAGATGATAGCGAGTAGCCCTATATGGTGGAAGAAACCCTGGCCGCACGGCATAGCCCGCATCCATGAGGTAGAATTTTCCTAACAAATAAGAGGTCATGTGTTGTGTTACTACCAGTAGTTATGAAACGATCAAAAGCCACTAAAAATTGTTCACTAATACCTGCAGGGACAACAAATCCATCATTCCTTTCCAAAGCATCAGCCAAAATGAGTGCATCATGGGCCGACCCTTCCCAACCAGCTAACACATAGGTAAACTTAAGGTCAAAGTCAACCGCAGCCATCACATTTTGGGTGGTGCCACCTTTCCGACCCCTAAATGCCGAAGCAATAGCAGCTGGTACCTTGGCAGCAACATGGGTGCCATCAATTGCACCAACGCAATCCTAAGAGAAGAGGTGAGGTATATTTTTGTAAAATATGGGTTATCCGGCATGTCCATATAATTCTAAATGGTAAAGTATTACCTTAAAGTAGGGATAGAAGCGCCTACTATGTAGGATTTTTGGATGAACTTCATTGGAAGGGGGCTGGATCATCTCATCACGCAACTCCCCAATTGCATATAAAACTGCCTTGAAGTATCGACTGATTACTTCAATTGACCTCCTAAATATGGGTTTCATTGCCCTAAACCTATGGTTGTGCCCAACTACAAGAAGGAACATGGCAACCTGCTCCTCAATGCAGGTATGAATGCTGTCTTCCAACAATTTCCGATCACGGAACAAGTTACACAAGTTATAAAATGGGGCCCTGTTCATCCTTAGTAGGTCATGGCAATTTATATCATTGGTTTCGTAGATAAAACGTAGATTGGACAACCTAGCTACGTCTCTCTCAAGCATAACATAACGAATTGGAGCACGATAGTTTCTAATTCTAGCCCTCGTAGTTATTGTGGCCATATAGGCACACAAAACAGCAACCAAACCAGCAGCTTGCACTATCAGCGTATCTCGGGTCTTGCCGTTGTCATCCATCTATATAAATTCAACACAGATTTATAAATTAATAAAGGCATGGGAACTGATAATATTAATATCATTCGCATCATCAAAACATAGTAAAATATATGAACAAATTGTTCAGGCAATTGGCTCATATTTCTTCCTAGTATTGACCCCTCCTAATTTCCACAAGTTAACTCACATAAATCCATGATAATCAAACAAATTACTAGCCCAATAGCTCACATATAGATGCATGCTAATCACACAGATCCATAGGAGAGGAGGTTCAGGACATGGCATGTAGAGCAAGGGGATGTGCGTGCACCTGGCAGTGGGGCTGAATGTGTGTGGAGGGCAGGGGTGAACGCCCGTGCTCGCGCATGTGTGCGTGTAGGTGCCTGCGCCTGTACATGCCCGAGGGGAGCAGCTCCCATGGCACGGCCATGGCCGGGAGCTCGGCTCCGACCAAGACCCACCCGCCTGTACAGGAGCGAGGGGAGCAGCTCCCATGGCAACGGCGGCCATGGCCGGGAGCTCGGCTGCGACCAAAGCGCGCGCGCAGGGAACAACAGCAGAAAGAGACGAGAGGGATTTGAGAGGGATGGGAGGAGCTGAGGAGGAGAGTCAACCTCTGCGCCGAGAGGATGCGCGCCGGCGATGTGCTCGCGAGGCGACGGGGCGGCGAGATCCGTTCGCAGTAGAGAGGAGAGGGGTGAGGAGAGCGGCGCGGATATGGGTGTGAATCGACAGGGAGAGAAACCCTAGCCCTCTTCGCTCGCGTGGGTGCAGGTGTGGGCGCTCGCGCGGATGCAGGCTCGCGGAAACGGCCCAAACTTGCGTGCGAGCTCAGCCTGGCTGGGAGGCCTATTTTGCATCAGTCGGGCCTGGCCCATAGCGACGTGCAGCCTACCAAACGTTGCGAAAATTGCATGGTGAGTGCGATGCAGGTGCGAGACAAGGAACCAAACACGCCCATAGAGGTCCTGGTAAAAATTATTCACCATCGTCCTCAACTCAGCTGGGTCGTTTTCCAACACACCCAACACATTCTCGAGAGCCCTAATCATATTCTTCTTCCTCCGTAGAATAGCCCGAAGATGGAAAAATTTTGTATTCTTGTCGCCCGAGGAAAGCCATTCAATCCTGGCCCGCTGCCTCCACATGATCTCTTCACGATGATATAGCTCCACCAATCTTTCATTTATCTTGATCACCACATGCGATGGTGCCGTGCGCAACGGATCCGCCCGTAGTTCCTCGAGTTTCTTCTTTAGATCTTTGATCTCCCGCCTCACACTTCCAAAAGACTTCTTGATCCATCTGGTAATCCCCTTGGAAACAGCCTCTAACTTATCATGCAGCTCCTGAACACTTACACAAGGCCCCAATGCCGACCATTCCTCGCTCACCGCACCACCAAAACCTTCATGTTCTTCCCACATGGCCTCATACCGAAAACTCCGTGGTGGTATTGCGTCTCTTGCTCGGCCAAGGTCTAGAAGAATGGGACCATGGTCCGAAGTAGCAGCCACATGGTGGTCCAAACCTGCTGAAGGGAAACGAGCCAACCACTGGGGGTTGACCAATGCCCTGTCTAGTCTGCACCTTGTATAAGTCCCTTCGGCCACCTTCTTCTAAAACGTCCAAGATCTCCCCTTGTATCCAATATCCAATAACATGCAAACATCTGTGATTTCACGGAAAGCCTGGATCTGTACATTACTACATTGTCCAATCCCAACATGCTCGCTTGGACGTAGAACTTCGTTGAAATCTCCTATACACAACCAAGGTAGCGGGCTCAAAGTGCTTATGTTTTTTAACACAGTCCATGTTTGATGCCGCAAGTGAGTCTGGGCCTCACCATATACGCACGTCATTCTCCATAAATCCTCTCCGGGTTCCTCAACAGAAACATCAAGGTGATAACAAGAGTAACCCAAAACAACAATCTTTATTTCATTTTTCCAAAACAAACCTAAGCCACCACTTCTACATTGACTATCAACTTCATAAGCTTGATCATAACCCAAAGTACTTGCTAAAGCTTCTACCCTAGATCCTTCAATCTGTGTTTCAACAATACATAAAAGGGTAGGGGCAAATTTCCTCGTGAACTCACGAAGTTCTTGGACTGTCGTGGTGTTTCCCTCCACACGACAGTCCCAACATAAGATACTCATTGGGCCCGGCGGCGCTCCTCAAAGGAGCCCACCAAATGCTTCACATTCTTGTGCTGAGCTTCTTCATCCTCTTCCTCCATCTTTGTGCGCTTCGGGTCTCTTGTCGGTGGTGGACTGATAACACTGTTGCCAGTTGCAACTATAGCCAGCTCATTAATTACCATGTAGCATACTTGTTTGCTCTTCAAGCCTCAGACTTGTGGTATGACCAGACTCAGGCCTTTCCCCCTCTTCCTGCTGGGATCATCCATCATCATAGCCACAGTTGTTTCATCCTGTTCTTCCTCTGCTCTGTAGAGATCATCACCAACAGATCCCTTCCCAGCGTCCCGGTTGCCCGATCGCCCTCCTCTTCTTCCTCCATGACGACCTCGTCCTCCACCAGGACCACTACCTGTCCTCATCGTCCAAGAAGCACGGAGATCTCTGAAGACTAGGGCTGATTTTGGGTGAATTCCATCCCCGTGTTCTTTGTATACATGTCCCAGATGACCACAAATAGCGCACCAGTTCGGGAGGCGCTCATACTTGATCCTATAGATCTGCCTCTCCTTACCCCTAATTATGTCTGAAGAATGTTGTTTATTTGTTGATAGATGTAATGGCACTGTTTGGTACTGTTACGCATTGTAGCGCTGAAGATGGCCCATGACCTGGAGCTGGGCTGGCTACGCAATGCATGCAGGTAACTCTATCCATTTTGGAACCGCACCGAAAAATCATACCGAAAATAAACCGAACCAAACCAATTTTACGGTTGTTACGGTTTCTAGTTTCGGCATGGTATGAAGTTTTCATACTGTTTTGACCTTGATTTTTATGGTATATACCAGTTAACCGAATAAACCGATGTAAAAAATATGTTTATATTTTCTTGAGGCGAACAACCATATGAGTTGTCGTTTTTCTTGTACACGAGCCAATTTGCCTAGTAAGCACCTACATTTTTCATGTAACATAATCATTTTTTTCTAAAAAAATGCTAAGCACGTCCATAACCACCAAGGTATGGATTATATATATATATAGTTATATACTATTGTGAAAAATAGTATGTGTTTTGAGTCATAAATTTGTAAATTATTATTGCGTCATTCTCAAATTCGCGTTAACTTTGGTTTATTGTAAATGCCGAAATAATTGGGTACGTACCGAAACCAAACCATATTTTAATTTCATACCGTACTTACCTGAAATATTAATACCATACAGACCGAAAAATCGTATAAACCGACCCATGTAAATCGAATAAGCCGAATACACAGAGTAACATGCAGGAAAGCTTTGGCCCTGGCTAAAGCCTTGCATGTAAATAAAGTAAGTACAACAGCTGACTGTGTGAGAGTTGTGAAAGAGCTTCAATCTTCGATCCAGCTAGGAGCGTACTACACTCTCCGTTGTTTTTACTCTCCATATAGGAACTGTTGGAAGTCAAATTTCATAAAGTTTGACCATGTTTAAATAAAAAATATCAACATTCATACAATACTAAAGTTATAAAATATGAAAAATAAATTCGTGGCACATCTAATAATATTAATTTTGTTGTGAATGTTGATTTTTTTATAAAGTTGGTCAAGCCCAATCGCTCAAAGTGATGGTGTTCCCCTGGTTGAATCGGGGTTATTTTTTTTAATCGGGACTTGACATGCTGTGCGACGTGGGTGGCGAGACATGTGGGGGTGTGATGACCCATAAGTATAGGGGATCAATCATAATCCTTTCGATAAGTAAGAGTGTCGAACCCAGCAAGGAGCAAAAGGAAATGATAAGCGGTTTTCAGAAAGGTATTGTCTGCAAGTACTAAAAGTAACGTAACAAATAGTTTTGTAGTAAGGTAATTCGTAACAAGTAGCAAGTAGCAAAGATGCAGCAAGATGACCCAATCCTTTTTATAGGAAAGGACAAGGCGGAAAGTTCTCTTATAGTAAGGAAAGTGTTCTTGAGAACACATGTGAATTCTCATCTAGTTACGTTCATTATGTTTAGTTGATTCACATTCACTATTTTGATAATTTGATATGTGGGTGGACCGGTGCTAGGGTGTTTTTCTTATTTGAACAAGCAGCCCTCTTACTATTACCCTCTCTGGTAAGCATGCACAACTACGAATAATGAATTACAATAAATCTAACCATAACATATGAAACGTATGGATCCAAATCACCCCTTTTACGGATTAATACATAAATTAGGGTTTAAACTTCTATCACTCTCGCAACCTATCATCTACTTATTACTCCACAATGCTTTCCAATTAGGCTCAAGTATGGTGAAGTGCCTGTAGTCGACGTTCACATGACACCACTATAGAAAGAACAACATATATATTCTCAAATATCAAACGAATATTAACTTCACATGATTACTTATAACAAGACTTCTCCATGTCCTCAAAACAAAAGTAACTACTCACAAATCATATTCATGTTCAAGATCGAAGGTGTGTTAGATATGCTTCAGGATCTGAATATACAATCTTCCACGAAATAAACCAACTAGCATCAAATACTAAATATAATCAACACTGCTAGCAACCCACAGGTGCCAATCTAAGGTTTTGAGACAAAGATTGAATACAAGAGATGAACTATGATTTCAGATGAGATGGTGCTGGTGAAGATGTTGACGAAAATTGGTCCTCCCATGATGAGAGGATCGTTGATGATGTCGACGGCTTTGATTCCACCCTCCTGGATGGAAGTATCCCCAACAAAATTGCTCTACCGGAGAGCGAAAGTGCACCTGCCCAGGTTCCGCCTTGAGATGGCGGCGCTTCATCCCGAAAGTATTCTCTTGTTTTTTCCCTAGGTCAAAAAGGCTTCATATAGCAGAAGGAGGGCACTAGAGCGCTGCTTCGGGACTCACAAGGCATCACGCACGCCCAGGGGGTGGACGCGCCCTGTTGCCTTGTGAGCAGCAGGTGGCCCCCCTCTGGTGGTTCTTCGTTCCTATATTTTTTTATATATTCAATAAAAAATCTTCATGAAATTTCATGTCATTTGGAGCTCCGTATAATAGCTATCTCTGTTGTAGCTCTTTTAGGTCCAGAATTCTAGTTGCCGGTAATTTCCCTTTTCATGTAAGCAAACTAAGAGAGAAAAGACATTAGAATTGCATCATAAAATGAAATAATGATAAATAAAAATAATAAATAACAGTAGAAAAACATGATGCAAAATGGACGTATCAGGGTGGTTGGATCGAAGGGAACTGACGGGAGATAATTTGGACCGGGCGATCACGGTCTAACGACTCCGCGGGCATTCGAAAGTGCTGCAATTTTCAGGTGGTTCGACATATAGAAAAAACACTCCTTGCCATATATGGTAATCGAACACGCTAAAAAAAGGAGTAGTAATCTAACTGCTTAATAAGAAAGAAAGAAAATGGAAACTGAATGGGAAATGTTTGTACACGGCGCACCGGCCGAAGATTTGGGCCGGTCTCATGCGTGTCATGTGATGCGTCCAGATCGGATGCTCACTTTTCATCCTCAAAAGCTCTCTCACACGCGTCCACACGCTGGCAGGGTCCACCACCACTTTGGACGCACCGTTATCCTTTCGCTCGCATCGCTTACTTCATTCCCCACCACTCGTTATGTTTCCTTTTTCGCCAACAACCTCCGATCCCAATTGTTGCGCGGCGGCGATAAACGCGGGGTTGCATTGTGGGCGAATCACCGATGGCACCGCGACAAAGATGCCACGGCGTGCGTTTTGCTACAACCCCGTGTTGAGTGTATGTGTTATGTGCATATTGCGTATTGGGCCCGTCTCCTAGTTCGTTGTATAGTTGAGCTCCGTGGCCCACCTTTGTACATCATATATACGTGCCTATGCACGAAAAGCAATACATCATGCAATTCCCACAACATACATGGTATCAGTTTCCGGGTTCTAACCCTAGCTTCCGCCGCCGCCGCCGCCGCGCGACTCCTCCGCGCGGCCGCCTCCCATCCGCCGCCGCTGCCCGCGCGCCAATCGTGCCAGCCGCCGCTACCCTCATTCCATCGCGCGCCACAGCCGCCGCTAGCCCCGTCCGATCCAGAAGCCGGCCAAGTAAATTCACGTATACGTCATCTACGTCTACGTGTTTGTTGCTTGAGAATCCATCAGGTTTGGTCTAGCTAGCTTTGCACTTCGCGTGCACAGCCATCGCAAGCCCCGCGCGCTACAGCCGTCGTTCGCCAAGCCCTGCTCGCCAGCCCCGCGCGCTTCGTCAAGTCCTGCTCGCCCGCTGCCGCTTCATCGCTAGTGCCGTCGCGTCACACGCCTTTTGGCTTCTCCGCCGCTGCTCTTCCTGGCCTACGCCTTCATGGCTGCCACTGCCCAGCTCTCCGCCGCGTCACCGTTGCCGGTCTTCAGCGATTCCGCTGCTCAGCCGCCAGTGGACTCCTACGGCGCCGCTGTCCCGTCCGTGCCGTACAGCGCCACTCCAGCCACAAGTCATCAGGGCGTTGTCCTGCTTCCATATGGAGTCCCGCCTGCAGGCTTCTACGGTGCCGCTCCATATACACATCACCAGGGTGTCCAGGGTGTCCTGTCGGTGGCCAGAAGCTGCAGCAGCAGGACGTCGGTGCACCTCGTCAGCAGCAGCAACCACAGCTTCAGGTGCCTTCCCCGTGGGCCTCCGGCTACAACTCATGGACCGGTGTTGTTCCTGCTTACACCATGACGTCTCCGTCCCCCTCGTCGGCCTTGCCGCCAGCGCCCTGGGACCCGGTGCTCTTCGCCGCGTTGCCCACCGCTCCTACGCCGAACAACTCCACTGGAGGCGATGATTGGTACATGGACACCGGGGCTACGGCTCACATGTTTTCTCATCCTGGTAATCTTGCCTCCTTCACTCCCGTCACCACCGACCGCCACATCATTGTCGGAGACGGTTCCACACTCCCTATCACACATGTCGGGCACACTTCTTTTCCTTCTAATTCCATGCCCATTACTCTGTCTAACATACTTGTGTCACCTCATCTTATTAAGAACCTTGTTTCCATTCGTTGTTTAACACGTGACAATCCTGTTACTGTTGAATTTGACGAGCTTGGGTTTTGTGTCAAGGACGCTCGAACCAGGATGGTACTTCACCGCCGTGACAGTCTCGACGAGCTCTATCCGGTGCATTCGTCGTCCACCTCCACCACCGCACCGGTTGCTCTCTCCGCCGGCGTCGATCTCTGGCATGCTCGTTTGGGTCATCCCAACCCCGTCACACTTCGTCATATTCTTAAGAGTTTCAGTTTCAGTTGTCATAAGATAGAGGATCACACCTGTCATGCCTGTCGTGTCGGCAAACATGTTCGCCTCCCGTTTAATAACTCTACCACCATAGCTTCTTTTCCATTTCAATTGATTCATAGCGATGTGTGGACCTCTCCGGTTCCTAGTAATTCGGGCTATTTATATTATCTGGTTATCCTTGATGATTATTCTCATTACGTGTGGACTTTTCCTTTGCGCAGAAAGTTAGATGCACTCTCCACTTTGGCGGCTTTTTACTCCTATGTCAACACGCAGTTTGGGCGTCCCATCCTTGCTCTTCAGACTGACAGTGGAAAAGAGTTCGACAACCTTGCTTTCCGCACTTTTCTGTCGCACCACGGCACAATTTTTCGTCTCACATGCCCGTATACTTCCCAGCAGAATGGTCGAGCCGAACGCGTCCTTCGCACTCTGAACGACTGCGTTCGCACGCTCCTATTCCATGCTAACGTGCCGCCTCGTTTCTGGACGGACGCACTCGCTACTTCTTCTCTTCTCCTTAACCTTTGCCCTTGCCGCCCATGATGGAACTATGCACCTCACCATCTTCTCTTCGGTACGCCCCCATCTTATGATGGCCTGCGTATTTTCGGGTGCCTTTGCTATCCTAGCACTGCCGACTCCGCTCCTCATAAACTCGCACCTCGTTCTGTCGCTTGCATCTTCATCGGCTACCCCTCCAACTCCAAGGGCTATCGGTGCTACGATCCCGTCTCCCATCATGCGTTCACTTCCCGGCATGTTTACTTTGATGAGCATGTGTTTCCGTTTCACCAGGTACCCCCGGCTGTTCCTCCCGCCACCGGTGACGCGAGCTCCTCGACGCCTCTCCCAGGGCGCTCGCGCGCCTCTCTTGGCCCGCCCCCTGGCTTTGAGGGCCCCTCCCCCCCGCATGTGGCGCCTCCTCCAGCCGCGGCGCTGGCGCCCCCGGCGCCCCCAATGTTGGCGCCTGCGGCCCCCTCGGCACCCCCGGCGCCAGTGGCCCCCTCGGCACCCCCGGGGCCCTCGGCGCCCGCGGCCCCCTCGGGGCCCTCGGCGCCCGCAGCCTCCCGCGCTCATCACAGATTACATTACATGGGTTCAGTGCCGTCTATTCCTAAACAATGACTTGAGATCTTCGTCGTCGATTGCCTGGAACGCAGCCAGTGGCGGAGCCAGAAAAAATGTATGACCAGGGCCAACTTAGCATGGCAACACTTTTGTACATAAAAATTTTCAAAAATAATAACTGAAACTGATGTAATAGCAAAATATTTCTCCAATGATTATACCACCATTCATTTTCCATAACAAAAGGATGCTGTTGAATTGCACATCACACAGAAGAAAAATCTAGAAAATAGAAATACAGAGGAACTAACTTGTTTCAACTAAATTGCACTCGACGTGGTGATTCATCGAACTCATCTATAACTGCATCTGTTGATATTCCAACTGCAATCTCCTTTTCAATATAAATTACCAAGCAATCCCTTAGTAATTCATCTTCCATTTTATTCCGAAGCCTTGTCTTCACAAGTTCCATTGCAGAAAATGCATGTTCTGTCGTTGCAGTTGAAACCGGTAAAGTAAGTACAAGTCGAATCAATCTGTTCATGAGGAAATATACAAATAGTTAATACTTTTAGAAAAATAAATCATTTAATACAGCATCAGAGAACATTATATACCTGTCAATCAAGTGGTATTCATCTGATTTCCCAGTTGCTGTAAGCTGTTGACAAAGTTCAGATATCGTTGTCAAATTCTGAAACTTCGGGTTTGTGAGTATATCATTCTCATAATGCCGTAACTGACATCTCAGATTATTTCTTTCTTGTTCTTCAAAATCTGCAGGATAGAATTTTGAAGCTAGAGAACATATATTATCAATGTTAAATGAAGTGAATGCATTCTTAGGATCCAACTCATGTGCTTGTTAAATGAAATGAATGCATTCTTAGGATCCAACTCATGTGCTCTATTGCTTGTTTGTTGAATCTGCAATTCAACTCATGTGCTTGTCGATCAACGACAACCATGAAAACATCACACCGATAATGATGCTCCACTGTAGTCTCATCCTCTGCACGAGAATTAATGAAATCCACATAGAACTCACTGAAATCTGGTGTTTTAACCCCGTGTTTCCCACAAAAAGAAAGCACATCAGCTTTAAGCTTGCTCCAACCATTATCTCTGAGCTCCTGAATCAATATTTTTGTAGTCTTAACATCATCCATTATTTACTCTCTTCCATTTTCTGAAACCTTGCACTGTAAACACATCAGACCCTTTCTTCCCAAGTGGCTTCTTACAAAACAAAAAGCATGGAAAACAATAGACTGCATCTTTATCTGGCGAATATTCTAACCAAGGGAAGTCCTTAAACCAATGATACTGAAACCTACATGGATGGACTGCTGCATCATCAGGAGGATACTCGTTCATTTTAAAATGATACACCCCGTGCTTCATATATGCCGTACGTGCTTGTTCTTGATTATTAGGAGGATAATCCCGAAATTGGCACCGGATGCCCGGTTCCCTTTCTACTACCAAAACAGCAGCAGATTCATCATTGCCTCTCCCACTCTCGGTCTGAACCTGAGGTGGCGTTGTTGACATCGGAACTCGAATTCTTCTAGTGAGTCTTCTTGTTCATCCACCAAGTGAGGATCAACCAAGTTATTCTGTTCTGAGCCTTCAACTCTTCCTTTCTTTTGAAAAAAAGAATGCATTGTTTGCACATGCTTTCTTTTATTTTTGGCCATGATTAATTGATTATCATAGCAAAGTTGAACACAATCGACTATGAGAATTTATCCCGTTTGGAGAATTAATAAGCCAAAACAGAACAAATGCCAGATCTGAAAATTAGATGTGAGGGTTGAGAAAGAGGAAGGGTTTGGGGTCATGGATCTGTACCTTGCCGCGCCTAGAAGAAGAGCAGCCCGTGGCCGCGGCCAGCGAACGGGAGGGAGGGAACCAAAGAAGGGGAAGGATTTGGGGCCCTCATCCTGTAACGCCCCATATGTAACCTTCCCGAATTGTACTCCAACTCTTGCCGTTTCCGGCATTAAGTTATATTTAATTCTCGGGTTCGGGTCTTTGTCTCCGTGTGTTGTTTTCATTTTCGTGCATCTCATATCATGTCATCACGTGCATTGCATTTGCATACATGTTCATCTCATGCATTCGAGCATTTTCCCCGTTATCCGTTTTGCATTCCGGCGCTTCGTTCTCCTCCGGTGGCCATTTCTAGCTTTATTTCGTGTGTGGGGATTAAAAATTTCCGGATTGGGCCGAGACTTGCCATGCGGCCTTGGTTTACTACCGGTAGACCGCCTGTCAAGTTTCGGGTCATTTGGACTTCGTTTGATACTCCAACGGTTAACCGAGGGACCGAAAAGGCCTCGTGTGTGTTGCAGCCCAACACCCCTCCATTTTGGCCCAAAACCCACCAAACTCTGCTCCAACGTCTCGGTCGTTCGATCACGATCGTGTGGGCGAGAACCGCACCTCATTTGGACTCTCCTAGCTCCCTCTAGGTCTATAAATAGACCCCCTCCTCCAAATCCCGGATCCCCTCTCCAAACGCTTAAAAAAAACATCTCCCTCCTCCGCCGCCGACGGACGTGTCCGGCCCGCGCCGGACAGCGTCCGCTCCACCCCGCCGCCAGCCAGGGCGTGCCACGTGGCGCCCGGCACCCATCGCCGCCGTCCGGCCCGCCAGGCCCGCGGGAAGCCCCCGCGGCCCAGCCGTTCCACCCCGCGGGAAGCCCCCGCGGCCCAGCCGCTCCACCCCGCCGCCTTGTGCCTCGCGCCGCCTCCCTCCTCGACCCCGGCGACCGGCGCCGCCGCGGGCCGCCTCCCCGTCGCCCGGCCCGGCCGCCCCTCGCCGCCGTGCCGGCTCGCCTCGGCATCCGCGCCCTCGCCGCCAAGCTCGCCGCGGGCCTCGCCGCCGACCGCCACCGCCGCCGTCCACCTCCGCCTCGCCGGCCTCCTCTCCTTCCTCCGGCTCCGGCGAGCTCCGCCGGCGTCGAGCTGCTACAGTGCCACCTCAGGAAGCGTGCCCTGGATCTGGATCTGAGATCCCGTCTCGGTTGACTTTTATCTCGAAACCCTAATTTTTATGCCATGTTTGACTGCCCATAACTTTGCATCCGTGGCTCCGATTTGGGCATATTATATGTCAGAATCTTCGTCTCGACGAGTACATCATTTCATTCCATTGCATCATTTGCATTTGAGGTCATCTTGGTGCCCAAAATGCTGTTGGAAGGAGGCATCATGAGTTAAATTGCAGATCCGTTAGTTCATCATGCACTTCTGTCATTTTTGCCATGTTTAATCCGTGCATGATATGCCTGTGCCCCTTTGGGATGAATTGTTAAGCATGTTGTCTTATTTCCAGAGGTGCCTCCCATGAATTTTTAGGATGTGTATGTTGTCTTGTGCAAGCTTGCAAAGAGGGCTACCTGAGTTTACTGATTTCAGGGACTTAGTGAAAATCACAAAGTCTGGGAAGTTTTTAGTTCACGATGCTATATGTCCAGCTTGTTTCCTAGTGATCCGTGCCTCTTTTGAGGATGATCAGTAAGAGTGATTTGTTATGCTTGTTGTGATTAATCCATCCATGTCTTTACTTGTTATGTTGGAGCAACCTAGTTTGACTCAATCGAGCTCAACTTTTGCATAGTTGCTGTTTTGGGCAGATCGTGAACTCTTTTGCGATTTCGCCGGAGCTATTGCTAGTGATCCATGTATGCTATGCCATTGTTCTTGCCATGTCTAGCTAACATTTTATGCCTTCTTAATGGATATATGCTTGCCTTGACATGACTTGCACTGTAGTGAGTGCATCGAGCTCGTTGACATGCCTCCGTGAGTTATATTTCAGCATGTCCCAGTTTTCACTAAGTCTGAAAACTGATTGTGTTTCATCGATGTTCGTGTGCTCGGTAGAGTATTTTGTGAACCCTTTTGGCCCCAGGTCATTTTGGGTGTTTTGTTAAGCTTGTTGAGTAGCTCCATGCCATGCTCTTACTTGCCATGTTCAGGTTTTGCTTCATGTTGTTTTGCTGCTCCGAAGAGAGCATCGTGGTCTGAAATTTCAGACTAGCGTTAATTTCGCCAAGTCTGAAATCTGTTTTGCTTATTCAGTTTTGCCATGCTTGTTTGAAGCCCTTAATGGATGAATTTGCCTATGCCTCAGTCCTGGTGATTTGTTAAGCTTCTTGAGTACATCACTGCCATGCAATTTGTTTTCATGTTTGGTGGCTGTAGCATGTTCATTTTGTTGCATTTAAGAGCCTACTTGCTGTAAATCGCAGATCGGTTCGTTTAGTAAAACGCTTGCCATTTCCAAACTGTAGCTCCGATTGCCATGATCTTTATACCGTTTTCAGGGGATTTCTTCCCCTCTATCCAGTGGCACACTTGGTTTTCCATGTTGAGGCCAGGTTCATGCATTTCCTGTTACATCTTGCATTTTGCATCCCGCATCGCATCTCGCATAGCATATCATCTTTGCATATTATTGGTTGCCCTTGCACGTGGTTGATTGTATCCTTGTTGCTTGTTTGTGTTGTTGGGTCGAGCCAGGAGACGAGTTCGCTAACGAGGAGCCCGTTGAGTTTGCTTTTGAGGATCCAGTCAATTCTGACAACTGTGCAGGCAAGATGATCACACCCTTGAAATCACTACTATCTTTGCTATGCTAGTTTGCTCGCTCTTTTGCTTTGCCAATGCTATGATGCCTACCACTTGCTTGACGGCCTCCCAATTGCCATGATTGAGCCTCTAACCCACCTTTGTCCTAGCAAACCATTGATTGGCTATGTTACCGCTTTGCTCAGCCCTTCTTATATCGTTGTTAGTTGCAGGTGAAGATTGGAGCCGTTCCTTGCTGGAACACTTATTTACTTGTTGGGATATCATTATATTGCTATGTTATCTTTATTCATCTATATACTTGGTAAAGGGTGGAAGGCTCGGCCTCTCGCCTAGTGTTTTGTTCCACTCTTGCCGCCCTAGTTTTCGTCATATCGGTGTTATGTTCCCGGATTGTTGCGTCCCTTACGCGGTTGGGCTATAATGGGAACCCCTTGATAGTTCGTCTTGATTAAAGCTTTTCCAGCAATGCCCAACATTGGTTTTACCATTTGCCACCTACCCTTTTCTTTCCCTTGGGTTTCCGGAGCCCGAAGGTCATCTTATTTTAACCCCCCCCCCCCGGGCCAGTGCTCCTCTGAGTGTTGGTCCAACTGTCAGCTGCCGGTGGCCACCAGGGGCAACTCTGGGCTGGCCTACCCATACCTAAGACAATCTGAGTGTGCCCTGAGAAATAGATATGTGCAGCTCCTATCGGGATTCGTCGGCACATTCGGGCGGTGTTGCTGGACTAGTTTTGACCTGTCGAATCATCTTGTTGTACCGGGATACCGAGTCTGATCGGTGGGTCCTGGGTGGAGGTCTATTCCTTCGTTGACCGTGAGAGCTTGTTATGGGCTAAGTTGGGACCCCCCTGCAGGGATTGATCTTTCGAAAGCCGTGCCCGCGGTTATGGGCAGCTGGGAATTTGTTAATGTCCGGTGGTAGATAACTTGGACCTTAAATAACTAAAATGAATCAACTGCGTGTGTTGCCGTGATGGCCTCTTCTCGGCGGAGTCCGGGAAGTGGACACGGCGTTGGAGTTATGCTTGCGTAGGCTGCTCTATATAGTTTTCCGCTCGTGCTTTGCCTCCTCTTCTCGCTCTCCTTTGCGAATAAGTTAGCCACCATATATGCTAGTCGCTTGCTGCAGCTCCACTTACATTACCCCTTTCCTACCTATTAAGCTTAAATAGTCTTGATCGCGAGGGTGCGAGATTTCCGAGTCCTTTGTGGCTCACAGATTACTATTACACTAGATGCAGGGACCGACGATACTTCTCCGGATGGCGCGCTCGAGCTGAAGTGGGAGTACGACGAGGACTCTCGGCGTTACTATGTGTCGTTTCCGGATGATCAGTAGGAATGCCTGTGTCGGGATTAGATTCAGGGCCTAGTCGCTTGTTGGGGGTCTTTTCTATTTTGGCGCCGTAGTCGGGCCATGAGTGGTTGTATGATGGATGTTATTTATGTACTTTGATGTGACGTGGCGAGTGTAAGCCAACTATATTATTATTCCCCTTTATATTATATATGTACTTGGGTTGCGTTATGATTCCCGACTTGCGACATTGCTTTCAATGCGCCTATGTCTCTAAGTCGTGCCTCGACACGTGGGAGACATAGGCGCATCGAGGGCGTTACACATCCTTTACGTTTGCTTTGGAGCAATATAAGTAATAGGAAAGAGAAAGAGTCAAGAATCTCTTTACCAATAGAATAATACTTAGGATTTACTATGGCATCAAGTGTTGTGGCACCAGTGCACATGGGGAGGGTCAGACAACGTGATACATAGATTTGGGAACAAAAAATCGAAAATCATGTGAACTTTTTTGCATGTTGGCCCGGGCCAGGGCCCGTGCTGGCCACCCCTGTCTCCGCCATTGCCTGCACCTAACTCTGCAGCAGCCCCAGACAGACACATCTCCGGAGCATCTTCCTTTGCCGTCGGAGATTCAAGCAGGGAGGACCGGAGGAGCCGTAACTGCATGCCCATCTCCGCCGCTGGCCACATCTTTGCTCTGTGCCCCATCGTGGAGTATGGCGTCAAGTTGAGCCTCCTCATGCGACCCCTGCATCCGCTCCCCGAGGGCGGGGGCCAATGGGAGCAGGTCGGCCAAGACAAACACAACAGGGACAAGCACCGGTGGTTGGGCGGCGGGTTCCTCCAGGGCTACGCCGTGCTCCCCGGCCCCCTCATCATTGTCTCCCTGAAGCAAGACCGCGGCTTCTTCACCTTCGCCCCTGGCTCCGGCTCCCGCGACTGGACCCCGGTGCTCACCGATGATCTCACTGACGAAACAAGGCCGCCGCGAGACTACATCCCTATCGTCGGCCGCGGCGTCTACATGGAGCAAGACAATGCCATCTTCATGCTCCGTGGCAACACCATCTATGCCTACAAGCTCAGCTACATACACCAGGATCAGGGTGATGATCAGGGGAGGGGGAGGCTCAGGCTGGCTCCGCCCATCACCATCGACTCTGTATGTACTTACAGTTACTGTCATGGGTGTGGCTTCCTCACCCGTCTGGACGGTTGGCTTATGTGCTCCGTCTGGATCAGCCTGGCACCACGTCAACAATTAGAAGATTGCCGGTGTGACAACCTACATGCCATTGTCACCACCTTCAACCTCCAAGATCCGGCTCAGGGGGGAATAGAGGTGTTGCATTCCTCTTTCCGCAGGGTAGACATGGAGCGCAATCCAGGGGACCAGGAATTCTGTTTTCTATAGTAAGCAGCAAACTAGCTAGTTTGCTTTTTCCACACACAGATTATTCGACCATTTATTTTTGTGGTCGCCTTGTTTACGTATGTGTTGTCTACTGTCAACTAATCATGGATCAATTAGGGAGTACGAGGACAAGGACTGTCCGGTGCTGCTGCAACACCAAGGGCAAGAGAAGGATCTAACCAGCTGTTCCCAGCAACACGTCGACAAACCCTCCAAGATGCTTGATTGTTGCAGGTCTTGCTTGATCTGAATTAGTTTAGATTCATATTTAACCTAGCTTATTACATCTTTCTTAGTAAGTTTCTCTTGGTGAGTGGAGTGATGACATGTTTAATTTGGTTCTTGCTGCAGACGGTTTCTCGAAATGAAAGACTGTCCACGCCTTTGCTTTTCCTGCGGCACCAAAGGTCACGTTGCCCGCGACTGCTCTCTCCCGTCACAGCAGCCCTTGCTGGCAATGCCTCACCGCACGCTGGTTGGCCATGCTTCAATGCAACACCGAGTCCCTTTTGAAAGGCGTCCGGTTGCTACAACAACAAGTATCAACAAAGATCTGTTTATCATCTGCCAAGCTGGCTCACAACTAGTCATCTACCATACAGGCGTCATGGATGAGACTTCACTGTTGCAAGGAGGAGGAGACGATGGCAAGCCCCTCCAACCGTCGTTTTATGTTGCAGAATATGTTGGTGATGGTGACTATTGGCACTTTTTCCTTCACAGTGGCTAAAAAATACGCGCTATTTCGAGGAAACAAGATGGCATGCTTGAGTTTAGTCTGAACAAGGACCGTACGATGGCTACGGATCGTCTATCTGTACGGCGGCTGCCAAGTGCTGATACTTTTGTTTTGTTTTTCACTGTTGGTGGAGAGACCATTGCCCTTACTGATACTCTGAAAGTTTTCCATCAGACAAGGTTCAGTTATGGATCCACCACGTGGCTGCGTTGCAAGACAGATCAGTCGCATGTTCTACACAGGAAGGTTATGATATATGTATATGTAGGAGTGAATGACGATTCCTTTATAGTCTGTGATGCTCTCACAGGTTCCTGTCTTTTGTTTGACCTGGGTGCCAAGCAATGGCGTGTTGTCATGCCTTGGGCCGCATTCGCGGAGGACCTGCCAAGGACTAGCCCTACAAAGTGCCCTTTAAATGGTAGATGTGTGTCTGTCGATGGCTTTATCTACACATGCAGAGATGGAGGGCTTGCTGCTTATCGGCTGCTTGATAAAGATCATTCTGTGTATCTCAGCCAGCCCATCCTTTTGCCATTCTCATGGCTTGTGGATGATTAATTGTGTGGGTGAGGACATGTGCTTGGATTATGCTGGCAATGATGTGGACTCTAGTGCTATTTTGTTTCACGTGGTGCAACTGCAAAGTGAGTATATATAACTATCTCTCTCTCTCTCTCTCTGATGTCATTTGTGCATGGTTTTTGTGACCAGTCAGTTCATGTTAGATATATATAGTGTTGCTGTACTAACATATATATGTGTACGTACGTATATGCTGCTAGGTGGATATCGTCCACCCAATTAAGCATGATGTACAGATCACCATTGTCCAGGTTAAGACTAAAGCAACAACCAGCAGCAAGAAAAGGGAACCAGTGCGAGTCGCCCCCGTGGACTGTGTCACGCGTTTCATACATCACGAGGAAGCCGTCGATGCCAGATGCTGCTTTGCGCTCTAGCTCCATCTTGTTTGTGATGGATGCATGCATGCATGAATGAGTTGCCCTATTATTATTTATATGTTCCCAGCATGCAATGTTTGTAACCTCTAACCTTGCTTGCATGGCATCTTTTGGAAGCTGCAATTAGTTGTATATTTTGGTGGTGTATAACTTATATTTATCTAGACTATATTAGTTGTATTTTGGTGGTGGTGAACCCTTTTGGCCCCAGGTCATTTTGGGTGTTTTGTTAAGCTTGTTGAGTAGCTCCATGCCATGCTCTTACTTGCCATGTTCAGGTTTTGCTTCATGTTGTTTTGCTGCTCCGAAGAGAGCATCGTGGTCTGAAATTTCAGACTAGCGTTAATTTCGGTAAGTCTGAAATCTGTTTTGCTTATTCAGTTTTGCCATGCTTGTTTGAAGCCCATAATGTATTAATTTGCCTATGCCTCAGTCCTGGTGATTTGTTAAGCTTCTTGAGTACGTCACTGCCATGCAATTTGTTTTCATGTTTGGTGGCTGTAGCATGTTCATTTTGTTGCATTTAGGAGCCTACTTGCTGTAAATCGCAGATCGGTTCGTTTAGTAAAACGCTTGCCATTTCCAAACCGTAGCTCTGATTGCCATGATCTTTATATCGTTTTCAGGGGATTTCTTCCCCTCTATCCAGTGGCACACTTGGTTTTCCAAGTTGAGGCCAGGTTCATGCATTTCCTGTTACATCTTGCATTTTAGATCCCGCATCGCATCCCGCATAGCATATCATCTTTGCATATTATTGGTTGCCCTTGCACGTGGTTGATTGTATCCTTGTTGCTTGTTTGTGTTGTTGGGTAGAGCCGGGAGACGAGTTCGCTAACGAGGAGCCCGTTGAGTTTTCTTTTGAGGATCCAGTCAATTCTGACAACTGTGCAGGCAAGATGATCACACCCTTGAAATCACTACTATCTTTGCTATGCTAGTTTGCTCGCTCTTTTGCTTTGCCAATGCTACGACGCCTACCACTTGCTTGACAGCCTCCCAATTGCCATGATTGAGCCTCTAACCCACCTTTGTCCTAGCAAACCATTGATTGGCTATGTTACCGCTTTGCTCAGCCCTTCTTATAGCATTGTTAGTTGCAGGTGAAGATTGGAGCCGTTCCTTGTTGGAACACTTATTTACTTGTTGGGATATCATTATATTGCTATGTTATCTTTATTCATCTATATACTTGGTAAAGGGTGGAAGGCTCGGCCTCTCGCCTAGTGTTTTGGTCCACTCTTGCCGCCCTAGTTTCCGTCATATCGGTGTTATGTTCCCGGATTGTTGCGTCCCTTACGCGGTTGGGCTATAATGGGAACCCCTTGATAGTTCGTCTTGATTAAAGCTTTTCCAGCAATGCCCAACATTGGTTTTACCATTTGCCACCTACCCTTTTCTTTCCCTTGGGTTTCCGGAGCCCGAAGGTCATCTTATTTTAACCCCCCCCGGGCCAGTGCTCCTCTGAGTGTTGGTCCAACTGTCAGCTGCCGGTGGCCACCAGGGGCAACTCTGGGCTGGCCTACCCGTACCTAAGACAATCTGAGTGTGCCCTGAGAAAGAGATATGTGCAGCTCCTATCAGGATTCGTCGGCACATTCGGGCGGTGTTGCTGGACTAGTTTTGACCTGTCGAATCATCTTGTTGTACCGGGATACCGAGTCTGATCAGTGGGTCCTGGGTGGAGGTCTATTCCTTCGTTGACCGTGAGAGCTTGTTATGGGCTAAGTTGGGACCCCCCTGCAGGGATTGATCTTTCGAAAGTCGTGCCCGCGGTTATGGGCAGATGGGAATTTGTTAATGTCCGGTGGTAGATAACTTGGACCTTAAATAACTAAAATGAATCAACTGCGTGTGTTGCCGTGATGGCCTCTTCTCGGCGGAGTCTGGGAAGTGGACACGGCGTTGGAGTTATGCTTGCGTAGGCTGCTCTATATAGTTTTCCGCTCGTGCTTTGCCTCCTCTTCTCGCTCTCCTTTGCGAATAAGTTAGCCACCATATATGCTAGTCACTTGCTGCAGCTCCACTTACATTACCCCTTTCCTACCTATTAAGCTTAAATAGTCTTGATTGCGAGGGTGCGAGATTGCTGAGTCCTTTGTGGCTCACAGATTACTATTACACCAGATGCAGGGACCAACGATACTTCTCCGGATGGCGCGCTCGAGCTGAAGTGGGAGTACGACGAGGACTCTCAGCGTTACTATGTGTCGTTTCCGGATGATCAGTAGGAATGCCTGTGTCGGGGTTAGATTCAGGGCCTAGTCGCTTGTTGGGGGTCTTTTCTATTTTGGCGCCGTAGTCGGGCCATGAGTGGTTGTATGATGGATGTTATTTATGTACTTTGATGTGACGTGGCGAGTGTAAGCCAACTATATTATTATTCCCCTTTATATTATATATGTACTTGGGTTGCGTTATGATTCCCGACTTGCGACATTGCTTTCAATGCGCCTATGTCTCTAAGTCATGCCTCGACATGTGGGAGACATAGCCGCATCGAGGGCGTTACAAGTTGGTAATCAGAGCCTTCCCTGACCTTAGGAGCCCCATTGCTTGATCGTTTTTAGCAGCCGAGTTGTGTCTAGAAAAATGTTTTGAGTCCTTAGGAATTATATATCGGAGAGCTTAGGAATTCTTTTTACTTCCCAGTCTCCTCATCGCTCTGGTAAGGCATCCTGACGTAGAGTTTTGACTCTTCTCTTCTCAAATTTCACTAAAAAAAATTTTAGGATCACGCGAGTATCTTAGTTTTGTTTCGATGGCTTATGATGAGAATACTATCTTGGTGCCTCCTGTCAGGGGTTTAGTGGAAGTGTCCCGGGGAGTTGAGCTCTGAGGTGTTGTCATCATAATTCTATCGTTGCAATTCTGGCATACTTGAGATATGTGCGCGACATCGAAAATCTCCTTTATGCAGTTCGTTGGTGAGATAACCTCGACGCCACCCAGTACTGGGGCGGGAGTTCGGGAGTATCGCCATAACTTGTATAACGGATGCTTTTCGAAGGTTGAGATAGATGGTTTCCGAAGGTTTCTTGGTTATGTGTTGAAGGATGGATGCAGCTGGATGTAGGATTTGCTAGCTTGGGTGAGATATTATGCTTCCCCTGTATCCCCAACACCTGATTGCATAACCGGAAAGTTTCAGGAGTTTCATAGGTGGGAATTCAAGTAGCCTTAGGATATCTTTCCAACAGATGTATGGTATGAAATTGGGGTTCGACGTCTAGTGGTTCGCCTATTCACGGTCAATTTTACAGTGGCCTCGTTGTGTCTTAAAGAGTCCTTGGCTATGCTGACTCAGGGACGCTTCGTATGTCATGTGCACTGCCTTGTACATGATGGTGCTGTACGGTCGAGCCCGTGTAGGTCCTACCACGAACACTTCGGGCGAAATTTCTATCATGTGTTTGTTCCGGCTTATTCCGCAAGCCAACCCTTGGTTTTATTTCGAGTTGTGGTATTCGTTCTGCTTCGACGTCATATGTTGATTCCATCCCTCGTTGATGTACCTCTTCTACCTGATTCTTCGTGGCTTCGCAATTTAGGAATATGTGACCACTTCAAGAGAAGTGCATTCGTTCATTTTGTTCGGATGTGAAGACTTTATGTTGAAATTTTCATTCCATTGGTTTCACCTTCAATATTTCTCTATTTGTGTGCTAACGGTGGTCAACCTCTTCAGGATGGCTCCTCCAACGCGCATGACTCCGAACCTTGATCCGCCGCCACCTCCACCTCCTCCGGAAGCATGGCAGGCTGTGATGGCTGCTACTAATGCAAGTACTCAGCTGATCATGCAAATCATCCAAGAGCGGAATCAAAGCAGTCAAGGAAATCAAGGCAACAACCAGAACCATTTTGCAACTCTGAATCAGTTCCTCGCAAATGGTCCAAAGACGTTCAGTAACTGCGTTGAGGCTACCGATGCTGATGATTGGTTAGTCGATCTGGGCAAGCATTTTGAATGTAGCAACGTAAGACCTGAAGATTTCATCAAGTTCGCGTCTTTCCAGCTCAAGGATCAGGCCGCAGAGTGGTTTCAGCAGTACCGGGATTCCAGAGGTGGACGTTTGATCACTTGGGATGATTTCCGCCGTGATTTCCGCGCTCATCACATTCCTCAAAGTGTGACTGAAAGCAAACGTGAAGAATTCCGCAATCTAAAGCAAGGCTCTTTGTCTGTCTATGACTACAACAAGTTGTTCTAGAAGCTCGCCCGTTTTGCCAAGCAGGATGTTCCTGAAGAGAAGAGCATGATCTATCAGTTCAGGGGTGGTCTTCGTGAAGAAATTCAGCTCGCTCTTGTCCTCTTCGAGCCGCTGAGATACGATGAGTTCTACAACATGGCACTGAAGCAAGAGGCTGCTCAGCTAAGGTGTGATGCTTCCAGGAAGCGAGTCAGAGACACTACGCCTTCTTCCTCTACTCAAGTGGCCAAGCAGCAGAAGTATTGGCTTCCTCCTCCTCCGTTCCGTCAGCCGTATCAGCAGAAGAGCAAAGGTGGCAGTGGTTCGTCCCACCCACCCAACCCAGGCTTTCAGAACAAGACTTCGTCTCAAGCTTCAAGATCGAGTGCTCCGTACCACCGTCCGCTCTCAGAGGTCACGTGCAACAAGTGCCAACAGAAGGGTCACTATGCCAACAAGTGTTTCAACCAGAGGCGTCTTCCTCCTCCTCCTCCTGTCAGATCGGCAAGTACAGCTGTGATCAAGCATAACCCCAAGTCCGCCAAGGTCAACTTGATGAACGCAGCTCAGGCAGAGGATTCGTCAGATGTGATCATGGGTAACCTTCCTGTTAACGATATTCCTGCAAAAGTTCTTTTTGACATAGGTGCATCACATTGTTTCATTTCAAGGCCATTTACATCTAGGCATGGTTTGGCTCAGCAAATTCTGCCTAGTCCATTAGCAGTTGTCTCTCCTGGTAAACGCATGCAGGCTAACTCCATTGCTTCGGATATTTCTATCATGTTGGGTGATTTCAAGTTCTTGGCTTCTCCAACGGTTCTTGGCAATTCTGATATCGATCTTATTCTTGGGATGGACTGGCTCTCTAAACACAAAGCTCAGCTTGATTGTGCGGCCAAGCAGATTCAACTGACTCATTCGTGTGAGGAAGTGATTGTCTTTGCTGCTCGGGATAATACCATCCGGTTGTTCTCTCTCAATGAAAAGGGTGAATTGGATGCTATTTCGCAGATTCCGGTTGTTTGTGAGTATCAAGATGTCTTCCCTGAAGAACTCCCAGGCATGCCTCCAAACCGGCCGGTTGAATTTGTTATTGAACTTGAGCCCGGTACGGAACCTGTGTGCAAACGTCCCTACAAGCTCGGCCCCGAAGAGTTGAAGGAGTTGAAGAAACAACTCGATGTGCAAGAAAGAATGGGTCTCATTCGGCCTAGTACTTCTCCGTGGGGTTGTGGTGTTCTTTTTGTGAAGAAGAAGGATGGAACGGACCGACTTTGTGTTGATTACCGTCCATTGAACAAGAAGACCATCAAGAACAAATACCCACTTCCCAACATTAATGAGCTGTTTGAACAACTCAAGGGTGCCCAAGTATTCTCCAAGCTTGACCTCCGTATGGGTTATCACCAAATTCGCATTCGTGAGCAAGATATTCCAAAGACGGCGTTCAGAACAAGCTATGGGTCATATGAATACACTGTTATGTCTTTTGGCCTCGCAAATGCTCCTCCGACGTTCTCTCGCATGATGAACTTCATCTTCAACCCCTACACCAACGACTTCGTTTTGGTCTATCTCGATGACATCCTGGTTTTCTTGAAGAACAAGGAAGATCATGCCAAACACTTGCGTTTGGTTCTTGACAAGCTCAGGGAACATCAATTCTACACCAAGTTCTCCAAGTGTGAGTTTTGGCTTGATGAGGTTCTTTATCTTGGTCATATTATCTCTGCCAAGGGCATTTCCGTGGATCCTGAGAAGGTGTCTGCAATCGTTAATTGGGAACCTCCTCAAAATGTGAAGCAACTCCGTAGCTTCCTCGGTCTTGCAAGTTATTGCCGAAGATTCGTTGAAAACTTCTCCAAGATCGCGAAGCCCCTCTCAAATCTTCTTCAGAAGCACATCAAGTACGTTTGGTCTCCGGAGTGTGATGTTGCTTTCAACGCTTTGAAAGAGAAATTGATCACTGCTCCAGTTCTAACTCCGCCTGATGAAACCAAGCCGTACGAGGTCTTTTGTGATGCCTCTCTCGAAGGTCTAGGTGCAGTACTGATGCAAGAGAAGAAAGTTGTTGCTTATACCTCTCGCCAGTTGAAGCCTAATGAGAAGAATTACCCCACTCATGATCTCGAGTTGGCGGCAGTTGTGCACGCATTGTTGACTTGGAGACATCTTCTCTTGGGAAGAAAAGTGGACATTTTCACTGATCACAAGAGTCTCAAGTACAACTTCACTCAGCCTAATCTCAACCTCAGGCAGACTCGATGGGTCGAAATGATTCAAGAGTACAATCCGAGTATCGAGTATACTCCAGGCAAGGCTAATGTGATTGCTGACGCTTTGAGCAGAAAAGCATATTGCAACAGTCTGATTCTCAAGCCTTATCAACTCGAGCTTTGTGAAGCTTTCCGCAAACTTAATCTGCAAGTTGTTCCTCAAGGTTTCCTCGCCAACCTTCAAGTTTCTCCTACCTTGGAAGACCAGATTCGCCAAGCCCAGCTTCTTGATGCTATGGTGAAAAAGGTGAAGATTGGTATTGCAAAGAGTCAGTCCAAGTACAAGTGCTACCGACTTGATGACAAGGACACTCTCTTCTTCGAGGATCGAATTGTTGTGCCCAAAGGTGAACTTCATAAAGTGATCATGAATGAGGCTCACAACTCTCTCCTCTCCATCCACCCTGGGAGCACGAAGATGTATCAAGATCTGAAGCAAACCTATTGGTGGACTCGAATGAAGCGCGAGATCGCTCAATTCGTGAATGAATGTGATGTCTGCAGAAGAGTGAAGGCAGAACACCAGAGGCCAGCAGGTCTCCTCCAACCTCTTGCCATTCCAGAATGGAAGTTTGACCACATTGAAATGGACTTCATGACTGGGTTTCCTAAGTCCAAGCGTGGCAATGATGCTATATTCGTTGTCATCGACAAGCTCACCAAAGTGGCTCATTCCCTGCCTATCAAAGAGTCAATCACTGCAGCTCAATTGGCAGAGCTCTACACCTCTCGTATTGTCTCTCTGCACGGTATTCCCCAAGTGATATCTTCAGACCGTGGCAGCATCTTTACCTCCAAGTTCTGGGATTCTTTTCAGAAGGCCATGGGCACCAACATTCGCTTCAGCACTGCTTTCCATCCTCAAACAAGCGGTCAAGTCAAGCGTGTCAACCAGATTCTTGAAGATATGCTCAGGGCTTGTGTTATCTCCTTCGGCATGAAGTGGGAGGATTGTCTTCCTTATGCTGAATTCTCGTACAACAACAGTTTCCAAGCAAGTTCCGGCAAGGCCCCATTTGAAATTCTGTATGGTAGGAAGTGTCGTACACCTCTCAACTGGTCTGAAACCGGTGAACGTCAGCTGCTGGGTAATGACCTGATCACAGAGGCAGAAGAAATGTGCAAGGTCATTCGTGATAACCTCAAAGCAGCCCGATCTCGCCAGAAGAGCTACTATGACAGCAAGCACCGTGATTTGGCCTTCGAGATCGGAGATCATGTCTACCTCCGTGTCTCTCCTATGAAAGGGACTCGTCGCTTCGATATCAAAGGGAAGCTTGCCCCAAGATACGTCGGGCCTTTCAAGATCGTCAGCAAGAGAGGCGACCTCGCCTATCAACTCGAGCTTCCTCCAACCTTTGCCAATGTTCATGATGTGTTCCACGTCTCGCAACTCCGAAAGTGCTTCAAGACGCCTGAGCGCACCGTCAACTTCGAGGACATTGAGCTCCAAGAAGATCTCTCCTACCGTGAGCACCCAGTTGCAATCCTTGAAGAGACTGAACGCAAAACTCGCAACAAGTCAATCAAATTTCTCAAAGTCAAGTGGTCACACCATTCCGACCGAGAAGCTACCTGGGAATGCGAGGATCACCTCTGTTCTGAGTACCCGGAGTTCTTTCAGTCCTAGATCTCGGGACGAGATCTTTTCATAGTGGTGGAGTGTTGTAACGCCCCATATGTAACCTTCCCGAATTGTACTCCAACTCTTGCCGTTTCCGGCATTAAGTTATATTTAATTCTCGGGTTCGGGTCTTTGTCTCAGTGTGTTGTTTTCGTTTTCGTGCATCTCATATCATGTCATCACGTGCATTGCATTTGCATACATGTTCATCTCATGCATTCGAGCGTTTTCCCCGTTGTCCGTTTTGCATTCCGGCGCTTCGTTCTCCTCCGGTGGCCATTTCTAGCTTTCTTTCGTGTGTGGGGATTAAACATTTCCGGATTGGGCCGAGACTTGCCATGCGGCCTTGGTTTACTACCGGTAGACCGCCTGTCAAGTTTCGGGTCATTTGGACTTCGTTTGATACTCCAACGGTTAACCGAGGGACCGAAAAGGCCTCGTGTGTGTTGCAGCCCAACACCCCTCCATTTTGGCCCAAAACCCATCAAACTCTGCTCCAACGTCTCGGTCGTTCGATCACGATCGTGTGGGCGAAAACCGCACCTCATTTGGACTCTCCTAGCTCCCTCTAGGTCTATAAATAGACCCCCTCCTCCAAATCCCGGATCCCGTCTCCAAACCCTTAAAAAAAACATCTCCCTCCTCCGCCGCCGACGGACGTGTCCGGCCCGTGCCGGACAGCGTCCGCTCCACCCCGCCGCCAGCCAGGGCGCGCCACGTGGCGCCCGGCACCCATCGCCGCCGTCTGGCCCGCCAGGCCCGCGGGAAGCCCCCGCGGCCCAGCCCCTCCACCCCGCCGCCTGGTGCCTCGCGCCGCCTCCCTCCTCGACCCCGGCGACCGGCGCCGCCGCGGGCTGCCTCTCCGCCGCCGCGGGCCGCCTCCCCGTCGCCCGGCCCGGCCGCCCCTCGCCGTCGTGCCGGCTCGCCTCGGCATCCGCGCCCTCGCCGCCAAGCTCGCCGCGGGCCTCGCCGCCGACCGCCACCGCCGCCGTCCTCCTCCGCCTCGCCGGCCTCCTCTCCTTCCTCCGGCTCCAGCGAGCTCCGCCGGCGTCGAGCTGCTACAGTGCCACCTCAGGAAGCATGCCCTGGATCTGGATCTGAGATCCCGTCTCGGTTGACTTTTATCTCGAAACCCTAATTTTTATGCCATGTTTGACTGCCCATAACTTTGCATCCGTGGCTCCGATTTGGGCATATGATATGTCAGAATCTTCGTCTCGACGAGTACATCATTTCATTCCATTGCATCATTTACATTTGAGGTCATCTTGGTGCCCAAAATGCTGTTGGAAGGAGGCATCATGAGTTAAATTGCAGATCCGTTAGTTCATCATGCACTTCTGTCATTTTTGCCATGTTTAATCCGTGCATGATATGCCTTTGCCCCTTTGGGATGAATTGTTAAGCATGTTGTCTTATTTCCAGAGGTGCCTCCCATGAATTTTTAGGATGTGTGTGTTGTCTTGTGCAAGCTTGCAAAGAGGGCTACCTGAGTTTACTGATTTCAGGGACTTAGTGAAAATCACAAAGTCTGGGATGTTTTTAGTTCACGATGCTATATGTCCAGCTTGTTTCCTAGTGATCCGTGCCTCTTTTGAGGATGATCATGCTTGTTGTGATTAATCCATCCATGTCTTTACTTGTTATGTTGGAGCACCCTAGTTTGACTCAATCGAGCTCAACTTTTGCATAGTTGCTGTTTTGGGCAGATCGTGAACTCTTTTGCGATTTCGCCGGAGCTATTGCTAGTGATCCATGTATGCTATGCCATTGTTCTTGCCATGTCTAGCTAGAATTTTATGCCTTCTTAATGGATATATGCTTGCCTTGACATGACTTGCACCGTAGTGAGTGCATCGAGCTCGTTGACATGCCTCCGTGAGTTATATTTCAGCATGTCCCAGTTTTCACTAAGTCTGAAAACTGATTGTGTTTCATCGATGTTCGTGTGCTCGGTAGAGTATTTTGTGAACCCTTTTGGCCCCAGGTCATTTTGGGTGTTTTGTTAAGCTTGTTGAGTAGCTCCATGCTATGCTCTTACTTGCCATGTTCAGGTTTTGCTTCATATTGTTTTGCTGCTCCGAAGAGAGCATCGTGGTCTGAAATTTCAGACTAGCGTTAATTTCGCCAAGTCTGAAATCTGTTTTGCTTATTCAGTTTTGCCATGCTTGTTTGAAGCCCTTAATGGATGAATTTGCCTATGCCTCAGTCCTGGTGATTTGTTAAGCTTCTTGAGTACATCACTGCCATGCAATTTGTTTTCATGTTTGGTGGCTGTAGCATGTTCATTTTGTTGCATTTAGGAGCCTACTTGCTGTAAATCGCAGATCGGTTCGTTTAGTAAAACGCTTGCCATTTCCAAACCGTAGCTCCGATTGCCATGATCTTTATATCGTTTTCAGGGGATTTCTTCCCCTCTATCCAGTGGCACACTTGGTTTTCCAAGTTGAGGCCAGGTTCATGCATTTCCTGTTACATCTTGCATTTTGCATCCCGCATCGCATCCCGCATAGCATATCATCTTTGCATATTATTGGTTGCCCTTGCGCGTGGTTGATTGTATCCTTGTTGCTTGTTTGTGTTGTTGGGTAGAGCCGGGAGACGAGTTCGCTAACGAGGAGCCCGTTGAGTTTGCTTTTGAGGATCCAGTCAATTCTGACAACTGTGCAGGCAAGATGATCACACCCTTGAAATCACTACTATCTTTGCTATGCTAGTTTGCTCGCTCTTTTGCTTTGCCAATGCTACGATGCCTACCACTTGCTTGACAGCCTCCCAATTGCCATGATTGAGCCTCTAACCCACCTTTGTCCTAGCAAACCATTGATTGGCTATGTTACCACTTTGCTCAGCCCTTCTTATAGCGTTGTTTTGCAGGTGAAGATTGGAGCCGTTCCTTGTTGGAACACTTATTTACTTGTTGGGATATCATTATATTGCTATGTTATCTTTATTCATCTATATACTTGGTAAAGGGTGGAAGGCTCGGCCTCTCGCCTAGTGTTTTGGTCCACTCTTGCCGCCCTAGTTTCCGTCATATCGGTGTTATGTTCCCGGATTGTTGCGTCCCTTACGCGGTTGGGCTATAATGGGAACCCCTTGATAGTTCGTCTTGATTAAAGCTTTTCCAGCAATGCCCAACATTGGTTTTACCATTTGCCACCTACCCTTTTCTTTCCCTTGGGTTTCCGGAGCCTGAGGGTCATCTTATTTTAACCCCCGCCCCCCCGGGCCAGTGCTCCTCTGAGTGTTGGTCCAACTGTCAGCTGCCGGTGGCCACCAGGGGCAACTCTGGGCTGGCCTACCCGTACCTAAGACAATCTGAGTGTGCCCTGAGAAAGAGATATGTGCAGCTCCAATCTGGATTCGTCGGCACATTCGGGCGGTGTTGCTAGACTAGTTTTGACCTGTCGAATCATCTTGTTGTACCGGGATACCGAGTCTGATCGGTGGGTCCTGGGTGGAGGTCTATTCCTTCGTTGACCGTGAGAGCTTGTTATGGGCTAAGTTGGGACCCTCCTGTAGGGATTGATCTTTCGAAAGCCGTGCCCGCGGTTATGGGTAGATGGGAATTTGTTAATGTCCGGTGGTAGATAACTTGGACCTTAAATAACTAAAATGAATCAACTGCGTGTGTTGTCGTGATGGCCTCTTCTCGGCGGAGTCCGGGAAGTGGACACGGCGTTGGAGTTATGCTTGCGTAGGCTGCTCTATATAGTTTTCCGCTCGTGCTTTGCCTCCTCTTCTCGCTCTCCTTTGCGAATAAGTTAGCCACCATATATGCTAGTCGCTTGCTGAAGCTCCACTTACATTACCCCTTTCCTACCTATTAAGCTTAAATAGTCTTGATCGCGAGGGTGCGAGATTGCTGAGTCCTTTGTGGCTCACAGATTACTATTACACCAGATGCAGGGACCGACGATACTTCTCCGGATGGCGCGCTCGAGCTGAAGTGGGAGTACGACGAGGACTCTCAGTGTTACTATGTGTCGTTTCCGGATGATCAGTTGGAATGCCTGTGTCGGGGTTAGATTCAGGGCCTAGTCGCTTGTTGGGGGTCTTTTCTATTTTGGCGCCGTAGTCGGGCCATGAGTGGTTGTATGATGGATGTTATTTATGTACTTTGATGTGACGTGGCGAGTGTAAGCCAACTATATTATTATTCCCCTTTATATTATATATGTACTTGGGTTGTGTTATGATTCCGGACTTGCGACATTGCTTTCAATGCGCCTATGTCTCTAAGTCGTGCCACGACACGTGGGAGACATAGCCGCATCGAGGGCGTTACACATCCTTTACGTTTGCTTTGGAGCAATATAAGTAATAGGAAAGAGAAAGAGTCAAGAATCTCTTTACCAATAGAATAATACTTAGGATTTACTATGGCATCAAGTGCTGTTGCACCAGTGCACATGGGGAGGGTCAGACAACGTGATACATAGATTTGGGAACAAAAAATCGAAAATCATGTGAACTTTTTTGCATGTTGGCCCAGGCCAGGGCCCGTGCTGGCCACCCCTGTCTCCGCCATTGCCTGCACCTAACTCTGCAGCAGCCCCAGATAGACACATCTCCGGAGCATCTTCCTTTGCCGTCGGAGATTCAAGCAGGGAGGACCGGAGGAGCCGTAACTGCATGCCCATCTCCGCCGCTGGCCACATCTTTGTTCTGTGCCCCATCGTGGAGTATGGCGTCAAGTTGAGCCTCCTCATGCGACCCCTGCATCCACTCCCCGAGGGCGGGGGCCAATGGGAGCAGGTCGGCCAAGACAAACACGACAGGGACAAGCACCGGTGGTTGGGCGGCGGGTTCCTCCAGGGCTACGCCGTGCTCCCCGACCCCCTCATCATTGTCTCCCTGAAGCAAGACCGCGGCTTCTTCACCTTCGCCCCTGGCTCCGGCTCCCGCGACTGGACCCCGGTGCTCACCGACGATCTCACTGACGAAACAAGGCCGCCGCGAGACTACGTCCCTATCGTCGGCCGCAGCGTCTACATGGAGCAAGACAATGCCATCTTCATGCTCCATGGCAACACCATCTATGCCTACAAGCTCAGCTACATACACCAGGATCAGGGTGATGATCAGGGGAGGGGGAGGCTCAGGCTGGATCCGCCCATCACCATCGACTCTGTATGTACTTATAGTTACTGTCATGGGTGTGGCTTCCTCACCCGTCTGGACGGTTGGCTCATGTGCTCCGTCTGGATCAGCCTGGCACCACGTCAACAATTAGAAGATTGCCGGTGTGACAACCTACATGCCATTGTCACCACCTTCAACCTCCAAGATCCGGCTCAGGGGGGAATAGAGGTGTTGCATTCCTCTTTCCGCAGGGTAGACATGGAGCGCAATCCAGGGGACCAGGAATTCTGTTTTCTACAGTAAGCAGCAAACTAGCTAGTTTACTTTTTCCACACACAGATTATTCGACCATTTATTTTTGTGGTCGCCTTGTTTACGTATGTGTTGTCTACTGTCAACTAATCATGGATCAATTAGGGAGTACGAGGACAAGGACTGTCCGGTGCTGCTGCAACACCAAGGGCAAGAGAAGGATCTAACCAGCTGTTCCCAGCAACACGTCGACAAACCCTCCAAGATGCTTGATTGTTGCAGGTCTTGCTTGATCTGAATTAGTTTAGATTCATATTTAACCTAGCTTATTACATCTTTCTTAGTAAGTTTCTCTTGGTGAGTGGAGTGATGACATGTTTAATTTGGTTCTTGCTGCAGACGGTTTCTCGAAATGAAAGACTGTCCACGCCTTTGCTTTTCCTGCGGCACCAAAGGTCACGTTGCCCGCGACTGCTCTCTCCCGTCACAACAGCCCTTGCCGGCAATGCCTCACCGCACGCTGGTTGGCCATGCTTCAATGCAACACCGAGTCCCTTTTGAAAGGCGTCCGGTTGCTACAACAACAAGTATCAACAAAGATCTGTTTATCATCTGCCAAGCTGGCTCACAACTAGTCATCTACCATACAGGCGTCATGGATGAGACTTCACTGTTGCAAGGAGGAGGAGACGATGGCAAGCCCCTCCAACCGTCGTTTTATGTTGCAGAATATGTTGGTGATGGTGACTATTGGCACTTTTTCCTTCACAGTGGCTAAAAAATACGCGCTGTTTCGAGGAAACAAGATGGCATGCTTGAGTTTAGTCTGAACAAGGACCGTACGATGGCTACGGATCGTCTATCTGTACGGCGGCTGCCAAGTGCTGATACTTTTGTTTTGTTTATCACTGTTGGTGGAGAGACCATTGCCCTTACTGATACTCTGAAAGTTTTCCATCAGACAAGGTTCAGTTATGGATCCACCACGTGGCTGCGTTGCAAGATAGATCAGTCGCATGTTCTACACAGGAAGGTTATGATATCTGTATATGTAGCAGTGAATGACGATTCCTTTATAGTCTGTGATGCTCTCACAGGTTCCTGTCTTTTGTTTGACCTGGGTGCCAAGCAATGGCGTGTTGTCATGCCTTGGGCCGCATTCGCGGAGGACCTGCCAAGGACTAGCCCTACAAAGTGCCCTTTAAATGGTAGATGTGTGTCTGTCGATGGCTTTATCTACACATGCAGAGATGGAGGGCTTGCTGCTTATCGGCTGCTTGATAAAGATCATTCTGTGTATCTCAGCCAGCCCATCCTTTTGCCATTCTCATGGCTTGTGGATAATTAATTGTGTGGGTGAGGACATGAGCTTGGATTATGCTGGCAAAGATGTGGACTCTGGTGCTATTTTGTTTTACGGGGTGCAACTGCAAAGTGAGTATATATAACTCTCTCTCTCTCTCTCATGTCATTTGTGCATGGTTTTTGTGATCAGTCAGTTCATGTTAGATATATATAGTGTTGCTGTACTAACATATATATGTGTACGTACGTATATGCTGCTAGGTGGATATCGTCCACCCAATTAAGCATGATGTACAGATCACCATTGTCCAGGTTAAGACTAAAGCAACAACCAGCAGCAAGAAAAGGGAACCAGTGCGAGTCGCCCCCGTGGACTGTGTCACGCGTTTCATACATCACGAGGAAGCCGTCGATGCCAGATGCTGCTTTGCGCTCTAGCTCCATCTTGTTTGTGATGGATGCATGCATGCATGCATGAGTTGCCCTATTATTATTTATATGTTCCCAGCATGCAATGTTTGTAACCTCTAACCTTGCTTGCATGGCATCTTTTGGAAGCTGCAATTAGTTGTATATTTTGGTGGTGTATAACTTATATTTATCTAGACTATATTAGTTGTATTTTGGTGGTGGTGAAACTTATATTTATCTAGACTAGAGGGCCGGTGTGTAATGGCTGGTGACCTTGGTTAAATTAATGATCCCAAACATTTGGTACCTGTAGCCAAGTATTAAGGCTTGACAAGAAAACGGTACTAGTGCTTAATTTTGCTCATAAGGTTGAGCTAGTTGTGGAATAACTATTATTTGTTGGAGTAGTTTTTATTATTTATGCCTGGAGAACTTCTTTTTTATTATCTCTATCTATTGCGTTGGCAGTCTTTATTGATTGTATTTATACCTATTATACTATATGTCTTTGCATATTTGACCAGGGGCACATAGACCCGAGATTAGGAATTAATCCTATGAAATTTCTGATGGCAAAATTTTATACTTCAATCTTGCACTTTATCTCTCAAGTGACATCTCTTTGATTCCATGATTAATGTGTATTGCTGCACTTAAAATGTAGCTTTCTGGTGGCAGTCACAAGCCTTGGTTTATTTGTCGGTGCAGTGTAGTGAGAGGGTCAGACCTACCTGCTAAATCATGTGTGAAATATGATGTGTTATCGCAAGGCTGCAAATATTATTTGTTGGTTTATTTTTCTATATGGAAACTCTGTTCTGCTAAGGCCTGTGCAGCTATGATCCGATTTAGATCAATTCATTCTATAATTTGACAGCTATTCGCTAATTTCAGCTATGATCCCATCTCTTACTATAAGCTTGGGTGCCTATGATTTTGATCCCATCTCTTACTATAAGCTTGGGTGCCTATGATTTCAGGCACCCCAGCCATTGCCATGCTTTAACAATTGCAATGGAGCCAGCTACCAGCTTTCTGCCCCTAACTCATTTGCCTATGAAACTACCAACAACAGTGGCAGCCCCCCCCCCCCCCCCCCGCCCCTACTCTGGAGCTGCCTATTGGTGCGTTGGCAGCATCCACCTCCTCTGGGTTAGTCAACACCTCCTCTGGTTGAGGCATGAGTTTGCGCACTAATCAGTTGTTTTAGTTTTTAACTAACGTTTGTGTGCGGTCCACACGAGCGCCAATTGCTAAAAAAATACATTTAATAGAGCTGCAGCAGTAGAGTGTTCAGTCATAATGCATAGCAAGCTAGCAGGACATGTACATGGAAGTGCTGGTCAACTCGTGTGACCATTGTTGAAAACTGCAGTAGCAGTGTTCCCTCATAAAGCAGAGCAAGCTAATGGGTCTATTAACATAGCGGTGGCAATCTTACAAGATGGATGACTGATCAGATACACAGTCATCCTTTCCTCTAGTCAACACAGGTATATAAAAAAAGGATTACCCGGTCTCTGCATCAGTACGTAGGTTCTACTTTTTTTTGCATGTCTTCGTATGGGTTTAAGAATCTAGTATGAGATGTCCGGATGCGACAAGTAAAATTTGAGGCATGTCGGGTAACTGCCAGCGGACGCTTCTACGGGCATTTGAGGGGCCATATTTGTCATATGTGGTTGCAGATGCTCTAACCATAACCATATTCACACGAATCATCTCATGACACCACAAGAACGACGAGATACTTCAACAACAACGCCTTCAAATAATAAGGACGCAATTCTCAAGCGCCGCCGTCACCGAATCCGACCCCCAAAGGACAGATTCTAGGATTTCACTTAGAAAACCAGCCCGTGTAAATCTAAGCAATACCTTTAACAAGAAAACAACGCAAAAAACATCGTCATCGCTGAGTTGTAACCAATTCAGATCAAAACAGCGAAAACCCTTTTTTCCGATGGATCAATGACAATGTCACATTGGATCTCTTGAGGACAGTTGGGAAGTTTACAAGAAGTCTTAATTATCTTGAAAAGTGCAAGGATAGATACGATTTCAATGTTAAAAAAAAGATTTCAATGATTGGATCCGACGTTTAATAATCAAGAGGCATGCAGTTCATATTCGGCGCAGTCACGTAACCGAATCCGAATCTAATGATTACTCCGTACTGCTAGCGACAAAGCTAGCGGGAACTATTTATCCGATTTCGACTTCGACTCACCGAGGCTATGTGCCTTTATATAGTCTGGAGAAAATGCCGGTTCCTCCTCCCTCAATTCGAGAGCAGGGTTCCTCGAGTCTCCAACAAATCTCGCGGCGCATCACCGGCGCATCGTATCTGGTGTGAGGCTTCCTCGGGAGGTCAGATCAGCGACCAATGGCCCGCGAGGAGGGTTCGCGCATCACCGGGAGCATGGCGTCCGACGAGAGCGCGGCCAAGCATGCGTTGGCCGCCGGCGAGGAGCGCCCGTTCAAGCCGTGCCGGCATGCTTCGACGGAGAAGCGCCCGCTGAAGCCGTGCGCCGCCAAAAGGAAGGCGGAGCCAGACGACGACGATGACGACGAGCTGCTCGCCGCCAAAAAGAAGGCCTTCTACGCCAAGTCAGGTCCAAGCAGGAAGATGAGGCGGCTGCCGCGGGCGGAGGTGGCCTCCATCCTTTCCAGCCGGACCCATCCCGATCGCGCCCCTTCCTGCTACAAGGCGCTGAAGCTCCAGAACCCTGACCTGATTCCCTCGCCGGAAGAGGAGATGGACGAGCTCAAGGTGGCAGAGTATGCTGATGCGCGCGACTTCTATGAGGCTGCAGAGGAATTCTCCAAATTCCAGGCCTGGGTACGGAGCGAGTACACCAAGAATGGCTATGTGGAGGTCGACGACGACTACCTGGCTCACAGGGAACAGGTCCGAGCTTGCAGCGACAGAGCACGGGAGGCTGCGCTCGAAGCGATGGACTTCTCTGATGGAGACGAAGATCTGAAGATGTTTTTTAGGAAGAGAAGGCACTGAATCCATCCATATTACTTGAGTATTTGTGATCAGCTTGCCATGAGGATTCACTTCTCTTCTTACATTGCTGAAACGTATGTTGGCCTTGCAGCTGCCAAGATTCAGTCTTTCCTTGTATTTCCAAGTTGTCACAAATTGTTACTTCCTCTGTTTCTAAATATTTAAGACGGTTTTTGCAGTTCAATTTGAACTGCAAAAATGTCTTACATTAGTGAACAAGAGGCAGTTGGTGTTCATTTAAAGCCTTGTAGTTTAGTGGCTACTCTGACTTACCTCTGGTGTTGTGCCAAATCACATGCAGTGTTCTTCAGAAAATAGCAAGCCCTCTGATTGTTCACTGGTCATTAACCTTGGTAAACAAGGTGATATGCCCTGTAATCTTACATTAGAAGTATAAAAACATACACGGTTTTGACTATTTTATTCTTCATCGGTTGATGTCTGTGAACAATTTTATCATGATTGGGCGCAATCAAGATTACAGATTCTCCTCTCTTATTTCACAGACTTCCAAGTAGGATAAACTCTCTAGTTTCATTGCCAAAATAAAACGAAGTCAACTGTCTAAGCTCGGCACTGATCAATGCCCCGTGTAATATTTATTGAGTTCATTTTTAGACACGATGATTTTGTTCTGTTCTTACATTCTAGAAATGTGTGTCTGCAGTTTCATTGGCACCGGCAGACACGTTTGATGTTATGTACTGGTTCGTGAGAAGCAATTGGAGATCGAGCTGTTAAAATAAACTAGCAAAAGGGCTCGTGTGCTGCAACAGAAACAAAAAATCATAATCTCCAATGGCCATGACTACAGTCTGCTACATCACCGAGATACACTATCAATCTCAATTTTGTGAAATCATAAACATTTTTTTGAAACTCATGAACATATTTGAAATCCTGAAAATTTTACAAATTCATTAACACTTTAAAAAATTCGAACATTTTCTAAAATCAAGAACAATTTTTGAATTAATGAATATTTTATACTATTTGCAAACATGTTTTTTTTAAGTTATCAACTTTTTTTAAACAAATTTCTTGAATCGGCGAACATTTCTAGAATCCACAAACATTTTTTTGGAAATTGCTGGTACAATTTTTGAAACTCATGAATAGAGTTAATCATGATAAATCATCAATTTTTTTCAGCAAAGGATGCCCTGGCCAGGTTAGGGAAGATGTGAAGAACTCTTTACAAGATCATAATGAAACTCTCAGTGAACGATATCTGGGGATGCCCACCGATGTCGGTCATTCTAAGAATGGGACGTTCAAATATCTTCGTGATCGGGTGTGGGAGAAGATCAAAGGGTGGATGGAAAAACTCTTATCCGCAGCAGGGAAGGAGATTTTGATCAACTCTGTGGCACAGGCTATACCTGTCTTCTCCATGTCATGCTTCAGGCTACCTAGAGGTTTGTGTGAGAGCATTACCTCGATAATCAGGCAGTTCTGGTGGGGATCCAAGCAAGGAAAAAGGAAGCCATGTTGGGTGTCATGGGATATCTTGACACGGCCAAAACACCTTGGAGGTTTGGGATTCAGGGATTTGGAAATTTTCAATTTAGCGCTCCTTGCAAGACAAGCTTGGCGCATGCTCACAAATGATACCTCATTAAGCGCTCGGATGTTAAAGGCAATTTATTTTCCAAGCTGTAGCTTGCTGGAGGCAGAGTTGGGATCTCATCCTTCTCAGATATGGCGTGCGATTGTGGACGCCCGAGACATTATGACTCAAGGACTCATTCGGAGGAACGGGGATGGGGCGAGCACGGCGATTTGGACACAGAACTGGATTCCGCGAGATCATTTTAAGTGTCCAATAACCTCTCTGGTCCCTAACCCCCCCCCCCCCCCCCCCGCTTATGGTCGCTGAGCTTATAGACAACACGAACGCATCTTGGAATGAGAATCTGGTCAAGTCGGTGTTTACTCATTTTGATGCAGAAGAGATTCTAAAAATACCACTGTGCACACGCACAATCCCAGATTTCTGGGCATGGCATGAGGAGAGCAAGGGAATATTCACAGTACGGTCTGCCTACCGAATGATCTTACGTACCAAGCTTAGTAGGGAGGGCTGGATTGAAGAGGAAGCGAGCACATCGGTGAACCAGTCCGAGAATAATCAGTGGTCCTCTATCTGGCATATCAAAGTTCCATCAGAACTGCGGGTTTTTGTTTGGAGACTAGCAAGACAATCCATCCCATGTAAGGTTCTGCTGCACCATCGTAACACAGCCACAGATGAGACGTGTGCTCTTTGCGGCGCTCGGGACACTTGGAGACATGCTCTACTTTCATGCCCTATGGCAGGCAGTGTATGGGCTCTCACATCGGATCATATACTGGAGCAACTTAGTGAGCACATGGAAGATAGTGCAAAGGACTGGATCTTTGCCCTACATAAAATAATGTCCCAAGATGATTTCGTGCGAGTAGTAGTAACTCTTTGGGCAATCTGGGGAGCGCGGCGGAAGGCCATTCATGAAAACATCTTCCAAGCACCGGCGACAGTTCATGGTTTCATGAACTCTTACATCATGGAGCTCCAACAGATATTGGTAAAACCCTCACCTGCTGTTACTCGCACCACTCCACAACGCGGGACACTTTGGATTCCGCCGGCTGCAGGTTTTTCCAAGTTCAACGCCGACGCCGGTGTTTCGAGGCTTGGTGTTGGATCTATTGGTGTCATCGCCAGAGATGAGGGAGGTACTTTCCTGGGTGCCTCTGCACTAGTCTTCAGGTTCATATCTGATCCAGCCACACTTGAAGCCCTTGCTATACGGGAGGCTTTGGCTTTGGCCAACGATCTATATACTCAAAAAATACAGGTGGCTTTCGATTGCAAAGGAGTGGTGGATGACATCCAGAAGCGTAGCTTAGCCTGTTATGGTGCAATTATTCAGGAGATTAGAGATATGTCTAGTTCTTTCCTTTCTTGCAATATAGTCTATGAAAGTAGGAGCTCCAATGTGGAGGCTCACAATTTAGCGAAGCATGCACTCACCCTGGGAGGTGGCCGCCATGTTTGGTTAGGCCATCCGGAAAATCTTTTATCCGTCCCTGTAAACGTTGTGACGAACTAATAAAGCTTCGCTGAATTGTCTCAAAAAAACTTATAGGTGGCATAATCTCCAAAAAAATTATATGTGGCATTGGTGGGTAATATTTTGCAATTTTAGGGGCAATTTCCGTGATGTATCGCCCGAAGTAGTAGCCCCTTTATTATTAGGTATAGACTTGCATTTTCACCTTCAGAGTCATCTACTAGCTAATGTCTTGTTAATGCGAAAGTACACCGCAGATTTATCAGAACTAACCCTTTGGCCCGAGGCATTACAATAAGTGTCAACGATGCACTTCAGTCTCGCGATATGCTGGGCCAAAGCTTTACTGAACATAAGGCAATCATCGGCAAATAGGAGATGATGCACCATCGGCGCCATGTCTGCAATCTTAATGCCCTCAATTTGGTTTGAAAGGGCCTCATGCTTCAGGAGACAAGATAGCCCTTCACCGGCATGGTCCCCCTACCGAATACCCCTTGAAGGCAAAAACTCACAGGTTGTCCCCCATTGAATAGAACTAAATAAGACACCAATCTAACAACCATCATTATAGCATCCACAACGGAATCACTTAAACCTAGTTTCTTCATTATGGCTTCAAGATATGACCATTCTAGACGACCATTCGCTTTCTTCATATCATACTTGATCACACAATGAATGTTCTTCTTACTTCTATTGTTTTTCATATAGAGCAAACACTCATAAGCTATTATCATATTATCAGTAATTAGGCGGCCAGGGACAAATGACGATTGCTCTTCAGACATGATGTCAACAAGAATCTGCTTTAGACGATTAGCATGCACTTTGGATGCGATATTATAAACCACATTGCACAAGCTAATAGGCCGGTAATAAGCCAAAGAAGGGGGTTTAATATCTTGGGAATAATAACGATGAATGCTCTATTGATCTCCGCAGGGGAGTCTTCTCCCTTCACAATCCAGTGACAATCTTTATTACCTCCTCACCACATAAGTGTCAATATTTCTGGAAGAAAATGCGCAGGGAAGCCACCCGGACCTGGTGCCTTGGTTGGAAACATTTGAAATAATACCTCTTTAACTTCCTTTTTTAGAGTGGGGTTTATTCAGCATATCATTAATCTCATCAGTAACCTTTGAATGTATATGAGATAACACTTATTCTATTCCTATTACCCCTTTCGGGGCATAGAGCTCCTCATAGAATTGGGCTGTCATTTGCTCCAGAATTGACGGGTCCTCACAAACTATTCCATTCTCAAGCACCAATTTCTCGACACGGTTTTTCTTTTTGGTTGAAAACTAAGTATTTTGGTCCTCCTCCAAAATACTATCTACTATCTTTTTTTTAGAATCAAATACTCTCTACTACCTAGTTTTTAGGCCAGTAGGCTTGGGCTAGTTTTGTCCTGGTTGGCTTGCTTGGGCCATGGGAGACCTTGCACATTTCCCCGAGTGTGATGGACAAGGCATGGGGCAACACAATGAAATACATCAACTTCTCTGGCGGCCACAAAGATCATAAGTGTTTCTTTAGAAAGACACAAACTACATCTTCTTGCGATATCTTGAAAGACCATCAAGTTTTTCCATCCAATGTGCGAGATAGATGTAATCAAAACCTGGAGATAGATGGAAGGCGGAAAGCTCTTCTTGTCCCATTGATCGATGACAATGTCACATTGGATCTCTTAAATGATGTAAGTAGGAACAAGTGAATCTTCTAGCTTGGGGCTTACCAGCTTGGGGCCGTCGAGGAGGACAGTTTGGGAGTTACAACAAGTCTGAATTATCTTGAAAGAAGGATAGATAATTTTATTTTATTTTTCTAGGAAAGGATAGATAAAATTCCTGTGGTCGTTGGACATGATTCGATTTAACGTTTTTTTTAATTGTTTGGGTTGCTTACCACACATGTTACGTGGTCGATTCGATCCAACGTTGAATTATCAAAGAGGCAGTCCAAGTCTGACATAGTCACGTAGCCCAACTAGAAACTGAACCAAACGATTGCTCAAACATAACTAGCGTAACATAATTATCCCACGTGCAAAGGCCTTCCGCCTTCATTTTCTCGCTCAGATCTCGTGGCGGCTGTTTGAGGCTTTCCTCGGGAGATCAGATCAGCGACCAATGGCCCGCGAGGAGGGTTCGCGCATCACCGGGAGCATGGCGTCCGACGAGAGCGCGGCCAAGCATGCGTTGGCCGCCGGCGAGGAGCGCCCGTTAAAGCCGTGCCGGCATGCTTCGACGGAGAAGCAACCGCTGAAGCCGTGCGCCGCCAAAAGTAAGGCGGAGGCCGATGACGAGGAGCTGCGCGCCGCCAAAAGGAGGGCCTTCTACGCGAAGTCAGGTCCGAGCAAGAAGATGACGCGCCTACGATGAGGCCGTACAGGAATTTTGCATGTTCCAGGCCTGGGTACGAAGCGAGTACGCCAAGTATGGCTATGTGGAGGTCAACGAAGATCTGTAGGCGTTGTTTAGAAATAGACGGCACTGAACCCATGTTATCTCAGCATTCTGCAATCCCAAGTTCTGTCTAATGAGCACTGTGATCCATGTCAACTGTGATAATAATGATTCACTATGTTATCCATCAGTTTACCATGAGGATTCAGTTCTGTACTTGCATTGCAGAAACGTGTGTTGGATAGCAGCTGCCAAGATTCAGTCGTCCGTTATATTTCTAAGTTGTCACAAAAATGTTAGGCGTTCAGGCCTTAGGGCATCTACAACGCGGGCGCTTAGCCCAGGCGCCAGGTTCTGTTTCCCGGCCGATTGGCTCGATTCCTGGTCGATCCCAGGAATTCGCTTGGCGTCGATGCCGCTCCTGTCATCGGGCGCTTGAGCCTTTTTTTTCCTGCATCTGTTTTAACGAGAGTCAGGCCCTAGAATGTGTGCTAAAAATATTATCTAAGCGCTCAACCTGGCGCTCCTGCGTTGGAAAGGAAGACTCCTCCACCGATGCTTCTTGATTAATCTTTTTCTTAAATGATGCAAGCGCCCAAATAAGCGTCTATGCATTGAAAATACCCTTACAGTTTTATTGGCTGCGTGAGTAATTAACCTTGGGATGAACAAGGTGATATGCCCTGTAAACTAGCATTAGATGTTATTAGAACATAGTCGGTTTTGCCTCTTTTATTCCTTTTGGGTTGTTAGTCTCTGGACAATTTTATGATGCATGTTTGGGTGCGATCAGTAACCTGAACTTCAGTAGGTGTGAGGGATGCCATGTGATTTACTCATGGATTAATTTAATCGAGAAATTGCCTATTTACTCAATAATCCAAAAACCTATTATGTGTAGGAATTTCTCGGCAAGTGGCTTTGCCGCTGCACTGAAACCGGATAAGTTTACCGGTACATACTTCAAGCGTTGGCAGACTAAGACCACGTTATGGCTCACGGCTATGAACGTGTTCTGGCTCACCGGTGTCTCCACGGGAACGATTGCTCCTGAACAGGAGAAGGCGTTCAAGGAGGCTACCGTTGTGTTTCTCGGAGCAGTTCTTAGCGTGATCGGAGATAAACTGGTCGACGCATATTTACATGTGCATGTCGCCAAGGACTTGTGGGAGGCGCTCGAATCTAAATTCGGGGCCGCCGATGCAGGGAGCGAGATGTATATTATAGAGCAGTTCCACGATTACAAGATGGTTGAAAACCGTCCTGTATTGGAGCAGGCTCATGAGATAATATGTATTGTTAAGGAACTTGAGCTTCTCAAGTGCGAGTTACCGGGCAAGTTTGTCGTGGGCTGCATAATCGCTAAGCTCCCTAATTCCTGGAGGAACTTTGCCACCACTCTGAAACATCAGAGGCGTGAATTCTCTGTGGAGGATGTCATTGGCCATCTGAGTGTTGAGCAGAATTCGAGGGCAAAAGACTCGCACGGAAAAGGGGTCGAAGGGACTTCTGTTGCCAACATGGTGAACCAGAAGAACTTCAACTCCCACAAGTCCAAGGGAAAGAACGGTGTCCAACACAATACCGACTTTAAGAAGAAGGGTAAGAAGACCCTCAAGAAGAACAAGAAGGACAAGGGCTGCTTTACTTATGGTTCGGTTGAACATTGGGCCAACAAGTGCCCAAACAAGTACAAGAAGTCAGGACAGGACTCCAAGTCTGTCAACATGATTGTGGGCAACAATGAGAATGGTGCATCTGGGTACGGTAATTTATTTACTGTTTTTTCAGTGTTTCAACCCAACGATTGGTGGGTGGACACAGGTGCAGGTGTTCATGTGTGTGCTGACATTTCATTGTTCACTTCTTACCAGGTCACAGGTCACGGTCCGTATTGATGGGGAATGGCGCGAGTGCTTCTGTTCATGGTGTTGGCACGGTCGATCTGAAGTTTACTTCGGGAAGGATCGTGCAGCTGAAGAACGTGCAGCATGTCCCCGCCATCAAGAAGAACCTCGTTAGTGGCTCCCTTCTATGTAGAGAAGGGTTTAAGTTGGTTTTCGAGTCTAATAAATTAGTTGTTACAAAATATGGACTCTTTGTTGGAAAAGGTTATGAGAGCGGAGGGATGTTCCGCCTTTCCCTCGCAGATTTTTGTAATAAAGTCGTGAACCATATTCATTCGAATGTTAATGAATCTGAAGTTTGGCATTCACGTCTTTGTCACATTAGTTTTGGTGTTATGACGCGGCTAGCCAAGTTGGATTTAATCCCGAGTTTCACTTTAGCCAAAGGTTCTAAGTGCCTTTCATGTGTGCAAGCTAAGCAACCTCGCAAGCCTCATAAGGCCGCGGAGGAGAGACACCTGGCACCATTAGAACTCATACATTCTGATCTTTGCGAGATGAATGGTGTGTTGACTAAAGGTGGAAAGAGATACTTCATGACATTGATAGATGATTCCACTAGATATTGCTATGTGTATCTGTTAAATACTAAAGATGAGGCTCTACACTACTTTAAAATCTATAAGGCAGAAGTTGAAAATCAACTTGAAAAGAAAATTAAACGAGTTCGGTCAGATCGTGGTGGAGAGTACTTCTCGAGTGAGTTTGATTCCTTTTGTGCGGAACACGGCATTATTCATGAGAGGACGCCTCCCTATTCACCCCAGTCAAACGGGGTTGCCGAGCGGAAAACCGTACTCTAACTGATTTGGTTAACACCATGTTAGATACATCGGGTTTATCCAAGGCATGGTGGGGGGAGGCTATATTGACGGCATGCCATGTCCTGAATAAAGTTCCGACAAAGGATAATGAGATTACTCCCTATGAGAAATGGGCAAAGAGAAGGACGACACTCTCATACTTGCGCACTTGGGGCTGTTTGGCGAAAGTCAACGTGCCGATCCCCAAAAAGCGTAAGCTTGGACCCAAGACTGTGGACTGCGTTAATTTGGGCTACGCTAAGAACAGCGTTGGCTATAGATTTCTAGTAGTGAAATCCGAGGTACCTGACCAGAAGGTCGGTACAATTATGGAGTCTAAGGATGCTACATTCTTTGTGGATATTTTTCCTATGAGAGATATGCAAAGCACTTCTAGACAGGAATCTAAGGAGACTCCTGAACCTGACATCCCTATGGAATATTATGAACAAACACATGATGAAAATCCTGAGGAGGATGACAAGGAAACCCTTGGTAGGGGCAAGAGACAAAGGGCTGCAAAGACCTTTGGTGATGATTTCTTCGTGTACCTCGTGGATGATACTCCCACTTCTATTTCAGAAGCGTATGCATCTCCAGAAGCTGACTACTGGAAGGATGCGGTCCGTAGCGAGATGGATTCCATCATGGCTAACGGGACATGGGAGATCACTGACTGTCCCTATGGTTGCAAACCACTGGGATGTAAGTGGGTGTTCAAAAAGAAGCTTAGGCCCGATGGTACGATTGAAAAGTACAAGGCTAGGCTTGTGGCCAATGGCTATGACCAGCAAGAAGAGGAAGATTTCTTTGATACTTATTCACCTGTAGCTAGACTGACCACCATTCGAGTATTACTCTCGTTGGCGGCCTCACATGGTCTTCTCGTCCATCAGATGGATGTTAAGACGGCTTTTCTAAATGGAGAGCTAAAGGAGGAAATCTACATGCAACAGCCTGATGGCTTTGTGATAGATGGTCAGGAAAGAAAGGTGTGTAGGTTGATAAAATCTTTATATGGCCTGAAACAAGCACCTAAGCAATGGCATGATAAGTTTAATACAACTCTGACATCTGTTGGTTTCGTTGTTAATGAGGCTGACAAATGTGTATACTATCGCCATGGTGGGGGCGAAGGAGTTATACTGTGCTTGTATGTTGATGACATACTGATATTCGGAACAAACCTCAAAGTCATTGAGGAGGTCAAATCGTTTCTATCTCAGAACTTTGAGATGAAAGACCTTGGTGTGGCTGATGTTATCTTGAACATCAAACTACTGAGAGATAATGAGGGTGGGATCACACTTCTGCAATCCATTACGTTGAGAAGGTGTTGAGTCGTTTTGGATATTCGGACTGCACACCATCTCAAACACCATATGATCCTAGTGTATTGATTCGAAAGTCCAAAGGCATGGCTAAAGATCAATTGAGATACTCTCAAATCATTGGTTCACTAATGTACCTAGCGAGCGCAACGAGGCCTGACATCGCGTTTGCTATGAGCAAACTGAGCCGGTTTGTTTCCAAACCGGGTGATGTACATTGGCATGCTGTTGAGAGAGTTATGCGCTATCTGAAAGGTACTATGAACTATGGACTTCACTATACCGGATACCCATCGGTACTTGAAGGGTATAGTGATGCGAATTGGATCTCTGATGCTGATGAGATGAAGGCCACAACTGGGTATATGTTTACTCTTGGAGGTGGCGCTGTTTCCTGGAAGTCTTGCAAGCAAATGATCTTAACGAGATCGACAATGGAAGCAGAATTAACGGCATTAGACACATCTAGTGTTGAAGCGAGATGGCTTCGAGATCTTTTGATGGACTTGCCATTGGTTGATAAACCGGTTCCGGCTATCCTTATGAACTGTGACAATTAGACTGTCATCACCAAGGTGAAGAGTTCAAAGGACAACATGAAGTCCACCAAACACATAAGAATGAGATTAAAAGCTGTCAGAAAATTAAGAAACTCCGGAGTGATAGCGTTGGACTATGTCCATACGGCTAAGAATCTGGCAGATCCCTTTACAAAAGGGCTATCACGTGTTGTGATAGATAATGCATCGAGGGAGATGGGTATGAGACCCACATGAGTTGCCATGGTGGTAACCCAACCTATGTGATCGGAGATCCCGTGAACTAGGACCTGGGAAAACAAGCCAGTGGTGAACTGAGGAGAGTAACTATACTAACCCACTCTGTTGGAGATGCAATACTCTCGATACTGTATGGTAGGATGACTACGGTCTTAATGTGTTCCAAAGCTTATAAAAGCAAGATGCTATCCTACAGAGCGATCTTTGGAGTAACACACCTATATGAGCCCGACTGCTGGTCACAGTCTATGAGATTGGGGTGATCTCTAGTAAGCTCATGAATAGGCCAGGAGTGTGACTTATATGCTCCACCCGAGGGGTCAGCCTTCGGCAGCCTAGTACTAGTAAGACATGTAGTGAAACTTCTTTACGCCAAACTGACAATTCAAGGCATAGTCCATTGTTCAGTTGTGAAGGAGTGTAGCCACTTGTTCTAGGTGAAGTTCAACCTTAACAGGTCTTAACTGAAACACTGGTATATCGAAACAGCAATTGGAACAGAGGACACAATGGGCCCTTGAGATCTGGTGGGGGATTGCTGAAATCTGAGATGGGCTCTAGGCCCATATTGCAATTTCTGAAAAATCTCTAAGGGCCCATGTGGGTTATATGGCACTAGGTGTAGTGGGAAGTTTAGTCCCACCCCGGAAGTGGAAGGAGAGTTGGAGTGGTTTATAAGGGTTTCTCTTCTACATGCTATTGGAGCTTGAGAAGAGAAGAGGCCCTCGCGCACTCCTCCTCCGCCGCCCGCCTCGCCACGCCTCGTCACGACGCGCCGTGGGTTGCGGGATTGAGCCGAGCCGAGCTCACACCTACGCGCTTATTTTTGCCAGTCACTAACGGAGAGTTTTCTGACAGCTGGGACACGATGTGAGACGTCGGATCATGGGCTGTCACGGACTCGGACGTGGATCGAGCCCACGTCTCTCCACGCGGCTGCGCCTATAAGTATGCAGTGTCTCCTAACCCTAGCGGCCACGAACAGATCACATCTGCCCACGCGCACGCCCATCGTCGTTCCTTCGTTGCTGCTGCCGCCGGTGACTCCATCCCGTCCGCCGCGTACACGGTCGACGGGAGAGCAGGTCTCCGAAACCACGCCCTTCTGGTTCCTGTACGGGGTGAGGGGCGAATAGGTTTTTGGGCAGCGACTACGCGACTGCTCGCTTCCGATCGTCTACTTCCTCTACGTCCGCGTCGCCTTCATCATCACCATGTCCACCGACGCCGAACGTGCTGCCGCCGAGAAAGCTGAAGCCGACAAGAAGGCCGCCGAGGACGCTGCTGCTGCCACCAAAGCCGCGGCCTCTGCGTGGCCTATTGGAGGGTATAACTCGTTTATCCCGCTCCTGATTATTTTCATATTAGCAGTACTAGCAGTATGTGTAGATTTGTCTACTGTTTGCTTAGTACGTGCATGTTTAGATCAGAGTCAGTACGTCATCAACTTAGTCAATGCCATGTGATTTACTCATGGATTAATTTAATCGAGAAATTGCCTATTTAGTCAATAATCCAAAAACCTATTATGTGTAGGAATTTCTCGGCAAGTGGCTTTGCCGCTGCACTGAAACCGGATAAGTTTACCGGTACATACTTCAAGCGTTGGCAGACTAAGACCACGTTATGGCTCACGGCTATGAACGTGTTCTGGGTCACCGGTGTCTCCACGGGAACGATTGCTCCTGAACAGGAGAAGGCGTTCAAGGAGGCTACCGTTGTGTTTCTCGGAGCGGTTCTTAGCGTGATCGGAGATAAACTGGTCGACGCATATTTACATGTGCATGTCGCCAAGGACTTGTGGGAGGCGCTCGAATCTAAATTCGGGGCCGCCGATGCAGGGAGCGAGATGTATATTATAGAGCAGTTCCACGATTACAAGATGGTTGAAAACCGTCCTGTATTGGAGCAGGCTCATGAGATAATATGTATTGTTAAGGAACTTGAGCTTCTCAAGTGCGAGTTACCGGGCAAGTTTGTCGCGGGCTGCATAATCACTAAGCTCCCTAATTCCTGGAGGAACTTTGCCACCACTCTGAAACATCAGAGGCGTGAATTCTCTGTGGAGGATGTCATTGGCCATCTGAGTGTTGAGCAGAATTCGAGGGCAAAAGACTCGCACGGAAAAGGGGTCGAAGGGACTTCTGTTGCCAACATGGTGAACCAGAAGAACTTCAACTCCCACAAGTCCAAGGGAAAGAACGGTGTCCAACACAATAACGACTTTAAGAAGAAGGGTAAGAAGACCCTCAAGAAGAACAAGAAGGACAAGGGCTGCTTTACTTATGGTTCGGTTGAACATTGGGCCAACAAGTGCCCAAACAAGTACAAGAAGTCAGGACAGGACTCCAAGTCTGTCAACATGATTGTGGGCAACAATGAGAATGGTGCATCTGGGTACGGTAATTTATTTACTATTTTTTCAGTGTTTCAACCCAACGATTGGTGGGTGGACACAGGTGCAGGTGTTCATGTGTGTGCTGACATTTCATTGTTCACTTCTTACCAGGTCACAGGTCACGGTCCGTATTGATGGGGAATGGCGCGAGTGCTTCTGTTCATGGTGTTGGCAAGATCGATCTGAAGTTTACTTCGGGAAGGATCGTGCAGCTGAAGAACGTGCAGCATGTCCCCGCCATCAAGAAGAACCTTGTTAGTGGCTCCCTTCTATGTAGAGAAGGGTTTAAGTTGGTTTTCGAGTCTAATAAATTAGTTGTTACAAAATATGGACTCTTTGTTGGAAAAGGTTATGAGAGCGGAGGGATGTTCCGCCTTTCCCTCGCAGATTTTTGTAATAAAGTCGTGAACCATATTCATTCGAATGTTAATGAATCTGAAGTTTGGCATTCACGTCTTTGTCACATTAGTTTTAGTGTTATGACGTGGCTAGCCAAGTTGGATTTAATCCCGAGTTTCACTTTAGCCAAAGGTTCTAAGTGCCTTTCATGTGTGCAAGCTAAGCAACCTCGCAAGCCTCATAAGGCCGCGGAGGAGAGACACCTGGCACCATTAGAACTCATACATTCTGATCTTTGCGAGATGAATGGTGTGTTGACTAAAGGTGGAAAGAGATACTTCATGACATTGATAGATGATTCCACTAGATATTGCTATGTGTATCTGTTAAATACTAAAGATGAGGCTCTACACTACTTTAAAATCTATAAGGCAGAAGTTGAAAATCAACTTGAAAAGAAAATTAAACGAGTTCGGTCAGATCGTGGTGGAGAGTACTTCTCGAGTGAGTTTGATTCCTTTTGTGCGGAACACGGCATTATTCATGAGAGGACGCCTCCCTATTCACCCCAGTCAAACGGGGTTGCCGAGCGGAAAACCATACTCTAACTGATTTGGTTAACACCATGTTAGATACATCGGGTTTATCCAAGGCATGGTGGGGGGAGGCTATATTGACGGCATGCCATGTCCTGAATAAAGTTCCGACAAAGGATAATGAGATTACTCCCTATGAGAAATGGGCAAAGAGAAGGACGACACTCTCATACTTGCGCACTTGGGGCTGTTTGGCGAAAGTCAACGTGCCGATCCCCAAAAAGCGTAAGCTTGGACCCAGGACTGTGGACTGCGTTAATTTGGGCTACGCTAAGAACAGCGTTGGCTATAGATTTCTAGTAGTGAAATCTGAGGTACCTGACCAGAAGGTCGGTACAATTATGGAGTCTAAGGATGCTACATTCTTTGAGGATATTTTTCCTATGAGAGATATGCAAAGCACTTCTAGACAGGAATCTAAGGAGACTCCTGAACCTGCCATCCCTATGGAATATTATGAACAAACACATGATGAAAATCCTGAGGAGGATGACGAGGAAACCCTTGGTAGGGGCAAGAGACAAAGGACTGCAAAGACCTTTGGTGATGATTTCTTCGTGTACCTCGTGGATGATACTCCCACTTCTATTTCAGAAGCGTATGCATCTCCAGAAGCTGACTACTGGAAGGATGCGGTCCGTAGCGAGATGGATTCCATCATGGCTAATGGGACATGGGAGATCACTGACTGTCCCTATGGTTGCAAACCACTGGGATGTAAGTGGGTGTTCAAAAAGAATCTTAGGCCCGATGGTACGATTGGAAAGTACAAGGCTAGGCTTGTGGCCAATGGCTATGACCAGCAAGAAGAGGAAGATTTCTTTGATACTTATTCACCTGTAGCTAGACTGACCACCATTCGAGTATTACTCTCGTTGGCGGCCTCACATGGTCTTCTCGTCCATCAGATGGATGTTAAGACGGCTTTTCTAAATGGAGAGCTAAAGGAGGAAATCTACATGCAACAGCCTGATGGCTTTGTGATAGATGGTCAGGAAAGAAAGGTGTGTAGGTTGATAAAATCTTTATATGGCCTGAAACAAGCACCTAAGCAATGGCATGATAAGTTTAATACAACTCTGACATCTGTTGGTTTCGTTGTTAATGAGGCTGACAAATGTGTATACTATCGCCATGGTGGGGGCGAAGGAGTTATACTGTGCTTGTATGTTGATGACATACTGATATTCGGAACAAACTTCAAAGTCATTGAGGAGGTCAAATCGTTTCTATCTCAGAACTTTGAGATGAAAGACCTTGGTGTGGCTGATGTTATCTTGAACATCAAGCTACTGAGAGATAATGAGGGTGGGATCACACTTCTGCAATCCCATTACGTTGAGAAGGTGTTGAGTCGTTTTGGATATTCGGACTGCACACCATCTCAAACACCATATGATCCTAGTGTATTGATTCGAAAGTCCAAAGGCATGGCTAAAGATCAATTGAGATACTCTCAAATCATTGGTTCACTAATGTACCTAGCAAGCGCAACGAGGCCTGACATCGCGTTTGCTATGAGCAAACTGAGCCGGTTTGTTTCCAAACCGGGTGATGTACATTGGCATGCTGTTGAGAGAGTTATGCGCTATCTGAAAGGTACTATGAACTATGGACTTCACTATACCGGATACCCATCGGTACTTGAAGGGTATAGTGATGCGAATTGGATCTCTGATGCTGATGAGATGAAGGCCACAACTGGGTATATGTTTACTCTTGGAGGAGGCGCTGTTTCCTAGAAGTCTTGCAAGCAAATGATCTTAACGAGATCGACAATGGAAGCAGAATTAACGGCATTAGACACATCTAGTGTTGAAGCGAGATGGCTTCGAGATCTTTTGATGGACTTGCCATTGGTTGATAAACCGGTTCCGGCTATCCTTATGAACTGTGACAATTAGACTGTCATCACCAAGGTGAAGAGTTCAAAGGACAACATGAAGTCCACCAAACACATAAGAATGAGATTAAAAGCTGTCAGAAAATTAAGAAACTCCGGAGTGATAGCGTTGGACTATGTCCATACGGCTAAGAAGCTGGCAGATCCCTTTACAAAAGGGCTATCACGTGTTGTGATAGATAATGCATCGAGGGAGATGGGTATGAGACCCACATGAGTTGCCATGGTGGTAACCCAACCTATGTGATCGGAGATCCCGTGAACTAGGACCTGGGAAAACAAGCCAGTGGTGAACTGAGGAGAGTAACTATACTAACCCACTCTGTTGGAGATGCAATACTCTCGATACTGTATGGTAGGATGACTACGGTCTTAATGTGTTCCAAAGCTTATAAAAGCAAGATGCTATCCTACAGAGCGATCTTTGGAGTAACACACCTATATGAGCCCGACTGCTGGTCACAGTCTATGAGATTGGGGTGATCTCTAGTAAGCTCATGAATAGGCCAGGAGTGTGACTTATATGCTCCACCCGAGGGGTCAGCCTTCGGCAGCCTAGTACTAGTAAGACATGTAGTGAAACTTCTTTACGCCAAACTGACAATTCAAGGCATAGTCCATTGTTCAGTTGTGAAGGAGTGTAGCCACTTGTTCTAGGTGAAGTTCAACCTTAACAGGTCTTAACTGAAACACTGGTATATCGAAACAACAATTGGAACAGAGGACACAATGGGCCCTCGAGATCTGGTGGGGGATTGCTGAAATCTGAGATGGGCTCTAGGCCCATATTGCAATTTCTGAAAAATCTCTAAGGGCCCATGTGGGTTATATGGCACTAGGTGTAGTGGGAAGTTTAGTCCCACCCCGGAAGTGGAAGGAGAGTTGGAGTGGTTTATAAGGGTTTCTCTTCTACATGCTATTGGAGCTTGAGAAGAGAAGAGGCCCTCGCGCACTCCTCCTCCGCCGCCCGCCTCACCACGCCTCGTCACGACGCGCCGAGGATTGCGGGATTGAGCCGAGCCGAGCTCACACCTACGCGCTTATTTTTGCCAGTCACTAACGGAGAGTTTTCTGACAGCTGGGACACGATGTGAGACGTCGGATCATGGGCTGTCACGGACTCGGACGTGGATCGTGCCCACGTCTCTCCACGCGGCTGCGCCTATAAGTATGCAGTGTCTCCTAACCCTAGCGGCCACGAACAGATCACATCTGCTCACGCGCACGCCCACCGTCGTTCCTTCGTTGCTGCTGCCGCCGGTGACTCCATCCCGTCCGCCGCCTACACGGTCGACGGGAGAGCAGGTCTCCGAAACCACGCCCTTCTGGTTCCTGTACGGGGTGAGGGGCGAATAGGTTTTTGGGTAGCGACTACGCGACTGCTCGCTTCCGATCGTCTACTTCCTCTACGTCCGCGTCGCCTTCATCATCACCATGTCCACCGACGCCGAACGTGCTGCCGCCGAGAAAGCTGAAGCCGACAAGAAGGCCGCCGAGGACGCTGCTGCTGCCACCAAAGCCGCGGCCTCTGCGTGGCCTATTGGAGGGTATAACTCGTTTATCCCGCTCCTGATTATTTTCATATTAGCAGTACTAGCAGTATGTGTAGATTTGTCTACTGTTTGCTTAGTACGTGCATGTTTAGATCAGAGTCAGTACGTCATCAACTTAGTCAATGCCATGTGATTTACTCATGGATTAATTTAATCGAGAAATTGCCTATTTAGTCAATAATCCAAAAACCTATTATGTGTAGGAATTTCTCGGCAAGTGGCTTTGCCGCTGCACTGAAACCGGATAAGTTTACCGGTACATACTTCAAGCGTTGGCAGACTAAGACCACGTTATGGCTCACGGCTATGAACGTGTTCTGGGTCACCGGTGTCTCCACGGGAATGATTGCTCCTGAACAGGAGAAGGCGTTCAAGGAGGCTACCGTTGTGTTTCTCGGAGCGGTTCTTAGCGTGATCGGAGATAAACTGGTCGACGCATATTTACATGTGCATGTCGCCAAGGACTTGTGGGAGGCGCTCGAATCTAAATTCGGGGCCACCGATGCAGGGAGCGAGATGTATATTATAGAGCAGTTCCACGATTACAAGATGGTTGAAAACCGTCCTGTATTGGAGCAGGCTCATGAGATAATATGTATTGTTAAGGAACTTGAGCTTCTCAAGTGCGAGTTACCGGGCAAGTTTGTCGCGGGCTGCATAATCGCTATGCTCCCTAATTCCTGGAGGAACTTTGCCACCACTCTGAAACATCAGAGGCGTGAATTCTCTGTGGAGGATGTCATTGGCCATCTGAGTGTTGAGCAGAATTCGAGGGCAAAAGACTCGCACGGAAAAGGGGTCGAAGGGACTTCTGTTGCCAACATGGTGAACCAGAAGAACTTTAACTCCCACAAGTCCAAGGGAAAGAACGGTGTCCAACACAATACCGACTTTAAGAAGAAGGGTAAGAAGACCCTCAAGAAGAACAAGAAGGACAAGGGCTGCTTTACTTATGGTTCGGTTGAACATTGGGCCAACAAGTGCCCAAACAAGTACAAGAAGTCAGGACAGGACTCCAAGTCTGTCAACATGATTGTGGGCAACAATGAGAATGGTGCATCTGGGTACGGTAATTTATTTACTGTTTTTTCAGTGTTTCAACCCAACGATTGGTGGGTGGACACAGGTGCAGGTGTTCATGTGTGTGCTGACATTTCATTGTTCACTTCTTACCAGGTCACAGGTCACGGTCCGTATTGATGGGGAATGGCGCGAGTGCTTCTGTTCATGGTGTTGGCACGGTCGATCTGAAGTTTACTTCGGGAAGGATCGTGCAGCTGAAGAACGTGCAGCATGTCCCCGCCATCAAGAAGAACCTCGTTAGTGGCTCCCTTCTATGTAGAGAAGGGTTTAAGTTGGTTTTCGAGTCTAATAAATTAGTTGTTACAAAATATGGACTCTTTGTTGGAAAAGGTTATGAGAGCGGAGGGATGTTCCGCCTTTCCCTCGCAGATTTTTGTAATAAAGTCGTGAACCATATTCATTCGAATGTTAATGAATCTGAAGTTTGGCATTCACGTCTTTGTCACATTAGTTTTGGTGTTATGACGCGGCTAGCTAAGTTGGATTTAATCCCGAGTTTCACTTTAGCCAAAGGTTCTAAGTGCCTTTCATGTGTGCAAGCTAAGCAACCTCGCAAGCCTCATAAGGCCGCGGAGGAGAGACACCTGGCACCATTAGAACTCATACATTCTGATCTTTGCGAGATGAATGGTGTGTTGACTAAAGGTGGAAAGAGATACTTCATGACATTGATAGATGATTCCACTAGATATTGCTATGTGTATCTGTTAAATACTAAAGATGAGGCTCTACACTACTTTAAAATCTATAAGGCAGAAGTTGAAAATCAACTTGAAAAGAAAATTAAACGAGTTCGGTCAGATCGTGGTGGAGAGTACTTCTCGAGTGAGTTTGATTCCTTTTGTGCGGAACACGGCATTATTCATGAGAGGACGCCTCCCTATTCACCCCAGTCAAACGGGGTTGCCGAGCGGAAAACCGTACTCTAACTGATTTGGTTAACACCATGTTAGATACATCGGGTTTATCCAAGGCATGGTGGGGGGAGGCTATATTGACGGCATGCCATGTCCTGAATAAAGTTCCGACAAAGGATAATGAGATTACTCCCTATGAGAAATGGGCAAAGAGAAGGACGACACTCTCATACTTGCGCACTTGGGGCTGTTTGGCGAAAGTCAACGTTCCGATCCCCAAAAAGCGTAAGCTTGGACCCAAGACTGTGGACTGCGTTAATTTGGGCTACGCTAAGAACAGCGTTGGCTATAGATTTCTAGTAGTGAAATCTGAGGTACCTGACCAGAAGGTCGGTACAATTATGGAGTCTAAGGATGCTACATTCCTTGAGGATATTTTTCCTATGAGAGATATGCAAAGCACTTCTAGACGGGACTCTAAGGAGACTCCTGAACCTGCCATCCCTATGGAATATTATGAACAAACACATGATGAAAATCCTGAGGAGGATGACGAGGAAACCCTTGGTAGGGGCAAGAGACAAAGGACTGCAAAGACCTTTGGTGATGATTTCTTCGTGTACCTCGTGGATGATACTCCCACTTCTATTTCAGAAGCGTATGCATCTCCAGAAGCTGACTACTGGAAGGATGCGGTCCGTAGCGAGATGGATTCCATCATGGCTAACGGGACATGGGAGATCACTGACTGTCCCTATGGTTTCAAACCACTGGGATGTAAGTGGGTGTTCAAAAAGAAGCTTAGGCCCGATGGTACGATTGAAAAGTACAAGGCTAGGCTTGTGGCCAATGGCTATGACCAGCAAGAAGAGGAAGATTTCTTTGATACTTATTCACCTGTAGCTAGACTGACCACCATTCGAGTATTACTCTCGTTGGCGGCCTCACATGGTCTTCTCGTCCATCAGATGGATGTTAAGACGGCTTTTCTAAATGGAGAGCTAAAGGAGGAAATCTACATGCAACAGCCTGATGGCTTTGTGATAGATGGTCAGGAAAGAAAGGTGTGTAGGTTGATAAAATCTTTATATGGCCTGAAACAAGCACCTAAGCAATGGCATGATAAGTTTAATACAACTCTGACATCTGTTGGTTTCGTTGTTAATGAGGCTGACAAATGTGTATACTATCGCCATGGTGGGGGCGAAGGAGTTATACTGTGCTTGTATGTTGATGACATACTGATATTCGGAACAAACCTCAAAGTCATTGAGGAGGTCAAATCGTTTCTATCTCAGAACTTTGAGATGAAAGACCTTGGTGTGGCTGATGTTATCTTGAACATCAAGCTACTGAGAGATAATGAGGGTGGGATCACACTTCTGCAATCCCATTACGTTGAGAAGGTGTTGAGTCGTTTTGGATATTCGGACTGCACACCATCTCAAACACCATATGATCCTAGTGTATTGATTCGAAAGTCCAAAGGCATGGCTAAAGATCAATTGAGATACTCTCAAATCATTGGTTCACTAATGTACCTAGCAAGCGCAACGAGGCCTGACATCACGTTTGCTATGAGCAAACCGAGCCGGTTTGTTTCCAAACCGGGTGATGTACATTGGCATGCTGTTGAGAGAGTTATGCGCTATCTGAAAGGTACTATGAACTATGGACTTCACTATACCGGATACCCATCGGTACTTGAAGGGTATAGTGATGCGAATTGGATCTCTGATGCTGATGAGATGAAGGCCACAACTGGGTATATGTTTACTCTTGGAGGTGGCGCTGTTTCCTGGAAGTCTTGCAAGCAAATGATCTTAACGAGATCGACAATGGAAGCAGAATTAACGGCATTAGACACATCTAGTGTTGAAGCGAGATGGCTTCGAGATCTTTTGATGGACTTGCCATTGGTTGATAAACCGGTTCCGGCTATCCTTATGAACTGTGACAATTAGACTGTCATCACCAAGGTGAAGAGTTCAAAGGACAACATGAAGTCCACCAAACACATAAGAATGAGATTAAAAGCTGTCAGAAAATTAAGAAACTCCGGAGTGATAGCGTTGGACTATGTCCATACGGCTAAGAATCTGGCAGATCCCTTTACAAAAGGGCTATCACGTGTTGTGATAGATAATGCATCGAGGGAGATGGGTATGAGACCCACATGAGTTGCCATGGTGGTAACCCAACCTATGTGATCGGAGATCCCGTGAACTAGGACCTGGGAAAACAAGCCAGTGGTGAACTGAGGAGAGTAACTATACTAACCCACTCTGTTGGAGATGCAATACTCTCGATACTGTATGGTAGGATGACTACGGTCTTAATGTGTTCCAAAGCTTATAAAAGCAAGATGCTATCCTACAGAGCGATCTTTGGAGTAACACACCTATATGAGCCCGACTGCTGGTCACAGTCTATGAGATTGGGGTGATCTCTAGTAAGCTCATGAATAGGCCAGGAGTGTGACTTATATGCTCCACCCGAGGGGTCAGCCTTCGGCAGCCTAGTACTAGTAAGACATGTAGTGAAACTTCTTTACGCCAAACTGACAATTCAAGGCATAGTCCATTGTTCAGTTGTGAAGGAGTGTAGCCACTTGTTCTAGGTGAAGTTCAACCTTAACAGGTCTTAACTGAAACACTGGTATATCGAAACAGCAATTGGAACAGAGGACACAATGGGCCCTCGAGATCTGGTGGGGGATTGCTGAAATCTGAGGTGGGCTCTAGGCCCATATTGCAATTTCTGAAAAATCTCTAAGGGCCCATGTGGGTTATATGGCACTAGGTGTAGTGGGAAGTTTAGTCCCACCCCGGAAGTGGAAGGAGAGTTGGAGTGGTTTATAAGGGTTTCTCTTCTACATGCTATTGGAGCTTGAGAAGAGAAGAGGCCCTCGCGCACTCCTCCTCCGCCGCCCGCCTCGCCACGCCTCATCACGACGCGCCGCGGGTTGCGGGATTGAGCCGAGCCGAGCTCACACCTACGCGCTTATTTTTGCCAGTCACTAACGGAGAGTTTTCTGACAGCCGGGACACGATGTGAGACGTCGGATCATGGGCTGTCACGGACTCGGACGTGGATCGAGCCCACGTCTCTCCACGCGGCTGCGCCTATAAGTATGCAGTGTCTCCTAACCCTAGTGGCCACGAACAGATCACATCTGCTCACGCGCACGCCCACCGTCGTTCCTTCGTTGCTGCTGCCGCCGGTGACTCCATCCCGTCCGCCGCGTACACGGTCGACGGGAGAGCAGGTCTCCGAAACCACGCCCTTCTGGTTCCTGTACGGGGTGAGGGGCGAATAGGTTTTTGGGCAGCGACTACGCGACTGCTCGCTTCCGATCGTCTACTTCCTCTACGTCCGCGTCGCCTTCATCATCACCATGTCCACCGACGCCGAACGTGCTGCCGCCGAGAAAGCTGAAGCCGACAAGAAGGCCGCCGAGGACGCTGCTGCTGCCACCAAAGCCGCGGCCTCTGCGTGGCCTATTGGAGGGTATAACTCGTTTATCCCGCTCCTGATTATTTTCATATTAGCAGTACTAGCAGTATGTGTAGATTTGTCTACTGTTTGCTTAGTACGTGCATGTTTAGATCAGAGTCAGTACGTCATCAACTTAGTCAATGCCATGTGATTTACTCATGGATTAATTTAATCAAGAAATTGCCTATTTAGTCAATAATCCAAAAACCTATTATGTGTAGGAATTTCTCGGCAAGTGGCTTTGCCGCTGCACTGAAACCGGATAAGTTTACCGGTACATACTTCAAGCGTTGGCAGACTAAGACCACGTTATGGCTCACGGCTATGAACGTGTTCTGGGTCACCGGTGTCTCCACGGGAACGATTGCTCCTGAACAGGAGAAGGCGTTCAAGGAGGCTACCGTTGTGTTTCTCGGAGCGGTTCTTAGCATGATCGGAGATAAACTGGTCGACGCATATTTACATGTGCATGTCGCCAAGGACTTGTGGGAGGCGCTCGAATCTAAATTCGGGGCCGCCGATGCAGGGAGCGAGATGTATATTATAGAGCAGTTCCACGATTACAAGATGGTTGAAAACCGTCCTGTATTGGAGCAGGCTCATGAGATAATATGTATTGTTAAGGAACTTGAGCTTCTCAAGTGCGAGTTACCGGGCAAGTTTGTCGCGGGCTGCATAATCGCTAAGCTCCCTAATTCCTAGAGGAACTTTGCCACCACTCTGAAACATCAGAGGCGTGAATTCTCTGTGGAGGATGTCATTGGCCATCTGAGTGTTGAGCAGAATTCGAGGGCAAAAGACTCGCACGGAAAAGGGGTCGAAGGGACTTCTGTTGCCAACATGGTGAACCAGAAGAACTTCAACTCCCACAAGTCCAAGGGAAAGAACGGTGTCCAACACAATACCGACTTTAAGAAGAAGGGTAAGAAGACCCTCAAGAAGAACAAGAAGGACAAGGGCTGCTTTACTTATGGTTCGGTTGAACATTGGGCCAACAAGTGCCCAAACAAGTACAAGAAGTCAGGACAGGACTCCAAGTCTGTCAACATGATTGTGGGCAACAATGAGAATGGTGCATCTGGGTACGGTAATTTATTTACTGTTTTTTCAGTGTTTCAACCCAACGATTGGTGGGTGGACACAGGTGCAGGTGTTCATGTGTGTGCTGACATTTCATTGTTCACTTCTTACCAGGTCACAGGTCACGGTCCGTATTGATGGGGAATGGCGCGAGTGCTTCTGTTCATGGTGTTGGCACGGTCGATCTGAAGTTTACTTCGGGAAGGATCGTGCAGCTGAAGAACGTGCAGCATGTCCCCGCCATCAAGAAGAACCTCGTTAGTGGCTCCCTTCTATGTAGAGAAGGGTTTAAGTTGGTTTTCGAGTCTAATAAATTAGTTGTTACAAAATATGGACTCTTTGTCGGAAAAGGTTATGAGAGCGGAGGGATGTTCCGCCTTTCCCTCGCAGATATTTGTAATAAAGTCGTGAACCATATTCATTCGAATGTTAATGAATCTGAAGTTTGGCATTCACGTCTTTGTCACATTAGTTTTGGTGTTATGACGCGGCTAGCCAAGTTGGATTTAATCCCGAGTTTCACTTTAGCCAAAGGTTCTAAGTGCCTTTCATGTGTGCAAGCTAAGCAACCTCGCAAGCCTCATAAGGCCGCGGAGGAGAGACACCTGGCACCATTAGAACTCATACATTCTGATCTTTGCGAGATGAATGGTGTGTTGACTAAAGGTGGAAAGAGATACTTCATGACATTGATAGATGATTCCACTAGATATTGCTATGTGTATCTGTTAAATACTAAAGATGAGGCTCTACACTACTTTAAAATCTATAAGGCAGAAGTTGAAAATCAACTTGAAAAGAAAATTAAACGAGTTCGGTCAGATCGTGGTGGAGAGTACTTCTCGAGTGAGTTTGATTCCTTTTGTGCGGAACACGGCATTATTCATGAGAGGACGCCTCCCTATTCACCCCAGTCAAACGGGGTTGCCGAGCGGAAAACCGTACTCTAACTGATTTGGTTAACACCATGTTAGATACATCGGGTTTATCCAAGGCATGGTGGGGGGAGGCTATATTGACGGCATGCCATGTCCTGAATAAAGTTCCGACAAAGGATAATGAGATTACTCCCTATGAGAAATGGGCAAAGAGAAGGACGACACTCTCATACTTGCGCACTTGGGGCTGTTTGGCGAAAGTCAACGTGCCGATCCCCAAAAAGCGTAAGCTTGGACCCAAGACTGTGGACTGCGTTAATTTGGGCTACGCTAAGAACAGCGTTGGCTATAGATTTCTAGTAGTGAAATCTGAGGTACCTGACCAGAAGGTCGGTACAATTATGGAGTCTAAGGATGCTACATTCTTTGAGGATATTTTTCCTATGGGAGATATGCAAAGCACTTCTAGACGGGAATCTAAGGAGACTCCTGAACCTGCCATCCCTATGGAATATTATGAACAAACACATGATGAAAATCCTGAGGAGGATGACGAGGAAACCCTTGGTAGGGGCAAGAGACAAAGGACTGCAAAGACCTTTGGTGATGATTTCTTCGTGTACCTCGTGGATGATACTCCCACTTCTATTTCAGAAGCGTATGCATCTCCAGAAGCTGACTACTGGAAGGATGCGGTCCGTAGCGAGATGGATTCCATCATGGCTAACGGGACATGGGAGATCACTGACTGTCCCTATGGTTGCAAACCACTGGGATGTAAGTGGGTGTTCAAAAAGAAGCTTAGGCCCGATGGTACGATTGAAAAGTACAAGGCTAGGCTTGTGGCCAATGGCTATGACCAGCAAGAAGAGGAAGATTTCTTTGATACTTATTCACCTGTAGCTAGACTGACCACCATTCGAGTATTACTCTCGTTGGCGGCCTCACATGGTCTTCTCGTCCATCAGATGGATGTTAAGACGGCTTTTCTAAATGGAGAGCTAAAGGAGGAAATCTACATGCAACAGCCTGATGGCTTTGTGATAGATGGTCAGGAAAGAAAGGTGTGTAGGTTGATAAAATCTTTATATGGCCTGAAACAAGCACCTAAGCAATGGCATGATAAGTTTAATACAACTCTGACATCTGTTGGTTTCGTTGTTAATGAGGCTGACAAATGTGTATACTATCGCCATGGTGGGGGCGAAGGAGTTATACTGTGCTTGTATGTTGATGACATACTGATATTCGGAACAAACCTCAAAGTCATTAAGGAGGTCAAATCGTTTCTATCTCAGAACTTTGAGATGAAAGACCTTGGTGTGGCTGATGTTATCTTGAACATCAAGCTACTGAGAGATAATGAGGGTGGGATCACACTTCTGCAATCCCATTACGTTGAGAAGGTGTTGAGTCGTTTTGGATATTCGGACTGCACACCATCTCAAACACCATATGATCCTAGTGTATTGATTCGAAAGTCCAAAGGCATGGCTAAAGATCAATTGAGATACTCTCAAATCATTGGTTCACTAATGTACCTAGCAAGCGCAACGAGGCCTGACATCGCGTTTGCTATGAGCAAACTGAGCCGGTTTGTTTCCAAACCGGGTGATGTACATTGGCATGCTGTTGAGAGAGTTATGCGCTATCTGAAAGGTACTATGAACTATGGACTTCACTATACCGGATACCCATCGGTACTTGAAGGGTATAGTGATGCGAATTGGATCTCTGATGCTGATGAGATGAAGGCCACAACTGGGTATATGTTTACTCTTGGAGGTGGCGCTGTTTCCTGGAAGTCTTGCAAGCAAATGATCTTAACGAGATCGACAATGGAAGCAGAATTAACGGCATTAGACACATCTAGTGTTGAAGCGAGATGGCTTCGAGATCTTTTGATGGACTTGCCATTGGTTGATAAACCAGTTCCGGCTATCCTTATGAACTGTGACAATTAGACTGTCATCACCAAGGTGAAGAGTTCAAAGGACAACATGAAGTCCACCAAACACATAAGAATGAGATTAAAAGCTGTCAGAAAATTAAGAAACTCCGGAGTGATAGCGTTGGACTATGTCCATACGGCTAAGAATCTGGCAGATCCCTTTACAAAAGGGCTATCACGTGTTGTGATAGATAATGCATCGAGGGAGATGGGTATGAGACCCACATGAGTTGCCATGGTGGTAACCCAACCTATGTGATCGGAGATCCCGTGAACTAGGACCTGGGAAAACAAGCCAGTGGTGAACTGAGGAGAGTAACTATACTAACCCACTCTGTTGGAGATGCAATACTCTCGATACTGTATGGTAGGATGACTACGGTCTTAATGTGTTCCAAAGCTTATAAAAGCAAGATGCTATCCTACAGAGCGATCTTTGGAGTAACACACCTATATGAGCCTGACTGCTGGTCACAGTCTATGAGACTGGGGTGATCTCTAGTAAGCTCATGAATAGGCCAGGAGTGTGACTTATATGCTCCACCCGAGGGGTCAGCCTTCGGCAGCCTAGTACTAGTAAGACATGTAGTGAAACTTCTTTACGCCAAACTGACAATTCAAGGCATAGTCCATTGTTCAGTTGTGAAGGAGTGTAGCCACTTGTTCTAGGTGAAGTTCAACCTTAACAGGTCTTAACTGAAACACTGGTATATCGAAACAGCAATTGGAACAGAGGACACAATGGGCCCTCGAGATCTGGTGGGGGATTGCTGAAATCTGAGATGGGCTCTAGGCCCATATTGCAATTTCTGAAAAATCTCTAAGGGCCCATGTGGGTTATATGGCACTAGGTGTAGTGGGAAGTTTAGTCCCACCCCAGAAGTGGAAGGAGAGTTGGAGTGGTTTATAAGGGTTTCTCTTCTACATGCTATTGGAGCTTGAGAAGAGAAGAGACCCTCGCGCACTCCTCCTCCGCCGCCCGCCTCGCCACGCCTCGTCACGACGCGCCGCGGGTTGCGGGATTGAGCCGAGCCGAGCTCACACCTACGCGCTTATTTTTGCCAGTCACTAACGGAGAGTTTTCTGACAGCTGGGACACGATGTGAGACGTCGGATCATGGGCTGTCACGGACTCGGACGTGGATCGAGCCCACGTCTCTCCACGCGGCTGCGCCTATAAGTATGCAGTGTCTCCTAACCCTAGCGGCCACGAACAGATTACATCTGCTCACGCGCACGCCCACCGTCGTTCCTTCGTTGCTGCTGCCGCCGGTGACTCCATCCCGTCCGCCGCGTACACGGTCGACGGGAGAGCAGGTCTCCGAAACCACGCCCTTCTGGTTCCTGTACGGGGTGAGGGGCGAATAGGTTTTTGGGCAGCGACTACGCGACTGCTCGCTTCCGATCGTATACTTCCTCTACGTCCGCGTCGCCTTTATCATCACCATGTCCACCGACGCCGAACGTGCTGCCGCCGAGAAAGCTGAAGCCGACAAGAAGGCCGCCGAGGACGCTGCTGCTGCCACCAAAGCCGCGGCCTCTGCGTGGCCTATTGGAGGGTATAACTCGTTTATCCCGCTCCTGATTATTTTCGTATTAGCAGTACTAGCAGTATGTGTAGATTTGTCTACTGTTTGCTTAGTACGTGCATGTTTAGATCAGAGTCAGTACGTCATCAACTTAGTCAATGCCATGTGATTTACTCATGGATTAATTTAATCGAGAAATTGCCTATTTACTCAATAATCCAAAAACCTATTATGTGTAGGAATTTCTCAGCAAGTGGCTTTGCCGCTGCACTGAAACCGGATAAGTTTACCGGTACATACTTCAAGCGTTGGCAGACTAAGACCACGTTATGGCTCACGGCTATGAACGTGTTCTGGCTCACCGGTGTCTCCACGGGAACGATTGCTCCTGAACAGGAGAAGGCGTTCAAGGAGGCTACCGTTGTGTTTCTCGGAGCTGTTCTTAGCGTGATCGGAGATAAACTGGTCGACGCATATTTACATGTGCATGTCGCCAAGGACTTGTGGGAGGCGCTCGAATCTAAATTCGGGGACGCCCATGCAGGGAGCGAGATGTATATTATAGAGCAGTTCCACGATTACAAGATGGTTGAAAACCGTCCTGTATTGGAGCAGGCTCATGAGATAATATGCATTGTTAAAGAACTTGAGCTTCTCAAGTGCGAGTTACCGGGCAAGTTTGTCGCGAGCTGCATAATCGCTAAGCTCCCTAATTCCTGGAGGAACTTTGCCACCACTCTGAAACATCAGAGGCGTGAATTCTCTGTGGAGGATGTCATTGGCCATCTGAGTGTTGAGCAGAATTCGAGGGCAAAAGACTCGCACGAAAAAGGGGTTGAAGGGACTTCTGTTGCCAACATGGTGAACCAGAAGAACTTCAACTCCCACAATTCCAAGGGAAAGAACGGTGTCCAACACAATACCGACTTTAAGAAGAAGGGTAAGAAGACCCTCAAGAAGAACTAGAAGGACAAGGGCTGCTTTACTTGTGGTTCGGTTGAACATTGGGCCAACAAGTGCCCAAACAAGTACAAGAAGTCAGGACAGGACTCCAAGTCTGTCAACATGATTGTGGGCAACAATGAGAATGGTGCATCTGGGTACGGTAATTTATTTACTGTTTTTTCAGTGTTTCAACCCAACGATTGGTGGGTGGACACAGGTGCAGGTGTTCATGTGTGTGCTGACATTTCATTGTTCACTTCTTACCAGGTCACAGGTCACGGTCCGTATTGATGGGGAATGGCGCGAGTGCTTCTGTTCATGGTGTTGGCACGGTTGATCTGAAGTTTACTTCGGGAAGGATCGTGCAGCTGAAGAACGTGCAGCATGTCCCCGCCATCAAGAAGAACCTCGTTAGTGGCTCCCTTCTATGTAGAGAAGGGTTTAAGTTGGTTTTCGAGTCTAATAAATTAGTTGTTACAAAATATGGACTCTTTGTCGGAAAAGGTTATGAGAGCGGAGGGATGTTCCGCCTTTCCCTCGCAGATTTTTGTAATAAAGTCGTGAACCATATTCATTCGAATGTTAATGAATCTGAAGTTTGGCATTCACGTCTTTGTCACATTAGTTTTGGTGTTATGACGCGGCTAGCCAAGTTGGATTTAATCCCGAGTTTCACTTTAGCCAAAGGTTCTAAGTGCCTTTCATGTGTGCAAGCTAAGCAACCTCGCAAGCCTCATAAGGCCGCGGAGGAGAGACACCTGGCACCATTAGAACTCATACATTCTGATCTTTGCGAGATGAATGGTGTGTTGACTAAAGGTGGAAAGAGATACTTCATGACATTGATAGATGATTCCACTAGATATTGCTATGTGTATCTGTTAAATACTAAAGATGAGGCTCTACACTACTTTAAAATCTATAAGGCAGAAGTTGAAAATCAACTTGAAAGAAAATTAAACGAGTTCGGTCAGATCGTGGTGGAGAGTACTTCTCGAGTGAGTTTGATTCCTTCTGTGCGGAACACGGCATTATTCATGAGAGGACGCCTCCCTATTCACCCCAGTCAAACGGGGTTGCCGAGCGGAAAACCGTACTCTAACTGATTTGGTTAACACCATGTTAGATACATCGGGTTTATCCAAGGCATGGTGGGGGGAGGCTATATTGACGGCATGCCATGTCCTGAATAAAGTTCCGACAAAGGATAATGAGATTACTCCCTATGAGAAATGGGCAAAGAGAAGGACGACACTCTCATACTTGCGCACTTGGGGCTGTTTGGCGAAAGTCAACGTGCCGATCCCCAAAAAGCGTAAGCTTGGACCCAAGACTGTGGACTGCGTTAATTTGGGCTACGCTAAGAACAGCGTTGGTTATAGATTTCTAGTAGTGAAATCTGAGGTACCTGACCAGAAGGTCGGTACAATTATGGAGTCTAAGGATGCTACATTCTTTGAGGATATTTTTCCTATGAGAGATATGCAAAGCACTTCTAGACAGGAATCTAAGGAGACTCCTGAACCTGCCATCCCTATGGAATATTATGAACAAACACATGATGAAAATCCTGAGGAGGATGACGAGGAAACCCTTGGTAGGGGCAAGAGACAAAGGACTGCAAAGACCTTTGGTGATGATTTCTTCGTGTACCTCGTGGATGATACTCCCACTTCTATTTCAGAAGCGTATGCATCTCCAGAAGCTGACTACTGGAAGGATGCGGTCCGTAGCGAGATGGATTCCATCATGGCTAACGGGACATGGGAGATCACTGACCGTCCCTATGGTTGCAAACCACTGGGATATAAGTGGGTGTTCAAAAAGAAGCTTAGGCCCAATGGTACGATTGAAAAGTACAAGGCTAGGCTTGTGGCCAATGGCTATGACCAGCAAGAAGAGGAAGATTTCTTTGATACTTATTCACGTGTAGCTAGACTGACCACCATTCGAGTATTACTCTCGTTGGCGGCTCACATGGTCTTCTCGTCCATCAGATGGATGTTAAGACGGCTTTTCTAAATGGAGAGCTAAAGGAGGAAATCTACATGCAACAGCATGATGGCTTTGTGATAGATGGTCAGGAAAGAAAGGTGTGTAGGTTGATAAAATCTTTATATGGCCTGAAACAAGCACCTAAGCAATGGCATGATAAGTTTAATACAACTCTGACATCTGTTGGTTTCGTTGTTAATGAGGCTGACAAATGTGTATACTATCGCCATGGTGGGGGCGAAGGAGTTATACTGTGCTTGTATGTTGATGACATACTGATATTCGGAACAAACCTCAAAGTCATTGAGGAGGTCAAATCGTTTCTATCTCAGAACTTTGAGATGAAAGACCTTGGTGTGGCTGATGTTATCTTGAACATCAAGCTACTGAGAGATAATGAGGGTGGGATCACACTTCTGCAATCCCATTACGTTGAGAAGGTGTTGAGTCGTTTTGGATATTCGGACTGCACACCATCTCAAACACCATATGATCCTAGTGTATTGATTCGAAAGTGCAAAGGCATGGCTAAAGATCAATTGAGATACTCTCAAATCATTGGTTCACTAATGTACCTAGCAAGCGCAACGAGGCCTGACATCGCGTTTGCTATGAGCAAACTGAGCCGGTTTGTTTCCAAACTGGGTGATGTACATTGGCATGCTGTTGAGAGAGTTATGCGCTATCTGAAAGGTACTATGAACTATGGACTTCACTATACCGGATACCCATCGGTACTTGAAGGGTATAGTGATGCGAATTGGATCTCTGATGCTGATGAGATGAAGGCCACAACTGGGTATATGTTTACTCTTGGAGGTGGCGCTGTTTCCTGGAAGTCTTGCAAGCAAATGATCTTAACGAGATCGACAATGGAAGCAGAATTAACGGCATTAGACACATCTAGTGTTGAAGCGAGATGGCTTCGAGATCTTTTGATGGACTTGCCATTGGTTGATAAACCGGTTCCGGCTATCCTTATGAACTGTGACAATTAGACTGTCATCACCAAGGTGAAGAGTTCAAAGGACAACATGAAGTCCACCAAACACATAAGAATGAGATTAAAAGCTGTCAGAAAATTAAGAAACTCCGGAGTGATAGCGTTGGACTATGTCCATACGGCTAAGAATCTGGCAGATCCCTTTACAAAAGGGCTATCACGTGTTGTGATAGATAATGCATCGAGGGAGATGGGTATGAGACCCACATGAGTTGCCATGGTGGTAACCCAACCTGTGTGATCGGAGATACCGTGAACTAGGACCTGGGAAAACAAGCCAGTGGTGAACTGAGGAGAGTAACTATACTAACCCACTCTGTTGGAGATGCAATACTCTCGATACTGTATGGTAGGATGACTACGGTCTTAATGTGTTCCAAAGCTTATAAAAGCAAGATGCTATCCTACAGAGCGATCTTTGGAGGAACACACCTATATGAGCCCGACTGTTGGTCACAGTCTATGAGATTGGGGTGATCTCTAGTAAGCTCATGAATAGGCCCGGAGTGTGACTTATATGCTCCACCCGAGGGGTCAGCCTTCGGCAGCCTAGTACTAGTAAGACATGTAGTGAAACTTCTTTACGCCAAACTGACAATTCAAGGCATAGTCCATTGTTCAGTTGTGAAGGAGTGTAGCCACTTGTTCTAGGTGAAGTTCAACCTTAACAGGTCTTAACTGAAACACTGGTATATCGAAACAGCAATTGGAACAGAGGACACAATGGGCCCTCGAGATCTGGTGGGGGATTGCTGAAATCTGAGATGGGCTCTAGGCCCATATTGCAATTTCTGAAAAATCTCTAAGGGCCCATGTGGGTTATATGGCACTAGGTGTAGTGGGAAGTTTAGTCCCACCCCGGAAGTGGAAGGAGAGTTGGAGTGGTTTATAAGGGTTTCTCTTCTACATGCTATTGGAGCTTGAGAAGAGAAGAGGCCCTCGCGCACTCCTCCTCCGCCGCCCGCCTCGCCACGCCTCGTCACGACGCGCCGCGGGTTGCGGGATTGAGCCAAGCCGAGCTCACACCTACGCGCTTATTTTTGCCAGTCACTAACGGAGATTTTTCTGACAACTGGGCCACGATGTGAGACGTCGGATCATGGGCTGTCACGGACTCGGACGTGGATCGAGCCCACGTCTCTCCACGCGGCTGCGCCTATAAGTATGCAGTGTCTCCTAACCCTAGCGGCCACGAACTGATCACATCTGCTCACGCGCACGCCCACCGTCGTTCCTTCGCTGCTGCTGCCGCCGGTGACTCCATCCCGTCCGCCGCGTACACGGTCGACGGGAGAGCAGGTCTCCGAAACCACGCCCTTCTGGTTCCTGTACGGGGTGAGGGGCGAATAGGTTTTTGGGCAGCGACTACGCGACTGCTCGCTTCCGATCGTCTACTTCCTCTACGTCCGCGTCGCCTTCATCATCACCATGTCCACCGACGCCGAACGTGCTGCCGCCGAGAAAGTTGAAGCCGACAAGAAGGCCGCCGAGGACGCTGCTGCTACCACCAAAGCCGCGGCCTCTGCGTGGCCTTTTGGAGGGTATAACTCGTTTATCCCGCTCCTGATTATTTTCATATTAGCAGTACTAGCAGTATGTGTAGATTTGTCTACTGTTTGCTTAGTACGTGCATGTTTAGATCAGAGTCAGTACGTCATCAACTTAGTCAATGCCATGCTAGTGATTTACTCATGGATTAATTTAATCGAGAAATTGCCTATGTACTCAACAATCCAAAAACCTATTATGTGTAGGAATTTCTCGGCAAGTGGCTTTGCCGCTGCACTGAAACCGGATAAGTTTACCGGTACATACTTCTAGCATTGGCAGACTAAGACCACGTTATGGCTCACGGCTATGAACGTGTTCTGGGTCACCGGTGTCTCCACGGGAACGATTGCTCCTGAACAGGAGAAGGCGTTCAAGGAGGCTACCGTTGTGTTTCTTGGAGCGGTTCTTAGCGTGATCGGAGATAAACTGGTCGACGCATATTTACATGTGCATGTTGCCAAGGACTTGTGGGAGGCGCTCGAATCTAAATTTGGGGCCGCCGATGCAGGGAGCGAGATGTATATTATAGAGCAGTTCCACGATTACAAGATGGTTGAAAACCGTCCTGTATTGGAGCAGGCTCATGAGATAATATGCATTGTTAAGGAACTTGAGCTTCTCAAGTGCGAGTTACCGGGCAAGTTTGTCGCGGGCTGCATAATCGCTAAGCTCCCTAATTCCTGGAGGAACTTTGCCACCACTCTGAAACATCAGAGGCGTGAATTCTCTGTGGAGGATGGCATTGGCCATCTGAGTGTTGAGCAGAATTCGAGGGCAAAAGACTCGCACGGAAAAGGGGTCGAAGGGACTTTTGTTGCCAACATGGTGAACCAGAAGAACTTCAACTCCCACAAGTCCAAGGGAAAGAACGGTGTCCAACACAATACCGACTTTAAGAAGAAGGGTAAGAAGACCCTCAAGAAGAACCAGAAGGACGAGGGCTGCTTTACTTGTGGTTCGGTTAAACATTGGGCCAACACGTGCCCAAACAAGTACAAGAAGTCAGGACAGGACTCCAAGTCTGTCAACATGATTGTGGGCAACAATGAGAATGGTGCATCTGGGTACGGTAATTTATTTACTGTTTTTTCAGTGTTTCAACCCAACGATTGGTGGGTGGACACAGGTGTAGGTGTTCATGTGTGTGGTGACATTTCATTGTTCACTTCTTACCAGGTCACAGGTCACGGTCCGTATTGATGGGGAATGGCGCGAGTGCTTCTGTTCATGGTGTTGGCAAGGTCGATCTGAAGTTTACTTCGGGAAGGATCGTGCAGCTGAAGAACGTGCAGCATGTCACCGCCATCAAGAAGAACCTCGTTAGTGGCTTCCTTCTATGTAGAGAAGGGTTTAAGTTGGTTTTCGAGTCTAATAAATTAGTTGTTACAAAATATGGACTCTTTGTTGGAAAAGGTTTTGAGAGCGGAGGGATGTTCCGCCTTCCCCTCGCAGATTTTTGTAACAAAGTCGTGAACCATATTCATTCGAATGTTAATGAATCTGAAGTTTGGCATTCATGTCTTTGTCACATTAGTTTTGGTGTTATGACGCGGCTAGCCAAGTTGGATTTAATCCCGAGTTTCACTTTAGCCAAAGGTTCTAAGTGCCTTTCATGTGTGCAAGCTAAGCAACCTCGCAAGCCTCATAAGGCCGCGGAGGAGAGACACCTGGCACCATTAGAACTCGTACATTCTGATCTTTGCGAGATGAATGGTGTGTTGACTAAAGGTGGAAAGAGATACTTCATGACAATGATAGATGATTCCACTAGATATTGCTATGTGTATCTGTTAAATACTAAAGATGAGGCTCTACACTACTTTAAAATCTATAAGGCAGAAGTTGAAAATCAACTTGAAAAGAAAATTAAACGAGTTCGGTCAGATCGTGGTGGAGAGTACTTCTCGAGTGAGTTTGATTCCTTCTGTGCGGAACACGGCATTATTCATGAGAGGACGCCTCCCTATTCACCCCAGTCAAACAGGGTTGCCGAGCGGAAAAACCGTACTCTAACTGATTTGGTTAACACCATGTTAGATACATCGGGTTTATCCAAGGCATGGTGGGGGGAGGCTATATTGACGGCATGTCATGTCCTGAATAAAGTTCCGACAAAGGATAATGAGATCACTCCCTATGAGAAACGGGCAAAGAGAAGGACGACACTCTCGTACTTGCGCACTTGGCGCTGTTTGGCGAAAGTCAACGTGCCGATCCCCAAAAAGCGTAAGCTTGGACCCAAGACTGTGGACTGCGTTAATTTGGGCTACGCTAAGAACAACGTTGGCTATAGATTTCTAGTAGTGAAATCTGAGGTACCTGACCAGAAGGTCGGTACAATTATGGAGTCTAAGGATGCAACATTCTTTGAGGATATTTTTCCTATGAGAGATATGCAAAGCACTTCTAGACAGGAATTTGAGGAGACTCCTGAACCTGCCATCCCTATGGAATATTATGAACAAACACATGATGAAAATCCTGAGGAGGATGACGAGGAAACCCTTGGTAGGGGCAAGAGACAAAGGACTGCAAAGACCTTTGGTGATGATTTCTTCGTGTACCTCGTGGATGATACTCCCACTTCTATTTCAGAAGCGTATGCCTCTCCAGAAGCTGACTACTGGAAGGATGCGGTCCGTAGCGAGATGGATTCCATCATGGCTAACGGGACATGGGAGATCACTGACCGTCCCTATGGTTGCAAACCACTGGGATGTAAGTGGGTGTTCAAAAAGAAGCTTAGGCCCGATGGTACGATTGAAAAGTACAAGGCTAGGCTTGTGGCCAATGGCTATGACCAGCAAGAAGAGGAAGATTTCTTTGATACTTATTCACCTGTAGCTAGACTGACCACCATTCGAGTATTACTCTCGTTGGCGGCCTCACATGGTCTTCTCGTCCATCAGATGGATGTTAAGACGGCTTTTCTAAATGGAGAGCTAAAGGAGGAAATCTACATGCAACAGCCTGATGGCTTCGTGATAGATGGTCAGGAAAGAAAGGTGTGTAGGTTGATAAAATCTTTATATGGCCTGAAACAAGCACCTAAGCAATGGCATGATAAGTTTAATACAACTCTGACATCTGTTGGTTTCGTTGTTAATGAGGCTGACAAATGTGTATACTATCGCCATGGTGGGGGCAAAGGAGTTATACTGTGCTTGTATGTTGATGACATATTGATATTCGGAACAAACCTCAAAGTCATTGAGGAGGTCAAATCGTTTCTATCTCAGAACTTTGAGATGAAAGACCCTGGTGTGGCTGATGTTATCTTGAACATCAAGCTACTGAGAGATAATGAGGGTGGGATCACACTTCTGCAATCCCATTACGTTGAGAAGGTGTTGAGTCATTTTGGATATTCGGACTACACACCATCTCAAACACCATATGATCCTAGCGTATTGATTCGAAAGTCCAAAGGCATGGCTAAAGATCAATTGAGATACTCTCAAATCATTGGTTCACTAATGTACCTAGCGAGCGCAACGAGGCCTGACATCGCGTTTGCTATGAGCAAACGAGCCGGTTTGTTTCCAAACCAGGTGATGTACATTGGCATGCTGTTGAGAGAGTTATGTGCTATCTGAAAGGTACTATGAACTATGGACTTCACTATACCGGATACCCATCGGTACTTGAAGGGTATAGTGATGCGAATTGGATCTCTGATGCTGATGAGATGAAGGCCAAAACTAGGTATATGTTTACTCTTGGAGGTGGCGATGTTTCCTGGAAGTCTTGCAAGCAAACGATCTTAACGAGATCGACAATGGAAGCAGAATTAACGGCATTAGACACATCTAGTGTTGAAGTGAGATGGCTTCGAGATCTTTTGATGGACTTGCCATTGGTTGATAAACCGGTTCTGGCTATCGTTATGAACTGTGACAATCAGACTATCATCACCAAGGTGAAGAGTTCAAAGGACAACATGAAGTCCACCAAACACATAAGAATGAGATTAAAAGCTGTCAGAAAATTAAGAAACTCCGGAGTGATAGCGTTGGACTATGTCCATACGGCTAAGAATCTGGCAGATCCCTTTACAAAAGGGCTATCACGTGTTGTGATAGATAATGCATCGAGGGAGATGGGTATGAGACCCACATGAGTTGCCATGGTGGTAACCCAACCTATGTGATCGGAGATCCCGTGAACTAGGACCTGGGAAAACAAGCCAGTGGTGAACTGAGGAGAGTAACTATACTAACCCACTCTGTTGGAGATGCAATACTCTCGATACTGTATGGTAGGATGACTGCGGTCTTAATGTGTTCCAAAGCTTATAAAAGCAAGATGCTATCCTACAGAGCGATCTTTGGAGGAACACACCTATATGAGCCCGACTGCTGGTCACAGTCTATGAGATTGGGGTGATCTCTAGTAAGCTCATGAATAGGCCAGGAGTGTGACTTATATGCTCCACCCGAGGGGTCAGCCTTCGGCAGCCTAGTACTAGTAAGACATGTAGTGAAACTTCTTTACGCCAAACTGACAATTCAAGGCATAGTCCATTGTTCAGTTGTGAAGGAGTGTAGCCACTTGTTCTAGGTGAAGTTCAACCTTAACAGGTCTTCACTGAAACACTGGTATATCGAAATAGCAATTGGAATAGAGGACACAATGGGCCCTCGAGATCTGGTGGGGGATTGCTGAAATCTGAGATGGGCTCTAGGCCCATATTGCAATTTCTGAAAAATCTCTAAGGGCCCATGTGGGTTATATGGCACTAGGTGTAGTGGGAAGTTTAGTCCCACCCCGGAAGTGGAAGGAGAGTTGGAGTGGTTTATAAGGGTTTCTCTTCTACATGCTATTGGAGCTTGAGAAGAGAAGAGGTCCTCGCGCACTCCTCCTCCGCCGCCCGCCTCGCCACGCCTCGTCATGACGCGCCGCGGGTTGCGGGATTGAGCCGAGCCGAGCTCACACCTACGCGCTTATTTTTGCCAGTCACTAACGGAGAGTTTTCTGACAGTTGGGCCACGATGTGAGACGTCGGATCGTGGGCTGTCACGGACTCGGACGTGGATCGAGCCCACGTCTCTCCACGCGGCTGCGCCTATAAGTATGCAGTGTCTCCTAACCCTAGCGGCCATGAACAGATCACATCTGCTCACGCGCACGCCCACCGTCGTTCCTTCGCTGCTGCTGCCGCCGGTGACTCCATCCCGTCCGCCGCGTACACGGTCGACGGGAGAGCAGGTCTCCGAAACCACGCCCTTCTGGTTCCTGTACGGGGTGAGGGGCGAATAGGTTTTTGGGCAGCGACTACGCGACTGCTCGCTTCCGATCGTCTACTTCCTCTACGTCCGCGTCGCCTTCATCATCACCATGTCCACCGACGCCGAACGTGCTGCCGCCGAGAAAGCTGAAGCCGACAAGAAGGCCGCCGAGGACGCCGTTGCTGCCACCACAGCCGCGGCCTCTACGTGGCCTATTGGAGGGTATAACTCGTTTATCCCGCTCCTGATTATTTTCATATTAGCAGTACTAGCAGTATGTGTAGATTTGTCTACTGTTTGCTTAGTACGTGCATGTTTAGATCAGAGTCAGTACGTCATCAACTTAGTCAATGCCATGCTAGTGATTTACTCATGGATTAATTTAATCGAGAAATTGCCTATTTACTCAACACAGACGTGTCTGCAGTATCGTGGGCACCGTGAGTTACACAGTATCAGAAGGAAAATCAGAAACACAAGAATGTATCGAAGAACAGTAAACTGCAAATCTTCTACAACTGCTCCCCTATAATATAGCACAGTGAAAATCAGTTGGAGCAAAAATTTGGACATAGAAAAGTGATTTGTAGGGCATTAAAAAATGTTCTTCTACAACAACTGCCTTAAAATAGTGCACTCAAAACATCTGAACATTTTTAAAAACAAACACCCAAATTACTTATCAAATTGCACACGTCGATACAAACCTTCAAACATTCAAAGTTTTAAAGATTCCAACTAAACATCCAAACATTCAACCTTAAACATTGTACAATCTAAACTCCTACGGACACACTATGCACATACTACTCGTCATCATCGAGCTCGGATTCGACAACGTTCCAAAGCGCCACAACCTCCTCCTCAGAGGTATTGTACTCCACACCCTCATTCATGGTGAACCTTGTCGTTCTACTCGACCTTGATCACCCTGGAGGGGCCAACCTCGTTGTTTTTGCACTTAGCCTTCTTACGCTCATGGTACCTCTTCCAGAACCACTCCATCCCCGCCTACACAAGGTGCGGTTTTTTCACGGCGAACCTCTCTCTCCCGGGTGTCCGCGTTGCTCCAAAATGATACAAGTGTCCCTCTTCGCCTTGCGGGACACAATATTCACCGGAGGAACGATGAACTCCTCCCCTTGCGCCGGCTTCCCCAATTCAGCCTCCCACTATGGGAAGGGGGCGCCTCCCCTCTTGGGCCTTGGTGGCCCAATTCTCCCTCCACCGTTTGCCCTTTTAAGGCCCGTTGATATAAATTAAATATAAAAGTCCTCTAACAATTAATAGAGCATATTATATATAACTTAACAGCCCCAGAAACACTTTTCACCTATATATTGATTATCGATAATACCCGGTATTACCCTATACTCTCCAAAACCCTTCCGGTGACCTCAAAACGCTTCCGGTTTCTCTTAGAACTATTTTGAATATTAATGAAACAATTCGACAAATAAATCCTCGATACTCTCGTCCTAGTAACACTTAGCAGATCGTGATTATCTTAAGCTTGTGACCCTGTAGGTTCGGTAAATCATAGATATGAACAAAACTCATTCATTCAATGACTGGTAGCAGAACCGTGTACGTCCATATCAATCCCTATGATTACATGAATGACATTCAAGTATCCTTTGGTTATCATGTGATGTTCCCTTTGCTTCATGATACTTTACAAAATCCGGGGAGCATCGTTACCCTTCTGAGTCATCACCATACTCACTATACAATTGCCCTCTGACACGCCTCCAACGTCTCTATAATTTTTTATTGTTCCATGCTATTATAGTATCAATCTTGGATGTTTATTATGCAATATATCATTTTTTGGGACTAACATATTAACCTAGTGCCCAGTGCTAGTTGTTGTTTTTTTTTGCTTGTTTTTGGTTTTCCAGGAAATCAATATCAAACAGAGTCCAAACGGAGAAAAAACTTTGGAGTATTTTTTTTGGACCAGAAGGGACCCTAGAAGGTTCGGGAGAAGACTCCACGAGCCACGAGGAAGCGACAAGCTCGAGAGGCGCGCCCCCCAGGCTCGTGGGCCCCTCATGGCACCTCATGACCTAATTCCACCTCTATAAATTCCCAAATATTCCCCATACATTAGAGAGCTGCCCGAAATACTTTTTTCGCCGTCACAAGTTTTTGTTCTCGCAAGATCCCATCTGGAGGCCTTCTCCGGTACTCTACCGAAGGGTGAATCGATCACGGAGGGACTCTACATCAACGTTGTTGCCTTTCCGATGATGTGTGAGTATTTTACCACAGACCTACGGGTCCATATCTAGTAGCTAGATGACTCCTTCTCTCTCTCTCTCTTTGATCTTCAATACAATGTTCTCTTTGATGTTTTTTGCAGATCTTTTTGATGTAATCCTTTTTTGCGGTGTGTTTGTTGGGATCCGATGAATTGTGGGTTTATGATCAGATTATCCATGGATATTATTTGAGTCTTCTCTGAACTCTTTTATGCATGATTATTATAGCTTTGTATTTCTCTTTGATCTATCCGTTTGGTTTGGCCAACTAGATTGATTTATCTTGCAATGGGAGAGGTGCTTTGTGATGGGTTCAATCTTACGTTGCTCAATCAAGTGGTGGAAAGGATCATGACACATACTTGTATCATTTCCATTAAGGATAAAAACATGGGATTTATTCATATTGATTGGATTTACTTTGTCTACATCATGTCATCTTGCTTAAGGCGTTACTCCGTTCTTTATGAACTTAATATATTCTAGATGCATGCTAGATAGCGGTCGATGTGTAGAGTAATAGTAGTAGATGCAGGCAGGAGTCACTCTACATGTCTCAGACGTGATGCCTATATACATGAGCATTGCCTTGAATATCGTCATGATTATTCGCTTTTCTATCATTTGCCCAACAATAATTTGTTTACCTGCCGTATGCTATATTCAAGAGAGAAACTTTTTGTGAAAACTATGGGCCCCGGGTCTATTTTAATCATATATTAAAATCCAAAAATATCTTCCTGCAATTTTATTTACTTTTTTTATTTTGTTTTTTTGTTTATCTATCTACCACTACAAGATTTGATCTTTGAAATCAACCGCCAAGGGATTGACAACCCCTTGTTTGCTTTGGGTGTGAGTATTTATTATTTTGTGTGTAGGTACTGCTAACGAGGTGTTGTGTGGTTCTCCTACTGGATTGATAACCTTGGTTCTTAACTGAAGGAAATACTTATCTCTACTATACTACATCATCCTCTCCTCTTCGAGCTCGCCGTCGCCCCCGTCCTCCTCGAGCCAACTGCCAATTCCCTACCAGCCCCGTGAGCCTCCCCCTTCCTCCTCTCTCCGTCGTGTCACGCGCACGCTCCGCCGTGGCCGCGCCCTCTCCACCCTGCTCCGTCGTGCCCCCCCCCCCCCGCTGGTGCTAGTTCCGCTCGCCGGCCAGCCGCGCCACTGCCGCCATGCTCGACCCGTGCCTGGGCCAGCCACATCGGCCCTTCCCCCACACCCCTTCCATGCACGCCGCTCGGGGTCGCGCCTAGCGCGCCTCCGCACGCGCCCTGGCGCGTGAGCCCGTGCTGCTGCCCCGCTCAATGCCGCCAGCCACCCCGCTTGCTGCACCCACGCGCCCGCACAGCCCCCTCCGCCCTGCGTTCGCCGTCGCTCGTCCGGCCGCCGCTGCTGCTCCGCCTGGACCCGCGTGCCCGTCCTTGGCTTCCGCATCGTCGGCGCCTGCTGCCTCGCGGGGGGCTATGCCCCGCTCCCCCTGCCATAGCGCCGCTGCCCCGCCATGCGCGGGCGCGCACACTCGGGTTCGCCCCGGGGCTCCGATGCCCGGGCGCCCGCTAACCCACCCCGTATGCCCGTGCCCGTTAAGGCCTTTTGGCCCAATGATAGTGGCCCCCCCTTGCCCAGAACGTTTTAATTAAAAAAAGAATTTAAAGAAAATAAAATATAATGATAAATAATAAAAATAATTAATTAATTAACTTAATTAATTCTGATTAAATTAACCAATTAAGATTAATTAACCTAATAATTAATTAACCTAATTAACTACTGTTAATTAGCTAATTAATTAGTATGACAGTGGGGCCCATCCCCTAATCAATTTTGATTAGTTTAATTAAAATATTTAATTAAAATGTGCCACTGACCAGTGGGACCCATTGGTCAGGTTGACTAATCAACTCTGTTGACTGCTGACGTCAGCATGACCTCATGCTGATGTCATAAATCCATTTTTGAATTACATTAAATAATTAATTAAATTCCAGAAATTAATAAAAACTTTGGAAAATCATATAAAATAATCCGTAGCTCGGATGAAAATACTTTGTACATGAAAGTTGATCAGAATGACGAGACGAATCCGGATACGCAGCCCGTTCGTCCGGCACACATCCCTAGCATAGCGAACACGCAACTTTCTCCCTCCGGTTCACCGGTCCGAAAACACGAAACACCAGGAATACTTTCCCGGATGTTTTCCCCCTTCACCGGTACCACCTCGTACCGCGTTAGGGCACACCTAGCATCGCGCTTTGTCATGTCATGCATCATCATGCATTTGTTTGCATTATATTTATTGTTTCTTCCCCCTCTTCTCTCGCTAGACATCGAGACCGACGCCGCTGCTACCCAGTACGACTACGGTGTTGACGACCCTTCTCTCTTGCCAGAGCAACCAGGCAAGCCCCTCCTTGATCACCAGATATCGCCTACTCTTCTCTATACTGCTTGCATTAGAGTAGTGTAGCATGTTACTGCTTTCCGTTAATCCTATCCTGATGCATAGCCTGTCCTTGCTACTACTGTTGTTACCTTTACCTGCAATCCTAATGCTTAGTATAGGATGCTAGTTTATCATCAGTGGCCCTACACTCTTGTCCGTCTGCCATGCTATACTACTGGGCCGTGATAATTTCGGGAGGTGATCACGAGCATATACTATATACTTTACACTCGTTACATTACCGGTGATACTGTTTGGAGATGGGGGCTGAAGGGGCGGGTGGCTCCATCCAGTTAGTGGTGGGCCTGAGTTCCCGACAGCCCCCGACTGTTACTTTGAGGCGGAGCAACAAGGCAGGTTGAGACCACCTAGGAGAGAGGTGGGCCTGGCCCTAGTCGGCGTTCGCGATTACTTCAAAATAACACGCTTAACGAGATCTGGGTATTTGATCTGAGTCTGGCTACTGGCCTATACGCACTAACCATCTACGCGGGGACAGTTATGGGCACTCGACGTCGTGGTATCAGCCGAACCCTTCGTGACGTCAGCGACTGAGCGGCGCGCGCTGGGTTGGACCGCGTAACACAACTTCCTTTGTAATGGAGGTTGCTAGGTCTGCTCACCGGCCGCGTTCGCAACGTGCAGGTGTGCAATGGGCGATGGGCCCAGACCCCTGCGCCATAGGATTTAGACCGGCGTGCTGACCTCTCTGTTGTGCCTAGGTAGGGCTGCGACGTGTTGATCTTCCGAGGCCGGGCATGATCCAAGAAAGTGTGTCCAGCCAAATGGGATCGAGCGTGTTGGGTTATGTGGTGCACCATGCAGGGAAGTTAATCTATTCGAATAGCCGTAATCTTCGGTAACAGGACGACTTGGAGTTGTACCTTGACCTTATGACAACTAGAACCGGATACTTAATAAAACGCACCCTTCCAAGTGCCAGATACAACAGGTGATCGCTCTCTCACAGGGCGACGAGGGGAGGATCATCGGTTAGGATTATGCTACACGATGCTACTTGCTGAACTTACATCTACTATCTTCTTCTGCTGCAAGATGGAGTTGGCCAGAAGCGTAGTCTTCGATAGGACTAGCTATCCCCCTCTTATTTCGGCATTCTGCAGTTCAGTCCACATATGATACCCTTATTCCATTTGGTATCAATGCATACATATGTAGTGTAGCTCCTTGCTTGCGAGTACTTTGGATGAGTACTCATGGTTGCTTTGCCCTCTCTTTTCCCCCTTTCTATACTCGATTGCTGCGACCAGACGTTGGAGCCCAGGAGCCAGACACCACCGTCGACGACGACTACTACTACTCGGGAGGTGCCTACTACTACGTGCAGCCCGCTGACGGCGACCAGGAGTAGTTTAGGAGGATCCCAGGCAGGAGGCCTACGTGCAGCCTTGCAGGAGTCTCTATAGTGGGTAGTAACATATGTGTAGTGTCATGCATCACCTCATTTATTGCTTTGTAGACTCATTTTGCATTGGAAACCGTTATGTGATGGTAACATATTATGTTACTTTATTTGCCTCTCTCTTCATTAATTACCTGACACATCATCTTTTTTGCTTATGTGGCATGTTTGTTATACCTATGTTACTCCACTATGACCAGCCTTATCGCCGCGTGCACAAGGTTTCGTTCAATCCGCTCCACGCGCCTCGCAGCCAATCCCTGCCCTGCCCTCGACTCGTCCTCCCACACGAGCCGCCAGACAAACCCTAGCCTCTTTCCTCTCGATCCCCACGGCCTGTCCTGCCTCCTCCGTCCCTTCTCCACGGGAGCCTCGCCGACGCCTGCTATTCCTCCTCCCTCGTCTCTGTTCGACGCCGAGGACCAGCTCACCCCACACCTTTTCTCCACCCACGACCTAGGGTTGGGGAGGCCGGGTATTCTCGCTGGGGTGGAGGAGCAGGGGAGGGCCGGGAGGCCGACGGTGGCGGAGCAGCGAGGCCCGAACTCTAGGCGTTGTACACATTGCGGGATGGAGAAGAGGCCTATGTGGGGCTCAAGGAGGAACGGGGCAAGAACGGTGGGGGTGGGGCTTTCATATCCTCTCTTCTAATCGCGACTCCTGCAAGGCTGCGACCTCGTCACCGGTGCTCGCTCGGCTGGCGTATGGGGCGGCGGCGGGGACGTTAGCTCTCCGCACGAACTCAAAGCTGAGTCTAGCTGACGAGCCCTGTGGTTGGTTTCTCCTACAATCTCCAGACCCCCTTTTGCTCATTCTCTTCCTCTCCTCATATATTCCTCTGTTGTTTGTGTTCCTTCGATTTGCAGCGATTGTGTGAAGCAAATGTACGTGGGTGAGTTATTTCTTCTTGTGTGAGAGTCTCTTCCATGCTGGTATATTGATTCCTTGATCCTCTGTTCATGAAGGGATGCTGCCCGGCGGTTAGTGTGGCAACCTGCACACACAACAGGAGCAGCCGCCAGGTCCATGGGCGTTGCTTGGGGAGCAGCGGTCAAGTCACGGGGTACCGCCAATTGAGAAAATAACTTTCCTTCTTGTGAGGTACAGTTATCGATTGATCCTGATTTAGGAAGAATGCAGCTTTTAAGTCAAACTAAATATATTATGTAACCATGCTTCCTACATTTCGGTGGATTAGCACATCTGTATTTGTGTTATTAGGCTAGAAGATGGTGCAATACTAGACGAGAATGCTTTCTGCAACGATTTTATCAATTTTGCTCATAGTATTGGTGCTTACTTGTATGAGGATCTGATTTGCATTGTCTCTCTTAGATATCAAACAATACATGTCCTACAAATCCAAGATTCAGGCAGCCTTGTTGAGGTACAAAGAATTGTGCATTTTGTCGGAAGATGACGAACTATTTCTTCATTCACATGGCCAGGTACATGCAAATCTTTGTGTTTTTCAAGATTGCTGGGTCTGCAGTCTCTACATGGGCTACATTCATTTTCTCATATGTGTTTCCACCGGTTCGCCGCAGCTACCTATTAGCCTTTTTTGACGTACCTTTATTAACATGTTATCAGTTATACAATCACTTTTAGAGCATGTGTGCCGCATACCACATGGTTTAGTGAGAATACTAATATCATTATAAATCGCAGGTTTACTATCGAATTCTCAAATTTTTACTTGAGATCCTTTTGTTCATCTCCTCTAATTGTTGTCTGAAAATAGTCTGGTTTTACCCACATCATTTCTATAAACCAAGTAGCCTTTGGAGGCTCTAGCAAACCTTCATTCTACAGTCTGTCATCCTTGAACAAGACTAATTGGAAGTTGTCTGATATTGAACTTGTGAGGTACGAAATTGATAATGGAGTTTATTCTTGCAGGCTGCACAACGGAGTTCTTTTTCTTCCTGGTATCAAGCAATGGTTGCTATCATTTATTTTCCGCAGGACTTGGAATGAGGAACCTGAACAGGCTTTGGTTACCTACTTAGCTATCTTGCACGCCATTCATTCATTTGCTATATGATCTTGATCTGTGCTTTGCATTCTTACTTGATTGGTTATTCCCAGATTGATCTCAATATTTTGAATGCTCAAGTCAATTATGATGCTTAAAATCATCTCTAACTTATTGCATTCACTGCTGAAATTTTCACACTCCCTGTCATTATTGTGTAAACTTGCATCTTTTGAATTGTTGAAACAAACTTATGCTTAATTGCTTACGCCACTTTCTTTCTTGGTCGTGTGGTCTTTGTTGTGAATGAAAAATGTTTTGTCTCAACTTGTTTGAAATAGTTTTTTTTATTTGCAGAGGGTCCAGCATCTGAAGAAGAAATTTTATTTTCACTTTCAAGACTATGTGGATCTTATCATATGGAAGGTACCTAATATATATACATTCAAGACTAGCTTTATTGAATCACAATAGTATTGTGGAAACATAGTTTGTTGGTTCTGAACTTTTGTGGCACATAAATTTTAGCTTTACGAATTATGATATTGGCCATTTCCGCTGAACAATAGAAGGACACATGTAAGGACATATAGAAACTGAAGTTAACGTAATCCCATAGGATATAGTGTGAGAATAGTACACCGATTTAGTGAGGCAAGTACTGGCTTGTTTTGTCATCCCTATGATGAAAGTTAGTTTAGGTAATCTTGGTATAAAATCATTTCCTTAGATTGTAACTTATGGTCAGACGGGATTGTTATTTCACCTGAATATTTGATTGTGCTTCTAAGTTATGGGAAATAGATAGAGTCAGAGGAAATGGGGCGTTGCTAGGTGGGACCTTGCCACGGTTGCCTTGGGTTTTGGCATCGAAGCTCGACTCTATATGGCTAGCCTTCCATGGTTAGATCGAGGGTCCCAAGCTGCAGGTGAGCTCTTCTTTTCACCTGCAGGTTATGAGTTATCTCCACCTCAATGAGATTTAGTTTGCGCACTAACGACTATAGGTTGCGTAATGTTTGGAGTGGTCTTCTTCCATATTTCTCCAGTTCAGTCGTGTATTTCTTTGCGGCCATGTTCGCTTCAATATTCCCTGATTCTCACATGTTGGTTGCGACTTCTTTGTTTATGTTGGACTATTCTGCGAACTGCCATCATGACAGCTTGCTGAAAATAGTGTTGTCAGATTGTAGCCATTATTGGTACTACTTAAGTGCTTATCAGTTAACTTAGCTGAGCTCTACGGGGCAGCCAAATGATTATTTGATGATTTATTTGCAGTAAATTATAGTGTTACTTTGATTGACTCTAGGATGTGCTTGAGCATAACTTTGCCACTTCTCACATTAATCTATTCAGTAGTAGAATGTTGGAATAAAGTATTAGACAGATAGTTTGTTCATCTAAGTCTCCACTTGCTCCCATTTCCTCCAAGTTCATGTGCAATCAGGAACAACCACTGGAAATCTTTGGTTTACTGTTTTTTTTCTCTGGATTCCTACCAGTGCCTAGCGCCAGTGTTATTTAGAGTTTTTGATAATTTATTCAGTGGAGCGGAATTGTGCTTTTCATCCCATGTTCTTGCGTCACAATAAAGTATGGTATAACAAAAAGATTGTGATGGCCATTTAGTTCAAATGCACCAGCTCCTACATGGAAAACCAGTTGACTCGACTATGTGCTAGAATTTAGTTCAAAATGCACCAGTTCTTACATGGACAACCATTTGACTGAACTATGTGTGAGAACTTAGGTTTCCTACATGGTACTGAACGACAGCCTAATGATGTGATTCCAGGAAGGGAAGGATGTGGTCGCAAAGGCCAAGACTGGTTCTAGAAAGACCTTTGCCTACCTTCTCCCACTGTTGCAAGAGCTGCTGAAGTTGTGCAAAGAAGGGCGTATTCATAAATCTGCACCAAATGCCTTAATCCTGGTGCCAACTCGCGACTTATGCCAGCAGGTATCCGACTTCTGTTTCTTCGCAAGATATTTTGTATGTATAGGCAACTGCTTTAGAGTCGCTTAACCCAGCCATGGTTAATTGGACATATAAATGAGTGTAAAACTGAGAGTAGCCGCCGCCATTGAGAATGGTTGGCATCTACATTATTTGTAGATTTGATGTTTGGTTGATTTGACATATAAATGAGTGTAAATTCATGAGCATGATAATTGTCCATGTAAATTGAACAAAGTCGTATGAGGTACTTATTAATATCAGAACATGCCACTCTCTGAATTCTGGAATGACCAGACATAATCTTTTGTTTGTCATGTATGCCATTACTAAGTGTTGTAGTTACGCTGGTTGTAGTAATCTGACACTTTATATGGAAGGTGTGAAAGTTAAAGGTCTGCAAAATACTGTGCTAAACTCTTATTTGTGTGTCAGGTTAAAGATCCCATGTTAGTATGCTTGGTTTATGTTAGAAGGGACAATGTAATATTGGCTAAGTCAAGTTTTTATATATTCTTATTAATGCTTTGTTATCAACTGAGGCATGATTGTTATGTGCACTTCTTACTGAAGATGATCCTGGTGTTATTTGTTTGAGAAAAGAAAGAGACGGCTCGATGTGCACTTATTAATTGAATCGGGTTATATATCATCATATCCGCACACACAATTTTTTCTATAGTTATTTACCAGTATAGTCTCCTGTTGTTAGATGATGAATTAATGTTATTTTATGCCATGAAGTTAAATTTGTGTACACCTTCTCATGGTCCAGTACTCCAGTATCTGTGTGTAATCACTAGTAGAAAAAGGGCCATTTGTCCTGGTTCATAAGGCCCATTTGTCCCGGTTGGGAAACCGGGACTAAAGTGTCGTTACTAATGCCCTAGGCCTTTAGTCCCGGTTCTTATACGAACCGGGACAGATGGGCCTCAACGTGGCCGCTTCGGCGAGCCCAGGCAGGAGGGCCTTTGGTCCCGGTTGGTAGCACCAACCGAGACCAATAAGCTTCCACGCGTCAGCATTTCAGGGGCTGTTTTTTTAAAGGAGGTGGTTTAGGGGTTTTGGGGGTTAATTTAGGTTGTTATAGGTAGCTAATAGAGATATGTGTCCTCTCTTATCTCCGTGTTACTGCTACTGCTATGTCTAAACATGACTTAGATTGAAGTGAGGCAACATGTGGTGCATGTCAAAAGTAATACTAATCCTAACTTGATCAAGTTTGGATTGTACTACTTTCGATATGCACCACATGCATGTTGGCTTCACTTCAATCCAATCCATATTCATTTCACCCACAGATATATAATAACTCTTCATGCTTGCATCATGCATCATCATAATAACAAGTCCTACTAATCATCATCATACAACTTCTACTCGTTATTAATAAAAATTCATACGATCATCATCCTGATAGTCATCGAACCAACCCTACTTAATTGTTCTTAATACATGATCATCAGTATTAGGCAGGACCTAAATACCCTATTTAAGGTAAAATAGCATAAAACAATATAGACCCTGACTCTCCATTATGGAGAATGGAGATCATCATGTCTCCAATTCTTGCGCGGCGCTTCCTTTTGCTTCCAAGAACCTCCTTACGATTGTCCATACATTTTTTTCCATTCTCTGATTAGCATGTCTCCACTTCTTTTAGAAATCCGGTATGGACAATTGAGATTCGTAGGATGTGAAGGAAATATGCCCTAGAGGCAACAATAAAGTTATTATTTATTTTCTTATATCATGATAAATGTTTATTATTCATGCTAGAATTGTATTAATCGGAAACATAATACATGTGTGAATACATAGACAAATAGAGTGTCACTATTATGCCTCTACTTGACTAGCTCGTTGATCAAAAATGGTTATGTTTCCTAGCCATAGACATGAGTTGTCATTTGATTAACGAGATCACATCATTAGGAGAATGATGTGATTGACATGACCCATTCCGTTAGCTTAGCAGAGGATCGTTTAGTATGTTGCTATTGCTTTCTTCATGACTTATACATGTTCCTATGACTATGAGATTATGCAACTCCCGTTTACCGGAGGAATACTTTGTGTGCTACCAAACGTCACAACGTAACTAGGTGATTATAAAGGTGCTCTACAGGTGTCTCCGAAGGTATTTGTTGGGTTGGCGTATTTCGAGATTAGGATTTGTCACTCCGATTGTCGGAGAGGTATCTCTGGGCCCTCTCGGTAATGCACATCACTTAAGCCTTACAAGCATTGCAACTAATGAGTTAGTTGCGGGATGATGTATTATGGAATGAGTAAAGAGACTTGCCGGTAACGAGATTGAACTAGGTATTGAGATACCGACGATCGAATCTTGGGCAAGTAACATACCGATGACAAAGGGAACAACGTATGTTGTTATGCGGTCTGACCAATAAAGATCTCCATAGAATATGTGGGAGCCAATATGAGCATCCAGGTTCCGCTATTGGTTATTGACCGGAGACGTGTCTCCCGTAGGGTCCGTACGCTTAACGTTATGATGACAGTTATATTATGTGAAAGTGCTAGTGATCGACTAGAGGGGGGTGAATGAAAGTCTTCAAAACATGGAAGTTTCGAAAACAACCAATAGAAATAAACCTATTACCATGCAGCGGAAAGTAGACTACACTAGGCAAACCATAGTCAAGTATTCAATGAAGTGAAAGCACAATGACTAATAGCAGCTAGGCAGTAAGGATCAGGTAGGAAGATATTGTAAAGTCAATCAGAACAAGTAATCACTCAATGAAGCCAAATGGTGATGCAATCGTACAATGAGTTCACAAGGACCAACAGTAAGTAAAGGGAAGGGAAGGATGAAACCAGTCGTTGAAGATAATGATTTGTTGGACCAGTTCTAGTTGCTGTGACAACTGTACGTCTGGTTAGGGAGGCTGAGATTCAACTCAGAAAACCTCGTCTTCACCTTATTCCCCTTGAGCTAAGGACACCCAGTCCTCGCCCAATCACTCTGGTAAGTTTTCAAGGTAGACTTCCGAACCTTCACAGACTTCGTTCACCGGTGATCCACAATGACTCTTGGATGCTCAGAACTCGACGCCTAACCGGCTGGAGGATTCACAGTCCTTAAGTGTAATAAGTCTTCAGATCACACAGACAAGAAGACTTAAGTGATGCCTAACACTCTTTGGCTCTGGATGGTTAGGGCTTTATCCTCTCAAGGAATTCTCTCTCAAAGGCTTCGAGGTGGGTTGCTCTCAAACGACAAAAGCCGTACTTTAACTCTGAGCAGCCAACCGTTTATGGTTGTAGGGGGTGGGCTATTTATAGCCACTAGGCAACCCGATCTGATTTGTCCGAAATGACCCTGGGTCACTAAGGAACTGACACGTGTTCCAACGGTCAGATTTCAAACACACACGGCAACTTTACTTGGGCTATAAGCAAAGCTGACTTGTCCAACTCTGAACAAGATTCGCTCTCATAGTCTTCACTCGAAGACATAGGATTTTGGTTAAGCATCACTTCAGTCATTCTGACTGGTTTTCTTGGACCCAGTTAACAGTACGGTGGTTCCTATGACTCAACAAAGAAGAAAAAGAACTACGAAAGATCTAAGTCTTCGTGCTCCATAGTCTTCATGCGATGTCTTCTCTTGTCATAGTCTTCAATGTGAATGTCTTCACATACCACCTTTGACTTCAATGTCTTCATACATTTTTAGGGGTCATCTCTGGTAGGAAAACCGAATCAATAAGGGACTTCTACCTGTGTTATCCTGCAATTCTCACAAACACATTAGTCCCTCAACTAGGTTTGTCGTCAATACTCCAAAACCAACTAGGGGTGGCACTAGATGTACTTACAATCTCCCCCTTTTTGGTGATTGATGACAAACTAGTTGAAGTTTTCAACGGAGAATATAATATGTGAAATTGTAAAGGATAAGGAATTGTCTTCATAAGTTGCAAGGGCTCCCCCTGAAGATGTGCATGTAAGTAATTTGCTTTTGGAATGCAAATGCACATGGCAGGTTGTACTTGTGGAGATCCTCTTCAACTTATGATGACAATTCATCACGCATGAAAGGTATGTGAAGATAATGAACATGCATAATGAAAGATGGACGTCTGCAAAATGATCTAAGTGCGGAATTTATCGTTGCACATGCGGAATTTATCATCGCATCACAAAATAGCAAATAAGTAGCGGACGACCATCGAGTTTAAGTGTTACAACTCAAAGAACCAAATGTATCAAAACGAGAGTTGTAAACACTAGGCAAAACATAAAGTAACCGCCCATATGGACCTGCTTGAAGACTATCAAACTCATAAGTTTCTCCCCCTTTTGTAAGTGAGGACCAAAAAGGTTTGAGGACATAGAGTATCTACTCGTTCCCACGAAGAGTAGGTGAGGCAGCAGGGTCGTCGGTGGTGGTCGGCGGTGCAGAAGAACTTGCGGCAGTGTCGAGGCGTGCAGAAGTAGGGGGCGGTGAAGTGGTGTCATCTTCCTCCTTGATCACTCTGGCATTCATAGTTGCCGCAGAGGAAGAAAACTCAGAGTCTTCAAGAGATGGGGTTCGTCGCAGCACAGCCCTTCTGGGAGGTGTGGAGTCAAACTTGAAACGTTCAGAGAAGCCATCCTCTTGAAGATCATCCTCAGGACACATAAGCGTCAGCCCTTTCCATGTACGCCGACAAGTTTTATGGGCTACAAAGGCATTCTTGGTGGCAAGATTGCGAATGCGGTTGACATCCACCAAGAGGCTTTGCATTTGGCGCTTCAGCCAGTCATGATGCCTATCCTGTTTCTGATGAAGAGCAACCAGAAGTTCTTTGTCATTGAGAACACGAGATCGCTTCTTGGGTCGTTGGGCAATAGTGCTGTCAGTGGCTTCAGTAAGAGCACGATGAGGTGCACGTGTAGTACCTGCCAGAGGATAAACACGAGTGCTGAATTGGAGTTCGAGGGACGTCATCGGGCTGAACCTGTGCTGAACTCGGAGGTGCCGTATGTTCGGTAGTTGATCAGTCGGATAGTGAAGACGTACGACTACATCAACCGCGTTGTGCTAATGCTTCCGCTTTCGGTCTACGAGGGTACCTAGACAACACTCTCCCCTCTCGTTGCTATGCATCACCATGATTTTGGGTATGCGTAGGAATTTTTATTAAATTACTACGTTCCCCAACAGGATGACCTGGTTGTATGTTCAAAACATGAAGGCTACCATACTCATACATCAAATGAGGCACACAATCCATCGGGATTCTCTGTTGAAAAACATAGTAATAACTTCATAGTTAGCAATGATGTGCTAGCTTTAGAAGTATGCAAAATATGCACGAATATCGTAATAGTAGAAAATCATACGAGGGTATCTCCATATATAGTAGTTACCGTAGTTCAACACGTGCACTAGTGGCACGTATTGACCATAATGTTGAGGAGTTTTACAATAGATATTATAATTCTCAAGATCAGTACAAAATCCGACCAGATGATTTTTCTCCTTATAAGTTAACTCAGAGCCATCGATGTAGTAGATTCTGTCTACCATCTTCCGCACATTCTTTGAATAATCAAAATAAGATGTCAACTATTTTGAAATGAACAATATAAATTAGTTAATAATTAACTATGTCTGAAAAACTCACATAGCGGTAGAACTGGAGGCGTATCAACGAGGACCCAAATGTCCATATTGTCTTGGTCGATGTCAGGATCACCAAGATCCATGGTCACAGGCATACCCTCATCAAAACCATACATCTTGCAAAATGCTTCCCAATTTTTGCAACCAAAATGGGTTACCCTCTCAGCATTATACAGATTTACTTCAAAATCCACATCATGATGGGTCCTTAGGTGAATTTTCTTTGTTTCAAAATTTTCATGGTCTTCAAAATCCATCCTCTCCAAGACATAGCGTCTTGCATGGCATGGGATAAGCTATACTCGAATTGTAAAAGATGAAAATTACACGTTGAAAAGTTGAAGTCATGCTTAATTATGAAAAAAAAACACTTGTCGTCGTTGTGTACCGTTTCAACATCGAAGGTCTCCTCAAGCTTAATGCTGAAGCGCCGATCATCGTCCAGGTGAGGCCTGTCGCACAGACCTCGATCGTCGTGGCACCAGCCGCACTCCCTCGGGAGACTTTCGTCGTCCGATGACGACATTTCCTACATTTATAATTCAAAGATTAAACTTGTACAATTAAATATATGTACTACAAAAACTAAATTAGATCATTATTATTCATCACGGGTTGACTATCGGTTTGTCGAGTCTTTTCTTGAAAACTCTCAGCTCACGTGGTGTATACATTCGACCGTTGGTGATGGTCGCTCCTCCATTCGTCCCCCAGTGCATTATACCAAAATGTCTAGCACACGGGAACGAAGGAGAAGCGACCCCCACGACAACAGTCGGGATTCTTCGTCCTCTCATATATGGTGGAGACTCGACAGACTTTTCTTGAAACTCTCAGCACACGTAGTGTATACAGTCAACCCGAAATATCGTTTAATTATTTTTCTAAGAAATGATTTGGCTGGTCTCACCTCGAGGTCGGAGGGGGTCGGTGACGGGGACGACGGCGGGGATGATAGAGGGGGGCTCCTAGATTTCTGCGACAACAAAAACCCTATAAGCTATCAACTAATCATATGCATACGCCTTGCATACTGCTCTCCAATTTTATCATTCAAAGTAGGAGTAGTTTTCCAATTTGAGCATTCAATAAGCAAAATCAAATCGCAAAATAAAGTAGTAATCATATTAGGATGCATTCAATTATAAGCAAAACTACATCATCTCTTGCGTCCGTACATCGTCGAATATTATCATTAATACACCTCGAATACTATCATACATATATCATCGCTAGTACAGCTAGAACTGTAGCGCCCGACGGGTATCGACGCGGGCGGTGGACACCCAAAGAGAAGGAACCATCACAGGATCATAACTCCAATGAGATCCCTCAAGAAGCTGCCAGGTATCGTCCTCCTCGCTGACACGGTGACGTACCATCTCGCGGTGTCCGGAAGCCTCGGCACCGTCACAGGCCCACGCGACCGCCACCAAACAAGTATCGGGTCAACGACGGGCTGGATCCTCACCAACCTACGCCCCCCAGAAGGTAGCACCTCCCAATACTAGCCCGGCGGAGCCCAGTCCCGAACATGGCCCCTCTGATCAAGCCGGCCTCCTCCGCCGAGTCGACGACGAGGATGCGGGATAGGCATCGTCGACGTCGATGCGGGAATAATTTCTTGAACTAAAAAATAAACTAGTTCTATTAATTTTCTTGCTAAACATAAACTACTTCTATATATAGTAAAATAGAGTAGTTTTCTTAAATCAACTAGTTCAACTACTACTAAGCACTTAATTAATATATATAAAATAAAGTAGTACTTACTAAAAATAAACTATTTCTATATATAGTAAAATAAAGTAGTTTTATTAAATCAACTAGTTCAACTACTAAGCACTTATTATAAATAAAATAAAGTAGTACTTACTAAAAATAAACTATTTCTATATATAGTAAAATAAAGTAGTTTTATTAAATCAACTAGTTCAACTACTAATTAAGCACTTACTGTAAATAAAATAAAGTAGTACTTACTAAAAATAAGAAGAGGAAGAAGAAGAAAAAGAAGAAAGAAAGAAAAAAAAGAAGAGAAGAAGAAGGAATAGAGGAGAAGAAAAAAATAGAATAGATCATACACAATTTTAATATGAGTTTTAACTTAGTAAATTCTATGAACAAAAAAAATCCACAAACATCTCATCTCGTCTCGACAAAACACATCTCATCTCGTCTTATTTCATCCAAAAATAATTCTTTGCGCATTCTTTGCATATGGCCATACATACATTTACTTTTTTCTTAAATGTAACATATGAACATTTTCTTAACTGAGCATATGAACATACACATCACCAAAAAATAGACCTTTTTCTTTGCATATGTACATAAAAAATCTATACACATCAATCCATCCATCCATATATATAAATACATCAATCCATCCATCTATATATATGAAAAAAATTAAAGAAAAAAAATTCTATGAACCTAAAAAAATTCTAGGAAGCATGGGCAGGGGCAGCGGCGGCAACGTGTAGGGGCAGGGGCGGTGGCGGCGGCAACTCGCAGGGCAGGGGCGGTGGCGGCGGCAACTCGCAGGGCAGGGGCGGCGGCGGTGGCAGCGTAGGGCAGGGGCTGCAGTGCGCAGCGGCGGCGCAGGGGGAAGGGGAGCGGAGCTCACTGGGGGCGGTGGCGGCAGCGCGCAGGGGCAGGGGCAGGGGCGGCGGCGGCAGCGCAGGGCAGGGGCGGCGGCGTAGGGCAGGGGAAGAGGGGGCAGCGCTCACTGGGGGGCGGCAGAGCTCACTGGGGGAGCGTGCAGGCTCGGGGAAGGGCGGCACAGCAGTAGCCTGGCTGCGTCGGCGTTGGCGTCGATCGGCGTCGGGGCAGGGTGTCGGCGTCGAGAGGAGAATGGGAGGTCGGGGAAAATTTCCTAAGTGTTGTATATTGATACGTCTCCGTCGTATCTATAATTTTTGATTGTTCCCTGCCAATATTATGCAACTTTCATATACTTTTTGGCAACTTTTTATACTATTTTTGGGACTAACATATTGATCCAGTGCCCAATGCCAGTTCCTGTCTGTTGCATGTTTTATGTTTCGCAGAATATCCATATCAAACGGAGTACAAATGGGATAAAAACGGATGGAGCTTATTTTTGGAATATTTGGAAAATCTGGGAGAAAGATCAACGCGAAACAGTGTCCGAGGTGGGCACGAGGCAGGGGGGTGCGCCCCACCCCCCCTGGGCGCACCCCTGACCCTCGTGGGCCACCCGTAAGGCGGTTGATGCCCTTCTTCGGCCGCAAGAAAGCTAATTTTTGGTAAAAAAATCACTTCAAAGGTTTCAGTCCAATCGGAGTTATGGATCTCCATATATATACGAAACGGTGAAAGGGCAACAGAACAGAACGCAGAGACAAAGAGACAGATCCAATCTCGGAGGGGCTCTCGCCCCTCCCACGCCATGGAGGCCAAGGACCAGAGGGGAAACCCTTCTCCCATCTAGGGAGGAGGTCAAGGAAAAAAGAAGACGAAGGGGCACCCTCTCCCCTTCTCTTCCGGTGGCGCCAGAACGCCGTCGTGGCCATCATCATCACCGCAATCTTCACCAACAACTTCACCGCCATCATCACCAACTCTCCCCCCCTCTATGCAGCGGTGTAACCTCTCTCTTACCCGCTGTAATCTCTACTTAAACATGGTGATCAACGCTATATATTATTTCCCAATGATGTATGGCTATCCTATGATGTTTGAGTAGATCCGTTTTATCCTATGGGTTATTTGATGATCGTGATTGGTTTGAGTTGCATGTTTTATTATTGGTGCTGTCCTATGGTGCTCTCTGTGTCACGCAAGCGTGAGGGATCCCCGTTGTAGGGTTTTCAATATGTTCATGATTTGCTTATGGTGGGTGGCGTGAGTGACAGAAGCACAGACCCGAGTAAATAGGTTGTTTGCGTATGGGATAAAGAGGACTTGATGCTTTAATGCTATGGTTGGGTTTTACCTTAATGATCTTTAGTAGTTGCGGATGCTTGCTAGAGTTCCAATCATAAGTGCATATGATCCAAGTAGAGAAAGTATGTTAGCTTATGCCTCTCCCTCAAATAAAATTGTAATAATGATTACCAGTCTAGTTATCGATTGCCTAGGGACAAATAACTTTCTCGTGACAACAAGCTCTTTACTAAAACTAATTTAGTTGTGTCTTTATCTAAACAACCCCTACTTTTTATTTACGCTCTCTTTATTTTCTTGCAAACCTATCCAAAAACACCTACAAAGTACTTCTAGTTTCATACTTGTTTTAGGTAAAGCGAACGTTAAGCGTGCGTAGAGTTGTATCGGTGGTAGATAGAACTTGAGGGAATATTTGTTCTACCTTTAGCTCCTCGTTGGGTTCGACACTCTTACTTATCGAAAAAGGCTACAATTAATCCCCTATACTTGTGGGTTATCATATATATAGACAGAGCATTGGTCCCGGTTCGTGGCACCAACCGGGACCAATGCCCCCCTTTAGTCCCGGTTGGTACCACCAACCGGGACCAAAGGTCTCTTTTCAGCAGCCGAAAGGGCGGGAACCAGAGGCCTTTGGTCTCGGTTGGTGGCACCAACCGGGACTAAAGAGGGGGCATTTGTCCCGGTTGTTACCAAGAACCAGTTTTAATACACCCTTTAGTCCCGGATGATGGCACCAACCGGGACTAAATGCCCTTGCACAGCGGCGTGGTGGTGGGAGTTTAGTCCTACCTCGCTAGTTGAGAGGGACGCGCAGTGGTTTATAAGCCCCACTGTTGCACCCCTCTCAACCTCCTCTCCATTGCAGGCTTACGGGCCTACTTGTTACTGTTATGCCTGATGGGCCTGTTGGCCCAGCTGCGGGCCTGAATCCTGGCCCATGGATGGGTTTCTAGTCGTATTCAAGCCATGGTGGCTCAGTAGGTGGCATTTTTTATTTTATTTTTCTAGTTTTTTTGTTTTCTTTTTTTCTTTCTTTATTTTATTTTGTTTTGTTTCTACTTACAACAAAATACTTATTTATTTTATTTTATTTTGTTTCTAATTACTTATTTATTTTATTTTATGATAATTCTTTTTGCTACTAAAGTTTCTAACAAAAAAAGTTCTTTATGAAAATTCTTTTTGCTTTTAATGATTTTGAACAGAAAATACTTTGATAATTTTAGTTTCAATAATACTAGAGGTTGCTTATAACATTTTGAACAGAAAATCCGTTGATAATTTTAGTTTCATAAATTTTATTTATGTTATTAAAGTTTATTTTTTTATTTTATTTTGTTTCTACTTATATATTTTATTAAAGTTTATTTTATTCTGTTTCTAATTACTTATTTATTTCATTTTATGATAATTGTTATTTTCCATGCATTTACTGATTATTTTGAGCTATAAGACCCTGAAATTGAAAAGCACTACAAATGAACTCTGAAAAGGTTGAAAGTTGGCATGGTATCATCATTTCATCCACATAGCATATGCAAGAAAGTAGTGAGGGTTACGACAAATATTGGATGCACTTTGTGTACAAAACGGACAATCTCTTTCGAAGTATGAGGGTTTCATACGGAAACTCGTCTGTTACAAAGGGATTTCATTTTTTAGAACCTATTTGAACTCCATAGTTTTTCTGTGTTCAAAATGCACCATTCAAAGCACATCATCAATTTTCAACCCTTTCTGACTTCATTTGTTATTTTTCATGTATTTACTGATTATTTTGAGCTATAAGACCCTGAAATTGAAAGGCACTATAAATGAACTCTGAAAAGGTTAAAAGTTGTTATGGTATCATCATTTCACCCACATAGCATGTGCAAGAAAGTTGAGAGGGTTACGGAAAAAACTGGATGCACTTCGTGTACAAAATGGACAATCTGTTTCGAAGTATCAGGATTTCATACGGAAACTCGTCTGTTACAACATGCATTTCAAATGAACTACGAAAAGGTTGAAAGTTGGCATGGTATCATCATAATAGTTGTGGATAGAAAGTCTTCACTTTTTTCGCTTGTGTGCTTTGCTTATTGCGCCGTAACCATGTATAATCTTCATCGTTTATCAGGATGCTTGGGTCAGCCTTGACTTTGAAGGGAGGAATTTCATGAAACTTTTTATAATCTTCAGACATGTCTGTCTTGCCCTGCACTCCCACGATGTCCCTTTTTCCTGAAAGAACTATGTGGCGCTTTGGCTCATCATATGATGTATTCGCTTTCTTATCTTTTCTTTTTCTCGGTTTGGTAGACATGTCCTTCACATAAATAACATGTGCCACATCATTGGCTAGGACGAACGGTTCGTCAGTGTACCTAGGATTGTTCAGTTCCACTGTAGTCATTCCGTACTGTGGGTCTATCTATACCCCGCCTCCTGACAGATTGACCCATTTGCACTTAAACAAAGGGACCTTAAAATCATGTCCGTAGTCAAGCTCCCATATGTACACTATGTAACAATAATATGTGTCCTTTCCCCTCTCGGTTGCTGCATCAAAGCGGACACCGCTGTTTTGGATGGTGCTTTTTTGATCTTGGGCGATCGTGTAAAATGTATTCCCATTTATCTCGTATCCTTTGTAAGTCAATACAGTCGAAGACGGTCCCCTGGACAACGACTACAGCTCATCACAAACAGTGTTGTCACCTCTGAGACGTGTTTCCAACCAACTGCTGAAAGTCCTCATGTGTTCACATGTAATCCAGTCGTCACACTGCTCTGGGTGTTTGGAGCGCACACTGTTCTTGTGTTCATCGACATACGGGGTCACCAAGGTAGAGTTCTGTAGAACTGTGTAGTGTGCTTGAGACCAAGAATGCCTGTCCCTGCATATTATTGAGTCCGCTCCTAGCGTGCCTTTTCCAGTCGGTCTCCCATCATACCGCGATTTAGGGAGACCTATCTTCTTAAGGCCAGGAGTGAAGTCAACACAAAACCCAATGACATCCTTTGTTTGATGGCCCATGGAGATGCTTCCTTCTGGCCTAGCATGGTTACGGACATATTTCTTTAGGACTCCCATGAACCTCTCAAAGGGAAACATATTGTGTAGAAATACGGGGCCCAGAATGACAATATCGTCGACTAGATGAACTAGGACGTGCGTCATGATATTGAAGAAGGATGGTGGGAACACCAACTCGAAACTGACAAGACATTGCGCCACATCACTCCTTAGCCTTGGTATGATTTCTGGATCGATCACCTTCTGAGAGATTGCATTGAGGAATGCACATAGCTTCACAATGGCTAATCGGACGTTTTCCGGTAGAATCCCCCTCAATGCAACCGGAAGCAGTTGCGTCATAATCACGTGGCAGTCATGAGACTTTAGGTTCTAGAATTTTTTTTCTCTGGAATATTTATAATTCCCTTTATATTCGACGAGAAGCCAGTCGGGACCTTCATACTGAGCAAGCATTCAAAAAAGATTTCCTTCTCTTCTTTGGTAAGAGCGTAGCTGGCAGGACCTTCATACTGCTTTGGAGGCATGCTGACTTTTTCGTGCAAACGTTGCAGGTCCTCCCGTGCCTCAGGTGTATCTTTTGTCTTCCCATACACGCCCAAGAAGCCTAATAGGTTCACGCAAAGGTTCTTCATCATGTGCATCGCATCGATTGAAGAGCGTACCTCTAGGTCTTTCCAGTAGGGTAGGTCCCAAAATATAGATTTCTTCTTTCACATGGGTGCGCGTCCCTCAGCGTCATTCGGAACAGCTAGTCCGTCGGGACCCTTTCCAAAGATTACATGTAAATCAGAGACCATAACAAGTACGTGATCACCGGTACGCATGGCGGGCTTCTTCCGGTGATCTGCCTCGCCTTTGAAATGCTTGCCTTTCTTTCGACATTGATGGTTGGTCGGGAGATATCGATGATGGCCCAGGTACACATTCTTCCTGCATCTGTCCAGGTATATACTTTCGGTGTCAGCTAAACAGTGCGTGCATGCATGGTATCCCTTGTTTGTCTATCCTAAAAGGTTACTAAGAGCGGGCCAATCGTTGATGGTTACAAGCAACAACACATGCAGGTTAAATTCCTCCTGTTTGTGCTCATCCCACGCACGTACACCGTTTCCATTCCACAGCTGTAAAAGTTCTTCAACTAATGGCCTTAGGTACACATCAATGTCGTTGCCGGATTGCTTAGGGCCTTGGATGAGAATTGGCATCATAACGAACTTCCGCTTCATGCACATCCAAGGAGGAAGGTTATACATACATAGAGTCACGGGCCAGGTGCTGTGATTGCTGCTTTGCTCCCCAAAAGAATTAATGCCATCCGCACTTAAAGCAAACCATACGTTCCTTGGGTCACCTCCAAACTCAGCCCAGTACTTTCTCTAGATTCTTCTTCACTGCGACCCGTCAGCGGGTGCTCTCAACTTCCTGTCTTTCTTACGGTCCTCACTGTGCCATCGCATCAACTTGGCATGCTCTTTGTTTCTGAACAGTCGTTTCAACCGTGGTATTATAGGAGCATACCACATCACCTTCGCAGGAACCCTCTTCCTGCGGGGCTCGCCGTCGACATCACCAGGGTCATCTCGTCTGATCTTATACCGCAATGCACCGCATACCGGGCATGCGTTCAAATCCTTGTACGCACCGCGGTAGAGGATGCAGTCATTAGGGCATGCATGTATCTTCTCCACCTCCAATCCTAGAGGGCATACGACCTTCTTTGTTGCGTACGTACTGTCGGGCAATTTGTTATCCTTTGGAAGCTTCTTCTTCAATATTTTTAGTAGCTTCTCAAATCCTTTGTCAGGCACAGCATTCTCCGTCTTCCACTGCAGCAATTCCAGTACGGTACCGAGCTTTGTGTTGCCATATTCGCAATTGGGGTACAACCCTTTTTTGTGATCCTCTAACATGCGATCGAACTTCAGCTTCTCCTTTTCACTTTCGCATTGCGTCCATGCATCGACAATGACCCGGCGGAGATCATCATCGGGCACATCATCTGGTTCCTCTTGATCTTCAGCAGCTTCCCCTGTTGCAGCATCACTATATTCAGGGGGCACATAGTTGTCATCGTCCTCTTCTTCTTCGTTGTCTTCCATCATAACCCCTATTTCTCCGTGCTTGGTCCAAACATTATAGTGTGACATGAAACCCTTATAAAGCAGGTGGGTGTGAAGGGTTTTCGAGTCAGAGTAAGACCTTGTATTCCCACAGCTAGGGCATGGACATCACATAAAACCATTCTGCTTGTTTGCCTCAGCCACTTCGAGAAAATTATGCACGCCCTTAATGTACTCGGAGGTGTGTCTACAACGTACATCCATTGTCGGTTCATCTGCATGCATTATATATAATTATGCGTGTCAAAAGTAAGAAAATTAGACAAGTATCTATGTAAAGTAAGGATTTTTTTAGAAAGAAGATAAGAACAAGAGGCTCACCACGATGGTCCCGGCAACGAGATCGGCACGGGCGATCGACGGCGGTGAAGATGGGGACGGGGCGTGACGGACCGCTAATATAAACCTAGACAAATCTCGGGAAAAATGGAGCTCGGAGGTCGAGCTTCGAGAGGAGAAAGATTAACTAGTGTGGCTCCAGCATTTCATCAAACACCTCATGTGCATAGGAGGTGAGCTAGAGCACCCAATGCCCTCCCCCTCGCCGGCCAACAAAAACAGAGCACTGTGGAGTGCTCTGCTCGCCGGCGATGGGATATATATATAGGCAACTCATTTGTCCCGGTTCATGAATGGAACCGGGACTAAAGGCCTTCCTTTTGTCCCGGTTCCTGCCACACGAACCGGGACCAATGGTTGTGGGCCAGGAGCAAGGCCCATTGGTCCCAGTTCGTGCCAAGAACCGGGACAAATGGGCCCAGACGAACCGGGACCAATGCCCATGAGGCCCCGGCTGGCCCCCTGGGCTCTCGAACCGGGACAAATGCCTCCATTGGTTCCGGTTCGTGGCAGAACCGGGACTAATGGGCTGGCTAGGCCCGAACGAAAACCCCTTTTTCTACTAGTGAATACCCATTAACACAGAGCATAGTATGATTGCCTTTTACCCGTTTAGTAAGCCTGTTACCAGTTAACCAACTGCTCCTCCTTCGGATTCGTGGCAGGGCTTAATGGCGGCGTCAACTCGAGAAACTCATGTAGGATTAATAGAACCAATGCCAATGTTGCTTCTATTTTAGACAATGATATGCTAAACACGCCATCAAATGGTCCTATTTTCTTAGGATAAATACTTGATGATTAATTTTCTTGGCTATTGAAGCTACACACCTAGTCTGAGAAAAATAAAGGCATCCTTCACAACATTGTTTTTCCTCTCAAATTATGAAACCTCAAACAATAGTGAGATATAACCGAAGCTTCCATCGAATCATTTATTAGAATTGTGCTCCAGCTAATTCAGAAACTGTGTGATTTATAAATCTAGTCTACTATTCATTGGTCCCATGTTGGGATTCTCCTATAGATGTTCCCAAATGGCTATTCGTAGATTCATACAAGATACGGCTTTGTGTGCACTGAAATAGCAGCAACCTTGGCCCCTCTGTCTTATTTCTTTGTACATTTGACTCATACATGCAGCCAGCATGTCCATGTGATCTAAATGAATTTTCCCTATCCAGTTTTATGTTGTGATGTCTTTGATTTTTGTCTTTCTTCCAGATTTACATAGAGAAGCCTGGTCAGTATTGAAGAATTTTGTGTTCTTTCCTATTAATGGCCTTTGAGTATTTTTTATTTGTAGAATAATTCTGAAATGAGGTCACTCCTACTGATCTTGCTCTTTGAGTCTGGTGGTAGGATGCTAGGTCAAGAATGCAGGATGAGCAAAAGAAAATTATGAATGACTTTATCTCTCTGGTCATTTGGAGCATATGAAGGGAGCAAGACAACAGACTTTGATAGTGTCTTCATGTCATTCCAAAGGGTCATCGATCCCGATATTAGGCAGTGGGTTGGTGCGAGCTTGGGTTCTTTGATCACCCCCTAGGTGTTTTGGTATCTGCTAGGGTTTCCGGAGAGCCATCGTTTTCCAATCGTGTAAAGACTCCACTCTGTAACATATGCAATCCTACGCATGGTTTGAAAAAAGAATGATTTTGAAACTCGGTTTAGAGCAGTGAAACGAGATGATTCTCTTTATGGGACATTTGATGGTGGTGCCCCAAGTTCAAGGCGAAGTTGATGGTGGTGCCTCAAGTTCACAGCGATGGACTTGTGAAGCATGTTACAAGTACGTGTATTGACGCAAAAATGTACTCCCTCCGTCCGAAAAAAGTTGTCTTCGTGGTGTTTTTGCAAAAAAAAAAACCTCCCCAGACTCCGGACATAACCCGCACTCCTCGTCTTCTTCAGCCGACACTCCGCCGCTCTGACATAGGCGCATGGACACCGGAGCCGCCCTGCGCTGCGCGTCCTCCGCCGCCGCTGCAGCTGCCTCTTCTGCTGCTCCCTTCTGCCTCACGCAGAATCCCTGCCTCCTTTGCCTGCCTCCCGAATCTCTCCTCTTTCTCCCCAAAAATCGTTTCTTCTTCCTCCCGCCGCATCTCCTGCTCGCGCCCACCCCCTCCCTCCTACGTTGATGGAAGAAGCGTGGCCGGCCCTCGGCCCGGCGGCCCTCCCCCGTCGAGACCATCGAGCAAGAGAGGTCGAATGTTTACTTTAGCCGGCCCAGACCCTCGTATTGCTGCTTTCATTTGCTGAATAGAGCTTAAACTCTGCACTTTCATGGACTGAAGTTCATTTTTCTTGATGCTCTCTGCATTGCTGTATTCAGTAGGGCCAGCTCGAACCGTGTGCACCAGGAAGAAGGTTAGGTCGAACATTGTTTGGTGAAGCAAGCAGCTGAGCTGGTTTTGTTCTTGTCGCCTTGGATTGTGCAGCGATTGGAGGAGGACTTGGTGCAGAGGAATGGAGTGCGAGTACGGAGGCTGCTTCCGTTGATCTCAGGTGAGCTTGCTAGACGAGTACAGATGCGCCCTTGGTGATTTTAAAACTACTGTTAGCCATGGAATTTGAGAGAGCAACCACACATTGAAAGAACATTGGGCATACAGTATGCTTTGATCTCCAATGTTCAACAACTGTTAGCTTGAGATGAACATACAGTATGCTTGAGATGAACATACAGTATGCTTGACTGTATAACTGTAAATTTGCCTGAACATATGCTTGAGATGAACATACAGTATGCTTGACTGAAGTAGGTGTTCATACACCTGGAAATGTTACTATGGGTGAAATTACCAATTAAAAAATGTATAACAATATTTGGAGTATTTATGATGATCAAAGTGTAATTTGTTGCCTCATCCACCATTTAGTATCCCTTGCTTGACTCAAGCTCAGAATTTAGGAGTAGAATAGTGTAGGCTTCAATTAGTCAAAACTGAATTTTACTCACTGAAAATATGACAGTGGAGTACTGTCCAAACTGTATTCACTGTCTAAATTTCATTGATTGCAAATTTTATTTATGTGTCAAGTTTGACATCAACTTGACTGAACATCAACTTGACAGATCAAAACCCGACAGAAATTGACAGGTTTTGGAAGAAAATGACAGGTTCTGAACATCAACTTGACTGGATAATATAGTGTCAATTCTGATTGTTAACAGCAGAATACAGTTAATAGCAGTGTAATGGAGTGAGAAATCTTACTGTGAATTCAGCTACTGTAGTTACTGAAACTTCACTTTAAACTTCCAGTACACAAAATTCAGTTATCTTTTTAGTAGGAAAATTTCTGTAACAAATTTCAGAAGCTTGTATTTTCACACATATTGTGCTCTAGCTGATACATCTGCGTGTTCTAGCATTCTCCTTCCAATGCATACCGATATGAAACTTCTTCTTTGTTTAATTTTTTGAGCTATTGCTGCTGCTTAATCAAACAATGCATACCGATCTGCTGCTGCTTATGTTTGGGACTTTGGGGTGCTGCATCGATGTGCATCAAACATGATTAAGTTTTTTTGCTGTGATAATCCAAAATGCTTCAAACTGCTAGATTCGGTTTCTAGTGATAATCCAAAATGCTTCAGACTGCATAAAATGCTTCTTTTGCTGTGATAATCCAAAATGCTTCTTTTGAGTACAGTAGCTGTCAAATTTAGCCTATCTCGAGCTTGGGCTTGAGAGCTTCTTTAGCAAGATCACTGAATGCAGTGTACTCCGCTGGAGCTTCTTTAGCCTATCTTGAGCTTGAGCTTGGGAGCTATCTTGAGCTTGCGAGTATATTTGTACGTTTGCTTACAATGGTGTACTGAAAAATGCAAGTTATATAGTGTAGTGTTTTGTAAATTCAGACTAGATTTGAGCAAGATAAACTTTACTGTTATGATTGATAAAGAAAACTTTAGTGTTATTTAGATTCAGAGCAATTAAAGGAAAATTTAATAAAATTTGTCACTGTCAAAACTGAAACATGCAGGATGTGGAATTAATGTAGTGTTATGCATTTCTTTATCAATCATCCTGATGCTGTCGTGTGGACATGTGGTAGCACTGAATAATGAATTTGTGTTAATACTGAATTTGTGAGACATGTGGATACTGAATTTGTGTGGACATGTGGTAGCATTTTCTTTATCAATCATTGGTTCATGTAAGTACTATAGACCTTCTACATATAATCTGAACATATAGAAGCATTTCTTTATCAATCATTTTCTTCTCTAGAGGAGTAACCTTGCCTCATCAATGGTGAGATAAACAGTGGTATTGGATATTTTCAGTAGAATCACTAATGGAGAAATGGATAGTGCAAAGGCCAATATGATCTTCTTATTTAACTAATCATCAAAACATACCCTAGTTAGTCTTGAGGAATCTGGTGGAATCACATTGCTTGTTTCCAAAATAAATTGATTGATTGTGCACTGAAAATTGATTGATTTTTTTAGCAAATTTAGATATGTTCATTCCTAATATGTTATTTTTTAACTTTGCAAACAATCTATTTCATTTAAACTACAAATGTACAACAATGAAACAAATAATCTACTGCAGTTTGATCTACTGCAAATTACCGAATCAATTGACAGCTACTCCTGGTTATCAATTTGATCTTCATTTGCATAAACCTGGTTGGTGCTCACACTATTTACTGAAAATAAACCATTATTTACTGAAAATAAACCATTATTTACTGAAGATAAATCTGGTTGACCTTCATTTGCATAAACCTGGTTTGTGCTCGCACTATTTACTGAAAATAAACCATTATTTACCGAAGATAAACCTGGTTGACCTTCATTTGCATAAACCTGGTTTGTGCTCGCACTATTTACTGAAAATAAACCATTATTTACTGAAGATAAACCTGGTTGATCTTCATTTGCATAAACCTGGTTGAGTATTACAGAGCAATTGACAGCAAATTGATCTGGTTGGAATTTAGATAGCAACAGTAATAGTTAACTGAACTTCTTTTTTTTGTAACATTTCTTCAGAGGACATGATCAATTGTGTTTCAAATTACAGAGCAAGCAAGGTCCGGCACTAGAGATGAAAAAGCAAGGAGCCTTGTACTTCTTCTCACTGACAGCAGCACGAGCAGGGGACCTCCGGCGACAGCACACGAGCAGCTGACCTCCGGGTGGCAACACGAGCAGGGGACCAGTAGCAACTTGCAGAGGAGCAGGGGAAAGAGCTCGAGCTTGAGGTCCAGGACGAGCTTGAGGGAGCTCGAGGTCCAGGCGTGGCCGGAACTCGACGTCTAGGTCCAGGCGCGCGCAGGTCCTGGCCGGTGGCGGCGCAGATCCTGGGTGGCGGAGGGGATATCGACCGCGCAGGCCTGGCGGTGGCGGCCCAGGTCCTGGGTGGCGGAGGAGCACGTCCTGCGCAGCGGCGGACCAAGCAATTGAGTGGCGCAGGTCCTGGGCGGCGGAGGACCATGTACTTGGCGGCGGCGGAGCAAGCAATTGGGTGGAGCAGGACCTGGGCGTCGGAGGAGCACGTCTTGGGCGGTGGCGGAGCAAGCAATTGGGCTGCGCAGGTCCTGGGCAGCGGAGGAGCAAGCCATGGGCAGCGCCAGCGTAGGTCCCCGGCGGCGACTTGCCCTGGCGATGCGCGCGGGCGACAGAGAGAGGAAGAAGGAAGGAAAAGATGACCTGTTTGTAACAGATTTTATGCTACGAGGGCGTTTTTGCAAAATTCGCAGTACACTAAGCTCTTTTTTTTTGAAGCTAAAACGCCAGTTGGCTCTTTATTCATATGGCGCTAGCATGTCTGACTGTAAAGGATCAGTCAGCCACCTAGGGATTGTCTCATACATAAGTAAAGATACAGAAAGGTCTAAAGATTGCCTAGCTACACGATGAACCACCGTATTACATCTCCGGCTAGCGAACCGTAGCTTGAATCCCTGGAAAAAAGAACTCAACACTTCCATCTCTCTGATAAGATGATACCATGACGATTTTTGTTTGGACTCCCACAGCCTCACAATTTCTTGGCAATCTGTTTCGACTTCAACTCGATGCAGACCCATATCGTATGCCATGGAAAGCGCGTCTCTGCAGGCAAGCAGTTCCAGAGTTAACGGATCCACTATCCCATCATACTTTGAGCCCCCCGCTCTCAGATAATGTCCATGGTGATCACGGGCAACAAAACCCGTTCCTCCTCGCACCCTTGCCGAGTGTGTAGCTCCATCTGAGTTGATTTTAACCCAGCCCTCTTCCGGTGGCTGCCATCTTGGGAGGACAGCGGCCCGGATCTTCTCTGTAGCTGGGATCTCCAGAGCTCGTACTATCTCTTCGATGATGATCATGGATTGTAGCGGTCGATACACCTGTTCTCCATGTGTATATCTATTTCTTGAGTGCCACACCGCCCACATCACCGTGACCATAATAGCCACCTCGTCCTTCTTGAAAATTTTATGATCCAATAGATCACTTGTCCATGTTTCTGGGTTCAGCCTCGGGATTTGAATATCAAAGAATCTTTCGGCTGCCTCCCAGAATCGCAGGGCGTGATCACACTCCATCAGTGAATGAAACAAGGTTTCATTATCATTCCCACACATAGGGCAGTTCGGCAGCTGCTTGATATGTCTTCTTCGAAGCTCGCTATAGTTTGGTAGGAAGCCTTTGATCACTCGCCACCAGAACACCCGAATCTTAGGCAGCACATTCAACTTCCAAAGTGCCCGCCAAACTCCTTCATCTCCGGTAGACGAACCCACCATTGTTGTCATTTGCAATCTTGCTTGCATCGTGTGTCGGTACGCTGACCGGACAGTGAAAATACCCGACTTCTCCCAAGCCCATGCCCATATATCTGCCCCTCCTGCTCTCGCTCTAGGCATGGCCAAAATTGCATCAGCATCCGGCGGAAAGAACACACTCCGGATGGTATCTTCAATCCACTGGTTTGTATTTGGATCAATCAGGTCTGCCACTAGTTGTATAGAATTCGGAATAAGTGCTCCCATCGGAATCATAGATGAGGAACCATCTATCCAGTGGTCATGCCAGACTTCTGTAGTTAATCCATCACCAACTCGCCAAATCAGTCCCTTCTTGAGCATCTCTCTCCCTACAATAATAGCTCTCCAAGTCTTAGATGCACTCTTGGGACAATCCGCAGTAAGAAACTCCCCATTTGGGAAGTATTTGCCCTTAAGAACACGGGCACACAAGCTGTTTGGATTGTCCAAAATCCTCCACGCTTGTTTGGCTAGCATTGCATCATTGAAGGTTTCAAAAACCCGGAAGCCGAGGCCTCCTTTCGACTTTGCTAGGCACATCTTCTCCCATGACTGCCAGTGCATTCCTTTCTTATCGAGTGATCCAGCCCACCAATATCGTGACATGTTCATCGTCAGTTTCTTGCACAAACCTTTTGTGAGTTTGAAACAACTCATAGAGAAGGCCGGTAAAGCTTGGACCACCGATTTTAAAAGAACCTCCTTTGCAGCGCATGACATCTTCCTCTCACACCATCCTTGCACCCTTGACCTTGACCGCTCGTTTATGTGTTCAAAACTCTGTTCTGTAATTTTCCCCGCAGCAGTTGGGAGGCCAAGATACTTTTCTGACATCGCCTCCCTGTAAATCTGTAGGGCGGCTTTGACTCCTCTTTTAACGGACGCCCCACTACTTGGGCTAAAGTAGACCGAGCTCTTCATTTTGTTTGCACTCTGCCCCGAGCCCAAGCTATACTGGTCCAGTATCTCGTTCAATCTAGCTGCACTTCTTGAGTCAGCTTTCATAAAGATCATGCAATCATCCGCAAACAGGAGGTGGGAGATCCACGGGGCATAAGCACTTACACGGATGCCCCTATCAATCCAGCCACCATCATAGTTTAGGAGCATAGAAGACAGACCCTCTCCACATAACAAAAAGAGGTATGGCGATATAGGGTCTCCTTGACGAAATCCCCTTGAGGGAGAAAAAGTTGGTAACCGCTCCCCGTTTACCTTCACCTGGAAGTTAACTGTCGTAACACATCTCATAATAAGAGAAATCCAGCGTTCATGAAAATCCGAGTTGGTGCATTATCCCTTGAAGATAGGACCATTCCACTCGATCATACGCCTTAATCATGTCTATCTTGACCGCACACCATCCTTGTTTCCCTCTCTTCCTTTTCATAGCATGTATACATTCATAAGCCACAAGGATGTTGTCGGTAATCAACCGCCCTGGAACAAAGGCACTCTATTCCTCTGCAATTATCTCATCAAGAATTTCTTTCAGACGGTTAGCTAGCACTTTTGAACAGATCTTGTATAGAACATTGCATAAGGAAATTGGTCTATACTGTGTGATATTCTGCGGGTTCCTCACCATCGGTATTAGAACAATAATTGTGTTATTCACCGTCTCTGGCATTTGTCCTCCATTTAGGAAACCTAGGACAGCTGCCGTCACATCAGGGCCAATCAACTCCCAATGTCTCTGGTAAAAACCAGCATGAAAACCATCACTCCCGGGTGCCTTTGAAGGCCCCATAGCAAACACAGCCGCCTTAACTTCTTCCTCCTTGAAAGGCCGAATTAGTCTTTCATTCCGATGTCGAAGCAGTCCTTCACCACGTCCCACATAAAATCGCAGTACACTAAGTTGTGGACAACTTTTTCCGGACGGAGAGAGTATGTGTATTGACGCAGGTTCGTTACACTTGTGAGAATGCTTCAAAATGCAAAAGGTGAAAATAATAAATGTTGTTTTTTTTGCGGGGTTAAAAGGGATTTCATTACTCAACGCATGATGAGTTCGTTCCTACAAATCAGAGGAACATCTGCAGGCCCAGAGCGCAACCATACTGCAGTCCGGCCCTCCGAGCGTCCGAAGCCAGCAAGGGTATGACTGACAACGTTCTGGTTCCTACTTACATGAGCAGTAGAGTTATCCCTTTCACCAAAGAGCCTTTTAATTTCCTGAACTAACATCATATGAGGTGATCTGTCAAGAGTGGGCGACTTGATCAACCTGACTGCATCCATGCAATCCATCTCAATGTCCACTGGAAGAGTAGACCACTGAAGAGCAAGGTTTAAAGCCTCATGGCATGCCAAAAGCTCAGCTTGAAGAGGTCGGGAGCAGTGTCGTATGGAGCGGCAAGCAGAGAAGACGATGTTGCCGTCGCTGTCGCGAAGGATCATGCCGGCTCCCGCCAAGCCACCATCAGTCTCGACGAATGATCCGTCCACGTTCAGCTTGACACGTCCGGCCGACGGAGGAGACCACTGGATAATGGTGGTATGCTGCACTGGCGGGTGTATGCTTGAAGAACTGTAGCCAACAGGCGGAAGCACCATTTTACCTTTGATTAAATCGGTTGTAGGGAGTTGTTGGATGCAACGAAGGGAATCCACATAACTGAGAAGGAAGCGGCGTGATGCTTCAATTGGAGGTGGTGATTTGTGGTGGACAATCTCGTTTCTTACATGCCAGCTCCGCCATAACACCATAAGCACTCGCATGCGCTCCTCTTCATTGAGCTCATATAGCAAATCAAAAAGCGGAACTCCTTTGCGGACGACTATTCAGAGGACGATTGTTGGACGACGGCCGATCCAATGGTCCTCTTGTACACATCGGACGTGATGAAAGGCTCCAGCCATACGTCGTGCACAAATCATGCGACCACTATCGTCCGTGTAGCATTGCTCATCAAAAAGCCATTCGGACCCGTGTTCCACTCGGACCCCATAATAAATGTTGTTACAAGTACCATAGCCTAAGTGACTGCTAAATTCTCTTTTTACGAAAGACAAACCTTTGTGTTACACGAATAAGAACAAATTATGCATGCTCTACTATATATTTTCAAAGATAAATTCTCCTTGATTTTTCATCTAAATGTGTTTGAATTGCTTTCCTAAGTGGTTGCTAAAACCTAATTTTACTAACAAAGACAAACATTTTCAAAACACTCTTGGTTTGACATGACATTGTGCCAAATTAATCTGTTTGTAGAAAACAAGCATCTGTTCATCTTTTTATACAAAGGATTAGAACGGTACTATCAAAGTCAAATATTTATGTACATCTGTTTGTAAACAACAAGTTGCCGTTTGTTTCTTTATACGAAAGGGTTAGAATTCTTACCGTACATGCTTGGCCACATATAAACCTATTAATACATGGAATTTTTCTCAAAGCACATATGGCGTAGTGGGTTTCTGCGCCATTTGGCACCGAAAAAGTCTGTTTTTTCAATGCACACAAACATTAATTGACATTTCTACTTAAAACAAAATTAAAGGCCTCCTTAGCTGGTTTTATACATGGTGTTAGGTATATGTACGTTCTCAAGCAAAAAAGATGTGTATTTTTTAAATATAAACAAATATAAATTCTTACCATGTGTGCTTGCTCAAATGGAAGATTACTGAAAAAATACACATATTTTCAACACGACGTGGTCCTGAATGGGACTCTATACTACCAAACTAAAATGTATAGGTACATCTTATTGTAGACAACAAGCCTTCATTCTACTCAACTAGCACATGTGCTTGCCCACAACTCGACTAACTAAGACATGGATTTTCTTTTCAATGTGAACAAGGATTCAACAGGTCTCTGTGCCATTTGGCGCAACGGGTCAACACATGATCTACGATGCCTAAAAAAAGACACATGAGGAGTAAAAATCGCTACAGAAAGAGGAAAAATGCAAGATCCGGATAAATGAAAACTAAATCCATGCATGCAGAGAAATCCGAAATAGAAGGAAAGGGGAAATCTCATCAAAAACGCTTCTCTCGCCCAACTAAGGAACTGAGAAAGAAAAGGGGATAAACATGCTTGATGGATGCAGTCCATGCCGCTTCATATTCTACTCCCGACATGCCACACACAACATTTGTTCGTGGACTGGGCTAGGTAGCATATGGGCCTTTCAAATCCTATGCCTCCATATACACAACACAAAGAGGGTTTTTTTCATGCACATGGAAAATAAAACTTTGGTACAAACACTAGTAAAAATATATTCTTAACTGGTCTATACATCTTATACAAATATGTTTTTTTGAAGCTCAGATTTCTCATTGTGATAACCATATTTCAACTTAAAAAAATGCTTCCTTAGCTGGTCTATACATGTTATACAAATATTATTGTTTTCAAACTTATATTTCACAGCGTGACAAACATATTTTCAATATAGCATGATTTAACACATGGGCCTTCTACTACCACTATTGAATTTCTCCTTGCAAAATGAAATTATTTTCATCGACAACATGGTTTTAGCGGGTCTCTGCGCCATTTGGCGCAACGGGTCAACTAGTTGGCTTTATAATCTCTGGGCCACGCCGATTCTTATCTCTATCCGCAAACCGCCCGCATTCGTTCGAACCGTGCTGTTCGGACATCGTAAGCCATCCAATGCGGGCCTTTATCAATCCGCAGAGCGGTTCAGACGTGTTTTCTCCTGCAAATTAGATACAGAGTGGGGGAGGTTTGCGGGAGTCCAGACACCTGTACGTAGGACTCCGGCACTCCCGGCCCACACAATCCCCCCTCTTGGTCCCATTTCCTTCCACTCTGCCCATTCTCCGTCTTTCTTTGAATCTGCACCCTCCACCTCTGCCGTTGCTGTTGTACCTCTCCGGCCACCCCAGAGGCATTGTTGGACGTTTGCAACCAGCACAGACGCGCCCGCTCACCTTTATGACGGAACTGTCCACCATGGAGCCATCTGTACCCAGTTAACTCCCCCCCCCCCCCCTCCCGTCAACGACCTCCATGGCGGACACCGTGTCCGGCAGGCGTTCAGTCAAGTGCCACTAAGCTTATTTTCAAATGCTATGTCATTTTTTAGTGAAGGATGGTGAGCTACTTGACCATGGAAGATGAGTTGTTGCGTAATGCGTGGTTGGCCGTATCCGCAAATTTCGTAGGCGGGAGCAAAGGGGAGGCCTTCTGGCGGCAAGTGCTTGAAACGTTTCACGCATGAAAGCACATTGTGACATAAGACATGTACATCATTCAACAACGCAATGTGAGGTTGTTATCGTATCACTGGTACGCTATCCAGATCAGCCTCACCAAGTTTTGTACTCCCCCCTTCCATCTATACTAGTGGTTGAGGCCCGCCATTGCGGGCCGCTTAAGAGGAAGCTGTGCGCACTTATCTTTGTCCCAAAATTAAAAAAAACATTCTCGCATCACGTGGACATCATATCATCTCAAAAAGAAAAAGAAAAATCCTAAAAAAAACTTTTCTTGAAAAGAAAAAAATCTCACTACCATTTAAAAAAACTCTAAAAAATAAAAAATAAAAACTTTCTCACGGTGACCAACCAGCGTGCGCCATGTGGCGTAGCTGGTTGGCCACCATTCTACCGCATCTTAATGGGGTTAATAGGGCCTAATGTGTTTTTCGAGGCTAAGTTTGACCAAATACTAAAGCAATAATATATAACATGCAATTTACACAAAACACACCGTTAAATTCATGTGTGAAAGGAGTTTTCAATGATATAATTTTCACATTGTGCATGTCATGTACTATTAATCTTGTCAACAGTCAAAGACGGTCTTAAAAAACGCATTAGGCCCTATATAGATGGAAGGAGGGAGTAACATAGTTCGTCAGCTAGAGGCAAGGTGGTCATTGCATGCGGCAGAGGACGACATTGTAAGTTTTGCTTCCTCTTGCTCAACTTGTTGATTGATTCGTTCACTCGATGTTGGTCTACACATTATGTAGCCCGCACCCGCTGCCGTGATGTACCACAGGACAAAGGGACAGTCATTTACGTATACACACTATTGGATGAAACCGAAAGGGGAGTATGTGTGAGATAACATGATCCCTTGAAAAAAAACTTTTGGACATCAGATTAATCTAGTTGAATTTGAGACATTGTATTCCTATAGTTAATTTGCATGCTATGTATAGATGATTTGTACTATTTTCTTTCCGTACTTTGATGATATCGGCTGCTTTGCATGAATTTCGTCTGATTGGTTCAAATGCGAGTTGAAATGTATGCGACCATGGTTGGATGGCGGCCTCCCACATCAGTGTTCATGGATTATTTCTCTGTCGGCGAACGGATGCGAGAAAAAAAATTGTGGATTACTGTTGGAGAGTGGTCATGAGAGAGGTAAACCGAAACGTCAAAGGAAGGAAGAGAAAGGTGGACCGAGTCCAACTCGGCCGCGGGTCGTACATACACTTGGCTGGAGCAACACGTAAGCGAAGCGCCGGTTACAATTAAAGCCGCAAGAGTTCGGTGTTGCAGATTCCCCCCCAGTTTCCTCCCTAATCCGTTGTTAGGGTTTGCTCCTCTTGCTTCGCTCGCGATCACCGGGCCATGGCCGTGCTTGAGATCATCGACGACGATGGCCGGATCGAGGTCCACGCTCCGCCGCGCCGGATCCGCACCACCTCATCCTACAGCGCCGTCGACCACCCCGACAGCTCCGCCGACGTACGCGCTCCGCCGCCGCGGTTCCGCCCCATTCGACTGGAGCACGACGACATCCACCGACGTGCTCGCTCCGCCGCCTCGCCCGCGCGGAGCTGCATTCGGCTGATGGACTCCGACGATGTCGACAGCCTCCCCGCGTCTCGCTTCGCTCCGCCCCTTGACGCCGCCGCCTCCACCATCCGCCGCGCCGCCGCCCTCCGCCGCACCGCCGACCTCGCTCCGCCGCGGCGGAGCCGCACCACTTCACTCGACGAGGTCGACCACCCCGACAGCGCCGCCGACGTACTCGCTCCCCCGCCTCGGATCCGCAGCAGTCGACTGCAGGACGACGACATCCACCGACGTACTCGCTCCTCCGCCTCGCCCCCGCGGAGCCGCATCTCGCTGATGGACTCCGACGACGCCTACAGCCGTCCAGCGGCTCCCACCGCTCCGCCCGTTGACGCCGACAGCCGTCCAGCGGCTCCCATCGCTGCGCCCCTTGACGACGCCTCCACCCTCCGCCGCGCCGCCGCCCTCCGCCGCACCGCCGACCTCGTCGGCGTCTTCCTCTTCATGCCACCCCAGATCAGGCGCCGGCCGCGACACTTCGAGGCGGACGAGCCGGAGAGCTCGGCGCGGCCCGCGACCTCCAGGACCTACGACTGCTTCTACGACCTCGACCTGCCCTTGCTGGGAGTGGATCCGCTCCCACTGTGGTGGAGAACACGGGCGCTCGACGTCTTCACCGTGCCGGACCCAACACGCAGCGCGAACGAGTTACCACCGACACCCACACCCCCCCAGGCCCACATGGCCGTCGACGTACCCCAGCTCCCCGCGCCGCCGTCCCGGGGCCGCCCTGGTCGAGACCGCCCGCGTGGCCGCTCCACGCCAGCACCCGTGACCCGCACTTATCCCGCGCTCGAGCTAGGCACCGGACCCGCACCGGGTGAGGTAAGTTTCTTCTGACGAAATGCCAAATCCTATGGCTTATTGTTCTTGCCAGATCGGTTCTGTTCGCCATCGTGTATGATAAATCCAACATTCTGAATAACTAGAAAGTGTAGTATTTCTGATAACTCTTGCGACGAACTAGCTAGTGTCAATCAACCCGAACTGTTCTGCGCGATCAACTCGCAAAGTCATTTGTCTATGGCATAAAATGAACCTAGGACCAGTAGGAATTAGGGAAACTATCTGTTTTAATTTCATACTTCATAGTAACGTGTTTGGTTGCTAGAGCTTATCAAATGGTCGCATTCCAGGGATGCTGATGAGTATTTGACTTTTTAAGATAGAACGTACTCCGTCATCTTTATCTTGGATGATGGAATGACCTGCAAATTGGATCCACACAGATGTTTTGCATTGTATCTGAAGTTGTAGTGTGTTTACACTCTTATTGTTCAATTTGCTGTTCTGCTAGGTAACAAGTATTAATTTCTTTTCACCTGAACTACCAGATGTTCATGGTTATTGAACCATAGTTTTGACTCCTTGTGCCACACATCAAATTGGAACCAGCCGTACATCGTTGTCAGCAACGATGTCAGCCGTACATCATAATGTGTTTACGCTTATGGCATATTTTTGCATGCCATAAATCATTGGTGTTGAACGTTGTCTGCCACTCTGTTATGATTGTAGGTTTCCCTCCATAATTATAAGCTGGTGATTCTCTTGTACATATATATGGATTAGTGCACAATCTTCAAGCGAAGCTTTTCTGCTGCTAGCTTTTGTTTCCTACTTGTCATTTTGATGGTTTATTGCAACCATCTGTGCTAGTAGTAGTTTTTCCGCCTCTTTATTCATTTGCCTTAGTGTTTTTTCCTGTTCAAAAATCACTTTACCTTCTTGAGACTCAGCCTTGAGATCCAGTTTATATTTGATGTTTCAAGCTTTCTCTCATGCGGGTTCCCGGGGCATGGAGAATCAGCGCCGACGGGGTCCCGGTGCCACCACCGCCCACCGGGGCGGCGCGACGTGCGGAGATCGCGCGTATCCACGCATCCCTGCCACGGGCGGCGAGGGAGGGGCCACACTACGTCCCCGACAGCCCGCTCTGGGAGCCATACTTCCGCTGCCGTCACGCCGAGTAGCTCGAGGGCACTAACACGTCGAGGCTGGAGTACCCCGACCCCCCTTCCTTCTCTTGCCGCCGTGGGAGCTCGTGGACGCCGAGGCGCATGGACCCCGGGGCGTCCTCCTCCTCGTCCGGTCGGTCGACCGGCTCTCCCTGCCTCCGCCCCGTCAAGCCGGAGCCCAGGACACGCCTGTCAGCCGGCGCACCCGCAGCTTCGGCGTTCGCATCGCCGACTGCACCCCTGCCTCTGGCCGCCTCGTCCTCGTCGCGCCCAAGCCGGAGCCCGGCCTCCCCCCAGAGTACGAGGAGATAGCCCGGTGCGGCTTCTCCGACGAGGACGCCCTACGGTGGGCGTGCGACGACTACCTCCGCGACGAGATGGTCCGGCAGTGCCGGGCCCTGGAGGAGATAGTCGCCCGCAAACGTGGGCGCGAGGACGAGCACAGCGTCGTGATCCTCGACAGCAACGACGACGAGGACGCCCCCGGACCGTCCAACCCGCCACGCCAACCGGGGGAGGGTTGCAGCAGGGACGGCGGCCGCGGCGGAGGCAACGACGATGACAACGATGACGGCGGCGACTACACGCGGTTCTACAGCCTCCTCGGCATGTAGAACTGCAAGGGCGGCGGGCGGCGAGGGAGACGGCGAGGAGCAGACTAGTAACGTTTTTTTCTTTTTGGTAAAATATTTTAAATATGAACGAACTCACCGAAGTTTGGTTTAATTTGCGTCGTGTTTGTGACAAAATTTAAGTTTTCAAAAAAACATGGGCGCCGCGACTGGGGGGCATCACGCTCCCAGCACACGGTTTAGCGCCGGTGCGCCCCCAGGGGCGATTTTTAGCGCCTCCTGGGGGGCCAACGGCTGAGCATCTCCACTAGCCTCCCCAGGACGCCCCTCAGGACACCTTTTTAGGCTCGGTTTTAGGCTCGAACGACACTTTTCGCCGAAAAACGGCCCACCATGCCCCCAACGCCCCCTAGGACGTCAAAATAGCGCTGGCAAACCCAGCGAAACCTGGCGCACTGGGGGTCTCTTGAGGGCGCCGGCGGAAGTTTCGGCGAATCGTGTCTCACTACATGTCCTTTTTCTTGGCCCACTTAATCATTCTTCTCACAAACTTTTGCTTGGGGTGGGGTGTGACTGGGAAGATGCCCACTTTATTTCGCCGGATGACCCCCAAGACACCAATTTTTTTGGTTCGGTGATGTTCTTCGGGTGCCAACGGCTGGAGATGCTCTTAACCACAGCTCAGCAGTCTGCAGCGCCGGTGTCGAAACAGCCGTCGGGAGCGGAGGAGCGGCGATAGCAAGCTGGGGCGCGCGCGGTCCCACTAGGTGGACCAATAGCGCAAGACCGTGTGGGTGGGCCTCTTGAGCGGACCGTATACATACATATAGTCTTACTGTAGACACATACGACCAGATCGCGTACGTCACGCGGTAAGGGCAACTCCAACAGGCCGACTCAAATGGACATCGATTTTGTCTGCTTTTTATCCGTTTGGGTCGCCCGTCCGCGCGTCCGCGTCCGCTTTTTCAATTGGGTCAGCAGATGAACCCAACAGGAGGCGGATGCATTTTGTGCATCTCTGTCCTGGCATTTTGTCAAACACATAGCAGGCAGCAACGCCGGTGCACGTCGGGACGAGCTGCACCCACGCGAGCACGGCTCGGAACGGCAGGGCGGCACGCATGGAGGCTAGACGCGGAGGGGCGCCTGGCCGGAGGGGCGCAACCACCTGCTCCAGCAGCACCGATTGGGCACGAGGCGAGTCCAGCGGTTGAGCCACAACGCGGAGGCCGCCGGGCGCGCGAGCTCCAATGAGGAGACGCGCGAGCGGGGCGCCATGGCAGGGGCGCGAGACGAGGCAGGGCGAGCGTGGCTCGGCGAGCACAACAAGCATGGCAGCTCGGCGTGGTGTCCATGGCTCAGCTGGGCGCGGCGAGCTCCAACGCGCGAGATGAGATAGGCGAGCGCGGCTCGGCGAGCACATCAAGCATGGCGGCTTGACGCAGCTGGGCGCGGCGAGCTCCAACGCACGAGACGATCAAGGCGGCTCAGCTCGGCACGGCGGGGGCGGCACGCATGGCGGATAGACGCAGCGACCATGGCTCCAACACGCGAGCGACGAGGCGGTCGGGCGCGCGAGCTAGTCAGCTATCACCAGCCACCGGCCGGCTAGCACGCGCGCAGCTAGCTAGCTAACTAGCACGCATGCGACGGGCAGCTAGCTAGCAAGGGCGTGCCCATGGTGAGCACAGATGGCGGCCCCGCGCTGGGGAAGCAGGATGTCGGCGTTGGCCCAGCTGCGGCGCTTCTCCGGTGCTGCCCCGGTTTCGGCCATGCTCCAGCTCTCGAATGGGCTGGGTGGGTGGGTCGGAGAGAGAGAGAGAGGAAAAGGAGGAGAGAGATGGGATGGGACGGGTGGGGTGGGTCTGGTGCTCCTCCTCTCTAAGCATATGCATTTGCATTTGGTGCTCCTGTGCCTCTCCCTCCAGTTGGAACTTGGTCATCTGCATTTGCTCCTCTGCCTCTCCCTCCAGTGGCACTTGCTCCTCTTCCTCTCCCTCCAGTAGCATTAACTCCTCTGCCTCTCCCTCAAGTGGCACTTGCTCCTCTTCCTCTCCCTCCAGTAGCATTAACTCCTCTGCCTCTCCCTGCAGTTGCTCCTCTTCCTCCAGCAGCAGCAACATCTGAATTTCTTGCTCTTTTCCTTCCTCTTCCCCTACCAGCTGCAGTTGCATTATTTTCAGCTTGTGTGCTTGCCCTTGTTTGCCTCCCTATGTGCATTTCTGTAGTCACTCTTGGCTGAGGCATGGAAGCACCAGTAGCAGCAACAAATGAAGAAAGCTCAGGCAGTGGCACATGAACCCTTTCAGCACCTCTTCTTGCAGTCTCTCTTTGAGCCATGTTGTACACCATACTGGTTGGTGACTCAGTTGGGTCCAGCCTAGGATCTGGGTGGCTAGGGAAGATGTTCTGCAAAGCACAAAACTCAGTTAGAGTCATTTAAATTCAGTTAGGTTAAGTTAAGTTCAGTTAAATACAGTTAGGTTTAGCTAAGTTCAGTTAGGGTTCAAATACAGTTAGGTTCAGTTAGAGTTCAAGTAAGTTTAGCATATAAGTTGAACACTGAAATTACCTGGAGAAAAGATGGGTCATCATAGTTTTCATCAACCTCTTCTACACCCTCCTGAATGTTAGTTTCCTGCCATGTGTAGTGACCTTTTCTGTTGTGATCGGCTCTACCACAAATTGAGCAATGCATTGTAAGACCTTTTCTGTTCAAAACCCTGACACCATTCTTGATCTTCTCCTCTGGTCTCTGCTTCCTGTTCTTCTTGGGCCTCCCCAACTGTTTAGTGAAGACAGGTGGAAATATCTTATATCCATTCTGTTTCTCCCACTCCTTTGGGTCTCCTAGAGGGACTAGAGTGTACCCATATGCCTTGAGATATGTTTCAACAGTATAGCATTCATGAACCATTGTCTGAGGATCAATTCTCTCCTCCCTGCAACAAGCTACAGCATGCCCACAGGGTACTCCCCCTATCTGCCATCTCCTGCAATCACAAGTGTGCAAGCAAAGGTTCACAGTGTAGCTGGAATTACCTGACTGAACTTTAAAGATCTGCTGGCCAGCTTCTGATACATGGCAATTTGCAGCAAACTCAGTATTCTTGTCCAATTTCTTCTTGATCTTAGGGCATATCCTCTGGTGAGTCCACTTTTCTATAGCTTCTCTCTGCTTACTCACTAGCCTATGCATGATCTTGTAAAATATGTATTCAAGCATACTAAGCACTGGCATCTCTCTGCCATCAAGGATGTGGCTGCACAAAGAGTGGAAGAATGCAGTCATAGTTAGGTGTGATGTGTATAAAGTACTACTGATATGTTCGAAGCACATAGTTAAAAACCAAATTTGACAAGTAATTCACCTGTTAAACACTTCAGAGTTATTGTTGAGCAGAATATCACATTTTGGAAATTCACTGAAAAATGCTTTGCACCAAGTCTTTGGTTCCAGCCTTTCAGTCCAATGAAATGCAGCTAGGCAGTGATCATCCATCTTCTTACAATTTTCTCTCCACTTAACTTTGTTAGGTGATCTTGCAATGGCCCACAGGTCTTGCTTTAGAACCTCCCCTTTGTGCTTCTCATTGAAGTTCTGGTAGATGTGCCTCACACAAAACCTATGTTCTGCATCAGGCCAAACTTTCTGCACAGCATTTATTAAACCCTTCTGCTTGTCACTCATAATTGTGTAGGGAGCAGTGTTAATGATATTTAGATCATCTTTCAAACTTGTCAGAAACCACTCCCATGAAGCAGTGCATTCTACTTCCACCCAACCCATTGCAATTGGGAAAATGCAGTCATTAGGATCAATACCTACAGCACTAAGCAACACTCCTTTGAACCTTGTTTTCATATGACAGCCATCAATGAATATAATTGGCCTGCAGCCCTTTAGCCACCCTCTTTTGCATGCATCATAAGACCAATACAATGTTTTCAAACACTTCCTGCCCAATGGAAACTTGGTATCCTTGACAAGTTCAGTAGTAACCAGAAATGTAGACCCAGGATTTTTGGTCCTTAATTCATGCCCATAATCCCTTAACCTACTGAACTGCTCCTCCTCATAACCATGGATTTGATTAAGTGCTTGCTTTCTAGCCCTTGCTAACTTCCATCTGTTAGGGGTGCAATTGAACTCACTAGTGCATTTTCTTGAAAATGTGCCAAGTGACATCTTCTGGTCATCTCTGAACTCATCTATGAAAAAGTTGCACAAGAATTTAGCTGTCAAATCTTTTAGTTTCCATTTCTTCTGACAAACATGCTCTGAATTGTAAGCCTTTATGAAAAATCCTCCAGTCCTATTGTCATAGCTAGCCTTAAGCAGCCAAGGGCAGCCTGTAGTACACACTGCCTCCAATCTTATCTTATCATTCTTCACCTTCTTGATCTGCACTCTGTTCCTTATAGAATATGCAGTAAGAGCTTTCCTCAGCTCAACCACATCAGCAAAGACCATGCCCACTTTAAAAATAGGGGATTTCATGTCCACCTTGCTATTGAAAGCTTTGAACTTGTACTTAAGTTGCTCCTGTTCTTCAGTGGAGATGTCAAGGTCTTCATCTTCAAGTAAATAGTCAGGCTCAACCTCTTCCTCCTCTAGCTGAGCTTGTTCATTAACATCAAAGTCAATGTTCTCTTCATAAAGATCATCATCACCATCATCTATGTCATAATCACTGTCACTGAAATCTGAATCTGACAGAACTGTATCTTCAGACTGTGCACCATAACTAAGCAAATTATCTTCAGACTGAAAATCTGCTGCAACCTCTGAAAGGGGACATTCAACATTGATTGAAATGAGGCTGTGAGATGATGTTGCACTGGCTACAACAACATTTGAGGTGGCCAATGTGTCTGGGCTCTGAAATGATGACACTATCAAATCTTGCCTAAAGTTACTAATGAAATCTGCATGGTCCACCATGATTACAAGCACTTTCTGCTTAGCACTTTCTATGATCATTTGCTGCACATCCTCATCACCTCTAATTCTCACCATCCCATCTGAAATTGCTTTTCCAGGTCTTTGCCAGAAAATTATGTGCTCATGGACAGGATATCCCAGCCATTTTAGATGCTCTTCAATGAATGCATATGAGAATGACCCAGCATCAACATAGTCAATCACCTCCACAGATGGATTGTAATACTCCATGCTATTTATTGGTCCATAGAATATTCCACCATGCTCAAGTTCTAGTGTAAAGAAAGGAGTATACACACTGTCCCATTGCTGAATCACACACTACACCCACATAGAGCATAATATAAGCACAAACATCAACATAACAAGTATACAGCAGAATATAATTAAGCACAAAATTAGTTAACTGCATCTTGTAGATGCAGTTAGTTAACTGCAAACATTAGTTAACTACCTCTTACAGATTTAGGGACCAAGCCACTACAACAAAAATATATGCAATATAGTTAACTACCTCTTATACTCTCATAGTAACTGAAGAAATATCAGCTACTGCATCTCCAAGTGTAGTTAACTGAAGAAAAGTTCAGTTAACTACATCTTGCAGATTAATTGAACAAATCTAGTAACAACTGGGTATTTATGTTACAGTCGTCTCCTACCTATTCAACACACTTTGCAATGGCTACCCAGGGTCACTAAATACACAACAACACATGAACCCTAAACCTTTGCCAAAAATAGAAATACCTAAACCCTAGACCAAAATCTGTGGTCAAAATCAGTTCTTTAATCCGCTGCAAGAACACTAGGCAACAGGTACCACTGGATGTACAAGAATCGCTCTCAAAACAAACTGATCCGCCGGTGCTACAGGCGACAATGGAGGAGGAGCAAAGCAGAGGAGGACGAACAGAGGAGATGAAGAAACGAACCATAATCTGGAGGAAAGACGCCGTGCGGCCTAACTTGGTGGACGGAAGGAGGCGGCTGCACACCGCCGGTGACCTCCGGCGATGTCGCCATGATGGCTGACGTCAGCCCGCGGCTCCAGCTCCAGCGGCAGCAGCTCACGCGGTCGGAGTGGCAACGACAGAAGAGGAACAGGAGTTATTGACCCAGGGGAGACAACATTTATTCAGGTGCCACTTGGTGATGAAGTGCGGGTTGATAAGCAAATAAGGCAGGGGGCTATGTGCAAAATGCGACGCGCTAACCAGCCAGGCCACTTGGCATCCACTTGTCAAGCTGTGAGTGGCTGTGGACCAAATTTGCACCTCCAATGCAAGTTCAGGGATGAAATAATCTACTTTTGCAAGTTCAGGGACTAAAGCATCACCTGACATGCAAGTATGAGGACCTGGGGTGCTATTACCTCTTATTCCTCACCCCCAGCCCACCCGCACACTGAGCCGACCAGCCTGAATCCAACGTAAGAATGAAAGGCTTGTGAGGTAAGCTTACCGAGTGGACGTGAGGTAAGATTACGAGCGTCAGAATCAGCCTCGCGATGGAAAACCGTGATGAGAACCAGGGACGTGAGGTAAGATCTAGTTGCACGTGAGGTAAGATTGAGAATCAGTCCCATGCCCTGGAAAAAAGATAGTAGAAAATAGCTGTTTTTTTCTGTGCATAAGAAAAAGAAACTGATTTTTTTGCTGGGAAGAAAAAAATCTGATTGTGACGTAAATTACTGCAATAAATAGTGGTTGCATTCTTGAAATTTTTTAGTTAACGATGTGTGGCCCCTAAGGTTGAGACGAGTAAGAAAGGGAGCAAATCGGCATTAGCATCGCTGCCTGTGTTTCGTGTCTGGTACTCTGCGAATGCTATGTCTGCATGCTTCCTGAGAGGAGTACAATGAATAACTAATTTAAATATTCACTAAGAATTTTTCATGTTTAACTTGTTTGGGAAACGCATTCCCTGTTACTTTGAACGGTGAGAGCTGAGTTTGATTGTTGGGTGAAATTCTTGTGTTTTTCTTCTTGAAGGACAGCCTCAAATACTTTCATACGATTCACTTGGACCAATTTCCTACTGTAGTCTAATATCATAGGAATGGCACATGGTAAGTTACTTTAGACCAACCACATAACACTACCGGAATAACCTTATACGCCTACGGCCTTATCTATGCCGACGGCTGTCGTAGGCATAGATGGAGCTATGCCGACGGCCTGGGGAATACCGTCGGCATAGAAAAGCCGTCGGCATACTTCCATCTATGCCTACGACAGCCGTAGGCATAGTAAGGCCGTCGGCATATATTGATCTATGCCTACGGCAGCCGTAGGCATAGTTAGGCCGTCGGCATAAAGGTGGCCCTCGTGGCCCGGGGACAGACGGCGGGCTGACGCCATCAAATCTATGCCGACGGTCCTGACGGCGGCTGAGGGAGTCCTGGATTAGGGGGTGTCCGGATGGCCGGACTATACCTTCAGCCGGACTCCTGGACTATGAAGATACAAGATTGAAGACTTCGTCCCGTGTCCGGAAGGGACTTTCCTTGGCGTGGAAGGCAAGCTTGGCGATACGGATATGCAGATCTCCTACCATTGTAACCGACTTTGTGTAACCCTAACCCTCTCCGGTGTCTATATAAACCGGAGGGTTTTAGTCCGTAGGACAACATACAAAACAACAATCATACCATAGGCTAGCTTCTAGGGTTTAGTCTCTCCGATCTCGTGGTAGATCTACTCTTGTACTACCCATATCATCAATATTAATCAAGCAGGACGTAGGGTTTTACCTCCATCAAGAGGGCCCAAACCTGGGTAAAACTTCGTGTCCCTTGCCTCCTGTTACCATCCGGCCTAGACACACAGTTCGGGACCCCTTACCCGAGATCCGCCGGTTTTGACACCGACATTGGTGCTTTCACTGAGAGTTCCTCTGTGTCGTCGCTGTTAGGCTTGATGGCTCCTACGATCATCAATAGCGATGCAGACCAGGGTGAGATCTTCCTTCCCAGACAGAGATTCATCTTCGGCGGCTTCGCACTGTGGGCCAATTCACTTGGCCATCTGGAGCAGATCGAAAGCTAGGCCCCTGGCCGTCAGGTCAGATTTGGAAGTTTAAACTACACGGCTGACATCCGCGGGGACTTGGTCCTCGACGGATTCGAGCCACTGCCGAGCACGCCGCACTGTCATGACGAGCATGATCTAGCTCTTTCACCGAATAGTGCCCTGGAGGGTGCACCCACATCGGCTTCGACCCTTAATTTAGAGCCAACTGCGCCGATCGAGGATGGGTGGTTGGACGCCGCCTTGGGGGCTGCGATCCCAACGACGATCGAGCCGAACACCAGCCCTGCACTCCGCGAGACTCGTGACTCCAAGGAGCTGGACTCCTCTCCGGACTCCGAACCCTCCGCACCCCTGCCGATCGAATCCAATTGGGCGCCGATCATGGAGTTTACTGCCGCGGACATCTTTCAGCACTCGCCTTTCGGCGATATTCTGAAAACACTAAAGTCTCTCTCTTTATCAGGAGAGCCCTGGCCGGACTACGGTCAGTAAGGTTGGGATACGGACGATGAAGAAATTCAAAGCCCACCCACCACCCACTTTGTAGCCACTATCGTCGATTTAACCGACATGCTCGACTTCGACTCCGAAGACATCGACGGTATGGACACCGATGCAGGAGACGATGAAGAACCAGCGCCTATTGGGCCCTGGAAAGCCACCTCATCGTATGACATATACATGGTGGACACCCTAAAAGAAGGAGATGGTGATGGAACAGCAGAGGATGACCCCTCCAAGAAACAGCCTAAGCGCCAGCGTCAGCGGCGCCGCTCAAAATCCCGCCAAAGCAAACACGGCGATTCCGGCACGGGAGATAATAATACTCCGGAGTGTGCCGAAGAAAACCCCCTCCAGCAAGATTCAGCACAGGAGGATGGAGAAGCCAACCCTCATGAGAGAGCGGCAGACAGAGAGGTCGAGGACGATAATTATACGCCTCCCTCCGAAGACGAGGCAAGCCTCGACGACGACGAATTCGTCGTGCCAGAGGATCCCGTCGAGCAAGAGCGTTTTCAACGCAGGCTTATGGCCATGGCAAGAAGCCTCAAGAAAAAACAGCAACAGCTTAGAGCTGATCAAGATTTGCTAGTCGACAGATGGACTGAAGTCCTTGCGGCCGAAGAGCATAAACTCGAACGCCCCTCCAAGAGCTACCCAAAGCGCAGGTTGCTACCCCGATTAGAGGAGGAAGCACTTAAACCTACATCACCAGCACTTGATACGGCCGACCGGCCACCTCGTGGCCGCGACAGAGAGGCCTCTCGGCCCTCCACTCAAGCCGCACCCCGTATCAAGGCATGGGAAAATGCGCCTGACCTGCGAGATATGTTGGAGGACAAGGCAAGGCAAACAAGATCGATCTACGGATTGCATGGGCACCCCACGACTCGAGACGGTAACCGTCACGCCGGACACAAATCCGGCAGGGCCGAACACAGTAGACAAAGCTCATTGGAGCTACGTCGTGATATAGCCCGGTACAGAGGTGCCGCACACCCACTATGCTAGACGAAGTAATGGATCATCAAATCCCCGAGGGTTTCAAACCCGTAAACATCGAATCATATGATGGCACAACAGATCCTGTGGTATGGATCGAGGATTATCTCCTTCATATCCATATGGCCCGCGGCGATGATCTCCACGCCATCAAATACCTCCCACTCAAGCTTAAAGGATCAGCTCGGCATTGGCTTAACAGCTTGCAAGCAGGATCAATCAGTTGTTGGGAGGACCTGGAAGCCGCATTCCTCGATAATTTCCAGGGCACTTATGTGCGACCCCGAGACGCAGATGACCTAAGCCACGTAATTCAGCAGCCAGATGAATCGGCCAGGCAATTCTGGACACGGTTCCTATCAAAGAAAAATCAAATAATCGACTGTCCGGACGCAGAGGCCCTAGCAGCCTTCAAGCACAATATCCGTGACGAGTGGCTTGCCCGGCACCTTGGACAGGAAAAGTCGAAATCTATGGCAGCACTCACGACACTCATGACTTGCTTTTGCGCGGGAGAAGACAGCTGGCTTGCTCGTAGCAACAATATGACCAAGAACCCTGGTAATTCGGATACAAGGGACAGTAGTGGTAGGTCGCGTCGCAATAAGCAGAAGTGCCGCATTAACAGCGACAATGCTGAGGATACGGCAGTTAATGCCGGATTCAGAGGCTATAAATCCGGTCAGCAGAAAAAGCCATTCAAAAGAAATCCTAGGGGCCCGTCCAGTTTGAACCAAATACTCGACCGCTTGTGCCAGATACACGGCACCCCCGAAAAGCCAGCCAATCACACCAACAGGGATTGTTGGGTGTTCAAGCAGGCAAGCAAGTTAAATGCCGAAAATACTGACAAGGGGCTGCATAGCGATGACGACGAAGAGCCCCGTCCGCCGAAAAACAGTGGATAGAAGGGTTTTCCCCCACAAGTGTGGACGGTGAACATGATATACGCAACCCACATCCCGAAGAGGGAGCGGAAGCGCGCGTTAAGGGACGTATACGCGGTAGAGCCAGTCGCCCCAAAGTTCAACCCATGGTCCTCCTGCCCGATCACCTTTGATCGAGGGGACCATCCCACTAGCACCCGTCATGGCGGATTCGCTGCATTGGTTCTAGACCCAATTATTGACAAATTTCATCTCACTAGAGTCCTTATGGATGGCAGCAGCAGCCTGAACCTGCTTTACCAGGATACAGTGCGGAAAATGGGCATAGATCCCTCGAGGATTAAGCCCACCAAAACGAATTTTAAAGGCGTAATACCAGGTGTAGAGGCCAACTATACAGGCTCAGTCACACTCGAAGTGGTCTTCGGATCTCTGGATAATTTTCGAAGCGAGGAGTTAATCTTCGACATAGTCCCATTCCGCAGTGGCTATCACGCACTGCTCGGGCGAACCGCATTCCCCAAGTTCAATGCGGTACCGCACTACGCATACCTTAAGCTCAAGATGCCAGGCCCTCGAGGAGTAATTACGGTCAATGCAAACACCGAACGCTCCCTCCGAACGGAGGAGCACACGGCAGCCCTTGCAGCGGAAGTACAAAGCAGCCTTTCCAGGCAGTTCTCTAGTCCGGCCATTAAACGTCTGGACACTGTCAAGCGCGCCCGGAGTAACCTACAACAAGACCGCCTGGCACGTTCCGAGCAGGCGTAGCAATGCGGCCCCAACCCCAGCCCTCGCAAAAATGCGACACCAGTGCTTCGCGTACATAACTACGCTCTAGAAATACCATGGGTACAGGGGGAGGGGAACCATCACGGCACACCCGAAACACGGCTTAAAATGCACCAGGGGCTATCGATTTTTTAATTTTTTCTTACTTTCAGGACTCCATTCTTCGGAAGGCCTGTTCGGCAGTTCAATTGCCGCACAAACGATGCAAGAACCAGGGAGGCAGACAAGCCATGCCGCATTACGGAACTCCTAGGTGGTCTCTATCACGAGTAGTATACCTGTTTCGCATACCATTCCGCAGCCTGCCCCTGGAACAGACATGTTAAATAGTCCAACATTTTGCTTATCGCATTATTTTGTATCGTTCTGCTTTGATCGCAGCCCTTTTTAATAAACAATGCATAGCTTTTGTCTATTTTTGCATTACTCTTTTTTTTACAAATATATGTTCCTTAACGACATACTGCACCCGTACACTTTGGTACGGCCAAAATACGCCAGGGGCTTTAGTACCCCTCAATATGGTGTGAGAAGTCCGAACACTTTAACAAGTGCGGCACCCCGAACTTATAGCATTATATGCATCGGCTCCGAATCATGTCTTGGGTCAATAGTTGGGTTTGCCCGGCTCCTATGTTTTGGTGCCTTATGTTCCGCTATATCGGCTAAGGTAGCACTAGGAGAACTACTGCGATTGTGCCCCAGTTGAGCTGGGTCAAGCACCTCAGTAGAGAAAACTAAAACTGACTGTCATGATGAAGCGAGAGCTGGTCGCTGTTCGAGAGGTTTTTCGAGTCCCTAAAGACTTATGCCGCTTAGAGCAAGGAGTCGGCTCCGTCCGGCCAAGGCGTGGATAGCGCCCTGAACTCGGTCTTCCGAATACCAGGGGCTTCGCCGAAATTTAAAATTATAGAATTCTATGGCTAAGTGAGAGTGTTCACGCATTATAGTCTGATTGCCTTGCTCGTTGTGCTGAGCGCCTCCCTCGAAGGACCCAAACATGGGAAAAAGAGCGCTCAGGTTTATCCCCGAACACCCCAGCACTAGCGGCACGGGGGAAGAAGCCGACGACTCGCCATCTCTCAGAATCGATAAACAGCCGCACATAAGGTAATATTTTAAATTCCAACAGCATTTCTTAGTGCATATGAACAAGTTTTCATCGCACAGGACAAAACGAGCGAGTTTTAGTCAAATATTACATCCCTGGAACATTCATCCGCCACAAGGCGGGCACCCTTCAGAACATCCGTATAATAATTCTTGGGCTTGCGATGCTCCTTCCCCGGCGGTGGCCCGTCCTTCACAAGCTTCTCAGCATCCAGCTTGCCCCAGTGCACCTTAGCACGGGCAAGTGCCCTACGGGCACCTTCAATGCAGACGGAGCGCTTGATGACTTCGAGCCTTGGACAGGCCCCCACCAGCCGCCACACCAGCCCGAAATAGCTCCCAGGCAGAGCCTCTCCAGGCCACAGCCAAACTATGAGGCCTTTCATGGCCTGTTCGGCCGCCTTGTGGAGGTCGACCAGTTGCTTCAGCTGGTCGCTCAGGGGCACGGGGTGTCCGGCCTCAGCATACTGAGACTAGAACACCTTCTCTGTCGAGCTGCCCTCCTCGGCTCGATAGAATGCGGCGGCATCGGACACGCTATGGGGAAGATCTGCGAACGCTCCTGGAGAGCTCCGGATTCGGGTAAGTAACAAGTAACTCACATTTATGTGTTTGCTTTGCATAAAGAATGCCTTACCCACCGCTATCTTTTTCACCGCATCCAACTCCTGGAGGGTCTTCTGGGATTCGGCCTTGGCAGACTTGGCCTTTTCAATAGCCGCCGTGAGCTCGGACGCTCGCGTCTTTGAGTCATGCTCCAAACTCTCATGTTTTTTCATGAGAACCTGGAGCTCTTGCTGCACCTTGCCAACCTGGGTCTCATACTTCTCCCGCTCGGTGCGCTCCGTGGCTGCCCACTCCTCGGCCTCGAGCAGCGCTTGCTTAAGGGTCGCCACCTCGGACGTGGCCCCTACAGTAGCCATGATAATCCTGTCATTTTTTGCAATTGCACCTTATATATATATATATATATATATTTAAACAAGGTATTTCTTACCTTCCTTGTCCTCGAGTTGCTTCTTGGCACGCCCGAGCTCTTGCTCGGACTGCTCGAGGTGCTGCTTTAGCGTGTCCACTTCCGCAGTTAGTACGGCGGACGCCAGTAGAGAAGCTTGCATATGCATATTGACTCTTTTTTGTTAGACTCCTGCGAAATTAATTTGATCCTCTATTCGGCTTTTCTTCCCGAACGCCAAACAGAGTATCAGGGGCTACTGTCTATGCGGTAATATTATTTACACATTTTTTTACTTACCTCAAAGCCTGTTAAAAGGCTAGTACAAGCTTCAGTCAGTCCGCTCTTGGCAGACTGAACCTTCTGTACCACCGCAGTCATAATGGTGCGGTGCTCCTCGTCGATGGAGGCGCCTTTGAGCACCTCCAACAGATTGTCCGGTGCCTCCGGTTGGACGGGGGTCACCGGCACGATGGCCTTGCTCCTCTTGGAAGGAGGTCGCCCGCCAGACTCTGGAACCTTTGAAGGTTCTGGAGCGGTGTCCGGCCTAGAGCCGGACTTGGAGCCCTGGGGGGTTTTATCCCCTTTACTCCTGGAGTCCGGGAGATCGCCTTACGGCGCCTCCAGGACCACCTCCTCCTGGCTTGGAGCCTGTTGGGACAACACTTCGGCGTCGTCCGTAGGGCGGGGGGAGGAAGCCGTCGGAAGCGAATTCACATCCGACGAGTCCAGTGAACCGCTCGACGACGCGTCGAGCCGGTCTTTGGGTGGGCTGCATAAACATATTCGACATAAGGGAAAGCTGCGCAATAAAGGAATACTATGAATTACTCTGGTATCCGGATACTTACGATTTCACCAGGGGCTTGGCCCTAAGCGGCCACTCCTCTCCGCCGTTGTTGGCGTCGGTGGAGTAGTCCGGAGGAAGGGTTTTCCCCTTCTTGGACCCTTCGGCCTCCTCAATGAGGGCGGCCTTCCTTTTCTTCTCTCCCCCCGCTGGAGGGGGAGAGGTCTCTTCTTCCTCCTCCTCGTCTTCACGGGAGGACTGCGCCTTGGAGCCGTCGGATGATGAACCCGACACCTCCTGGCGCCGTGCACTTTTTCGAGTCCCCGTGGCCCTCTTCGTGGCCTTCTTCTCCGGCACCACATAGGGTGCCGGAACCAGCAGCTTCGCCAAGGAGGCATCGGCTGAGTCTTCGGGCAAAGGAGCCGGACAGTCGATCTGTCCGGACTTCGCCTGCCAAACCTGTCGAACGTAAGGGAGCTTAGATCCCGCATAGAGTTAAACTATGAAAAACTAATACCCCGTAAAAGGCACAAACAACTTACCGCGCTGGCGTGACGCTGCGCGCTGAATCCGTGATCCTCGGTAGCAGATGCGGGAGCCTTGGTGCCCTTGAAAAGCACCTTCTAGACGTCTTCGTACATCATGTCGAAGAGCCTGTTCAGAGTTCGGTGTTGCGCCGGGTTGAACTCCCACAGATTGAAGGCCCGTTGTTGACACGGGAGGATCCGGCGGATGAGCATGACCTAGACTACGTTGACAAGCCTGAGCTGCTTGTCCACCAGGGTTTGGATGCATGTTTGCAGTCCAGTCACCTCTCCTTTGCTACCCCACGGCAGGCCCGTCTCTCACTACAAGAAATATGTCAACTTGTGACCACCACTATTGGTCACTGAATGGTCACAAATTTCCATTTATGACCTTTTTGTGACCAAAAACATAAGGTCAAAAGCTGGCCGTCGTAAACTGACTATAGCGACCTTTCTTCTGGAATGGTCGTAGACGTTTATGACCAAAATACGTCTACTGTGGCGTTTTGGTCACTAGCAACCTCCCCAGGCCACATAGGCATCCAGCGTGGCAAGCTGATGTGGCACAAGATTCAGCCCGGTCCAATTCGGTTTTCTACATGGGCCTAGCCCAACAATTCAGCCTATTTGTGTTTTTTTTGTCTGTCAATTTTTGGTTGGGTTCATGGGCCAAGCCCAATATTGCAGCCTTTTTATTGTTGGGTTGTGGCCCTCTTACCATCAATTGATTTTTTATTTTTCAATCATTTTATTTTAGAGCTGGTCGCACTAGTCAGATGGGCACCACACGTCAAAAATTTCAAAATATCTCAAATTATATTCATAAGTGGGACATAAATTGGTCCCGCTGGTCATGTTTCCATTTCACATCTTTTTAACATACATAATCACTTTCAAATAGGACGGGACAAATATAATTCATCAAATAACACTACATTAGTCTTTTACAATCTATTACAATATTACAATTTACAGTCTACTACAGAACCAAAAAACTCTTTGCTAAGTAGGGCTTCACTGATTCGCACTTGGCTTCATGGCTTCACACTCCAAAAAAATTAGGCCCGAAGCTCCTGTAAAAGAGTGAACAACTTCAATATTAGTGTACTAGTGCTGAGGCCAGAAACAAACAACTTTGATATTACAATAGAAAGAAGTCTCAGGTTTATCAAGCACAACAAAACAGCAGTGTGACTGAAAACAAGAGAGGTCTCAGGTTTAGACTGAAAAGGAAGATTTAGATATGCATGATGTCCCAGGTTTAAAGAAAATATCAAGAGCACAATTTTAACAAGAGATATATAGTCAGTCCAATTGAACAAAGGCTGGACAGTAGCATTATGAGTATTTAAGTGGAGATGTAGCAGACAATCAAATGAATATATTGTGGAGACCATGAATAAAATTAGGCAATCATCGATGGAGAGCGTCTAATGCTCCTAATTAAACAAACGGATATGTTTAGCCAACCAAGAAGGAAACACTAACCAAACAGTGGCAATTTGAGGTGGTGAGCTAGATGAGGTACAAACTAAGATGACATTCAATCATCCGGTAGCAAAACAAGCTTACTAGCTAGCTAGTACACTAGAATGTGACCATCCAACATGCACACATGCATCATGCAGGAACATATATGAACATTTTCTGTAAGGGGGACATCAAGACCTTGTTTTGGAAGGACTAAAGAGCACTTGAACGAGTTCTGGTCGTCAGGTGCTTCTTCACCATCAGGCTCATTTGTTGCTGCTGCTCATCCTCCTACTCCATCTACATGGACAAGAGCAACTTAGTTGTTTGCATGGCATTCACTTAATAAAACTGCATATACATTCATCTACATTACTTCTTCAGTATAGTATAGTACATAGCATGGATGGGTTTGAGTTCAAATGTTTGCTTGCACGTTTACTACCCATATACTTAGGCACATGGAAAATCAACTACAAGCGGGAACACGATGAGTCAAAACAAGCTAGTAAGACACTAGCAGTAGAGCAACCATAATGTGAAGCAAACAGAGGAATCACAAGGTAATTCTACTAATTTCATTGAAAGAATAGTGGCAATTTTAGGCAGTGTGCTAGATGAGGTACAAACTGAATACTAGTACAGATTAAAGCAGGTTGAATGTTGAGCGGCACATATAATATGATGGTAAGAAAATGATGGCATCAAACAGATTGACAACAAGAATTTCTCAGCTTGGGCATGGAGAGCCCTGTATAATTGACAGATCCTCAAAGCAATTTTCATTACGTTAGGATTACATCAGTTACAGCTTACAGCTTACAGGTTACAGTACTAACATGTCCTGGGCATCAACACATCCACTCGCAACACAGAGAAACACTTGAGCATTGGGATTAGTTTGTTCATGTGGGTTGCGATTGGTGCGGCAGTGCCGGTTGAACCCCCGGGTTCAGACCATTTCAGTTTGTACGGCATCAAACCAAACCACCCCAGTCCAGTTCGATTTTCTGTTCAACATAGACCAATCTAGTCCGTTCCTATTAAGCACCCATTTGAACCCATACGTACCAAACTATCCCAAAGCAACAACAGAACCAAATAAACCAAACTAACCCGCCTGATTCCCATGTTGAATGGACATCAAGCAAGCACGCACTCTATTTTGATAGTACAAAGCTGTGCAAGCAAGCACACACTATAACATGGACAACAAGTTCAGAGATTCAGTGTATAAGCGGAAACCGGGAAGCAATGATTCTCCAAGAACTCACCCACGAGGCTAGGATCGGCACTGGAAACAGGGACAACCAGTGCTGGAGGAGATGAGGGCGTCGGCTGTCACCTGTCAGGACTGGAGGCGGGAGCAGTGGCGTCCGTGCTCTAATGGCAAGGGACTGGAGACGGGAGCAGCGGTGCCCTAGTCTGAGTCGGAGAAGATGATGCCGACGTCCGTGATCCAAGCCCAGTGCTCCCGGGCGCGTCCCGCAGGAGGAGGCCACCCCGCCCGCCCGCCCGCCCGGAGGAGGTGAACTCCGGCGCATGCTCCCACCCCTCACCATAGCCGGAGACCAGGAACACGGTGAACGCATATCTACAAAAAGGAGCATGAGACGAGGTGAGGTGAGGAGATGCTGCACGAAGAAGGAGGGGAGGGGCTTACCGATGCTAGATCCGGCCACCTCTGGCCTCACCGTCGTCGCATGTGGTAGATCCCGACGAAGTTAAAGAGGCGGCCGGAACCCTAGCCATGGGTGATGTTGCGGGCTTGCACTAGAGGGTGCGAGACACGAATCTGATGGGAGGGGGGAAGTGCTCCGTGAGGGGAGCCCGGGGTGTGCTGCGTGCCGGCGAGAGCCGCCTCAACTCGCCGGAATCGAGTGGAGCAGAGGAGTCGCGGGAGGGAGAGAGAGAGGGCTCGCGGGGGAGAAGGGCTCGCGGTGAGGGAAGGGGATGGGAGATAGGAGGAGGGCATGGGGAAGGCCATGGATGGCGGGGAGCTCGACCGGAGGGAGGTGGAGGTGGCGATCTAGAAAGGAGGAGGTGGCAGCTGCGATCTGGAAGGGAGGAGGAGTGGTGTTGCGGGGGAGAGAGGGTATAGGGCGGATCTGGAAGGGGAGAGGAGGAGAAGAGAGCGAGGGAAAGAAAGGAGGCGGGGGGGGGGGGTGGATGTAAAATTACAACAGGGCAGAGCTAGGGTTTTGGGGATGGTGTGGAAGGGCTGATGACTGCCGTTGGATCCACGATCATCCAACGGTGTTCGATGCATGATCCGCGTGATGCGTCCACGGACCAATCAGAATACAGTACGACGTTATGAAGATCTAAATTGGTGAAAAAATTCATTTTCTATTTTCGAGTGCGTAAATTGAGTTTTTTTAAATGACCTACCATATATTTGTTGCAAAATGGGACCAGATCATTTTTATAATATATTAGGCCATATTTAATGTTCAATTGACAAAATGATTGGTTGTCAAAAGTTTTCATTTTCTTTGGACGAAAAAACATTTTTCATTTTCCGAGTGCCCGAAAGGAGGTTTTTTTGTGAAGGAACTACCAAATAATTGTTGCAAAATTGTACCAAATAAATTTTCTAAAATACTAGGACATATTTAATGCATAATTGACAAAATGGTTGGGTGTAAAAAGTTTTGATCCACCTCTCGTGAAAAAGACAAAGTTCCGCCGATTCAACTAGAAGCGGGTCAAATTTGAACTGCAGCTGCCTCATAGTTCGCTATTTATTTTTTACAAAAATCATTTCTAGGTACATAAGTATCTATTTAATAAGAGAAACACCAAAAGTTTTCCAAGATTCAACCACTAGCTAGGAACGGTCAAGCCCGCCGTTTTGACCGCATTTTGAAACGGGCACAAAAAATTCAAAAAAAATCAAAAATTTGGGAAACCTTCGCATTGTGTCATTATATGTGGCCAAGTTCCCAAGAAAAATAACAAACTTGTAATACGGCAATTATTTTTAAAAAGTGTTCTCAGAAATGAGCTATCATCTGTGAAGATTCATGGCTTTCAAGCCAAATGATCAATCTTATGGCCACATTCGTGGCATAGTTTGTTCAAATGATCTCATATTGTGCACAAGGGTGCATATTGGAATGGCAAACAATGTTGCCTAAGGAAGTTTTCATTTTCTTTGGACGAAAAAACCATTTTTCATTTTCCGAGTGCCCGAAAGGAGGTTTTTTTGTGAAGGAACTACCAAATAATTGTTGTAAAATTGGACCAATTCGATTTTCTAAAATACTAGGACATATTTAATGCACAATTGACAAAATGGTTGGGTGTAAAAAGTTTTGATCCACCTCTCGTGAAAAAGACAAATTTCCGCCGATTCAGTTGGAAGCGGGTCAAATTTGAACTGCAGCTGCCTCATAGTTCGCTATTTATTTTTTACAAAAATCATTTCTAGGTACATAAGTATCTATTTAATCAGAGAAACACCAAAAGTTTTCCAAGATTCAACCACTAGCTAGGAACGGTCAAGCCCGCCGTTTTGACCGCATTTTGAAACGGGCATAAAAAATTCAAAAAAATCAAAAAATTGGGAAACCTTCGCATTGTGTCATTATATGTGGCCAAGTTCCCAAGAAAAATAACAAACTTGTAATACAGCAATTATTTTTAAAAAGTGTTCTCAAAAATGAGCTATCATCTTTGAAGATTCATGGCTTTCAAGCCAAATGATCAATCTTATGGCCACATTCGTGGCATGTTTATTCAAATGATCTCATATTGTGCACAAGGGTGCATATTGGAATGGCACACAATGTTGCCTAAGGAAGTTTTCATTTTCTTTGGACGAAAAAACCATTTTTCAATTTCTGAGTGCCTGAAAGGAGGTTTTTTTGTGAAGGAACTACCAAATAATTGTTGCAAAATTGGACCAAATCATTTTTCTAAAATATTAGGACGTATTTAATGCACAATTGACAAAATGGTTGGGTGTCAAAATTTTTGATCCACCTCTGGTGAAAAAGACAAATTCCCGTCGATTCAGTTGGAAGCGGGTTAAATTTGAACTGCAGCTGCCTCATAGTTTGCTATTTATTTTTTACAAAAATCATTTCTAGTTACATAAGTACCTATTTAATCAGAAATACATGGTTTGATGGAGAGGCATCGAGGTTTGGACGGTGGCCGAGGGCCCCAACTCTAGAGCGCGTAAGCTCGCATGCCCGCCGCGTGGTCACCGCGTGACCGTGGCGTTGCCATGTGTTCTGGGTGGCCTAGGCATGTCTAGTGGGTTGGGCACTCCCCAGGTTGGTGCTAGGAAGAAAATTACAACATAAGATTCTCACGAGAAGACCGATCGATGCTCAAACATGGATTAGCAGCCAAGTGTTTGATTAGCGGTACGGGAAATGCACATGGCCAATGGGCGTGAGTTTTGGCTGAGGATGATCATCTACTAAGGAGAATGTTTTAAAAAAAAATTAGCTCAAAAGGAGGATCCTAGGTGGTACTTGCTTTGCAAAGTACCACGCTGGATAAAAATATGAATGTTGAAGCTGGGCTCAAAATAATGAATGGATTGAGCTGAAATTTGGTGGAGGATGGTTATTTGGGCATAGGAAAGCATTGTAGAAAATTGATACCATTTGGACATGCCAAAGTAGTACTTCCTTCACAATGCTCTTCTATGGACAGAAACTTGGGAAAACTAGTGAGAGAGATTGGATGAATGAAATGAGCTCAAAATTGGTGTAGGTAAGTTACTTAGGTATGGTCATGCGCTGGTCAATTTTAAGATCATTTGGGTAAGCCTAGCTAGTACTTACTTCACAAAGCTTCTCTCGAGGTAGAAACTTTGGAAATTTCCCGAGAAAGATTTACTAGGAAAATTGAGCTAAATATTATCATGTGGCAATGATTTGGGTATGGAAGAGTGCCCGAAAAGTTTGAGGGTAATAGGAGGGGTCTATATAACACTTGCTTTGCAACGTGCCAATTTGGCCATAAAATATAAATTGAACCTGGGCTCACATAGATGATTTGACTGAGCTGCAATTTGGAGGAGGGTGATAATTTGGGCATATGAAGAAACTGTATAAATTTCATGTCATTTAGAGATATAAAAAAGGTACTTCGTTCACAATGCTTCTAGGTGGACAAAAACTTTGGAAATTTGCTGAGGAAGATTTACTAGGCAAATGGAGCTGAATTTTGTCATGCGATAATGATTTTGATAGGAAAGAGTGCCCAAAAATTCGTAGGGCAATCAAGAATATATAAATAGCACTTCCTTCATAAAGTGTTGTTGTGAACATAATAGGAAAATGAATATTGTTGAATTATTTTTGAACTAGGCAAGGAAGGATTTTTACATATTTTATGAAGATATGACCCAAAGAATTTATGAGATTTTTTTAGGAATTTTGGGAATGATAGAAATATAGGTTGCTTCACAACCTAGGGCAAAAACTGCCACATGGACATGACACATAGGCAAAACTGATGAGATGGCGCCTAGTCATCACAACCCACCACAATCTACAAGGCTATGACCATCTATATTGGTCATTAACAACTAGAAATAAGGCAGTGGACTAGCACTGTTTGCTTTGTGACCATTTCGTGTAAGGAAATTACGACCTTTCTGACCAAAATGGTCGCAATGGTTTAGGGTTTGAAGCCCCCTGACCAGATTTTGACCGATTGGTCTAAAATGGTCATAAATTTATGACCAATTCTTCGAGGGTCACTGACAGAAGGTCATAAGTTGACATATTTCTTGTAGTGTCTTTCCAAGACGTGAGCCGCGTTGGGGGCCGGACCGGAACGCGGGGGCTGCGACCTACTCAGGGTCGCGTGGCTTGGTGATGTAAACCACCCCGATTGCCACCCCTTCAGGGTCTCCACAAAGGAGCCCTCGGGCCATAAGACGTTGGGCATCTTGCCCACCATGGCGCCTCCACACTCTGCCTGGTTGCCGCGCACCACCTTCGGCTTGACATTGAAAGTCTTGAGCCATAGGCCGAAATGGGGCCAAATGCAGAGGAAAGCCTCGCACACGACGATAAACGCCGACATGTTGAGGATGAAATTCGGGGCCAGATCATGGAAATCTAGGCCATAGTAGAACATGAGTCCCCGGACGAATGGGTGGATAGGAAAGCCCAGTCCGCGAAGGAAGTGGGGAAGGAACACTACCCTCTCATGGGGCCTTGGGGTGGGGAGGAGGTGCCCCTCTTCGGGAAGCCGGTGCGCGATGTCGTTAGACAAGTATCCGGTGTCAGGACCCCAATTCCAAGCCACATCGATCTAGCCGGTAACACCTCATATCACTTTGCGGCCTCACGCACGGTATCCCACGGGTGTCGCCTTACCATGGCCCAGGACCGTTTGCGCCTTTTGGCTCACGTATATGATAGTGTCGCTAGCATCCATATGACAGAGAACCCGGGCCAACATGGCTAGTCGTGAACCCAAAGCGGCACAGACCTATGGAGACAGGCATACATGAATCACATCGAGCATGTCGGTCATCAGCGAGTGATTCCGGGCTGTAGCACTGGGCTAACAGGACTCCGGGGAACCCGGGCTGTAGCAGGCTAGGCAGGACTCCGGAAGTCACCGCGTGACATTTCCCCGAAGGGACAGACATAGGAACAAAGTGAATCACATGCCGGCCAGTCAAGTGTCCTGAGCAGTAGTGCTGGGCTAGCAGGACTCCGGTGAACCGGGCTGTAGCGGACTACTATGGCTCGAGGAGCACTAGACTACATTTCCCCATAAGAAAGGCTGCCAAGGATAAACAACTAGATTGTCGGATCCCACTCATACCAAGCATTTCAATCATACACACAATATGCCCGATATGAGTACATACAACATGGCATCACAACAAAACTCTACAACTCAAGTACTTTATTTAAAGGCTCTAGAGAGCCATACATAACACGTTCATACAGATAGGGGTCACATGACCCGACACTCAAGTCATACAATCATACAAGCACATGCGGAAGCAACTAGTCTGAGTACGGACTCTAGAAAGAAAGAAGGCTTTTAGAAGCCTGTCTAACTACATAGGGCCCTCCATGGCCAGGATCACCACCTGGGTGGCTAGTCACTCGTCGACGTCAAGGTCTACATAGAACCCATCGGAGGGGGCGGTGTTGTCATCTGAAAACAGTAATAAGCAAACATGAGTACAAAGGTACTCAGCAAGTCTTACATCAGAACCTACTATACATGCTTATTCTCAAGAAGGTGGTGGGGTTAATGCAGCAAGCCAGCTTTGACCCTTGGCTAAACTATCCTACGGAACTTCACTAGTAAAATAGTTTTCGCACACGAGTCCACTACTCACCAACACAATACTCCACCGGGGATCCTCCCTCGTCATCCTACGAGAGGGCCATCCTCGGTACTCACACTTATCTTGAGTCTTTTAGTAGTATCCATTATCTTGTCTATGAACTGTATAGGCAACTAAGTAGTTCTTTACCGCTAACGCGGCTATTCGAATAGTTTTATACCCTGCAGGGGTGTACTTCGTCACATATGTTTTCACCACTTAGCGTCTGCACACGACATGTGCTCGGCAGACTTCAAGCGAAAACCGACGTGGGTGTAGACCACGACCTGACTAACCTCACAAGTCTCTAGTCCAGGTTTATCGCCTATTCAGGTTCCATCCGCAAGGAAATCCGGCCGGGGTGTCCTCAACGGCCCCAAACGATGTGTATAGGGTCCCGAGACGCCAAACGGGCGCCCGGCATACCCGGCCACAGTGTATCTACCGCATCATAGCCCACCCCTAGGGTCAGCGCTACGCACAACCGCCAACAGATGTCCTACAAACACCAGAAACTAGTTGCAACTCCTGGACAGAGGCGAGAGGGGTCAGTAAGTCGAGCGGGGTCATATTTCAGGGCCCAATGTGTGGTAGTAGCTGAATCTTAAATCACGCATACAGATCTTAGTTCTTAGGGACGGCCTCAATGAAACTACCCACCATGTACTCCTACATGGCCTCTCATCGATACCTTTACCAAAACATGTTCAACACATCCCTCACATTACCGCATAAGCATTTCACTCTAGCCCATCACCCAGATGAACCAGACCTGACACAACTCTAAGCATAGCAGGAATAGCAAGGTAGGAATCACAAACCATGGCTCAATCAACTCCTACACATGCTAGTGGGTTTCATCTAGTTACTGTGGCAATGACAGGTCATGCAGAGGATAAGGGCTCAACTACCATAGCACACAGCAGTTTGAATCGCGTTGTCTTAATGCAGTAAACAAGAGCAGAAGCGAGAACATGGGTTTGTATCGGAATGATCAATGGATGCTTGCCTGATGGAGTGGTAGCGGGATACTGCCCTTCAGTTGGATACTCGTGAATATCCTCGGAGGCAGAACCTACCACGGAGAACACATTGGAACACAATCAACACATGACGATATGCAACAATATGATGCATGCTATGACATGGCAAGATGATTGTGTCTTGGCCTAATGCAAGCTAAAATAGTAAGGGATGAACTCATTTGAATCAAAGATTCGAATATTAGCTCATTAAACATGGCATTTATAGTGCATTACCTTATTCTGCTTAAACAGCAAGGTAAACTTGTTTTGTCATGCATGAAACCATTACAGATGGATAGATTGAATTTTTCTGATAATTTTTCATATATAAATTATTTCATTTGGAGTTACGGTTGAATTTCTATGAATTTTTGAAGTTTGAACTATTTTTTGGAATTTCCTGAATAAAAATAATTCCAGAAATTCAATTACTGCGTCAGCAATGCATCATGCTGACCTCAGCAGGTCAAAGGCGCCAACCCAGGTCAAACCTGACTGGTGGGCCCCTTCTGTCAGCCTCTCAGTTAATTAGCAGAATTAGATTAACACTAATTAGCTATCAGTGGGGCCTGGGCCCACATGTCAGTGACTGATTTAATTAAAATTAATTAAAACTAAACCTAAATTAGTTAACAGACCGGCCCCACCTGTCATAGACTCAGGGGGGGTCTACCTGGGCCCACCCAGGGTCAAACTGGGTCAACTCGCCGGCTGCTCGACGCCGGCGAGGCCCGAGACGGCAGCGCGGCTCGGAAAAAGCCCTCCGGCGACCAAATCGACGGCGGAGACCACCCGTGCGAAGCCCAGGCTCTCGCGCATCCAATGGAGCAAGTGTGAGGAGCTGGGGTGGAGCGAGCTCGCCGGAATCGAGCTCGTGGCGGCGGCCGGAGTTCGGGCGAGGTCGGTTTCGACGCTACGGTGCACGGGAGGAAGAGCTGGTGGTGGCTACGGGTTCGTGGTGTTGCACTGAGCATGGTGAGGCGCTTCGTTGTGAGCTTGCACAGTTGTGGCCACGGCTGCCCCATGGCCGGCGGCGGGGAGCTCTCGGGTGCGATGGAAACGGCGGCTACAGGGGCCAAACGAGCACGGGAGCCAGGGGAAGAGGAAGAGGAGCTCACAGCGGGGTCGGAGAGGGGGTCAGCAGGCTCGGGGACGGGCTGGAGAAGAGGTGCGGTCGCCGTCGATCTCGGATGCCCGAGGGTGAAGACGAGGGCGAAGGCGGCGTTGCAGGGCTTCCGGCGAAGCGTGGCTCGGTGGGGAGGACGAGGGAGTCAAGGCGGAGCTGATGGGCTCGTCGGAGGGGCGAGGGAGTGGCTATGGTGGCAACTACGGCGATCGGCGGCGAGGTCCGCGCTCGGCCACCGCGGGAGAGGATGAGGGGACAAGGGGGAGAGTGAGAGAGGATGAGAGGGGGACGTGGGGGTCGCGTGGCGTCCTCTGGGCGTCTCCCGGCGTCGGCAGAAGCAGGAGGTGGCCGGCGCGTGGCCGGCGCGCGGCAAGCACGCGCCCCTGCCTCCTGGCGCGAGGTAGGGGGTGACTGGCCGAGCCAGTAGGCTGGGCTGAGCCAGGTAAGGCCCAGGTGGGCTTCTTTCTCCTTTTTTTTGATTTAGTTTCTGTTTTCTATTTAACTACAACTGTTTAGCTTTATTTAAAATACCAAAACATTTCCAAAATTCCTGAAAATAAATGTGGCCTCTGTTTAGATTATTTCCAACAGGAAACATTTACTCCCAGAATTATTTGAGCATTTAAATTATTTTATAGCATTTAAATGCCCAAATTCAAATACTTATGATTTAATTCAATGACCTTCTGTTGACCTAGAAAATTGTGCACCAATTTTGCCAGAGGTTCTAACCTAAGACAAAGAGGGTGAACATTTTAGAAGGGCATTTCAGGTTCATTGAAATTATTTTTAGTAAACCCTAGTTGATTTCAAAAGGGTGCTGGGGGTTCTGCCTTCCCCATTTCAAGTTTCTGATGGAAAGTAAACATGATGCACACTCTAATGCATGGACTAGCTAGGGTGTGACAACTCACTGTTGGGGAACGTAGTAATTTCAAAAAAAAAATTCCTACGCACATGCAAGATCATGGTGATGCATAGCAACGAGGGGAGAGTGTGATCTACGTACCCTTGTAGACCGACAGCGGAAGCGTTAGCACAACGCGATTGATGTAGTCGTACGTCTTCACGGCCCGACCGATCAAGCACCGAAACTACGGCACCTCCGAGTTCTAGCACACGTTCAGCTCAATGACGATCACCGGACTCCGATCCAGCAAAGTGTCGGGGAAGAGTTCCGTCAGCACGACGGCGTGGTGACGATCTTGATGTACTACTGTCGCAGGGCTTCGCCTAAGCACCGCTACAATATTATCGAGGACTATGGTGGAAGCGGGCGCCGCACACGGCTAAGAATATGATCACGTGGATCAACTTGTGTGTCTATGGGGTGCCCCCTGCCCCCGTATATAAAGGAGTGGAGGAGGGGAGGGCCGGCCGTCTCTATGGCGCGCCCCAGGGGAGTCCTACTCCCACCGGGAGTAGGATTCCCCCTTTCCTAGTCCAACTAGGAGTCCTTCCATGTAGTAGGAGTAGGAAACAAGGAAGGGGCGCAGCCCCTCCCCCTAGTCCAATTTGGACTAGGCATTGGGGGGGCGCGCGGCCTGCCCTAGGCAGCCCCTCTCACTTTCCTGTATGGCCCAATAAGGCCCAATACTTCTCCCGGTGAATTCCCATAACTCTCCGATACTCCGAAAAATACCCGAATCACTCGGAACCTTTCCGAAGTCCGAATATAGTCGTCCAATATATCGATCTTTACGTCTCGACCATTTCGAGACTCCTCGTCATCTCCCCGATCTCATCCGGGACTCCGAACTCCTTCGGTATATCAAAACTCATAAACTCATAATATAACTGTCATCGAAACCTTAAGCATGCGGACCCTACGGGTTCGAGAACAATGTAGACATGACCGAGACACGTCTCCGGTCAATAACCAATAGCGGGACCTGGATGCCCATATTGGCTCCTACATATTCTACGAAGATCTTTATCGGTCAGACCGCATAACAACATACGTTGTTCCCTTTGTTATCGGTATGTTACTTGCCCGAGATTCAATCGTCGGTATCTTAATACCTAGTTCAATCTCGTTATCGGCAAGTCTCTTTACTCGTTCCGTAATACATCATCTCACAACTAACTCATTAGTTGCAATGCTTGCAAGGCTTATGTGATGTGCATTACCGAGAGGGCCCAGAGATACCTCTCCGACAATCGAAGTGACAAATCCTAATCTCGAAATACGCCAACCCAACATGTACCTTTGGAGACACCTATAGAGCTCCTTTATAATCACCCAGTTACGTTGTGATGTTTGGTAGCACACAAAGTGTTCCTCCGGCAAACGGGAGTTGCATAATCTCATAGTCATAGGAACATGTATAAGTCATGAAGAAAGCAATAGCAACATACTAAACGATCGGGTGCTAAGCTAATGGAATGGGTCATGTCAATCAGATCATTCATCTAATGATGTGATCCCGTTAATCAAATAATAACTCTTTGTCCATGGTTGGGAAACATAACCATCTTTGATTAACGAGCTAGTCAAGTAGAGGCATACTAGTGACACTCTGTTTGTCTATGTATTCACACATGTATTATGTTTCCGGTTAATACAATTCTAGCATGAATAATAAACATTTATCATGAAACAAGGAAATAAATAATAACTTTATTATTGCCTCTAGGGCATATTTCCTTCAGTCTCCCACTTGCACTAGAGTCAATAATCTAGTTCACATCGCCATGTGATTTAACAGCAATAGTTCACATCACCATGTGATTAACACCCATAGGGTTTACTAGAGTCAGTAATCTAGTTCACATCATTAACACCCAAAGAGTACTAAGGTGTGATCATGTTTTGCTTGTGAGATAATTTTAGTCAACAGGTCTGTCATATTCAGATCCGTAAGTATTTTGCGAATTTCTATGTCAACAATGCTCTGCATGGAGCTACTCTAGCTAATTGCTCCCACTTTCAATATGTATCCAGATTGAGACTTAGAGTCATATGGATCAGTGTCAAAACTTGCATCGACGTAACCCGTTACGACGAACCTTTTGTCACCTCCGTAATCGAGAAACATATCCTTATTCCAGTAAGGATAATTTTGACCGCTGTCCAGTGATCTACTCCTAGATCACTATTGTACTCCCTTGCCAAAGTCAGTGGTAGGGTATACAATAGATCTGGTACGCAGCATGGCATACTTTATAGAACCTATGACTGAGGCATAGGGAATGACTTTCATTCTCTCTCTATCTTCTGCCGTGGTCGGGTTTTGAGTCTTACTCAACTTCACAGCTTGCAACACAGGCAAGAACTCCTTCTTTGACTGTTCCATTTTGAACTACTTCAAAATCTTGTCAAGGTATGTACTTATTGAAAAAACTTATCAAGCGTCTTGATCTATCTCTATAGATCTTGATGCTCAATATGTAAGCAGCTTCACCGAGGTCTTTCTTTGAAAAATCCTTTCAAACACTCCTTTATGCTTTGCAGAATAATTCTACATTATTTCCGATCAACAATATGTCATACACATATACTTATCAGAAATGCTGTAGTGCTCCCACTCACTTTCTTGTAAATACAGGCTTCACCGCAAGTCTGTATAAAACTATATGCTTTGATCAACTTATCAAAGCGTGTATTCCAACTCTGAGATGCTTGCACCAGTCCATAGATGAATCGCTGGAGCTTGCATATTTTGTTAGCACCTTTAGGATTGACAAAACCTACTGGTTGCATCATATACAACTCTTCTTTAAGAAATCCATTAAGGAATGCAGTTTTGTTTATCCATTTGCCAGATTTCATAAAATGCGGCAATTGCTAACATGATTCGGACAGACTTAAGCATAGATACGAGTGAGAAACTCTCATCGTAGCCAACACTTTGAACTTATCGAAAACCTTTTGCGACAATTCTAGCTTTGTAGATAATAACACTACTATCAACGTCCGTCTTCCTCTTGAAGATCCATTTATTTTCTATGGCTTGCCGATCATCAGGCAAGTCAACCAAAGTCCATACTTTGTTTTCATACATGAATCCCATCTCAGATTTCATGGCCTCAAGCCATTTTGCGGAATCTGGGCTCATCATCGCTTCCTCATAGTTCGCAAGTTCATCATGGTCTAGTAACATGACTTCCAGAACAGGATTACTGTACCACTCTGGTGCGGATCTCACTCTAGTTTACCTACGAGATTCGGTAGTAACTTGATCTGAAGTTTTTATGATCATCATCATTAGCTTCCTCACTAATTGGTGTAGTAGTCACAGGAACAGATTTCTGTGATGAACTACTTTCCAATAAGGGAGAAGGTACAATTACCTTATCAAGTTCTACTTTCCTCCCACTCACTTCTTTTGAGAGGAACTCCTTCTCTAGAAAGGATCCATTCTTAGCAACGAATGTCTTGCCTTCGGATCTGTGATAGAAGGTGTACCCAACTGTCTCCTTTGGGTATCCTATGAAGACATATTTCTCCGATTTGAGTTTGAGCTTATCGAGATGAAACTTTTTCACATAAGCATCGCAACTCCAAACTTTAAGTAATGACAGCTTAGGTTTCTTGCCAAACCATAGTTCACACGGTGTCGTCTCAACGGATTTAGATGGTGCCCTATTTAACGTGAATGCAGCTGCCTCTAATGCATAACCCCAAAACGATAGTGGTAGATCGGTAAGAGACATCATAGATCACACAATATCTAATAAAGTACGGTTATGACGTTCGGACACACCATTACACTATCGTGTTCCAGGTGGCGTGAGTAGTGAAACTATTTCACATTGTTTTAATTGAAGGCCAAACTCGTAACTCAAATATTTTACCTCTGCGATCATATCGTAGAAACTTTTTATTTTCTTGTCACGATGATTTTCCACTTCACTCTGAAATTCTTTGAACTGTTCAAATGTTTCAGATTTATGTTTCATCAAGTAGATATCCCCATATCTGCTCCAATCATCTGTGAATGTCAGAAAATAATGATACCTGCTGCAAGCCTTAATATTCATTGGACCACATACATCAGTATGTATGATTTCCTACAAATCTGTTGCTTGCTTCATTGTTCCGGAGAACGGCGTTTTAGTCATCTTGCCCATAAGGCATGGTTCACAAGCATGAAGTGATTCATAATCAAGTGATTACAAAAGCCCATCAGTATGGAGTTTCTTCATGCGCTTTACACCAATATCACTTTAAACGGCAGTGCCACAAATAAGTTGCACTATCATTATTAACTTTGCATCTTTTGGTTTCAATATTATGAATATGTGTATCACTACGATCGAGATCCAACAAACCATTTTGTTGGTGTGTATGACCATAGAAGGTTTTATTCATGTAAACAGAACAACAATTGTTCTCTAACTTAAATGAATAACCGTATTGCAATAATCATGATCAAATCATATTCATGTTCAACGCAAACACCAAATAACACTTATTTAGTTTTAACACTAATCCCGAAAGTATAGGGAGAGTGCGATGATGATCATATCAATCTTGGAACTACTTCCAACACACATCGTCACCTCGACTTTTACTAGTTTTTGTTTATTCTGCAATTCCTGTTTCGAGTTACTACTCTTAGCAACTGAACCAGTATCAAATACTGAGGGGTTGCTATAAACACTAGTAAAGTACACATCAATAACATGTATATCAAATATACTTATGTTCACTTTGCCATCCTTCTTATCCGCCAATCACTTGGGGTAGTTCCGCTTTCAGTGACCAGTCCCTTTGCAGTAGAAGCACTTAGTCTCAGGCTTAGGACTAGACTTGGGCTTCTTCACTTGAGCAGCAACTTGCTTGCCGTTCTTCTTGAAGTTCCCCTTCTTCCCTTTGCCCTTTTCTTGAAACTAGTGATCTTGTCAACCATCAACACTTGATATTTTTCTTGATTTCTACCTTCATTGATTTCATCATCATGAAAAACTCGAGAGTCGTTTTTGTCATCCCTTGTATACTGTAGTTCATCACGAAGTTCTACTAACTTGGTGATGGTGACTAGAGAATTCTGTCAATCACTATCTTATCTGGAAGATTAACTCTCACTTGATTCAAGCGATTGTAGTACCCAGACAATCTGAGCACATGCTCACTAGTTGAGCGATTCTCCTCCATCTTTTAGCTATAGAACTTGTTGGAGACTTCATATCTCTCAACTTGGGTATTTGCTTGAAATATTAACTTCAACTCCTGGAACATCTCATATGGTCCATGACGTTCAAAACGTCTATGAAGTCCCGATTCTAAGCCGTTAAGCATGGTGCACTAAACTATCAAGTAGTCATCATATTGAGCTAGCCAAACGTTCATAACGTCTGCATCTGCTCCTGCAATAGGTCTGTCACCTAGCGGTGCATCAAGGACATAATTTTTCTGTGCAGCAATGAGGATAAACCTCATATCACGGATCCAATCCGCATCATTGCTACTAACATCTTTCAACATAGTTTTTCTCTATGAACATATCAAAATAAACACAGGGAAGCAACAACGCGAGCTATTGATCTACAACATGATTTGCAAAATACTACCAGGACTAAGTTCATGATAAATTCAAGTTCAATTAATCATATTTCTTAAGAACTCCCACTTAGATAGACATCCCTCTAATCCTCTAAGTGATCACGTGATCCAAATCAACAAAACCATAACCGATCATCATGTGAAATGGATTAGTTTTCAATGGTGAACATCATTATGTTGATCATATCTACTATATGATTCACGCTCGACCTTTCGGTCTTCGTGTTCCGAGGCCATATCTGCATATGCTAGGCTCGTCAAGTTTAACCTGAGTATTCTGCATGTGCAAAACTGGCTTGCACCCGTTGTAGATGGACGTAGAGCTTATCACACCCGATCATCACGTGGTGTCTGGGCACGACGAACTTTGGCAACGGTGCATACTCAGGGAGAACACTTCTTGATAATTTAGTGAGAGATCATCTTATAATGCTACCGTCAATCAAAGCAAGATAAGATGCATAAAAGATAAACATCACATGCAATCAATATAAGTGATATGATATGGCCATCATCATCTTGTGCTTGTGATCTCCATCTCCGAAGCACCGTCATGATCACCATCGTCACCGGCGCGACACCTTGATCTCCATCGTAGCATCGTTGTCATCTCGCCAATCTTATGCTTCTACGACTATCACTACCGCTTAGTGATAAAGTAAAGCATTACAGGGCGATTGCATTGCATACAATAAAGCGACAACTATATGGCTCCTGCCAGTTGCCGATAACTCGGTTACAAAACATGATCATCTCATACAATAAAATTTAGCATCATGTCTTGACCATATCACATCACAACATGCCCTGCAAAAACAAGTTAGACGTCCTCTACTTTGATTGTTGCAAGTTTTACGTGGCTGCTACGGGCTTAAGCAAGAACCAATCTTACCTACGCATCAAAACCACAATGATAGTTTGTCAAGTTGATGTCGTTTTAACCTTCGCAAGGACCGGGCGTAGCCACACTCGGTTCAACTAAAGTTGGAGAAACAGTCATCCGCAAGCCACCTATGTGCAAAGCACGTCGGGAGAACCAGTCTCGCGTAAGCGTACGCGTAATGTCAGTCCGGGCCGCTTCATCCATCAATACCGCCGAACCAAAGTATGACGTGCTGGTAGGCAGTATGACTTATATCGCCCACAACTCACTTGTGTTCTACTCGTGCATATAACATCAAACCATAAAACCTGGCTCTAATACCACTGTTGGGGAACGTAGTAATTTCAAAAAAAAATCCTACGCACACGCAAGATCATGGTGATGCATAGCAACGAGGGGAGAGTGTGATCTACGTACCCTTGTAGACCGACAGCGGAAGTGTTAGCACAACGCGGTTGATGTAGTCGTACGTCTTCACGGCCCGACCGATCAAGCACTGAAACTACGGCACCTCCGAGTTCTAGCACACGTTCAGCTCGATGACGATCCCCGGACTCCGATCCAGCAAAGTGTCGTGGAAGAGTTCCGTCAGCACGACGGCGTGGTGGCGATCTTGATGTACTACTGTCGCAGGGCTTCGCCTAAGCACCGCTACAATATTATCGAGGACTATGGTGGCAGGGGGCGCCGCACACGGCTAAGAATATGATCACGTGGATCAACTTGTGTGTCTATGGGGTGCCCCCTGCCCCCGTATATAAAGGAGTGGAGGAGGGGAGGGCCGGCCCTCTCTATGGCGTGCCCTAGGGGAGTCCTACTCCCACCGGGAGTAGGATTCCCCCTTTCTTAGTCCAACTAGGAGTCCTCCCATGTAGTAGGAGTAGGAAACAAGGAAGGGGCGCAGCCCCTCCCCCTAGTCCAATTTGGACTAGGCCTTGGGGGGCGCGCAGCCTGCCCTAGGCAGCCCCTCTCTCTTTCCCGTATGGCCCAATAAGGCCCAATACTTCTCCCGGCGAATTCTCGTAACTCTCCGGTACTCCGAAAAATACCCGAATCACTCGGAACCTTTCCGAAGTCCGAATATAGTCGTCCAATATATCGATCTTTACGTCTCGACCATTTCAAGACTCCTCGTCATGTCCCCGATCTCATCCGGGACTCCGAACTCCTTCGGTACATCAAAACTCATAAACTCATAATATAACTGTCATCGAAACCTTAAGCGTGCGGACCCTACGGGTTCGAGAACAATGTAGACATGACCGAGACACGTCTCCGGTCAATAACCAATAGCGGGGCCTAGATGCCCATATTGGCTCCTACATATTCTACGAAGATCTTTATCGATCACACCGCATAACAACATACGTTGTTCCCTTTGTCATCGGTATGTTACTTGCCCGAGATTCGATCGTCGGTATCTTAATACCTAGTTCAATCTCGTTATCAGCAAGTCTCTTTACTCATTCCGTAATACATCATCTCACAACTAACTCATTAGTTGCAATGCTTGCAAGGCTTATGTGATGTGCATTACCGAGAGGGCCCAGAGATACCTCTCCAACAATCGGAGTGACAAATCCTAATCTCGAAATACGCCAACCCAACATGTACCTTTGGAGACACCTGTAGAGCTCCTTTATAATCACCCAGTTACGTTGTGACATTTGGTAGCACACAAAGTGTTCCTTCGGCAAACGGGAGTTGCATAATCTCATAGTCATAGGAACATGTATAAGTCATGAAGAAAGCAATAGCAACATACTAAATGATCGGGTGCTAAGCTAATGGAATGGGTCATGTCAATCGGATCATTCATCTAATGATGTGATCCCGTTAATCAAATAACAACTCTTTGTCCATGGTTGGGAAACATAACCATCTTTGATTAACGAGCTAGTCAAGTAGAGGCATACTAGTGACACTCTGTTTGTCTATGTATTCACACATGTATTATGTTTCCGGTTAATACAATTCTAGCATGAATAATAAACATTTATCATGAAACAAGGAAATAAATAATAACTTTATTATTGCCTCTAGGGCATATTTCCTTCACTCACCCCCACTCAAAAGAATCTCGTCCCGAGATTTAGGATCCTCTGGAAAGGAGGTGGGGTACTCGAGTCGAAGATGATCCTCCCTTTCCCAAGTGGCTTCTTTCTCGGAATGGTGTGACCATTGAACCTTGAGAAACTTGATATTATGACGTCGAGTGGTACGCTCGGCTTGATCAAGGATACGAACAGGATATTCCTGATAAGAGAGGTTATCTTGTAGGTCAAGCGTTTCGTGATCCACTCCACGGATAGGATCCGTGAAGCAACGCTTGAGTTGTGAAACGTGGAAGACATCATGAACTCTGGAAAGATGCGGAGGTGGTTCCAATTGGTAGGCAACTTCTCCTTGTTTGCCAAGAATGCGAAAGGGTCCAATGTAACGAGGAGCCAATTTGCCTTTGATACCGAAACGATGGGTTCCCTTTAGCGGAGTAACCCGAAGGTAAGCCTTCTCGTCGATTTCATAAGTCATAGGCTTATGTTACGATCATATTGACTCTTCTGACGAGATTGGGCTGTTTTCAATTTCTCACGAATAACGCAAACCTGCTCTTCCGCTTCCTGAATCATATCCGGGCCAAAGAGTTGTCTTTACCCGGTTTCTGACCAGTTAAGAGGCGTTCAACATTTTTGTCCATAGAGAACTTCGAAAGGAGCCTTGCCCAAGCTAGCTTGATAACTATTGTTATAAGCAAACTCCGCGAATGGAAGGCATTTCTCCCAACTCATTCCGAACGAGATGACAGAAGCTCGGAGCATATCTTCCAGAATTTGATTGACTCGCTCTACTTGACCACTTGATTGGGGATGGAATGCGGTGCTAAAGGAGAGATGAGTTCCCATGGCATTTTGGGAACTTTCCCAAAATCGAGAGGTGAAGAGACTCCCACGGTCTGAGTTAATTTCCAATGGGACACCATGGAGAGACACTATTCGGGAGATGTATAAATCGGCTAGCTGGCTAGCAGTGATACTCTCACGAACAGGTAGGAAATGAGCTACTTTGGAAAGACGGTCGATCACGACAAAGATGGAATTATTCCCTCTCTTGGTCCTGGGAAACCCAGTAATGAAATCCATACTGATTTTATCCCATTTCCATTCAGGAATAGCCAAAGGTTGAAGGGTGCCAGCAGGCCGTTGATGCTCTGCTTTAACATGACGACAGACGTCGCAATTAGCAATGTATTGAGTGATTTCTCTCTTCATCCTAGTCTACCAAAACCTCTGGCGTAGGTCTTGATACATTTTAGTGCTACCGGGATGAATGGTGAGAGGGGATTCATGAGCTTCCTTAAGGATCAATTGGCGTAGATGTTGTTTCTTGGGAACCACCAAACGGTTCTCAAAGAAGACAGCACCCCGCTTATCCATGGAAAAACACTTAGCAACTCCGCTAGCAATGTTTTCCTTAATCCGAGATATGCCCTTATCACGCTTCTGGGCAGCTATAATTTGATCCATAAGGGTAGGTTTCGCCACCAGGGTGGATAGGAATCCTCGAGGAACAATATGAAGATTAAGCTTACGGAATTCCTCATGGAGAAGTGGTTGACTTTGTTGTAACATCAGGTTGTTACAATAGGATTTACAGCTTAGTGCATCAGCCATGACATTGGCTTTGCCCGGGGTGTAAGTTATTCCTAAGTCGTAATCCGAGATCAACTCAACCCAACGTCTTTGCCTGAGATTCAAATCTGGTTGGGTGAAGATATATTTCAAACTTTGGTGATCGGTGAAGATCTCGCAACGATTAACAAGGAGGTAATGTCGCCAAGTTTTAAGTGCATGGACTACAGCTGCAAGCTCTAGATCATGTGTGGGATAATTTTCCTCATGTGGGTGTAATTGCCGTGAAGCGTAGGCAATTACCTGACGATCTTGCATGAGTATGCAACCTAGTCCTTGTCGCGAGGCGTCGCAATAGATAATAAAGTCCTTGGAGAAGTCTGGTGGTACCAGTACGGGGGCAGATGTCAGGCGTCTTTTCAGTTCCTGAAAGCTGAACTCGCACTGCGGAGTCCACTCGAACTTTTTATCTTTCTTGAGGAGTTCAGTTAGAGGTTTAGCAACCTTGGAGAAATTCTCGACGAAGCGGCGGCAATAGCTCGCTAAGCCAAGGAAGCTCCGAACTTGCTTGACCGTCTCAGGTGGAGTCCAATCAAGGACGGCTTGAACTCGCTCGGGATTGACAGCAATACCCTTACCAGAGATTACATGGCCTAAATAGGTTACTTCTGGCAACCAAAATTCACACTTGGAAAATTTGGCATAAAGGCGATGCTCTCGAAGTTTCATCAATACCAGCCTTAGATGTTCGGCATGTTCCTCTTCATTCTTGGAGTAGATGAGTATGTCATCGAGGTATACTACGACGAATTTATCCAAGTACTCCATGAAAACCGAGTTCATTAACCGGGAGAAGGTAGCCGAGGCATTGGTTAAACCGAAGGACATAACGGTGTACTCGTATTGGCCATAACGAGTAACAAAAGCCGTTTTGGGAATGTCCCCATTTCTGATTTTGATCTGATGGTAGCCCAACCTCAAATCCATCTTGGAAAAGACTGAGGATCCAGCGAGCTGATCATACAGATCGTTGATCCTGGGAAGCGGGTATTTGTTCTTGATGGTGACCAAGTTGACAGGTCGGTAATCCACAACCATTCGATCTGATCCATCCTTCTTCTTGACGAAGAGGATGGGGCAAGCCCAAGGAGAGGGCTAGGACGGATGAAACCCTTTTTCAAGGACTCATCGAGTTGGTTCTTAAGCTTGGCTAGTTCTAAGGGTGCCATCTTGTAGGGTCTTCTAGAAATTGGAACGGTTCCTGGAACAAGGTCTATCACAAACTCGACATCCCTGTCAGGTGGAACACCTGGCAGTTCCTCTAGAAAGACATCCGGAAAGTCTCGGACTACCGGAACATCCTCAAGGTCTGGAAGAGGGTTGGCATTTAGAGAGTAAAGCTGGCGCTTGGCCACTCGAGTTAAGACATTGACTGTCTAGCCCGATGGGTGAGTAAGTTGAACGGTTCTAGTGGCACAGACAATCTTAGCATAATGAGCTGACATCCAGTCCATACCTAAGATGATGTTTATGTCCGAGGACTTGAGAACTATTAAGGATGCAAGGAAGACAAGTCTATCGACGAGAATTTCGTTCCCATGGCTTACTCTAGAAGTTTGCCATCTAGAGCCAGGGGTTTGAATTTCCATGGTAGAGGGCATGTCACAGAATGTCGTGTTGTGCAATCGAGCATAGTTCTCGGATATGAATGAATGAGATGCTCCAGTGTCGAAAGAACAGATGCCAGATGGCAGTTAACAAGGAGCGTACCAAGGACGACGTTGGGATCCTCATGAGCCTCCTCGGCTGAAACATAATTGACATGGCCACGTGCAGTGGTGGCCGGCTTGGCGTAGAACTTTTTCCCGTGGGCTTACCACGGCCAACAGACTTTCCAGTTTGATTGGGGTTGTTCTGGGGACACTCTCGGCTATAGTGACCCGGCTCTCCACACTTAAAGCATGTCACCACATTGGGGCGTGGAGCAGCGTTAGCAGCGGGGCCACCATAGGGCTTGGGCGGTGCAAATTGCTGATTGGGATGAGGCGCCTCAAAGGATGGCCTCGGGATGAACCTGGGTGGCAGTGCCGTGCTTGGAATCCACACCCGGTGCTTCTGAGCTCCAGAGCTGGATGAAGAGCCAAAATCACGGGAGTGCTTGCGTGAAGCGTCATAATCAGTCTGGCCTGTCTCAGCATTGATGGCTTTGTTGACCAACTTCTGAAAAGAGGTGCACTCGTGCAGACGAAGGTCGCGGCGAAGCTCAGGGCTAAGTCCCTTGCGGAACCTTGCCTGCTTCTTAGCATCAGTAGATACCTCTTCAGGGGCATAACGTGCCAGGTTCCCAAATTCACGACTGTAAGCATCCACAGTCAGTCTTCCTTGGGTGAAGTTGCAGAACTCCTCCCTCTTGCGATCCATGAGACCTTCCGGAATGTGATGCTCATGGAAAGCCTCACTAAATTCAGCCCAAGTAGTGATTTGGCCGACCGGGCGCATAGCTTCGAAGTTTTCCCACCAAAGGCTAGCAGGGCCTTCGAGGTGATAGGCAGCATAAGTAACCTTGTCGGCTTCGGCTACGTTGGCAGAACGTAGCTTGTGGGTGATGCTGCGAAGCCAGGCATCCGCGTCGAGGGGCTCGACAGAATGGTTAAACTTTGGTGGGTACAGCTTGATAAAGTCATTGATTGACACCAAGTCATTTCGCGGGTGGCGTGCAGTGTTCTGCTCAATCCGCTCCAGCAAGCGGTTAGTCTCACGCTTGTTTCTTTCCGCCTCCAGCATTACTTCGGCCAGAGAAGGCGGGTGAGGCAGATTTTCACCTCTAGCAGCACTAGCTTCCCCCTGCTCCGGGGCAGCAGGGTTGCTGCGGGTGTTGACCATCCTAGGAGAAAACAAGACAACGGTTTAGAAAAGGATGGCTCAAACTTAGCAAGGAAGTGCAGAATGTAATGGATAACACGGAATGCAGAGATGTTCACCCGTATGTCATGGTAATATAAAACTGCCATATATATACCAACGGTCATACACATCATACATAGTTTAGTACAAGCCCAGGCTACAGTACAACTATGATGAAAGACGTTACATCTCATCGGAGGCATTCCAAGCTCCTATACATTATTGTCTACACCTCCGGAATTGATTACACGCAAAGTCATATTCCACAAGTCACGCAGGACAGTGGAGATACAACTACTACAATACTAGTGGTACTACTACTAACTCAGACAGCTCCGTAGTAGTCCTCATAGAAGTCACCTCCATAGCCTGGAAGTTCAACCTGACCATCCGCGAACAGACGGTCCTGAGGAGCCTGTGGACCATAGGGACTAGGATGGGGTCTTGGACCAACAAACGGTGGCCTGCGGGGACCACGGGGTGGGGTGATGCCTCCCACATCACGCCAATCCACCACGTCTAGCAAAGCAGACCTCACAGGATACAGGTCCCTTGTATCCATACATCCAGCTTATTGGGGAACGTTGCAGAAAACAAAAATTTTCCTACGGTTTCACCAAGATCCATCTATGAGTTCATCTAGCAACGAGTGATCGGATGCATCTACATACCTTTGTAGATCGCGAGCGGAAGCGTTCAAAGAACGGGGATGAGGTAGTCGTACACGACGTGATCCAAATCACCGATGACCAAGCGCCGAATGAACGGCACCTCCGCGTTCAACACATGTACGGAGCGGATGACGTCTCCTCCTTCTTGATCCAGCAAGGGGAGAGGAGAGGTTGAGGAAGATGGCTCCAGCAGCAGCACGACGGCGTGGTGGTGATGGAGCTGCAGTACTCCGCCAGAGCTTCGCCAAGCACTATGGAGGAGGAGGAGGTGTTGGAGAGGGAGAAGGAGGCAACCAAAGGCGTGGTTTAAGAGGCCCTCCTTCCCTCGCTATATATAGGGGGCCAATGGGGGGGGGCACCGGCCCTAGGAGATCGAATCTCCTAGGGGAGCGGCGGCCAAGGGAGGATTCCCTTCCCCCCCAAGGCACCTAGGGGGTGCCATCCCCTTGTGGGACTCTTCCCCTTTGAAACCCTAGGCGCATGGGCCTCTTGGGGCTGGTGCCCTTGGCCCATGTAGGCCAAGGCGCACCCCCTACAGCCCATGTGCCCCCCCGGGGCAGGTGGCCCCACCCGGTGGACCCCCGGGACCCTTCCGGTGGTCCCAGTACAATACCGGTGACCCCAAAACTTGTCCCGATGGCCGAAACAGCACTTCCTATATATAATTCTTTACCTCCGGACCATTCCGGAACTCCTCGTGACTTCCGGGATCTCATCCGGGACTCCGAACAACATTCGGGTTACTGCATATACATATCCCTACAACCCTAGCGTCACCGAACCTTAAGTGTGTAGACCCTACGGGTTCGGGAGACATGTAGACATGACCGAGACGACTCTCCAGCCAATAACCAACAGCGGGATCTGGATACCCATGTTGGCTCCCACATACTCCACGATGATCTCATCGGATGAACCACGATGTCGAGGATTCAAGCAACCCTTTATACAATTCCCTTTGTCAATCGGTATGTTACTTGCCCGAGATTCGATCGTCGGTATCCCAATACCTCGTTCAATCTCGTTACCGGCAAGTCACTTTACTCGTACCGTAATGCATGATCCCGTGACCAGACACTTGGTCACTTTGAGCTCATAATGATGATGCATTACCAAGTGGGCCCAGTGATACCTCTCCGTCATACGGAGTGACAAATCCCAGTCTTGATCCGTGTCAACCCAACAGACACTTTTGGAGATACCCGTAGTATACCTTTATAGTCACCCAGTTACGTTGTGACGTTTGGTACCCCCAAAGCACTCCTACGGTATCCGGGAGTTACACGATCTCATGGTCTAAGGAAAAGACACTTGACTTTGGAAAAACTCTAGCAAACGAACTATACGATCTTTATGCTATGTTTAGGATTGGGTCTTGTCCATCACATCATTCTCCTAATGATGTGATCTCGTTATCAATGACATCCAATGTCCATAGTCAAGAAACTATGACTATCTGTCGATCAACGAGCTAGTCAACTAGAGGCTTACTAGGGACATGTTGGTGTCTGTTGTTCACACATATATTACGTTTTCCGGATAACACAATTATAGCATGAATAAAGACAATTATCATGAACAAGGAAATATAATAATAATGCTTTTATTATTGCCTCTAGGGCATATTTCCAACACAGCTTGCACCGCAGGTGCAAACCGAGTCAATGTGGCCCAATGATCAGCACGAGTATTAAAAAGCTCCAGCCTCAAGGCCCGATTCTCTCGGTCCTTATCTTCGAGCATCTCAGAAGTGGTACGAGTTAATGAATCGTCCTGAGTGGAGTCAGCATAGATAGCCTGAAGATACCCTTGCGCTCCCGGAAGTGAAGCTGGCATGTAACGGAAATCAGTGTTCCGAAGCAGGCCAGTCCGGACTCGCATGATGGTCATCATGGAATAGGCAGCATCCTGCACAGCCATCTCAATGGTAACCCCGAGTGCATAGGAACAGTGAAGGGGCTCGGTAGATCCAGGATAAGAAGGAAATATCCTGACGGTGCAGAAATACTGGCTTTGATTAAAGTCGCGGAACTGCTCTTCGACAGTGTATTCGGGATACCAACGGTAACCCGTCTCGATCATAACCCGTCTCGATCATAGAAGTTTTGATCCACCTCTCGTGAAAAAGACAAATTTCCGCTGATTTAGCTGGAAGCGGGTCAAATTTGAACTGCAGCTGCCTCATAGTTCGCTATTTATTTTTTACAAAAATCATTTCTAGGTACATAAGTATCTATTTAATCAGAGAAACACCAAAAGTTTTCCAAGATTCAACCACTAGTTAGGAACGGTCAAGCCCGCCGTTTTGACCGCATTTTGAAACGGGCATAAAAAATTCAAAAAAAATCAAAAAATTGGGAAACCTTCGCATTGTGTCATTATATGTGGCCAAGTTCCCAAGAAAAATAACAAACTTGTAATACGGCAATTATTTTTAAAAAGTGTTCTAAAAAATGAGCTATCATCTCTAAAGATTCATGGCTTTCAAGCCAAATGATCAATCTTATGGCCACATTCATGGCATGTTTATTCAAATGATCTCATATTGTGCACAAGGGTGCATATTGGAATGGCAAACAATGTTGCCTAAGGAAGTTTTCATTTTCTTTGGACGAAAAAACCATTTTTCAATTTCCGAGTGCCCGAAAGGAGGTTTTTTTGTGAAGGAACTACCAAATAATTGTTGCAAAATTGTACCAAATCATTTTTCTAAAATATTAGGACGTATTTAATGCACAATTGACAAAATGGTTGGGTGTCAAAATTTTTGATCCACCTCTGGTGAAAAAGACAAATTCCCGTCGATTCAGCTGGAAGCGGGTTAAATTTGAACTGCAGCTGCCTCATAGTTTGTATTTATTTTTTACAAAAATCATTTCTAGTTACATAAGTACCTATTTAATCAGAAATACATGGTTTGATGGAGAGGCATCGAGGTTTGGACGGTGGCCGAGGGCCCCAACTCTAGAGCGCGTAAGCTCGCATGCCCGCCGCGTGGTCACCGCGTGACCGTGGCGTTGCCATGTGTTCTGGGCGGCCTAGGCATGTCTAGTGGGTTGGGCACTCCCCAGGTTAGTGCTAGGAAGAAAATTACAACATAAGATTCTCACGAGAAGACCGATCGATGCTCAAACATGGATTAGCAGCCAAGTGTTTGATTAGCGGTACGGGAAATGCACATGGCCAATGGGCGTGAGTTTTGGCTGAGGATGATCATCTACTAAGGAGAATGTTTTCACAAATTTTTAGCTCAAAAGGAGGATCCTAGGTGGTACTTTCTTTGCAAAGTACCACGCTGGACAAAAATATGAATGTTGAAGCTAGGCTCAAAATAATGAATGGATTGAGCTGAAATTTTGTGGAGGATGCTTATTTGGGCATAGGAAAGCATTGTAGAAAGTTGATACCATTTGGACATGCCAAAGTAGTACTTCCTTCACAATGCTCTTCTATGGATAGAAACTTGGGAAAACTAGTGAGAGAGATTGGATGAATGAAATGAGATCAAAATTGGTGTAGGTAAGTTACTTAGGTATGGTCATGTGCTGGTCAATTTTCAGATCATTTGGGTAAGCCTAGCTAGTACTTACTTCACAAAGCTTCTCTCGAGGTAGAAACTTTGGAAATTTCCCGCGAAAGATTTACTAGGAAAATTGAGCTGAATATTATCATGTGGCAATGATTTGGGTATGGAAGAGTGCCCGAAAAGTTTGAGGGTAATAGAAGGGGTCTATATAACACTTGCTTTGCAACGTGCCAATTTTGCCATAAAATATAAATTGAACCTGGGCTCACATAGATGATTTGACTGAGCTGCAATTTGGAGGAGGGTGATAATTTGGGCATATGAAGAAACTGTATAAATTTCATGTCATTTAGAGATATAAAAAGGTACTTCCTTCACAATGCTTCTAGGTGGACAAAAACTTTGGAAATTTGCCGAGGAAGATTTGCTAGGCAAATGGAGCTGAATTTTGTCATGCGGTAATGATTTAGATAGGAAAGCGTGCCCAAAAATTCGTAGGGCAATCAAGAATATATAAATAGCACTTCCTTCATAAAGTGTTGTTGTGAACATAATAGGAAAATGAATATTGTTGAATTAGTTTTGAACTAGGCAAGGAAGGATTTTTACATATTTGATGAAGATATGACCCAAAGAATTTGTGAGATTTTTTTAGGAATTTTGGGAATGATAGAAATATAGGTTGCTTCATAACCTAGGGCAAAAACTGCCACATGGACATGACACATAGGCAAAACTGATGAGATGGCGCCTAGTCATCACAACCCACCACAATCTACAAGGCTATTACCATCTATATTGGTCATTAACAACTAGAAATAAGGCAGTGGACTAGCACTGTTTGCTTTGTGACCATTTCGTGTAAGGAAATTACGACCTTTCTGACCAAAATGGTCGCAATGGTTTAGGGTTTGAAGCCCCCTGAACAGATTTTGACCAATTGGTCTAAAATGGTCATAAATTTATGACCAATTCTTCGAGGGTCACTGACAGAAGGTCATAAGTTGACATATTTCTTGTAGTGTCTTTCCAAGACGTGAGCCGCGTTGGGGGTCCGGACCGGAACGCGGGGGCTGCGACCTACTCAGGGTCGCGTGGCTCGGTGATGTAAAACCACCCCGATTGCCACCCCTTTAGGGTCTCCACAAATGAGCCCTCGAGCCATAAGACGTTGGGCATCTTGCCCACCATGGCGCCTCCACACTCTGCCTGGTTGCCGCGCACCACCTTCGGCTTGACATTGAAAGTCTTGAGCCATAGGCCGAAATGGGGCCAAATGCAGAGGAAAGCCTCGCACACGACGATAAACGCCGACATGTTGAGGATGAAATTCGGGGCCAGATCATGGAAATCTAGGCCATAGTAGAACATGAGTCCCGGGACGAATGGGTGGATAGGAAAGCCCAGTCCGCGAAGGAAGTGGGGAAGGAACACTACCCTCTCATGGGGCCTTGGGGTAGGGAGGAGCTGCCCTCTTCGGGAAGCCGGTGCGAGATGTCGTTAGACAAGTATCCGGTGTCAGGACCCCGATTCCAAGCCACATCGATCTAGCCGGTAACACCTCATATCACTTTGCGGCCTCACGCACGGTATCCCACGGGTGTCGCCTTACCATGCCTAAGACCGTTTGCGCCTTTTGGCTCACGTATATGATAGTGTCGCTAGCATCCATATGACAGAGAACCCGGGCCGACATGGCTAGTCGTGAACCCAAAGCGGCACAGACCTATGGAGACAGGCATACATGAATCACATCGAGCATGTCGGTCATCAGCGAGTGATTCCGGGCTGTAGCACTGGGCTAACAGGACTCCGGGGAACCCGGGCTGTAGCAGGCTAGGCAGGACTCCGGAAGTCACCGCGTGACATTTCCCCGAAGGGACAGACATAGGAACGAAGTGAATCACATGCCGGCCAGTCAAGTGTCCTGAGCAGTAGTGCTGGGCTAGCAGGACTCCGGTGAACCGGGCTGTAGCGGACTACTATGGCTCGAGGAGCACTAGACTACATTTCCCCATAAGAAAGGCTACCAAGGATAAACAACTAGATTGTCGGATCCCACTCATACCAAGCATTTCAATCATACACACAATATGCCCGATGTGAGTACATACAACATGGCATCACAACAAAACTCTACAACTCAAGTACTTTATTTAAAGGCTCCAGAGAGCCATACATAACACGTTCATACAGATAGGGGTCACATGACCCGACACTCAAGTCATACAATCATACAAGCACATGCGGAAGCAACTAGTCTGAGGACAGACTCTAGAAAGAAAGAAGGCTTCTCGAAGCCTGTCTATCTACATAGGGCCCTCCATGGCCAGGATCACCACCTGGGTGGCTAGTCACTCGTCGACGTCAAGGTCTACATAGAACCCATCGGAGGGGGCGGTGTTGTCGTCTGAAAACAGTAATAAGCAAACATGAGTACAAAGGTACTCAGCAAGTCTTACATCAGAACCTACTATACATGCTTATTCTCAAGAAGGTGGTGCGGTTAATGCAGCAAGCCAGCTTTGACCCTTGGCTAAACTATCCTACGGAACTTCACTAGTAAAATAGTTTTCGCACACGAGTCCACTACTCACCAACACAATACTCCACCGGGGATCCTCCCTCGTCATCCTACGAGAGGGCCATCCTCGGTACTCACACTTATCTTGAGTCTTTTAGTAGTATCCATTATCTTGTTCTTGTCTATGAACTGTATAGGCAACTAAGTAGTCCTTTACCGCAAACCCGGCTATTCGAATAGTTTTATACCCTGCAGGGGTGTACTTCGTCACATATGTTTTCACCACTTAGCGTCTACACACGACATGTGCTCGGCAAACTTCAAGCGAAAACCGACGTGGGTGTAGACCACGACCTGACTAACCTCACAAGTCTCTAGTCCAGGTTTATCGCCTATTCAGGTTCCATCCGCAAGGAAATCCGGCCGGGGTGTCCTCAACGGCCCCAAACGATGTGTATAGGGTCCCGAGACCCCAAACGGGCTCCCGGCATACCCGGCCACAGTGTATCTACCGCATCATAGCCCACCCCTAGGGTCAGCACTACGCACGACCGCCAACACATGTCCTACAAACGCCAGAAACTAGTTGCAACTCCTGGACAGAGGCGAGAGGGGTCAGTAAGTCGAGCGGGGTCATATTTCAGGGCCCAATGTGTGGTAGTAGCTGAATCTTAAATCACGCATACAGATCTCAGTTCTTAGGGACGGCCTCAATGAAACTACCCACCATGTACTCCTACATGGCCTCTCATCGATACCTTTACCAAAACATGTTCAACACATCCCTCACATTACCGCATAAGCATTTCACTCTAGCCCATCACCCAGATGAACCAGACCTGACACAACTCTAAGCATAGCAGGAATAGCAAGGTAGGAATCACAAAACATGGCTCAATCAACTCCTACACATGCTAGTGGGTTTCATCTAGTTACTGTGGCAATGACAGGTCATGCAGAGGATAAGGGTTCAACTACCATAGCACACAGCAGTTTGAATCGCGTTGTCTTAATGCAGTAAACAAGAGCAGAAGCGAGAACATGGGTTTGTATCGGAATGATCAATGGATGCTTGCCTGATGGAGTGGTAGCGGGATACTGCCCTTCAGTTGGATACTCGTGAATATCCTCAGAGGCAGAACCTACCACGGAGAACACATCGGAACACAATCAACACATGACGATATGCAACAATATGATGCATGCTATGACATGGCAATATGATTGTGTCTTGGCCTAATGCAAGCTAAAATAGGAAGGGATGAACTCATTTGAATCAAAGATTCGAATATTAGCTCATTAAACATGGCATTTATAGTGCATTACCTTATTATGCTTAAACAGCAAGGTAAACTTGTTTTGTCATGCATGAAACCATTACAGATGGATAGATTGAATTTTTCTGATAATTTTTCATATATAAATTATTTCATTTGGAGTTACGGTTGAATTTCTATGAATTTTTGAAGTTTGAACTATTTTTTGGAATTTCCTGAATAAAAATAATTCCAGAAATTCAATTACTGCGTCAGCAATGCGTCATGCTGACCTCAGCAGGTCAAAGGCGCCAGCCCAGGTCAAACCTGACTGGTGGGCCCCTTCTGTCAGCCTCTCAGTTAATTAGCAGAATTAGATTAACACTAATTAGCTATCAGTGGGGCCTGGGCCCACATGTCAGTGACTGATTTAATTAAAATTAATTAAAACTAAACCTAAATTAGTTAACAGACCGGCCCCACCTGTCATAGACTCAGGAGGGTCTACTTGGGCCCACCCAGGGTCAAACTGGGTCAACTCGCCGGCGGCTCGACGCCGGCAAGGCCCGAGACGGCGGCCCGGCTCGGAAAACGCCCTCCGGCGACCAAATCGACGGCGGAGACCACCAGTGCGAAGCCCAGGCTCTCGCGCATCCAATGGAGCAAGTGTGAGGAGCTGGGGTGGAGCGAGCTCGCCGGAATCGAGCTCGTGGCCGCGGCTGGAGTTCGGGCGAGGTCGGTTTCGACACTACGGTGCACGGGAGGAAGAGCTGGTGGTGGCTACGGGTTCCTGGTGTTGCACTGAGCACGGTGAGGCGCTCCGTTGTGAGCTTGCACAGCTGTGGCCACGGCTGCCCCATGGCCGGCGGCGGGGAGCTCTCGGGTGCGATGGAAACAACGGCTACAGGGGCCAAACGAGCACGGGAGCCAGGGGAAGAGGAAGAGGAGCTCACAGCAGGGTCGGAGAGGGGGTCAGCAGGCTCGGGGACGGGCTGGAGAAGAGGTGCGGTCGCCGTCGATCTCGGATGCCCGAGGGTGAAGACGAGGGCGAAGGCGGCGTTGCAGGCCTTCCGGCGAAGTGTGGCTCGGTGGGGAGGACGAGGGAGTCAAGGCGGAGCTGATGGGCTCGTCGGAGGGGCGAGGGAGTGGCTATGGTGGCAACTACGGCGATCGGCGGCGAGGTCCGCGCTCGGCCATCGCGGGAGAGGATGAGGGGGACGAGGGGGGGGAGTGAGAGAGGATGAGAGGGGGACGTGGGGGTCGCGTGGCGTCCTCTGGGCGTCTCCCGGCGTCGGCAGAAGCAGGAGGTGGCCGGCGCGTGGCCGGCGCGCGGCGAGCACGCGCCCCTGCCTCCTGGCGCGAGGTAGGGGGTGACTGGCCGAGCCAGTAGGCTGGGCTGAGCCAGGTAAGGCCCAGGTGGGCTTCTTTCTCCTTTTTTTTGATTTAGTTTCTATTTTCTATTTAACTACAACTGTTTAGCTTTATTTAAAATACCAAAACATTTCCAAAATTCCTGAAAATAAATGTGGCCTCTGTTTAGATTATTTCCAACAGGAAACATTTACTCCCAGAATTATTTGAGCATTTAAATTATTTTATAGCATTTAAATGCCCAAATTCAAATACTTATGATTTAATTCAATGACCTTCTGTTGACCTAGAAAATTGTGCACCAATTTTGCCAGAGGTTCTAACCTAAGACAAAGAGGGTGAACATTTTAGAAGGGCATTTCAGGTTCATTGAAATTATTTTTAGTAAACCCTAGTTGATTTCAAAAGGGTGCTGGGGGTTCTGCCTTCCCCATTTCAAGTTTCTGATGGAAAGTAAACATGATGCACACTCTAATGCATGGACTAGCTAGGGTGTGACATCCGGCCTTCCTCAGTTTTTTATGTGTCCCTCCGTGACGGAGGAGACCATCCACTTGCCTCCCGCTCCGGACATGGCTGGAGAAGGTTGAGGTGGGGAGTGCGGATTTGGGCGCTGGAGCTCGAGTGCGCGAAAATGGATAGGCGAAGGAGGAAGAAGGCGTAGGTGAAAAGGTGGATCCTTATCCCCTTATATGGGTGGACGCAACTACGTGTCCCCACCAGCCTGGTAAAACTCGCTTATCTCCAAGCGCCGTAATCAATGGCGCGGTTGGGTTACCCACGCCCGTATTGATGAGAGTCTCGGAATAAGGGGACACGATCTCTGCTTTAATAAGACGTGACAAGGAAACCGCCTCGCATGACACGCCGAGGTGGGATAGTAAAACGATTCGAATAAAGGCTTGGCCGTGGTGCGTCACACTACGGAATACGTCAGCAGATTAGATTTGTGTAAATATTATTCTCTCTATGGCAATGTGTGGAAACTTATTTTGCAGAGTCGGACACTATCTTTGTGTTCAAAATCTTCTATGAAGTACTTGGAGGAGGAACCCGCCTTGCAATGCCGAAGACAAACTGCGCGCCAGACTCGTCGTCATTGAAGGCTGGTTCTAGGGCTACTGAGGGAGTCCTGGATTAGGGGGTGTCCGGATGGCCGGACTATACCTTCAGCCGGACTCCTGGACTATGAAGATACAAGATTGAAGACTTCGTCCCGTGTCCGGAAGGGACTTTCCTTGGCGTGGAAGGAAAGCTTGGCGATACGGATATGCAGATCTCCTACCATTGTAACCGACTTTGTGTAACCCTAACCCTCTCCGGTGTCTATATAAACCGGAGGGTTTTAGTCCGTAGGACAACATATAGAACAACAATCATACCATAGGCTAGCTTCTAGGGTTTAGCCTCTCCGATCTCGTGGTAGATCTACTCTTGTACTACCCATATCATCAATATTAATCAAGCAGGACGTAGGGTTTTACCTCCATCAAGAGGGCCCGAACCTGGGTAAAACTTCGTGTCCCTTGCCTCCTGTTATCATCCGGCCTAGACGCACAGTTCGAGACCCCTTACCCGAGATCCGCCGATTTTGACACCGACAACGGCCGTCGGCATAAATATCATATGTTTTTTTATTAGGAGCTGCCACGTGGCAGAGCTATGCCGACGGCAAAGCCGTAGGCATAGTTTTCCATCTATGCCTACGGCAAAGCCGTAGGCATAGCCACGCCACATGGCACCTCCTGGTAGCCCCTGGCCGAGAACTATGCCTACGGCCATGCCGTAGGCATAGATATCATTTGTTTTTTTATTTTAAATTACTTTTTGTTTTTAAAAGTTAAAATTTGAATAATTTAAATCAAACTTATCTTAAGTTAAACATACACAAATTATACATCGACTTGGGGTAGAATTTTCCATAGATTATGAATATACGGTTTGTTTTTGTTTTTGAGTATGTTAGAAATGTGACCTCATGTACTTTTGCATATAGGCCCTTATAGTTTGTTAAAATCATAAGTAATTGATACTTGGATCGATTTTGACAAATTTTATATGGTTTTTTATCAGAAACTTGAAAGGATTCTATTGCTATACTATTTTACAAATTTGAACAAACTTAAATCATGTTTGCTTCAAATTTACAGAAAACACCCTTTTGTTTTGATTTTTTGTAAATTTTTCATTCCTTGGCCAATCGAGACAAATTTTATATCTACATCCATCAGATTGTTTCAAGGATTGTGGTGGCAGGCGCAAACACCCGACAACCGGCTCCAGAGTGTGACTCCTTCATGGACGGCGATGTCGTCGTCACTTGGAGGGGGAAAACGGCCACGTTGGGTCGACACGGAGGGAATCTTATGGTGGGTTTGGCCCAAACCTTGTTCTCAAGTGTTCCTATGGGCTGACCTATCATAACCAGGTGAAAACGTCCATTGGTTAAATCCCGTCTGACGGAAGTCAAAGGCGTAGATCTCCGGGTCAACTGGTCCAGGGTTAGGCCGGTTGGGGGCCTTCGGGGGGTAGCAATGCCACCAGAGCATTACAACGGGTCCTCATACATGTCTTAAGGTGTGGTGGCATGTCTGAAGAGGCAATACGTGGCTCCGGTGTGAGGTCCCCGCCCCTCACGGACGGCAATGAAATCGAAGTAATCCCTCTACGGTTTTGGTGTTGCATGAATATTTTTGAACACCCGGAGCACGATCAATTCATGAAATTTTTACACTGCGCAGACACATGTGATATAATAGGCGTGGCATTTCTTATTTTTTTTAAAGATGCAAGAGTATGTGAAAAAATGCCCCATTACGGATTGTTCTTCGCGTGTCTACGAGTGTGGCCAGGGGCCTTCAGGGGCTAGCTATGCCACCAAATCTTGCGTTGGGTCCTCTTACATGTCTGGAAGTGCGGTGTGATAAACCACAAGTATAGGGATCGCAACAGTTTTCGAGGGTGGAGTATTCAACCCAAATTTATTGATTCGACACAAGGGGAGCCAAAGAATATTCTCAAGTATTAGTAGCTGAGTTGTCAATTCAACCACACCTGGATAACTTAATATCTGTAGCAAAGAATTTCCGGGGTAGCCGGCGGCGGCGGCTACGCCGTCCGTGAGGGGGCCACACCCCGGAGACGCGTGCAGGTCGTTTGCAACCACCACAACACTTCCAGACTTGTGAGAGGCTGCCTACGCAAGATTTGGAGGCATGTTAGCCCCCGGAGGCCGCCGGCCACAGTCGTAACACGCGAAGAGCAATCCGCGTAGAGGGAAGTGTTCAGATACTTCTCCATCACCAAAAATTATGAAGAATTACCATCAGTCCTATAGTACATGTTCCCACGTCGTGTAAAAAACTCATGATTTTATCGTGCTCCGAGTATTTAATAATATTCACGCCGCATCATTACCGTAGAACGTCTACTACGGTGTCATCGCCATCCATGAGGGGGGCACACCCCAGAGACGTGTGCCTCCTCTTCGGACATGCCACCACACCGTAAGGCATGTATGAGGGCCCGATGCGACGCTCCGGTGGCATTGCTACCCCCCAGAGCCCCCGTCCCGCCTAACCCTGTAGCATTTGACCACGGGATCTAGCCCTTTGACTTTGCACGACGGGTTTTGACCAGTGGACCTATCCACCCGGTTGTGTTAGGTCAGCCCATAGGAACACTTTGCAGCAACATCCGGGCCAGACCCACAGCAAGATCCCCTCTGTGTAGACCCGACGCGTCTGTTTCCCCCCTCCAGGTGCCGGCGGTGGCGCCTTCCGTGAGTGGAGGGCCACACCCTGGAGACGCGTGCCGCCTCTTCGGACTTGCCACTATACCATACGGCATGTATGAGGTCCTGGTGCGACGCTCCGGTGGCATTGCTACCCCCAGGGCCCCCGTCCCGCCTAACCCTGTAGCATTTGACCACGGGATCTAGCCCTTTGACTTTGCACGGACGGGCTTTGACCAGTGGAACTCTCCACCCGGTTGTGTTAGGTCAGCCCATAGGAACACTTTAGAGCAACATCCGGGCCAAAGCCACAACAAGATCCCCTCCGTGTAGACCCGACGCGTCCGTTTCCCCCCTCCTAGTGCCAGCGGCAGCGCAGTCCGTGAGGGGGGGCACACCCCAGAGACGTGTGACGGGCGTTTGCAACTGCCATAACACTTCCAGACTTGTGAGAGGCCGCCAACGCAAGATTTGGCGGCATGCTAGCCCCCGGAGGCCGCCGGCCACAGTCGTAGACACGCGAAGAGCAATCCGCGTAGAGGAAGTGTTCAGATACTTCTCCATCACCAAAAATTATGAAAAATTACCATCAGTCCTATAGCACATGTGCCCACGTCGTGTAAAAAAACTCATGATTTTATCGCGCTCCGAGTATTTAATAATATTCACGCCGCATCGTTACCGCAGAACGTCTACTACCGTGTCATTGCCGTCCGTGAGGGGGGCACACCCCGGAGACGCGTGCTGCCTCTTCGGACATGCCACGACACCGTACGACATGTATGAGGGCCCGGTGCGACGCTCCGGTGGCATTGCCACCCCTAGGGCCCCCGTCCCACCTAACCCTGTAGCGTTTGACCATGGGATCTAGCCCTTTGTCTTTGCATGAACGGGCTTTGACCAGTGGAACTCTCCACCCGGTTGTGTTAGGTCAGCCCATAGGAACACTTTGGAGCAACATCCGGGCCAAAGCCATAGCAAGATCCCCTTCGTGTAGACCCGACGCGTCCGTTTCACCCCTCCAGGTGCCGGCGGCGGCGCCGTCCGTGATGGGGGCCACACCCCAGAGACGCGTGTCGGGCGTTTGCAACCACCACAGCACTTCCAGACTTGTGAGAGGCCGCGTACGTAAGATTTGGCGGCATGCTATCCCCCGGAGGCCGCCGGCCACAGTCGTAGACACGCGAAGAGCAATCCGCGTAGAGGGACGTGTTCAAATACTTCTCCATCACCAAAAATTATGAAAAATTACCATCAGTCCTATAGCACATGTGCACACGTCGTGTAAAAAACTCAAGATTTTATCGTGCTCCGAGTATTTAATAATATTCACGCCGCATTGTTGCCGCAGAACGTCTACTACCGTGTCATCGCCATCCGTGAGGGGGGGCACACCCCGAAGACATGTGCCGCCTCTTCGGACATGCCACCACACCATACATCATGTATGAGGGTCCGATGCGACGCTTCGGTGGCATTGCAACCCCAGGGCCCCCGTCCCGCCTAACCCTGTAGCGTTTGACCACGGGATCTAGCCCTTTGACTTTGCACGGACGGGCTTTGACCAGTGGACCTATCCACCCAGTTGTGTTAGCTCGGCCCATAGGAACATTTTGGAGCAACATCCGGGCCAGACCCACAGCAAGATACCCACCGTGTAGACCCGACACGTCCGTTTCCCCCTCCAGGTGCCGGCAGCGTCGCCATCCGTGAGGGGGGGCACACCCCGGAGACGCGTGCCACCTCTTCGGACATGCCACAATACCGTACGACATGTATGAGGTCCCGGTGCGATGCTCCGGTGGCATTGCTACCCCCGAGGGCCCCCGTCCCGCCTAACCCTGTAGCATTTGACCACGGGATCTAGCCCTTTGACTTTGCACGGACGGGCTTTGACCACTGGAACTCTCCACTCGGTTGTGTTAGGCCAACCCATAGGAACACTTTGGAGCAACATCCGGACCAAAGCCACAGCAAGATCCCCTCCGTGTAGACCCGACGCGTCCGTTTTCCCCTCTGTAGGTGCCGGTGGCGGCGCCGTCCCTGAGGGGGAGGGCACACCCCGGAGACGCGTGCCGCCTCTTCAGAGATGCCACCACACCGTACAGCATGTATGAGGTCCCGGTGTGACGCTCCGGTGGCATTGTTACCCCCAGGGCCCCCGTCCCGCCTAACCCTGTAGCGTTTGACCACGGGATCTAGCCCTTTGACTTTGCACGGACGGCTTTGACCAGTGGAACTCTCCATCCGGTTGTGTTAGGTCAGCCCATAGGAATACTTTGGAGCAATATCCGGGCCAAAGCCACAGCAAGATCCCCTCCGTGTAGACCCGACGCGTCCGTTTCCCCCCTCCAGGTGCCGGCGGTGGCGCCGTCCGTGAGGGGGGGGGGGGCACACCCCCGGAGACGCGTGCCGGGCGTTTCCAACCGCCACAATACTTTCAGACTTGTGAGAGGCCGCCTACGCAAGATTTGGCGGCATGCTAGCTCCTGGAGGCCACCGGCCACAGTCGTAGACATGCGAGGAGCAATCCGCGTAGAGGGAAGTGTTCAGATACTTCTCCATCACCAAAAATTATGAAAAATTACCATCAGTCCTATAGCACATGTGCCCACGTCGTGCATAAAACTCATGATTTTATCGCGCTCCGAGTATTTAATAATATTCACGCCGCATCTTAACCGCAGATCGTCTACTACTATGTCATCGCCGTCCGTGAGGGGGGTACACCCCGGAGTTGTCAATTCAGCTGAGTTCTCAGGAAGACGCCTCACCCGAGCCTGATGTAGACGAACCGCCGCCGGAGAGACCCTCCGTCGCCGCGTGTAGATCAGTCGACCGCCATGGCCGCAGCAGCGCCGCTGCAGACCACCCCCGCAGAGGCCACAACGGGCCCCTGGCATCATATATGATTTAACAAATCACTTTGCGTACAGTTTCTCAAATGACTGTAGGCAAAATGAGTTTATCGATTTTTTAATTCTAAAAAGTTCATTTTCTGGAAAAAAACATGAAATTTGGTAGAATATTGGTTTATGATTCGTAGAGGGTGTGGAAAAAGTTTGAAAAGATTTCATAAAAAAACCTAATAAATCTAGCAAAACAAATACGTAAAGCACACAAAAATGAAGACTTCCTATTGGGTGACCACCCGGTCACGCGGATCGGTGACGTGGATGGTTGGCCCCACGCTCCTCTGCACCTCAAAATAGAAAAGAATAAAAAGAAAACGCACGCACACACGATACAAAATCAAATGAAATTTTGGGCCTTCCCGCGCCACTTAGCCCGCTTCCCTCCCACCCACTAAAATCTCTACTATCTAAAAGAAACGTAGTGTTCCGTTTCCCCTCTTACGTTCCCCGCTTCGTCCAACCTCTCGTACGACCCCCTCACCCCCCGATTTTCTTTCCCCCCTCCCAGTCACACCTCTCGTACGACCCACTCACCCCCCGATTTTCTTTCCCCCGTCCCGGTTTTCTAACCAGAGGCAATCATTCCAAATGTAATCATTTCACATAAGGTAACCAGACACAATTAATACAAACGCAATCAATTCATTCAATCACCTTCCTTCTTTCAAACAAACGGTGATCAATCTCCCCTTCCTTCTTTCATTGAAACCGTGATCAATATTCTTCCTTCTTTGACTATCACCATGGTTTACATCTCGTTCCTTCATTCAATCAATACATCTCCTTCCTTCTCTACTACCTCTCTCATCTTACGTCAATATTTCTTCCCACTTTTTCGTCCAACCCTGTCCCTCCGTTCCATTGCACGCCGCCCCGCTCCCTTTTTGTTTTTTTGGCCCCTTCCTTTCATCTAGTTTTCCTAAAACTAGCCCTAATTAGAGGCTTTAATTTTGTCTGCGTGATCTCCACAATCAGTGTTTTTATTCATTGCACCGTGATCTCCTCCACAATCAGTGTTTTTATCTGCGACCGCGGCGCGCACGCATGCAAGCCCCGCGCCATGCCGCAGCCATACGCCTTGCTCCTGCTCGGGATGGAACGATCCCCGAACACCCCCGGCTTGCTTAGGTTGCGCCGACATCAGCCCGATCTCCCGTCCTGTCGCCTCCGCTTCTTGCCGTATATCCCGTCATGTCTCTGCAGATCAGCCCGCAAACGACTCCGGAGGTGATCGACGCCGCCACCACCGCACCCCTCCATTAAGGCGAGGAACACGCAGCCGCCGAGGCGAGGGGCTGCTCCCTGCAACCGCTACTCCAGTATGTTTCTCAGTTGAGGTATTTGTTCATCAGCTTGCCAATTTTCATTTTGTTGGACTCCTGCACATACGTCTATGATTGCTTCATTGAAAGTCAGCTCTTGTACATTAGCACAAGATTAGATGATCATGGAGCGCACAGGAGCCTCGTGGACGGACAACCGTGCCCAGATTCACCTCATTGCTTATCCATGAGTATGCATGTCACAGCGAGCCTCTGTACCACTAGCTACCAACTCTAAGATGTACTACAAAGGTTACATCAACGGTGCTATTCAGTTCACAATTTGAGGATCAATTCACGGTTTTTCCATTTGTCTACTGTATTGCATTTAAGTCATTTATATAAAAGATATAGCAGAGATTTTTCTGCACCAAAAGAGCACATATTGGGTGACGCATTGTACAGTGCATGAAATAATTCAGCCATGGTTTTGTAGTTTGCCAATCTGCTGTATTATTACCAGGATTATTCTATTTATTAGTATCCTCGTGGTTGTTGGACTGTTCGAATGATAAAAGTGACGTGATTTTAATTTGTTTGATCTTCTTAAGTGCCGCAAGCCATGAGCCCATGATGTGCAATGAGGGATCTAATGTCAGCAGGACCAACAAGGGAATTGCAGAGCTACATATTTAGTTTTTTGTAAGGTCCATGCTTGCTTCAAGTGTCTAATGTCTCTATAGATATTGTGTAAATGCATATACGATGCAGAAGCTAAATATTGGATCACCTTTAGCATGAGAGCAAAAGGTTCGATGCAGATGCAACACATTCATTTTATTCCTGTACTGCATATATAGATATTGTTTCAGGTGATTGTTCACTTTTGTAGTCAACTTCCTTGTGTATGCACTCGGCCCTCAATATATATTTACTCGAACCATTAGATTTATTATTGGTAGTACTCATTATATTACTATAGGGGTTGAAGTGAAGCAAGGAAACTCCTATCCTTTTTAATTCATGTAAAGTAAATGTCTGTAAGGATGTAACACCCTTCGAAGGTTAGAAAGTAATGACTTTTGGTAATAAAAACTAGTATTCTATAAGGGATATTATAGAAATATAACTACATGAAAAATAAATTTTAATTATTGCTGACATGCAAAAAAAATTCATTGCTTACCTACATATTTACAACCTTCTTACTTTTATTATTACACTATTCTTTGCTATACACCACATTTTAGTTATGAAGTTGATTTCAACTTACGTGCATACTGACTGGACTTGACTGACATAAGGACAGACTGTTGTGTCAAACATACCACGACCAACCCTAATAGGTTGTGCGCATCACAACTCCTAGCAGTATCTGTTACGACAGTGTAATGCCACGATCCCTAGCGACGAGGATCAAGAAGGATCAGATGGTAGCTGCCGACAAAGATTGAAGAAGGACGTGACACCATAGTGTCAGTTGTAACATTAGTCGAGATGAATCTCGAAAAGAAATATTTGGGATGTCGAGGTATGTTGGATTTCTAAAAGTGGATTTTGCTAGAGAACAAATTAATATGTATGCACATATTGCATTTGCTTCACCACACTATATGTTTATCATGTTGTTAAAAATGTATTATTTTTTATTGCTTGTTTTGTATTATTTGTTGTTTATTTTCTATTTTATTTCTTATTGTAGCAAATTTGATCATTCAACTAAAAATGTGAGGTATTATAGTGATGAATATATGCATTTGGTAGTTTCATATAAAATTAATAAGTAAGAGATAATGAAATATAGTTGTGAGTGTTGCAGGAGTTAAAACAACTTTTAGGGGAGAATTTTTACAGTGGAATCCCATGTATGTAGGTCCATCTGAAACTGACAGGTTTGGATTTGTATGACAGTGAAACAAAGGTGATACTATTGTATCCAGTTTAATTTATTTACCAAACTTCTCAAACTATATTGATAAATCACGGCCAAAATTACACTATCACATTAACAAATTTTTTTATCCCGTTACAAAGCACGGGCAATGTCTTAGTTAAAAAAAAGAAAGGAAGAGAAGCGAGAGAGAGCCCACCCAAGACCCAACACAGCCGCACCACTCCGCACCCCACCATGCAGCCCTCAACCTCTCGCTCTCCCCGCGAGCCTTCTCCGCCGCCGCCACCCAAGCCGGCGATTCCGGCGGCTGCCGACGATGCCAAGCACACTCCCATGATCGCCTCCGTCCGCTCTGTCTTCCCCTCCGAGCAGATTCGTCGCTCGCGTCCTCTACTGGTCACCTGCGACCGTCCCCTAAGCTAGGGTTTCGGCCACCGCGTCGCCGGCGTGGCTCTGGCGGCTCAGGTACATCTCTCTGTCGAGATCCCCCTCAACCCACCCTCTCTTACTCACCTCGTATCCTCACCCTCCCAGATCGAGCACGCCACTGTCGTCGTCGTTTCGCTCGCGCTGGAACAACAAAGGGAAGGCCATGGACGACGCTGCTCCAGCCCTACTCCAACGCCATCAAGGTCAGCCCCTCCCTCTCCTATTCGATCTGTTCCCCTACCCTTCCCTGATGTGCCTACCTTCCTCACCCACACGAAGCAGTAGCAGCAACTCGATGCAGGGACGAGGGAGAGGAGGAGTCCTGCTTCCCCCGCGTGCATCCTCTCTCTCGGAACGACGCCCAACCACAAGGGAGAGGTTTCCCTTCCCCTCCACGCCTCCCTTGTCCTCCGCGATTTCCTAGGCTTGCTCTCAATTTGGTGCTGCTCTGCTCTGCTCTGCATTTTTTACTTGCACACATGCTTGACTGAATTTTGAATGGGTGCTACTGCTGTCACACTCCAGTGCTGTGTCCTCCTAGCTAGCTAGCTCTCAGTTTGGACTGCCCTTGTTGGTTGCTGCAGCCAGGCTAGGCGTATCTTGCATAATATCGATCCATTGAAACTTGTTTGCATATATTGCAAATTTGCATGCCTAGTGAACTAGCCCTGTACGTATTTTTTTTGATAGCACGGTCTAACTGAAGTTTGTGTTTGTGCTAAATGGAACACCTGATGCACTTGTCTTGGTACTGCTTTTGTTGCTGTGACGGTGTGGTGTTCAAACAGTTAATGCCACTCATCCATTGATGAACTAGAGTCCATCTCCGGTTTGAATTGACTCTACTTTTAGTATATTTTGCTTGCTACCCCAAAAATGCAGTACAATTTAGCTTATGAATTGGTCTGGTTGGATTTCTCAAGTTATCTCAAGATGCTACAAAATAAATGGTTGTTGTCTCTCCCTTTGATGTTTGATTTGATTTGATTCGGTTTCCTCACGCCTCTCTGTTTGCTCTGTTCGTGCTACTGCCGGATCCAGGAAGGTCTTTGAGAACCTGAAGGTTCTTTTTTTTGATTGATAAATGCATGTGTGGGTGGCAGCAGATCAACCTCCTTCTCAACCCATGTGTAAGCCCAGCCCCTGAGATACTCACCTTCTCAACCCAATTTTTTTGTCTATCTTGTTCCTTGACAAACAAATTTTTTTAGGCCAAAACTTTTTGTTCCATTACTACCATCTTGCTGCGCTCGATATCCATGCCCTAATTCATACCTGATCCATTCTTAGATGCTAGTAAGTAAACATGACATGTGGTAGAAAACATATTAAGCCACCATTATGTGTGAATTACACCGGCTCATGTCAGCGTATGTAGTTTGGATGAAATTTTCTTTTTGGCAACAAATGCATCAACTCTGACAGAACCATTCATGATTAATCCTGTCCTGTGCAAAATGTAGTGCTAGTTCTGTAGTTCGTCATATGTACACATGTGCTCTGCAGTTTTAGTTCTTCTTGTGTTGCTGCACTTGGTCTAGACATACAACAACATTAGTTAGGTCCATGCATGGATGGATGGATCAACACATACAACTAGCAGTGCTAGTAACAACAAAAAATAACCTTGTGATTGATTCTGTTGAGGCTAGCATTCTCTGTTTGTTTTGGAGCCCAACCATGTACTGTACGTACTAAGCTAGCTCATGCACAAGCATAGCCAGCTCGATTGATTTCTGTAGATACTAGCACCAGCACACCTGTGTCTCCTATACTAGCTTGTTTAATTTCTGTACTAGCTCAACAGCACTAGTTCTGACTTGTTCGTTTGATTCGGAGCAGCAGGCATCCTCCGTGGATGATGACGACAACCAGGGCATCCACGGCCACGATGACACCCCGCACATGGTCCAACTCGGCTACAACCTCCTCTACCGCATGACTGCGGCCGCGGTCGTGTTCGGCATCGACTACAACCTCCTCTCTGGTGAGTCCATCTCCTACCTCTAGCTCCCTCTCTTGTGCTGCTATAGCAGTACCTTGCTCTGTTTCATGCGCATGGGTGATTTTGTTTGTGCTTGTGCCATGAGAAAGATCATTCCTATTTACAGTGATGATGATTCAGAGTAGCACACTTGTTAAATTCTGCTCTTGTACTACCTCATTTGTGGTTGTTGGTTACTGCAGCTAGGTTTTGTTAACTGTTGGTGTTTAATCTAGCTAGCTAGTAGTGTTGGCAGCTAGCTAGTAGTGTTGGCAGCAAGCTACTCCTGTACTAGTAGTTCATCCATATGTGTAATTGATCCTTCCCAGTAATTGAATAATGTGAAGAAATCCTATTGTATCAGCTATGCAGTGCGAACATCAGATCATTTACAACGGAAATCTTTGTTTGCCTCCCGGTAGAAGTATTTCTTGTAACATTTTGGTGATTTCCTTTTGGTAGATGCAGTGTATATATTACATATTCATCCTTATGTGTAGGATCTTTGGTTCATTATACTGACTGCATGCATGCCACCTCTGTCATCGCCGCCCCGTCTCCCGCACCATCGGCACCGCCCCTCTGCCTTCTCCTTTGATGCTGTAGTGGATTCTTAGAATGAAAATGTTGTGTACATCAAAAATATTTTATGGTCTGTGTTTGCAAATCCATGGTTGTTGAATCATGTCTTATAATTGTATTGGAAATTGCTAGCCTTTTTGGCTAGTATTTTTTAGTTGATTCTTAGAATGAAAATGTTGTGTACATCAAAAATATTTTATGGTCTGTGTTTGCAAATCCATGGTTGTTGAATCATGTCTTATAATTGTATTGGAAATTGCTAGCCTTTTTGGCTAGTATTTTTTTTGGTTTTGGTTCGTAAGTATGCCTATGGTTAAACCGCCAGCATAGATATGCACAGGGTTACCCAGGGCCTGCCATGTGGCAGGGATATGCCTACGGCAAAGCCGTCGGCATAGGTGAAAATCTATGCCGACGGCTTTGCCGTAGGCATAGCTCTGCTGCCAGGAATCACCAGAGGCCGCCACGTGACAGAGGTATGCCTACGGCAAAGCCGTCGGCATAGGTGAAATCCGTTATAGAGAAGAAAGCCTGTCCTGCTGATCTGATCAGCAGCCTATGCCTTTGGACTCCCCTGAACATGGAGCAAATGCATGGGAGAAATGACCTTCACCAGCCCAGCCTCGACACTGAATGTTGTTGGTATCTCCAGACGTGCACTAGAATTGCCAAAAGGTCCAAGCAGTCTGGAGCTTAAGACGTAGAAGGAAAGCTGCTCCTGGCTTAGTCCTTCTACTCTTTGGCCGCTACTTTGGAAAGGTGCCTGTGTGCACACTGCTAGTTATCTTTTGACTTGTAGTTCTGTAGATCAAATTTTAGTTTCTCTAGACGCGGCCTTCCGCTAGTACTGAACTTGGAAGTTGGAACGGTGACTCACTAATGGTATCATTTATGCTAATGGAACCAGGGAGGCCGCCTCGTTATTCATCTAGAAAAACATCAAACATAAACACTTTAAACAATAAACCAAGTAGTCTCCCTACATTACTTCACTGCAACCTGACAAAAATCTTTGCCAATTGGTAGCCGATTAGTAGTTAGTCGTTCCATGTCAAAGAGCACATAAACACTTTTCTATTTCAGCATGGACCGAAACAGCAACAGTTAAGAACTTCCTAGTCTAAAAAAACATCCAACCAAACTACTTGGAGATACAAAATAAACAAGAATGCGAGTATTCCTAACAAACAATAATTACAGAGTGACATGCACAAATGGCAACAATATACTTTAAAATTCGAATTACCTCTTCTGGCAGGATGTGTTCAGTCTCCTGATATCTCCAACTTATGCAAGAACTGAACTCTAAGCACCAATTTGGCAATTTGGGAAGAACGCGACAAAGCATGAAGTGCAAATTGATTAGAACTAAAAGCACTAGAAATGGGATTGCTCACCTCCTCTGGTGCGCTCCCCGTCTGCACACACCCAACCAAAATAAACCCAAACCTGCAGACAATGTCGTTGCTGCTAGCCTAGCAAGGGAGGCAGCATCGCCATGACCACTCACACCGCAATGACCGGAATATGAATTGCATCATGGTACAACAATTGAGATAAGAAAATCGTCGACACTCTCAAGGGAATGACAATTTACTGATATATTTAGCCTACGCCTGCAAATGTTAATCCAAAACTAATACTAGAATAACTTTCAATCTACCCAGTAGCCATAAGAGGGACACTATGAACGCACGGGTGACAGGTTTACCCACAAAAAACAACTCGTTTATCCACATTGTTATTGCAGCTGAAAATGGGGAACAATTGAGTGCCGAAAAGAGCACCCGTGAAATAGTAGTCACAAATATCAGAGAATAAGGGATACAAGAAAATGAAGAAAAAGGGAGATTGAGGATGGAAGAGACGTAACCTGTACCAGGCGAGTGTCGAGCCAGCCGTGGAGGATTAGAGGCCTAGACTGCCACTAGCGTCTGCTTCGCCTACCCGTGACAACCCACCGGAACGCCGCCCGACACAGCGACGCCGAGGCTAGCTGCCATTGCCGCACACCATGCTTCCCCGGCAGAGCCGCTGGCGACCTCCGGCTGCAGTGCCGCCCGACACCCAGAACAGCCACGGCTCAGGATGCCTTCCCCTCCCCGGATGCCGGTCGACCACCGCACCGTCGAGCCCACCAGCCGCCGCTCACCGCGCAGTACCTTCCGTCAAATCTCGAACTGCTCGCAACGCCAGGCTCGTAATCCCCACGACCAGTTTTTTTTTCTACCACATCCCACGACTAGCTAACCGTGTGCATTTTCTACTTTAAGATAAAAGGAAAATAAAAGGTTAACATTGCGAGACCGATGTAAAATTACGGCGAGGGCAAAAAAGTTTAGGGAAGGGTCAGCAACGAGACACGGTTCATTCTGACAAAGGTAACGAGTAGGTCAGTGGATCGACCGGGGTGAAGAATTATTTATTCATCACCCTGGGTCATTAATAGCTGTTCATGCTCATCTCTGAATGTATATATATATATATATATATATATATATATGTATATACACACACACATATATATATATCAGATGTAAAGCTATGCTTTACTTTTTGGTCGCTTATCAAGCCTGATGACTTTTACAATCGGGTGTATTTCATTCTTAATGATTTCAGAAATCTGGAACTAAACCTGTACCTCCATGTTGCTTGTGTATGAACAATGAGATCCTGATGAGAAAATGAGCAAAACGTAAGTTTGTCTTGGATCATCGTAAACACTGAAGACAGTGTGGTACGTCATGTTTGAATAATTGAAACCTCCAACATTAAAGTTGTGCTACTATATTGGTTGCTTGTGAACATTGCATTCTTCAATACAAATCAGACGCGCATTTGCAGTCAAATAATGATCCATTAATAATGATGCAGGATTCGTATTGGGCGAGCCCCTATTGAGCGCACACCATGCGCTGGAAGAGTATGTGCCCTTGAAAAAACCTTAAGAGGATACGCGGAGAAGAAAACAGATACCGTCATGGTACCAGCTGTTGGATACAACTTTGATTCATTGAGAGAAGCGTACGACTTCTACAATCTATATTCGTGGGAGATTGGGTTTGGGATAAGATATGAAAAAAGTAGGCTGAACGTCGAGAGAACCAAATGTATGCAAGAAATAGTTACCAAAAAATGCTGTAACTGTTTTCTCAAAACGCAATATAACATTTGGCAATGGATTCATATTTTCAGGGCAAACCAAAAAGAGGAATCGCACGGACATGCCGATGCGAGTGCCCTGCAATGATACGTTTGCTTTGATGAAATAACAGTGGCTGGTACATAAGTGAGCACAGACCATCCCACAACCCTGTTCCATGTTGAAGATCTCAAGATCAATGTTGTCCAACAAGAAAATCTGGTCATACCACAAACAAAATGTTCTGTGTTAACAAACGAAATATATTTCTGCTACTTTTTGACAAGTATACCTTGACATATACCTGAAAGAACAGATGACATCCAGTGAGATGAACTGTTTGTGCCTTGTTATGATATTGTCGACAATATGCTCATACCAATTGAATTGTGATATCAATTCTGGATTGGCCAGAGCACCCCAGAAATCTATTGTCATGTGCTCGTACTTCGTTCCCGGAGACAGGACATAACCCATTACAAAGATAACAAACGAAATCTGAAAACAATCCTTCTCAATCTTGCTCGACTCCTCTGATATGTCTCTACACAGAAAATCTTCTGCCGCCTTCAGATTGTGAGCAGGTGATGTATTCATCCCAATTGTCTGCTTCATGAACTCTACTGCTCCTGTCTTGATTTCACCATCCCTTCCATGAACAGCTCGGTTGCCACATGGAACTCCAAAGATTTTGTGAAAATCCTCTGGAGTAAACATAATCACCCGATCTTTATCGATGACTATTGTACGCGGCTTCACCTTCACCTTGCTCATAACCCATGCGCTCATTTTGAGATGTAGCTTTTCTAACAGTGGAAGATTCACCATACCCTCAAAACCAATCTCAGACACAAGCCACCTCTTGTAGTTGTCAAAATTTTGGATAACCTCGACGACATGCTTAACTGACAGCCGAGAAGTCAGGGCGGTCTGATCCTCGGAATCATCTGATGACCGCTGAACAACATCAACTGAATCCTCAGGTCCTCTTCACATTCCGCATGCCAAGCCATGATTTTCATCCTCTTCTTCCATCTAGTACCCAACATAAAGAACAAACAGTATTCAAATCTCACCAACAAAAAAAGCATCCATCTATCGTAATAATGGCCTCGCTGGCCCGCGCCGCACCGCACCGCTTCCTTTTTTTGAAAACAAACTCCAACTTTATTCATTTGTAATAAGTAGTACATCGTTTGTGAGGAACATTACAATTTCATTTAAAGGCTCCTCAAACCAATCAGAAGTCAAAGAAAATCTAGCTAATCTAGCAAGCTCATGAGCTACTTTATTTGCTTCCCTATTACAGTGCTCAAATCTAGCAATAATGAAATCACATGCATAATGAAAGCAGTCTTCGAAGATTGCTGCCGCCGCACCCGCCTACTGCCCTTCATCATTCATAGAGTCAATCACCTCCATATTATCCGAATTTACGATAATGCGATTGCATCCCGCCCTTTGCGCCAATGTTAGACCAAATTTGAGAGCTCTAGCCTCCGCCATCAGCACATCCGTGCAAAAATCTATTCTCTCATTCCCTCCAACAATAAACCTGCCTCTGTCATCTCTAAGCACTGCTCCCATTGTCCACCTAAGAAGGTCGTGATCAAACGAAGCATCAACGTTGAGTTTAACAAAACCTCTTGGAGGGCAAGACCAACTCTCCTTCTTCACATACGCCTTGGGGGATAATGCATTAACAAAATTTATGGTAAAGGCAAGGATTCCCATTGAAATATATGTTGCATTTTGTATTTTCTCATTGTGAACCAACTTCCGTCTTTCCCACCATAGGTATCATGCTGAGATAACAATCATCTCACGCACATTGTGGCAACCCAATATCCACAAATCTTGATCTGGTAGGAGTAGTAGGTACTCCAGCAGCGCCTCTCCTGCACAATCAATCTCGCAAGCTTTTTCAGTGGTATCATCTAGTCTCAATCTTTTCCAAACCTCCTTTGCTTTAGTACACTGGAACAACATATGTTTTGTATCTTCTAAGCCCTCGGAGCAAATTGGAGAGATGGATGAAATCTTCATATGTCTATTAGCTAGAGTAACTCTGCACGGGATAGTACCATGTAGCGTATGCCATAAGAATATTTTAACTTTGTCGGACACGCTAATTTTCATATCTTACTTCAAATAGGATTAATTGTGATTTGCCCCATACCATTAGGGGAGCTCCTATACGGCGCTGTAGGCGCCCTTTGGCGGCCCTGGCGCCTGCAGCGCCCCGCGCTGGGCCGGCCCACGAAACATGCACACCAGTGAACCCAAAAAGCTCGCATAAGAAGGAAAAAAACATTGCTCTCTACAAGATTCGAACTCACCACCTTCCGTTAGCGTGCAAGGGCAGCCAACCACACGAGCTACTTGTTGTTTGTGTTTAGTAATAGCGCTAAGGAAATAAATAGTAATCCACAACGCTATTTTATTGAACAGAACCATTCATCTATTGTACCACTTTTTTTTGAATTATTTGAAAAAAAATATCGTGATTTTGAACAAACTTCTTCATTTTGGAAGAAAACGTTTATTGTTTTTTTAAAGTTCATCGATTTTGCAAAAAAGTTCATCAAATTTGAATATTGTTCACAAAATCTTAAAAGAAATAAAAAAATCAAATTTCAAAAACATTCATCGAATTTGAGAAAGGGGTTCATCAATTTTGATAAAAAGTTCAGCGATTTTTTCAAACGTTCATCAAATTTGAAAAAAGTTAATCACTTTTCAAAAAAAAAGTTCATCAGAATCGAAAAAAGTTCATAAAATTTGAAAAATGTTCAGAAAATTTGAAAAAATTACATCAAATTTATAAAAATGTTCATCGAAAACATTGATGAAAAACGTGAATGTATGGAAAACACTGATGAAAAACGTGAATGTATGGAAAAAATATTAAAAAATTGGATAGTTGAAGAACATGCATAAAAAAGTTGGACAATGTAAAAAAGGTTCATGTATTCAAATAAATTCACAAATTCAAAAACAAAAGTTCATGAAATGGAAAAAAGTCCACAAATTTTGTAAAAAAAAGTTCACAACAAATGAAAGCGACCACGAGTTAGAAAAAAGTTCACAGATTTGAAAAAAGTTCATCGAATTTGAAAAAAAGTCCATCAAAATTTAAAAAAGTTCATCGGATTTGAAAATTCTTCATTAAATTAAAAAAATTTCAGAAAATTTGAAAAAAAGTTCACTGGATTTGGAAAAAGTTCAACAACTTTTCAAAAAAGTTCATCCGATTTTAAAAAGAGTTCATCCAATTTGAATTTTTTTAATCAAATTTGTAAAATGTTCATCGAATTTGAAAAAAAAAGTTCAACAGGTTTGAGAAAAGTTCATCTAATTTGAAAATAGTTTTTCAATTTGAAAAAAGTTCATCGAAATTAAAAAAAATCATCATTTGTTAAAATAGTTCACTAAAAATTAGAAAAAAGTTCATTGATTTTGAAAACAAAAACACCATCAATTTGAAAAAAGTTCACGCATTTAAGAAAAGAGAAAAAGCGAAACAAATAGATGAGGGAATAAACCAGGAAGAACAAGAAAGAAAAAACAGAAAACGAAAATGAAAAAAAAGGAAAACGAGAAAAAGGAAAAAGAGAGAGGCAAGGAATGAAAGAAATAAAGAGTTGAAGTTTACCATATCCCGCTTGCTGGTGCAGTGGTTGTGCGAACGAATCTGTTCCAGCAAGGTCTATGGTTTGATTCTCAGTCAGCGCATCTATTTTTTGCGTACAACGAGAATGCACTGTAATGGGCCGGCCCAGCGCGGGGTGCTGCAGGCGCCCCTGCAGCGCTAAATAGGAAATGCCTACCATTAGAGTGTTTCAATTTTGCACCGCAGCACCCCGCTTCCTAGTTCCAAAACAAACAAGGATGACGTCAAACGTAAACAGCATTAGCGGCCCACCCTTATCCTCGTTCCCGTACCACTGGTACACTTTTGCCCATAACCACCCCCTTCCGTTAGAGTCCAGCTACCCTCGTCTATCGTAACCTCCGTTATGCACGTACACAAAACCATGATCCCCGTATCCCGTACGTGTACAATCGAAAACAATATAATATAACGTACGGCACGCATCCCCATAGTGAGTTTGATGGTTGGCGATACCAGGAGCACACGCGCTTGTCCACTCCTAGCAATTTTCGGTCGGGAGTGCTCCTTTTTTCAACCAAATTAAGGAGCACAAGCTCCTTATTTCATTGCATGAAACTATAAAACAGCCATTACTTCATCAAAGCCACATGCACACAAGTTCTATGTACAGCAAAGACCATCTGCGAAACCTCAGAGTAATCTGACCCAGGGGCGAAGCATAGCCCTCAAAATAGCTTCAGCGCAAGCCAGCAGATGCTCCGAAATACAGCACACTACATCTACTGAACTTGTCACCACGCGCAGGTTCTTTTCCAGCTGTCTCCATTCCTGAGAACAACGGGAGGCCAGCCTTGCTTCATATTGAAGAAATCACTAGCGGGTAGTGCGCCGCGGCACGCCGCGCCACATGAACTATTCAATTATTTAGTTTTTTTGTAATATTTGGTAAGTCGACCTAAGACTTTTTTTTTGACAAAGTAGTTCATACAAGCAAATGATACATCTAGTTGGTACATAGGTTGCATACAAGGAACTGATTCATGTAGTTGGTAGTACATAGAAGATCTACAACACATAGTAATATAGTAGATAATGAGTGTTGGAATTTGTTAGTGGGCTTTTGGCCCAAAGCCCAACTAAAATTCTGAAATTCTCTTGGCTCATTCATGCACACATGTGAGTGGAGTGAGTGAGGCTAAAGTTTAGTCCCACCTCATAAGTTGAGAGAGTTGCACCTTTTTATAAGGTGAGCTCTTCTACCACTTGTATGAGCATGAGAAGAGGAGACCTACACGCGCGCTCCTCCTCCTCGCTCGTCACGACGCGCCGCGGGTTGCAGAATTGAGCCGAGCCGAGGACAGAGCTATGCACGTTGTCTATATTTTTGCTGCTCGGGAAAAATTAATGAGTCATTAATTAATAATTAACAGACGCATTAATTACTGAACCATACTATATAGTCAGGCAGACGTCTATCCTAGCCGCCGCCGCTACGTATGGTTTCTCACCACCGTTCGAGATCATTGCGCCGCCAAGCAAGTCTTCTCCATCCCTCCTTTCGGCGTGCACTGGGAGAAGGGACAGCAGGCCTTTGGAACCCCGCCTCTCGTGATCCTGTACGGGAGAGGGGCGATCAGTTTTTTGGGAAGCGCACTCGCGCGACTGCTGGCAGCGTCGACTTCGCGAACGACGACTTCTTCCCCGACCTCGGTAACCTCATCCTCGACGACATGGGCGACAACGTCAACGCCGGCGGTGCTGTTCCCGCTGCACCGTATGTGATTCTATCCTTCCCGTTCGAGATCGTGGTAGAATTCATGTTTCTAGTATGTGCCCTAGATGCGATCTGTTCATCTACTATGCTAGTTCGCATGATTAGTTCAATCTCTGCTACTGTAGTCATTTTTTATCTTCTGTTTATTCAGATTAAATCTCGTAGTAATTTGCTATATCCAACAATCCAAAAACCCGATAATAGGCAATTTACTCCGAGTGGTTTTGCTGCGCATCTGAAGCCGTCTACCTTTAAGGGGGCGCAATACAAGAGGTGGTGCACGAGAGTACTGTACTGGTTTCAGACCATGGGCTGCTATGACGCCACCAAGGGCAAGCCTGAGGGCGATCTTAATCCAGCACAACTGGAAGCTTTTACTCTCTTTGAAGGCGCTCTTCTGAGTGTTCTGGATGATTCCATTATGGATTCGTATATGTCGTTTGAAAACGGCAAGGACATGCGGGCTGCGCTCGAGGCCAAGTTTGGTGCCTCGGACGCCGGCAGCGAGTTGTACGTCATGGAGCAATTCTATGACTACAAGATGACTAATGAGCGCTCTGTTGTACAGCAGGATCATGAGATACAATCGCTCGCAAAAGAACTTGTGTACTTCAAGTGTGTGTTGCCGGACAAATTTGTTGCCGGAGGCATCATTGCCAAGCTTCCACCTTCGTGGAACAATTTTGCTACTTCCGAAAAACACAAGAGACAAGATTTTTCCGTTGCGGATCTCATTGGTACTCTTGATGTTGAAGAGAAGGCGAGAGCAAAAGACACACATGCTCGAGTTGCCGAGGGAGCTTCTAGTGCCCACATGGTACAGAAGAAGAACTTCTAGCCCAACAAGTTCAAAAACAACAATAACAAAACTTAGGGCAAAGGCAAGTTTGATACAAAGAACAAGCCATCACATTCTACCTACTTCAAAAAGAATTCTCATAAGAAGGGGAAGGGACTTTGTCATGTCTGCGGTGATCCTAATCACTGGGCTCCGAAGTGTCCTAACCGCTTTGAGGAGCGCGGACATGAGAAGAGCGACAAGTCCGTTAATGTTGTCATCGGTGATACTGATATGAAGGAATCAGGGCCACAGGGACTTCTCCCGTGCTGATGGGGAACGGGTCACATGCCATCATTCGAGGTGTTGGTACGGTCGATCTGAAGTTTACTTCGGGAAAGATCGTGCATCTGAAGAACGTTCATCACGTGCCGTCCATCAATAAAAATCTCGTTAGCGGTTCCCGTTTGTGTCGAGATGGTTTTAAGTTGGTTTTCGAATCCAATAAAGTTGTAATTTCTAAGCATGTACAATTTGTTGGAGAAGGCTATTAGAGCGGAGGCTTGTTCCGCCTATCTTTGTCCGATATTTGCACTAAAGATATTAATAATGTTTGCTACAATAATGAATCTGATATTTGGCATTCACGACTTTGTCACATTAACTTTGGTTGCATGACGCGGCTAGCCAATATGAATTTAATTCTGAAAATCTCTACTATCAAAGGCTCTAAGTGCCAAGTATGTGTGCAAGCTAAGCAACCTCGCAAGTCCCATAAGACTGCAGAGGCAAGAGACTTGGCACCACTAGAGCTTATACATTCTGATCTTTGTGAGATGAATGGCGTGTTGACAAAAGGTGGAAAGAGATACTTCATGACGTTGATTGATGACTCCACTAGATATTGTTATGTGTATCTTCCGAAATCAAAATATGAGGCTTTAACTTTCTTCAAAAACTATAAAGCTGAGGCAGAGAACCAACTTGATCGAAAAGTTAAACGGCTTAGGTCCGATCGTGGTGGAGGGTATTTTTCCAATGAATTAGATCTGTTTTGTGCGGAACACGGTATAATCCATGAGAGGACACCTCCCTACTCACCTAAGTTAGATGGGGTAGCCGAAAGAAAGAACCGAACTCTAACTGATATGGTTAACACCATGTTAGACACGTCGGGTCTTTCCAAGGAATGGTGGGGGGAGGCGCTAATGACTGCGTGTCATGTCCTAAACCGAGTTCCCACAAAGCATAAGACCATGACTCCATTTGAGGAATGGGAAAGGAAACGATTGAAACTCTCTTACCTACGTACTTGGGTTTGTTTGGCGAAAGTCAATATACCAATTCCCAAGAAGCGCAAGCTTGGACCAAAAACCGTGGATTGTGTTCTTCTGGGCTATGCTTTTCATAGCGTTGGCTATAGATTTTTGATAATAAAATCTGAGGTAGCCGACATGCATGTTGGTACGATTATGGAGTCGAATGATGCGACTTTCTTTGAGGACATATTTCCTATGAAGGATATGTCGAGTTTATCAAACCAGGAGATACCTACTCCATCTAGTGAGGAATTTGCTGTAATTCCTGAACCCACCATTGCGATGGAACACGTTGAGAATCCTATTGAGGGTGACAATGGAACTCCTGTGAGGAGTAAGAGACAGAAGATTGCAAGGTCCTTTGGTGATGATTTCATTGTGTACCTTGTGGATGACACACCCAGGACTATTTCAGAAGCCTATGCATCTCCTGATGCTGACTACTGGAAGGAAGCTGTTCGTAGCGAGATGGATTCCATCTTAGCTAACGGAACCTAGGAGATCACTGACCGTCCTTATGGGTGCAAACCTGTAGGATGTAAGTGGGTGTTCAAGAAGAAGCTTAGACCTGATGGTACGATTGAAAAGTACAAGGCACGGTTTGTGGCTAAGGGATTATACCCAAAAAGAAGGTGCAGACTTCTTTGATACTTACTCACCCATGACTAGACTGACCACAATTCGGGTGCTACTATCACTGGCTACCTCACATGGTCTTCTCATTCATCAAATGGACGTTAAGACGGCTTTCCTTAGTGGAGAGTTGAAGGAGGAAATTTACATGGATCAGCCAGATGGTTTTGTAGTACCTGCTCTGGAAGAAAAGGTGTGCAAGTTATTGAAGTCTTTATATGGCCTTAAACAAGCTCCTAAGGAGTGGCATGAGAAGTTCAAAAGAACATTAACTGCTGCCGGCTTTGTAGTAAATGATGGTGACAAGTGTGTGTACTATTGCCATGATGGGGGCGAAGGAGTTATTCTTTGTCTGTATGTCGATGACATATTGATCTTTGGAACCAAACTTGATCTAATGAAGGAGGTTAAGGATTTCTTATCTCGCTGTTTTGAGATGAAGGATCTAGGAGTAGCTGATGTTATCTTAAACATCAAGCTGTTGAGAGATGAGAATGGTGGGATCACAGTGCTTCAGTCTCACTATGTGGAAAAGGTCTTGAGTCGTTTTGGGTATAGAGACTGCACGCCTTCTCCAACTCCATATGATGCTAGTGTGTTGCTTCGAAAGAATAGACGGATTGCTAGAGATCAACTGAGGTATTCTCAGATCATTGGCTCGCTTATGTATTTGGCGAGTGCCACAAGGCCTGACATCTCGTTTGCTGTGAGCAAGCTGAGTCGGTTTGTGTCAAAACCGGGAGATGATCATTGGCATACGCTTGAGAGAGTTATGCGCTATTTGAAAGGCACCGCGAGCTATGGGATTCATTACACTGGGTATCCAATGGTACTGGAGGGTTCTAGTGACTCAAACTGGATATCTGATGCTGATGAGATTAAGGCCATAAGAGGTTATGTTTTTACACTTGGTGGTGGCGCTATTTCTTGGAAGTCTTGCAAGCAGACCATCTTAATGAGATCAACAATGGAAGCATAAATCATAGCATTAGACACTGGCACTGTTGAAGCAGAGTGGCTTCGTGAGCTCTTGATGGACTTACCTATGGTTGAAAAACCAATACCCCCTATCCTGATGAACTGTGATAATCAAACTGTGATCGTCAAGATAAACAGTTCTAAGGACAATATGAAGTCCTCAAGGCATGTGAAGAGGAGACTAAAATCTGTCAGAAAATTGAGGAACTCTGGAGTTATTACGTTGGATTATATCCAAACGTCGAAAAATTTGGCAGATCCCTTCTCAAAGGGTCTATCAGGTAATGTGATAGATAATGCATCGATGGAGATGGGTCTGAGACCCACCGCATGAGTTGTCCATAGTGGTAACCCACTCTATGTGATCGGAGATCCCGTGAAGCAGAAGTGGGAGACAAGCTGTTGGTCAGCCGGGAGGAGAGTATCCCTATATTAACTATCCCACTCCGTGAAGATGCAATACTCTCCTGATCTGCATGGCAGGTTGATACTTATCTTAATGTGTTCCAAGTGGCTTATTCAGGTAAGCAGAGATGTTGTCCTGCAGATCATCTTTTGAGGAACACACCTATATGAACTTGACTGTTAATGTCGCAGTCTATGAAAATTGGGTGTTCTCTAATAAATTCATGAAAAGGCCCTGGAGTACAACGTATACGCTCCACCCGCGGGGAAGCCTTGCGGCAGCGCAGTATCGGTCAAGAATTTGTGTGAAACTAGTCTGGCAGAAAACTTGTAGTTCAAGGCATAGTCCACTATTCACGTTGTGATCTAGTGTAGCATAAATCTCTAAGTGGAAGTTCAACTTCACAGTCTCCACTAAGCACATGTATATAAACAATGTTTTGGAACAAATGGTGAGATGTGCCAATGAGACTTTGTGGGGGATTGTTCGAATTTTCTAGTGGGCTTTTGGCCCAAAGCCCAACTAAAATTCTGAAATTCTCTTGGCCCATTCATGCACATATGTGAGTGGAGTGAGTGAGGCTAAAGTTTAGTCCCACCTCATAAGTTGAGAGAGAGTTGCACCTCTTTATAAGGTTAGCTCTTCTACTACTTGTATGAGCATGAGAAGAGGAGACCTAGACACGTGCTCCTCCTCCTCGCTCGCCTCGCCACGCCACGACGCGTCGCGGGTTGCGGGATTGAGCCGAGCCGAGGACAGAGCTATGCACATTGTCTATATTTTTATTGCCCGGGAAAAATCAATGAGTCATTAATTAATAATTAACGGACGCGTTAATTACTGAACCACACTATATAGTCACGGAGACGTCTATCCTAGCCGCCGCCGCTTCGTATGGTTTCTCACCACCGTTCCAGATCATTGCGCCGCCAAGCAAGGAGTCTCCATCCCTCCTTTCGGCGTGCACTGGGAGAAGGGACAGCAGGCCTCCGGAACCCCGCCTCTCGTGATCCTGTACGGGAGAGGGGCGATCAGGTTTTTGGGGAGCGCACTCGCGCGACTGCTGGCAGCATCGACTTCGCAAATGACGACTTCTTCCCCGACCTCGGCAACCTCATCCTCGACGACATGGGCGACAACGTCAACACCGACGGTGCTGTTCCCGATGCACTGTATGTGATTCTATCCTTCTCGTTCAAGATCGCGGTAGAATTCATGTTTCTAGTATGTGCCCTAGATGTGATCTGTTCATCTACTATGCTAGTTCGCATGATTAGTTCAATCTCTGCTACTGTAGTCATCTTTTATCTTCTGTTTATTCGGATTAAATCTCGTAGTAATTTGCTATATCCAACAATCCAAAAACCTGATAATAGGCAATTTACTCCGAGTGGTTTTGCTGCGCATCTGAAGCCGTCTGCCTTTAAAGGGGCGCCATATAAGAGGTGGTGCACGAGAGCAGTGTATTGGTTTCAGACCATGGGCTTCTATGACGCCACCAAGGGCAAGCGTGAGGGCGATCTTAATCCAGCACAACTTGAAGCTTTTGAGAAGATCGATACTCTCCTTGAAGGCGGTCTTCTGAGTGTTCTGGATGATTCCATTGTGGATTCGTATATGTCGTTTGAAAACGGCAAGGACATGTGGGCTGCGCTCGAGGCCAAGTTTGGTGCCTCGGACGCCGGCAGCGAGTTGTACGTCATGGAGCAATTCTATGACTACAAGATGACTAATGAGCGCTCTGTTGTACAACAGGCTCATGAGATACAATCGCTCGCAAAAGAACTTGAGTACTTCAAGTGTGTGTTGCCGGACAAATTTGTTGCCGGAGGCATCATTGCCAAGCTTCCACCTTCGTGGAACAATTTTGCTACTTGCCTAAAACACAAGAGACAAGAGTCTTCCGTTGCGGATCTCATTGGTACACTTGATGTTGAAGAGAAGGCGGAAGCAAAGGACACACGTGCTCGAGTTGCCGAGGGAGCTTCTTGCGCCCACATGGTACAGAAGAAGAACTTCCAGCCCAACAATTTCAAAAACAACAAGAACAAAACTCAGGGCAAAGGCAAGTTTGATACAAAGGACAAGCCATCACATTCTACCTACTTCAAGAAAAATTCTCATAAGAAGGGGAAGGGACTTTTTCATGTCTGCGGTGATCCTAATCACTGGGCTCTGAAGTGTCCTAACCGCTTTGAGGAGCGCGAACATAAGAAGAGCGGCAAGTCCGCTAATGTTGTCATCGGTGATACTGATATGAAGAAATCAGGGCCATAGGGACTTCTCCCGTGCTGATGGGGAATGGGTCACATGCCATCGTTCGAGGTGTTGGTACATCAATCTGAAGTTTACTTTGGGGAAGACCGCGCGTCTGAAGAACATTCATCATGTGCTGTCCATCAATCAAAATCTCGTTAGCGGTTACCGTTTATGTTGAGATGGTTTTAAGTTGGTTTTCGAATCCAATAAAGTTGTAATTTCTAAGTATGTACAATTTGTTGGAGAAGGCTATTAGAGCGGAGGCTTGTTCCGCCTGTCTTTGTCTGATATTTGCACTAAAGATATTAATAATGTTTGCCACAATAATGAATCTGATATTTGGCATTCACGACTTTGTCACATTAACTTTGGTTGCATGACGCGGCTAGCCAATATGAATTTAATTCTGAAAATCTCTACTATCAAAGGCTCTAAGTGCCAAGTATGTGTGCAAGCTAAGCATCCTCGCAAGTCCCATAAGACTGCAGAGGCAAGAGACTTGGCGCCACTAGAGCTTATACATTCTGATCTTTGTGAGATGAATGGCGTGTTGACAAAAGGTGGAAAGAGATACTTCATGACGTTGATTGATGACTCCACTAGATATTGTTATGTGTATGTTCTGAAATCAAAAGATGAGGCTTTAACTTTCTTCAAAAACTATAAACCTGAGGCAGAGAACCAACTTGATCGAAAAATTAAACGGCTTAGGTCCGATCGTGGTGGAGGGTATTTTTCCAATGAATTAGATCTGTTTTGTGCGGAACATGGTATAATCCATGAGAGGACACCTCCATACTCACCTAAGTTAGATGGGGTAGCCGAAAGAAAGAACTGAACTCTAACTGATATGGTTAACACCATGTTAGACACATCGGGTCTTTCCAAGGAATGGTGGGGGGAGGCGCTAATGACTGCGTGTCATGTCCTAAACCGAGTTCCCACAAAGCATAAGACCATGACTCCATTTGAGGAATGGGAAAGGAAACGATTGAAACTCTCTTAGCTACGTACTTGGGGTTGTTTGGCGAAAGTCAATATACCAATTCCAAAGAAGCGCAAGCTTGGACCAAAAACCGTGAATTGTGTTCTTCTGGGCTATGCTTTTCATAGCGTTGGCTATAGATTTTTGATAATAAAATCTGAGGTATCTGACATGCATGTTGGTACGATTATGGAGTCGAATGATGCGACTTTCTTTGAGGACATATTTCCTATGAAGGATATGTCGAGTTCATCAAACCAGGAGATACCTACTCCATCTAGTGAAGAATTTGCCGTAATTCCTGAACCCACCATTGCGATGGAACACGTTGAGAATCCTATGGGGGGTGACATTGGAACTCCTGTGAGGAGTAAGAGACAGAAGACTGCAAGGTCCTTTGGTGATGATTTCATTGTGTACCTTGTGGATGACACACCCAGGACTATTTCAGAAACCTATGCATCTCCTGATGCTGACTACTGGAAGGAAGCTGTTCGTAGCAAGATGGATTCCATCTTAGCTAACGGAACCTAGGAGATCACTGACCATCCTTATGGGTGCAAACCTGTAGGATGTAAGTGGGTGTTCAAGAAGAATCTTAGACCTGATGGTACAATTGAAAAGTACAAGGCACGGCTTGTGGCTAAGGGTTATACCCAGAAAGAAGGTGAAGACTTCTTTGATAGTTACTCACCCGTGGCTAGAATGACCACAATTCTGGTGCTAGTATCACCGGCTGCCTCACATGGTTTTCTCGTTCATCAAATGGAGAGTTGAAGGTGGAAATTTACATGGATCAGCCAGATGGTTTTGTAGTACCTGGCCAGGAAGGAAAGGTGTGCAAGTTATTAAAGTCTTTATATGGCCTTAAACAAGCTCCTAAGGAGTGGCATGAGAAGTTTGAAAGAACATTAACTGCTACCGGCTTTGTAGTAAATGATGGTGACAAGTGTGTGTACTATCGCCATGGTGGGGGCGAAGGAGTTATTCTTTGTCTGTATGTCTACGACATATTGATCTTTGGAACCAAACTTGATTTAATCAAGGAGGTTAAGGATTTATTATCTCGTTGTTTTGAGATGAAGGATCTAGGAGTAGCTGATGTTATCTTAAACATCAAGCTGTTGAGAGATGAGAATGGTGGGATCACACTGCTTTAGTCTTACTATGTGGAAAAGGTCTGGAGTCGTTTTGGGTATAGCGACTGCACGCGTTCTCCAACTCCATATGATGCTAGTGTGTTGCTTCGAAAGAATCGACAGATTGCTAGAGATCAACTGAGGTATTCTCAGATTATTGGCTCGCTTATGTATTTGGCGAGTGCCACGAGGCCTGACATCTCGTTTGCTGTGAGCAAGCTGAGTCGGTTTTTGTCAAAACTGGGAGATGATCATTGGCATGCGCTTGAGAGAGTTATGCGCTATTTGAAAGGCACCGCAAGCTATGGGATTCACTACACCGGGTACTGGAGGGTTATACTGACTCAAACTGGATATCTGATGCTGATGAGATTAAGGCCACAAGTGATAATGTTTTTACACTTGGTGGTGGCGTTGTTTCTTGAAAGTCTTGCAAGCAGACAATCTTAACGAGGACAACTATGGAAGCAGAACTCACAGCATTAGACACTGGCACTGTTGAAGCAGAGTGGCTTCATGAGCTCTTGATGGACTTACCTATGGTTGAAAAACCAATACCCCCTATCCCGATGAACTGTAATAATCAAACTGTGATCGTCAAGATAAACAGTTCTAAGGACAATATGAAGTCCTCAAGGCATGTGAAGAGGAGACTAAAATCTGTCAAAAAATTGAGGAACTCCGGAGTTATTACGTTGGATTTTATCCAAACATCGAAAAATTTGACAGATCCCTTCACAAAGGGTCTATCACGTAATGTGATTGATAATGCATCGATGGAGATGGGTTTGAGACCCACCGCATGAGCTGTCCATAGTGGTAACCCACTCTATGTGATCGGAGATCCCGGGAAGTAGAAGTGGGAGACAAGCTATTGGTTAGCTGGGAGGAGAGTATCCCTATATTAACTATCCCACTCCGTGAAGATGCAATACTCTCTTGATCTGCATGGCAGGTTGATACTTATCTTAATGTGTTCCAAGTGGCTTATTCGGGTAAGCAAAGATGTTGTCCTGCAGAAAATCTTCTGAGAAACACACCTATATGAACTTGACTGTTAACGTCGCAGTTTGTGAGAATTGGTGTTCTCTAATAAATTCATGAAAAGACCCTGGAGTACGACGTATACACTCCACCCAAGGGGAAGCCTTGCGGCAGCCCAATATCGGTCAAGAATTTGTGTGAAACTAGTCTCGCAAAAAACTTGTAGTTCAAGGCATAGTCCACTATTCAAGTTGTGATCTAGTGTAGCATAAATCTCTAAGTGGAAGTTCAACTTCACAGTCTCCACTAAGCACCGGTATATAAACAATGTTTTGGAACCAAATGGTGAGATGTGCCAATGATACTTTGTGGGGGATTGTTGGAATTTGCTAGTGGGCTTTTGGCCAAAAGCCCAACTAAAATTCTGAAATTCTCTTGGCCCATCATGCACACATGTGAGTAGATTGACTGAGGCTAAAGTTTAGTCCCACCTCATAAGTTGAGAGAGAGTTGCACCTCTTTATAAGGTGAGCTCTTCTACCACTTGTATGAGCATGAGAAGAGGAGACCTACACGCGCGCTCCTCCTCCTCCTCGTTCGCCTCGCCACGCCACGACGTGCCGCGGGTTGCAGGATTGAGTTGAGCCGAGGACAGAGCTATGCATGTTGTTTATATTTTTGCTGCTCGGAAAAAATTAATGAATCATTAATTAATAATTAACGGACGTGTTAATTACTGAACCGTTTCCGTTTTTTTAGAGCGTGATGACTCGGACGTGGGGTTTACTCCCACGACCTACTCGGCCCGCACTATATAGTCAGGCAGACGTCTACCCTAGCCGCCGCCGCTTCGTATGGTTTCTCACCACCGTTTCAGATCATTGCGCCGCCAAGCAAGTCTTCTCCATCCCTCCTTTCGGCATGCACCGGGAGAAGGGACAGCAGGCCTCCGAAACCCTGCCTCTCGTGATCCTATGCAGGAGAGGGGCGATCAGGTTTTTGGGGAGCGCACTCGCGCGACTGCTGGCAGCGTCGACTTCGCGAACGACGACTTCTTCCCCAACCTTGGCAACCTCATCCTCGACGACATGGGCGACAACGTCAACGCCGACGGTGATGTTCCTGCTGCACCGTATGTGATTCTATCCTTCCTGTTCGAGATCGTGGGAGAATTCATGTTTCTAGTATGTGCCCTAGATGTGATCTGTTCATCTACTATGCTAGTTCGCATGATTAGTTCAATCTCTGCTACTGCAGTCATGTTTTATCTTTTGTTTATTCGGATTAAATCTTGTTGTAATTTGCTATATCCAACAATGGGCACATAATCGGGAAGGTCTTGTTTTCTTCTTTGACCTGAGATGTTGATCCTCAGGCTAGGGCTTTCTTGGTAATGTAGCGATAGAGAGACGAATCTAGTTCTTCTCCTCATGTTGCTGGTGGTCCATTTTCAGTGTAAACAATGTTGAAGTTTGTGGATGCACATCCAGTCTCTCGAAGGATAGGCAAGATATCTTGAAATTGGAGGCAAATTTTCTTGTGGATCCTTGTTCGTCTAGATATTTGTCTCGCTGAAGGCTTACTTTTTGTTGTTTCTACATTTCTAGCTCTTCTTCCTTGTTCTTGCTCCATTCTTGCGTGGCCGAGTAGCTCTTGTACATTGTCTTCAGAGCATTGTAGTTTTGGTAGTGCACGGCGGCACGCCGGGCCTTATTGTTTCGTTTGAGATTTATTTTTATTGAGTTTTTGAGATTTTTTGTAATTGTGCATGTGTGTATCTTTGTCGTGAGCAATATAATAGATGTGCAATAATAGTTTCTAGAAAGAGCCTTTAGATTGCGATAGCGTGAGTTGGTCTCAACCGTGTAGCTGTAGAGTGGAGGGCAGTTCCCCCCTTCCGTCTCCTACAAACTTGTTTCAAGTGTAGATGATTAGGGTATTGGCAGTTAACGTGCTGCCAGACTCGTGTACATGCTCCCTAGATCGTGAAGAAATGCACTAGTAGAAAACGGGCCTATTGTCCCGGTTCATAAGGGCCTTTTGTCCCGGTTCTAAAACCGGGACTAAAGGGTCGTTACTAATGCCCTGACCCTTTAGTCCCGGTTCTAACCAGAACCGAGACAGATGGGCCTCCACGTGGCCTGCGTGCTGAGCCCAGGCATGAGGGCCTTTGTTCCTGGTTGGTTCCACCAACCGGGATCAATAGGCCTCCACGCGTCAGCATTTCTGTGGCTGGAGTTTTTGTTTTTTAAGGGGGGGAGGGGGGTTTGGGGGTTTTGGGGGATTAATTTAGGTGTTTCATATATTGTGTTAGCTAGCTATAATTAATAGAGAGAAGTGTCCTCTCTTATGTCCGTGCTTGGTCGACGCTACGTACTATACATACGTATAGAGAGGACTAGACACGCTAGCTAGCTAGTAAGCAAACGAAGGAAACAGAAGATCGTCATGCATGAACATATATGCATACAGAAAGAAGTGATATCGATCACCTCTCCTTCTCCGAGAGGTTGGTCGACCAGCCACCACCGGGCCCTACTGCACGCCGAGCGGCCGCGCAACATCGCCGTGCTACGACCATCACTCACTTGCATGCTCCCGTCGTCCGGCTACCGTGCCGCAACCTCCATCAAGCATTCAACGAATCGGGTGAGGATAGACGACCCCGGGTCAGGCGGCATGTAGGGAGGGGTCCACGCGGTTGACACCTCCTTGGGCTACTCTGCATTTTCACGGCCACGATCAAAGGAAAACCTAAAATCTAAAAAGTGCATACGCACTATTTAGTTGAATGGAGCGGCCGCGTCCGGCGTGCATGTGGCTGTTAATTCTTTTTGTCTTTTAGTGCATGTGCATGTTAGCATTGAATGCGTTGACACTGATTACTTCATTCCGAACAGAACAGATCCACACATATTCATTTTGAAGTTTTAAATTTTAAAAAGTCATATCTTTCAAACCGCGCGTCGGAATTCAGATCCGTTTTCACTACTGGAACTCTTGTGACGAGATCTTTGAAACTAGATCCCGCATGAATATGTTTTGATGAATTTTTTATGCCAACTTTGGTGCTATATAGTGCAACTTTAGTACTGTATTGTGCAACTTTAGTACTACATCGTGCAACTTTTTGCAAAATCAATTTTTGGATTTGCATGATTCAACTTTCTATGAGATTGCAGTCTAGCAACCATGACAACTTTGATGTTTAGTTGGCAGGACTATTGGCACACACATACGCTCAGTTGACGCCGCAATGTAGTCTAGTTGCACACACATTGATATTTAGTTGTCAGGACTAGTTACACACACATATGCTCAGTTGGCGTGGCAATGTAGTCTAGTTGCACACATATTGATGTTTAGTTGGCAGGACTATTGACACACACATATGCTCAGTTGCCGCGGCAATATAATCTAGTTGCACACACATTGATGTTTAGTTGGCATGACTATTTGGCACACACATATGCTCAGTTGGCGCGGCAATATAGTCTAGTTGCACATATATTGATGTTTAGTTGGCAGGACGACTAGTTCATTGAAGCATACCCATGCGGGATCTAGTTTCGGCGAGCACGTCGTAAGGGTTCCAAAGGTGAAAGTGGATCTTAATTTCCATGTTTGGTTCAAAAGATATGGCTTTTAAAATGAAAATGAACTCTAAATTAATGTGTTTACACGTGGGTGCCTTCCAATTTGTAATTAAAAACATGTTGCATGTCTTTTCTACCCTTTTTACGATGAAAAAAAATCTTTCCTTTTTTGTTTAATGGAGACATAAACGATAAAAGTGACGGCCGCTGCGGAGCACTGCGTCCACGCGGTTGACACCTCCTCGGGCTACTCTGCATTTTCACGATCACGATAAAAGGAAAATGGGAAGCAAATCTCTCAGAACGAACGACCTGATAGAGAAACCATCAATTGGGCGGCAATGTGGCAACGCAGGCACATGATCACTAATGCGTCGGCAACAAAAATAAAAAAAGGCATGCACGAATTACAAAATGGAAAAGGAACCGCGTGCCTTGTGGCCCCATCACCCTTCAGCCACACGTGTGCCTCCGCTGCCGGCCGCGTGCTGCATGTGAGCAGTCACTTCAAGAAACGGCTCGTGAGTGTGCGGCACTGGGGCTCGGTTGCCACTCCTCTAGTTCTCCACCACGCACGGTCCACTCACGAGTCACGTGGCGCCGCCCCCAGTGCACCAGAGCCCCAACTGTTGCCGCCGGACACATCAGGTCGGAGTACCGCTAGGCAGTGATGGAGCTTGAAAGAAATCTTAGGAGAGGCGAAGCTGCGAAAAAAAAGAATACATTTGTATTTTTGCTGACCAAGAAAAAAATATAAACAATATGGACAATGGCTGTTTTCCAAGTACTCCAACCATGATGGAAAGTCCTTGAACCAGTCGAACTAAGTGTCATTTGCGACCTTCTGGACCATAAGCTTTGTAATTTTTCAAAACGGGCTGCATAGCACCAAGCTTCAAATATGCCCGCCTCATAGCTGCAAGAATTCAAACCCTTGGAATAATACTACATTTGTTTGAGTTTGATGGCCTTGTTGTCGCCACATCGAAGCTTGTTGCTCAAATTCAAGCAACAACAGAGGAGGCTGAACAAGTATTGCTTCGGTTGATGTTGGTTCATTAGTTGTACAATCAACTAAATCACCTCTCTTTCTTTTGAAAATATATCAGTTGTTTTCCTCTTAAGCATCACGACCACCTTCTGTAAAGGACATCCTCAATTGACAAAATCCAGACCTAATTAGAATCCCCAAATAAGATAAAAGAAACTGCAGAATCAAATGACTTGAAATTTCCAAAATTTTCAAAGCGGGAAGAGATCCAGCAAGGGTAGCCAGCTTGTTAGAGTATACAGGCATATTTTTATATATGGTAGACTATGATTTGTAATCATCTCCTATCTTATCTCTAGGAGAGGTTTCTTGCCCTTCAGGCCTTGTACTTTGTATAAATCGCCCGAGAGGCTCAATACATCATCCATCATATTCCGCAACAATCTCTCTCTCTCCCTTCTAACATGGTATCAGAGCTACCTCGACCACGGCTACACCACCCTACGCTCTCGGCTACCTCAACAAACGACACAAAGGGCTATCGCCTTGCTTGAGCAACCTCGTCGGTTTTCACTCTAGCCACAACTTCCGCGATGCATCGACCGTTACGACTATGGGGAGGTGCCCATCGGCTTGCCTTCGGATTCTTCTTCAGTCTTACCGTCTGCATTGCTACCGTTGTGACTGCGGGGGGATGTCAGCTTGTTGGTGCTATTCTCTCCAGTCTGATCGTCCGCGACGCTCCTATTGTCTGCGCCGCTACCGCTACGACTGCGGGGGGATGTTAGAGTATATAGGCATATCTTTATTTATGATAGACTATGATTTGTAATCATCTCCTGCCTTATCTCTAAGAGAGGCTTCTTGCCCTTCAAGCCTTGTACTCTATATAAACCGCCCGAGAGGCTCAATACATCATCCATAATATTCCGCAACAATCTCTCTCTCCCTTCTAACACTGTTCACTGGCTAACTGTAGCACCTAGCGCAGCACCAGCGTTGCCTGATGCTGTCCACGGCGGCGACGAGACAACTTAGGAGGCAGGAGCGGAGGATCCAGCGTGATTGAGACCAATCCCCTAGCCTTCCGCCCACCAGCGCCCCCACATCGGCAAGCCACAATGGGAGTCCGCCGGAGGCCGGTGCCCCCCACCCCATGCTCTGGCAGTCAGGCATCGATAGTCGCAAATCAAAGGCTAAACGGAGTTCAGGTTGGGGCGCCTCATTCTTCTCCAGGCAGAGGCAGCCCTAGACATCAAGAAGTGAGGCCGTGAGAGCACGTAGATGATATATGGGCCGTCTGGGTTGTAATACATAGGGGTAGTTAACGAAAATCTTTTTTGCTGGGGGCGCGACCGCCCAGGTTCGCCCCCACGAAGCTCCGTCGTTGGGCGCTAGGTCCTGCTCAACCGTCGTCGGGAACACCGAGGTCAGCCAGCCCCATCCCCTTAACATTCTCCCCCCGCGCGCCGTGAGTTTGCAACCCGAGTTGATTAATGGCCTGCTCCGAATCTGCTCGCCGTGACCCAGTCCCAATGCCTTTGGCCTTGGAGCTAGTGAGCCGGGTAAAGGAGCTATTATACCAAGGCAACGGGTCTCTGGGCTCGGAGAGGCCAGGAACCCCCATATATCTTTTTTTTAAGCAACCATATATTTCATTAGACAAACTGTTTACAGAGATTACACATATGGTCACCATATGAGACACAAATGCTTGTCAAGCAAACTTGCACAAAGAATTCCACAAGATGTGAAATTACTATTTCACCCTTGTAGAAACTCATGCCTCGCCGAAACATAGTCCACAAACATCCTCCGCTGCCACCATGGCAACATTGGAAAAAGATGAGAACAACCGCCATACCAAGATCTAGGAGAGCACCATCGCATACAAAGATGCTTTTTGAGCCGTTGAAGCGGGTCGCCGCAAGCGACGAGACCGAGTCTTTGTGGCACGTAGGCCGGGGATCTTCCCCGTGGTCAGCAGATCTCAATGTCGTCAACTTCATCTGAGGTAGTCGAAGAAGAGGAACGTCGCCGCAAACACATTCCACCTTCCGGATCGAGGTGATTGTGTTGATTCTGCTACTTTTTCCAAGCCATGGAGTCGTGCCCGAGGAAAGAGGTGAAGAACTTAGGAGAAGCTGGTTGAAGAAAATTTTCTACCTATTTATTGAGGTATTTTTTGGTCCTTAAATCTTTGCAGTTGAACTTGATATCAATGAAAACCAACTACATTTGAGAAGCCCAAAAGGCAGTAGAGGAGCAATAGTAGTAGTGAGTTTTATCTAGGTGCTTGTTTCATTTCAGTGCGTCATATACAGATACTGATTGGTATTGCATAAATGTGCTTCACTTAGCACATTTGCTCCCATGTTTCCATTTAGAGAAACTCCAACGGGTTGACCCAAATGGACGCACGCTTTGTCTGCCTTTCGTCCGTTTAGGTCGGCTAGGCAGACGTGCGCGTCCGCATCTTGAAATAGGTCGGCTTGACCTCCCAACGAGGAGGCTGACCCAAATGTGCCGGCATGAAAAAAAACTCGCAGGAAATAAACATAAATAAACATAAGTGGCCGGTCAAACACCGGCCAAAGTGCACTTAAAGCTAATTAAACATTAACTAAAACATAAAAAAAGTCTGCTGCCACCCCGCACGCTGCCCTAAACGTCAGCGGCCTTGCCGTTACCCTTGGCGTTGACGCCGCCGTCGCCATCGCCGGTGAGGTCGATGAAGATGGGAGCAGGGCCATCCCACCCGAACGCCGCCTGGTACACTGCCAGGGTAGCCTCCTCCGACGTCTGCTGGGGCGGCGGCATTGCGACTAGCCGCACGCACTCCTCCTCCTTGAGCTGAAGCGCCTCCGTGTCGCATTGGCGGATGGCCTCGTAGCGCATCTGCTCCTCGCCGTCGGCCTGCTCCTTGTGGAGCCAGTGCGCCTTCCAGCACTCGAGGTGGGTCGCCTCCTGTGCCAGTGTCGCGACGAAGTGGACAGGAGGCGCACTCACGGTACTGGCTCATCCACGAGGGTCGCCCCCCCTAGGGTGGGGGACATCATGAGTTATTATTAATGACAATACCCTTGAGGTAAAAGGTTGTGGGGCGAAACTATAAGCCCTATATTTCTCTATGTCCGATTAAAACTTCATAACCACAAGTATTGCGTGGGTGTTAGCTATTATGAAGGACTAGATGATAGTTGAGTATGTGAACTTGCTTTTAAGCTCTGACATAGACTCTTTCTAATGTTATGATAAATTGCAATTGCTTCAATGAATGAGATTATAGTTTGTTGGTTCTCGATAAAGTTTATGATTCATACTTTGCATTGTGAATGGATTATTACTTGAGCATAGGAAATCATATGACAAAATCTATATATGTTGCTGTTATAAGAATAATCATGATGCCTTCATGTCCGTATTTTATTTTTATTGACACCTCTACCTCTAAACATGAGGACATATTTATCGTTATCGGCTTTCGCTTGAGGACAAGCGAGGTCTAAGCTTGGGGGAGTTGATATGTACATTTTGCATCATGCTTTTATATTGATATTTATTACATTATGGGATGTTATTACACGTTAGGTCACAATACTTATGGCTATTCTCTCTTATTTTACAAGGTTTACATAAGGAGGGAGAATGCCGGCAGCTGGAATTCTGGGCTGGAAAAGGAGCAAATATTGGAGACCTATTTTGCACAACTCCAAAAGTCCTGAAACTCCACGGAACATCTAGTTAAAAATAATGAAAAATCCTTGCCAAAGATGAAGACCAGGGGGCCCACACCCTGTCCACTAGGGTGGGGGGCGCCCCCCCTAGGGCGCGCCCCTACCTCGTGGGCCCCCTGTTGGCTCTCCGATACCCATCTTCTGCTATATGAGGTCTTTCGTCGAGGAAAAAAATCAGAAGCAACCTTTCGGGACGAGACTCCGCCGCCACGAGGCGGAACCTTTGCGGAACCCATCTAGGGCTCCGACAGAGCTCTTCTATCGGGGACACTTCCCTTCGGGAGGGGGAAATCATCGCCATCGTCATCACCAATGCTCCTCTCATCGGGAGAGGGCAATCTCCATCAACATCTTCACCAGCACCATCTTATCTCAAAACCCTAGTTCATCTCTTGTATCCAATTCTTGTCTCCAAGTCCGGGATTGGTGCTAGTAGGTTGCTAGTAGTGTTGATTACTCCTTGTAGTTGATGCTAGTTGGTTTATTTGGTGGAAGATCATATGTTCAGATCCCATATGCATATTATTACCCCTCTGATTATGAACATGAATATGCTTTGTGAGTAGTTACGTTTGTTCCTGAGGACACGGGAGAAGTCTTGCTATTAGTAGTTATGTTAATTTGGTATTCGTTCGATATTTTAATGAGATGTATGTTGTCTAGCCTCTAGTGGTGTTATGTGAACGTCGACTACATAACACTTCACCATTATTTGGGCCTAGAGGAAGGCATTGGGAAGTAATAAGTAGATGATGGGTTGCTAGAGTGACAGAAGCTTAAACCCTAGTTTATGCGTTGCTTTGTAAGGGGCTGATTTGGATCCATATGTTTCATGCTATGGTTAGGTTTACCTTAATATTTTTGTTGTAGTTGCGGATGCTTGCAATAGAGGTTAATCATAAGTGGGATGCTTGTTCAAGTAAGAACAGCGCCCAAGCACCGGTCCACCCACATATCAAATTATCAAAGTACCGAACGCTAATCATATGAACGTGATGAAAACTAGCTTGACGATATTCCCATGTGTCCTCGGGAACGCTTTTCCATATATAAGAGTTTGTCCAGGCTTGTCCTTTGCTACAAAAAGGATTGGGCCACCTTGCTGCACTTTATTTACTTTTGTTACTTGTTGCTCGTTACAAATTATCTTATCACAAAACTATCTGTTACCACTTATTTCAGTAATTGCAGAGAATACCTTGCTGAAAACCGCTTATCATTTCCTTCTGCTCCTCATTGGGTTCGACACTCTTACTTATCGAAAGGACTACGATAGATCCCCTATACTTGTGGGTCATCAAGACTCTTTTCTGGCGCCGTTGCCGGGGAGTGAAGCGCCTTTGGTAGGTGGAATTTCGTAAGTAAAAAAATTTATATAGTGTGCTGAAATTTACTGTCACTTGTTACTATGGAAAGTAATCCTCTGAGGGGCTTGTTCGGGGTATCTTCACCCCGACCAGTAGAGCAAAGAGTTGCTCCTCAACCTACTGAACCTACTGAAAATGAAAATGTTCCCTTTGAATTTCCTTCGGGTATGATAGAAAAACTGCTGGCTAATCCTTTTACAGGAGATGGAACAAAGCATCCTGATCAACACCTAATATATGTGGATGAAGTTTGTGGATTATTTAAGCTTGCAGGTATACCTGATGATGTTGCTAAGAAGAAGGTATTCCCTTTATCTTTGAAGGGAGATGCATTGACATGGTATAGGCTATGTGATGATACGAGATCATAGAACTATAGAAGATTGAAATTAGAATTTCATCAAAAGTATTATCCTATGCATCTTGTTCATCATGATCGCAATTATATATATAATTTTTGGCCTCGCGAAGGAGAAAGAATCGCTCAAGCTTGGGGCAGCTTAAATCAATGTTATATTCATGCCCAAATCATGAGCTCCCAAGAGAAACAATTATTCAAAACTTTTATGCTCGGCTTTCTGAAAACAATCATACCATGCTCGATACTTCTTGTGCTGGCTCTTTTATGATGAAGACTATTGAATTTAAATGGGATTTATTGGACAGAATTATACGCAACTCTGAAGATTGGGATCTCAACGAAGGTAAGGAGTCAAGTATGACACCTAAGTTTGATTGTGTTAACTTTGGTTGCATGACGCGGCTAGCCAATATAAATTTAATTCCGAAAATCTCTACTATCAAAGGCTCTAAGTGCCAAGTATGTGTGCAAGCTAAGCAACCTCGCAAGTCCCATAAGACTGCAGAGGCAAGAGACTTGGCGCCACTAGAGCTTATACATTCTGATCTTTGTGAGATGAATGGCGTGTTGACAAAAGGTGGAAAGAGATACTTCATGACGTTGATTGATGACTCCACTAGATATTGTTATGTGTATCTTCCGAAATCAAAAGATGAGGCTTTAACTTCCTTCGAAAACTATAAAGCTGAGGCAGAGAACCAACTTGAACGAAAAATTAAACGGCTTAGGTCCGATCGTGGTGGAGGGTATTTTTCCAATGAATTTGATCTGTTTTGTGCGGAACATGGTATAATCCATGAGAGGACACCTCCCTACTCACCTAAGTTAGATGGGGTAGCCGAAAGAAAGAACCGAACTCTAACTGATATGGTTAACACCATGTTAGACACGTCAGGTCTTTCCAAGGAATGGTGGGGGGAGGCGCTAATGACTGCGTGTCATGTCCTAAACCGAGTTCCCACAAAGCATAAGACCATGACTCCATTTGAGGAATGGTAAAGGAAACGATTGAAACTCTCTTACCTACGTACTTGGGGTTGTTTGGCGAAAGTCAATATACCAATTCCCAAGAAGCGCAAGCTTGGACCAAAAACCGTGGATTGTGTTCTTCTGGGCTATGCTTTTCATAGCGTTGGCTATAGATTTTTGATAATAAAATCTGAGGTATTCGACATGCATGTTGGTATGATTATGGAGTCGAATGATGTGACTTTCTTTGAGGATGTATTTCCTATGAAGGATATGTCGAGTTCATCAAACCAGGAGATACCTACTCCATCTAGTGAGGAATTCGCTGTAATTCCTGAACCCACCATTGCGATGGAACACGTTGAGAATCCTATTGAGGGTGACAATGGAAATCCTGTGAGGAGTAAGAGACAGAAGACTGCAAGGTCCTTTGGTGATGATTTCATTATGTACCTTGTGGATGGCACACCCATGACTATTTCAGAAGCCTATGCATCTCCTGATGCTGACTACTGGAAGGAAGCTGTTCGTAGCGAGATGGATTCCATCTTAGCTAATGGAATCTAGGAGATCACTGACCGTCCTTATGGGTGCAAACCTGTAGGATGTAAGTGGGTGTTCAAGAAGAAGCTTAGACCTGATGGTACGATTGAAAAGTACAAGGCACGGTTTGTGGCTAAGGGATTATACCCAGAAAGAAGGTGCAGACTTCTTTGATACTTACTCACCCATGGCTAGACTGACCACAATTCGGGTGCTACTATCACTGGCTGCCTCACATGGTCTTCTCATTCATTAAATGGACGTTAAGACGGCTTTCCTCAGTGGAGAGTTGAAGGAGGAAATTTACATGGATCAGCCAGATGGTTTTGTAGTACCTGCCTGGTCAGGAAGAAAAGGTGTGCAAGTTATTAAAGTCTTTATACGGCCTTAAACAAGCTCCTAAGGAGTGGCATGAGAAGTTCAAAAGAACATTAACTACTGCCGGCTTTGTAGTAAATGATGGTGACAAGTGTGTGTACTATTGCCATGGTGGGGGCGAAGGAGTTATTCTTTGTCTGTATGTCGATGACATATTGATCTTTGGAACCAAACTTGATTTTATCAAGGAGGTTAAGGATTTCTTATCTTGCTGTTTTGAGATGAAGGATCTAGGAGTAGCTGATGTTATCTTAAACATCAAGCTGTTGAGAGATGAGAATGGTGGGATCACACTGCTTCAGTCTCACTATGTGGAAAAGGTCTTGAGTCGTTTTGGGTATAGAGACTGCACGCTTTCTCCAACTCCATATGATGCTAGTGTGTTGCTTCGAAAGAATCGACGGATTGCTAGAGATCAACTGAGGTATTCTCAGATTATTGGCTCGCTTATGTATTTGGTGAGTGCCATGAGGCCTGACATCTCGTTTGCTGTGAGCAAGCTGAGTCGGTTTGTGTCAAAACCGGGAGATGATCATTGGCATACGCTTGAGAGAGTTATGCGCTATTTGAAAGGCACCGCGAGCTATGGGATTCACTACACTGGGTATCCAAGGGTACTGGAGGGTTATAGTGACTCTGAAAGTGCGTTATATCGACTAGAGGGGGGGGGGGGGTGAATAGGCACTTTTTATGAAAGTCTTCAAAACGTGGAAGTTATGAAGACAAACAGTAGAGATATGCCTATTACTATGCAGCGGAAGTTAGACTACACTAGGCAAGCCATGGTCAAGTATCAACAGAGTGAAAGCACAGTGACAAATAGCTGCAGTGTAATAAGGATCAGGTAGGAAGATATTATGAAGCCAAACAGATCATACAGTCACGTTGTGAAGACAAAAGATAGAGCAAGCATGCAATGACTTCACAATGAGTAACAGTAAGTAAAAGGAAGTGAAGATGAAAACAGTGACTCGTTGAAGACAATGATTTGTTGGACCGGTTCCAGTTGCTGTGACAACTGTACGTCTGGTTGGAGCGGCTAGGTATTTAAACCTTAGGACACATAGTCCCGGACACCCAGTCCTGAACACGCAGCTCAGGACACCCAGTCCTCACCGTATTCTCCTTGAGCTAAGGTCACACAGACCTCGCCCAATCACTCAGGTAAGTCTTCAAGGTAGACTCCCAAACCTTCACAGACTTCGTTCACCGGCAATCCACAATGACTCTTGGATGCTCAGAACGCGACGCCTAACCGGCTGGAGGATGCATAGTCCTCAAGTGTAATAAGTCTTCAGATCACTCAGACAAGAAGACTTAAGTGATGCCCAATTCTCTCTGGCTCTGGGTGGTTAGGGCTTTTTCCTCGCTAGGTATTCTCTCTCAAAGCTTCGAGGTGGGTTGCTCTCAAACGACAAAAGCCGTGCACTGAATCTGAGCAGCCAACCGTTTATGGTTGTAGGGGGTGGACTATTTATAGCCACTAGGCAACCCGACCTGATTTGTCTGAAATGACCCTGGGTCACTAAGGAACTGATACGTGTTCCAACGGTCAGATTTCAAACTCACACGACAACTTTACTTGCGCTACAAGCAAAGCTGACTTGTCTGACTCCGGACAAGATTTGCTCTCATAGTCTTCACTCGAAGACATAGGTTTTTTGTTTAGGCATCACTTTAGTCGTTCTGACTAGTTCTCTTGGACCCCACTTAGCAGTACGGTGGTTCCTATGACTTAACACAAATAAAAGAGAACTATGAAAGATCTAAGTCTTCGAGTTCCATAGGCTTCACGTGGTGTCTTCTCTTGTCATAGTCTTCAATGTGAATATCTTCATATACCACCTTTGACATCAATGTCTTCGTACATTTTTAGGGGTCATCTCTGGTAGTAAAACCGAATCAATGAGGTACTTCTACTTGTGTTATCCTGCAATTCTCACAAACACATTAGTCCCTCAACTAGGTTTGTCGTCAATACTCCAAAACCAACTAGGGGTGGCACTAGATGCACTTACAATCTCCCCCTTTTTGGTGATTGATGACAAACTAGTTGAAGTTTTCAACGGGGAATATAGTCTGTGAAATTTTTAAGGAATTGTCTTCATAAGTTGCAAGGGCTCCCCCTGAAGATGTGCATATAAGTAATTTGCTTTTGGAATGCAAATGCACATGGCAGGTTGTACTTGTGGAGATCCACTTCACCTTATGATGACATTCCACTATGCATGTGAAAGTATATGAAGATAATGACATGCATAATGAAAAATGGACATCTGCAGAATGATCTAAGTGCGGAATTTATCGTCGCACATGCGGAATTTATCATCGTAAAACAAGTTGGAAAATAAGTAGCAGACGACCATCGAGTTTAAGTGTTACAACTCAAAGAACCAAATGTAGCAAAACGAGAGTTGTAAGCACGAAGCAAAGTATAGCAAAATATAATGCACCCTCCCATAATGACCCGCTTGAAGACTATCAACCTCATATGCTTCTCCCCCTTTTGTCAGTGAGGAGCAAAAAGGTTTGAAGACATAGAGTTTCTACTCGTTCCCATGAGCAGCAGGGTCGTTGGTGGTGTTTGGCGGTGCTGAAGAGCTTGGTTCAGTGTCGACGCGTGCTGAAGGAGGTGGCGGTGATGTAGCATCGTCTTCATCCTCGATAATTCTGGCAGTCACTGTGGCAGCAGAGGAAGAAAACTCAGAGTCTTCAAGGGATGGTGTTCCTCGCAGCACAGCTCTTCTAGGAGGTGTGGAGTCAAACTTGAATCGCTCTGTGAAGCCATCCTCTTGAAGATCAGCTTCAGAACACATCATCGTGAGTCCTTTCCATGTGCGTCGACAGGTTTCATGGGTAACAAAGCATTCTTGGTGGCAAGATTTCGAATGCGATTGACATCCACCAAGAGGCTTTTCATCTGTCGCTTGAGCCAGTCATGATGCCGATCCTGTTTCTGATGAAGGGCCACAAGAAACTCTCGGTCATTGAGAACACGAGTGCGCTTCTTGGGTCTTGGAGCAGTTGTGCTGTCAGTGGCTTCAGTGGAAGCAGGGCGTGGTGCACGTGTAGTGCCAGCCAACGGATACACCCGAGAGACTGCTTCAATTCCTTCAATGTTTTGAGTGAAGCTCTGGTGTTCTGCATTCTGAAGACTCAGAGGTTGCTTGGCCGGCTCAGGATAGATGGCTTCAGCAGATGTATCCACATCAGGCAAGAAGATCCGATGGTTGCGGGTTGAGGGCTGATACGAGATAGTAGAGTGAAGTTTGATCAGCCGCATTACCCAAGGGGCATATAACTTCAAACCAAATAAGTCAGAGCCTGACGCAACAAGTTGGCGTATGAAAAAATCCTGTGCATTGAAGCATTTGCCATGAAGGATATAGAATATCAAAGTCTTCATTGCACCCTCAATCTTGGCATTTGGAGAGTGTCCTTTAATGGGCCAGAGAGTCCGCCGGATGATGTGATAGATGGTTCATGGCAGATACTCAAGGTCTTCAACGAAGAACTCTGTAGGATAAGCAGCATCGTGGGGCAATGGCTTCATCATGCTGAGCATCTCACTCATATTAGGTTCAGGCCTCTGAAAGATGCTTTCAATAGCTTCAGTATGCAGCTGACAGCCTTGCTCGAAGAGATCGCCAGGAGTGGGCAAGCCAGTAAGCTCAATGATGTCAAATGCATTGGCTTCGTGATGAACATTGCCGGTCATCCACTCCAGGACCCAAGTCTTCGGATCTCTCTTGTACCCTCTGATGTGAAGTGTGGCATAGAATTGAAGTAGCAGCTCTTCATTCCAATGCTCTTGGTCAGTTATGAATGGCAGTAGTCCCACTTGCTTAAAACAATCTAAAGCTTCTTCGAGGCAGGGCAAACCAACTATGGCTTCAACGTCAAGGCGCTTGTGTGGGAAGATGCGACCTTGGTTGTACAGTATGCATGAGTAGTAGCTTTGCTGAGGATAGCTCCAGAACCGATCTGATGAAATCCTTTCCCTTGAGTAGGGGTTCTTGGAGCTGTTGAAGAATGTATTATCTGCCCTGAAGCCATTGATGTTGAAGGAGCCAGGTGCTGATGCAGGACCTGGGAACCTTGGCAGTCTTGGGATTGGCTTCTGTACCTGAGGCCTGTGCTCAACATGATAGTCGAACTGGGGACCGGCAGCAGACTCAGGAACAGAAGTGTCAGGATCAGTGGCTTCGCTGTCTACTGATACTTTTGGTGGGGAGGGCTCCACATTAGCTTCATTGTTGGTTGTGGCAGCCTCATGATTGTCATCCTCCACTTGACGAGCTGGAGGGTCAGACACAAGCACGTTCTCCGTAAGAACTGCTTCTTGGTGAGACGGGAGGACTGGTGGTACTTCTTCATCTTCGGCTGATGCAGCCGGATTGTCTTCAGCAGAGACTTGAGGCCTTGGACCTTTGCGAAGCCTGCGCAACGCGGGCGACGCCTATGGAGTTTGAGTGGGCTAGGCCTCATTGTCTTCTTCCTCTTGTGGGCGATTCACCCATGAGGCATCCCGGGCAATTGGCGTCAATAGACGACCAATGCTGATGAGTTCACTGTTGTCTTGCTGAGGAAGGACTGCATCATCTTCTACATTGTCATGATGACCAATGTCTTCAGTAGTGATGGGATCAGCTGCTGGAATGTCTTTAGCTTCATGAGCCTCTGTGGAAGCAGGCTCATGGACAGTCAGTTGGCGTTCAGCTTCAGGATAGACCATAGAAAGGGGTTCAACTATCAAGGGCTCTATGGGAGCAGCCCGATCTTTCTTGGTCTTCCTCTTCTTCTTAGAGGGGGCAGTTTCAGATGCTTCAGGATATTTTTGCTTCCTTGCTTCAGCCTCAGCAGTCTTGGTCTTCTTGAGCTCTGAAGCGGTTGACCGGATCTTTGGCTTTGAGCCAGTCATTGAAGTTGGGAAGACAATCGGAACTTCTTGCCTTGGTGCATCGGGTTCAGCTGTAACAGACTTCTTCTTCTTCTTTGCGGCCATCCTGGGGTCAATGCCAGGATGCCCAAGGGCCTTGCGTTTTTCAGCCTCATTATAGGCTTGCACACATCTGTCAGCCAGAGTCTTCATGCGCTCACGCAAACCCTGAGCTTCGGCGCGTTTCTTCAGGAAGTTTTCCTTGAGCTCGTGCATCATGATCTTGAAGTTCTTCACTTCTTGCACGCTGAGCTTGGCCATATGCTTCTTGAACTGAGCCTTTTCATAGTCAATCTTCTGCTTCCGCTCAACAACGCGCTGGGCGATGGCTAGTTCTGAAGCAATGGCGCCATGGAAGGCGACACTGAGGCCAATGGGTAGCTGCAGATCGTCAAAGCTGATGTTTGGCGTGTCAAACCACTCGTCAATGAAGTTGTGGATGATGGCGACATCAAAGAGAGGCAGATTATTGAAGATTTCTGCTTCTTCTTTGGTATTGATGAGTTGCTCAAGAGCGTCATCTGGAGGTCTTCATCACTTGACAGGTCAATGTCATTATTGCGCAGAATAGCAGCAGCTGTGAGCTCTTGGCCGCTGTGTGGCTGAGGCATCTTTCTCTTCTGGGGCTTGGAGATGCGGGATACATCTTCAGACTGCACACTGTCTTCAGGAGGTGCAGTTGCCAATGGCTTCGCCCTTGAGATTTTTGGCGAAGGGGCCGACTTTGAAGCTTTTGGCTTCTTCAACTGCTTTGGCTTCGGCACTACAGGCGCGTCATCAGACTCAGTGTCAGCTGTAGGCTCATTCACTGCAGCCCCTTGAACCAAGATGCAGGTGATGAGGCCTTCAAGGTTGGTGAAAGGACCGATGACATTGGGTTCTGCGTGTCGTATGCCATCTGCCCTTGGTGATGAGGGACCAGGGTTGAAGTCTAACCCAAACTTCTGTTGGGGAACGTAGTAATTTCAAAAAAATTCCTACGCACACGCAAGATCATGGTGATGCATAGCAACGAGGGGGAGAGTCTGATCTACGTACCCTTGTAGATCGCAACGGAAGCGTTGACACAACATAGAGGAAGTAGTCGTACGTCTTCTTCCCGATCCGACCGATCCAAGCACCGTTACTACGGCACCTCCGAGTTCTTAGCACATGTTCAGCTCGACGACGATCCCCGGGCTCCGATCCAGCAAAACTTCGGGGAGGAGTTCCGTCAGCACGACGGCGTGGTGACGATCTTGATGTTCTACCGACGCAGGGCTTCGCCTAAGCACTACAACGATATGATCGAGGTGGAATATGGTGGCAGGGGGCACCGCACACGGCTAAGGAACGATCTCAATGATCAACTTGTGTGTCTATGGGGTGCCCCCTGCCCCTGTATATAAAGGATGGAGGATGAGGAGGCCGGCCAAGGCTAGGCGCGCCAGGTGTGGAGTACTACTAGGACTCCAAGTCCTAGTAGGAGTCCACAAAGAGGGGAGGAAGGGAGAAGGAAGTGGAGGAGTACGAAAGGTGGCCGGCCCCCTTTTCCCTAGTCCAATTCGGACTAGAGGGGAGGGGGGGCGCAGCAGCCTTTTTCCTCTTCCCACTAAAGCCCGTCAAGGCCCATTACTTCTCCCGTAACTACCCGGTACTCCGAAAAATACCCGAATCACTCGGAACCTTTCCGATGTCCGAATATAGTCGTCCAATATATCGATCTTTACGTCTCGACCATTTCGAGACTCCTTGTCACGTCCCCGATCTCATCCAGGACTCCGAACTCCTTCGGTACATCAAAACTCATAAACTCATAATATAACTGTCATCGAAACCTTAAGCGTGCGGACCCTACGGTTCGAGAACAATGTAGACATGACCGAGACACGTCTCCGGTCAATAACCAATAGCGGGACCTGGATGCCCATATTGGCTCCTACATATTCTACGAAGATCTTTATCGGTCAGACCGCATAACAACATACGTTGTTCCCTTTGTCATCGGTATGTTACTTGCCCGAGATTCGATCGTCGGTATCCAATACCTAGTTCAATCTCGTTACCGACAAGTCTCTTTACTCGTTCCGTAATACAACATCCCGCAACTAACTCATTAGTTGCAATGCTTGCAAGGCTTTAAGTGATGTGCATTACCGAGAGGGCCCAGAGATACCTCTCCGACAATCGGAGTGACAAATCCTAATCTCGAAATACGCCAACCCAACATCTACCTTTGGAGACACCTGTAGTACTCCTTTATAATCACCCAGTTACGTTGTGATGTTTGGTAGTACCCAAAGTGTTCCTCCGGTAAACGGGAGTTGCATAATCTCATAGTCATAGGAACATGTATAAGTCATGAAGAAAGCAATAGCAACATACTAAACGATCGGGTGCTAAGCTAATGGAATGGGTCATGTCAATCAGATCATTCATCTAATGATGTGATCCCATTAATCAAATAACAACTCTTTGTCCATGGTTAGGAAACATAACCATCTTTGATTAACGAGCTAGTCAAGTAGAGACATACTAGTGACACTCTGTTTGTCTATGTATTCACACATGTATTATGTTTCCGGTTAATACAATTCTAGCATGAATAATAAATATTTATCATGATATAAGGAAATAAATAATAACTTTATTATTGCCTCTAGGGCATATTTCCTTCAGTCTCCCACTTGCACTAGAGTCAATAATCTAGATCACATCACCATGTGATTAACATCGATAGTTCACATCATCATGTGATTAACACCCATAGTTCACATCGCCATGTGACCAACACCCGAAGGGTTTACTAGATTCAGTAATCTAGTTCACATCGCTATGTGATTAACACCCAAAGAGTACTAAGGTGTGATCATGTTTTGCTTGTGAGAGAATCTTAGTCAACGGGTCTGCCACATTCAGATCCACATGTATTTTGCAAATTTCTATGTCAACAATGCTTTGCATGGAGCTACTCTAGCTAATTGCTCCCACTTTCAATATGTGTCTAGACCGAGACTTGGAGTCATCTAGATTAGTGTCAAAACTTGCATCGGCGTAACCCTTTACGATGAACCTTTTTATCACGTCCATAATCGAGAAACATATCCTTGTTTCACTAAGGATAATTCTGACCGCTGTCCAGTGATCTACTCCTAGATCACTATTGTACTCCCTTGCCAAATCAGTGCAGGGTATACAATAGATCTGGTATACAGCATGACATACTTTATAGAACCTATGGCCAAGGCATAGGGAATGACTTTCATTCTCTTTCTATCTTCTGCCGTGGTCGGGCTTTGAGTCTTACTCAACTTCACACCTTATAATACAGGCAAGAACTCTTTCTTTGACCGCTCCATTTTGAGCTACTTCAAAATCTTGTCAAGGTATGTACTCATTGAAAAAACTTATCAAGCATCTTGATCTATCTCTATAGATCTTGAAGCTCAATATGTAAGCAGCTTCACCGAAGTCTTTCTTTGAAAAACTCCTTTCAAACACTCCTTTATGCTTTACAGAATAATTCTACATTATTTCCGATCAACAATATGTCATTCACATATACTTATCAGAAATGTTGTAGTGCTCCCACTCACTTTCTTGTAAATACAGGCTTAACCGCAAGTCTGTATAAAACTATATGCTTTGATCAACTCATCAAAGCGTATATTCCAACTCCGAGATGCTTGCACCAGTCCACAGATGGATCGCTGGAGCTTGCACATTTTGTTAGCACCTTTCGGATTGACAAAACCTTCTGTTGCATCATATACAACTCTTCTTTAATAAATCCATTAAGGAATGCAGTTTTGTTTATCCATTTGCCAGATTTCATAAAATGCGGCAATTACTAACATGATTCGGACAGACTCAAGCATAGATACGAGTGAGAAGCTCTCATCGTAGTCAACACCTTGAACTTGTCGAAAACCTTTTGCGACAATTCTAGCTTTGTAGATAGTAACACTACTATCAGCGTCCGTCTTCCTCTTGAGGATCCATTTATTCTCAATTGCTTGCCGATCATCGGGCAAGTCAACCAAAGTCCAAACTTTGTTCTCATACATGGATCATATCTCAGATTTCATGGCCTCAAACCATTTCGCGGAATCTGGGCTCATCATCGCTTCCTCATTGTTCGTAGGTTCGTCATGGTCAAGTAACATGGCCTCCAGAACAGGATTACCGTACCACTCTGGTGCGGATCTCACTCTGGTTTACCTACGAGATTTGGTAGTAACTTGATCTGAAGTTACATGATCATGATCATTAGCTTCCTCACTAATTGGTGTAGTAGTCACAAGAACAAATTTTTGTGATGAACTACTTTCCAATAAGGTAGAAGGTACAATTACCTTATCAAGTTTTCTACTTTCCTCCCACTTACTTCTTTCAAGAGAAACTCCTTCTCTAGAAAGGATCCATTATAAGCAACGAATGTCTTGCCTTAGGATCTGTGATAGAAGGTGTACCCAACAGTCTCCTTTGGGTATCCTATGAAGACATATTTCTCCGATTTGGGTTTGAGCTTATCAGGATGAAACTTTTTCTCATAAGCATCGCAACCCCAAACTTCAAGAAACGACAACTTTGGTTTCTTGCCAAACCATAGTTCATAAGGCGTCGTCTCGACGGATATAGATGGTGCCCCTTTTTTAACGTGAATGCAGCTGTCTCTAATGCATGACCCCAAAAACGGTAGTGGTAAATCGGTAAGAAACATCATAGATTGCACTATATCCAATAAAGTACGGTTATGACGTTCGGACACACCATTATGCTGTGGTGTTCCAGGTGGCGTGATTAGTGAAACTATTTCACATTGTTTAACTGAAGACCAAACTCGTAACTCAAATACTCTTTTCCACGATCAGATCGTAGAAACTTTATTTTCTTGTTACGATGATTTTCCACTTCACTCTGAAATTATATGAACTTTTCAAATGTATCAGACTTCTATTTCATTAAGTAGATATACCCATATCTGCTCAAATCATCTGTGAAGGTCAGAAAATAATGATACCCGCTGCAAGCCTTAAATATTCATCGGACCACACATCAGTATGTATGATTTCCAACAAATCTGCTGCTTGCTCCATTGTTCCGGAGAATGGCGTTTTAGTCATCTTGCCCAAAAGGCATGGTTCGCAAGCATCAAGTGATTCATAATCAAGTGATTCCGAAAGCCCATCAGCATGGAGTTTCTTCATGCGCTTTATACCAATATGACCTAAACGGCAGTGCCACAAATAAGTTGAACTATCATTATTAACTTTGCATCTTTTGGTTTCAATATTATGAATATGTGTATCACTACGATCGAGATCCAACGAACTTGTTTCATTGGGTGTATGACCATTGAAGGTTTTATTCATGTAAACAGAACAACAATTATTCTCTGACTTTAATGAATAACCGTATTGCAATAAACATGATCAAATCATATTCATGCTCAACGTAAAAACCAAATAACACTTATTTAAGTTCAACACCAATCCCGAAAGTATAGGGGAGTGTGCGATGATGATCATATCAATCTTGGAACTACTTCCAACACACATCGTCACTTCACCCTTAACTAGTCTCTGTTTATTCTGCAACTCCTGTTTCGAGTTACTACTCTTAGCAACTGAACCAATATCAAATACTGAGGGGTTGCTATAAACACTAGTAAAGCACACATCAATAACATGTATATCAAATATACTTTTGTTCACTTTGCCATCCTTCTTATCCGCCAAATACTTGGGGCAGTTCCGCTTCCAGTGACCAGTCCCTTTGCAGTAGAAGCACTTAGTCTCAGGCTTAGGACCAGACTTGGGCTTTTTCACTTGAGCAGCAACTTGCTTGCCGTTCTTCTTGAAGTTCCCCTTCTTCCCTTTTGCCCTTTTCTTCAAACTAGTGGTCTTGTCAACCATCAACACTTGATGTTTTTCTTGATTTCTACCTTCATCGATTTCAGCATCAAGAAGAGCTTGGGAATCGTTTTCGTTATCCCTTGCATATCATAGTTCATCACGAAGTTCTACTAACTTGGTGATGGTGACTAGAGAATTCTATCAATCACTATCTTATCTGGAAGATTAACTCCCACTTGATTCAAGCGATTGTAGTACCCAGACAATCTGAGCACATGCTCACTAGTTGAGCGATTCTCCTCCATCTTTTAGCTATAGAACTTGTTGGAGACTTCATATCTCTCAACTCGGGTATTTGCTTGAAATATTAACTTCAACTCCTGGAACATCTCATATGGTCCATGACGTTCAAAACGTCTTTGAAGTCCCGATTCTAAGCCATTAAGCATGGTGCACTAAACTATCAAGTAGTCATCATATTGAGCTAGCCAAACGTTCATAACGTCTGCATCTGCTCCTGCAATAGGTCTGTCACCTAGCGGTGCATTAAGGACATAATTTTTCTGTGCAGCAATGAGGATAAACCTCAGATCATGGATCCAATCCGTATCATTGCTACTAACATCTTTCAACACAATTTTCTCTAGGAACATATCAAAATAAACATATGAAAGCAACAACGCGAGCTATTGATCTTCAACATAGATATGCTAATACTACCAGGACTAAGTTCATGATAAATTAAAGTTCAATTAATCATATTACTTAAGAACTCCCACTTAGATAGACATCCCTCTAATCCTCTAAGTGATCACGTGATCCAAATCAACTAAACCATAACCGATCATCATGTGAGATGGAGTAGTTTTCAATGGTGAACATCGTTATGTTGATCATATCTACTATATGATTCACGCTCGACCTTTCGGTCTCCGTGTTCCGAGGCCATATCTGCATATGCTAGGCTCGTCAAGTTTAACCTGAGTATTCTACGTGTGCAAAACTGGCTTGCACCCGTTGTAGATGGACGTAGAGCTTATCACACCCGATCATCACGTGGTGTCTGGGCACGACGAACTTTGGCAACGGTGCATACTCAGGGAGAACACTTCTTGAAAATTTAGTGAGAGAGCATCTTATAATGCTACCGTCAATCAAAGCAAGATAAGATGCATAAAAAGATAAACATCACATGCAATCAAAATATGTGACATGATATGGCCATCATCATCTTGTGCCTTTGATCTCCATCTTCAAAGCATCGTCATGATTTCCATCTTCACCGGCATGACATCATGATCTCCATCATCTTGATCTATATCAATATGTTGTCACATGGTCGTCTCGCCAACTATTGCTCTTGCAACTATTGCTATCGCATAGAGATAAAGTAAAGCAATTATTGGGCGCTTGCATCTTATGCAATAGACAGACAACCATAAGGCTTTTGACAGTTGCCGATAACTTCAACAAAACATGATCATCTTATACAACAACTTATAACTCATCACGTTTTGACCATATCACATCACAACATGCCCTGCAAAAACAAGTTAGACGTCCTCTACTTTGTTGTTGCAAATTTTACGTGGCTGCTATGGGCTTAGCAATAACCAATCTTACCTACACATCAAAACCACAACGATAGTTTGTCAAATAGACTCCGTTTTAACCTTCTCAAGGACCGGGCGTAGCCATACTCGGTTCAACTAAAGTTGGAGAAACAGTCACCCGCAAGTCACCTATGTGCAAAGCACGTCGGGGAAACCGGTCTCGCGTAAGCGTACGCGTAATGTCGGTCCGGGCCGCTTCATCCAACAATACCGCCGAACCAAAGTATGACATGCTGGTAGGCAGTATGACTTATATCGCCCACAACTCACTTGTGTTCTACTCGTGCATATAACATCAAACCATAAAACCTAGGCTCGGATGCTACTGTTGGGGAACGTAGTAATTTCAAAAAATTTCCTACGCACACGCAATATCATGGTGATGCATAGCAACGAGGGGGAGAGTCTGATCTACGTACCCTTGTAGATCGCAATGGAAGCGTTGACACAACGTAGAGGAAGTAGTCGTACGTCTTCTTCCCGATCCGACCGATCCAAGCACCGTTACTCCGGCACCTCCAAGTTCTTAGCACACGTTCAGCTCGATGACGATCCCCGGGCTCCGATCCAGCAAAACTTCGGGGAGGAGTTCCGTCAGCACGACGGCGTGGTGACGATCTTGATGTTCTACCAACGCAGGGCTTCGCCTAAGCACTACAACAATATGATCGAGGTGGAATATGGTGGCAGGGGGCACCGCACACGGCTAAGGAACGATCTCAATGATCAACTTGTGTGTCTATGGGGTGCCCCCTGCCCCTGTATATAAAGGATGGAGGATGAGGAGGCCGGCCAAGGCTAGGCGCGCCAGGTGTGGAGTCCTACTAGGACTCCAAGTCCTAGTAGGAGTCCACCAAGAGGGGAGGAAGGGAGAAGGAAGTGGAGGAGTAGGAAAGGTGGCCGGCCCCCTTTTCCCTAGTCCAATTCGGACTAGAGGGGAGGGGGGGGGGCGCAGCAGCCTTTTTCCTCTTCCCACTAAAGCCCATCAAGGCCCATTACTTCTCCCGTAACTACCCGGTACTCCGAAAAATACCCGAATCACTCGGAACCTTTCCGATGTCCGAATATAGTCGTCCAATATATCGATTTTTACGTCTCGACCATTTCGAGACTCCTTGTCATGTCCCCGATCTCATCCGGGACTCCGAACTCCTTCGGTACATCAAAACTCATAAACTCATAATATAACTGTCATCGAAACCTTAAGCGTGCGGACCCTACGGTTCGAGAACAATGTAGACATGACCGAGACACGTCTCCGGTCAATAACCAATAGCGGGACCTGGATGCCCATATTGGCTCCTACATATTCTACGAAGATCTTTATCGGTCAGACCGCATAACAACATACGTTGTTCCCTTTGTCATCGGTATGTTACTTGCCCGAGATTCGATCGTCGGTATCTAATACCTAGTTCAATCTCGTTACCGGCAAGTCTCTTTACTCGTTCCGTAATACAACATCCCGCAACTAACTCATTAGTTGCAATGCTTGCAAGGCTTTAAGTGATGTGCATTACCGAGAGGGCCCAGAGATACCTCTCCGACAATCGGAGTGACAAATCCTAATCTCGAAATATGCCAACCCAACATCTACCTTTGGAGACACCTGTAGTACTCCTTTATAATCACCCAGTTACGTTGTGACGTTTGGTAGTACCCAAAGTGTTCCTCCGGTAAACGAGAGTTGCATAATCTCATAGTCATAGGAACATGTATAAGTCATGAAGAAAGCAATAGCAACATACTAAACGATCGGGTGCTAAGCTAATGGAATGGGTCATGTCAATTAGATCATTCATCTAATGATGTGATCCCATTAATCAAATAACAACTCTTTGTCCATGGTTAGGAAACATAACCATCTTTAATTAACGAGCTAGTCAAGTAGAGGCATACTAGTGACACTCTGTTTGTCTATGTATTCACACATGTATTATGTTTCCGGTTAATACAATTCTAGCATGAATAATAAATATTTATCATGATATAAGGAAATAAATAATAACTTTATTATTGCCTCTAGGGCATATTTCCTTCAACTTCTTCTTGTTCTGCTTCGCTGAGTTTTGGGCAAACTGGAAGTTGCGCTTGAACAGATTGTCATCACGACACCATAGCAGTGACGATGAGTGTGCATCAGCAGGCTGTGGTCCACGGACCATGCATGGATAGAAGCCTTGAGCAATGGCTTCATCTCTGGACCTGGGTAGAAGATTCTTGTATAGGATGTCTCCCCACGGTCTTTTGATGGCACTTTTCTCAGCATACTCTTGGGTCGTGAAGCGGTATTTGAACCATTGTTCTGCCCAATAGCGTCGAATCCATTGGATTCGGGTCTTGCGCTGACTGTAATCCTCTTCAGGATCTGTCTTATACATTTCTGCGAGTTCATCAGGCAGATCTCTGGATGTTCCGCCACGACGCTGTCTGCCCCCCTTCCTTGCTACTTTCTCTGAAGCCATAAACTTTAACTTGAAAGGCTTCAAGATGTTCAAAGGCTTCAAAGGCTTTCTCTTGCTGGACCAACAGGAACTGGCTTCAGGAGAATTTATGTGATGCTGTAAGAATTCTGCAAATGAATGCAGACTATGAGAACCAAAGGATTCTCCCACGGACATGTACCTGTGATAGCATTAAGGTGCGAGGGAAGGGGAAGAGGTCATATGCATTCTCAGAAGATTTTGAAGATAAATCAGTTTAGAAGACATTGACCTCATCGTGCGAAGACATTCACTCATAGATAAGAAGTTGGTTCCAGATTTGTACGAACCCATAGATCAGTACAAGTGAGGAATCTAACTACTTTGTGAAGCACAAGTGAATATACTAGGCATGTTATGAGATGCAGTTGGAGAGAGATCTAACTTGTGTGAATAGAAACTTCTTATGGTAGAAAGTGATAAAGCCATAGGATCAAAAGGTGCCGTAAAAAGAAGTTTTATTTACCACACTGGGAACTACTAGATGGAGTGGGAGATGAGGCCGAGCAGTTCAATCTTTCGTGCCCTAACTTGGCGACGGAGGACACCTACGGCGACGGCGGAGAGGACGATGTCTGCGATCGGCGTGAAGACGGCGTCGGAGAGGTTGCGGCAGCGAAGCGCTTCGTCGCTGGCGTCGTCGAGGTCTAGCGGTGGCGCTAGGGTTCGTGCGAGGGTGGAAGAAGGGATAATGACCGCAGTGAATGTGTATTTATAGTTACAGGGGCGGCACTGCGCTATTACACAGGTGCCCCTGGCGATTCGCATCTGAGTAACACATGGCCATCATGCGGAATTTTGGGGGTTGTTCCACGTCCCACGCACACCTAGATTGTCGGGTGGTCGTTCTTACTTCTCCGGATTTCATGTGGATAAATGAGCATTGAAAACGGGCTTAAAGGTAGTCTCTGTGTCTTCTACTGTCAAGGGCGCAGAGAAGACATTCGACAGTTTCAATAGAATGCATATGACTTGGAGAGATAGAATTTGAGATAGAGAGCATAGAGAGGTTAGGGTCCGATCACATTCACTTAGTTCAAAAGATTCAAACAAGAAGACATAGCTATAAGTGAATGCTGTTGAGGACAGAACACTATTCACGTTGTGATCTAGTGTAGCATAAATCTCTAGGTGGAAGTTCAACTTCACAGTCTCCACTAAGCACATGTATATAAACAATATTTTGGAACAAATGGTGAGATGTGCCAATGAGACTTTGTGGGGGATTGTTCGAATTTTCTAGTGGGATTTTGGCCCAAAGCCCAACTAAAATTCTGAAATTCTCTTGGCCCATTCATGCACACATGTGAGTGGAGTGGGTGAGGCTAAAGTTTAGTCCCACCTCATAAGTTGAGAGAGAGTTGCACCTCTTTATAAGGTGAGCTCTTCTACCACTTGTATGAGCATGAGAAGAGGAGAGCTACACATGTGCTCCTCCTCCTCGCTCTCCTTGTGACACCATGACGCGCCGCGGGTTGCAGGATTGAGCCGAGCCGAGGACAGAGCTATGCACGTTGTCTATATTTTTGCTACTCGGGAAAAATCAATGAGTCATTAATTAATAATTAACAGACGTGTTAATTACTGAACCACACTATATAGTCACGCAGACGTCTACCCTAGCCGCCGCCGCTTCGCATGGTTTCTCACCACTGTTCCAGATCATTGCGCCGCCAAGCAAGTCTTCTCCATCCCTCCTTTTGGCATGCACTGGGAGAAGGGGCCGCAGGCCTTCGGAACCCCGCCTCTCGTGATTCTGTACGGGAGAGGGGCGATCAGGTTTTTGGGGAGCGCACTCGCGCGACTGCTGGCAGCGTCGACTTCGCGAACGACGACTTCTTCCCCGACCTCGGCAACCTCATCCTCGACGACATGGGCGACAACGTCAACGCCAACGGTGCTGTTCCAGATGCACTGTATGTGATTCTATCCTTCCCGTTCAAGATCGCGGTAGAATTCATGTTTCTAGTATGTGCCCTAGATGTGATTTGTTCATCTACTATGTTAGTTCGCATGATTAGTTCAATCTCTGCTACTGTAGTCATCTTTTATCTTCTGTTTATTCGGATTAAATCTCGTAGTAATTTGCTATATCCAACAATCCAAAAACCTGATAATAGGCAATTTACTTCGAGTGGTTTTGCTGCGCATCTGAAGCCGCCTGCCTTTAAGGGGGCGCCATATAAGAGGTGGTGCACGAGAGCAGTGTACTGGTTTCAGACCATGGGCTGCTATGACGCCACCAAGGGCAAGCCTGAGGGCGATCTTAATCCAGCACAACTGGAAGCTTTTGAGAAGATCGATACTCTCTTTGAAGGCGCTCTTCTGAGTGTTCTGGATGATTCCATTATGGATTCGTATATGTCGTTTGAAAACGGCAAGGACATGTGGGCTGCGCTCGAGGACAAGTTTGGTGCCTCGGATGCCGGCAGCGAGTTGTACGTCATGGAGCAATTCTATGACTACAAGATGACTAATGAGCGCTCTGTTGTACAGCAGGCTCATGAGATACAATCGCTCGCAAGAGAACTTGAGTACTTCAAGTGTGTGTTGCCGGACAAATTTGTTGCCGGAGGCATCATTGCCAAGCTTCCACCTTCGTGGAACAATTTTGCTACTTGCCTAAAACACAAGAGACAAGAGTTTTCCGTTGCGGATCTCATTGGTACACTTGATGTTGAAGAGAAGGCGAAAGCAAAGGACACACGTGCTCGAGTTGCCGAGGGAGCTTATAGCGCCCACATGGTACAGAAGAAGAACTTCCAGCACAACAAGTTCAAAAACAACAAGAACAAAACTCAAGGCAAAGGCAAGTTTGATTCAAAGGACAAGCCATCACATTCTACCTACTTCAAGAAGAATTCTCATAAGAAGGGGAAGGGACTTTGTCATGTCTGCGGTGATCCTAATCACTGGGCTCTGAAGTGACCTAACCGCTTTGAGGAGCGCGAACATGAGAAGAGCGGCAAGTCCGCTAATGTTGCCATCGGTGATACTGATATGAAGGAATCAGGGCCACATGGACTTCTCCCATGCTGATGGGGAATGGGTCATGTGCCATCGTTCGAGGTGTTGGTACGGTCGATCTGAAGTTTACTTCAGGGAAGACCGTGCGTCTGAAAAACGTTAATCATGTGTCATCCATCAATAAAAATCTCGTTAGCGGTTCCCGTTTATGTCGAGATGGTTTTAAGTTGGTTTTCGAATCCAATAAAGTTGTAATTTCTAAGTATGTACAATTTGTTGGAGAAGGCTATTAGAGCGGAGGCTTGTTCTGCCTGTCTTTGTCAGATATTTGCACTAAAGATATTAACAATGTTTGCCACAATAATGAATCTGATATTTGGCATTCACGACTTTGTCACATTAACTTTGGTTGCATGACGCGGCTAGCCAATATGAATTTAATTTTGAAAATCTCTACTATCAAAGGCTCTAAGTGCCAAGTATGTGTGCAAGCTACGCAACCTCGCAAGTCCCATAAGACTGCAGAGGCAAGAGACTTGGCGCCACTAGAGCTTATACATTCTGATCTTTGTGAGATGAATGGCGTGTTGACAAAAGGTGGAAAGAGATACTTCATGACGTTGATTGATGACTCCACTAGATATTGTTATGTGTATCTTCTGAAATCAAAAGATGAGGCTTTAACTTTCTTCAAAAACTATAAACCTGAGGCAGAGAACCAACTTGATCGAAAAATTAAACGGCTTAGGTCCGATCGTGGTGGAGGGTATTTTTCCAATGAATTAGATCTGTTTTGTGCGGAACATGGTATAATCCATGAGAGGACACCTCCCTACTCACCTAAGTTAGATGGGGTAGCCGAAAGAAAGAACCGAACTCTAACTGATATGGTTAACACCATGTTAGACACGTCGGGTCTTTCCAAGGAATGGTGGGGGGAGGCGCTAATGACTGCGTGTCCTGTCCTAAACCGAGTTCCCACAAAGCATAAGACCATGACTCCATTTGAGGAATGGGAAAGGAAACAATTGAAACTCTCTTACCTACGTACTTGGGGTTGTTTGGCGAAAGTTAATATACCAATTCCCAAGAAGCGCAAGCTTGGACCAAAAACCATGGATTGTGTTCTTCTGGGCTATGCTTTTCATAGCGTTGGCTATAGATTTTTGATAGTAAAATCTGAGGTATCCGACATGCATGTTGGTACGATTATGGAGTCGAATGATGCGACTTTCTTTGAGGATATATTTCCTATGAAGGATATGTCGAGTTCATCAAACCCGGAGATACCTACTCCATCTAGTGTGGAATTCGCTGTAATTCCTGAACCCACCATTTCGATGGAACACGTTGAGAATCCTATTGAGGGTGACAATGGAATTCCTGTGAGGAGTAAGAGACATAGGACTGCAAGGTCCTTTGGTGATGATTTCATTGTGTACCTTGTGGATGACACACCCAGGACTATTTCAGAAGCCTACGCATCTCCTGATGCTGACTACTGGAAGGAAGCTATTCGTAGCGAGATGAATTCCATCTTAGCTAACGGAACCTAGGAGATCATTGACCATCCTTATGGGCGCAAACCTGCAGGATGTAAGTGGGTGTTCAAGAAGAAGCTTAGACCTGATGGTACGATTGAAAAGTACAAGGCACGGCTTGTGGCTAAGGGTTATACCCAGAAAGAAGGTGAAGACTTCTTTGATACTTACTCACTCATGGCTAGAAAGACCACAATTCTGGTGCTACTATCACCGGCTGCCTCACATGGTCTTCTCGTTCATCAAATGGAGAGTTGAAGGTGGAAATTTACATGGATCAGCCAAATGGTTTTGTAGTACCTGGTCAGGAAGGAAAGGTGTGCAAGTTATTAAAGTCTTTATATGGCCTTAAACAAGCTCCTAAGGAGTGGCATGAGAAGTTCGAAAGAACATTAACTGCTGCCGGCTTTGTAGTAAATGATGGTGACAAGTGTGTGTACTATCGCCATGGTGGGGGCGAAGGAGTTATTCTTTGTCTATATGTCGACGACATATTGATCTTTCGAACCAAACCTGATTTAATCAAGGAGGTTAAGGATTTCTTATCTCGCTGTTTTGAGATGAAGGATCTAGGAGTAGCTGATGTTATCTTAAACATCAAGCTATTGAGAGATGAGAATGGTGGGATCACACTGCTTCAGTCTCACTATGTAGAAAAGGATTTGAGTCGTTTTTGGTATAGCGACTGCACGCCTTCTCCAACTCCATATGATGCTAGTGTGTTGCTTCGAAAGAATCAACAGATTGCTAGAGATCAACTGAGGTATTCTCAGATTATTGGCTCGCTTATGTATTTGGCGAGTGCCAGGAGGCCTGACATCTCGTTTGCTATGAGCAAGCTGAGTTGGTTTGTGTCAAAACTGGGAGATGATCATTGGCATGCGCTTGAGAGACTTATGCGCTATTTGAAAGGCACCGCGAGTTATGGGATTCACTACACTAGGTATCCAAGGGTATTGGAGGGTTATAGTGACTCAAACTGGATATCTGATGCTGATGAGATTAAGGCCACAAGTGGTAATGTTTTTACACTTGGTGGTGCCGCTGTTTCTTGGAAGTCTTGCAAGCAGACAATATTAACGGGGACAACTATGGAAGCAGAACTCACATCATTAGACACTAGCACTGTTGAAGCAGAGTGGCTTCATGAGCTCTTGATGGACTTACCTATGGTTGAAAAACCAATACCCCCTATCATGATGAACTGTGATTATCAAACTGTGATCGTCAAGATAAACAGTTCTAAGGACAATATGAAGTCCTCAAGGCATGTGAAGACGAGACTAAAATCTGTCAAAAAATTGAGGAACTCCGGAGTTATTACTTTGGATTATATCCAAACGTCAAATTTTTTGATAGATCCCTTCACAAAGGGTCTATCACATAATGGGATAGATAATGCATCGATGGAGATGGGTTTGAGACCCACCGCATTGAATTGGGAGACAAGCTTTTGGTCAGCTGGGAGGAGAGTATCCCTATATTAACTATCCCACTCCGTGAAGATGCAATACTCTCTTGATCTGCATGGCAGGTTGATACTTATCTTAATGTGTTCCAAATGGCTTATTCGGGTAAGCAAAGATGTCCTGCAGAAAATCTTCTGAGAAATACACCTATACGAACTTGACTGTTAACGTCGTAGTCTGTGAGAACTGGGTGTTCTCTAATAAATTCATGAAAAGACCCTGGAGTACGATGTATACGCTCCACCCGCGGGGAAGCCTTGCGGCAGCCTAGTATCGGTCAAGAATTTGTGTGAAACTAGTCTCGTAGAAAACTTGTAGTTCAAGGCATAGTCCACTATTCAAGTTGTGATCTAGTGTAGCATAAATCTCTAAGTGGAAGTTCAACTTCACAGTCTCCACTAAGCACCGGTATATAAACAATGTTTTGGAACCAAATGGTGAGATGTGCCAATGAGACATTGTGGGGGATTGTTGGAATTTGCTAGTGGGCTTTTGGCCCAAAGCCCAACTAAAATTCTGAAATTCTCTTGGCCCATCATGCACACATGTGAGTGGATTGAGTGAGGTCAAAGTTTAGTCCCACCTCATAAGTTGAGAGAGAGTTGCACCTCTTTATAAGGTGAGCTCTATTACCACTTGTATGAGCATGAGAAGAGGAGACCTACACGCGCGCTCCTCCTCCTCGTTCGTCTCGCCATGCCACGACGTGCCGCGGGTTGCAGGACTGAGTTGAGCCGAGGACAGAGCTCTGCACATTGTCTATATTTTTGCTGCTCGGAAAAAAATTAATGAATCATTAATTAGTAATTAACGGACGTGTTAATTACTGAACCGTTTCCGTTTTTTTGGATCGTGATGACTCGGACGTTGGGTTTACTCCCATGACCTACCCGGCCCGCACTATATAGCCAGGCAGACGTCTACCCTAGCCGCCGCCGCTTTGTATGGTTTCTCACCACCGTTTCAGATCATTGCACCGCCAAGCAAGTCTTCTCCATCCCTCCTTTCGGCGTGCACCGAGAGAAGGGACAGCAGGCCTCCGAACCCCGCCTCTTGTGATCCTATACGGGAGAGGGGCGATCAGGTTTTTGGGGAGCGCACTCGCGCGACTGCTGGCAGCGTCGACTTCGCGAACGACGACTTCTTCCCCGACCTTAGCAACCTCATCCTCGACGACATGGGCGACAACGTCAACGCCGACGGTGATGTTCCCGCTGCACCGTATGTGATTCTATCCTTCCTGTTCGAGATCATGGTAGAATTCATGTTTCTAGTATGTGCCCTAGATGTGATCTGTTCATCTACTATGCTAGTTCGCATGATTAGTTCAATCTCTGCTACTGCAGTCATGTTTTATCTTCTGTTTATTCGGATTAAATCTCGTAGTAATTTGCTATATCCAGCAATGGGCACATAATCGGGAAGGTCTTGTTTTCTTCTTTGACCTGAGATGTTGATCCTCAGGCTAGGGCTTTCTTGGTAATGTAGCGATAGAGAGACGAATCTAGTTCTTCTCCTCGTGTTGTTGGTGGTCCATTTTCAGTGTAAACAATGTTGAAGTTTGTGGATGCACATCCAGTCTCTCGAAGGATCGGCAAGATATCTTGAAATTGGAGGCAAATTTTCTTGAGGATCCTTGTTCGTCTTGATATTTGTCTCGCTGAAGGCTTACTTTTTGTTGTTTCTACATTTCTAGCTCTTCTTCCTTGTTCTTGCTCCATTCTTGTGTGGCCGAGTAGCTCTTGTACATTGTCTTCAGAGCATTGTAGTTTTGGTAGTGCACGGCGGCACGCCGGGCCTTATTGGTTCGTTTGAGATTTATTTTTATTGAGTTTTTGAGAATTTTTGTAATTGTGCATGTGTGTATCTTTGTCGTGAGCAATATAATAGATGTGCAATAATAGTTTCTAGAAAGAGCCTTTAGATTACGATAGCGTGAGTTGGTCTCAATGGTGTAGCTGTAGAGTGGAAGGCAGTTCCCCCCTTCCGTCTCCTGCAAACTTGTTTCAAGTGTAGATGATTAGGGTATTGGCAGTTAACGTGCTGCCAGACTCGTGTACATGCTCCCTAGATCGTGAAGAAATGCACTAGTAGAAAACGGGCCTATTGTCCCGGTTCATAAGGGCCTTTTGTCCCGGTTCCAGAACTGGGACTAAAGGGTCGTTACTAATGCCCTGACCCTTTAGTCCCGGCTCTAACCAGAACCGGGACAGATGGGCCTCCACGTGGCCTGCGCGCTGCGCCCAGGCAGGAGGGCCTTTGGTCCCGGTTGGTTCCACCAACCGGGACCAATAGGCCTCCACGCGTCAGCATTTCTGTGGCTGGGGTTTTTGTTTTTTTTGAAGGGGGGGGGGTTGGGGGTTTTGGGGGGTTAATTTAGGTGTTTCATATATTGTGTTAGCTAGCTATAATTAATAAAGAGAAGTGTCCTCTCTTATGTCCGTGCTTGGTCGACGCTACGTACTATACATACTTATAGAGAGGACTAGACACGCTAGCTAGCTAGTAAGCAAACGAAGGAAATAGAAGGTCGTCATGCATGAACATATATGCATACAGAGAGAAGTGATATCGACCACCTCTCCTTCTCTGAGAGATTGGTCGAACAACAAGTTCTCGTATATCTATCTAACACTACCGGCTACATATATACAATAATTATCTCTTACAAATATAATCATACAGACTCATGGTCCACATAGTATTCTCCGTCTTCAGCGATCACGTGGTCAAGAAACAATGCCGCCAATTCCTCTTGAATTGCTCGCATGCGAGCTGGTGCTAGGAGTTCATCCCGCTTCCGAAACATCTAATTTGAAGAAGGGGGTCAATACATATATATATATATATGAATGAAACTCAACACAAATGATGGTAATAAAATAAAATTCTGAATATTGTTATTTACGCACTTCATATTGTTCGTTAGAGTACCTGCCCCGCTCACAGGTCGTGTGGCGGATGGACTCGCAGACATAGTATCCACAAAAATCATTCCCTTGTTCCTGCCACAACCACTTTACAAGAAATAGAGGTCAATCAAACTGATAAGCAAGAATGCTAAATGGTATTTGATGAAACTAGCGCTTGAATCACTAGGAGATGCGCGGAACATGCTACTATAGTACTTACTTTCGGGTGTCTAAATTCCAGCTCCTTCGGCAGTCCCGGAACTTTTCTGGTGAATTTTCTCCAAACCCTACCGGACAAAGAAAACAATTACTTGATATCAGGAAATGAACAAAGTTGCTGATATGGTGGATAATGATCGATTTAACTTACTTCTTGAGGATTTCAGTCATGTCCGCATACTCCTGGGGATCTTTTCGTTTAGAGTCCAAGACAGTTACTACTCCCTGCTCAAGCCTAATCTCTAGGAGAATATAGTGGTACCGGCGCACGCATGCATAACTCATCAATTACATTACTATAACCTGGACTAATATATAAGGGAAACCGAATATGCACAAGACAGTAACACTCACTTGAAGTTGTAAGGAAAGAGTATTATATCTTTGTTTTTATTTATTTGAATGATCGTAACAAGTTGGCCTCGGTATCTTCGGGACGATGTTCAACCTCAGTTGCATCTATGAGATATGTGTTAACGAACCCAATATCACCGATTTGTCTTTTCTTCAATTCGGCGATCTTCAATCTGCATAATATAGTGAGGATAATTATAAATACATGCAATGAAAGAGATGAGCTATATAGAGAGACTTAATGACAGAAGTAGTAGTACTTACAAACAGTAGCAGGTGACCGATGTTTTATCGAGGGCCAATTGATTGAAAAACTGATAGAACTCCTAAAATGGAATAGGCAACAGTTCAATTCCAACAAGGTCATGCTCCGATTTAACTCTCGCATACAAAGTACTCCTCCCCTAGACTCTCTGCAGATTTTCAAGTACCAATCATGCAATCTTCGCATCATCGTTGTTAAAGATTTTTCATATTTGACGAGAGGCTTCCCGTGCTCGTATCTGTGTATCTGCACCTCCATGGGATCAGAATGTACATCGTCGGGCAGGTAATCATCAACATTGCAATAACCGGGCACCATCCTCGGATCGACGATGTCTCTAGGTACCTTGAGCGGGGGGCACGATTGCTTCGCTTGTTCGCCGAGCTGGGCAATTTGTTTCCCAGCTGCTCGTCGTTCTTTCAGCCTTTGATCACTGACTGTACTTCCCGACCGCTCTGCTTCGGCCCATGTCTTTGCAATACTGCGCTCATAGTTGCCTTTCGGCGGAGACTTGGGTGGTTTTGCCAGGGCAGCCAGAGTGCGCTTCACTTTCACCGGATCTACCTTCTCCTCCGGAGGTGGATGTCTCTTTGCTTTCAACCCTTGAAACCAGTCATCCACTTCGGTTCGCGCAATCTTCGCGTTCTCCTCCGGGGTCCTCTCGTATGGTAACTTCTGTGGACTCTTCAGAGAAGGACCGAATCTGTATGTCCTCCTGCCTCTGGCCATACTGCTAGACGCCGGCCGAACAGATGGAGCGGCTGTCTTCTTTACTTGCTTACGAGGCGGAGGAGAAGGACTACGACGCGCCGGAGCAGCTGCCGGAGTGGCGGTGGGTCTCTTCCGCCCTTGCTGACGAGGCGGAGAAGGAGGAGGCTGGCTGCTCGGGCGCGCCGGCGCAGGCGGAGAAGGAGGCAGAGTGCTGCCACGTGCCGGAGAAGGAGACGGCCGAGGTCCCTGATCGTCACTCGCCGGAGGAGGAGGCGGTGGAGGAGGCGGAGTGCCCTGACTCTTCGTAGGATGAGGAGGAGGCGGAGGCGTCCAGTTCGGAAGGTTGATGAGCTCCTTCCGCCATAGGCATGGAGTCTTTAGAGCAGAACCCAGCCGAGTCTCCCCTTCACCGGTAGGGTGGTCAAGCTGGATATAACACCCTCGATGCGACTATATCTCCCACGTGTCGAGGCACGACTTAGAGGCATAATCGCATTGAAGGCATATGTCGCAAGTGAGGTAATCTTCACACAACCCATGTAATATAATAAGGAATAAGAGATACATAGTTGGCTTACACTTGCCACTTCACACAATTACATGAATAAAACATTACATCAACCAAGTACAATCAGGGCCCGACTACGGAGCCGAAATAAAAGAAGAACCCCAAATGTGACAAAGGTCCCCGATCGACCCCAACTGGGCTCCACTACTGATCAACTAGAACGAAACAACACAAAGGACAAGATCTTCATCGAGCTCCTCCTGAGCTTGGTTGCGTCATCTGCTCGGTCTCATCGGCACCTGCAAGCTGGTTTTGGAAGTATCTGTGAGCCACGGGGACTCAGCAATCTCGCACCCTCGCGATCAAGACTATTTGAGCTTATGGGTAAGGTAAAGGTATGAGGTGGAGCTGCAGCAAGCAACTAGCATATATGGTGGCTAACATACGCAAATGAGAACGAGAAGAGAAGGCAAAGCACGGTCGATAAAAGTATGATCAAGAAGTGATCCTGGACTACCTACGTCAAGCATAACTCCAACAACCGTGTTCACTTCCCGGACTCCGCCGGAAAGAGACCATCACGGTTACACACGCGGTTGATTCATTTTAATTAAGGTCAACTTCAGGTTTTCTACAACCGGACGTTAACAAATTCCCATCTGCCCATAACCGCGGGCACGGCTTTCGAAAGATCAAATCCCTGCAGGGGTGTCCCAACTTAGCCCACGACAAGCTCTCACGGTCAACGAAGGAATAGACCTCCACCCGAGACATTCCGATCAGACTCGGTATCCCAGTACAACAAGACATTTCGACAGGGTAAAACTAAACCAGCAACACCACCCAGATGTGCCGACAAATCCCGATGGCAATTTGGGAGGCTGACAAGCAAGTGGTAGGCATCGTAGCAATGGCATAGCAAAAGAGCGAGCAAACTAGCATAGCAAAGATAGTAGTGATTTCGAGGGTATGATCATCTTGCCTGAAATCCCGCAAGGAAGAAGAACATATCCATGAAGAAGACAAACGGGCGTAGACGAACGGATCCTCACAACACGATGTTACCGGAATCAACCCGAGGAAGCAAATCATCGGAAAAGAAGCACACAACATAGTAAACAACCACCACATAATCATGGCATGATGCACAATCAAGTATGATGCATGCCCGGTTTAAGAGGCATGGCATGGCAAAGTGCACAAGCAATCCTACAATTTAAGTGGAGCTCAATATGCAACGAGATGCATATTGACAAAACACCACATCAATTATTTAGTTCCCTCTCGTTTATGTACCCAACAATATTAAATGTTGATTAACATGGCAAGAGGTGAAGCAAATGAAAACTACCTATCTAGTCAAGTTTAAATGAGGCCGGAACAACAAAACAACAAGTCCGCTAAATCCCCATGGCATATTTTAGGTTCGGTCCTGATCTGTCCTAAACACAATTTTAGAGTTGTTTAACATGCAAAATGATGCCACCATGTTAAACTAGGCGAAATTCTACCCCATTTACATATAAAGTTTATTTAATTCGGAGCTACGGTTATTTAGTTATGAATTAAATCATTTTAGCATGGCATTTAAGCAAAATTTAAACAAACAACATTTTAATTGTTGTTATGATGATGCGGATGACATGAGCAAGTTTTATGCAAGTATTAAGAAAATGTAGATAAGAGCATTATGAAGAATTTGTCACCGTGGTGGAAAGAAGAGGGGTGCCACGGCAACGAATCCAAAAATGATGCCACGGCAACATATCGGTTCCGGTAACTCGCGGAGATACCGGCGCAAAAGGAAAAGTGACGGGAGCGTGACACGCGATAGGAGGTGGGGTGATCCTGGATACCGGGTTCCCACAAGATGGTGGCAAGGCAAAAGAGGGGCAACGTGCACCGAACAACTCCGACACGGAGCAAACACGAGCATTTCATACATCACACATCCATTTGTTCACGGACGTCGTCTCGAGGTTATACCTTCGAAGCGTGCAAACGGGCCGGTTCTCGTTCGGTGCCAAGTAGATGGAGTATACGTTCTCGGGACGTGGTGGAAGTAGGGGGTACACGACGACGGTAGAGGTACTCGCGACGGTAGAGGTACACATTTTCGTAGAAGGACTTGACGAAACCGAGTCACTTGGGGTCGACGGTAGTCGTTCACATTTCGAGGAGGAAGTAGGGGTTCTCGCGATCTCAGCAACGGTAGTTGTTCACGGCGGTAGTGGAACTTGACGGATCCGATGCCTCCAGACGTAGTGGTACATATTCTTTTTGCGGAGAGGTACTTGGCGTCCTGCACGGGATGGTAGTTGTACATGTCCAAAGAGGAACTTGGCGCATCCAGGGTCTTCGGGTGTAGTGGTACACACACGTAGATGAACTTTGACGGGTCGTCGTCATCCTGGTACTTGGCGTCCTCTTGGTTTCGACAGAGAAAAACAACGGTTGTGGTACATGGCGTCCAGGGGGCTTCGCGGGTCATCCTGCACTTGGCGATCTTGACGATACCGAGGGTCTCGGCGGAGGCCATGGTTCTCCTGATTGCACCAAGATGAACTAGCAGCAGCAAGGGCGTAGGGGAGGACGTCTCTGGCCAAAGCAAAAGAGTGAAGGGGCGCCGGCTGGCGCTGGACTCGGCGGCCTGCAAGTCCCTGGCGCTGGCTGCGCAGGCACGAGACGGAGGAGGAGAAGGGGCGCGTGGTCTCCGACGGGGCAGGAGCAGAGCAGCAGCCGCGGCAGGACTTGCAGCTCGAAGAAGAGGAGCAGCAGCGGGTGGCTCCAGGAGAGGGCGTAGAGAAGGATCCCCGGTGGGGTTCCCGTTCGTCTTGGTCGCCGGTCGGCACCGCGTGGAGGAGCAGGGGGGGAGAGGTGGCCGCGGGAAGGTCGGGGCGGCACTTGGCATCGCTAGACTTGAGGCGGGGCGACGGACGAGGATGGACGGCGCCGGCGATGACGAGAGAGGGGTTTCGGGAGGAGCTCCTCTCCCTGGGTCGACGAGGAGAGCGAGGAGGCTCAAGCTCAAGGCCTCCCATTCGGCTGCTTCGGCCACGAGGACGAGGAGGTGGGCCGCAGGATGGAGCTCGGGCGCGCGAGAGGACGAGAGGAGCGAGGGAGATGGGATCGGGGAGATGGGTCTCCCTGGCGGCGCTATGAACCACGAAGGAGGAGGGGATCGGGCCTAGGGTTGGAGGGATTGGTGGGGGGGGGGGGGGGGGGCGGCTGGGCCTTGGGCCACTGGTGGGACGGGGCTGCTGCAGGCCCAAATGGCCAGGCTGGCTAGGCTTCTCTCTTCCCCCTTAATTCTTCTCTTTACAAAACAGAGAACAATAAGAGAAAGGAAAAGAGAAAAAAAATGTTAGAGGAAGAATTTGAGCACGGGAATAAATTTCCCGGACTCGCATAAATGCGCATGTCCCAAAAATGGAGTGGGCATTTTTTCAAGAATTAAATTCAAAGTCATTTGAATTTAATTAAAAAGGTTTGAACAAGGACTAGGATTTAGAAGAGTCCAAAAATGTTGAGAAATTAGGTGGAGCTCCATAAAATGATGAAAGGACATGTGACAAAGTTAGAGGCCAAGAGAAGAAATAATAAAAGGCGTTGGGATTTTGCAAGTGTGTTCCGGTTAATTCCAAAAGAATGGAATATTTATTATAGTAGCTCCACTAATATCGGGAGGATATATTATAAAGAGAAGTCATCCTTCCCTCGATTTAAATGGATCGAAGATCGACACAATTTATTTAGTTGAGTTACAACAATTAATGATATGATGGCATGATGACATGATGCAATGCACATGATGACGCAACAACATCGAATAACTGCACGACACCTGGCACATCGGTCTCGGGGCGTTACAACACTCCACCACTACAAGAGGATCTCGTCCCGAGATCTAGAATGGCACCGGAGGGAAAACGGAAGAGGAAGAGGATAGGCAAAACTAAGTTGCTTCTTTGACAAACGAGTGAAACCAAAGAACCCTGAAAAGGTTAAACCATCTCGAGGAAAGAATACCACGAAGGTGAACTAGGTCAAAACACTCCATTAGAAACGAGGGACAAAGAGCATTTCGAAACCTTGAGGTTGAAGGGAAGATATATATAGAAAACACTCCGGTTAAGGAAGGGGATCAAGGAAGACCAAAATTCGGGCATCACTCCGGTTGAAAAGAAAAGGAACTGAATAAGGTCTTGTTAAGATGAGAAGATACTTGATGAAATCACCACACACTGCCACCGGAACTATTGAATGAATGGAACAATGGTTAAGAAAGGTTTCAGACAGCACTCCGGTTGATAAAGGATGTAAAACTTGATAAGATGAGAGAACTGGCATGAAAAACACAACACTCCGGTTCAATGGATAAGCATGATAATAACAAGATCCTGACAAGAACAATAAGAAGGTTTGAAAAAAAAACAACATCCCAAAGCCTCCGGAACAAAAGAATAGAAGATAGATAATTGAAATAAGAGAATTGAGAAGAAAATGCCAACTTCTGCCACAAAAGAGTCTGAAAAGGCATCTCTAGGAGAAGGGTTGAACAGAGTTGTTGGAAAAAAAACAACAACGAAAAATAATAAGCTTGATATGGTCTTATGGAAAACATCTCAAAACTGAGGTGAAATTCTGCCACTAACGGGAAATAAAAATTGGGTTGATAAGAACAAGGAGACAAGAAACTATTTCACCGGGAGGATACATGAAGAGCTTGGGCCAATTATACGCCTCACAATAGCAAGATCCTTAGGGAAAGCTTTAGGTGAAACATAAGCCAAGATAACTCTAACGACGAGATTGATGGATTTCAAATACATCATACTTAACAACATGTGAATCATGAAACATGAACTCAAATTATCAAGAATGACATAATACCACCTCCAATAATATGGTAGAAAGAATTGCACTCCGGATAGCAAGATGAAGAAAGCTTGAGCTCCTTTGAAAAGAATCTCGATGAACACTTCGAGAAGGAATTAAATCCTTGATGAACCATCGTGTAGAACCTTCATGAAGAACTCCGGTAAACAAAGGAATGAAAAGAAAGAGAAATTGAAAACACAAGGTGAAGCCTTGCAAAGATTTTAGATGGATCTTCGTGATAATATAATTGAAAGAGGTTGGAACTCCGGGAAAGAAAAGATAAAGCATCTCGAACCAAGAATGTGATATGATGAACCACTCCGGAAAAAGAATTAATCACTTGGATGAACAAAATAAGAATTACATTATGCTTATCCTTCACCAATTTAAATTGATGACAATCAACGGATTTGGCATATTACTTATTCTCGTAGAAAAGATTAAGAGAGATATAACATAAACTCAATGGACCACCGGTAAGATTTAACCAACGAATACATTGATAAGATAATGAAGGAATAGAAATCTTGAACGAACCACCGTAAGAATTGATTATGAACAAAGTAAAGATAAGGAAACACCGGGAAGAATTAGCAAACGGACGAAGATGCTTGAGAGAATTTAGATATAAGTGAATATAATACATCATGGACCTATTAGAGATCACTTGAACGAAGCACCGGTAAAATTGAAGAACGAGAGCTGAAAGCTGAGAATGAATAAATCTTAGATGATGGACTCCGGATAACAACTGAGAAGACTCTTGTATTGCTCCGGATGGGTGAAAGGAATTCTCACAATCGAAAAAAAAATTATGAGAGGATGGCAACAAGCTAGAATCACGAATCTTGAAAGAATGGAGCAAGATTAAAGAGAAACTCTTCTTCGGTCTTCAAAATATGAGAATTACGATGATAAACACCATCAAGAATTATTGATGCACACCGGAATGAAGAATGAAAAAGTTGAGCGAACGATGAAAGAATTTGAAGGATCTTGGAGAAAAGATTTGACTAATGATAAATCATTCTTACGTCAAACTTCGAAAAGGATTTGAGAATAACTCTGGTGAAATAAGAAGAGTCAGGTAAGATCCTGGGAAAAGACCTGTGGGTTAGGGCCCTACTCAAGAGAAACACCACTGAAATGATTAAAAAGAGAGATTGCATCGGTTGAATTAAAAGGCTTGAATGATAACATCCTCAAAATAGCTTGAACGGATTAAGAGTGGAAACAGGAATCTTCTGAGATATCTTTAGCACTTTGTAATAACAAATAGCGAGAAGTAGAATGATAATGAGGTGCACCGGTATGAGAAAGCATTGACATGAGAAAAGGGTATGATCAACAAAGCTTGACTTGGAACCACCGGAGAAGAAAAGAACGAAAGATGATGAACTTGAAGCTCCGTTAGAATCTTCATGAGAATAACCGGATAACAATATTGATAGAAAAGAATGAAGAGACTTCACATCAATAAGATGGATACTTGAATAAGACATCGGATTCCTTGAAGAAAAACAAAGGGAGGGAGGGTGGAAAAAAACAAAGACAATTTGGAATGGATGAAACGAACACCTTTGAGAAGAAGTGATAATTGTTCTTGCGGAAGTTGAAATGATCGAAATCACTAGAAGAGAAACACACCGGTGAAAATGATTGACAAGACGAACTCGGTGATTGAGAAGGATTAGTATTCACATCGGAGTATGAGAACACCATTTAGGAAAGGTATGGGATCAACTCTTGACTTCGAAGCAACTCGAATACCACAACTCAAAATAAAACCAAGGATTGGCTTGCAGAATAAGCCAGAACAAACATATGATAGAGATTTCGTCCGAAGTTTTCATGGTGGGACCTACACGGGCTCGATCGTATAGCACCATCATGTACAAGGCAGTGCACATGACATACGAAGCGTCTCCAAGTCAGCATAGCCAAGGACTCTTTAAGACACAACGAGACCACTGTAAAATCGACCGTGAATAGGCGAACCACTAGACGTCGAACCCCAATTTCATATCATACATCTGTTGGAAAGATATCCTAAGAGCTACTTGAATTCCCACCTATGAAACTCCCGAAATTTTCCCAGTTATGCAATCAGGTGTTGGGGATACAGGGGAAGCATAATATCTCACCCAAGCTAGCAAATCCTACATCCAGCTGTATCCATCCTTCAACACATAACCAAGAAACCTTCGGAAACCATCTACCTCAACCTTCGAAAAGCATCCGTTATACAAGTTATGGCGATACTCCCGAACTCCCGCCCCAGTACTGGGTGGAGTCGAGGTTATCTCACCAACGAACTGCATAAAGGAGATTTTCGATGTCGCGCACATATCTCAAGTATACCAGAATTGCAACGATAGAATTATGATGACAACACCTCAGAGCTCAACTCCCCGGGACACTTCCACTAAACCCCTGACAGGAGGCACCAAGACAGTATTCTCATCATAAGCCATCGGAACAAAACGAAGATACTCGCGTGATCCTAAATTTTTTTTAGTGAAATTTGAGAAGAGAAGAGTCAAAACTCTACGTCAGGATGCCTTACCAGAGCGATGAGGAGACTGGGAAGTAAAAAGAATTCCTAAGCTCTCCGATATATAATTCCTAAGGACTCAAAACATTTTTCTAGACACAACTCGGCTGCTAAAAACGATCAAGCAATGGGGGCTCCTAAGGTCGGGGAAGGCTCTGATTACCAACTTATAACACCCTCGATGCGACTATATCTCCCACGTGTCGAGGCACGACTTAGAGGCATAATCGCATTGAAGGCATATGTCGCAAGTGAGGTAATCTTCACACAACCCATGTAATATAATAAGGAATAAGAGATACATAGTTGGCTTACACTCGCCACTTCACACAATTACATGAATAAAACATTACATCAACCAAGTACAATCAGGGCCCGACTACGGAGCCGAAATAAAAGAAGAACCCCAAATGCGACAAAGGTCCCCGATCGACCCCAACCGGGCTCCACTACTGATCAACTAGAACGAAACAACACAAAGGACAAGATCTTCATCGAGCTCCTCCTGAGCTTGGTTGCGTCATCTGCTCGGTCTCATCGGCACCTGCAAGCTGGTTTTGGAAGTATCTGTGAGCCACGGGGACTCAGCAATCTCGCACCCTCGCGATCAAGACTATTTGAGCTTATGGGTAAGGTAAAGGTATGAGGTGGAGCTGCAGCAAGCAACTAGCATATATGGTGGCTAACATACGCAAATGAGAGCGAGAAGAGAAGGCAAAGCACGGTCGATAAAAGTATGATCAAGAAGTGATCCTGGACTACCTACGTCAAGAATAACTCCAACAACCGTGTTCACTTCCCGGACTCCGCCGGAAAGAGACCATCACGGTTACACACGCGGTTGATTCATTTTAATTAAGGTCAACTTCAGGTTTTCTACAACCGGACGTTAACAAATTCCCATCTGCCCATAACCGCGGGCACGGCTTTCGAAAGATCAAATCCCTGCAGGGGTGTCCCAACTTAGCCCACGACAAGCTCTCACGGTCAACGAAGGAATAGACCTCCACCCGAGACATTCCGATCAGACTCGGTATCCCAGTACAACAAGACATTTCGACAGGGTAAAACTAAACCAGCAACACCACCCAGATGTGCCGACAAATCCCGATAGGAGCTGCACATATCTCTTTCTCAGGGCACACCGGATGAGCAAGACGTCGGGTAAGCCAGCCCAGAGTTGCCCCTGGTAGCCTCGGACAACGCTCAGTTGGACCAACACTTAGAAAAGCACTGGCCCGGGGGGGGGGGGGGGTTTAAAATAAGATGACCCTTGAGTCCGCGAAACCCAAGGGAAAAAAGGCTAGGTGGCGAATGGTAAAACCAATGTTGGGCATTGCTGGAAAAGCTTTACTTACGGCGAACTGTCAAGGGGTTCCCATTATAGCCCAACCGCGTAAGGGACGCAAAAATCCGGGAACATAACACCGATATGACGGAAACTAGGGTGGCAAGAGTGGAACAAAACACCAGGCATAAGGCCGAGCCTTCCACCCTTTACCAAGTATATAGATGCATTAATTAAATAAGATATATTGCGATATCCCAACAAGTAAACATGTTCCAATAAGGAACGATATCTCCATGTTCCAACAAGGAACACACTTCAATCTTCACCTGCAACTAACAACGCTATAAGAGGGGCTGAGCAAAGCGGTAACATAGCCAATCAACGGTTTGCTAGGAAAAGGTGGGTTAGGGGCTGAACATGGCAATTTGGGAGGCTGACAAGCAAGTGGTAGGCATCGTAGCAATGGCATAGCAAAAGAGCGAGCAAACTAGCATAGCAAAGATAGTAGTGATTTCGAGGGTATGATCATCTTGCCTGAAATCCCGCAAGGAAGAAGAACGTATCCATGAAGAAGACAAACGGGCGTAGACGAACGGATCCTCACAACACGACGTTACCGGAATCAACCCGAGGAAGCAAATCACCGGAAAAGAAGCACACAACATAGTAAACAACCACCACATAATCATGGCATGATGCACAATCAAGTATGATGCATGCCCGATTTAAGAGGCATGGCATGGCAAAGTGCACAAGCAATCCTACAATTTAAGTGGAGCTCAATATGCAACGAGATGCATATTGACAAAACACCACATCAATTATTTAGTTCCCTCTCGTTTATGTACCCAACAATATTAAATGTTGATTAACATGGCAAGAGGTGAAGCAAATGAAAACTACCTATCTAGTCAAGTTTAAATGAGGCCGGAACAACAAAACAACAAGTCCGGTAAATCCCCATGGCATATTTTAGGTTCGGTCCTGATCTGTCCTAAACACAATTTTAGAGTTGTTTAACATGCAAAATGATGCCACCATGTTAAACTAGGCGAAATTCTACCCAATTTACATATAAAGTTTATTTAATTCGGAGCTACGGTTATTTAGTTATGAATTAAATCATTTTAGCATGGCATTTAAGCAAAATTTAAACAAACAAGATTTTAATTGTTGTTATGATGATGCGGATGACATGAGAAAGTTTTATGCAAGTATTAAGAAAATGTAGATAAGAGCATTATGAAGCATTTGTCACCGTGGTGGAAAGAAGAGGGGTGCCACGGCAACGAATCCGAAAATGATGCCACGGCAACATATCGGTTCCGGTAACTCGCGAAGATACCGGCGCAAAAGGAAAAGTGACGGGAGCGTGACACGCGATAGGAGGTGGGGTGATCCCGGATACCGGGTTCCCACAAGATGGTGGCAAGGCAAAAGAGGGGCAACGTGCACCGAACAACTCCGACAGGAGCAAACACGAGCATTTCATACATCACACATGCGTTTGTTCACGGACGTCGTCTCGGGGTTATACCTTCGAAGCGTGCAAACGGGCCGGTTCTCGTTCGGTGCCAAGTAGATGGAGTATATGTTCTCGGGACGTGGTGGAAGTAGGGGGTACACTACGACGGTAGAGGTACTCGCGACGGTAGAGGTACACGTTTTCGTAGAAGGACTTGACGAAACCGAGTCACTTGGGGTCGACGGTAGTCGTTCACATTTCGAGGAGGAAGTAGGGGTTCTCGCGATCTCAGCGATGGTAGTTGTTCACGGCGGTAGTGGAACTTGACGGATCCGATGCCTCCAGACGTAGTGGTACATATTCTTTTTCCGGAGAGGTACTTGGCATCCTGCACGGGATGGTAGTTGTACATGTCCGAAGAGGAACTTGGCGCATCCAGGGTCTTCGGGCGTAGTGGTACACACACGTAGATGAACTTTGACGGGTCGTCGTCATCCTGGTACTTGGCGTCCTCTTGGTTTCGACAGAGAAAAACAACGGTTGTGGTACATGGCGTCCAAGGGGCTTCGCGGGTCATCCTGCACTTGGCGATCTTGACGATACCGAGGGTCTCGGCGGAGGCCATGGTGCTCCTGATTGCACCAAGATGAACTAGCAGCAGCAAGGGCGTAGGGGAGGACGTCTCTGGCCAAAGCAAAAGAGCGAAGGGGCGCCGGCTGGCGCTGGACTAGGCGGCCTGCAAGTCCCTGGCGCTGGCTGCGCAGGCACCAGACGGAGGAGGAGAAGGGGCGCGTGGTCTCCGACGGGGCAGGAGCAGAGCAGCAGCCGCGGCAGGACTTGCAGCTCAAAGAAGAGGAGCAGCAGCGGGTGGCTCCAGGAGAGGGCGTAGAGAAGGATCCCCGGTGGGTTCCCGTTCGTCTTGGTCGCCGGTCGGCACCGCGTGGAGGAGCAGGGGGGGAGAGGTGGCCGCGGGAAGGTCGGGGCGGCGCTTGGCATCACCGGACTTGAGGCGGGGCGACGGACGAGGATGGACGGTGCCGGCGATGACGAGAGAGGGGTTTCGGGAGGAGCTCCTCTCCCTGGGTCGACGAGGAGAGCGAGGAGGCTCAAGCTCAAGGCCTCCCATTCGGCTGCTTCGGCCATGAGGACGAGGAGGTGGGCCGCAGGATGGAGCTCGGGCGCGCGAGAGGACGAGAGGAGCGAGGGAGATGGGATCGGGGAGATGGGTTTCCCTGGCGGCGCTATGAACCACGAAGGAGGAGGAGGGGATCGGGCCTAGGGTTGGAGGGATTGGTGGCGGGCGGCTGGGCCTTGGGCCACTGGTGGGACGGGGCTGCTGCAGGCCCAAATTTCCAGGCTGGCTAGGCTTCTCTCTTCCCCCTTAATTCTTTTCTTTACAAAACAGAGAACAATAAGAGAAAGGAAAGGAGAAAAAAATGTTAGAGGAAGAATTTGAGCACGGGAATAAATTTCCCAGACTCGCATAAATGCGCATGTCCCAAGAAAATGGAGTGGGCATTTTTGCAAGAATTAAATTCAAAGTCATTTGAATTTAATTAAAAAGGTTTGAACAAGGACTAGGATTTAGAAGAGTCCAAAAATGTTGAGAAATTAGGTGGAGCTCCGGAAAATGATGAAAGGACATGTGACAAAGTTAGAGGCCAAGAGAAGAAATAATAAAAGGCGTTGGGATTTTGCAAGTGTGTTCCGGTTAATTCCAAAAGAATGGAATATTTATTATAGTAGCTCCACTAATATCGGGAGGATATATTATAAAGAGAAGTCATCCTTCCCTCGATTTAAATGGATCGAAGATCCACACAATTTATTTATATGAGTTGCAACAATTAATGATATGATGGCATGATGACATGATGCAATGCACATGATGACGCAACAACATCGAATAACTGCACGACACCTGGCACATCGGTCTCGGGGCGTTACACTGGAGGTCCTCAAATCCCTCCGTTATTTCATCCACCATCACCCTAGCATATCCTTTTGGAATCAGCCGGCAGTGAAAAGTTGCGCCGGGTTCAGTAGGATAAACAGAGCCAACAGCCGCCTTGACCTTAAAATTCATCCATTGCGTCATAAGGTGGCAATTTTGAGACTCCGTGATAGCATCCACGGGATAGCTGGCAGGAGCCGTCAAGGCATGCTCCGGCTGAAGCAGCTCAGTGGAAGCCATGCTGCTTCTCCGCTGAGATGGCGGGGTAGCTTCGAGGGAAGCTTCGGCAGTACATTTGCTGCGATTTGCTTCTCGTTCCTCTATCGCTTGTACCCTTGCTTGCAGCGCCTGCATTTGGGTCTGCTGCACTTTTTTCCTCCTCATGGGATTTATAACCGCCTGCGTCCGGAAACCCAACCTTCCACGGAATGGAGCCTGGCATGCCTCGTGTCCGTCCAGGGTGCTCAGGATTCCCGAGGGCCATTGTGAGCTCGTCGTTCTCTCTGTCTGGAAGGAACGTCCCTTGCCACGCTGCTTTGATATAGTGCTGAAGCTTCCTGACTGGTATGTCCATTTGATCATTCGTCCAAATGCACTTCCCTGTTACAGGGTCCAAGGTTCCGCCAGCCCCGAAGAACCAAGTCTGGCAACGGTCTGGCCAGTTAATTGTCTCTGGTTTGATCCCTTTATCAACCAGATCATTCTCAGTCTTGGCCCACTTAGGCCGGGCTACGAGGTAGCCACCTGACCCCGTGCGATGGTGATGCTTCTTCTTCGCAGCATTTTGCTTGTTTGTCACCGACATCTTCTTACTCTTTTCCGATGTCTTGTGGGCCACAAATGCGGGCCAGTGATCTTTGATCTTCTCATATCTGCCCTTGAATTCTGGTGTCTCATTATTTTTGACAAACTTATTCAGCTCTTTCTTCCACCTCCTGAATAGTTCTGCCATCCTCTTAAGAGCAAAAGACTTGATTAATTACTCTTTAACTGGCTTCTCTGGATTATCCTCTGGCGGTAGGGTGAAATTTGACTTCAGCTCAGTCCAAAGATCATTTTTCTACATATCATTGACATAAGACACCTCAGGGTCTTCTTTAGCCGGCTTAAACCATTGCTGGATGCTGATCGGGATCTTGTCCCTAACCAAAACCCCGCTGAGGGAGTCCTGGATTAGGGGGTGTTCAGGTAGCCGGACTATACCTTCAGCCGGACTCCTGGACTATGAAGATACAAGATTGAAGACTGCGTCTCGTGTCCGGATGGGACTTTCCTTGGCGTGGAAGGCAAGCTTGGCGATGCAGATATTCAAGATCTCCTACCATTGTAACCGACTCTATGTAACCATAACCCTATCCAGTGTCTATATAAACTGGAGGGTTCTAGTCCGTAGGACAACATCATCAACTCGATAGACAACAATCATACCATAGGCTAGCTTCTAGGGTTTAGCCTCCTTGATCTCGTGGTAGATCTACTCTTGTACTACCCATATCATCAATATTAATCAAGCAGGACGTAGGGTTTTACCTCCATCGAGAGGGCCCGAACCTGGGTAAAACATCGTGTTCCCTACCTCCTGTTATCATCCGGCCTAGACGCACAATTCGGGACCCCCTACCCGAGATCCGCCGGTTTTGACACCGACATTGGTGCTTTCATTGAGAGTTCCTCTGTGTCGCCGCCTTTAGGCCCGATGGCTCCTTCGATCATCAACAACGATGCGGTCCAGGGTGATACTTTTCTCCCCGGACAGATCTTCGTCTTCAGCGGCTTCGCTCTGCGGGCCAATTCGCTCGGCCACCTGGAGCAGATCGAAAGCTACGCCCCTGGCCATCAAGTCAGGTTTGGAAGCTTAAACTACACGGCTGACATCCGCGGAGACTTGATCTTCGATGGGTTCGAGCCACGGCCAAGCGCGCCGCACTATCTCGAGGGCCATGATCTAGATCTACCTCCGGACAGTGCCCTGGAGGCCGCACACGCATCGGTTCCGACCCCTAATTCGGAGCCTATTGCACCAATCGAGGACGAGCGGTTGGACGTCACCTCGGGGGCTGCGATCTCAAAGGCGATCGAGCCAAACACTAGCCCCGCACTCTGCATGACCCGTGACTCCGAGGATCCGGACTCCTCCCCGGACTCCGAACCCCCCGTGCCCCTGCCGATCGAATCCGATTGGGCGCCGATAATGGAGTTCACCGCCGCAGACATCTTTCAGCACTCGCCTTTTGGCGACATCCTGAATTCTCTCAAGTCTCTCTCTTTATCAGGAGAGCCCTGGCCGGACTACGGTCAGCGAGGGTGGGATACGGACAATGAAGAAATTCAAAGCCCACCCACCACCCACTTTGTAGCCACTGTCGACGATTTATACCGACATGCTTGACTTCAGCTCCGAAGACATCGACGGTATGGACGAAGATGTAGGAGATGAACAGGAACTAGCACCTGTAGGGCACTGGAAGGCCACCTCGTCATATGACATATATATGGTGGATACTCCAAAAGATGGAGACGGCGATGGAACAGTGGGGGATGACACCCCCAAGAAACAGCCAAAGCGCCAGCGTCAGCGGCACCGCTCTAAATCCCGCCAAAGCAAAAATGGTGATTCCAGCATGGGAGATAATACTACCCCGGATAGTGCCAAAGAACACCCACCTCAGCAAGATTCGGCACAGGAAGATGGAGAAGCCAGCCCTCATGAGAGAGCGGCAGACCAAGAGGTCGAGGATGATAACTATATGCCTCCCTCCGAAGACGAGGCAAGCCTCAATGATGACGAATTCGTCATACCATCAGACCCCGCTGAACAAGAGCGTTTTAAACGCAGGCTTTTAGCCATGGCAAGCAGCCTCAAGAAAAAGCAGCAACAGCTTAGAGCTGCCCAAGATTTGCTAGCTGACAGATGGACTGAAGTCCTTGCGTCCGAAGAGTATGAACTCGGACGCCCCTCCAAGAGTTACCCAAAGCGTAGGCCGCTACCCCGATCAGAGGAGGAAGCAACTACATCACCAACGCATGACATGGCAGACCGGCCACCTCGCGGCCGCGACAGAGAGGCCTCTCGGCCCTCCACCCAAGCCATGCCCCGACGCCGCTCAACTAAGGCACGGGAAAATGCGCCAGACCTGCGAGATGTACTGGAGGATAAGGCAAGACAAACAAGATCGATCTACGGATTGCGCAGGCGCCCTACGGCACGTGACGATGATCTTCACTCCGGATATAACAAATCCGGCCGGGCCAAACACAACAGACATAGCTCTTCCGAGCTGCGTCGTGATATAGCCCAGTACAGAGGCGCCGCACACCCGCTATGCTTCACGAATGAAGTAAGGGAGCATAAAATCCCAGAGGGTTTCAAACCCATAAACATCGAATCATACGATGGCACAACAGATCCGGCGGTATGGATCGAGGATTATCTCCTTCACATCCACATGGCACGCGGCGATGACCTACACGCCATCAAATACCTCCCGCTCAAACTTAAAGGACCGGCCCGGCATTGGCTTAACAGCTTGCCAGCAGACTCAATCGGTTCTTGGGAGGACCTGGAAGCCGCATTCCTTGACAACTTCCAGGGCACTTACGTGCGACCACCGGATGCCGACGACTTAAGCCACATAATTCAGCAGCCAGAGGAATCGGCCAGACAATTCTGGACACGGTTCCTAACAAAGAAAAACCAGATAGTCGACTCTCCGGATGCAGAGGCCCTAGCAGCCTTCAAGCATAACATCCGCGACGAGTGGCTTGCCCGGCACCTGGGACAGGAAAAGCCGAAATCTATGGCAGCCCTCACGACACTCATGACCCGCTTTTGTGCGGGAGAAGACAGCTGGCTAGCTTGCAGTAACAACTTATCAAAGAACCCTGGTAATTCGGATACCAAGGACAAAAGTGGCAGGACACGTCGGAATAAGCAAAAACACCGCGTTAGCAGCGACAGCAATGAAGACACGGCAGTCGATGCCGGATTCAAAGGCTATAAATCCGGTCAGCGGAAAAAGCCATTCAAAAAGAATACTCAGGGCCCGTCCAGTTTGGACCGAATACTCGACCGCTTGTGCCAGATACATGGCACCCCCGAAAGGCCAGTCAATCACACTAATAGAGATTGTTGGGTGTTCAAGCAGGCAGACAAGTTAAGAGCCGAAAACAAAGACAAGGGGCTGCACAGCGACGATGAGAAGGAGCCCAAGCCGCCGAACAACAATGGACAGAAGGGCTTTCCCCCACAAGTGCGGACGGTGAACATGATATACGCAACCCACATTCCCAAGAGGGAGCAGAAGCGTGCGCTACGGGACGTATACGCGATGGAGCCAGTCGCCCCGAAGTTCAACCCATGGTCCTCCTGCCGATCACTTTTGATCGAAGGGACCATCCCACTAGCATCCGTCATGGCGGCTTCACCGCATTGGTTCTTGACCCAATCATCGACGGATTTCATCTCACAAGAGCCCTCATGGACGGCGGCAGCAGCCTGAACCTGCTTTATCAGGATACAGTGCGGAAAATGGGCATAGATCCCTCAAGGATTAAGCCCACAAAAACTACCTTTAAAGGCGTTATACCAGGTGTAGAAGCCAACTGTACAAGCTCAGTAACACTTGACGTGGTCTTCGGATCCCCGGACAATTTCCGAAGCGAAGAATTAATCTTCGATATAGTCACGTTTCGCAGTGGCTATCACGCCCTGATCGGACGAACCGCATTCGCAAAGTTCAATACGGTGCCGCACTACACATATCTCAAGCTCAAGATGCCAGGCCCTCGAGGAGTAATCACGGTCAACAGAAACATCGAACGCTCCCTCCGTACGGAGGAGCACACGGCGGCTCTCGCAGCGGAAGTACAAAGTAGCCTTCTTAGGCAATTCTCCAGTCCGGCCGTTAAAAAGCCAGACACTGCCAAGCGCGCCCGGAGTAACCCAAAGCAGAACCGCCTGGCACACTCTGAGCAAGCGTAGCAATGCGGCCCCAACCCCAGCTCTCGCGACATGGCGAAACCAGTACCTCGCGTACATAACTACGCCCTTGAAATACCATGGGCACAGGGGAAGGGGCACAATAACGGCATGCCCAAAATACGGCTTAAAACGTACTAGGGGCTGCCGGATTCTTTTTTTAATTTTTTCTTACTTTCAGGACTCCATACTTCGGACGACCTGTTCGGCAATTTGACTGCCGCACAAACGATGCAAGATCTAGGGAGGCATACAAGCCATGCCGCATTATGGAACTCCCAGGTGGTCTCTGTTACGAGCGGTATACCTGTTTTAAATACAATTCCGTGGCCTGCCCCTGGTCAGGACATACTAAATAGTCCAATATCTTTTGCTTACCGCACTATTTGTATCGTTTAGCTTTGATAAATAGCCTCTCTATAAACAATGCATAGCTTTCTGTATATTTTTTGCATTATCTTCTTTTTACATACATGTTTATTAAATGACATGTTGCACCCGTACACTTTGGTACGGCAAAATACGTCGGGGGCTTTAGTACCCACAAATATGGCGTGAGAAGTCCGTACACTTTCACAAGTGCGGCACCCCGAACTTATAGCACTATATGCATCGGCTCCGAATCATGATTTGGGTCAATAGTTGGGTTTGCCCGGCTCCTATGTTTTGGTGCCTTACGTTCCGCTATATCGGCTAAGGTAGCACTAGGAGAACCACTGCGATTGTGCCCCGGTTGAGCTGGGTTAAGCACCTCAGTGGAGAAAGCTAAAACTGACTGTCCTGATGTGGCGAGAGACCGGTCGCTATTCGAGAGGTTTTTCGAGTCCCTAAAGGCTCATGCCGCTTTGAGCGAGGAGCTGGCTTTGTCCGGCCAAGGCGTGGATAGCGCCCCGAACTCGGTCTTCCGAACTAGGGGCTTCGCCGAAATTTAAAATTATAGAGTTCTATGGCTAAGTGAGAGTGTTCAAGCATTATAGTCCGATTGCCTGGTTCGTTGTGCTGAGCGCCTCCCTCGAAGGACCCAACTATGGGAAAAAGAGCGCTCAGGTTTATCCCGAACACCCCAGCACTAGTGGCATGGGGGCAGAAGCTGATGACTGGCCATCTCTCAATTTTTGATAAACGGCCGCACAGAAAGTAATATTTTAAATTCAATAAGCATTGCTTGGCGCATATGAACAAGTTTTTAGCGCACAGGATAAACAGGAGCGAGTTCATTCAAAAATTACATCCTTGGTACATTCATCCGCCACAAGGCGGGCACCCGCAAGAACATCCTTATAGTAGTTCTCGGGCTTGCGATGCTCCTTCCCCGGCGGCGGCCCGTCCCTCACAAGTTTCTCACCGTGCAGCTTACCCCAGTGCACCTTTGCACGGGCAAGGGCCCTACTGGCACCTTCGATGCAGACGGAGCGCTTGATGACCTCGAGCCTTGGACAGGCCTCCACCAGTCGCCGCACCAGCCCGAAGTAGCTCCCAGGCAGGGCCTCTCCGGGCCACAGCCGAACTATGAAGCCCTTCATGGCCTGTTCGGCCGCCTTGTGGAGCTCGACCAGCCGTTTCAGCTGGTCGCTCAAGGGCACAGGGTGTCCGGCCTCAGCATACTAAGACCAGAACACCTTCTCCGTCGAGCTGCCCTCTTCGGCTCGGTAGAATGCGGCGACGTTGGATACGCTGCGGGGAAGATCTGCGAATGCCCCTGGAGAGCTCCTGATTCGGGTAAGTAACAAGTACTTTACTTTTATACTTCTGCTTTGCATAAAGAATGCCTTACCCGCCGCTATCTTTTTCATCTCCTCCAACTCTTGGAGGGCCTTTTGGGCTCCGGCCTTGGCGGACTTGGCAGTCTTAAGGGCTTCCGCGAGCTCGGACGCTTGCGTCTTGGACTCAAGCTCCAAACTCTCGTGTTTTTTCATGAGAGCCTGAAGCTCCTGCTGCACCTCACCGACCTGGGCCTCAAGTTTCTCTCGCTCGGTGCACTCCGCGGCCGTTTTCTTTTCGGCCTCGGACAACGCCTGCTTGAGGGTCGCCACCTCAGTCGTGGCCCCTACAATAAGCAGTACAATCCTGTTTTTTTTGCAATCAGGTCTTTTTATGGGCACTTTTTCTGTAAGGTATTTCTTACCTTCTTTCTCCTCGAGCTGCCGTTTGGCAAGGCCGAGCTCTTGCTCGGTACGCTCGAGGCCCTGTTTCAGGGCACCCACCTCCGCAGTCAGTGCGGCGGTGGCTAGCAGTGAAGCCTGCATACACATATTGACTCTTTGTTGTTAGACTCCTGTGAAATTTAATAGATCCTCTATTCGGCTTTTCTTTCCGAACGCCAAACAAAGCATCAGGGGCTACTGTCTATGCGGTAATATTTTTAAATATTTTTACTCACCTCGAAGCCTATTAGAAGGCTAGCGCAAGCTTCAGTCAGTCCGCTCTTGGCGGACTGAACCTTCTGGATCACCGTACTCATAATAGTACGGTGCTCCTCGTCGATGGAGGCGCCATCAAGCACCTCCAGCAGATTGTCCGGCACCTCCGGTTGGACGGAGGTTGCCGGCTCAGAAGGCTTACTCCTCTTGTAAGGAGTTCGCCTACTGCGGTCCAGAACTGTTATAGATTCCGGTACGGTGTCCGGCTCAAAGCCGGACTTGGAGCCCTGGGGGGTCTTGTCCCCTTCACTCCTGGAGTCCGGGAGGTTGCCTTGCGGCTCCTCCGGGACAACCTCCTCCTACCCCGGGGCCTGTCGCGACGCCACTTCGGCGTCGTCCGCGGTGCGGTGGGAGACAGCGGGTGGAACGGAGTTCACGTCCGATGAATTCAGGGAGCCGCTCAACGACTCGTTGAGTCCGGCCCGGGACGGGCTGCATAATTATATTCGACATTAGGGAAAGCTGTGCAACAAAGGAACGCCATGAGTTACTCTGATATCCGAACTTACGATTTCGCCGGACGCTTGGCCTTGTCTGGCCACTCCTCTTTGTCCTCTTCGGCGCCGAGGGAGTAGTCCGGCGGAGGGGTCTTCCTCTTCCTGGACCCTATGGCCTCCCCCGTTGGGGCGGCCTTCCTTTTCTTTCCTTCCCCCGCTGGAGGGGGAGAGGTTTCTTCTTCCTCCTCCTCGTTTTCACGGGAGGAGAGCGTCCCGGACTCGTCGGATGACGAATCCGACACCACCATATTACGGGAACTCTTTCGAGTCCCCGTGGCCTTCTTTTTCTTGGCCTTCTTCTCCGGCACCACATAAGGCGCCGGAACCAGCAACTTCACTAGTAAAACTGGGGCTGGGTCTTCGGGCAGCGGAGCCGGACAGTTAATCGTTCCGGATATCGCCCGCCAAGCCTGTCAAAGGTAAGGGAGTTTAGATCCCACATAGAGTCAAACTATGAAAAAGCTTAACATCCTGTAAAAGGTGTAGATGGCTTACCTCGCTAGCGTGACGCTGCGAGCTGTATCCGCGGTCCTCAGAAGTGCATGCGGGAGCCTCGGCGCCCTTGAATAGCATCTTCCAGGCGTCTTCGTACGTCGTGTCGAAGAGCCTGTTGAGGGTTTGATGCTGCGCCGGGTTGAACTCCCATAGATTGAAATCCCGTTGTTGGCACGGGAGGATCCGACGGACGAGCATAACCTGGATTACATTAACAAGCCGGACTGGCTTGTTCACCAGGGACTGGATGCATGTTTGCAATCCGGTCACTTCTTTTTCGTCACCCCACGACAGGCCCGTCTCTTTCTAGGACACAAGCCGCGTGGGGGGTCTGGATCGGAACTCGGGGGCTGCGGTCCATTTCGGATCGCGCGGCTCGGTGATGTAATACCACCTGGATTGCCATCCCTTTAGGGTCTCCACAAAAGAGCCCTCGAACCATAGGGCGTTGGCCATCTTGCCCGCCATGGCACCTCCACACTCCGCCTGGCTGCCGCGCACCACCTTGGGCTTGACGTTGAAGGTCTTGAGCCAGAGGCCGAAATGGGGGCAGACGCGGAGAAAAGCCTCGCACACGATGATAAACGCCGAGATGTTGAGGATGAAGTTCAGGGCCAGATCGTGGAAATCCAGGCCGTAGTAGAACATGAGCCCCCGGACAAATGGGTGGAGTGGAAAAACCAGTCTGCGGAGGAAGTGGGGAAGGAATACTACCCTCTCATGGGGCCTTGGGGTGGGCAGAAGCTGCCCCTCCTCGGGAAGCCGGTGCGCGATGTCCTTGGACAAGTATCCGGCCTTCCTTAGCTTTTTGACTTGGCCCTCCGTGGCGGAGGAGACCATCCACTTGCCTCCCGCTCCGGACATTGCTGGAGAAGGTTGAGGTGGGAAGTGCGGGCTTGGGCGCTAGGCAGGGGATGGATAGGCAAAGGAGGAAGAAGGCGTAGGTAAAAAAAGGTGGATCCTTATCCCCTTATATGGGCGGATGCGGTTATGCGTCCCCACCTGCCTAGTAAAACTCGCTTGCCTCCCAAGCACCGTGATAAGTGGTGCGGTTGGGTTACCCATGCCCGTATTGATGAGAAACCCGTAAAGGGGGGTACACGATCTCTGCTTTGACAAGACGTGCCAAGGAAACCGCCTCGCAAAACACGCTGAGGTGGAAAAGTAAAAACAATTCGAGTAAAGGACTTGGTCGTAGTGTGATGGCGCACTGCGGAGTACGTCAGCAGATTTGATTTGTGTTAATATAATTCTCTCTATGGCAATATGTGGAAGCTTATTTTGCAGAGCCGGACACTACTCTTGGTGTTTACAATCTTCTATGAAGGACTTGGAGGAGGAACCCGCCTTGCAATGCCGAAGACAACTTGCGCGCCGGACTCGTCGTCATTGAAGCCTGGTTCAGGGGCTATTGAGGTAGTCCTGGATTAGGGGGTGTTCGGGTAGCCGGACTATACCTTCAGCCGGACTCCTGGACTATGAAGATACAAGATTGAAGACTTCGTCCCGTGTCCGGATGGGACTTTCCTTGGCGAGGAAGGCAAGCTTGGCGATGCGGATATTCAAGATCTCCTACCATTGTAACCGACTCTATGTAACCCTAACCCTATCCGATGTCTATATAAACCGGAGGGTTCTAGTCTGTAGGACAACATCATCAACTCCATAGACAACAATCATACCATAGGCTAGCTTCTAGGGTTTAGCCTCCTTGATCTCATGGTAGATCTACTCTTGTACTATCCATATCATCAATATTAATCAAGCAGGACGTAGGGTTTTACCCCCATCGAGAGGGCCCGAACCTGGGTAAAACATCGTGTTCCCTGCCTCCTGTTACCATCCAGCCTAGACGCACAATTCGGGACCCCCTACCTGAGATCCGCCAGTTTTGACACCGACACCCGCACTGAGCAACAAATGCGCTATTTGTCCGGAGGGGTTCAATCGGTTGGTCGTCGGGCACGATTGCTATGATCTCAAACTTTTCATCCGAGCTCAACTTTTTCTTCGGGCCTCGTCTCTTTACCGAAGTTGTGCTTGATCCGGAGGGCTAGAAAAAAGAACAAAGACTTAATTAATATGATTACATACCAAAACAATGAATGCATCAATTAGCTAGTCAGTAGAAGCTTAACTAATATATATACCTGGCCGGACTCGGTTCGGTCACCGGAGACGTCATCACGGTCTCCTTCTTGCACCGGCATTAGGTCACCGGAGCCGTCCTCACGGTCTCCTTCTTGCACCGGCATTAGGTCACCGGAGCCATCATAATCAGCTGCTTCCAGACCATCGGTCTCGTTGAGAAACAACGAGCAAATGGCATCACTTCCTTGTGCGATTATGTCCCCCAACAACTCTTCTTGTACTTCGTCTCGGGCGGTGTCCATAGTTTCTACAAATATTGACAACATGGCAATTATTATTCAAACATGACAGATGGATATATTAGTGGCAAAAACGTAGAACTAATATTAATTAGTGGCCTCGACGCTGCTTCTCTAGGGTTTGGGGTGGCCTCGATGCTGCTTCTCTAGGGTTTGGGGTGGCCTCGACAACGCTTCGAGGATAAAAAATAAGAGGAAGAAGAAGAAAAAAAGAGGAGTACTCCTCTATTCTTTCTTCTCCTCTTTTTTTATCGGGAACGAGGGTCGTCGAGGGTCACCAAACGGTAGAGGAAACCCTAAATAGCAAGTATCGTGGGTGTCAGATACATGTGGCCGTCAGTGTCGGACACTACATCCACGTCCCACAAGTGATGTGGGCATCAAAGCCCGTGCCACTTGTGGGACCTGGATGTAGTGTCCGACACCGACGGTACATGTATCTCACACCGACAATACTTTCTATTTAGGGTTTCTCCTCTACCGCTCGGCGACCCTCGACGACCCTCGTTCCTGATAAAAAAAGAGGAAGAAGAAGAAAAAAAGAGGAGAAGAAAGAATAGAGGAGAAGAACTCCTCTATTCTTTCTTCTCCTCTTTTTTTCTTCTTCCTATTCTTTTTTATCCTCTTCTTCCTCTCATGTTCGAGAGGATCGCCGAGGGGTCGGGAGGTTGCCTAGTGTCAAAGGATTCAACATTAGGCGAAAGTAACAGGTGCATGATGGTACGAAGCTCTCCAAAGTTATTTTGGAACGGAGTCCCAGATAAGATAATTCGCTTTTTGGTACAAAGTTCAGCAAGAACCTTCCAAATATCGTTATTTGGAAGGCCTTTGCTGAAATTCATACAAAAAGGCAAATTATCCCATCCGGGACACCATTCCAAAATAACTTTGGAGGACTTCGTCATGCCCTGGTTACTTCCGGCTAATGATGAAGCCATGGATTTCTTCAATACTTTGACACTAGGAAACCTCTCTCGACCCCTCGGCGATCCTCGACCCCTCGAACCCTCGACGACCCTGGAACCCTCGACCCCTAGACGACCCTGGAACCCTCGACCCTCGATCCCTCGACCCTATAGAACCCTCGAAGAAAGGAATAGCTAGAGGAGAAGATCGAAGAAAAAAAAGAAGAAAAAAAGAGGAGAAGAAGAAAGGAATAGTGGAGAAGAAGAGAAAACAGAATATTCTGTTTTCTCTTCTTCTCCACTATTCCTTTCTTCTTCTCCTCTTCTTTTCCTTCTTTTTTCTTCTTCTTATTTATTTCTCCTCTTCTTTTCCTCTTATCTTCTTCTTTCTTTCCTCTTCTTATTTTCTTCTTTCCTATCCTCGACGACCCTGGAACCCTCGACCCCTAGACAACCCTGGAACCCTCGACCCTCGATCCCACGACCCTATAGAACCCTCGAACCCTCGACCCTGAAACCCTCGACCCTTGACCCCTTAACGACCCTCGACCCTCTACCCTAGTTCCCGACCCTCGACCCCTCGGCGATCCTCCACACCCTCGTTCCCGATAAAAATTAAGAAGAAGAAGAAGAAGAAGAAGAAGAAGAAGAAGAGGAAGAAGAAGAAGAAGAAGAAAGAGGAGAAGAAGAAAGGAATAGCTAGAGGAGAAGATCAAAGAAAAAAAAGAAGAAAAAAAGAGGAGAAGAAGAAAGGAATAGTGGAGAAGAAGAGAAAAATAGAATATTCTATTTTCTCTTCTATTTTATCTTCTTCTCCTCTATTCCTTTCTTCTTTTCCACTTCTTTTTCTTTTTTTCTTCTTCTTATTTATTTCTCCTCTTCTTCCTCTCCTCTTCTTCTCCTTTCTTCCTCTTCTTATTTTCCTTTTTCCTCTCATTCTTTTTCTTCTTCTTCCTTCTTAATATCACTTAGCAACTTTCTGACAAAATACATGAAGTAGTATTGCTTGTTTTAAAAAAAATGTTCAAATAGAAAATTTAGAAAAAAGTAAAGGTTTTGCCTAATGCATTTTTCATATGAATATACAAACATTTGCATATTCTACAATAATTAATATCACCAAAACAATCTATTAACAGAAAAAAAATCCTAACTTTTCTAAAAATCTATCTTTTGCATACATGAACATATATATACACAGAGAACATACATACATATATACATTTTTATAAAAATGCAAAAAACAAAAAATCTAAAAAAAGGGCATACACACGCTCCTTCTTTTCCTTCTTCTTCCTTCTTCTTCCTTCTTCCACCTTCCTCTTTTCTTCTCCAACACAACACTTTTTTTTCTTAAATGTTACATATGAACATATAAAGAGCATTATACAACATATACAGAGCATTATATATACATTGAACATACATACATACATCTTAACAGAAAAAAATGAAAAATAGGCCGCAGTGGTCGGCGACGGCGACGATGGTTGGCGGTGGCGCTTACGGATGGCATGCGGGGACGGAAATGAGAAGGAAAGGGGAGGAGGCAGGGGCTCACAGCGCGGGGAGGGGTCGAGGTCGCCGGCCGGAATCGGTGTGGCGGTGGACGAACGGCCTCGGGGATGAACGGGTCGCGGGAGCCGGCGTGGTGCTTCCCCGGAGCGATAGCGACGACGGGCGCGGGGAGGGGTCGGGGCCGGCCTGAGGCAAAGGCGGTGGCGCGTGGGGCAGGGACGGCGTCGGGGCGACGCGGGGCAGCGGTGGCGTCGAGGCGGCGAGGTCGGGGCAGCGGTGGAGCGGGGCGGCGTGGTGAGGCGGACGACGACGGCGCGGGGTGGCGTGCGGCGACGGGGGCGGCGACGACGGCGGCGGCGATGGGCACGGGCGACGGGGCAGAGGGCGGCGGGGCAGCGGGAGAATGAGGAACTTAATGAAAATTTCACAAGTGTTTTCTTATATACTGAGAGCATTGGTCACGGTTCGTGGCACAAACCGTGACCAATGCCCCCCCTTTAGTCCCGGTTGGTGCTACCAACCGGGACCAAAGGCCTCTTTTCAGCAGCCCAAAGGGCGGGAAGCGGCGGCCTTTGGTCCCGGTTGGTGGCACCAACCGGGACTAAAGGGGGGAATTGGTCACGGTTCACGGTTCGTGGCACCAACCGTGACCAATTCCCCCCTTTAGTCCCGGTTGGTGCCACCAATCGGGACCAAAGGCCTTGTGCTGCCCCGCGCCCAAATGTTTAGTCCCACCTCGCTAGTTGAGAGGGAGCCGCACCTGTTTATAAGGTGCGGTGCGCCATCCCTCTCGAGCTCCTCTCTAAAGCAGGCTTTCAGGCCTAACCGTGCAATGTGTGCCTGTGGGCCTACTGGGCCTCCCGCGGGCCTGAATCCTGGCCCATGGTAGAGTTTCTAGTCGTATTCAGGCCATGGGTGCCCAGTAGGTGGCACTTTTTTTTGTTTTTTTGTTTTCTTTGTTGCTTTATTTATTTTGTTTTGTTTCTACTTACAACAAAATACTTATTGTTGCTATTTTTATTTTTTTTCCAGTTTTTTTGTTTTGTTTTCTGTGTTATTGATTTTCTTTTGTTTTTTGCTTTATTTTTTAATTCCTTTTGCTTTTAGGTCAGCAAAATTATAAACTTTCTGTTGCTTTATTTATTTTATTTTGTTTCTACTTACAACAAAATACTTATTGTTGCTATTTTTTTGAGTTTTTTTGTTTTGTTTTCTGCATTATTTATTTTCTTTTGTTTTTTGCTTTATTTTTTTATTCTTTTTTGCTTTTAGTTTTATAAAAATTATAAACTTTCTGTTAGTGCCATTAGTTTTCAAATTTGAAAACACTTTTTTAGTTTTTTAGTTTTCTTAGTTGCTTTATTTATTTTATTTTGTGATTAACTTTACTATAAAAATAGTTTTTTCTTGTTTTTTGCATTATTTATTTTATTTTGTTTTTTGCTTTAATTTTTAATTCTGTTTGCTTTTAGGTTAGCAAAATTATAAACTTTCTGTTAGTGCCATTAGTTTTAGAAAAATTATAAACTTTCTGTTAGTGCCATTAGTTTTCAAATTTGAATAGTTAAAATTTGAATTCTTTGAAAATTGTTTGAATCACAAGTTTGTGATTAACTTACTAAAAAATGAGAATAGATGCGCTTATAGAGAAAATTCAACCTAAATTCCTAGTAAATTTCTATGAATTTCAGAGAAATTCGTTATGAATTTAGGTTAAACTTTTCTCTATTAGGGCATCTATTTTCACTTTCAGAGGAGCTCAACAAGGCAGAGAGGGAAGGGCTTATAAACCGGTGTGAGCCCCCTTCGGTTGGCGAGGCGGGACTAAACTCTGCCCGGAACGAGGACTAATGGTCATGGGCCAGGGGCGAGGAGCAAAATTATAAACTTTCTGTTAGTGCCATTAGTTTTAGAAAGTTGAAAGTTAAAAGTTGGCATGGGCCAGGGACTAATGGTCATGGTATTACGAGGGTCGAACCATAAGACATGAAAGCATTTCAAATGAACTCTGAAAAAGTTGAAAGTTGGGATGGTATCATAATTTCACTCACATAGCATGTGCATGTACAAAACGGACAATGGTAGCATGTTCATGTGTTACAAAGTTGGCCTGGTATCATCATAATAGTTGCGGGAGAAAGTCTTCAATTTTTCTTCGCTTGTGTCATTTGCTTATTGCGCCGTAACCATGGATAATCTTCATTGTTTATCAGGATGCTTGGGTCAGCCTTGACATTGAAGGGAGGAATTTCATGAAACTTTTCATAATCTTCAGACATGTTTGTCTTGCCGTCCACTCCCAGGATGTCCCTTTTTCCTGAAAGAACTATGTGGCGCTTTGGCTCATCGTATGATGTATTCGCTTCCTTATCTTTTCTTTTTCTCGGTTTGGTAGACATGTCCTTCACATAGATAACCTATGCCACATCATTGGCTAGGACGAACGGTTCGTCAGTGTACCCAAGATTTTTCAGATCCACTGTTGTCATCCCGTACTGTGGGTCTACCTGTACCCCGCCGCCTAACAGATTGAGCCATTTGCACTTAAACAAAGGGACCTTAAAATCAGGTCCGTAGTCAAGTTCCAATATGTCCACTATGTAACCATAATATGTGTCCTTCCGCTCTCGGTTGCTGCATCAAAGCGGACACCGCTGTTTTGGTTGGTGCTCTTTTGATCTTGGGCGATCGTGTAAAATGTATTCACATTTATCTCGTATCCTTTGTAAGTCAATACAGTCAAAGATGGTCCCCTGGACAACAAGTACAACTCATCACAAACAGTGTTGTCACCTCTGAGATGTGTTTCCAACCAACTGCTGAAAGTCCTGATGTGTTCACATGTAATCCAGTCGTCGCACTGCTCCGGGTGTTTGGAGCGCAGACTGTTCTTGTGTTCATCGACATACGGGGTCACGAAGGTAGAGTTCTGTAGAACTGTGTAGTGTGCTTGAGACCAAGAATATCCGTCCCTGCATATTATTGAGTCTCTTCCAAGGGTGCCTTTTCCAGTCAGTCTCCCCTCATACCGTGATTTAGGGAGACCTATCTTCTTAAGGCCAGGAATGAAGTCAACGCAAAACCCGATAACATCCTCTGTTTGATGGCCCATGGAGATGCTTCCTTCTGTCCTAGCGCGGTTACGGACATATTTCTTTAGGACTCCCATGAACCTCTCAAAGGAGAACATATTGTGTAGAAATACGGGCCCCAGGATGACAATCTCGTCGACTAGATGAACTAGGACGTGCATCATGATATTGAAGAAGGATGGTGGGAACACTAGCCCGAAACTGACAAGACATTGCGCCACATCACTCCTTAGCCTTGGTACAATTTCTGGATCGATCACCTTCTGAGAGATTGCATTGAGGAATGCACATAGCTTCACAATGGCTAATCGGACGTTTTCCGGTAGAAGCCCCCTCAATGCAACCGGAAGCAGTTGCGTCATAATCACGTGGCAGTCATGAGACTTTTGGTTCTGAAACTTTTTCTCTAGCATATTTATTATCCCCTTTATATTCGACGAGAAGCCAGTCGTGACCTTCATACTGAGCAGGCATTCAAAGAAGATTTCTTTCTCTTCTTTCGTAAGAGCGTAGCTGGCGGGACCTTTATACTGCTTCGGAGGCATGTCGTCTTTTTCGTGCAAACGTTGCAGGTCCTCCCGTGCCTCAGGTGTATCTTTTGTCTTCCCATACACGCCCAAGAACCCTAGCAGGTTCACACAAAGGTTCTTCGTCACGTGCATCACGTCGATTGAGGAGCGGACCTCTAGGTCTTTCCAGTAGGGTAGGTCCCAAAATATAGATTTCTTCTTCCACATGGGTGCGTGTCCCTCAGCGTCATTCGGAACAGCTAGTCCACCGGGACCCTTTCCAAAGATTACGTGGTGTAAATCATTGACCATAGCAAGCACGTGATCACCGGTGCGCATGGCGGGCTTCTTTCGGTGATCTGCCTCGCCTTTGAAATGCTTGCCTTTCTTTCGACATTGATGGTTGGTCGGAAGAAATCGATGATGGCCCAGGTACACATTCTTCCTGCATTTGTCCCAGTATATACTTTCAGTGTCATCTAAACAGTGCGTGCATGCGTGGTATTCTTTGTTTGTCTGTCCTGAAAGGTTACTGAGAGCGGGCCAATAGTTGATGGTCACGAACAGCAACGCCTTAAGGTTAAATTCCTCCTGTCTGTGCTCATCCCACGTACATACACCGTTTCCATTCCACAGCTGTAAAAGTTCTTAAACTAATGGCCTTAGGTACACATCAATTTCATTGCCGGGTTGCTTAGGGCCTTGGATGAGAACTGGCATCATAATGAACTTCCGCTTCATGCACATCCAAGGAGGAAGGTTATACATACACAGAGTCACGGGCCAGGTGCTGTGATTGCTGCTCTGCTCCCCGAAAGGATTAATGCCATCCGCGCTTAAAGCAAACCATACATTCCTTGGGTCCTTTGCAAACTCATCCCAGTACTTTCTCTCGATTTTTCTCCACTGCGACCCGTCAGCGGGTGCTCTCAACTTCCCATCTTTCTTTCGGTTCTCACTGTGCCATCGCATCAACTTGGCATGCTCTTCGTTTCTGAACAGACGTTTCAACCGTGGTATTATAGGAGCATACCACATCACCTTCGCAGGAACCCTCTTCCTGGGGGGCTCGCCGTCAACATCACCAGGGTCATCTTGTCTGATCTTATACCGCAATGCACCGCATACCGGGCATGCGTTCAGATCCTTGTATGCACCGCAGTAGAGGATGCAGTCATTAGGGCATGCATGTATCTTCTCCACCTTCAATCCTAGAGGGCATACGACCTTCTTTGCTGCATATGTACTGTCGGGCAATTCGTTATCCTTTGGAAGCTTCTTCTTCAATATTTTCAGTAGCTTCTCAAATTCTTTGTCAGCCACAGCATTCTCTGCCTTCCACTGCAGCAATTCCAGTACGGTACCGAGCTTTGTGTTGCCATCTTCACAATTGGGGTATAACCCTTTTTTGTGATCCTCTAACATGCGATCGAACTTCAGCTTCTACTTTTCACTTTCGCATTGCGTCCTTGCATCGACAATGACCCAGCGGAGATCATCATCATCGGGCACATCGTCTGGTTCCTCTTGATCTTCAGCAGCTTCACCCATTGCAGCATCATTGGGCACATCATCTGGTTCCTCTTGATCTTCACCAGCTCCCCCCGTTGCAGCATCACCGTATTCAGGGGGCACATAATTGTCATCGTACTCTTCTTTGCCGTCTTTCATCATAACCCCTATTTCTCCGTGCCTCGTCCAAACATTATAGTGTGGCATGAAACCCTTGTAAAGCAGGTAGGAGTGAAGGATTTTCCGGTTAGAGTAAAACCTCATATTCCCACATTCAGTGTATGGACAACACATAAAACCATTCTGCTTGTTTGCCTCAGCCGCATCGAGAAACTCATGCACGCCCGTAATGTACTCGCGGGTGTGTCTGTCACCGTACATTCATTGCCGGTTCATCTGCGTGCATTATATATAATTAAGTGTCCAAATTAATAGAAGTTCATCATCACATTAAAACCAAAGTGCATATATAGTTCTCATCTAACAACATATAGCTCTCCAGAGCATCTAATTAATTAAACCATACATTGAAACTATGTAAAACATTTCAATGCGAAAACAAATGCGATCATAATCGCAACCAAGGTAACAATTGATCCAGCGGCATAATGATACCAAGCCTCGGTATGAATGGCATATTTTTTAATCTTTTTAATCTTCAAGCGCATTGCATCCATCTTGATCTTGTGATCATCGACGACATCCGCAACATGCAACTCCAATATCATCTTCTCCTACTCAATTTTTTTTATTTTTTCCTTCAACAAATTGTTTTCTTCTTCAACTAAATTTAACCTCTCGACAATAGGGTCGGTTGGCATTTCCGATTCACATACATCCTACATAAATAAAATCTATGTCACGTTGGTCGGCATAATTTTCATAAACAATAAATGAACCAATAGTTATAAAGATAATATATATACCACATCCGAATCATAGACAGGACGAGGGCTGACGGGGGCGGATATCAAAACCATCGCACTATATAAGATGCAATAATAAAAGTAAGAAAATAATACAAGTATCTATGTAAACATACAAGTAAGAATATTTTTCCTTTCAGAAAGAAGATAAGAACAAGAGGCTCACCACGGTGGTGCCGGCGATGAGCTCGGCGCGGGTGATCGACGGCGGTGAAGACGGGGACGGGGCGTGACGGACCGCTAAATCTAGACAAATATTATGGAAAATGGAGATTGGAGGTCGACTTGGAGAGGAGAAAGCTTAAGTAGTGTGGCTCGGGCATTCCATCGAACACCTTGTGTGCATAGGAGGTGAGCTAGAGCACCACCAAGCCCTCTCCCCCTCGGCCAGAGAAAAGCAGAGCACTGAGATGCTCTGCTCGTGAGCAAGGGGTATATATAGGCACCTCATTGGTCCCGGTTGGTGACATGAGTCGGGACTAAAGGGGAGCCTTTGGTCCCGGTTCAAGCCACCAACCGGGACCAATGGTGGTGAGCCAGGAGCGAGGCCCATTGGTCCCGGTTCATCCCACCAACCGGGACCAAAAGGTCCAGATGAACCGGGACCAATGACCCACGTGGCCCGACCGGCCCCCTGGGCTCACGAACCGGGACCAATGCCCACATTGGTCCTAGTTCTGGACTGAACCGGGACTAATGGGCTGACCCGGACTGGACCAAAGCCCTGTTTAATACTAGTGATGGGAGAAGGTTATAAAACTGCAGGCAGGTCTTTCTTAGGACCCTTGTACTTTTGGAGGGTGAGAGCCTATTGGTGGTCCATCTTGGACTACCACTCCCAGTAGGATATGAAACAACGACGGGTCATCAGCCTGAATGCATCATGATATCGAAGTGCCTCCCTAGAATTCCAGTCGTTTTGGTGGAGTGAGATTTACTTCATCAAGTTGATCACTCTTTAAAGCTACGAAAATTTATTAAAAGATATTACACTGAATTTTACAATTGTGATATGTTCCTATTTGACAAGTTGTATGGTACACCAACATATTTCTTCTTATTGTTTCTTGGTTTTCTCGTCGGAGGGCTTATCATTCCGTTTACTTGGTAGGCGTCTCATTAGCCTGCAAGAAAATCTACAATATTAAATATGACAGAGCTAATGTAGGGATCACAATATGGATTTTAGTAAGAAAGAATGCCCACTGTGATAAATCGATGCATCCATGCAAAATTATTGTTCACATGTGCACAAGTAAAATAGAGCTGAAATTTCTCCTAAAAAAAGGGCTGAAATACTATGGGTCCAATATCTAATCATACAAACCACCACAACGGTGCAAAAATCCCTCCTTCTATACATGCACAACTACCAATTCAATTACCGACAATTCAAGTCATCTTTTATAAAACTCATCTCAAAATTTTGAGCAAATTAAAAAAAAACATAGCAGAGCTAAAATCTATATTACTGTTATCTTACCAAGCCTGCTTTTATTTTGTGAATTATCTTACCAAACCTGCTTATGATGAAGCACATCAGTACTAAGTCTGCATCAAACCAACAATTAATCAATCAGTTGTGAGTAGCAAATTAACAGTTAATCTTATAAATTCATCTAAAATGAAATAAGTGGCCAGGAAACCAAGCAAAGAAATAGTGCATGCTCATCTTAGAGTTGATTTTGATCCTCGAACGCCGACCCAGGATGGCTAGGGCGCTAACCACCAACTCTATGTGTTCAATATATAGAGAGATATTTTAATAAATAGAGCCGAGGAGGTTTGATCGATTCTTTGGTCATTATACTAAACTCACGTATAAGCTGGCTTCTCAAGCAGGCTTGTGGATCAATCGGTCTTGTTCATGAACAATGAAAGCTAGCTAGTTTTGTAGGCGAGCAAGATCGTGTAATCTGCGAAAAAAAAAGTATGTCGAATACACACGCCGGCAAAAGGTCAAGCGGTGTGCTGCATGCGACTGTTAATTCTTTTTGGCTTTTAGTGCGTGTGAATGTTAGCATTGAATGCGTTCACATTGATTACTTCATTCCGAACAAAACAGATCCACACATATTCATCTTGAAGTTTTAAATTTTAAACAGTCATATCTTTCAAACCGCGCGTCGGAATTCAGATCCGTTTTCACTACTGGAACTCTTGCGACGAGATCTTTGAAACTAGATCCCGCATGAATATGCTTTGATGAATTTTTTTATGCCAACTTTGGTGCTATCTAGTGCAACTTTAGTACTGTATTGTGCAACTTTAGTACTATATCGTGCAACTTTTTGCAAAACCAATTTTTGGATCTGCATGATTCAACTTTCTATGAGATTGCAGTCTAGCAACCATGACAACTTTGATGTTTAGTTGGCAGGACTATTGGCACACACATACGCTCAGTTGACGCGGCAATGTAGTCTAGTTGCACACACATTGATATTTAGTTGTCAGGACTAGTTACACACACATACGCTCAGTTGACGTGGCAATGTAGTCTAGTTGCACACATATTGATGTTTAGTTGGCAGGACTATTGACACACATATGCTCAGTTGCCGCGGCAATATAGTCTAGTTGCACACACATTGATGTTTAGTTGGCATGACTATTTGACACACACATATACACAGTTGGCGCGGCAATATAGTCTAGTTGCACATATATTGATGTTTAGTTGGCAGGACGACTAGTTCGTTGAAGCATACCCATGCAGGATCTAGTTTCGAAAAGCACGTCGTAAGGGTTCCAAAGGTGAAAACGGATCTTAATTTCGATGTTTGATTCAAAAGTTATGGCTTTTAAAATGAAAATGAACTTTAAATTAATGTGTTTACATGTGGGTGCCTTCCAATCCATAATTAAAAATATGTTGCATGTCTTTTCTACCTTTTTTACGATGAAAAGGATTTTTTCTTTTTTTGTTTAATGAAGACATAAATGATAAAAGTGACAGCCGCTGCGGAGCGCTACCGAGCGCCCTGCCACTCGCTAGACGCATCCACGCGGTTGACACCTCCTCAGGCTACTCTGCATTTTCACGGCCACGATCAAAGGAAAATGGGAAGCAAATCTCTCAGAACGAACGACCCGATAGAGAAACCATCAATTGGGCGGCAATGTGGCAACGCAGACACGTGATCACTAATGCGTCGGCAACAATAATAAAAAAGGCATGCACGAATTATCAATCAATGAAAAAGGAACCGCGTGCCTTGTGGACCCCATCACCCTTCAGCCACGCGTGTGCCTCCGCTGCCGGCCGCGTGCTGCATGTGAGCAGTCACTTCAAGAAACGGCTCGTGAGTGTGTGGCACTGGGGCTCGGTTGCCACTCCTCCAATTCTCCACCACGCACGGTCCACTCACGAGTCACGTGGCGCTGCCTCCAGTGCACCGGAGCCCCAACTGTTGCCGCCGGACACATCAGGTCGGAGTATCGCTAGGCAGTGGTGGAGCTTAAAAGAAATCTTAGGAGGGGCGAAGCTGCGAAAAAAAGAATACATTTGTATTTTTGCTGACCAAGAAAAAATATAAACAATATGGACAATGGCTGTTTTCCAAGTACTCCAACCATGATGGAAAGTCCTTGAACCAGTCGAACTAAGTGTCATTTGCGACCTTCTGGACCATAAGCTCTGTAATTTTTCAAAACGGGCTGCATAGCACCAAGCTTCAAATATGCCCTCCTCATAGCTGCAAGAATTCAAATCCTCGGAATAATACTACATTTGTTTGAGTTTGATGGCCTTGTTGTCGCCACATCGAAGCCTGTTGCTCAAATTCAAGCAACAACAGTGGAGGCTGAACATGTATTGCTTCGGTTGATGTTGGTTCATTAGTTGTACAATCAACTAAATCACCTCTCTTTCTTTTGAAAATATATCAGTTGTTTTCCTCTTAAGCATCACGACCACCTTCTGTAAAGGACATCCTCAATTGACAAAATCCAGACCTAATTAGAATCCCCAAATAAGATAAAAGAAACTGCAGAATCAAATGACTTGAAATTTCCAAAATTTTCAAAGTGGGAAGAGATCCAGCAAGGGTAGCCAGCTTGTTAGAGTATACAGGCATATTTTTATATATGGTAGACTATGATTTGTAATCATCTCCTATCTTATCTCTAGGAGAGGTTTCTTGCCCTTCAGGCCTTGTACTTTGTATAAATCGCCCGAGAGGCTCAATACATCATCCATCATATTCCGCAACAATCTCTCTCTCTCCCTTCTAACATGGTATCAGAGCTACCTCGACCACGGCTACACCACCCTACGCTCTCGGCTACCTCGACAAACGACACAAAGGGCTATCGCCTTGCTTGAGCAACCTCGTCGGTTTTCACTCTAGCCACGACTTCCGCGATGCATCGACCGTTACGACTATGGGGAGGTGCCCATCGGCTTGCCTTCGGATTCTTCTTCAGTCTTACCGTCTGCATCGCTACCGTTGTGACTGCGGGGGGATGTCAGCTTGTTGGTGCTATTCTCTCCAGTCTGATCGTCCGCGACGCTCCTATTGTCTGCGCCGCTACCGCTACGACTGCGGGGGGATGTTAGAGTATATAGGCATATCTTTATTTATGATAGACTATGATTTGTAATCATCTCCTGCCTTATCTCTAAGAGAGGCTTCTTGCCCTTCAAGCCTTGTACTCTATATAAACCGCCCGAGAGGCTCAATACATCATCCATAATATTCCGCAACAATCTCTCTCTCCCTTCTAACACTGTTCACTGGCTAACTGTAGCACCTAGCGCAGCACCAGCGTTGCCTGATGCTGTCCACGGCGGCGACGAGACAACTTAGGAGGCAGGAGCGGAGGATCCAGCGTGATTGAGACCAATCCCCTAGCCTTCCGCCCACCAGCGCCCCCCACACCGGCAAGCCACAATGGGAGTCCGCCGGAGGCCGGTGCCCCCCACCCCATGCTCTGGCAGTCAGGCATCGACAGTCGCAAATCAAAGGCTAAACGGAGTTCAGGTTGGGGCGCCTCATTCTTCTCCAGGCAGAGGCAGCCCTAGACATCAAGAAGTGAGGCCGTGAGAGCACGTAGATGATATATGGGCCGTCTGGGTTGTAATACATAGGGGTAGTTAACGAAAATCTTTTTTCTGGGGGCGCGACCGCCCAGGTTCGCCCCCACGAAGCTCCGCCGTTGGGCGCTAGGTCCTGCTCAACCGTCGCCGGGAACACCGAGGTCAGCCAGCCCCATCCCCTTAACATTCCCCCCCCCCCCCCCGCGCGTCGTGAGTTTGCAACCCGAGTTGATTAATGGCCTGCTCCGAATCTGCTCGCCGTGACCCAGTCCCAATGCCTTTGGCCTTGGAGCTAGTGAGCCGGGTAAAGGAGCTATTATACCAAGGCAACGGGTCTCTGGGCTCGGAGAGGCCAGGAACCCCCATATATCTTTTTTTTGAAGCAACCATATATTTCATTAGACAAACTGTTTACAGAGATTACACATATGGTCACCATATGAGACACAAATGCTTGTCAAGCAAACTTGCACAAAGAATTCCACAAGATGTGAAATTACTATTTCACCCTTGTAGAAACTCGTGCCTCGCCGAAACATAGTCCACAAACATCCTCCGCTGCCACCATGGCAACATCGGAAAAAGATGAGAACAACCGCCATACCAAGATCTAGGAGAGCACCATCGCATACAAAGATGCTTTTTGAGCCGTTGAAGCGGGTCGCCGCAAGCGACGAGACCGAGTCTTTGTGGCACGTAGGCCGGGGATCTTCCCCGTGGTCAGCAGATCTCAATGTCGTCAACTTCATCTGAGGTAGTCGAAGAAGAGGAACGTCGCCGCAAACACATTCCACCTTCCGGATCGAGGTGATTGTGTTGATTCTGCTACTTTTTCCAAGCCATGGAGTCGTGCCCGAGGAAAGAGGTGAAGAACTTAGGAGAAGCTGGTTGAAGAAAATTTTCTACCTATTTATTGAGGTATTTTTTGGTCCTTAAATCTTTGCAGTTGAACTTGATATCAATGAAAACCAACTACATTTGAGAAGCCCAAAAGGCAGTAGAGGAGCAATAGTAGTAGTGAGTTTTATCTAGGTGCTTGTTTCATGTCAGTGCGTCATATACAGATACTGATTGGTATTGCATAAATGTGCTTCACTTAGCACATTTGCTCCCATGTTTCCATTTAGAGAAACTCCAACGGGTTGACCCAAATGGACGCACGCTTTGTCTGCCTTTCGTCCGTTTAGGTCGGCTAGGCAGACGTGCGCGTCCGCATCTTGAAATAGGTCGGCTTGACCGCCCAACGAGGAGGCTGACCCAAATGTGCCGGCATGAAAAAAAACTCGCAGGAAATAAACATAAATAAACATAAGTGGCCGGTCAAACGCCGGCCAAAGTGCACTTAAAGCTAATTAAACATTAACTAAAACATAAAAAAAAGTCTGCTGCCGCCCCGCACGCTGCCCTAAACGTCAGCGGCCTTGCCATTGCCCTTGGCGTTGACGCCGCCGTCGCCATCGCCGGTGAGGTCGATGAAGATGGGAGCAGGGCCATCCCACCCGAACGCCGCCTGGTACACTGCCAGGGTAGCCTCCTCCGACGTCTGCTGGGGCGGCGGCATTGCGGCTAGCCGCACGCACTCCTCCTCCTTGAGCTGAAGCGCCTCCGTGTCGCATTGGCAGATGGCCTCGTAGCGCATCTGCTCCTCGCCGTCGGCCTGCTCCTTGTGGAGCCAGTGCGCCTTCCAGCACTCGAGGTGGGTCGCCTCCTGCGCCAGTGTCGCGACGAAGTGGACAGGAGGCGCACTCACGGTACTGGCTCATCCACGAGGGTGCCCCCCCTAGGGTGGGGGACATCATGAGTTATTATTAATGACAGTACCCTTGAGGTAAAAGGTTGTGGGGCGAAACTATAAGCCCTATATTTCTCTATGTCCGATTAAAACTTCATAACCACAAGTATTGCGTGAGTGTTAGCTATTATGAAGGATTAGATGATAGTTGAATATGTGAACTTGCTTTTAAGCTCTGACATAGACTCTTTCTGATGTTATGATAAATTGCAATTGCTTCAATGAATGAGATTATAGTTTTTTGGTTCTCGATAAAGTTTATGATTCATACTTTGCATTGTGAATGGATTATTACTTGAGCATAGGAAATCATATGACAAAATCTATATATGTTGCTATTATAAGAATAATCATGATGCCTTCATGTCCGTATTTTATTTTTATTGACACCTCTACCTCTAAACATGAGGACATATTTATCGTTATCGGCTTTCGCTTGAGGACAAGCGAGGTCTAAGCTTGGGGGAGTTGATATGTCCATTTTGCATCATGCTTTTATATTGATATTTATTACATTATGGGATGTTATTACACGTTAGGTCACAATACTTATGGCTATTCTCTCTTATTTTACAAGGTTTACATAAGGAGGGAGAATGCCGGCAGCTGGAATTCTGGGCTGGAAAAGGAGCAAATATTGGAGACCTATTTTGCACAACTCCAAAAGTCCTGAAACTCCACGGAACATCTAGTTAAAAATAATGAAAAATCGTTGCCAAAGATGAAGACCAGGGGGCCCACACCCTGTCCACTAGGGTGGGGGGCGCCCCCCCTAGGGCGCGCCCCTACCTCGTGGGCCCCCTGTTGGCTCTCCGATACCCATCTTCTGCTATATGAGGTCTTTCGTCGAGGAAAAAAATCAGAAGCAACCTTTCGGGACGAGACTCCGCCGCCACGAGGCGGAACCTTTGCGGAACCAATCTAGGGCTCCGACAGAGCTGTTCTATCGGGGACACTTCCCTCCGGGAGGGGGAAATCATCGCCATCGTCATCACCAATGCTCCTCTCATCGGGAGAGGGCAATCTCCATCAACATCTTCACCAGCACCATCTTATCTCAAAACCCTAGTTCATCTCTTGTATCCAATTCTTGTCTCCAAGTCCGGGATTGGTGCTAGTAGGTTGCTAGTAGTGTTGATTACTCCTTGTAGTTGATGCTAGTTGGTTTATTTGCTGGAAGATCATATGTTCAGATCCCATATGCATATTATTACCCCTTTGATTATGAACATGAATATGCTTTGTGAGTAGTTACATTTGTTCCTGAGGACACGGGAGAAGTCTTGCTATTAGTAGTTATGTTAATTTGGTATTTGTTCGATATTTTAATGAGATGTATGTTGTCTAGCCTCTAGTGGTGTTATGTGAACGTCGACTACATAACACTTCACCATTATTTGGGCCTAGTGGAAGGCATTGGGAAGTAATAAGTAGATGATGGGTTGCTAGAGTGACAGAAGCTTAAACCCTAGTTTATGCGTTGCTTTGTAAGGGGCTGATTTGGATCCATATGTTTCATGCTATGGTTAGGTTTACCTTAATATTTTTGTTGTAGTTGCGGATGCTTGCAATAGAGGTTAATCATAAGTGGGATGCTTGTTCAAGTAAGAACAGCACCCAAGCACCGGTCCACCCACATATCAAATTATCAAAGTACCGAACGCTAATCATATGAACGTGATGAAAACTAGCTTGACGATATTCCCATGTGTCCTTGGGAACGCTTTTCCATATATAAGAGTTTGTCCAGGCTTGTCCTTTGCTACAAAAAGGATTGGGCCACCTTGCTGCACTTTATTTACTTTTGTTACTTGTTGCTCGTTACAAATTATCTTATCACAAAACTATCTGTTACCACTTATTTCAGTAATTGCAGAGAATACCTTGCTGAAAACCGCTTATCATTTCCTTCTGCTCCTCATTGGGTTCGACACTCTTACTTATCGAAAGGACTACGATAGATCCCCTATACTTGTGGGTCATCAAGACTCTTTTCTGGCGCCGTTGCCGGGGAGTGAAGCGCCTTTGGTAGGTGGAATTTCGTAAGTAAAAAAATTTATATAGTGTGCTGAAATTTACTGTCACTTGTTACTATGGAAAGTAATCCTCTGAGGGGCTTGTTCGGGGTATCTTCACCCCGACCAGTAGAGCAAAGAGTTGCTCCTCAACCTACTGAACCTACTGAAAATGAAAATGTTCCCTTTGAATTTCCTTCGGGTATGATAGAAAAACTGCTGGCTAATCCTTTTACAGGAGATGGAACAAAGCATCCTGATGAGCACCTAATATATGTGGATGAAGTTTGTGGATTATTTAAGCTTGCAGGTATACCTGATGATGTTGCTAAGAAGAAGGTATTCCCTTTATCTTTGAAGAGAGATGCATTGACATGGTATAGGCTATGTGATGATACGAGATCATGGAACTATAGAAGATTGAAATTAGAATTTCATCAAAAGTATTATCCTATGCATCTTGTTCATCGTGATCGCAATTATATATATAATATTTGGCCTCGCGAAGGAGAAAGAATCGCTCAAGCTTGGGGCAGCTTAAATCAATGTTATATTCATGCCCCAATCATGAGCTCCCAAGAGAAACAATTATTCAAAACTTTTATGCTCGGCTTTCTGAAAACAATCATACCATGCTCAATACTTCTTGTGCTGGCTCTTTTATGATGAAGACTATTGAATTTAAATGGGATTTATTGGACAGAATTATACGCAACTCTGAAGATTGGGATCTCGACGAAGGTAAGGAGTCAAGTATGACACCTAAGTTTGATTGTGTTAACTTCGGTTGCATGACGCGGCTAGCCAATATAAATTTAATTCCGAAAATCTCTACTATCAAAGGCTCTAAGTGCCAAGTATGTGTGCAAGCTAAGCAACCTCGCAAGTCCCATAAGACTACAGAGGCAAGAGACTTGGCGCCACTAGAGCTTATACATTCTGATCTTTGTGAGATGAATGGCGTGTTGACAAAAGGTGGAAAGAGATACTTCATGACGTTGATTGATGACTCCACTAGATATTGTTATGTGTATCTTCCGAAATCAAAAGATGAGGCTTTAACTTCCTTCGAAAACTATAAAGCTGAGGCAGAGAACCAACTTGAACGAAAAATTAAACGGCTTAGGTCCGATCGTGGTGGAGGGTATTTTTCCAATGAATTTGATCTGTTTTGTGCGGAACATGGTATAATCCATGAGAGGACACCTCCCTACTCACCTAAGTTAGATGGGGTAGCCGAAAGAAAGAACCGAACTCTAACTGATATGGTTAACACCATGTTAGACACGTCGGGTCTTTCCAAGGAATGGTGGGGGGAGGCGCTAATGACTGCGTGTCATGTCCTAAACCGAGTTCCCACAAAGCATAAGACCATGACTCCATTTGAGGAATGGGAAAGGAAACGATTGAAACTCTCTTACCTACGTACTTGGGGTTGTTTGGCGAAAGTCAATATACCAATTCCCAAGAAGCGCAAGCTTGGACCAAAAACCGTGGATTGTGTTCTTCTGGGCTATGCTTTTCATAGCGTTGGCTATAGATTTTTGATAATAAAATCTGAGGTATTCGACATGCATGTTGGTATGATTATGGAGTCGAATGATGCGACTTTCTTTGAGGATGTATTTCCTATGAAGGATATGTCGAGTTCATCAACCAGGAGATACCTACTCCATCTAGTGAGGAATTCGCTGTAATTCCTGAACCCACCATTGCGATGGAACACGTTGAGAATCCTATTGAGGGTGACAATGGAAATCCTGTGAGGAGTAAGAGACAGAAGACTGCAAGGTCCTTTGGTGATGATTTCATTATGTACCTTGTGGATGGCACACCCATGACTATTTCAGAAGCCTATGCATCTCCTGATGCTGACTACTGGAAGGAAGCTGTTCGTAGCGAGATGGATTCCATCTTAGCTAATGGAATCTAGGAGATCACTGACCGTCCTTATGGGTGCAAACCTGTAGGATGTAAGTGGGTGTTCAAGAAGAAGCTTAGACCTGATGGTACGATTGAAAAGTACAAGGCACGGCTTGTGGCTAAGGGATTATACCCAGAAAGAAGGTGCAGACTTCTTTGATACTTACTCACCCATGGCTAGACTGACCACAATTCGGGTGCTACTATCACTGGCTGCCTCACATGGTCTTCTCGTTCATTAAATGGACGTTAAGACGGCTTTCCTCAGTGGAGAGTTGAAGGAGGAAATTTACATGGATCAGCCAGATGGTTTTGTAGTACCTGCCTGGTCAGGAAGAAAAGGTGTGCAAGTTATTAAAGTCTTTATACGGCCTTAAACAAGCTCCTAAGTAGTGGCATGAGAAGTTCAAAAGAACATTAACTACTGTCGGCTTTGTAGTAAATGATGGTGACAAGTGTGTGTACTATTGCCATGGTGGGGGCGAAGGAGTTATTCTTTGTCTGTATGTCGATGACATATTGATCTTTGGAACCAAACTTGATTTTATCAAGGAGGTTAAGGATTTCTTATCTCGCTGTTTTGAGATGAAGGATCTAGGAGTAGCTGATGTTATCTTAAACATCAAGCTGTTGAGAGATGAGAATGGTGGGATCACACTGCTTCAGTCTCACTATGTGGAAAAGGTCTTGAGTCGTTTTGGGTATAGAGACTGCACGCTTTCTCCAACTCCATATGATGCTAGTGTGTTGCTTCGAAAGAATCGACGGATTGCTAGAGATCAACTGAGGTATTCTCAGATTATTGGCTCGCTTATGTATTTGGTGAGTGCCATGAGGCCTGACATCTCGTTTGCTGTGAGCAAGCTGAGTTGGTTTGTGTCAAAACCGGGAGATGATCATTGGCATACGCTTGAGAGAGTTATGCGCTATTTGAAAGGCACCGCGAGCTATGGGATTCACTACACTGGGTATCCAAGGGTACTGGAGGGTTATAGTGACTCTGAAAGTGCGTTATATCGACTAGAGGGGGGGGGGTGAATAGGCGCTTTTTATGAAAGTCTTCAAAACGTGGAAGTTATGAAGACAAATAGTAGAGATATGCCTATTACTATGCAGCGGAAGTTAGACTACACTAGGCAAGCCATGGTCAAGTATCAACAGAGTGAAAGCACAGTGACAAATAGCTGCAGTGTAATAAGGATCAGGTAGGAAGATATTATGAAGCCAAACAGATCATACAGTCACGTTGTGAAGACAAAAGATAGAGCAAGCATGCAATGACTTAACAATGAGTAACAGTATGTAAAAGGAAGTGAAGATGAAAACAGTGACTCGTTGAAGACAATGATTTGTTTGACCAGTTCCAGTTGCTGTGACAACTGTACGTCTGGTTGGAGCGGCTAGGTATTTAAACCTTAGGACACATAGTCCCGGACACCCAGTCCTGAACACGCAGCTCAGGACACCCAGTCCTCACCGTATTCTCCTTGAGCTAAGGTCACACAGACCTCGCCCAATCACTCAGGTAAGTCTTCAAGGTAGACTCCCAAACCTTCACAGACTTCGTTCACCGGCAATCCACAATGACTCTTGGATGCTCAGAACGCGACGCCTAACCGGCTGGAGGATGCATAGTCCTCAAGTGTAATAAGTCTTCAGATCACTCAGACAAGAAGACTTAAGTGATGCCCAATTCTCTTTGGCTCAGGGTGGTTAGGGCTTTTTCCTCGCTAGGTATTCTCTCTCAAAGCTTCGAGGTGGGTTGCTCTCAAACGACAAAAGCCGTGCACTGAATCTGAGCAGCCAACCGTTTATGGTTGTAGGGGGTGGACTATTTATAGGCACTAGGCAACCCGACCTGATTTGTCCGAAATGACCTTGGGTCACTAAGGAACTGACACGTGTTCCAACGGTCAGATTTCAAACTCACACGACAACTTTACTTGCGCTACAAGCAAAGCTGACTTGTCTGACTCCGGACAAGATTTGCTCTCATAGTCTTCACTCGAAGACATAGGTTTTTTGTTTAGGCATCACTTTAGTCATTCTGAATAGTTCTCTTGGACCCCACTTAGCAGTACGGTGGTTCCTATGACTCAACACAAATAAAAGAGAACTACGAAAGATCTAAGTCTTCGAGTTCCATAGGCTTCACGTGGTGTCTTCTCTTGTCATAGTCTTCAATGTGAATATCTTCATATACCACCTTTGACATCAATGTCTTCGTACATTTTTAGGGGTCATCTCTGGTAGTAAAACCGAATCAATGAGGGACTTCTACTTGTGTTATCCTGCAATTCTCACAAACACATTAGTCCCTCAACTAGGTTTGTCGTCAATACTCCAAAACCAACTAGGGGTGGCACTAGATGCACTTACAATCTCCCCCTTTTTGGTGATTGATGACAAACTAGTTGAAGTTTTCAACGGGGAATATAGTCTGTGAAATTTTTAAGGAATTGTCTTCATAAGTTGCAAGGGCTCCCCCTGAAGATGTGCATATAAGTAATTTGCTTTTGGAATGCAAATGCACATGGCAGGTTGTACTTGTGGAGATCCACTTCACCTTATGATGACATTCCACTATGCATGTGAAAGTATATGGAGATAATGACATGCATAATGAAAAATGGACGTCTGCAGAATGATCTAAGTGCGGAATTTATCGTCGCACATGCGGAATTTATCATCGTAAAACAAGTTGGCAAATAAGTAGCAGACGACCATCGAGTTTAAGTGTTACAACTCAAAGAACCAAATGTAGCAAAACGAGAGTTGTAAGCACGAAGCAAAGTATAGCAAAATATAATGCACCCTCCCATAATGACCCGCTTGAAGACTATCAACCTCATATGCTTCTCCCCCTTTTGTCAGTGAGGACCAAAAAGGTTTGAAGACATAGAGTTTCTACTCGTTCCCATGAGCAGCAGGGTCGTTGGTGGTGTTTGGCGGTGCTGAAGAGCTTGGTTCAGTGTCGACGCGTGCTGAAGGAGGTGGCGGTGATGTAGCATCGTCTTCATCCTCGATAATTCTGGCAGTCACTGTGGCAGCAGAGGAAGAAAACTCAGAGTCTTCAAGGGATGGTGTTCCTCGCAGCACAGCTCTTCTAGGAGGTGTGGAGTCAAACTTGAATCGCTCTGTGAAGCCATCCTCTTGAAGATCAGCTTCAGAACACATCATCGTGAGTCCTTTCCATGTGCGTCGACAGGTTTCATGGGTAACGAAAGCATTCTTGGTGGCAAGATTTCGAATGCGATTGACATCCACCAAGAGGCTTTTCATCTGTCGCTTGAGCCAGTCATGATGCCGATCCTGTTTCTGATGAAGGGCCACAAGAAACTCTCGGTCATTGAGAACACGAGTGCGCTTCTTGGGTCTTCGAGCAGTTGTGCTGTCAGTGGCTTCAGTGGAAGCAGGGCGTGGTGCATGTGTAGTGCCAGCCAACGGATACACCCGAGAGACTGCTTCAATTCCTTCAATGTTTTGAGTGAAGCTCTGGTGTTCTGCATTTTGAAGACTCAGAGGTTGCTTGGCCGGCTCAGGATAGATGGCTTCAGCAGATGTATCCACATCAGGCAAGAAGATCCGATGGTTGTGGGTTGAGGGCTGATACGAGATAGTAGAGTGAAGTTTGATCAGCCGCATTACCCAAGGGGCATAGAACTTCAAACCAAATAAGTCAGAGCCTGACGCAACAAGTTGGCGTATGAAAAAATCCTGTGCATTGAAGCATTTGCCATGAAGGATATAGAATATCAAAGTCTTCATTGCACCCTCAATCTTGGCATTTGGAGAGTGTCCTTTAATGGGCCAGAGAGTCCGCCGGATGATGTGATAGATGGTTCGTGGCAGATACTCAAGGTCTTCAACGAAGAACTCTGTAGGATAAGCAGCATCGTGGGGCAATGGCTTCATCATGCTGAGCATCTCACTTATATTAGGTTCAGGCCTCTGAAAGATGCTTTCAATAGCTTCAGTATGCAGCTAACAGCCTTGCTCGAAGAGATCGCTAGGAGTGGGCAAGCCAGTAAGCTCAATGATGTCAAATGCATTGGCTTCGTGATGAACATTGCCGGTCATCCACTCCAGGACCCAAGTCTTCGGATCTCTCTTGTACCCTCTGATGTGAAGTGTGGCATAGAATTGAAGTAGCAGCTCTTCATTCCAATGCTCTTAGTCAGTTATGAATGGCAGTAGTCCCACTTGCTTAAAACAATCTAAAGCTTCTTCGAGGCAGGGCAAACCAACTATGGCTTCAACGTCAAGGCGCTTGTGTGGGAAGATGCGACCTTGGTTGTACAGTATGCATGAGTAGTAGCTTTGCTGAGGATAGCTCCAGAACCGATCTGATGAAATCCTTTCCCTTGAGTAGGGGTTCTTGGAGCTGTTGAAGAATGTATTATCTGCCCTGAAGCCATTGATGTTGAAGGAGCCAGGTGCTGATGCAGGACCTGGGAACCTTGGCAGTCTTGGGATTGGCTTCTGTACCTGAGGCCTGTGCTCAACATGATAGTCGAACTGGGGACCGGCAGCAGACTCAGGAACAGAAGTGTCAGGATCAGTGGCTTCGCTGTCTACTGATGCTTTTGGTGGGGAGGGCTCCACATTAGCTTCATTGTTGGTTGTGGCAGCCTCATGATTGTCATCCTCCACTTGACGAGCTGGAGGGTCAGACACAAGCACGTTCTCCGTAAGAACTGCTTCTTGGTGAGACGGGAGGACTGGTGGTACTTCTTCATCTTCGGCTGATGCAGCCGGATTGTCTTCAGCAGAGACTTGAGGCCTTGGACCTTTGCGAAGCCTGCGCAACACGGGCGACGCCTATGGAGTTTGAGTGGGCTGGGCCTCATTGTCTTCTTCCTCTTGTGGGCGATTCGCCCATGAGGCATCCCGGGCAATTGGCGTCAATAGACGACCAATGCTGATGAGTTCACTTTTGTCTTGCTGAGGAAGGACTGCATCATCTTCTACATTGTCATGATGACCAATGTCTTCAGTAGTGATGGGATCAGCTGTTGGAATGTCTTTAGCTTCATGAGCCTCTATGGAAGCAGGCTCATGGACAGTCAGTTGGCGTTCAGCTTCAGGATAGACCATAGAAAGGGGTTCAACTATCAAGGGCTCTATGGGAGCAGCCCGATCTTTCTTGGTCTTCCTCTTCTTCTTAGAGGGGGCAGTTTCAGATGCTTCAGGATATTTTTGCTTCCTTGCTTCAGCCTCAGCAGTCTTGGTCTTCTTGAGCTCTGAAGCGGTTGACCGGCTCTTTGGCTTCGAGCCAGTCATTGCAGTTGGGAAGACAATCGGAACTTCTTGTCTTGGTGCGTCGGGTTCAGCTGTAACAGACTTCTTCTTCTTCTTTGCGGCCATCCTGGGGTCAATGCCAGGATGCCCAAGGGCCTTGCGTTTTTCAGCCTCATTATAGGCTTGCACACATCTGTCAGCCAGAGTCTTCATGCGCTCACGCAAACCCTGAGCTTCGGCGCGTTTCTTCAGGAAGTTTTCCTTGAGCTCGTGCATCATGATCTTGAAGTTCTTCACTTCTTGCACGCTGAGCTTGGCCATATGCTTCTTGAACTGAGCCTTTTCATAGTCAATCTTCTGCTTCAGCTCAACAACGCGCTGGGCGATGGCTAGTTCTGAAGCAATGGCGCCATGGAAGGCGACACTGAGGCCAATGGGTAGCTGCAGATCGTCAAAGCTGATGTTTGGCGTGTCAAACCACTCGTCAATGAAGTTGTGGATGATGGCGACATCAAAGAGAGGCAGATTATTGAAGATTTCTGCTTCTTCTTTGCTCTTGATGAGTTGCTCAAGAGCGTCATCTGGAAGGTCTTCATCACTTGACAGGTCAATGTCATTATTGCGCAGAATAGCAGCAGCTGTGAGCTCTTGGCCGTTGTGTGGCTGAGGCATCTTGCTCTTCTGGGGCTTGGAGATGTGGGATACACCTTCAGACTGCACACTGTCTTCAGGAGGTGCAGTTGCCAATGGCTTCGCCCTTGAGATTTTTGGCGAAGGGGCCGACTTTGAAGCTTTTGGCTTCTTCAACTGCTTTGGCTTCGGCACTGCAGGCGCGTCATCAGACTCAGTGTCAGCTGTAGGCTCATTCACTACAGCCCCTTGAACCAAGATGTAGGTGATGAGGCCTTCAAGGTTGGTGAAAGGACCGATGACATTGGGTTCTGCGTGTCGTATGCCATCTGCCCTTGGTGATGAGGGACCAGGGTTGAAGTCTAACCCAAACTTCTGTTGGGGAACGTAGTAATTTCAAAAAAATTCCTACGCACACGCAAGATCATGGTGATGCATAGCAACGAGGGGGAGAGTCTGATCTACGTACCCTTGTAGATCGCAACGGAAGCGTTGACACAACATAGAGGAAGTAGTCGTACGTCTTCTTCCCGATCCGACCGATCCAAGCACCGTTACTCCGGCACCTCCGAGTTCTTAGCACACGTTCAGCTCGACGACGATCCCCGGGCTCCGATCCAGCAAAACTTCGGGGAGGAGTTCCGTCAGCACGACGGCGTGGTGACGATCTTGATGTTCTACCGACGCAGGGCTTCGCCTAAGCACTACAACGATATGATCGAGGTGGAATATGGTGGCAGGGGGCACCGCACACGGCTAAGGAACGATCTCAATGATCAACTTGTGTGTCTATGGGGTGCCCCCTGCCCCTGTATATAAAGGATGGAGGATGAGGATGCCGGCCAAGGCTAGGCACGCCAGGTGTGGAGTACTACTAGGACTCCAAGTCCTAGTAGGAGTCCACAAAGAGGGGAGGAAGGGAGAAGGAAGTGGAGGAGTACGAAAGGTGGCCGGCCCCCTTTTCCCTAGTCCAATTCGGACTAGAGGGGAGGGGGGGCGCAGCAGCCTTTTTCCTCTTCCCACTAAAGCCCGTCAAGGCCCATTACTTCTCCCGTAACTACCCGGTACTCCAAAAAATACCCGAATCACTCGGAACCTTTCCGATGTCTGAATATAGTCGTCCAATATATCGATCTTTACGTCTCGACCATTTCGAGACTCCTTGTCATGTCCCCAATCTCATCCGGGACTCCGAACTCCTTCGGTACATCAAAACTCATAAACTCATAATATAACTGTCATCGAAACCTTAAGCGTGCGGACCCTACGGTTCGAGAACAATGTAGACATGACCGAGACACGTCTCCGGTCAATAACCAATAGCGGGACCTGGATGCCCATATTGGCTCCTACATATTCTACGAAGATCTTTATCGGTCAGACCGCATAACAACATACGTTGTTCCCTTTGTCATCGGTATGTTACTTGCCCGAGATTCGATCGTCGGTATCCAACACCTAGTTCAATCTCGTTACCGGCAAGTCTCTTTACTCGTTCCATAATACAACATCCCGCAACTAACTCATTAGTTGCAATGCTTGCAAGGCTTTAAGTGATGTGCATTACCGAGAGGGCCCAGAGATACCTCTCCGACAATCGGAGTGACAAATCCTAATCTCGAAATACGCCAACCCAACATCTACCTTTGGAGACACCTGTAGTACTCCTTTATAATCACCCAGTTACGTTGTGATGTTTGGTAGTACCCAAAGTGTTCCTCCGGTAAACGGGAGTTGCATAATCTCATAGTCATAGGAACATGTATAAGTCATGAAGAAAGCAATAGCAACATACTAAACGATCGGGTGCTAAGCTAATGGAATGGGTCATGTCAATCAGATCATTCATCTAATGATGTGATCCCATTAATCAAATAACAACTCTTTGTCCATGGTTAGGAAACATAACCATCTTTGATTAACGAGCTAGTCAAGTAGAGGCATACTAGTGACACTCTATTTGTCTATGTATTCACACATGTATTATGTTTCCGGTTAATACAATTCTAGCATGAATAATAAATATTTATCATGATATAAGGAAATAAATAATAACTTTATTATTGCCTCTAGGGCATATTTCCTTCAGTCTCCCACTTGCACTAGAGTCAATAATCTAGATCACATCACCATGTGATTAACATCGATAGTTCACATCATCATGTGATTAACACCCATAGTTCACATCGCCATGTGACCAACACCCGAAGGGTTTACTAGATTCAGTAATCTAGTTCACATCGCTATGTGATTAACACCCAAAGAGTACTAAGGTGTGATCATGTTTTGCTTGTGAGAGAATCTTAGTCAACGGGTCTGCCACATTCAGATCCACATGTATTTTGCAAATTTCTATGTCAACAATGCTCTGCATGGAGCTACTCTAGCTAATTGCTCCCACTTTCAATATGTGTCTAGACCGAGACTTAGAGTCATCTAGATTAGTGTCAAAACTTGCATCGGCGTAACCCTTTACGACGAACCTTTTTATCACGTCCATAATCGAGAAACATATCCTTGTTTCACTAAGGATAATTCTGACCGCTATCCAGTGATCTACTCCTAGATCACTATTGTACTCCCTTGCCAAATCAGTGCAGGGTATACAATAGATCTGGTATACAGCATGACATACTTTATAGAACCTATGGCCAAGGCATAGGGAATGACTTTCATTCTCTTTCTATCTTCTGCCGTGGTCGGGCTTTGAGTCTTACTCAACTTCACACCTTATAATACAGGCAAGAACTCTTTCTTTGACCGCTCCGTTTTGAGCTACTTCAAAATCTTGTCAAGGTATGTACTCATTGAAAAAACTTATCAAGCGTCTTGATCTATCTCTATAGATCTTGAAGCTCAATACGTAAGCAGCTTCACCAAAGTCTTTCTTTGAAAAACTCCTTTCAAACACTCCTTTATGCTTTACAGAATAATTCTACATTATTTCCGATCAACAATATGTCATTCACATATACTTATCAGAAATGTTGTAGTGCTCCCACTCACTTTCTTGTAAATACAGGATTCACCGCAAGTCTGTATAAAACTATATGCTTTGATCAACTCATCAAAGCGTATATTCCAACTCCGAGATGCTTGCACCAGTCCACAGATGGATCGCTGGAGCTTGCACATTTTGTTAGCACCTTTCGGATTGACAAAACCTTCTGTTGCATCATATACAACTCTTCTTTAATAAATCCATTAAGGAATGCAGTTTTGTTTATCCATTTGCCAGATTTCATAAAATGCGGCAATTACTAACATGATTCGGACAGACTCAAGCATAGATACGAGTGAGAAGCTCTCATCGTAGTCAACACCTTGAACTTGTCGAAAACCTTTTGCGACAATTCTAGCTTTCTAGATAGTAACACTACTATCAGCGTCCGTCTTCCTCTTGAAGATCCATTTATTCTCAATTGCTTGCCGATCATCGGGCAAGTCAACCAAAGTCCAAACTTTGTTCTCATACATGGATCATATCTCAGATTTCATGGCCTCAAACCATTTCGCGGAATCTGGGCTCATCATCACTTCCTCATTGTTCGTAGGTTCGTCATGGTCAAGTAACATGGCCTCCAGAACAGGATTACCGTACCACTCTGGTGCGGATCTCACTCTGGTTTACCTACGAGATTTGGTAGTAACTTGATCTGAAGTTACATGATCATCATCATTAGCTTCCTCACTAATTGGTGTGGTAGTCACAAGAACAAATTTTTGTGATGAACTACTTTCCAATAAGGTAGAAGGTACAATTACCTTATCAAGTTTTCTACTTTCCTCCCACTTACTTCTTTCAAGAGAAACTCCTTCTCTAGAAAGGATCCATTATAAGCAACGAATGTCTTGCCTTAGGATCTGTGATAGAAGGTGTACCCAACAGTCTCCTTTGGGTATCCTATGAAGACATATTTCTCCGATTTGGGTTTGAGCTTATCAGGATGAAACTTTTTCTCATAAGCATCGCAACCCCAAACTTTAAGAAACGACAACTTTGGTTTCTTGCCAAACCATAGTTCATAAGGCGTTGTCTCGACGGATATAGATGGTGCCCCTTTTTCAACGTGAATGCAGCTGTCTCTAATGCGTGACCCCAAAAACGATAGTGGTAAATCGGTAAGAAACATCATAGATTGCACTATATCCAATAAAGTACGGTTATGACGTTCGGACACACCACTATGCTGTGGTGTTCCAGGTGGCGTGATTAGTGAAACTATTTCACATTGTTTTAACTGAAGACCAAACTCGTAACTCAAATACTCTTTTCCACGATCAGATCGTAGAAACTTTATTTTCTTGTTATGATGATTTTCCACTTCACTCTGAAATTATATGAACTTTTCAAATGTATCAGACTTCTATTTCATTAAGTAGATATACCCATATCTGCTCAAATCATCTGTGAAGGTCAGAAAATAATGATACCCGATGCAAGCCTTAAATATTCATCAGACCACATACATCAGTATGTATGATTTCCAACAAATCTGCTGCTTGCTCCATTGTTCCGGAGAATGGCGTTTTAGTCATCTTGCCCAAAAGGCATGGTTCGCAAGCATCAAGTGATTCATAATCAAGTGATTCCGAAAGCCCATCAGCATGGAGTTTTTTCATGCGCTTTATACCAATATGACCTAAACGGCAGTGCCACAAATAAGTTGAACTATCATTATTAACTTTGCATCTTTTGGTTTCAATATTATGAATATGTGTATCACTATGATCGAGATCCAACAAACTTGTTTCATTGGGTGTATGACCATCGAAGGTTTTATTCATGTAAACAGAACAACAATTATTCTCTGACTTTAATGAATAACCGTATTGCAATAAACATGATCAAATCATATTCATGCTCAACGCAAAAACCAAATAACACTTATTTAAGTTCAACACTAATCCCGAAAGTATAGGGGAGTGTGCGATGATGATCATATCAATCTTGGAACTACTTCCAACACACATCGTCACTTCACCCTTAACTAGTCTCTGTTTATTCTGCAACTCCTGTTTCGAGTTACTACTCTTAGCAACTGAACCAATATCAAATACTGAGGGGTTGCTATAAACACTAGTAAAGCACACATCATTAACATGTATATCAAATATACTTTTGTTCACTTTGCCATCCTTCTTATCCACCAAATACTTGGGGCAGTTCCGCTTCCAGTGACCAGTCCCTTTGCAGTAGAAGCACTTAGTCTCAGGCTTAGGACCAGACTTGGGCTTCTTCACTTGAGAAGCAAGTTGCTTGCCGTTCTTCTTGAAGTTCCCCTTCTTCCCTTTTGCCCTTTTCTTCAAACTAGTGGTCTTGTCAACCATCAACACTTGATGTTTTTCTTGATTTCTACCTTCATCGATTTCAGCATCAAGAAGAGCTTGGGAATCGTTTTCGTTATCCCTTGCATATCATAGTTCATCACGAAGTTCTACTAACTTGGTGATGGTGACTAGAGAATTCTATCAATCACTATCTTATCTGGAAGATTAACTCCCACTTGATTCAAGCGATTGTAGTACCCAGACAATCTGAGCACATGCTCACTAGTTGAGCGATTCTCCTCCATCTTTTAGCTATAGAACTTGTTGGAGACTTCATATCTCTCAACTCGGGTATTTGCTTGAAATATTAACTTCAACTCCTGGAACATCTCATATGGTCCATGACGTTCAAAACGTCTTTGAAGTCCCGATTCTAAGCCATTAAGCATGGTGCACTAAACTATCAAGTAGTCATCATATTGAGCTAGCCAAACGTTCATAACGTCTGCATCTGCTCCTGCAATAGGTCTGTCACCTAGCGGTGCATCAAGGACATAATTTTTCTGTGCAGCAATGAGGATAAACCTCAGATCACGGATCCAATCCGTATCATTGCTACTAACATCTTTCAACACAATTTTCTCTAGGAACATATCAAAATAAACATATGAAAGCAACAACGCGAGCTATTGATCTTCAACATAGATATGCTAATACTACCAGGACTAAGTTCATGATAAATTAAAGTTCAATTAATCATATTACTTAAGAACTCCCACTTAGATAGACATCCCTCTAATCCTCTAAGTGATCACGTGATCCAAATCAACTAAACCATAACCGATCATCATGTGAGATGGAGTAGTTTTCAATGGTGAACATCGTTATGTTGATCATATCTACTATATGGTTCACGCTCGACCTTTCGGTCTCCGTGTTCCGAGGCCATATCTGCATATGCTAGGCTCGTCAAGTTTAACCTGAGTATTCTACGTGTGCAAAACTGGCTTGCACCCGTTGTAGATGGACGTAGAGCTTATCACACCCGATCATCATGTGGTGTCTGGGCATGACGAACTTTGGCAACGGTGCATACTCAGGGAGAACACTTCTTGAAAATTTAGTGAGAGAGCATCTTATAATGCTACCGTCAATCAAAGCAAGATAAGATGCATAAAAAGATAAACATCACATGCAATCAAAATATGTGACATGATATGGCCATCATCATCTTGTGCCTTTGATCTCCATCTTCAAAGCATCGTCATGATTTCCATCGTCACCGGCATGACATCATGATCTCCATCATCTTGATCTATATCAATATGTTGTCGCATGGTCGTCTCGCCAACTATTGCTCTTGCAACTATTGCTATCGCATAGCGATAAAGTAAAGCAATTATTGGGCGCTTGCATCTTATGCAATAGACAGACAACCATAAGGCTTTTGACAGTTGCCGATAACTTCAACAAAACATGATCATCTTATACAACAACTTATAACTCATCACGTTTTGACCATATCACATCACAACATGCCTTGCAAAAACAAGTTAGACGTCCTCTACTTTGTTGTTGCAAATTTTACGTGGCTGCTATGGGCTTAGCAAGAACCAATCTTACCTACACATCAAAACCACAACGATAGTTTGTCAAATAGACTCCATTTTAACCTTCTCAAGGACCGGGCGTAGCCATACTCGGTTCAACTAAAGTTGGAGAAACAGTCACCCGCAAGTCACCTATGTGCAAAGCACGTCGGGGTAACCGGTCTCGCGTAAGCGTACGCATAATGTCGGTCCGGGCCGCTTCATCCAACAATACCGCCGAACCAAAGTATGACATGCTGGTAGGCAGTATGACTTATATCGCCCACAACTCACTTGTGTTCTACTCGTGCATATAACATCAAACCATAAACCTAGGCTCGGATGCCACTGTTGGGGAACGTAGTAATTTCAAAAAATTTCCTACGCACACGCAATATCATGGTGATGCATAGCAACGAGGGGGAGAGTCTGATCTACGTACCCTTGTAGATCGCAACGGAAGCGTTGACACAACGTAGAGGAAGTAGTCGTACGTCTTCTTCCCGATCCGACCGATCCAAGCACCGTTACTCCGGCACCTCCGAGTTCTTAGCACACGTTCAGCTCGATGACGATCCCCGGGCTCCGATCCAGCAAAACTTCGGGGAGGAGTTCCGTCAGCACGACGGCGTGGTGACGATCTTGATGTTCTACCGACGCAGGGCTTCGCCTAAGCACTACAACGATATGATCAAGGTGGAATATGGTGGCAGGGGGCACCGCACACGGCTAAGGAACGATCTCAATGATCAACTTGTGTGTCTATGGGGTGCCCCCTGCCCCTGTATATAAAGGATGGAGGATGAGGAGGCCGGCCAAGGCTAGGCGCGCCAGGTGTGGAGTCCTACTAGGACTCCAAGTCCTAGTAGGAGTCCACCAAGAGGGGAGGAAGGGAGAAGGAAGTGGAGGAGTAGGAAAGGTGGCCGGCCCCCTTTTCCCTAGTCCAATTCGGACTAGAGGGGAGGGGGGGCGCAGCAGCCTTTTTCCTCTTCCCACTAAAGCCCATCAAGGCCCATTACTTCTCCCGTAACTACCCGATACTCCGAAAAATACCCGAATCACTCGGAACCTTTCCGATGTCCGAATATAGTCGTCCAATATATCGATCTTTACGTCTCGACCATTTCGAGACTCCTTGTCATGTCCCCGATCTCATCCGGGACTCCGAACTCCTTCGGTACATCAAAACTCATAAACTCATAATATAACTGTCATCGAAACCTTAAGCGTGCGGACCGTACGGTTCGAGAACAATGTAGACATGACCGAGACACGTCTCCGGTCAATAACCAATAGCGGGACCTGGATGCCCATATTGGCTCCTACATATTCTACGAAGATCTTTATCGGTCAGACCGCATAACAACATACGTTGTTCCCTTTGTCATCGGTATGTTACTTGCCCGAGATTCAATCGTCGGTATCCAATACCTAGTTCAATCTCGTTACCGGCAAGTCTCTTTACTCGTTCCGTAATACAACATCCCGCAACTAACTCATTAGTTGCAATGCTTGCAAGGCTTTAAGTGATGTGCATTACCGAGAGGGCCCAGAGATACCTCTCCGACAATCGGAGTGACAAATCCTAATCTCGAAATATGCCAACCCAACATCTACCTTTGGAGACACCTGTAGTACTCCTTTATAATCACCCAGTTACGTTGTGACGTTTGGTAGTACCCAAAGTGTTCCTTCGGTAAACGGGAGTTGCATAATCTCATAGTCATAGGAACATGTATAAGTCATGAAGAAACCAATAGCAACATACTAAACGATCGGGTGCTAAGCTAATGGAATGGGTCATGTCAATTAGATCATTCATCTAATGATGTGATCCCATTAATCAAATAACAACTCTTTGTCCATGGTTAGGAAACATAACCATCTTTAATTAACGAGCTAGTCAAGTAGAGGCATACTAGTGACACTCTGTTTGTCTATGTATTCACACATGTATTATGTTTCCGGTTAATACAATTCTAGCATGAATAATAAATATTTATCATGATATAAGGAAATAAATAATAACTTTATTATTGCCTCTAGGGCATATTTCCTTCAACTTCTTCTTGTTCTGCTTCGCTGAGTTTTGGGCAAACTGGAAGTTGCGCTTGAACAGATTGTCATCACGACACCATAGCAGTGACGATGAGTGTGCATCAGCAGGCTATGGTCCACGGACCATGCATGGATAGAAGCCTTGAGCAATGGCTTCATCTCTGGACCTGGGTAGATGATTCTTGTATAGGATGTCTCCCCACGGTCTTTTGATGGCACTTTTCTCAGCATACTCTTGGGTCATGAAGCGGTATTTGAACCATTGTTCTGCCCAATAGCGTCGAATCCATTGGATTCGGGTCTTGCGCTGACTGTAATCCTCTTCAGGATCTGTCTTATACATTTCTGCGAGTTCATCAGGCAGATCTCTGGATGTTCCGCCACGACGCTGTCTGCCCCCCTTCCTTGCTACTTTCTCTGAAGCCATAAACTTTAACTTGAAAGGCTTCAAGATGTTCAAAGGCTTCAAAGGCTTTCTCTTGCTGGACCAACAGGAACTGGCTTCAGGAGAATTTATGTGATGCTGTAAGAATTCTGCAAATGAATGCAGACTATGAGAACCAAAGGATTCTCCCACGGACATGTACCTGTGACAGCATTAAGGTGCGAGGGAAGGGGAAGAGGTCATATGCATTCTCAGAAGATTTTGAAGATAAATCAGTTTAGAAGACATTGACCTCATCGTGCGAAGACATTCACTCATAGATAAGAAGTTGGTTCCAGATTTGTACGAACCCATAGATCAGTACAAGTGAGGAATCTAACTATTTGTGAAGCACAAGTGAATATACTAGGCATGTTATGAGATGCAGTTGGAGAGAGATCTAACTTGTGTGAATAGAAACTTCTTATGGTAGAAAGTGATAAAGCCATAGGATCAAAAGGTGCCATAAAAAGAAGTTTTATTTACCACACTGGGAACTACTTGATGGAGTGGGAGATGAGGCCGAGCAGTTCAATCTTTCGTGCCCTAACTTGGCGACGGAGGACACCTACGGCGACGGCGGAGAGGACGATGTCCGCGATCGGCGTGAAGACGGCGTCGGAGAGGTTGCGGCAGCGAAGCGCTTCGTCGCTGGCGTCGTCGAGGTCTAGCGGTGGCGCTAGGGTTTGTGCGAGGGTGGAAGAAGGGATAATGACCGCAGTGAATGTGTATTTATAGTTACAGGGGCGGCACTGCGCTATTACACAGGTGCCCCTGGCGATTCGCATCTAAGTAACACATGGCCATCATGCGGAATTTTGGGGGTTGTTCCACGTCCCACGCACACCTAGATTGTCGGGTGGTCGTTCTTACTTCTTCGGATTTCATGTGGATAAATGAGCATTGAAAACGGGCTTAAAGGTAGTCTCTGTGTCTTCTACTGTCAAGGGCGCAGAGAAGACATTCGACAGTTTCAATAGAATGCATATGACTTGGAGAGATAGAATTTGAGATAGAGAGCATAGAGAGGTTAGGGTCCGATCACATTCACTTAGTTCAAAAGATTCAAACAAGAAGACATAGCTATAAGTGAATGCTGTTGAGGACAAAACACTATTCACGTTGTGATCTAGTGTAGCATAAATCTCTAGGTGGAAGTTCAACTTCACAGTCTCCACTAAGCACATGTATATAAACAATATTTTGGAACAAATGGTGAGATGTGCCAATGAGACTTTGTGGGGGATTGTTCGAATTTTCTAGTGGGCTTTTGGCCCAAAGCCCAACTAAAATTCTAAAATTCTCTTGGCCCATTCATGCACACATGTGAGTGGAGTGGGTGAGGCTAAAGTTTAGTCCCACCTCATAAGTTGAGAGAGAGTTGCACCTCTTTATAAGGTGAGCTCTTCTACCACTTGTATGAGCATGAGAAGAGGAGAGCTACACATGTGCTCCTCCTCCTCGCTCGCCTCGTGACACCACGACGCGCCGCGGGTTGCGGGATTGAGCCGAGCCGAGGACAGAGCTATGCACGTTGTCTATATTTTTGCTACTCGGGAAAAATCAATGAGTCATTAATTAATAATTAACAGATGTGTTAATTACTGAACCACACTATATAGTCACGCAGACGTCTACCCTAGCCGCCGCTGCTTCGCATGGTTTCTCACCACTGTTCCAGATCATTGCGCCGCCAAGCAAGTCTTCTCCATCCCTCCTTTTGGCATGCACTGGGAGAAGGGACCGCAGGCCTTCGGAACCCCGCCTCTCGTGATTTTGTACGGGAGAGGGGCGATCAGGTTTTTGGGGAGCGCACTCGCGCGACTGCTGGCAGCCTCGACTTCGCGAACGACGAATTCTTCCCCGACCTCGGCAACCTCATCCTCGACGACATGGGCGACAACGTCAACGCCAACGGTGCTGTTCCCGCTGCACTGTATGTGATTCTATCCTTCCCGTTCAAGATCGCGGTAGAATTCATGTTTCTAGTATGTGCCCTAGATGTGATTTGTTCATCTACTATGTTAGTTCGCATGATTAGTTCAATCTCTGCTACTGTAGTCATCTTTTATCTTCTGTTTATTCGGATTAAATCTCGTAGTAATTTGCTATATCCAACAATCCAAAAACCTGATAATAGGCAATTTACTCTGAGTGGTTTTGCTGCGCATCTGAAGCCGCCTGCCTTTAAGGGGGCGCCATATAAGAGGTGGTGCACGAGAGCAGTGTACTGGTTTCAGACCATGGGCTGCTATGACGCCACCAAGGGCAAGCCTGAGGGCGATCTTAATCCAGCACAACTGGAAGCTTTTGAGAAGATCGATACTCTCTTTGAAGGCGCTCTTCTGAGTGTTCTGGATGATTCCATTATGGATTCGTATATGTCGTTTGAAAACGGCAAGGACATGTGGGCTGCGCTCGAGGACAAGTTTGGTGCCTCGGATGCCGGCAGCGAGTTGTACGTCATGGAGCAATTCTATGACTACAAGATGACTAATGAGCGCTCTATTGTACAGCAGGCTCATGAGATACAATCGCTCGCAAGAGAACTTGAGTACTTCAAGTGTGTGTTGCCGGACAAATTTGTTGCCGGAGGCATCATTGCCAAGCTTCCACCTTCGTGGAACAATTTTGCTACTTGCCTAAAACACAAGAGACAAGAGTTTTCCGTTGCGGATCTCATTGGTACACTTGATGTTGAAGAGAAGGCGAAAGCAAAGGACACACGTGCTCGAGTTGCCGAGGGAGCTTCTAGCGCCCACATGGTACAGAAGAAGAACTTCCAGCCCAACAAGTTCAAAAACAACAAGAACAAAACTCAGGGCAAAGGCAAGTTTGATTCAAAGGACAAGCCATCACATTCTACCTACTTCAAGAAGAATTCTCATAAGAAGGGGAAGGGACTTTGTCATGTCTGCGGTGATCCTAATCACTGGGCTCTGAAGTGACCTAACCGCTTTGAGGAGCACGAACATGAGAAGAGCGGCAAGTCCGCTAATGTTGCCATCGGTGATACTGATATGAAGGAATCAGGGCCACATGGACTTCTCCCGTGCTGATGGGGAATGGGTCATGTGCCATCGTTCGAGGTGTTGGTACGGTCGATCTGATGTTTACTTCGGGGAAGACCGTGCGTCTGAAGAACGTTAATCATGTGTCATCCATCAATAAAAATCTCGTTAGCGGTTCCCGTTTATGTCGAGATGGTTTTAAGTTGGTTTTCGAATCCAATAAAGTTGTAATTTCTAAGTATGTACAATTTGTTGGAGAAGGCTATTAGAGCGGAGGCTTGTTCTGCCTGTCTTTGTCAGATATTTGCACTAAAGATATTAACAATGTTTGCCACAATAATGAATCTGATATTTGGCATTCACGACTTTGTCACATTAACTTTGGTTGCATGACGCGGCTAGCCAATATGAATTTAATTTTGAAAATCTCTACTATCAAAGGCTCTAAGTGCCAAGTATGTGTGCAAGCTACGCAACCTCGCAAGTCCCATAAGACTGCATAGGCAAGAGACTTGGCGCCACTAGAGCTTATACATTCTGATCTTTGTGAGATGAATGGCATGTTGACAAAAGGTGGAAAGAGATACTTCATGACGTTGATTGATGACTCCACTAGATATTGTTATGTGTATCTTCTGAAATCAAAAGATGAGGCTTTAACTTTCTTCAAAAACTATAAACCTGAGGCAGAGAACCAACTTGATCAAAAAATTAAACGGCTTAGGTCCGATCGTGGTGGAGGGTATTTTTCCAATGAATTAGATCTGTTTTGTGCGGAACATGGTATAATCCATGAGAGGACACCTCCCTACTCACCTAAGTTAGATGGGGTAGCCGAAAGAAAGAACTGAACTCTAACTGATATGGTTAACACCATGTTAGACACGTCGGGTCTTTCCACGGAATGGTGGGGGGAGGCGCTAATGACTGCGTGTCCTGTCCTAAACCGAGTTCCCACAAAGCATAAGACCATGACTCCATTTGAGGAATGTGAAAGGAAACGATTGAAACTCTCTTACCTACGTACTTGGGGTTGTTTGGCGAAAGTTAATATACCAATTCCCAAGAAGCGCAAGCTTGGACCAAAAACCATGGATTGTGTTCTTCTGGGCTATGCTTTTCATAGCGTTGGCTATAGATTTTTGATAGTAAAATCTGAGGTATCCGACATGCATGTTGGTACGATTATGGAGTCGAATGATGCGACTTTCTTTGAGGATATATTTCCTATGAAGGATATGTTGAGTTCATCAAACCCGGAGATACCTACTCCATCTAGTGTGGAATTCGCTGTAATTCCTGAACCCACCATTTCGATGGAACACGTTGAGAATCCTATTGAGGGTGACAATGGAATTCCTGTGAGGAGTAAGAGACATAGGACTGCAAGGTCCTTTGGTGATGATTTCATTGTGTACCTTGTGGATGACACACCCAGGACTATTTCAGAAGCCTACGCATCTCCTGATGCTGACTACTGGAAGGAAGCTATTCATAGCGAGATGGATTCCATCTTAGCTAACGGAACCGAGGAGATCACTGACCATCCTTATGGGCGCAAACCTGCAGGATGTAAGTGGGTGTTCAAGAAGAAGCTTAGACCTGATGGTACGATTGAAAAGTACAAGGCACGGCTTGTGGCTAAGGGTTATACCCAGAAAGAAGGTGAAGAGTTCTTTGATACTTACTCACTCATGGCTAGAAAGACCACAATTCTGGTGCTACTATCACCGGCTGCCTCACATGGTCTTCTCGTTCATCAAATGGAGAGTTGAAGGTGGAAATTTACATGGATCAGCCAAATGGTTTTGTAGTACCTGGTCAGGAAGGAAAGGTGTGCAAGTTATTAAAGTCTTTATATGGCCTTAAACAAGCTCCTAAGGAGTGGCATGAGAAGTTCGAAAGAACATTAACTGCTGCCGGCTTTGTAGTAAATGATGGTGACAAGTGTGTGTACTATCGCCATGGTGGGGGCGAAGGAGTTATTCTTTGTCTATATGTCGACGACATATTGATCTTTGGAACCAAACCTGATTTAATCAAGGAGGTTAAGGATTTCTTATCTCGCTGTTTTGAGATGAAGGATCTAGGAGTAGCTGATGTTATCTTAAACATCAAGCTATTGAGAGATGAGAATGGTGGGATCACACTGCTTCAGTCTCACTATGTAGAAAAGGATTTGAGTCGTTTTTGGTATAGCGACTGCATGCCTTCTCCAACTCCATATGATGCTAGTGTGTTGCTTCGAAAGAATCAACAGATTGCTAGAGATCAACTGAGGTATTCTCAGATTATTGGCTCGCTTATGTATTTGGCGAGTGCCAGGAGGCCTGACATCTCGTTTGCTATGAGCAAGCTGAGTTGGTTTGTGTCAAAACTGGGAGATGATCATTGGCATGCGCTTGAGAGACTTATGCGCTATTTGAAAGGCACCGCGAGTTATGGGATTCACTACACCGGGTATCCAAGGGTATTGGAGGGTTATAGTGACTCAAACTGGATATCTGATGCTGATGAGATTAAGGCCACAAGTGGTAATGTTTTTACACTTGGTGGTGCCGCTGTTTCTTGGAAGTCTTGCAAGCAGACAATATTAACGGGGACAACTATGGAAGCAGAACTCACAGCATTAGACACTAGCACTGTTGAAGCAGAGTGGCTTCATGAGCTCTTGATGGACTTACCTATGGTTGAAAAACCAATACCCCCTATCATGATGAACTGTGATAATCAAACTGTGATCGTCAAGATAAACAGTTCTAAGGACAATATGAAGTCCTCAAGGCATGTGAAGACGAGACTAAAATCTGTCAAAAAATTGAGGAACTCCGGAGTTATTACTTTGGATTATATCCAAACGTCAAAAATTTTGATAGATCCCTTCACAAAGGGTCTATCACATAATGGGATAGATAATGCATCGATGGAGATGGGTTTGAGACCCACCGCATCGAAGTGGGAGACAAGCTTTTGGTCAGCTGGGAGGATAGTATCCCTATATTAACTATCCCACTCCGTGAAGATGCAATACACTCTTGATCTGCATGGCAGGTTGATACTTATCTTAATGTGTTCCAAATGGCTTATTCGGGTAAGCAAAGATGTCCTGCAAAAAATCTTCTGAGAAATACACCTATACGAACTTGACTGTTAACGTCGTAGTCTGTGAGAACTGGGTGTTCTCTAATAAATTCATGAAAAGACCCTGGAGTACGACGTATACGCTCCACCCGCGGGGAAGCCTTGCGGCAGCCTAGTATCGGTCAAGAATTTGTGTGAAACTAGTCTCGTAGAAAACTTGTAGTTCAAGGCATAGTCCACTATTCAAGTTGTGATCTAGTGTAGCATAAATCTCTAAGTGGAAGTTCAACTTCACAGTCTCCACTAAGCACCGGTATATAAACAATGTTTTGGAACCAAATGGTGAGATGTGCCAATGAGACATTGTGGGGGATTGTTGGAATTTGCTAGTGGGCTTTTGGCCCAAAGCCCAACTAAAATTCTGAAATTCTCTTGGCCCATCATGCACACATGTGAGTGGATTGAGTGAGGCTAAAGTTTAGTCCCACCTCATAAGTTGAGAGAGAGTTGCACCTCTTTATAAGGTGAGCTCTATTACCACTTGTATGAGCATGAGAAGAGGAGACCTACACGCGCGCTCCTCCTCCTCGTTCGTCTCGCCATGCCACGACGTGCCGCGGGTTGCAGGACTGAGTTGAGCCGAGGACAGAGCTATGCACGTTGTCTATATTTTTGCTGCTCGGAAAAAAATTAATGAATCATTAATTAATAATTAACGGACGTGTTAATTACTGAACCGTTTCCGTTTTTTTGGATCGTGATGACTCGGACGTTGGGTTTACTCCCACGACCTACCCGGCCCGCACTATATAGCCAGGCAGACGTCTACCCTAGCCGCCGCCGCTTTGTATGGTTTCTCACCACCGTTTCAGATCATTGCGCCGCCAAGCAAGTCTTCTCCATCCCTCCTTTCGGCGTGCACCAAGAGAAGGGACAGCAGGCCTCCGAACCCCGCCTCTCGTGATCCTATACGGGAGAGGGGCGATCGGGTTTTTGGGGAGCGCACTCGCGCGACTGCTGGCAGCGTCGACTTCGCGAACGACGACTTCTTCCCCGACCTTAGCAACCTCATCCTCGATGACATGGGCGACAACGTCAACGCCGACGGTGATGTTCCCGCTGCATCGTATGTGATTCTATCCTTCCTGTTCGAGATCGTGGTAGAATTCATGTTTCTAGTATGTGCCCTAGATGTGATCTGTTCATCTACTATGCTAGTTCGCATGATTAGTTCAATCTCTGCTACTGCAGTCATGTTTTATCTTCTGTTTATTCGGATTAAATCTCGTAGTAATTTGCTATATCCAGCAATGGGCACATAATCAGGAAGGTCTTGTTTTCTTCTTTGACCTGAGATGTTGATCCTCAGGCTAGGGCTTTCTTGGTAATGTAGCGATAGAGAGACGAATCTAGTTCTTCTCCTCGTGTTGTTGGTGGTCCATTTTCAGTGTAAACAATGTTGAAGTTTGTGGATGCACATCCAGTCTCTCGAAGGATCGGCAAGATATCTTGAAATTGGAGGCAAATTTTCTTCAGGATCCTTGTTCGTCTTGATATTTGTCTCGCTGAAGGCTTACTTTTTGTTGTTTCTACATTTCTAGCTCTTCTTCCTTGTTCTTGCTCCATTCTTGTGTGGCCGAGTAGCTCTTGTACATTGTCTTCAGAGCATTGTAGTTTTGGTAGTGCACGGCGGCACGCCGGGCCTAATTGGTTCGTTTGAGATTTATTTTTATTGAGTTTTTGAGAATTTTTGTAATTGTGCATGTGTGTATCTTTGTCGTGAGCAATATAATAGATGTGCAATAATAGTTTCTAGAAAGAGCCTTTAGATTACGATAGCGTGAGTTGGTCTCAATGGTGTAGCTGTAGAGTGGAGGGCAGTTCCCCCCTTCCGTCTCCTGCAAACTTGTTTCAAGTGTAGATGATTAGGGTATTGGCAGTTAACGTGCTGCCAGACTCGTGTACATGCTCCCTAGATCGTGAAGAAATGCACTAGTAGAAAACGGGCCTATTGTCCCGGTTCATAAGGGCCTTTTGTCCCGGTTCCAGAACTGGGACTAAAGGGTCGTTACTAATGCCCTGACCCTTTAGTCCCGGCTCTAACCAGAACCGGGACAGATGGGCCTCCACGTGGCCTGCGCGCTGCGCCCAGGCAGGAGGGCCTTTGGTCCCGGTTGGTTCCACCAACCGGGACCAATAGGCCTCCACGCGTCAGCATTTCTGTGGCTGGGGTTTTTGTTTTTTTTGAAGGGGGGGGGGGGGTTGGGGGTTTTGGGGGGTTAATTTAGGTGTTTCATATATTGTGTTAGCTAGTTATAATTAATAGAGAGAAGTGTCCTCTCTTATGTCCGTGCTTGGTCGACGCTACGTACTATACATACGTATAGAGAGGACTAGACACGCTAGCTAGCTAGTAAGCAAACGAAGGAAACAGAAGGTCGTCATGCATGAACATATATGCATACAGAGAGAAGTGATATCGACCACCTCTCCTTCTCCGAGAGATTGGTCGAACAACAAGTTCTCGTATATCTATCTAACACTACCGGCTACATATATACAATAATTATCTCTTACAAATATAATCATACAGACTCATGGTCCACATAGTATTCTCCGTCTTCAGCGATCACGTGGTCAAGAAACAATGCCGCCAATTCCTCTTGAATTGCTCGCATGCGAGCTGGTGCTAGGAGTTCATCCCGCTTCCGAAACATCTAATTTGAAGAAGGGGGTCAATACATACATACATACATACATATATATATATATATATATATATATATATGAATGAATGAAACTCAACACAAATGATGGTAATAAAATAAAATTCTGAATATTGTTATTTACGCACTTCATATTGTTCGTTAGAGTACCTGCCCCGCTCACAGGTCGTGTGGCGGATGGACTCGCAGACATAGTATCCACAGAAATCATTCCCTTGTTCCTGCCACAACCACTTTACAAGAAATAGAGGTCAATCAAACTGATAAGCAAGAATGCTAAATGGTATTTGATGAAACTAGCGCTTGAATCACTAGGAGATGCGCGGAACATGCTACTATAGTACTTACTTTCGGGTGTCTAAATTCCAGCTCCTTCGGCAGTCCCGGAACTTTTCTGGTGAATTTTCTCCAAACCCTACCGGACAAAGAAAACAATTACTTGATATCAGGAAATGAACAAAGTTGCTGATATGGTGGATAATGATCGATTTAACTTACTTCTTGAGGATTTCAGTCATGTCCGCATACTCCTGGGGATCTTTTCGTTTAGAGTCCAAGACAGTTACTACTCTCTGCTCAAGCCTAATCTCTAGGAGAATATAGTGGTACCGGCGCACGCATGCATAACTCATCAATTACATTACTATAACCTGGACTAATATATAAGGGAAACCGAATATGCACAAGACAGTAACACTCACTTGAAGTTGTAAGGAAAGAGTATTATATCTTTGTTTTTATTTATTTGAATGATCGTAACAAGTTGGCCTCGGTATCTTCGGGACGATGTTCAACCTCAGTTGCATCTATGAGATATGTGCTAACGAACCCAATATCACCGATTTGTCTTTTCTTCAATTCAGCGATCTTCAATCTGCATAATATAGTGAGGATAATTATAAATACATGCAATGAAAGAGATGAGCTATATAGAGAGACTTAATGACAGAAGTAGTAGTACTTACAGACAGTAGCAGGTGACCGTTGTTTTATCGAGGGCCAATTGATTGAAAAACTGATAGAACTCCTAAAATGGAATAGGCAACAGTTCAATTCCAACAAGGTCATGCTCCGGTTTAACTCTCGCATACAAAGTACTCCCCCCCAGGCTCTCTGCAGATTTTCAAGTACCAATCATGCAATCTTCGCATCATCGTTGTTAAAGATTTTTCATATTTGACGAGAGGCTTCCCGTGCTCGTATCTGTGTATCTGCACCTCCATGGGATCAGAATGTACATCGTCGGGCAGGTAATCATCAACATTGCAATAACCGAGCACCATCCTCGGATCGACGATGTCGCTAGGCACCTTGAGCGGGGGGCACGATTGCTTCGCTTGTTCGCCGAGCTGGGCAATTTGTTTCCCAGCTGCTCGTCGTTCTTTCAGCCTTTGATCACTGACTGTACTTCCCGACCGCTCCGCTTCGGCCCATGTCTTTGCAATACTGCGCTCACAGTTGCCTTTCGGCGGAGACTTGGGTGGTTTTGCCAGGGCAGCCAGAGTGCGCTTCACTTTCACCGGATCTACCTTCTCCTCCGGAGGTGGATGTCTCTTTGCTTTCAACCCTTGAAACCAGTCATCCACTTCGGTTCACGCGATCTTCGCGTTCTCCTCCGGGGTCCTCTCGTATGGTAACTTCTGTGGACTCTTCAGAGAAGGACCGAATCTGTATGTCCTCCTGCCTCTGGCCATACTGCTAGACGCCGGCCGAACAGATGGAGCGACTGTCTTCTTTACTTGCTTACGAGGCGGAGGAGAAGGACTACGACGCGCCGGAGCAGCTGCCGGAGTGGCGGTGGGTCTCTTCTGCCCTTGCTGACGAGGCGGAGAAGGAGGAGGCTGGCTGCTCGGGCGCGCCGGCGCAGGCGGAGAAGGAGGCAGAGTGCCGCCATGTGCCGGAGAAGGAGACGGCCGAGGTCCCTGATCGTCACTCGCCGGAGGAGGAGGCGGTGGAGGAGGCGGAGTGCCCTGACTCGTCGTAGGATGAGGAGGAGGCGGAGGCGTCCAGTTCGGAAGGTGGACGAGCTCCTTCCGCCATAGGCATGGAGTCTTTAGAGCAGAACCCAGCCGAGTCTCCCCTTCACCGGTAGGGTGGTCAAGATGGATATAACACCCTCGATGCGACTATATCTCCCACGTGTCGAGGCACGACTTAGAGGCATAATCGCATTGAAGGCATATGTCGCAAGTGAGGTAATCTTCACACAACCCATGTAATATAATAAGGAATAAGAGATACATAGTTGGCTTACACTCGCCACTTCACACAATTACATGAATAAAACATTACATCAACCAAGTACAATCAGGGCCCGACTACGGAGCCGAAATAAAAGAAGAACCCCAAATGCGACAAAGGTCCCCGATCGACCCCAACTGGGCTCCACTACTGATCAACTAGAACGAAACAACACAAAGGACAAGATGTTCATCGAGCTCCTCCTGAGCTTGGTTGCGTCATCTACTCGGTCTCATCGGCACCTGCAAGCTGGTTTTGGAAGTATCTGTGAGCCACGGGGACTCAGCAATCTCGCACCCTCGCGATCAAGACTATTTGAGCTTATGGGTAAGGTAAAGGTATGAGGTGGAGCTGCAGCAAGCAACTAGCATATATGGTGGCTAACATACGCAAATGAGAGTGAGAAGAGAAGGCAAACCACGGTCGATAAAAGTATGATCAAGAAGTGATCCTGGACTACCTACGTCAAGCATAACTCCAACAACCGTGTTCACTTCCCGGACTCCGCCGGAAAGAGACCATCACGGTTACACACGCGGTTGATTCATTTTAATTAAGGTCAACTTCAGGTTTTCTACAACCGGACGTTAACAAATTCCCATCTGCCCATAACCGCGGGCACGGCTTTCGAAAGATCAAATCCCTGCAGGGGTGTCCCAACTTAGCCCACGACAAGCTCTCACGGTCAACGAAGGAATAGACCTCCACCCGAGACATTCTGATCAGACTCGGTATCCCAGTAACAAGACATTTCGACAGGGTAAAACTAAACCAGCAACACCACCCAGATGTGCCGACAAATCCCGATAGGAGCTGCACATATCTCTTTCTCAGGGCACACCGGATGAGCAAGACGTCGGGTAAGCCAGCCCAGAGTTGCCCCTGGTAGCCTCGGACATCGCTCAGTTCGACCAACACTTAGAAAAGCACTGGCCCGGGGGGGGGGGTTAAAATAAGATGACCCTTGAGTCCGCAAAACCCAAGGGAAAAAAAGGCTAGGTGGCGAATGGTAAAACCAATGTTGGGCATTGCTGGAAAAGCTTTACTTAAGGCGAACTGTCAAGGGGTTCCCATTATAGCCCAACCGCGTAAGGGACGCAAAAATCCGGGAACATAACACCGATATGACGGAAACTAGGGTGGCAAGAGTGGAACAAAACACCAGGCTTAAGGCCTAGCCTTCCACCCTTTACCAAGTATATAGATGCATTAATTAAATAAGATATATTGTGATATCCCAACAAGTAAACATGTTCCAATAAGGAACGATATCTCCATGTTCCAACAAGGAACACACTTCAATCTTCACCTGCAACTAACAACGCTATAAGAGGGGCTGAGCAAAGTGGTAACATAGCCAATCAACAGTTTGCTAGGACAAGGTGGGTTAGGGGCTGAACATGGCAATTTGGGAGGCTGACAAGCAAGTGGTAGGCATCGTAGCAATGGCATAGCAAAAGAGCGAGCAAACTAGCATAGCAAAGATAGTAGTGATTTCGAGGGTATGATCATCTTGCCTGAAATCCCGCAAGGAAGAAGAACATATCCATGAAGAAGACAAACGGGCGTAGACGAACGGATCCTCACAACACGACGTTACCCGAATCAACCCGAGGAAGCAAATCACCGGAAAAGAAGCACACAACATAGTAAACAACCACCACATAATCATGGCATGATGCACAATCAAGTATGATGCATGCCCGGTTTAAGAGGCATGGCATGGCAAAGTGCACAAGCAATCCTACAATTTAAGTGGAGCTCAATATGCAACGAGATGCATATTGACAAAACACCACATCAATTATTTAGTTCCCTCTCGTTTATGTACCCAACAATATTAAATGTTGATTAACATGGCAAGAGGTGAAGCAAATGAAAACTACCTATCTAGTCAAGTTTAAATGAGGCCGGAACAACAAAACAACAAGTCCGGTAAATCCCCATGGCATATTTTAGGTTCGGTCCTGATCTGTCCTAAACACAATTTTAGAGTTGTTTAACATGCAAAATGATGCCACCATGTTAAACTAGGCGAAATTCTACCCCATTTACATATAAAGTTTATTTAATTCGGAGCCACGGTTATTTAGTTATGAATTAAATCATTTTAGCATGGCATTTAAGCAAAATTTAAACAAACAACATTTTAATTGTTGTTATGATGATGCGGATGACATGAGCAAGTTTTATGCAAGTATTAAGAAAATGTAGATAAGAGCATTATGAAGCATTTGTCACCGTGGTGGAAAGAAGAGGGGTGCCACGGCAACGAATCCAAAAATGATGCCACGGCAACATATCGGTTCCGGTAACTCGCGGAGATACCGGCGCAAAAGAAAAAGTGACGGGAGCGTGACACGCGATAGGAGGTGGGGTGATCCCGGATACCGGGTTCCCACAAGATGGTGGCAAGGCAAAAGAGGGGCAACGTGCACCGAACAACTCCGACACGGAGCAAACACGAGCATTTCATACATCACACATGCATTTGTTCACGGACGTCGTCTCGGGGTTATACCTTCGAAGCGTGCAAATGGGCCGGTTCTCGTTCGGTGCCAAGTAGATGGAGTATACGTTCTCGGGACGTGGTGGAAGTAGGGGGTACACGACGACGGTAGAGGTACTCGCGACGGTAGAGGTACACATTTTCGTAGAAGGACTTGACGAAACCGAGTCACTTGGGGTCGACGGTAGTCATTCACATTTCGAGGAGGAAGTAGGGGTTCTCGCGATCTCAGCGACGGTAGTTGTTCACGGCGGTAGTGGAACTTGACGGATCCGATGACTCCAGACGTAGTGGTACATATTCTTTTTCCGGAGAGGTACTTGGCGTCCTGCACGGGATGGTAGTTGTACATGTCCAAAGAGGAACTTGGCGCATCCAGGGTCTTCGGGTGTAGTGGTACACACACGTAGATGAACTTTGACGGGTCGTCGTCATCCTGGTACTTGGCGTCCTCTTGGTTTCAACAGAGAAAAACAACGGTTGTGGTACATGGCGTCCAGGGGGCTTCGCGGGTCATCCTGCACTTGGCGATCATGACGATACCGAGGGTCTCGGCGGAGGCCATGGTGCTCCTGATTGCACCAAGATGAACTAGCAGCAGCAAGGGCGTAGGGGAGGACGTCTCTGGCCAAAGCAAAAGAGCGAAGGGGCGCCGGCTGGCGCTGGACTCGGCGGCCTGCAAGTCCCTGGCGCTGGCTGCGCAGGCACGAGACGGAGGAGGAGAAGGGGCGCGTGGTCTCCGACGGGGCAGGAGGAGAGCAGCAGCCGCGGCAGGACTTGCAGCTCGAAAAATAGGAGCAGCAGCGGGTGGCTCCAGGAGAGGGCGTAGAGAAGGATCCCCGGTGGGGTTCCCGTTCGTCTTGGTCACCGGTCGGCACCGCGTGGAGGAGCAGGGGGAGGAGAGGTGGCCGCGGGAAGGTTGGGGCGGCGCTTGGCATCGACAGACTTGAGGCGGGGCGACGGACGAGGATGGACGGCGCCGGCGATAACGAGAGAGGGGTTTCGGGAGGAGCTCCTCTCCCTGGGTCGACGAGGAGAGCGAGGAGGCTCAAGCTCAAGGCCTCCCATTCGGCTGCTTCGGCCACGATGACGAGGAGGTGGGCCGCAGGATGGAGCTCGGGCGCGCGAGAGGACGAGAGGAGCGAGGGAGATGGGATCGGGGAGATGGGTCTCCCTGGCGGCGCTATGAACCACGAAGGAGGAGGAGGGGATCGGGCCTAGGGTTGGAGGGATTGGTGGGGGGGGGGGCTGGGCCTTGGGCCACTAGTGGGATGGGGCTGCTGCAGGCCCAAATGGCCAGGCTGGCTAGGCTTCTCTCTTCCCCCTTAATTCTTCTCTTTACAAAACAGAGAACAATAAGAGAAAGGAAAAGAGAAAAAAATGTTAGAGGAAGAATTTGAGCACGGGAATAAATTTCCCGGACTCGCATAAATGCGCATGTCCCAAGAAAATGGAGTGGGCATTTTTTCAAGAATTAAATTCAAAGTCATTTGAATTTAATTAAAAAGGTTTGAACAAGGACTAGGATTTAGAAGAGTCCAAAAATGTTGAGAAATTAGGTGGAGCTCCGGAAAATGATGAAAGGACATGTGACAAAGTTAGAGGCCAAGAGAAGAAATAATAAAAGGCGTTGGGATTTTGCAAGTGTGTTCCGGTTAATTCCAAAAGAATGGAATATTTACTATAGTAGCTCCACTAATATCGGGAGGATATATTATAAAGAGAAGTCATCCTTCCCTCGATTTAAATGGATCGAAGATCCACACAATTTATTTAGTTGAGTTACAACAATTAATGATATGATGGCATGATGACATGATGCAATGCACATGATGACGCAACAACATCGAATAACTGCACGACACCTGGCACATCGGTCTCGGGGCGTTACAACACTCCACCACTACGAGAGGATCTCGTCCCGAGATCTAGAATGGCACCGGAGGGAAAACGGAAGAGGAAGAGGATAGGCAAAACTAAGTTGCTTCTTTGACAAACGAGTGAAACCAAAGAACCCTGAAAAGGTTAAACCATCTCGAGGAAAGAATACCATGAAGGTGAACTAGGTCAAAACACTCCGTTAGAAACGAGGGACAAAGAGCATTGCGAAACCTTGAGGTTGAAGGGAAGATATATATATATATATATAGAAAACACTCCGGTTAAGGAAGGGGATCAAGGAAGACCAAAATTCGGGCAGCACTCCGGTTGAAAAGAAAAGGAACTGAATAAGGTCTTGTTAAGATGAGAAGATACTTGATGAAATCACCACACACTGCCACCGGAACTATTGAATGAATGGAACAATGGTTAAGAAAGGTTTCAGACAGCACTCCGGTTGATAATGGATGTAAAACTTGATAAGATGAGAGAACTGGCATGAAAAACACAACACTCCGGTTCAATGGATAAGCATGATAATAACAAGATCCTGACAAGAACAATAAGAAGGTTTGAAAAAAAAACAACATCCCAAAGCCTCCGGAACAAAAGAATAGAAGATAGATAATTGAAATAAGAGAATTGAGAAGAAAATGCCAACTTCTGCCACAAAAGAGTCTGAAAAGGCATCTCTAGGAGAAGGGTTGAACGGAGTTGTTGGAAAAAAAACAACAACGAAAAATAATAAGATTGATATGGTCTTATGGAAAACATCTCAAAACTGAGGTGAAATTCTGCCACTAACGGGAAATAAAAATTGGGTTGATAAGAACAAGGAGACAAGAAACTATTTCACCGGGAGGATAAATGAAGAGCTTGGGCCAATTATACGCCTCACAATAGAAAGATCCTTAGGGAAAGCTTTAGGTGAAACATAAGCCAAGATAACTCTAACAGCGAGATTGATGGATTTCAAATACATCATACTTAACAACATGTGAATCATGAAACATGAATTCAAATTATCAAGAATGACATAATACCACCTCCAATAATATGGTAGAAAGAATTGCACTCCGGATAGCAAGATGAAGAAAGCTTGAGCTCCTTTGAAAAGAATCTCGATGAACACTTCGAGAAGGAATTAAATCCTTGATGAACCATCGTGTAGAACCTTCATGAAGAACTCCGGTAAACAAAGGAATGAAAAGAAAGAGAAATTGAAAACACAAGGTGAAGCCTTGCAAAGATTTTAGATGGATCTTCGTGATAATATAATTGAAAGAGGTTGGAACTCCGGGAAAGAAAAGATAAAGCATCTCGAACCAAGAATGTGATATGATGAACCACTCCGGAAAAAGAATTAATCACTTGGATGAACAAAATAAGAATTACATTATGCTTATCCTTCACCAATTTAAATTGATGACAATCAACGGATTTGGCATATTACTTATTCTTGTAGAAAAGATTAAGAGAGATATAACATAAACTCAATGGACCACCGGTAAGATTTAACCAACGAATACATTGATAAGATAATGAAGGAATAGAAATCTTGAACGAACCACCGTAAGAATTGATTATGAACAAAGTAAAGATAAGGAAACACCGGGAAGAATTAGCAAACGGACGAAGATGCTTGAGAAAATTTAGATATAAGTGAATATAATACATCATGGACCTATTAGAGATCACTTGAACGAAGCACCGGTAAAATTGAAGAACGAGAGCTGAAAGCTGAGAATGAATAAATCTTAGATGATGGACTCCGGATAACAACTGAGAAGACTCTTGTATTGCTCCGGATGGGTGAAAGGAATTCTCACAATCGAAAAAAAAATTATGAGAGGATGGCAACAAGCTAGAATCACGAATCTTGAAAGAATGGAGCAAGATTAAAGAGAAACTCTTCTTCGGTCTTCAAAATATGAGAATTACGATGATAAACACCATCAAGAATTATTGATGCACCCCGGAATGAAGAATGAAAAAGTTGAGCCAACGATGAAAGAATTTGAAGGATCTTGGAGAAAACATTTGACTGATGATAAATCATTCTTACGTCAAACTTCGAAAAGAATTTGAGAATAACTCCGGTGAAATAAGAAGAGTCAGGTAAGATCCTGGGAAAAGACCTGTGGGTTAGGGCCCTACTCAAGAGAAACACCACTGAAATGATTAAAAAGAGAGATTGCATCGGTTGAATTAAAAGGCTTGAATGATAACATCCTCAAAATAGCTTGAACGGATTAAGAGTCGAAACAGGAATCTTCTGAGATATCTTTAGCACTCTGTAATAACAAATAGCGAGAAGTAGAATGATAATGAGGTGCACCGGTATGAGAAAGCATTGACATGAGAAAAGGGTATGATCAACAAAGCTTGACTTGGAACCACCGGAGAAGAAAAGAACGAAAGATGATGAACTTGAAGCTCCGTTAGAATCTTCATGAGAATAACCGGATAACAATACTGATAGAAAAGAATGAAGAGACTTCACATCAATAAGATGGATACTTGAATAAGACATCGGATTCCTTGAAGAAAAACAAAGGGAGGGAGGGTGGAAAAAAAAGACAATTTGGAATGGATGAAATGAACACCTTTGAGAAGAAGTGATAATTGATCTTGCGGAAGTTGAAATGATCGGAATCACTAGAAGAGAAACACACCGGTGAAAATGATTGACAAGACGAACTCGGTGATTGAGAAGGATTAGTATTCACATCGGAGTATGAGAACACCATTTAGGAAAGGTATGGGATCAACTCTTGACTTCGAAGCAACTCGAATACCACAACTCAAAATAAAACCAAGGATTGGCTTGCAGAATAAGCCAGAACAAACATATGATAGAGATTTCGTCCGAAGTTTTCGTGGTGGGACCTACACGGGCTCGATCGTACAGCACCATCATGTACAAGGCAGTGCACATGACATACGAAGTGTCTCCGAGTCAGCATAGCCAAGGACTCTTTAAGACACAACGAGACCACTGTAAAATCGACCGTGAATAGGCGAACCACTAGACGTCGAACCCCAATTTCATATCATACATCTGTTGGAAAGATATCCTAAGAGCTACTTGAATTCCCACCTATGAAACTCCCGAAATTGTCCCAGTTATGCAATCAGGTGTTGGGGATACAGGGGAAGCATAATATCTCACCCAAGCTAGCAAATCCTACATCCAGCTGTATCCATCCTTCAACACATAACCAAGAAACCTTCGGAAACCATCTACCTCAACCTTCGAAAAGCATCCGTTATACAAGTTATGGCGATACTCCCGAACTCCCGCCCCAGTACTGGGTGGCATCGAGGTTATCTCACCAACGAACTGCATAAAGGAGATTTTCGATGTCGCGCACATATCTCAAGTATACCAGAATTGCAACGATAGAATTATGATGACAACACCTCAGAGCTCAACTCCCCGGGACACTTCCACTAAACCCCTGACAGGAGGCACCAAGACAGTATTCTCATCATAAGCCATCGGAACAAAACCAAGATACTCGCGTGATCCTAAATTTTTTTAGTGAAATTTGAGAAGAGAAGAGTCAAAACTCTACGTCAGGATGCCTTACCAGAGCGATGAGGAGACTGGGAAGTAAAAAGAATTCCTAAGCTCTCCGATATATAATTCCTAAGGACTCAAAACATTTTTCTAGACACAACTCGGCTGCTAAAAACGATCAAGCAATGGGGGCTCCTAAGGTCGGGGAAGGCTCTGATTACCAACTTATAACACCCTCGATGCGACTATATCTCCCACGTGTCAAGGCACGACTTAGAGGCATAATCGCATTGAAGGCATATGTCGCAAGTGAGTAATCTTCACACAACCCATGTAATATAATAAGGAATAAGAGATACATAGTTGGCTTACACTCGCCACTTCACACAATTACATGAATAAAACATTACATCAACCAAGTACAATCAGGGCCCGACTACGGAGCCGAAATAAAAGAAGAACCCCAAATGCGACAAAGGTCCCCGATCGACCCCAACTGGGCTCCACTACTGATCAACTAGAACGAAACAACACAAAGGACAAGATCTTCATCGAGCTCCTCCTGAGCTTGGTTGCGTCATCTGCTCGGTCTCATCGGCACCTGCAAGCTGGTTTTGGAAGTATCTGTGAGCCACGGGGACTCAGCAATCTCGCACCCTCGCGATCAAGACTATTTGAGCTTATGGGTAAGGTAAAGGTATGAGGTGGAGCTGCAGCAAGCAACCAGCATATATGGTGGCTAACATACGCAAATGAGAGCGAGAAGAGAAGGCAAAGCACGGTCGATAAAAGTATGATCAAGAAGTGATCCTGGACTACCTACGTCAAGCATAACTCCAACAACCGTGTTCACTTCCCGGACTCCGCTGGAAAGAGACCATCATGGTTACACACGCGGTTGATTCATTTTAATTAAGGTCAACTTCAGGTTTTCTACAACCGAACGTTAACAAATTCCCATCTGCCCATAACCACGGGCACGGCTTTCGAAAGATCAAATCCCTGCAGGGGTGTCCCAACTTAGCCCACGACAAGCTCTCACGGTCAACGAAGGAATAGACCTCCACCCGAGACATTCCGATCAGACTCGGTATCCCAGTACAACAAGACATTTCGACAGGGTAAAACTAAACCAGCAACACCACCCAGATGTGCCGACAAATCCCGATAGGAGCTGCACATATCTCTTTCTCAGGGCACACCGGATGAGCAAGACGTCGGGTAAGCCAGCCCAGAGTTGCCCCTGGTAGCCTTGGACATCGCTCAGTTGGACCAACACTTAGAAAAGCACTGGCCCGGGGGGGGGGGGGTTAAAATAAGATGACCCTTGAGTCCGCGAAACCCAAGGGAAAAAAGGCTAGGTGGCGAATGGTAAAACCAATGTTGGGCATTGCTGGAAAACCTTTACTTACGGCGAACTGTCAAGGGGTTCCCATTATAGCCCAACCGCGTAAGGGACGCAAAAATCCGGGAACATAACACCGATATGACGGAAACTAGGGCGGCAAGAGTGGAACAAAACACCAGGCATAAGGCCGAGCCTTCCACCCTTTACCAAGTATATAGATGCATTAATTAAATAAGATATATTGTGATATCCCAAAAAGTAAACATGTTCCAATAAGGAACGATATCTACATGTTCCAACAAGGAACACACTTCAATCTTCACCTGCAACTAACAACGCTATAAGAGGGGCTGAGCAAAGCGGTAACATAGCCAATCAACAGTTTGCTAGGACAAGGTGGGTTAGGGGCTGAACATGGCAATTTGGGAGGCTGACAAGCAAGTGGTAGGCATCGTAGCAATGGCATAGCAAAAGAGCGAGCAAACTAGCATAGCAAAGATAGTAGTGATTTCGAGGGTATGATCATCTTGCCTGAAATCCCGCAAGGAAGAAGAACATATCCATGAAGAAGACAAACGGGCGTAGACGAACGGATCCTCACAACACGACGTTACCGGAATCAACCCGAGGAAGCAAATCACCGGAAAAGAAGCACACAACATAGTAAACAACCACCACATAATCACGGCATGATGCACAATCAAGTATGATGCATGCCCGATTTAAGAGGCATGGCATGGCAAAGTGCACAAGCAATCCTACAATTTAAGTGGAGCTCAATATGCAACGAGATGCATATTGACAAAACACCACATCAATTATTTAGTTCCCTCTCGTTTATGTACCCAACAATATTAAATGTTGATTAACATGGCAAGAGGTGAAGCAAATGAAAACTACCTATCTAGTCAAGTTTAAATGAGGCCGGAACAACAAAACAACAAGTCCGGTAAATCCCCATGGCATATTTTAGGTTCGGTCCTGATCTGTCCTAAACACAATTTTAGAGTTGTTTAACATGCAAAATGATGCCACCATGTTAAACTAGGCGAAATTCTACCCCATTTACATATAAAGTTTATTTAATTCGGAGCTACGGTTATTTAGTTATGAATTAAATCATTTTAGCATGGCATTTAAGCAAAATTTAAACAAACAACATTTTAATTGTTGTTATGATGATGCGGATGACATGAGCAAGTTGTATGCAAGTATTAAGAAAATGTAGATAAGAGCATTATGAAGCATTTGTCACCGTGGTGGAAAGAAGAGGGGTGCCACGGCAACGAATCCGAAAATGATGCCACGGCAACATATCGGTTCCGGTAACTCGCGGAGATACCGGCGCAAAAGGAAAAGTGACGGGAGCGTGACACGCGATAGGAGGTGGGGTGATCCCGGATACCGGGTTCCCACAAGATGGTGGCAAGGCAAAAGAGGGGCAACGTGCACCGAACAACTCCGACAGGAGCAAACACGAGCATTTCATACATCACACATGCGTTTGTTCACGGACGTCGTCTCGGGGTTATACCTTCGAAGCGTGCAAACGGGCCGGTTCTCGTTCGGTGCCAAGTAGATGGAGTATACGTTCTCGGGACGTGGTGGAAGTAGGGGGTACACGATGACGGTAGAGGTACTCGCGACGGTAGAGGTACACGTTTTCGTAGAAGGACTTGACGAAACCGAGTCACTTGGGGTCGACGGTAGTCGTTCACATTTCGAGGAGGAAGTAGGGGTTCTCGCGATCTCAGCGACGGTAGTTGTTCACGGCGGTAGTGGAACTTGATGGATCCGATGCCTCCAGACGTAGTGGTACATATTCTTTTTCCGGAGAGGTACTTGGCGTCCTGCACGGGATGGTAGTTGTACATGTCCGAAGAGGAACTTGGCGCATCCAGGGTCTTCGGGCGTAGTGGTACACACACGTAGATGAACTTTGACGGGTCGTCGTCATCCTGGTACTTGGCGTCCTCTTGGTTTCGACAGAGAAAAACAACGGTTGTGGTACCTGGCATCCAGGGGGCTTCGCGGGTCATCCTGCACTTGGCGATCTTGACGATACCGAGGGTCTCGGCGGAGGCCATGGTGCTCCTGATTGCACCAAGATGAACTAGCAGCAGCAAGGGCGTAGGGGAGGACGTCTCTGGCCAAAGCAAAAGAGCGAAGGGGCGCCGGCTGGCGCTGGACTAGGCGGCCTGCAAGTCCCTGGCGCTGGCTGCGCAGGCACCAGACGGAGGAGGAGAAGGGGCGCGTGGTCTCCGATGGGGCAGGAGCAGAGCAGCAGCCGCGGCAGGACTTGCAGCTCGAAGAAGAGGAGCAGCAGCGGGTGGCTCCAGGAGAGGGCGTAGAGAAGGATCCCCGGTGGGGTTCCCATTCGTCTTGGTCGCCGGTCGGCACCGCGTGGAGGAGCAGGGGGGGAGAGGTGGCCGCGGGAAGGTCGGGGCGGCGCTTGGCATCGCCGGACTTGAGGCGGGGCGACGGACGAGGATGGACGGTGCCGGCGATGACGAGAGAGGGGTTTCAGGAGGAGCTCCTCTCCCTGGGTCGACGAGGAGAGCGAGGAGGCTCAAGCTCAAGGCCTCCCATTCGGCTGCTTCGGCCATGAGGACGAGGAGGTGGGCCGCAGGATGGAGCTCGGGCGCGCGAGAGGACGAGAGGAGCGAGGGAGATGGGATCGGGGAGATGATTTTCCCTGGCGGCGCTATGAACCACGAAGGAGGAGGAGGGGATCGGGCCTAGGGTTGGAGGGATTGGTGGGGGGCGGCTGGGCCTTGGGCCACTAGTGGGACGGGGCTGCTGCAGGCCCAAATGGCCAGGCTGGCTAGGCTTCTCTCTTCCCCCTTAATTCTTTTCTTTACAAAACAGAGAACAATAAGAGAAAGGAAAGGAGAAAAAAATGTTAGAGGAAGAATTTGAGCACGGGAATAAATTTCCCGGACTCGCATAAATGCGCATGTCCCAAGAAAATGGAGTCGGCATTTTTGCAAGAATTAAATTCAAAGTCATTTGAATTTAATTAAAAAGGTTTGAACAAGGACTAGGATTTAGAAGAGTCCAAAAATGTTGAGAAATTAGGTGGAGCTCCGGAAAATGATGAAAGGACACGTGACAAAGTTAGAGGCCAAGAGAAGAAATAATAAAAGGCGTTGGGATTTTGCAAGTGTGTTCCGGTTAATTCCAAAAGAATGGAATATTTATTATAGTAGCTCCACTAATATCGGGAGGATACATTATAAAGAGAAGTCATCCTTCCCTCGATTTAAATGGATCAAAGATCCACACAATTTATTTATATGAGTTGCAACAATTAATGATATGATGGCATGATGACATGATGCAATGCACATGATGACGCAACAACATCGAATAACTGCACGACACCTCGCACATCGGTCTCGGGGTGTTACACTGGAGGTCCTCAAATCCCTCCGTTATTTCATCCACCATCACCCTAGCATATCCTTCTGGAATCAGCCGGCAGTGAAAAGTTGCGCCGGGTTCAGTAGGATAAACAGAGCCAACAGCCGCCTTGACCTTAAAATTCATCCATTGCGTCATAAGGTGGCAATTTTGAGACTCCGTGATAGCATCCACGGGATAGCTGGCAGGAGCCGTCAAGGCATGCTCCGGCTGAAGCAGCTCAGTGGAAGCCATGCTGCTTCTCCGCTGAGATGGCGGGGTAGCTTCGGGGGAAGCTTCGGCAGTACATTTGCTGCGATTTGCTTCTCGTTCCTCTATCGCTTGTACCCTTGCTTGCAGCGCCTGCATTTGGGTCTGCTGCACTTTTTTCCTCCTCATGGGATTTATAACCGCCTGCGTCCGGAAACCCAACCTTCCATGGAATGGAGCCTGGCATGCCTCGTGTCCGTCCAGGGTGCTCAGGATTCCCGAGGGCCATTGTGAGCTCGTCGTTCTCTTTGTCTGGAAGGAACGTCCCTTGCCACGCTGCTTTGATATAGTGCTGAAGCTTCCTGACTGGTATGTCCATTTGATCATTCGTCCAAATGCACTTCCCTGTTACAGGGTCCAAGGTTCCGCCAGCCCCGAAGAACCAAGTCTGGCAACGGTCTGGCCAGTTAATTGTCTCTGGTTTGATCCCTTTATCAACCAGATCATTCTCAGTCTTGGCCCACTTAGGCCGGGCTACGAGGTAGCCACCTGACCCCGTGCGATGGTGATGCTTCTTCTTTGCAGCATTTTGCTTGTTTGTCACCGACATCTTCTTACTCTTTTCCGATGTCTTGTGGGCCACAAATGCGGGCCAGTGATCTTTGATCTTCTCATATCTGCCCTTGAATTCTGGTGTCTCATTATTTTTGACAAACTTATTCAGCTCTTTCTTCCACCTCCTGAATAGTTCTGCCATCCTCTTAAGAGCAAAAGACTTGATTAATTACTCTTTAACTGGCTTCTCTGGATTATCCTCTGGCGGTAGGGTGAAATTTGACTTCAGCTCAGTCCAAAGATCATTTTTCTACATATCATTGACATAAGACACCTCAGGGTCTTCTGTAGCCGGCTTAAACCATTGCTGGATGCTGATCGGGATCTTGTCCCTAACCAAAACCCCGCCGAGGGAGTCCTGGATTAGGGGGTGTTCAGGTAGCCGGACTATACCTTCAGCCGGACTCCTGGACTATGAAGATACAAGATTGAAGACTGCGTCTCGTGCCCGGATGGGACTTTCCTTGGCGTGGAAGGCAAGCTTGGCGATGCAGATATTCAAGATCTCCTACCATTGTAACCGACTCTATGTAACCATAACCCTATCTGGTGTCTATATAAACCGGAGGGTTCTAGTCCGTAGGACAACATCATCAACTCGATAGACAACAATCATACCATAGGCTAGCTTCTAGGGTTTAGCCTCCTTGATCTCATGGTAGATCTACTCTTGTACTACCCATATCATCAATATTAATCAAGCAGGACGTAGGGTTTTACCTCCATCGAGAGGGCCCGAACCTGGGTAAAACATCGTGTTCCCTACCTCCTGTTACCATCCGGCCTAGACGCACAATTCGGGACCCCCTACCCGAGATCCGCCGGTTTTGACACCGACATTGGTGCTTTCATTGAGAGTTCCTCTGTGTCGTCGCCTTTAGGCCCGATGGCTCCTTCGATCATCAACAACGATGCGGTCCAGGGTGAGACTTTTCTCCCCGGACAGATCTTCGTCTTCAGCGGCTTCGCTCTGCGGGCCAATTCGCTCGGCCACCTGGAGCAGATCGAAAGCTACGCCCCTGGCCATCAAGTCAGGTTTGGAAGCTTAAACTACACGGCTGACATCCGCGGAGACTTGATCTTCGACGGGTTCGAGCCATGGCCAAGCGCGCCGCACTATCTCGAGGGCCATGATCTAGCTCTACCTCCGGACAGTGCCCTGGAGGCCGCACACGCATCGGTTCCGACCCCTAATTCGGAGCCTATTGCACCAATCGAGGACGAGCGGTTGGACGTCACCTTGGGGGCTGCGATCTCAAAGGTGATCGAGCCAAACACTAGCCCCGCACTCTGCATGACCCGTGACTCCGAGGATCCGGACTCCTCCCCGGACTCCGAACCCCCCGTGCCCCTGCCGATCGAATCCGATTGGGCGCCGATAATGGAGTTCACCGCCGCAGACATCTTTCAGCACTCGCCTTTTGGCGACATCCTGAATTCTCTCAAGTCTCTCTCTTTATCAGGAGAGCCCTGGCCGGACTACGGTCAGCGAGGGTGGGATATGGACAATGAAGAAATTCAAAGCCCACCCACCACCCACTTTGTAGCCACTGTCGACGATTTAAACCGACATGCTTGACTTCAGCTCCGAAGACATCGACGGTATGGACGACGATGTAGGAGATGAACAGGAACTAGCACCTGTAGGGCACTGGAAGGCCACCTCGTCATATGACATATATATGGTGGATACTCCAAAAGATGGAGACGGCGATGGAACAGTGGGGGATGACACCCGCAAGAAACAGCCAAAGCGCCAGCGTCAGCGGCACCGCTCTAAATCCCGCCAAAGCAAAAATGGTGATTCCAGCACGGGAGATAATACTACCCCGGATAGTGCCAAAGAACACCCACCTCAGCAAGATTCGGCACAGGAAGATGGAGAAGCCAGCCCTCATGAGAGAGCGGCAGACCAAGAGGTCGAGGATGATAACTATATGCCTCCCTCCGAAGACGAGGCAAGCCTCAATGACGACGAATTCGTCATACCATCAGACCCCGCTGAACAAGAGCGTTTTAAACGCAGGCTTTTAGCCACGGCAAGCAGCCTCAAGAAAAAGCAGCAACAGCTTAGAGCTGCCCAAGATTTGCTAGCTGACAGATGGACTGAAGTCCTTGCGGCCGAAGAGTATGAACTCGGATGCCCCTCCAAGAGTTACCCAAAGCGTAGGCCTCTACCCCGATCAGAGGAGGAAGCAACTACATCACCAACGCATGACATGGCAGACCGGCCACCTCGCGGCCGCGACAGAGAGGCCTCTCGGCCCTCCACCCAAGCCATGCCCCGACGCCGCTCAACTAAGGCACGGGAAAATGTGCCAGACCTGCGAGACGTACTGGAGGATAAGGCAAGACAAACAAGATCGATCTACGGATTGCGCAGGCGCCCTACGGCACGTGACGATGATCTTCACTCCGGATATAACAAATCCGGCCGGGCCGAACACAACAGACATAGCTCTTCCGAGCTGCGTCGTGATATAGCCCAGTACAGAGGCGCCGCACACCCGCTATGCTTCACGAATGAAGTAAGGGAGCATAAAATCCCAGAGGGTTTCAAACCCATAAACATCGAATCATACGATGGCACAACAGATCCGGCGGTATGGATCGAGGATTATCTCCTTCACATCCACATGGCACGCGGCGATGACCTACACGCCATCAAATACCTCCCGCTCAAACTTAAAGGACCGGCCCGGCATTGGCTTAGCAGCTTGCCAGCAGACTCAATCGGTTCTTGGGAGGACCTGGAAGCCGCATTCCTCGACAACTTCCAGGGCACTTACGTGCGACCACCGGATGCCGACGACTTAAGCCACATAATTCAACAGCCAGAGGAATCGGCCAGACAATTCTGGAGACGGTTCCTAACAAAGAAAAACCAGATAGTCGACTCTCCGGATGCAGAGGCCCTAGCAGCCTTCAAGCATAACATCCGCGACGAGTGGCTTGCCCGGCACCTGGGACAGGAAAAGCCGAAATCTATGGCAGCCCTCACGACACTCATGACCCGCTTTTGTGCGGGAGAAGACAGCTGGCTAGCTCGCAGTAACAACTTATCAAAGAACCCTGGTAATTCGGATACCAAGGACAAAAGTGGCAGGACACGTCGGAATAAGCAAAAACACCGCGTTAGCAGCGACAGCAATGAAGACATGGCAGTCAATGCCAGATTCAAAGGCTATAAATCCGGTCAGTGGAAAAAGCCATTCAAAAAGAATAATCAGGGCCCGTCCAGTTTGGACCGAATACTCGACCGCTTGTGCCAGATACATGGCACCCCCGAAAGGCCAGTCAATCACACTAATAGAGATTGTTGGGTGTTCAAGCAGGCAGACAAGTTAAGAGCCGAAAACAAAGACAAGGGGCTGCACAGCGACGATGAGGAGGAGCCCAAGCCGCCGAACAACAATGGATAGAAGGGCTTTCCCCCACAAGTGCGGACGGTGAACATGATATACGCAACCCACATTCCCAAGAGGGAGCAGAAGCGTGCGCTACGGGACGTATACGCGATGGAGCCAGTCGCCCCGAAGTTCAACACATGGTCCTCCTGCCGATCACTTTTGATCGAAGGGACCATCCCACTAGCATCCGTCATGGCGGCTTCACCGCATTGGTTCTTGACCCAATCATCGACGGATTTCATCTCACAAGAGCCCTCATGGACGGCGGCAGTAGCCTGAACCTGCTTTATCAGGATACAGTGCGGAAAATGGGCATAGATCCCTCAAGGATTAAGCCCACAAAAACGACCTTTAAAGGCGTTATACCAGGTGTAGAAGCCAACTGTACAAGCTCAGTAACACTTGACGTGGTCTTCGGATCCCCGGACAATTTCCGAAGCGAAGAGTTAATCTTCGATATAGTCACGTTTCGCAGTGGCTATCACGCCCTGATCGGACGAACCGCATTCGCAAAGTTCAATACGGTGCCGCACTACACATATCTCATGCTCAAGATGCCAGGCCCTCGAGGAGTAATCACGGTCAATAGAAACACCGAACGCTCCCTCCGTACGGAGGAGCACACGGCGGCTCTCGTAGCGGAAGTACAAAGTAGCCTTCTTAGGAAATTCTCCAGTCCGGCCGTTAAAAAGCCAGACACTGCCAAGCGCGCCCGGAGTAACCCAAAGCAGAACCGCCTGGCACACTCTGAGCAAGCGTAGCAATGCGGCCCCAACCCCAGCTCTCGCGACATGGCGAAACCAGTACCTCGCGTACATAACTACGCCCTTGAAATACCATGGGCACAGGGGAAGGGGCACAATAACGGCATGCCCAAAATACGGCTTAAAACGTACTAGGGGCTGCCGGATTCTTTTTTTAATTTTTTCTTACTTTCAGGACTCCATACTTCGGATGACCTGTTCGGCAATTTGACTGCCGCACAAACGATGCAAGATCTAGGGAGGCATACAAGCCATGCCGCATTATGGAACTCCCAGGTGGTCTCTGTTATGAGCGGTATACCTGTTTTAAATACAATTCCGCGGCCTGCCCCTGGTCAGGACATACTAAATAGTCCAATATCTTTTGCTTACCGCACTATTTGTATCGTTTAGCTTTGATAAATAGCCTCTCTATAAACAATGCATAGCTTTCTGTATATTTTTTGCATTATCTTCTTTTTACATACATGTTTATTAAATGACATGTTGCACCCGTACACTTTGGTACGGCAAAATACGCCGGGGGCTTTAGTACCCACAAATATGGCGTGAGAAGTCCGTACACTTTCACAAGTGCGGCACCCCGAACTTATAGCACTATATGCATCGGCTCCGAATCATGATTTGGGTCAATAGTTGGGTTTGCCCGGCTCCTATGTTTTGGTGCCTTACGTTCCGCTATATCGGCTAAGGTAGCACTAGGAGAACCACTGCGATTGTGCCCCGGTTGAGCTGGGTTAAGCACCTCAGTGGAGAAAGCTAAAACTAACTGTCCTGATGTGGCGAGAGACCGGTCGCTATTCGAGAGGTTTTTCGAGTCCCTAAAGGCTCATGCCGCTTCGAGCGAGGAGCTGGCTTTGTCCGGCCAAGGCGTGGATAGCGCCCCGAACTCGGTCTTACGAACTAGGGGCTTCGCCGAAATTTAAAATTATAGAGTTCTATGGCTAAGTGAGAGTGTTCAAGCATTATAGTCCGATTGCCTGGTTCGTTGTGCTGAGCGCCTCCCTCGAAGGACCCAACTATGGGAAAAAGAGCGCTCAGGTTTATCCCGAACACCCCAGCACTAGTGGCATGGGGGCAGAAGCTGATGACTGGCCATCTCTCAATTTTTGATAAACGGCCGCACAGAAAGTAATATTTTAAATTCAATAAGCATTGCTTGGCGCATATGAACAAGTTTTTAGCGCACAGGATAAACAGGAGCGAGTTCATTCAAAAATTACATCCTTGGTACATTCATCCGCCACAAGGCGGGCACCCGCAAGAACATCCTTATAGTAGTTCTCGGGCTTGCGATGCTCCTTCCCCGGCGGCGGCCCGTCCCTCACAAGCTTCTCACCGTCCAGCTTACCCCAGTGCACCTTTGCACGGGCAAGGGCCCTACTGGCACCTTCGATGCAGACGGAGCGCTTGATGACCTCGAGCCTTGGACAGGCCTCCACCAGTCGCCGCACCAGCCCGAAGTAGCTCCCAGGCAGGGCCTCTCCGGGCCACAGCCGAACTATGAAGCCCTTCATGGCCTGTTCGGCCGCCTTGTGGAGCTCGACCAGCCGTTTCAGCTGGTCGCTCAAGGGCACAGGGTGTCCGGCCTCAGCATACTGAGACCAGAACACCTTCTCCGTCGAGCTTCCCTCTTCGGCTCGGTAGAATGCGGCGACGTTGGATACGCTGCGGGGAAGATCTGCGAATGCCCCTGGAGAGCTCCGGATTCGGGTAAGTAACAAGTACTTTACTTTTATACTTCTGCTTTGCATAAAGAATGCCTTACCCGCCGCTATCTTTTTCATCTCCTCCAACTCTTGGAGGGCCTTTTGGGCTCCGGCCTTGGCGGACTTGGCAGTCTTAAGGGCTGCCGCGAGCTCGGACGCTTGCGTCTTGGACTCAAGCTCCAAACTCTCGTGTTTTTTCATGAGAGCCTGAAGCTCCTGCTGCACCTCACCGACCTGGGCCTCAAGTTTCTCTCGCTCGGTGCACTCCGCGGCCGTTTTCTTTTCGGCCTCGGACAACGCCTGCTTGAGGGTCGCCACCTCAGTCGTGGCCCCTACAATAGGCAGTACAATCCTGTTTTTTTTTCAATCAGGTCTTTTTATAGGCACTTTTTCTGTAAGGTATTTCTTACCTTCTTTCTCCTCGAGCTGCCGTTTGGCAAGGCCGAGCTCTTGCTCGGTCCGCTCGAGGCCCTGTTTCAGGGCACCCACCTCCGCAGTCAGTGCGGCGGTGGCTAGCAGTGAAGCCTGCATACGCATATTGACTCTTTGTTGTTAGACTCCTGTGAAATTTAATAGATCCTCTATTCGGCTTTTCTTTCCGAACGCCAAACAGAGCATCCGGGGCTACTGTCTATGCGGTAATATTTTTACATATTTTTACTCACCTCGAAGCCTATTAGAAGGCTAGCGCAAGCTTCAGTCAGTCCGCTCTTGGCGGACTGAACCTTCTGGATCACCGTACTCATAATAGTACGGTGCTCCTCGTCGATGGAGGTGCCATCAAGCACCTCCAGCAGATTGTACGGCACCTCCGGTTGGACGGAGGTTGCCGGCTCAGAAGGCTTACTCCTCTTGGAAGGAGTTCGCCTACTGCAGTCCGGAACTGTTATAGATTCCGGTACGGTGTCCGGCTCAAAGCCGGACTTGGAGCCCTGGGGGGTCTTGTCCCCTTCACTCCTGGAGTCCGAGAGGTTGCCTTGCGGCTCCTCCGGGACAACCTCCTCCTACCCCGGGGCCTGTCGCGACGCCACTTCGGCGTCGTCCGCGGTGCGGTGGGAGACAGCGGGTGGAACGGAGTTCACGTCCGATGAATTCAGGGAGCCGCTCAACGACTCGTTGAGTCCGGCCCGGGACGGGCTGCATAATTATATTCGACATTAGGGAAAGCTGTGCAACAAAGGAACGCCATGAGTTACTCTGATATCCGAACTTACGATTTCGCCGGACGCTTGGCCTTGTCTGGCCACTCCTCTTTGTCCTCTTCGGCGCCGAGGGAGTAGTCCGGCGGAGGGGTCTTCCTCTTCCTGGACCCTATGGCCTCCCCCGTTGGGGCGGCCTTCCTTTTCTTTCCTTCCCCCGCTGGAGGGGGAGAGGTTTCTTCTTCCTCCTCCTCGTTTTCACGGGAGGAGAGCGTCTCGGACTCGTCGGATGACGAATCCGACACCACCATATTACGGGAACACTTTCGAGTCCCCGTGGCCTTCTTCTTCTTGGCCTTCTTCTCCGGCACCACATAAGGCGCCGAAACCAGCAACTTCACTAGTAAAGCTAGGGCTGGGTCTTCGGGCAGCGGAGCCGGACAGTTAATCGGTCCGGATATCGCCCGCCAAGCCTGTCAAAGGTAAGGGAGTTTAGATCCCGCATAGAGTCAAACTATGAAAAAGCTTAACATCCTGTAAAAGGTGTAGATGGCTTACCTCGCTAGCGTGACGCTGCGAGCTGTATCCGCAGTCCTCGGAAGTGCATGCGGGAGCCTCGGCGCCCTTGAATAGCATCTTCCAGGCGTCTTCGTACGTCGTGTCGAAGAGCCTGTTGAGGGTTTGATGCTGCGCCGGGTTGAACTCCCACAGATTGAAATCCCGTTGTTGGCACGGGAGGATCCGATGGACGAGCATGACCTGGATTACATTAACAAGCCGGACTGGCTTGTTCACCAGGGACTGGATGCATGTTTGCAATCCGGTCACTTCTTTTTCGTCACCCCACGACAGGCCCGTCTCTTTCTAGGACACAAGCCGTGTGGGGGGTCTGGATCGGAACTCGGGGGCTGCGGTCCATTTCGGATCGCGCGGCTCGGTGATGTAATACCACCTGGATTGCCATCCCTTTAGGGTCTCCACAAAAGAGCCCTTGAACCATAGGACGTTGGCCATCTTGCCCGCCATGGCGCCTCCACACTCCGCCTGGCTGCCGGGCACCACCTTGGGCTTGACGTTGAAGGTCTTGAGCCAGAGGCCGAAATGGGGGCGGACGCGGAGAAAAGCCTCGCACACGACGATAAACGCCGAGATGTTGAGGATGAAGTTCGGGGCCAAATCGTGGAAATCCAGGCCGTAGTAGAACATGAGCCCCCGAACAAATGGGTGGAGTGGAAAAACCAGTCCGCGGAGGAAGTGGGGAAGGAATACTACCCTCTCATGGGGCCTTGGGTGTTGGGGAACGCAGTAATTTCAAAAATTTTCCTACGCACACGCAAGATCATGGTGATGCACAGCAACGAGAGGGGAGAGTGTTGTCTACGTACCAACGCAGACCGACTGCGGAAGCGATCACACAACGTAGAGGAAGTAGTCGGACGTCTTCTTCCCGATCCGACCGATCCAAGCACCGTTACTCCGGCACCTCCGAGTTCTTAGCACACGTTCAGCTCGATGACGATCCTCGGGCTCCGATCCAGCAAAGCGTCGAGGAAGAGTTCCGTCAGCACGACGGCATGGTGACGATCTTGATGTACTACCGACGCAGGGCTTCGCCTAAGCACTACAACGGTATGATCGAGGTGGAATTTGGTGGCAGGGGGCACCGCACACGGCTAAGGAACGATCTCAAGGATCAAGTTGTGTGTCTTGGGGTGCCCCCTGCCCCTGTATATAAAGGTTGGAGGAGGGGAGCCGGCCGGCCAAGGGAGAGGTGGCGCAGGGGAGTCCTACTCCCACCGGGAGTAGGACTCCTCCCCCCAATCCTAATCCTATTAGGACTCCCGGGGGGAAAAAGAGAGAGAAGGGGGGCTGGCCCCTATCCTAGTCCTACTAGGACTTTGGGAAGGGGGGCGCCGGCCAGCTTGTGGGCCTTCCCTTTTTCTCCTTTTTCCACTAAGGCCCAATAGGCCCATTAGTCTCCCCGGGGGTTCCGGTAACCCTCCCGGTATTCCGGTAAAATCCCGATTTCACCCGGAACACTTCCGATGTCCAAACATAGGCTTCCAATATATCAATCTTTACGTCTCGACCATTTCGAGACTCCTCGTCATGTCCGTGATCTCATCCGGGACTCCGAACAACCTTCGGTACATCAAAATGCATAAACTCATAATAACTGTCATCGTAACGTTAAGCGTGCGGACCCTACAGTTCGAGAACAATGTAGACATGACCGAGACACGTCTCCGGTCAATAACCAATAGCGGGACCTGGATGCCCATATTGGCTCCTACATATTCTACGAAGATCTTTATCGGTCAGACCGCATAACAATATACGTTGTTCCCTTTGTCATCGGTATGTTACTTGCCCGAGATTCGATCGTCGGTATCCAATACCTAGTTCAATCTCGTTACCGGCAAGTCTCTTTACTCGTTCCGTAATACATCATCTCACAACTAACATATTAGTTGCAGTGCTTGCAAGGCTTATGTGATGTGCATTACCGAGAGGGCCCAGAGATACCTCTCCGACAATCGGAGTGACAAACCCTAATCTCGAAATACGCCAACCCAACATCTACCATTGGAGACACCTGTAGTACTCCTTTATAATCACCCAGTTACGTTGTGACATTTGGTAGTACCCAAAGTGTTCCTCCGGTAAACGGGAGTTGCATAATCTCATAGTTATAGGAACATGTATAAGTCATGAAGAGAGCCATAGCAACATACTAAACGATCGGGTGCTATGCTAATGGAATGGGTCATGTCAATCAGATCATTCTACTAATGATGTGACCTCGTTAATCAAATAACAACTCCTTGTTCATGGTTAGGAAACATAACCATCTTTGATTAACGAGCTAGTCAAGTAGAGGCATACTAGTGACACTCTGTTGGTCTATGTATTCACACATGTATTATGTTTCCGGTTAATACAATTCTAGCATGAATAATAAACATTTATCATGATGTAAGGAAATAAATAATAACTTTATTATTGCCTCTAGGGCATATTTCCTTCAGTCTCCCACTTGCACTAGAGTCAATAATCTAGATTACACAGTAATGATTCTAACACCCATGGATCCTTGGTGCTGGTCATGTTTTGCTCGTGGAAGAGGCTTAGTCAACGGGTCTGCAACATTCAGATCCGTATGTATCTTGCAAATCTCTATGTCTCCCACCTGGACTAAATCCCGGATGGAGTTGAAGCGTCTCTTGATGTGTTTGGTCCTCTTGTGAAATCTGGATTCCTTTGCCAAGGCAATTGCACCAGTATTGTCACAGAAGATTTTCATTGGACCCGATGCACTAGGTATGACACCTAGATCGGATATGAACTCCTTCATCCAGACTCCTTCGTTTGCTGCTTCCGAAGCAGCTATGTACTCCGCTTCACATGTAGATCCCGCTACGACGCTTTGTTTAGAACTGCACCAACTGACAGCTCCACCGTTTAAAGTAAACACGTATCCGGTTTGCGATTTAGAATCGTCCGAATCAGTGTCAAAGCTTGCATCAACGTAACCTCTTACGGTGAGCTCTTTGTCACCTCCATATACGAGAAACATATCCTTAGTCCTTTTCAGGTATTTCAGGATGTTCTTGACCGCTGTCCAGTGATCCATTCCTGGATTAATTTGGTACCTCCCTGCTAAACTTATAGCAAGGCACACATCAGGTCTGGTACACAGCATTGCATACATGATAGAGCCTATGGCTGAAGCATAGGGAACATCTTTCATTTTCTCTCTATCTTCTGCAGTGGTCGGGCATTGAGTCTTACTCAATTTCATACCTTGTAACACAGGCAAGAACCCTTTCTTTGCTTGATCCATTTTGAACTTCTTCAAAATATTGTCAAGGTATGTGCTTTGTGAAAGTCCAATTAAGCGTCTTGATCTATCTCTATAGATCTTTATGCCTAATATGTAAGCAGCTTCCCCGAGGTCTTTCATCGAAAAACTTTTATTCAAGTATCCCTTTACGCTATCCAGAAATTCTATATCATTTCCAATCAGCAATATGTCATCCACATATAATATCAGAATGCTACAGAGCTCCCACTCACTTTCTTGTAAATACAGGCTTCTCCAAAAGTCTGTATAAAGCCAAATGCTTTGATCACACAATAAAAGCGTTTATTCCAACTCCGAGATGCTTGCACCAGTCCATAAATGGATCGCTGGAGTTTGCATACTTTGTTAGCTCCTTTTGGATCGACAAAACCTTCTGGTTGTACCATATACAACTCTTCTTCCAGAAATCCATTCAGGAATGCAGTTTTGACATCCATCTGCCATATTTCATAATCATAAAATGCGGCAATTGCTAACATAATTCTGACGGACTTAAGCATCGCTATGGGTGAGAAAGTCTCATCGTAGTCAACCCCTTGAACTTGTCGAAAACCTTTTGCGACAAGTCGAGCTTTATAGACAGTAACATTACCGTCAGCGTCAGTCTTTTTCTTGAAGATCCATTTATTCTCAATTGCTTGCCGATCATCGGGCAAGTCAACCAAAGTCCATACTTTGTTCTCATACATGGATCCCATCTCAGATTTCATGGCCTCAAGCCACTTTGCGGAATCTGGGCTCACCATCGCTTCTTCATAGTTCGTAGGTTCATCATGATCTAGCATCATGACTTCCAGAACTGGATTACCGTACCACTCTGGTGCGGATCTCACTCTGGTTGATCTACGTGGTTCAGTAGTATCTTGTTCTGAAGCTTCATGATCATCATCATTAGCTTCCCCACTGATTGGCATAGGTGTCGCACAAACAGTTTTCTATGATGTACTATTTTCCAATAAGGGAGCAGGTACAGTTACCTCGTCAAGTTCTACTTTCCTCCCACTCACTTCTTTTGAGAGAAACTCCTTCTCTAGAAATGATCCATTCTTAGCAACGAATCTCTTGCCTTCGGATCTGTGATAGAAGGCATACCCAACAGTTTCCTTTGGGTATCCTATGAAGACACATTTCTCCGCTTTGGGTTCGAGCTTATCAGGTTGAAGTTTTTTCACATAAGCATCGCAGCCCCAAACTTTAAGAAACGAGAACTTTGGTTTCTTGCCAAACCATAGTTCATAAGGCGTCGTCTCAATGGATTTTGATGGTGCCCTATTTAACATGAATGCGGCCGTCTCTAAAGCATAACCCCAAAACGATAGCGGTAAATCAGTAAGAGACATCATGGATCGCACCATATCTAGTAAAGTACGATTACGACGTTCGGACACACCATTACGCTGTGGTGTTCCGGGTGGCGTGAGTTGCGAAACTATTCCACAATTTTTCAAATGTATACCAAACTCGTAACTCAAATATTCTCCTCCACGATCAGATCGTAGAAACTTTATTTTCTTGTTACGATGATTTTCAACTTCACTCTAAAATTCTTTGAACCTTTCAAATGTTTCAGACTTATGTGTCATTAAGTAGATATACCCATATCTGCTTAAATCATCTGTGAAGGTGAGAAAATAACGATATCCGCCACGAGCCTCAATATTCATCGGACCACATACATCGGTATGTATGATTTCCAACAAATCTGTTGCTCTCTCCATAGTACCGGAGAACGGTGTTTTAGTCATCTTGCCTATGAGGCACGGTTCGCAAGTACCAAGTGATTCATAATCAAGTGGTTCCAAAAGCCCATCAGTATGGAGTTTCTTCATGCGCTTTACACCGATATGACCTAAACGGCAGTGCCACAAATAAGTTGCACTATCATTATTAACTTTGCATCTTTTGGCTTCTACATTATGAATATGTGTATTACTATCTTCGAGATTCAACAAGAATAGACCACTCTTCAAAGGTGCATGACCATAAAAGATATTATTCATATAAATAGAACAACCATTATTCTCTGATTTAAATGAATAACCGTCTCGCATTAAACAAGATCCAGATATAATGTTCATGCTCAACGCTGGCACCAAATAACAATTATTTAGGTCTAATATTAATCCCGAAGGTAGATGTAGAGGTAGCGTGCCGACCGCGATCACATCGACTTTGGAACCGTTTCCCACGCGCATCGTCACCTCGTCCTTTGCTAGTGTCCGCTTATTCCGTAGTCCCTGTTTCGAGTTGCAAATATTAGCAACAGAACCAGTATCAAATACCCAGGTGCTACTGCGAGCTCTCGTAAGGTACACATCAATAACATGTATATCACATATACCTTTGCTCACTTTGCCATCCTTCTTATCCGCCAAATACTTGGGGCAGTTCCGCTTCCAGTGTCCAGTCTGCTTGCAGTAGAAGCACTCAGTTTCAGGCTTAGGTCCAGACTTGGGTTTCTTCTCTTGAGCAGCAACTTGCTTGCTGTTCTTCTTGAAGTTTCCCTTCTTCTTCCCTTTGCCCTTTTTCTTGAAACTAGTGGTTTTGCTAACCATCAACACTTGATGCTCCTTCTTGATTTCTACCTCCGCAGCTTTCAGCATTGCGAAGAGCTCGGGAATAGTCTTGTTCATCCCTTGCATATTATAGTTCATCACGAAGCTCTTGTAGCTTGGTGGCAGTGATTGGAGAATTCTGTCAATGACGCAGTCATCTGGAAGATTAACTCCCATCTGAATCAAGTGATTATTATACCCAGACATCTTGAGTATATGCTCACTGACACAACTGTTCTCCTCCATCTTACAGCTATAGAACTTATTGGAGACTTCATATCTCTCAATTCGGGCATTTGCTTGAAATATTAACTTCAACTCCTGGAACATCTCATATGCTCCATGACGTTCAAAACGTCGTTGAAGTCCCGATTCTAAGACGTAAAGCATGGCACACTGAACTATCGAGTAGTCATCAGCTTTGCTCTGCCAGACGTTCATAACATCTGGCGTTGCTCCAGCAGCAGGCCTGTCACCCAGCGGTGCTTCCAGGACGTAATTCTTCTGTGCAGCAATGAGGATAATCCTCAGGTTACGGACCCAGTCCGTGTAATTGCTACCATCATCTTTCAACTTTGCTTTCTCAAGGAACGCATTAAAATTCAACGGAACAATAGCACGAGCCATCTATCTACAAGCAACATAAACAAGCAAGATACTATCAGGTACTAAGTTCATGATAAGTTTAAGTTTAGTTAATCAAATTACTTAGGAACTCCCACTTAGATAGACATCCCTCTAATCCTCTAAGTGATCACGTGATCCAAATCAACTAAACCATAACCGATCATCACGTGAGATGGAGTAGTTTTTAATGGTGAACATCGTCATGTTGATCATATCTACTATATGATTCACGCTCGACCTTTCGGTCTCTGTGTTCCGAGGGCATATCTGCATATGCTAGGCTCGTCAAGTATAACCTGAGTATTCTGCGTGTGCAAAACTGGCTTGCACCCGTTGTAGATGGACGTAGAGCTTATCACACCCGATCATCACGTGGTGTCTGGGCACGACGAACTTTGGCAACGGTGCATACTCAGGGAGAACACTTCTTGATAATTTAGTGAGAGATCATCTTATAATGCTACCGTCAATCAAAGCAAGATAAGATGCATAAAAGGATAAACATCACATGCAATCAATATAAGTGATATGATATGGCCATCATCATCTTGTGCTTTGTGATCTCCATCTCCGAAGCACCGTCATGATCACCATCGTCACCGGCGCGCCACCTTGATCTCCATCGTAGCAACGTTGTCGTCTCGCCAATCTTATGCTTCCACGACTATCACTACCGCTTAGTAATAAAGTAAAACATTACATCACGATTGCATTGCATACAATAAAGCGACAACCATATGGCTCCTGCCAGTTGCCGATAACTCGGTTACAAAACATGATCATCTCATACAATAAAATCAACATCATGCCTTGACCATATCACATCACAACATACCCTGCAAAAACAAGTTAGACGTCCTCTACTTTGTTGTTGCAAGTTTTACGTGGCTGCTACGGGCTTAAGTAAGAACTCATTTCACCTACGCATCAAAACCACAACGATAGTTCGTCAAATAGACTCCGTTTTAACCTTCTCAAGGACCGGGCGTAGTCACACTTGGTTCAACTAAAGTTGGAGAGACAGTCTTCCGCAAGCCATCTATGTGCAAAGCACGTCGAGGGAACCGGTCTCGCGTAAGAGTACGCGTAAGGTTGGTCCGGATCGTCTCAACCAACAATACCGCCGAACCAAAGTATGACATGCTGGTAGGCAGTATGACTTGTATCGCCCACAACTCACTTGTGTTCTACTCGTGCATATAACATCAAACCATAAAACCTAGGCTCGGATGCCACTGTTGGGGAACGCAGTAATTTCAAAAAATTTCCTACGCACACGCAAGATCATGGTGATGCACAGCAACGAGAGGGGAGAGTGTTGTCTACGTACCAACGCAGACCGACTGCGGAAGCGATCACACAACGTAGAGGAAGTAGTCGTACGTCTTCTTCCCGATCCGACCGATCCAAGCACCGTTACTCCGGCACCTCCGAGTTCTTAGCACACGTTCAGCTCGATGAAGATCCTCGGGCTCCGATCCAGCAAAGCGTCGAGGAAGAGTTCCGTCAGCACGACGGCGTGGTGACGATCTTGATGTACTACCGATGCAGGGCTTCGCCTAAGCACTACAACGGTATGATCAAGGTGGAATTTGGTGGCAGGGGGCACCGCACACGGCTAAGGAACGATCTCAAGGATCAAGTTGTGTGTCTTGGGGTGCCCCCTGCCCCCGTATATAAAGGTTGGAGGAGGGGAGCCGGCCGGCCAAGGGAGAGGTGGCGCAGGGGAGTCCTACTCCCACCGGGAGTAGGACTCCTCCCCCCAATCCTAATCTTATTAGGACTCCCGGGGGGAAAAAGAGAGAGAAGGGGGGCCGGCCCCTATCCTAGTCCTACTAGGACTTTGGGAAGGGGGGCGCCGGCCAGCTTGTGGGCCTTCCCTTTTTCTCCTTTTTCCACTAAGGCCCAATAGGCCCATTAGTCTCCCGAGGGGTTCCGGTAACCCTCCCGGTATTCCGGTAAAATCCCGATTTCACCCGGAACACTTCCGATGTCCAAACATAGGCTTCCAATATATCAATCTTTACGTCTCGACCATTTCGAGACTCCTCGTCATGTCCGTGATCTCATCCGGGACTCCGAACAACCTTCGGTACATCAAAATGCATAAACTCATAATAACTGTCATCGTAACGTTAAGCGTGCGGACCCTACGGTTCGAGAACAATGTAGACATGACCGAGACACGTCTCCGGTCAATAACCAATAGCGGGACCTGGATGCCCATATTGGCTCCTACATATTCTACAAAGATCTTTATCGGTCAGACCGCATAACAACATACGTCGTTCCCTTTGTCATCGGTATGTTACTTGCCCGAGATTTGATCGTCGGTATGCAATACCTCGTTCAATCTCGTTACCGGCAAGTCTCTTTACTCGTTCCGTAATACATCATCTCTCAACTAACTCATTAGTTGTAATGCTTGCAAGGCTTATGTGATGTGCATTACCGAGAGGGCCCAGAGATACCTCTCCGACAATCGGAGTGACACATCCTAATCTCGAAATACGCCAACCCAACATCTACCTTTGGAGACACCTGTAGAGCACCTTTATAATCACCCAGTTACGTTGTGACGTTTGGTAGCACACAAAGTGTTCCTCCGGTAAACGGGAGTTGCATAATCTCATAGTCATAGGAACATGTATAAGTCATGAAGAAAGCAACAGCAACATACTAAACGATCGGGTGCTAAGCTAATGGAATGGGTCATGTCAATCAAATCATTCAACTAATGATGTGACCTCGTTAATCAAATAACAACTCTTTGTTCATGGTTAGGAAACACAACCATCTTTGATTAACGAGCTAGTTAAGTAGAGGCATACTAGTGACACTCTGTTTGTCTATGTATTCACACATGTATTATGTTTCCGGTTAATACAATTCTAGCATGAATAATAAACATTTAACATGATGTAAGGAAATAAATAATAACTTTATTATTGCCTCTAGGGCATATTTCCTTCATTGGGGTGGGCAGAAGCTGCCCCTCCTCGGGAAGCCGGTGCGCGATGTCCTTGGACAAGTATCCGGCCTTCCTTAGCTTTTTGACTTGGCCCTCCGTGGCGGAGGAGACCATCCACTTGCCTCCCGCTCCAGACATTGCTGGAGAAGGTTGAGGTGGGAAGTGCGGGCTTGGGCGCTAGGCAGGGGATGGATAGGCAAAGGAGGAAGAAGGCGTAGGTAAAAAAAGGTGGATCCTTATCCCCTTATATGGGAGGATGCGGTTATGCGTCCCCACCTGCCTAGTAAAACTCGCTTGCCTCCCAAGCACCGTGATAAGTGGTGCGGTTGGGTTACCCACGTCCGTATTGATGAGAAACCCGTAAAGGGGGGTACATGATCTCTGCTTTGACAAGACGTGCCAAGGAAACCGCCTCGCAAAACACGCTGAGGTGGAAAAGTAAAAACAATTCGAGTAAAGGACTTGGTCGTAGTGTGATGGCGCACTGCGGAATACGTCAGCAGATTTGATTTGTGTTAATATAATTCTCTCTATGGCAATATGTGGAAGCTTATTTTGCAGATCCGGACACTACTCTTGGTGTTTACAATCTTCTATGAAGGACTTGGAGGAGGAACCCGCCTTGCAATGCCGAAGACAACTTGCGCGCCGGACTCGTCGTCATTGAAGCCTGGTTCAGGGGCTACTGAGGGAGTCCTGGATTAGGGGGTGTTCGGGTAGCCGGACTATACCTTCAGCCGGACTCTTGGACTATGAAGATACAAGATTGAAGACTTCGTGCCGTGTCCGGATGGGACTTTCCTTGGCGTGGAAGGCAAGCTTGGCGATGTGGATATTCAAGATCTCCTACCATTGTAACCGACTCTATGTAACCCTAACCCTATCCGATGTCTATATAAACCGGAGGGTTCTAGTCCGTAGGACAACATCATCAACTCCATAGACAACAATCATACCATAGGCTAGCTTCTAGGGTTTAGCCTCCTTGATCTCATGGTAGATCTACTCTTGTACTACCCATATCATCAATATTAATCAAGCAGGACGTAGGGTTTTACCCCCATCGAGAGGGCCCGAACCTGGGTAAAACATCGTGTTCCCTGCCTCCTGTTACCATCCAGCCTAGACGCACAATTCGGGACCCCCTACCTGAGATCCGCCAGTTTTGACACCGACACCCGCACTGAGCAACAAATGCGCTATTTGTCCGGAGGGGTTCAATCGGTTGGTCGTCGGGCACGATTGCTATGATCTCAAACTTTTCATCCGAGCTCAACTTTTTCTTCGGGCCTCGTCTCTTTACCGAAGTTGTGCTTGATCCGGAGGGCTAGAAAAAAGAACAAAGACTTAATTAATATGTGTACATACCAAAACAATGAATGCATCAATTAGCTAGTCAGTAGAAGCTTAACTAATATATATACCTGGCCGGACTCGGTTCGGTCACCGGAGACGTCATCACGGTCTCCTTCTTGCACCGGCATTGGGTCACCGGAGCCGTCCTCACGGTCTCCTTCTTGCACCGGCATTAGGTCACCGGAGCCATCATAATCAGCTGCTTCTAGACCATCGGTCTCGTTGAGAAACAACGAGCAAATGGCATCACTTCCTTGTGCGATTATGTCCCCCAACAACTCTTCTTGTACTTCGTCTCGGGCGGTGTCCATAGTTTCTACAAATATTGACGACATGGCAATTATTATTCAAACATGACAGATGGATATATTAGTGGCAAAAACGTAGAACTAATATTAATTAGTGGCCTCGACACTGCTTCTCTAGGGTTTGGGGTGGCCTCGATGCTGCTTCTCTAGGGTTTGGGGTGGCCTCGACAACGCTTCGAGGATAAAAAAATAAGAGGAAGAAGAAGAAAAAAAGAGGAGAAGAAAGAATAGAGGAGTTCTTACTCCTCTATTCTTTCTTCTCCTCTTTTTTATCGGGAATGAGGGTCGTCGAGGGTCACCAAACGGTAGAGGAAACCCTAAATAGCAAGTATCGTGGGTGTCAGATACATGTGGCCGTTAGTGTCGGACACTACATCCACGTCCCACAAGTGATGTGGGCATCAAAGCCCGCGCCACTTGTGGGACCTGGATGTAGTGTCCAACACCGACGGTACATGTATCTCACACCGACAATACTTTCTATTTAGGGTTTCTCCTCTACCGCTCGGCGACCCTCGACGACCCTCATTCCTGATAAAAAAAGAGGAAGAAGAAGAAAAAAAGAGGAGAAGAAAGAATAGAGGAGAAGATCTCCTCTATTCTTTCTTCTCCTCTTTTTTTCTTCTTCCTCTTCTTTTTTATCCTCTTCTTCCTCTCATGTTCGAGAGGATCGCCGAGGGGTCGGGAGGTTGCCTAGTGTCAAAGGATTCAACATTAGGCGAAAGTAACAGGTGCATGATGGTACGAAGCTCTCCAAAGTTATTTTGGAACGGAGTCCCAGATAAGATAATTCGCTTTTTGGTACAAAGTTTAGCAAGAACCTTCCAAATATCGTTATTTGGAAGGCCTTTGCTGAAATTCATACAAAAAGGCAAATTATCCCATCCGGGACACCATTCCAAAATAACTTTGGAGGACTTCGTCATGCCCTGGTTACTTCCGGCTAATGATGAAGCCATGGATTTCTTCAATACTTTGACACTAGGAAACCTCTCTCGACCCCTCGGCGATCCTCGACCCCTCGAACCCTCGACGACCCTGGAACCCTCGACCCCTAGACGACCCTGGAACCCTCGACCCTCGATCCCTCGACCCTATAGAACCCTCGAATAAAGGAATAGCTAGAGGAGAAGATCAAAGAAAAAAAAGAAGAAAAAAAGAGGAGAAGAAGAAAGGAATAGTGGAGAAGAAGAGAAAATAGAATATTCTATTTTCTCTTCTTCTCCACTATTCCTCTCTTCTTCTCCTCTTCTTTTCCTTCTTTTTTCTTCTTCTTATTTATTTCTCCTCTTCTTTTCCTCTCCTCTTCTTCTTTCTTTCCTCTTCTTATTTTCTTCTTTCCTATCCTCGACGACCCTGGAACCCTCGACCCCTAGACGACCCTAGAACCCTCGACCCTCGATCCCACGACCCTATAGAACCCTCGAACCCTCGACCCTGAAACCCTCGACCCTTGACCCCTTAACGACCCTCGACCCTCTACCCTAGTTCCCGACCCTCGACCCCTCGGCGATCCTCCACACCCTCGTTCCCGATAAAAATTAAGAAGAAGAAGAAGAAGAAGAAGAAGAAGAAGAAGAAGAAGAAGAAGAAGAAGAAGAAGAAGAAGAAGAAGAAGAAGAAGAAGAAGAAGAAGAAGAAGAAGAAGAAGAAAGAGGAGAAGAAGAAAGGAATAGCTAGAGGAGAAGATCGAAGAAGAAAAAAGAAGAAAAAAAGAGGAGAAGAAGAAAGGTATAGTGGAGAAGAAGAGAAAAATAGAATATTCTATTTTCTCTTCTATTTTATCTTCTTCTCCTCTATTCCTTTCTTCTTTTCCACTTCTTTTTCTTTTTTTCTTCTTCTTATTTATTTCTCCTCTTCTTCCTCTCCTCTTCTTCTCCTTTCTTCCTCTTCTTATTTTCCTTTTTCCTCTCATTCTTTTTCTTCTTCTTCCTTCTTAATATCACTTAGCAACTTTCTGACAAAATACATGAAGTAGTATTGCTTGTTTTTAAAAAAATGTTCAAATAGAAAATTTACAAAAAATTAAAGGTTTTGCCTAATGCATTTTTCATATGAATATACAAACATTTGCATATTCTACAATAATTAATATCACCAAAACAATCTATTAACAGAAAAAAATCCTAACTTTTCTAAAAATCTATCTTTTGCATACATGAACATATATATACACAGAGAACATACATACATATATACATTTTTATAAAAATGCAAAAAACAAAAAATCTAAAAAAAGGGCATACACACGCTCCTTCTTTTCCTTCTTCTTCCTTCTTCTTCCTTCTTCCTCCTTCCTCTTTTCTTCTCCAACACAACACTTTTTTTTCTTAAATGTTACATATGAACATATAAAGAGCATTATACAACATATACAGAGCATTATATATACATTGAACATACATACATACATCTTAACAGAAAAAAATGAAAAATAGGTCGCAGTGGTCGGCGACGGCGACGATGGTTGGCGGTGGAGCTTACGGATGGCATGCGGGGACGGCAATGAGAAGGAAAGGGGAGGAGGCAGGGGCTCACAGCGCGGGGAGGGGTCGAGGTCGCCGGCCGGAATTGGTGTGGCGGTGGACGAACGGCCTCGGGGATGAACGGGTCGCGGGAGCCGGCGTGGTGCTTCCCCGGAGCGATAGCGACGACGGGCGCGGGGAGGGGTCGGGGCCGGCCTGAGGCAAAGGCGGTGGCGCGTGGGGCAGGGACGGCGTCGAGGCGACGCGGGGCAGCGGTGGCGTCGAGGCGGCGAGGTCGGGGCAGCGGTGGAGCGGGGCGGCGTGGTGAGGCGGACGGCGACGGCGCGGGGTGGCGCGCGGCGACGGGGGCGGCGACGACGGCGGCGGCGATGGGCACGGGCGACGGGGCAAAGGGCGGCGGGGCAGCGGGAGAATGAGGAACTTAATGAAAATTTCACAAGTGTTTTCTTATATACTGAGAGCATTGGTCACGGTTCGTGGCACAAACCGTGACCAATGCCCCCCCCTTTAGTCCCGGTTGGTGCTACCAACCGGGACCAAAGGCCTCTTTTCAGCAGCCCAAAGGGCGGGAAGCGGCGGCCTTTGGTCCCGGTTGGTGGCACCAACCGGGACTAAAGGGGGGAATTGGTCACGGTTCACGGTTCGTGGCACCAACCGTGACCAATTCCCCCCTTTAGTCCCGGTTGGTGCCACCAACCGGGACCAAAGGCCTTGTGCTGCCCCGCGCCCAAATGTTTAGTCCCACCGCGCTAGTTGAGAGGGAGCCGCACCTGTTTATAAGGTGCGGTGCGCCCTCCCTCTCGAGCTCCTCTCTAAAGCAGGCTTTCAGGCCTAACCGTGCAATGTGTGCCTGTGGGCCTACTGGGCCTCCCGCAGGCCTGAATCCTGGCCCATGGTAGAGTTTCTAGTCGTATTCAGGCCATGGGTGCCCAGTAGGTGGCACTTTTTTTTGTTTTTTTGTTTTCTTTGTTGCTTTATTTATTTTGTTTTGTTTCTACTTACAACAAAATACTTATTGTTGCTATTTTTATTTTTTTCCAGTTTTTTTGTTTTGTTTTCTGTGTTATTGATTTTCTTTTGTTTTTTGCTTTATTTTTTAATTCCTTTGCTTTTAGGTCAGCAAAATTATAAACTTTCTGTTGCTTTATTTATTTTATTTTGTTTCTACTTACAACAAAATACTTATTGTTGCTATTTTTTCGAGTTTTTTTGTTTTGTTTTCTGCATTATTTATTTTCTTTTGTTTTTTGCTTTATTTTTTATTCTTTTTGCTTTTAGTTTTATAAAAATTATAAACTTTCTGTTAGTGCCATTAGTTTTCAAATTTGAAAACACTTTTTTAGTTTTTTAGTTTTCTTAGTTGCTTTATTTATTTTATTTTGTGATTAACTTTACTATAAAAATAGTTTTTTTCTTGTTTTTTGCATTATTTATTTTCTTTTGTTTTTTGCTTTAATTTTTAATTCTGTTTGCTTTTAGGTTAGCAAAATTATAAACTTTCTGTTAGTGCCATTAGTTTTAGAAAAATTATAAACTTTCTGTTAGTGCCATTAGTTTTCAAATTTGAATAGTTAAAATTTGAATTCTTTGAAAATTGTTTGAATCACAAGTTTGTGATTAACTTACTAAAAATGAGAATAGATGCGCTTATAGAGAAAATTCAACCTAAATTCCTAGTAAATTTCTATGAATTTCAGAGATATTCGCTATGAATTTAGGTTAAACTTTTCTCTATTAGGGCATCTATTTTCACTTTCAGAGGAGCTCAACAAGGCAGAGAGGGAAGGGCTTATAAACCGGTGTGAGCTCCCTTCGGTTGGCGAGGCGGGACTAAACTCTGCCCAGAACGAGGACTAATGGTCATGGGCCAGGGGCGAGGAGCAAAATTATAAACTTTCTGTTAGTGCCATTAGTTTTAGAAAGTTGAAAGTTAAAAGTTGGCATGGGCCAGGGACTAATGGTCATGGTATTACGAGGGTCGAACCATAAGACATGAAAGCATTTCAAATGAACTCTGAAAAAGTTGAAAGTTGGGATGGTATCATAATTTCACTCACATAGCATGTGCATGTACAAAACGGACAATGGTAGCATGTTCATGTGTTACAAAGTTGGCCTGGTATCATCATAATAGTTGCGGGAGAAAGTCTTCAATTTTTCTTCGCTTGTGTCATTTGCTTATTGCGCCGTAACCATGGATAATCTTCATTGTTTATCAGGATGCTTGGGTCAGCCTTGACATTGAAGGAGGAATTTCATGAAACTTTTCATAATCTTTAGACATGTCTGTCTTGCCGTCCACTCCCAGGATGTCCCTTTTCCTGAAAGAACTATGTGGCGCTTTGGCTCATCATATGATGTATTCGCTTCCTTATCTTTTCTTTTTCTCGGTTTGGTAGACATGTCCTTCACATAGATAACCTGTGCCACATCATTGGCTAGGACGAACGGTTCGTCAGTGTACCCAAGATTTTTCAGATCCACTGTTGTCATCCCGTACTGTGGGTCTACCTGTACCCCGCCGCCTAACAGATTGAGCCATTTGCACTTAAACAAAGGGACCTTAAAATCAGGTCCGTTGTCAAGTTCCAATATGTCCACTATGTAACCATAATATGTGTCCTTTCGCTCTCGGTTGCTGCATCAAAGCGGACACCGCTGTTTTGGTTGGTGCTCTTTTGATCTTGGGCGATCGTGTAAAATGTATTCCCATTTATCTCGTATCCTTTGTAAGTCAATACAGTCAAAGATGGTCCCCTGGACAACAAGTACAACTCATCACAAACAGTGTTGTCACCTCTGAGATGTGTTTCCAACCAACTGTTGAAAGTCCTGATGTGTTCACATGTAATCCAGTCGTCGCACTGCTCCGGGTGTTTGGAGCGCAGACTGTTCTTGTGTTCATCGACATACGGGGTCACCAAGGTAGAGTTCTGTAGAACTGTGTAGTGTGCTTGAGACCAAGAATATCCGTCCCTGCATATTATTGAGTCTCTTCCAAGGGTGCCTTTTCCAGTCAGTCTCCCCTCATACCGCGATTTAGGGAGACCTATCTTCTTAAGGCCAGGAATGAAGTCAACGCAAAACCCGATAACATCCTCTGTTTGATGGCCCATGGAGATGCTTCCTTCTGTCCTAGCGCGGTTACGAACATATTTCTTTAGGACTCCCATGAACCTCTCAAAGGAGAACATATTGTGTAGAAATACGGGCCCCAGGATGACAATCTCGTCGACTAGATGAACTAGGACGTGCGTCATGATATTGAAGAAGGATGGTGGGAACACCAGCCCGAAACTGACAAGACATTGCGCCACATCACTCCTTAGCCTTGGTACAATTTCTGGATCAATCACCTTCTGAGAGATTGCATTGAGGAATGCACATAGCTTCACAATGGCTAATCGGACGTTTTCCGGTAGAAGCCCCCTCAATGCAACCGGAAGCAGTTGCGTCATAATCACATGGCAGTCATGAGACTTTTGGTTCTGAAACTTTTTCTCTGGCATATTTATTATCCCCTTTATATTCGACGAGAAGCCAGTCGTGACCTTCATACTGAGCAGGCATTCAAAGAAGATTTCTTTCTCTTCTTTCGTAAGAGCGTAGCTGGCGGGACCTTTATACTGCTTCAGAGGCATGTCGTCTTTTTCGTGCAAACGTTGCAGGTCCTCCCGTGCCTCAGGTGTATCTTTTGTCTTCCCATACACGCCCAAGAAGCCTAGCAGGTTCACACAAAGGTTCTTCGTCATGTGCATCACGTCGATTGAGGAGCGGACCTCTAGGTCTTTCCAGTAGGGTAGGTCCCAAAATATAGATTTCTTCTTCCACATGGGTGCGTGTCCCTCAGCGTCATTCGGAACAGCTAGTCCACCGGGACCCTTTCCAAGGATTACGTGGTGTAAATCATTGACCATAGCAAGCACGTGATCATCGGTGCGCATGGCGGGCTTCTTTCGGTGATCTGCCTCACCTTTGAAATGCTTGCCTTTCTTTCGACATTGATGGTTGGTCGGAAGAAATCGATGATGGCCCAGGTACACATTCTTCCTGCATTTGTCCCGGTATATACTTTCAGTGTCATCTAAACAGTGCGTGCATGCGTGGTATTCTTTGTTTGTCTGTCCTGAAAGGTTACTGAGAGCGGGCCAATAGTTGATGGTCACGAACAGCAACGTCTTAAGGTTAAATTCCTCCTGTCTGTGCTCATCCCACGTACATACACCGTTTCCATTCCACAGCTGTAAAAGTTCTTCAACTAATGGCCTTAGGTACACATCAATTTCATTGCCGGATTGCTTAGGGCCTTGGATGAGAACTGGCATCATAATGAACTTCCGCTTCATGCACATCCAAGGAGGAAGGTTATACATACACAGAGTCACGGGCCAGGTGCTGTGATTGCTGCTCTGCTCCCCGAAAGGATTAATGCCATCCGCGCTTAAAGCAAACCATACATTCCTTGGGTCCTTTGCAAACTCATCCCAGTACTTTCTCTCGATTTTTCTCCACTACGACCCGTCAGCGGGTGCTCTCAACTTCCCATCTTTCTTTCGGTTCTCACTGTGCCATCGCATCAACTTGGCATGCTCTTCGTTTCTGAACAGACGTTTCAACCGTGGTATTATAGGAGCATACCACATCACCTTCGCAGGAACCCTCTTCCTGGGGGGCTCGCCGTCAACATCACTAGGGTCATCTTGTCTGATCTTATACCGCAATGCACCGCATACCGGGCATGCATTCAGATCCTTGTATGCACCGCAGTAGAGGATGCAGTCATTAGGGCATGCATGTATCTTCTCCACCTTCAATCCTAGAGGGCATACGACCATCTTTGCTGCATATGTATTTTCGGGCAATTCGTTATCCTTTGGAAGCTTCTTCTTCAATATTTTCAGTAGCTTCTCAAATTCTTTGTCACCCACAGCATTCTCTGCCTTCCACTGCAGCAATTCCAGTACGGTACCGAGCTTTGTGTTGCCATATTCACAATTGGGGTATAACCCTTTTTTGTGATCCTCTAACATGCGATCGAACTTCAGCTTCTCCTTTTCACTTTCGCATTGCGTCCTTGCATCGACAATGACCCAGCGGAGATCATCATCATCGGGCACATCGTCTGGTTCCTCTTGATCTTCAGCAACTTCACCCATTGCAGCATCATTGGGCACATCATCTGGTTCCTCTTGATCTTCACCAGCTCCCCCCGTTGCAGCATCACCGTATTCAGGGGGCACATAATTGTCATCGTACTCTTCTTTGCCGTCTTTCATCATAACCCCTATTTCTCCATGCCTCGTCCAAACATTATAGTGTGGCATGAAACCCTTGTAAAGCAGGTGGGAGTGAAGGATTTTCCGGTTAGAGTAAAACCTCGTATTCCCACATTCAGTGTATGGACAACACATAAAACCATTCTGCTTGTTTGCCTCAGCCGCATCGAGAAATTCATGCACGCCCTTAATGTACTCGCGGGTGTGTCTGTCACCGTACATTCATTGCCGGTTCATCTGCGTGCATTATATATAATTAAGTGTCCAAATTAATAAAAGTTCATCGTCACATTAAAACCAAAGTGCATATATAGTTCTCATCTAACAACATATAGCTCTCCAGAGCATCTAATTAATTAAACCATACATTGAAACTATGTAAAACATTTCAATGCGAAAACAAATGCGATCATAATCGCAACCAAGGTAACAATTGATCCAGCGGCATAATGATACCAAGCCTCGGTATGAATGGCATATTTTCTAATCTTTCTAATCTTCAAGCGCATTGCATCCATCTTGATCTTGTGATCATCGACGACATCCGCAACATGCAACTCCAATATCATCTTCTCCTCCTCAATTTTTTTTATTTTTTCCTTCAACAAATTGTTTTCTTCTTCAACTAAATTTAACCTCTCGACAATAGGGTCGGTTGGCATTTCCGATTCACATACATCCTACATAAATAAAATCTATGTCACGTTGGTCGGCATAATTTTCATAAATAATAAATGAACCAATAGTTATAAAGATAATATATATACCACATCCGAATCATAGACAGGACGAGGGCTGACGGGGGCGGATACCAAAACCATCGCACTATATAAGATGCAATAATAAAAGTAAGAAAATAATACAAGTATCTATGTAAACATACAAGTAAGAATATTTTTCCTTTCAGAAAGAAGATAAGAACAAGAGGCTCACCACGGTGGTGCCGGCGATGAGCTCGGCGCGGGTGATCGACGGTGGTGAAGACGGGGACGGGGCGTGACGGACCGCTAAATCTAGACAAATATTATGGAAAATGGAGCTTGGAGGTCGACTTGGAGAGGAGAAAGCTTAAGTAGTGTGGCTCGGGCATTCCATCGAACACCTTGTGTGCATAGGAGGTGAGCTAGAGCACCACCAAGCCCTCTCCCCCTCGGCCAGAGAAAAGCAGAGCACTGAGATGCTCTGCTCGCGAGCAAGGGGTATATATAGGCACCTCATTGGTCCCGGTTGGTGACATGAGTCGGGACTAAAGGGGAGCCTTTGGTCCCGGTTCAAGCCACCAACCGGGACCAATGGTGGTGAGCCAGGAGCGAGGCCCATTGGTCCCAGTTCATCCCACCAACCGGGACCAAAAGGTCCAGATGAACCGGGACCAATGACCCACGTGGCCCGACCGGCCCCCTGGGCTCACGAACCGGGACCAATGCCCACATTGGTCCTAATTCTGGACTGAACCGGGACTAATGGGCTGACCCGGCCTGGACCAAAGCCCTGTTTAATACTAGTGATGGGAGAAGGTTATAAAACTGCAGGCAGGTCTTTCTTAGGACCCTTGTACTTTTGGAGGGTGAGAGCCTATTGGTGGTCCATCTTGGACTACCACTCCCAGTAGGATATGAAACAACGACGGGTCATCAGCCTGAATGCATCATGATATCGAAGTGCCCCCCTAGAATTCCAGTCGTTTTGGTGGAGTGAGATTTACTTCATCAAGTTGATCACTCTTTAAAGCTACGAAAATTTATTAAAAGATATTACACTGAATTTTACAATTGTGATATGTTCCTATTTGACAAGTTGTATGGTACACCAACATATTTCTTCTTATTGTTTCTTGGTTTTCTCGTCGGAGGGCTTATCATTCCGTTTACTTGGTAGGCGTCTCATTAGCCTGCAAGAAAATCTACAATATTAAATATGACAGAGCTAATGTAGGGATCACAATATGGATTTTAGTAAGAAAGAATGCCCACTGTGATAAATCGATGCATCCATGCAAAATTATTGTTCACATGTGCACAAGTAAAATAGAGCTGAAATTTCTCCTAAAAAAAGGGCTGAAATACTATGGGTCCAATATCTAATCATACAAACCACCACAACGGTGCAAAAATCCCTCCTTCTATACATGCACAACTACCAATTCAATTACCGACAATTCAAGTCATCTTTTATAAAACTCATCTCAAAATTTTGAGCAAATTAAAAAAAAACATAGCAGAGCTAAAATCTATATTACTGTTATCTTACCAAGCCTGCTTTTATTTTGTGAATTATCTTACCAAACCTGCTTATGATGAAGCACATCAGTACTAAGTCTGCATCAAACCAACAATTAATCAATCAGTTGTGAGTAGCAAATTAACAGTTAATCTTATAAATTCATCTAAAATGAAATAAGTGGCCAGGAAACCAAGCAAAGAAATAGTGCATGCTCATCTTAGAGTTGATTTTGATCCTCGAACGCCGACCCAGGATGGCTAGGGCGCTAACCACCAACTCTATGTGTTCAATATATAGAGAGATATTTTAATAAATAGAGCCGAGGAGGTTTGATCGATTCTTTGGTCATTATACTAAACTCACGTATAAGCTGGCTTCTCAAGCAGGCTTGTGGATCAATCGGTCTTGTTCATGAACAATGAAAGCTAGCTAGTTTTGTAGGCGAGCAAGATCGTGTAATCTGCGAAAAAAAAAGTATGTCGAATACACACGCCGGCAAAAGGTCAAGCGGTGTGCTGCATGTGACTGTTAATTCTTTTTGGCTTTTAGTGCGTGTGAATGTTAGCATTGAATGCGTTCACATTGATTACTTCATTCCGAACAAAACAGATCCACACATATTCATCTTGAAGTTTTAAATTTTAAACAGTCATATCTTTCAAACCGCGCGGTCGGAATTCAGATCCGTTTTCACTACTGGAACTCTTGCGACGAGATCTTTGAAACTAGATCCCGCATGAATATGCTTTGATGAATTTTTTTATGCCAACTTTGGTGCTATCTAGTGCAACTTTAGTACTGTATTGTGCAACTTTAGTACTATATCGTGCAACTTTTTGCAAAACCAATTTTTGGATCTGCATGATTCAACTTTCTATGAGATTGCAGTCTAGCAACCATGACAACTTTGATGTTTAGTTGGCAGGACTATTGGCACACACATACGCTCAGTTGACGCGGCAATGTAGTCTAGTTGCACACACATTGATATTTAGTTGTCAGGACTAGTTACACACACATACGCTCAGTTGACGTGGCAATGTAGTCTAGTTGCACACATATTGATGTTTAGTTGGCAGGACTATTGACACACATATGCTCAGTTGCCGCGGCAATATAGTCTAGTTGCACACACATTGATGTTTAGTTGGCATGACTATTTGACACACACATATACACAGTTGGCGCGGCAATATAGTCTAGTTGCACATATATTGATGTTTAGTTGGCAGGACGACTAGTTCGTTGAAGCATACCCATGCAGGATCTAGTTTCGAAAAGCACGTCGTAAGGGTTCCAAAGGTGAAAGCGGATCTTAATTTCGATGTTTGATTCAAAAGTTATGGCTTTTAAAATGAAAATGAACTTTAAATTAATGTGTTTACATGTGGGTGCCTTCAAATCCATAATTAAAAATATGTTGCATGTCTTTTCTACCTTTTTTACGATGAAAAGGAATTTTTCTTTTTTTGTTTAATGAAGACATAAACGATAAAAGTGACAGCCGCTGCGGAGCGCTACCGAGCGCCCTGCCACTCGCTAGACGCGTCCACGCGGTTGACACCTCCTCAGGCTACTCTGCATTTTCACGGCCACGATCAAAGGAAAATGGGAAGCAAATCTCTCAGAACGAACGACCTGATAGAGAAACCATCAATTGGGCGGCAATGTGGCAACGCAGACACGTGATCACTAATGCGTCGGCAACAGTAATAAAAAAGGCATGCACGAATTACCAATCAATGAAAAAGGAACCGCGTGCCTTGTGGGCCCCATCACCCTTCAGCCACGCGTGTGCCTCCGCTGCCGGCCGCGTGCTGCATGTGAGCAGTCACTTCAAGAAACGGCTCGTGAGTGTGTGGCACTGGGGCTCGGTTGCCACTCCTCCAGTTCTCCACCACGCACGGTCCACTCACGATTCACGTGGCACTGCCTCCAGTGCACCGGAGCCCCAACTGTTGCCGCCGGACACATCAGGTCGGAGTATCGCTAGGTAGTGGTGGAGCTTAAAAGAAATCTTAGGAGGGGCAAAGCTGCGAAAAAAAGAATACATTTGTATTTTTGCTGACCAAGAAAAAATATAAACAATATGGACAATGGCTGTTTTCCAAGTACTCCAACCATGATGGAAAGTCCCTGAACCAGTCGAACTAAGTGTCATTTGCGACCTTCTGGACCATAAGCTCTGTAATTTTTCAAAACGGGCTGCATATCACCAAGCTTCAAATATGCCCTCCTCATAGCTGCAAGAATTCAAATCCTCGGAATAATACTACATTTGTTTGAGTTTGATGGCCTTGTTGTCGCCACATCGAAGCCTGTTGCTCAAATTCAAGCAACAACAGTGGAGGCTGAACATGTATTGCTTCGGTTGATGTTGGTTCATTAGTTGTACAATCAACTAAATCATCTCTCTTTCTTTTGAAAAATGTATCAGTTGTTTTCCTCTTAAGCATCACGACCACCTTCTGTAAAGGACATCTTCAATTGACAAAATCCAGACCTAATTAGAATCCCCAAATAAGATAAAAGAAACTGCAGAATGAAATGACTTGAAATTTCCAAAATTTCCAAAGTGGGAAGAGATCCAGCAAGGGTAGCCTGCTTGTTAGAGTATACATGCATATTTTTATATATGGTAGACTATGTTTTGTAATCATCTCCTGTCTTATTTTTAGGAGAGGTTTCTTGCCCTTCAAGCCTTGTACTCTATATAAATCGCCCGAGAGGCTCAATACTGAAGGAAATATGCCCTAGAGGCAATAATAAAGTTATTATTTATTTCCTTACATCATGATAAATGTTTATTATTCATGCTAGAATTGTATTAACCAGAAACATAATACATGTGTGAATACATAGACAAACAGAGTGTCACTAGTATGCCTCTACTTGACTAGCTCGTTAATCAAAGATGGTTATGTTTCCTAACCATGAACAAAGAGTTGTTATTTGATTAACGAGGTCACATCATTAGTTGAATGATTTGATTGACATGACCCATTCCATTAGCTTTGCAACCGATCGTTTAGTATGTTGTTGTTGCTTTCTTCATGACTTATACATGTTCCTATGACTATGAGATTATGCAACTCTCGTTTACCGGAGGAACACTTTGTGTGCTACCAAACATCACAACGTAACTAGGTGATTATAAAGGTGCTCTACAGGTGTCTCCAAAGGTAGATGTTGGGTTGGCGTATTTCGAGATTAGGATTTGTCACTCAGATTGTCGGAGAGGTATCTCTGGGCCCTCTCGGTAATGCACATCACATAAGCCTTGCAAGCATTACAACTAATGAGTTAGTTGAGAGATGATGTATTACGAAACGAGTAAAGAGACTTGCCTGTAACGAGATTGAACTAGGTATTGGATACCAACGATCAAATCTCGGGCAAGTAACATACCGATGACAAAGGGAACGACGTATGTTGTTATGCGGTCTGACCGATAAAGATCTTCGTAGAATATGTAGGAGCCAATATGGGCATCCAGGTCCCGCTATTGGTTATTGACCGGAGACGTGTCACGGTCATGTCTACATTGTTCTCGAACCGTAGGGTCCGCACGCTTAACGTTACGATGACAGTTATTATGAGTTTATGCATTTTGATGTACTGAAGTTAGTTCGGAGTCCCGGATGTGATCACGGACATGACGAGGAGTCTCGATATGGTCGAGACATAAAGATTGATATATTGGATGACTATATTCGGACACCGGAAGGGTTCTGGAGTATTATCGGATAAAATCGGAGCACCGGGGGGTTACCGGAACCCCCCGGGGGGTTAATGGGCCTCATGGGCCTAATGTGGAGAAGAGGAAGGGGCTGCCAGGGCAGGCCGCACGCCCCCTCTCCCCCTAGTCCGAATTGGACAAGGGGGGAGGGGCGGCGCCCCCCTTTCCTATTCTCCCTACACCTCTCCTAGTTGGACAAGGAAAGGGAGGGGAGTCCTACTCCCGGTAGGAGTAGGACTCCTCCTGCGCGCCTCCATAGGGCCGGCCGCACTCCCCCCCTTGGATCCTTTATATACGGAGGCAAGGGGGCACCCTAGAACAGACAATTGATCCACGTGGTCGTTCCTTAGCCGTGTGCGGTGCCCCCTTCCACCATATTCCACCTCGGTCATATCGTTGTAGTGCTTAGGCGAAGCCCTGCGTCGGTAGTACATCATCATCGTCACCACGCCGTTGTGCTGACGGAAATCATCCCCGAAGCTTTGCTGGATCGGAGCCCAGGGAGCGTCATCGAGCTGTACGTGTGCTAAAGAACTCGGAGGTGCCGGAGTAACGGTGCTTGGATTGGTCAGATTGGGAAGACGTACGACTACTTCCTCTATGTTGCGTCAACGCTTCCGCTTCGGTCTATGAGGGTACGTAGACAACTCTCTCCCCTCGTTGCTATGCATCACCATGATCTTGCGTGTGCGTAGGAGAATTTTTGAAATTACTACGTTCCCCAACAGTGGCATCCGAGCCTAGGTTTTATGGTATGATGTTATTTGCACGAGTAGAACACAAGTGAGTTGTGGGCGATATAAGTCATACTGCCTACCAGCATGTCATACTTTGGTTCGGCGGTATTGTTGGATGAAGCGGCCTGGACCGACATTACGCGTACGCTTACGCGAGACCGGTTCTCCCGACGTGCTTTGCACATAGGTGGCTTGCGGGTGACAGTTTCTCCAACTCTAGTTGAACCGAGTGTGGCTACGCCCGGTCCTTGCGAAGGTTAAAACGGCATCAACTTGACAAACTATCGTTGTGGTTTTGATGCGTAGGTAAGATTGGTTAAAACGGCATCAACTTGACAAACTATCGTTGTGGTTAAAACGGCATCAAGTTGAACCGAGTGTGGCTACGCCCGGTTTTGATGCGTAGGTGGATTGAGAGATATGAAGTCTCCAATAAGTTCTATAGCTGCAAGATGGAGGAGAACAGTTCTGTCAGTGAGCATATACTCAAAATGTCTGGGTATAATAATCACTTGATTCAGATGGGAGTTAATCTTCCAGATGATTGTGTCATTGACAGAATTCTCCAATCACTGCCACCAAGCTACAAGAGCTTCGTGATGAACTATAATATGCAAGGGATGAATAAGACTATTCCCGAGCTCTTCGCAATGCTGAAAGCTGCGGAGGTAGAAATCAAGAAGGAGCATCAACTGTTGATGGTCAGCAAGACCACTAGTTTCAAGAAAAAGGGCAAAGGGAAGAAGAAGGGGAACTTCAAGAAGAACGGCAAGCAAGTTGCTGCTCAAGAGGAGAAACCCAAGTCTGGACCTAAGCCTGAAACTGAGTGCTTCTACTGCAAGCAGACTGGTCACTGGAAGCGGAACTGCCCCAAGTATTTGGCGGATAAGAAGGATGGCAAGGTGAACAAAGGTATATGTGATATACATGTTATTGATGTGTACCTTACTAGAGCTCGCAGTAGCACCTGGGTATTTGATACCGGTTCTGTTGCTAATATTTGCAACTCGAAACAGGGACTATGGATTAGGTGAACACTGGCAAAGGACGAGGTGACGATGCGCGTGGGAAACGGTTCCAAAGTCGATGTGATCGCGGTCGGCACGCTACCTCTACATCTACCTTCGGGATTAGTATTAGACCTAAATAATTGTTATTTGGTGCCAGCGTTAAGCATGAATATTATATCTGGATCTTGTTTGATGCGAGACGGTTATTCATTTAAATCAGAGAATAATGGTTGTTCTATTTATATGAGTAATGTCTTTTATGGTCATGCACCCTTGAAGAGTGGTCTATTTCTGATGAATCTCGATAGTAGTGATACACATATTCATAATGTTGAAACCAAAAGATGCAGAATTGATAATGATAGTGCAACTTATTTGTGGCACTGCCGTTTAGGTCATATCGGTGTAAAGCGCATGAAGAAACTCCATACTGATGGACTTTTGGAACCACTTGGTTATGAATCACTTGGTACTTGCGAACCGTGCCTTATGGGCAAGATGACTAAAACACCGTTCTCCGGTACTATGGAGAGAGCAACAGATTTGTTGGAAATCATACATACCGATGTATGTGGTCCGATGAATATTGAGGCTCGTGGCGGATATCGTTATTTTCTCACCTTCACAGATGATTTAAGCAGATATGGGTATATCTACTTGATGAAACACAAGTCTGAAACATTTGAAAAGTTCAAAGAATTTCATAGTGAATTTGAAAATCATCGTAACAAGAAAATAAAGTTTCTATGATCTGATCGTGGAGGAGAATATTTGAGTTACGAGTTTGGTGTACATTTGAAACAATGCGGAATAGTTTCACAACTCACGCCACCCGGAACACCACAGCGTAATGGTGTGTCCGAACGTCGTAATCGTACTTTACTAGATATGGTGTGATCTATGATGTCTCTTACTAATTTACCGCTATCATTTTGGGGTTATGCTTTAGAGACGGCCGCATTCACGTTAAATAGGGCACCATCAAAAACCGTTGAGACGACGCCTTATGAACTATGGTTTGGCAAGAAACCAAAGTTGTCATTTCGGAAAGTTTGGGGCTGCGATGCTTATGTGAAAAAGCTTCAACCTGATAAGCTCGAACCCAAATCGGAGAAATGTGTCTTCATAGGTTACCCAAAGGAGACTGTTGGGTACACCTTCTATCACAGATCCGAAGGCAAGACATTCGTTGCTAAGAATGGATCCTTTCTAGAGAAGGAGTTTCTCTCGAAAGAAGTGAGTGGGAGGAAAGTAGAACTTGACGAGGTAACTGTACCTGCTCCCTTATTGGAAAGTAGTACATCACAGAAAACTGTTTCTGCGACACCTACACCAACAAGTGAGGAAGCTAATGATAATGATCATGAAACTTCAGGACAAGATACTATTGAACCTCGTAGCTCAACCAGAGTGAGATCCACGCCAGAGTGGTACGGTAATCCTATTCTGGAAATCATGCTACTAGATCATGATGAACCTACGAACTATGAAGAAGTGATGGTGAGCCCAGATTCCGCAAAATGGCTTGAAGCCATGAAATCTGAGATGGGATCCATGTATGAGAACAAAGTATGGACTTTGGTTGACTTGCCCGATGATCGGCAAGCAATTGAGAATAAATGGTTCTTCAAGAAGAAGACTGACGCTGACGGTAATGTTACTTTCTACAAAGCTCGACTTGTCGCAAAAGGTTTTCGACAAGTTCAAGGGGTTGACTACGATGAGACCTTCTCACCTGTAGCGATGCTTAAGTCCGTCCGAATCATGTTAGCAATTGCCGCATTTTATGATTATGAAATTTGGCAGATGGATGTCAAAACTGCATTTCTGAATGGATTTCTGGAAGAAGAGTTGTATATGATGCAACCAGAAGGTTTTGTCAATCCAAAGGGAGCTAACAAAGTGTGCAAGCTCCAGCGATCCATTTATGGACTGGTGCAAGCCTCTCAGAGTTGGAATAAACGCTTTGATAGTGTGATCAAAGCATTTGGTTTTATACAGACTTTCGGAGAAGCCTGTATTTACAAGAAAGTGAGTGGGAGCTCTGTAGCATTTCTGATATTATATGTGGATAACATATTACTGATTGGAAATGATATAGAATTTCTGGATAGCATAAAGGGATACTTGAATAAGAGTTTTTCAATGAAAGACCTCGGTGAAGCTGCTTACATATTAGGCATAAAGATCTATAGAGATAGATCAAGACGCTTAATTGGACTTTCACAAAGCACATACCTTGACAAGATTTTGAAGAAGTTCAAAATGGATCAAGCAAAGAAAGGGTTCTTGCCTGTATTACAAGGTGTAAAGTTGAGTCAGACTCAATGCCCGACCACTACAGAAGATAGAGAGAAAATGAAAGATGTTCCCTATGCTTCAGCCATAGGCTCTATCATGTATGCAATGCTGTGTACCAGACCTGATGCGTGCCTTGCTATAAGTTTAGTAGGGAGGTACCAAAGTAATCCAGGAGTGGATCACTGGACAACGGTCAAGAACATCCTAAAATACCTGAAAAGGACTAAGGATATGTTTCTCGTATATGGAGGTGACAAAGAGCTCATCGTAAACGGTTACGTTGATGCAAGCTTTGACACTGATCCGGATGATTCTAAATCGCAAACCGGATACGTGTTTACCTTAAACGGTGGAGCTGTCAGTTGGTGCAGTTGTAAACAAAGCGTTGTGGCGGGATCTACATGTGAAGCGGAGTACATAGCTGCTTCAGAAGCAGCGAACGAAGGAGTCTGGATGAAGGAGTTCATATCCGATCTAGGTGTCATACCTAGTGCATCGGGTCCAATGAAAATCTTTTGTGACAATACTGGTGCAATTGCTTTGGTAAAGGAATCCAGATTTCACAAGAGAACCAAGCACATCAAGAGACGCTTAAATTCCATCCGGGATCTAGTCCAGGTGGGAGACATAGATATTTGCAAGATACATACGGATCTGAATGTTGCAGACCCGTTGACTAAGCCTCTTCCACGAGCAAAACATGATCAGCACCAAGACTCCATGGGTGTTAGAATCATTACAGTGTAATCTAGATTATTGACTCTAGTGCAAGTGGGAGACTGAAGGAAATATGCCCTAGAGGCAATAATAAAGTTATTATTTATTTCCTTACATCATGATAAATGTTTATTATTCATGCTAGAATTGTATTAACCGGAAACATAATACATGTGTGAATACATAGAAAAACAGAGTGTCACTAGTATGCCTCTACTTAACTAGCTCGTTAATCAAAGATGGTTGTGTTTCCTAACCATGAACAAAGAGTTGTTATTTGATTAACGAGGTCACATCATTAGTTGAATGATTTGATTGACATGACCCATTCCATTAGCTTAGCACCCGATCGTTTAGTATGTTGCTGCTGCTTTCTTCATGACTTATACATGTTCCTATGACTATGAGATTATGCAACTCCCATTTACCGGAGGAACACTTTGTGTGCTACCAAACGTCACAACGTAACTGGGTGATTATAAAGGTGCTCTACAGGTGTCTCCAAAGGTAGATGTTGGGTTGGCGTATTTCGAGATTAGGATTTGTCACTCCGATTGTCGGAGAGGTATCTCTGGGCCCTCTCGGTAATGCACATCACATAAGCCTTGCAAGCATTACAACTAATGAGTTAGTTGAGAGATGATGTATTACGGAACGAGTAAAGAGACTTGCCGGTAACGAGATTGAACGAGGTATTGCATACCGACGATCAAATCTCGGGCAAGTAACATACCGATGACAAAGGGAACGACGTATGTTGTTATGCGGTCTGACCGATAAAGATCTTCGTAGAATATGTAGGAGCCAATATGGGCATCCAGGTCCCGCTATTGGTTATTGACTAGAGACGTGTCTCGGTCATGTCTACATTGTTCTCGAACCGTAGGGTCCGCACGCTTAACGTTACAATGACAGTTATTATGAGTTTATGCATTTTGATGTACCGAAGTTAGTTCGGAGTCCCGGATGTGATCACGGACATGACGAGGAGTCTCGAAATTGTCGAGACATAAAGATTGATATATTGGATGACTATATTCGGACACCGGAATGGTTCCGGAGTATTATCGGATAAAACCAGAGCACCGGGGGGTTACCGGAACCCCCGGGGGGTTAATGGGCCTCATGGGCCTAATGTGGAGAAGAGGAAGGGGCTGCCAGGGCAGGCTGCGCGCCCCCTCTCCCCCTAGTCCGAATTGGACAAGGAGGGAGGGGCGGCGCCCCCCTTTCCTATTCTCCCTCCACCTCTCCTAGTTGGACAAGGAACGGGAGGGGAGTCCTACTCCCGGTAGGAGTAGGACTCCTCCTGCGCGCCTCCATAGGGCCGGCCGCACCCCCCCTTGGATCCTTTATATACGGAGGCAAGGGGGCACCCTAGAACAGACAATTGATCCACGTGATCGTTCCTTAGCCGTGTGCGGTGCCCCCTTCCACCATATTCCACCTCGGTCATATCGTTGTAGTGCTTAGGCGAAGCCCTGCATCGGTAGTACATCATCATCGTCACCACGCCGTTGTGCTGACGGAACTCATCACCGAAGCTTTGCTGGATCGGAGCCCGGGGAGCGTCATCGAGCTGTACGTGTGCTAAAGAACTCGGAGGTGCCGGAGTAACGGTGCTTGGATCGGTCGGATTGGGAAGACGTACGACTACTTCCTCTACGTTGCGTCAAAGCTTCCGCTTCGGTCTACGAGGGTACGTAGCCAACTCTCTCCCCTCGTTGCTATGTATCACCATGATCTTGCGTGTGCGAAGGAGAATTTTTGAAATTACTGCGTACCCCAACAAATACATCATCCTTCATATTCCGCAACAATCTCTCTCTCTCCCTTCTAACATGGTATCAGAGCTACCTCGACCACGACTACACCACCCTACGCTCTCGGCTACCTCGACAAACGACACAAAGGGCTATCGCCTTGCTTGAGCAACCTCATCGTCTTTCACTCTAGCCACGACTTCCGCAATGCATCGACCGTTACGACTATGGGGAGGTGTCCATTGGCTTGCCTTCGGATTCTTCTTCAGTCTTACCGTCTGCATCGCTACCGTTGTGACTGCGGGGGGATGTCAGCTTGTCGGTGCTATTCTCTCCAGTCTGATCATCCGCGACGCTCCTATTGTCTGCACCGCTACCGCTACGACTGCGGGGGATGTTAGAGTATATAGGCATATCTTTATTTATGATAGACTATGGTTTGTAATCATCTCCTGCCTTATCTCTAGGAGAGGCTTCTTGCCCTTCAAGCCTTGTACTCTATATAAACCGCTCGAGAGGCTCAATACATCATCCATCATATTCCGCAACAATCTCTCTCTCCCTTCTAACACTGCTCACTGGCTAACTGCAGCACCTAGCGCAGCACCAGCGTTGCCTGATGCTGTCCACGGCAGCGACGAGATAGCTTAGGAGGCAGGAGCGGAGGATCTAGCGTGATTGAGACCGATCCCCTAGCCTTCCGCCCACCAGCGGCCACCCCCACACCGGCAAGCCACAACGGGAGTCCGCCGGAGGCCGGTGCCCCCACCCCATGCTATGGCAGTCAGGCATCGGCAGTCGCAAATCAAAGGCTAAACGAAGTTCAGGTTGGGGCGCCTCATTCTTCTCCAGGCAGAGGCAGCCCTAGATATCAAGAAGTGAGGCCGTGAGAGCACGTAGATGATATATGGGCCGTCTGGGTTGTAATACATAGGGGTAGTTAATGAAAATATTTTTTGCTGGGGGCGCGACCGCCCAGGTTCGCCCCCACGAAGCTCCGCCATTGGGCGCTAGGTCCTGCTCAGCCGCCACCGGGAACACCGAGGTCAGCCAGCCCCATCCCCTTAACGTTCTCTCCCTCGCGCGCCGTGAGTTTGCAACCTGAGTTGATTAATGGCCTGCTCCGAATCTGCTCGCCGTGACCCAGCCCCAATGCCTCTGGCCTTGGAGCAAGTGAGCCGGGTTAAGGAGCTATTATACCAAGGCAACGGGTCTCTGGTGCTCGGAGAGGCCAGGATCCCCCATCTATCTTTTTTTGAAGCAACCATATATTTCATTATACAAACTGTTTACAAAGATTACACATATGGTCACCATATGAGACACAAATGCTTGTCAAGCAAACTTGCACAAAGAACTCCACAAGATGTGAAATTACTATTTCACCCTTGTAGAAACTCGTGCCTCGCCGAAACATAGTCCACAAACATCCTCCGCTGCCACCATGGCAACATCGGAAAAAGATGAGAACAGCCGCCATACCAAGATCTAGGAGAACACCATCGCATACAAAGATGCTTTTTGAGACGTTGAAGCGGGTCGCCGCAAGCGATGAGACCGAGCCTTTGTGGCACGTAGGCCGGGGATCTTCCCCGTGGTCAGCAGATCTCGATGTCATCAACTTCATCCGAGGTAGTCGAAGAAGAGGAACGTCGCCGCAAACACATTCCACCTTCCGGATCGAGGTGATTGTGTTGATTCTGCTACTTTTTCCAAGCCATGGAGTCGTGCCCGAGGAAAGAGGTGAAGAACTTAGGAGAAGCTGGTTGAAGAAAATTTTCTACCTATTTATTGAGGTATTTTTTGGTACTTAAATCTTTGCAGTTGAACTTGATATCAATGAAAACCAACTACATTTGAGAAGCCCAAAAGGCAGTAGAGGAGCAATAGTAGTAGTGAGTTTTATCTAGGTGCTTGTTTCATGTCAGTGCGTCATATACAGATACTGATTGGTATTGCATAAATGTGCTTCACTTAGCACATTTGCTCCCATGTTTCCATTTAGAGAAACTCCAACGGGGTGACCCAAATGGACACACGCTTTGTCCGCTTTTTGTCCGTTTAGGTCGGCTAGGCAGACGTGCGCGTCCGTGTCTTGAAATAGGTCGGCTTGATCGCCCAATGAGGAGGCTGACCCAAATGTGCCGGCATGAAAAAAACTCGCAGGAAATAAACATAAGTAAACATAAGTGGCCGGTCAAACGCCAGCCAAAGTCCACTTAAAGCAAATTAAACATTAACTAAAACATAAAAAAGTCTGCTGCCGCCCCGCACGCTGCCCTAAACGTCAGCGGCCTTGTCGTTGCCCTTGGCATTAACACCGCCGTCACCATCGCCGGTGAGGTCGATGAAGATGGGAGCAGGGCCAGCCCACCCGAACGCCGCCTGGTACACTGCCAGGGTAGCCTCCTCCGGCGTCTGCTCGGGCGGCGGCATTGCGGCTAGCCGCGCGTGTTCCTCCACCTTGAGCCGAAGCGCCTCCGGGTCGCATTGGAGCTTGGCCTCATAGCGCATCTGCTCCTCGCCGTCGGCCTGCTCCTTGTGGAGCCAGTGCGCCTTCCAGCACTCGAGGTGTGTCGCCTCCTGCGCCGGTGTCGCGACGAAGTAGACAGGAGGCGCACTCACGCACTCACGGTACTCGCTCGTCCACGAGGGTGGGGGGCGCCCCCCCCCTAGGGTGGGGGACAGCATGAGTTATTATTAATGACATTACCCTTGAGGTAAAAGGTTGTGGGGCGAAACTATAAGCCCCTATCTTTCTCTATGTCCGATGAAAACTTCATAACCACATGTATTGCGTGAGTGTTAGCAATTATGAAGGACTAGATGATAGTTGAGTATGTGGAATTGCTTTTAAGCTCTGACATAGACTCTTTCTTATGTTATGATAAATTGCAAATGCTTCAATGAATGAGATTATAGTTTGTTGGTTCTTTATAAAGTTTATGATTCGTACTCTGCATTGTGAATGGATTATTACTTGAGCATAAGAAATCATATGACAAAATCTATATATGTTGCTGTTATAAGAATAATCATTATGCCTTCATGTCCGTATTTTAGTTTTATCGACACCTCTACCTCTAAACATGAGGACATATTTATCGTTATCGGCTTTCGCTTGAGGACAAGCGAGGTCTAAGCTTGGGGGAGTTGATATGTCCATTTTGCATCATGCTTTTATATTGATATTTATTGCATTATGGGATGTTATTACACGTTATGTCACAATACTTATGGCTATTCTCTCTTATTTTACAAGGTTTACATAAGGAGGGAGAATGCCGGCAGCTGGAATTCTGGGCTGGAAAAGGAGCAAATATTAGAGACCTATTCTGCACAACTCCAAAAGTCCTGAAACTCCACGGAACATCTAGTTAAAAATAATGAAAAATCCTTGCCAAAGATGAAGACCAGGGGGGCCACACCCTGCCCACGAGGGTGGGGGCACCCCCCTAGGGCGCGCCCCCTACCTCGTGGGCCCCCTGTTGGCTCTCCGATGCCCATCTTCTGCTATATGAGGTCTTTCGTCGAGGAAAAAATCAGAAGCAACCTTTCGGGACGAGACTCCACCGCCACGAGGTGGAACCTTGGCGGAACCAATCTAGGGCTCCGACAGAGCTGTTCTGCCGGGGACACTTCCCTTCAGGAGGGGGAAATCATCGCCATCGTCATCACCAACGCTCCTCTCATCGGGAGAGGGCAATCTCCATCAACATCTTCACCAGCACCATCTTATCTCAAAATCCTAGTTAATCTCTTGTATCCAATCTTCTCTCCAAGTCCGGGATTGGTGCTAGTAGGTTGCTAGTAGTGTTGATTACTCCTTGTAGTTGATGCTAGTTTGTTTATTTGGTGGAAGATCATATGTTCAGATCCTATATGCATATTATTACCACTCTAATTATGAACATGAATATGCTTTGTGAGTAGTTACGTTTGTTCCTGAGGACACGGGAGAAGTCTTGCTATTAGTAGTCATGTGAATTTGGTATTCGTTCGATATTTTAATGAGATGTATGTTGTCTAGCCTCTAGTGGTGTTATGTGAAAGTTGACTACATAACACTTCACCATTATTTGGGCCTAGAGGAAGGCATTGGGAAGTAATAAGTAGATGATGGCTTGCTAGAGTGACAGAAGCTTAAACCCTAGTTTATGCGTTGCTTCGTAAGGGGCTGATTTGGATCCATATGTTTCATGCTATGGTTAGGTTTACCTTAATACTTTTGTTGTAGTTGCAGATGCTTGCAATAGAGGTTAATCATAAGTGGGATGCTTGTTCAAGTAAGAACAACACCCAAGCACCGGTCCACCCACATATCAAATTATCAAAGTACCGAACGTGAATCATATGAACGTGATGAAAACTAGCTTGACAATATTCCCATGTGTCCTCGGGAATGCTTTTCCATATATAAGAGTTTGTCCAGGCTTGTCCTTTTCTACAAAAAGGATTGGGCCACCTTGCTGCACTTTATTTACGTTTGTTACTTGTTGCTCGTTACAAATTATCTTATCACAAAACTATCTGTTACCACTTATTTCAGTACTTGCAGAGAATACCTTGCTGAAAACCGCTTATCATTTCCTTCTGCTCCTCGTTGGGTTCGACACTCTTACTTATCGCAAGGACTACGATAGATCCCCTATACTTGTGGGTCATCAAGACTCTTTTCTGGCGCCGTTGCCGGGGAGTGAAGCGCCTTTGGTAGGTGGAATTTGGTAAGTAAAAAAATTATATAGTGTGCTGAAATTTACTGTCACTTGTTACTATGGAAAGTAATCCTCTGAGGGGCTTGTTCGGGGTATCTTCACCCCAAGCAGTAGAGCAAAGAGTTGCTCCTCAACCTACTGAACCTACTGAAAATGAAAATGTTCCCTTTGAATTTCCTTCGGGTATGATAGAAAAACTGCTGGCTAATCCTTTTACAGGAGATGGAACAAAGCATCCTGATGAGCACCTAATATATGTGGATGAAGTTTGTGGATTATTTAAGCTTGCAGGTATACCTGATGATGTTGCTAAGAAGAAGGTATTCCCTTTATCTTTGAAGGGAGATGCATTGACATGGTATAGGCTATGTGATGATACGAGATCATGGAACTATAGAAGATTGAAATTGGAATTTCATCAAAAGTATTATCCTATGCATCTTGTTCATCGTGATCGCAATTATATATATAATTTTTGGCCTCACGAAGGAGAAAGAATCGCTCAAGCTTGGGGCAGCTTAAATCAATGTTATATTCATGCCCCAATCATGAGCTCCCAAGAGAAACAATTATTCAAAACTTTTATGCTCGGCTTTCTGAAAACAATCATACCATGCTCGATACATCTTGTGCTGGCTCTTTTATGATGAAGACTATTGAATTTAAATGGGATTTATTGGACATAATTAAACGCAACTCTGAAGATTGGGATCTCGACGAAGGTAAGGAGTCAGGTATGAAACCTAAGTTTGATTGTGTTAACTTCGGTTGCATGACACGGCTAGCCAATATGAATTTAATTCCAAAAATCTCTACTATCAAAGGCTCTAAGTGCCAAGTATGTGTGCAAGCTAAGCAACCTCGCAAGTCCCATAAGACTGCAGAGGTAAGAGACTTGGCGCCACTAGAGCTTATACATTCTGATCTTTGTGAGAGGAATGCCGTGTTGACAAAAGGTGGAAAGAGATACTTCATGACGTTGATTGATGACTCCACTAGATATTATTATGTGTATCTTCCGAAATCAAAAGATGAGGCTTTAACTTTCTTCAAAAACTATAAAGCTGAGGTAGAGAACCAACTTGATCGAAAAATTAAACGGCTTAGGTCTCCTCCGGCCAATTGGGTGGAGGCGGGGAGCGCTTCCGCGTCGGCTTCGGGTCTGGCTCCGCCTTGGGCTCGACGGGCGGCGGCGGCGGTGGCGGCACGAACATCGGGGTGTGGACGGAGTCCCCCGCCGCCGACAGGGCAAGGACTTGCTCCAGCCCATCCCAATGCGCGTCCTCCACGAGGCGGCTGGCCTCCAGCGTGTGCTGCATGGCCTCCTCGAGGGCGGCTTGGTACTCCACCTCTGCCTCCATGTCCTCCGGGTCTACCTGCGGGGGCGGCGGTGGGACTGGCAGCGGGACGACGTCGACACCCGAATGTCGTTGCTCCTCGAGTTTGAGGGTGAACCAAGCCTCCCAGTTGGGAGAGTCACGGCGTACTCAGGCAGCCGACGCTGCTCTAGCGTGAGCTCCGCAGCTCCTTGTTGTGCGCCCATTGGTTCCGCAAAACTGCTGGCACCGGGATCTGATTCGGGTCCAGGTGCCAATGGTGCGGCAACATGACATCGGGGTACGGCAGCGGCTGCCTATACTCCCAGTGCCACCATGCTTGGTGCATCGGGATGTGCAGGCGCCGGCGACCAGGGCGGAAATGAGCCGGCACCGAAGGAGGAGGGGGAGTACGGGAGGACGAGGCACCGGGGGTGCCCTTGCCCTTGCTGCTGCCAAAGAGGCCCATGTCGCGCTAGGGTTTGCTGTCGCCGGCGAGGAAGCAAAGGGAGTGGTGGTGGTGGGGGGGAGGGCAGATGTGGATGGGAGAAGTGGATGAGGCCGGTCCCCGCCACACGCGTGCTTAAAAAAGGACGCTTCCACTGGCTGATTAGTGGGCTCGCTGTCGATGGTCGTCACAAATGAGACGACGGGTGACGGTTGGGTGGCCTACAGGTGGGGACGCGGCAGACACCGAGGAGACGCGCGGCGCGTCTGCACCAACACATTCCAGGCGCAATTTTGGGCCGGAAATGGGTTGGTGCGGACGCCAGGCAGACACGGTTTGCGTTTGAGTCGGCGCGTTGGGCCTCCACTTTTGTCCGCGCCAACCCAAATAGACGCAGGCGGACAAAATGGGTTGCCCTATTAGAGTGGCTCTTAGACCCTTTGTTTCAAAAGACCCATACTTGTGGGGAGCCTGATAGTTGGAGGCTTGGAGTATTGACTATCGTTCTGAGATCCAACTCCACATGCACCTACATTATATAAGTCTACAATCAACGCACACTAGCTTGGCTTTATTTTGCCTCTTGCTTCCTGAATAACAGAATTTGTTATCACTTTTTTCCAACAGTCAGCTGAACTGGAACGTGCACATGTTCTTCTACTAAAACTTAACGACACTGCTCCTGAAAGAAAGCCGGTTATTGTACTACTGCACAACTCTTACAAATGCAAGGAATGGTTGTTGTAAGGGCATATATAGCTAAGTGGTTTTGGTGATTGATGACAATACATTTGCGGACTAATCATGTGCATTGAGCATTTCAGATATCTCATGGTTAGGAACAAGACGATTCGTTGCCCCTCGGAGTCTAGTGAATACAGAGTTTTCCCTACATTTCTTTTCGGTGGATTTGAGTCGTAGGAAAGCCATACTATTAAGAGGGGGTCCGCTTAGGAAAGGTTTGGGTGGAATCATCACATACACGTATGTTCCTTTTGCACCACCTTTTCTTAACTCTTTGGAGCATCCTCCGTTTTTTCGTGTCTCTGCAAAATGAAGGACTCCTAGTGTTGTTGTGCTAGGGCATGCGGTAGTACTACTGTTGGAGCGGTAGTACCGCAGGCCCTTGCGGTAGTACCGGCCAAGGGCGTGGTAGTACCGCAGGTCCTTACGGTAGTAGCGCTCCATGGGGGTGGTAGTACTGTGGGCTCGGGCCAGGCACAGTAGCACGAGCGGATGTAGGGGTGGATGTAATTTTTTACATCCGCAACCTACGCAGTAGTACCGCTCCAGGTTTGCGGTAGTAAAGTGTCGGATTTTTGCATAGATCAAAACTCAGCGGAAGTGGTCACGGATGTAATTTTTTATGTTCGTGCCTTCCTAGCCTAGACAATCCCTGCCTTGCGGTAGTGCCGCAAGGGGCAGCGGTAGTACCGCTCCAGCGGTTCTACCGCTCTTTGCTTCAACGCATCAGGTTTGGTCTAGCCCCTGCCACGCATACGGTAGTACCGCGGTGCCCCGCGGTAGTACCACAAGCCCTTGCGGTAGTACTGCATGTCTAGTGCGGTAGTACCGCAAGTCGTGGGCTGAGTAAGTGGATAACGGTTGGACTTGTCCTACCACTATAAAAGGGGGGGGGGTCTTCTTCTCCGAGTTGACCACCTCTTCCATCCCTAAGCTCCATTAATGCTCTAAGCTCCATTTTCGCCCGATCTCTCTCCCTAGCCAATCAAACTTGTTGATTCTCTAGGGATTGGTTGAGAAGGCCCCGATCTACACTTCCACCAAGAGAAATTTGATTCCCCCCACTAATCCCTTGTGGATCTTGTTACTCTTGGGTGTTTGAGCACCCTAGACGGTTGAGGTCATCGTGGTGCCATATTCCATTGTGGTGAAGCTTCATGGTGTCGTTGGGAGCCTCCAATTAAGTTGTGGAGATTGCCCCAACCTTGTTTGTAAAGGCTCGGTCACCGCCTCTGTAACGCCCCAGATATAACTTTCCCAATTTGTACTCCAACTCTTGCCGTTTCCGGCGTTAAGTTATATTTATTCCTCGGGTTCGGGTCTTTGTCTCCGTGTGTTGTTTTCGTTTTCATGCATCTCATATCATGTCATCAGGTGCATTGCATTTGCATACATGTTCATCTCATGCATTCGAGCATTTTCCCCGTTGTCCGTTTTGCATTCCGGCGCTTCGTTCTCCTCCGGTGGTCAATTCTAGCTTTCTTTCGTGTGTGGGGATTAAACATTTCCGGATTGGACCGAGACTTGCCATGCGGCCTTGGTTTACTACCGGTAGACCGCCTGTCAAGTTTCATACCATTTGGACTTCATTTGATACTCCAACGGTTAACCGAGGGACCGAAAAGGCCTCATGTGTGTTGCAGCCCAACACCCCTCCAATTTGGCCCAAAACCCACCAAACTCTGCTCCATGTCCTAGAGCGTTCGATCACGATCGCGTGGCCAAAAACCGCACCTCATTTGGACTCTCCTAGCTCCCTCTATGCCTATTTAAACCCCCCCCCTGTTTTTCAGATCATCCCCTACCTCCGAACCCTAAAAAAAAGAGACTCCCAGATCCCGCCGACGGACACGTCCGCCCCGGCCGGACGCGTCCGCCGCGGTCCACCTCCGCCAATCCGCTCGCGCCACGTGGCGTCCGCCGCCGCCGCCGCCGGCCCGCGGGAGCCCACGCCCGGCCCCCGCGCCGCCCGAGCGGGCCACTGCCCCGCCACCTCGCGCCGCCCGTCTTCCCCACCGCCGGGAGCCTGCGCCGCCGCACGCCTCTCTCGCCGGCGAGCCCCGGCACCGCCGCCCGAGCCGGCCTCGCTCCCCGCCGGCCACCGTCGGAGTCGCCCGGCTCCACCGCCCCCTCGACCGGCCGGCTCCGCCGCCCCATCCGCCGGCCTCCTTCCCCGTTGTCGCCGGCGAGCTCCAAGTCCGGCAAGCTGCTACAGTGTTCTCCGGCGGCCTCGTAATCCATGCGGATCTCAGATCCGGATCCAAATCAAACCGTAGGGGTTGACTTTCTTCCCTCTCCCCCTTAATTTTTATGCTAACTTTGAATGATGATATCTCCGCATCCGTAGCTCTGATTTGGACATATAATATATCAAAATCTTTGTCTCGACATGTACATCATTTCATTCCATTGCATCATTTTTATTTGAGGTCATCTTGATGCCCAAAATGCTGTTAGAAGGAGGCTTCGTGAGTTAAATTGCAGATCCGTTAGTTCATCATAGACTTTTGTCATTTTTGTCATGATTATTGTGTGCATGATATGCCTGTGAGTCTTTGGGATGAATTGTTAAGCATTTTGTCTTCTTTCCAGAGATGCCACCCATGCATTTTTAGGATGTGTGTGGTGACTTGTGCAAGCTTGCAAAGAGAGGCACCTGAGAATTCTGTTTTCAGGGACTTAGTGGATTTCACTAAGTCTGGGATATTTTAGTTCATGATGCCATGTGTTCAGCTTGTTTCCTAGTGATCCGTGCCTCTTTTGAGGATGATCAGTAAGGGAGTTTTGATATTAATGTTATGCTCTATCCATCCATGTCTTTGTTTGCATATGTGGAGTGCTCTAGCTTGAGTCAATCGAGCTCTACTTATGCTTCGTGGTAAATCTGGGCAGATCATCAACTTGTTTGCGATATTGCCGATGCTATTGTTAGTGATCCGTGCATGCTATGCCATTGTTCTTGCCATGTCTAGCTAGAATTTTGTGTCTTCTTTATGGATATATGATTGCCTTGCCATGACTTCCAATGTAGTGGGTGCATCGAGCTCGTTTACATGCCTTCGTGAGTTAAATTTCAGCATGTCTCAGTTTTCACTAAGTCTGAAAACTGATTGTGCGTGAGCTATGTTCGTGTGCTCGTTAGAGTATTTTGTGAACCCTTTTGGCCCCAGGTCACTTTGGGTGTTTTGTTAAGCTTGTTGAGTAGCTCCATGCCATGTTCTTACTTGTCATGTTCAGGTTATGTATCATGTTGTTTTGCTGCTCCGAAGAGAGCATCGTGGTCTGAAATTTCAGACTAGTGTTAATTTCACTAAGTCTGAAATCTGTTATGCATTTGCGTTTTTGCCATGGTTGTTTGAACCTCATGATGGATGAATTTGGCCGTGGCTCAGTTCTAGTGTTTTGTCAAGCATCTTGTGTACATCCCTGCCATGTATTTTGTTCTCATGTTTGGTGGCTGTAGCATGTTCATTTCGTTGCATTTAGGTGCCTACTTGCTGTAAATCGCAGACCGGTTCATTTCGTAAAACGCTTTCCATTTCCAAACCGTAGCTCCGATTCCAATGATCTTTCTATTGTTTTCAAGTGATTTCATCCCCTCTATCCAGTGGCACACTTGGTTTTCCAAGTTAAGGCCAGGTTCATGCATTTCCTGTCACGTCTTGCATTTTGCATCCCGCATCGCATCCTGCATAGCATACCATCTTTGCATCTTATTGCTTGAGTTTGCACGTGGTTGATTGTATCCTTGTTGCTTGTTTGTGTTGTTGGGTAGAGCTGGGAGACGAGTTTGCTAACGAGGAGCCCGTTGAGTTTGCTTTTGAGGATCTAGTCAACTCTGACAACTGTGCAGGCAAGATGATCATACCCTCGAAATCACTACTATCTTTGCTATGCTAGTTTGCTCGCTCTTTTGCTATGCCAATGCTACGATGCCTACCACTTGCTTGTCAGCCTCCCAGTTGCCATGTTGAGCCTCTAACCCACCATTGTCCTAGCAAACCGTTGATTGGCTATGTTACCGCTTTGCTCAGCCCCTCTGATAGCATTGTTAGTTGCAGGTCAAGCTTGGAGCCGTTCCTTGTTGGAACATTTATTTACTTGTTGGGATATCATTATATTGCCATGTTATCTTAATGCATCTATATACTTGGTAAAAGGGTGGAAGGCTCGGCCTCTCGCCTAGTGTTTTGTTCCACTCTTGCCGCCCTAGTTTCCGTCATATCGGTGTTATGTTCCCGGATTGTTGCGTCCCTTACGCGGTTGGGCTATAATGGGAACCCCTTGATAGTTCGTCTTGATTAAAGCTTTTCCAGCAATGCCCAACATTGGTTTTACCATTTGCCACCTACCCCCTTTTTCCCTTGGGTTTCCGGAGCTCGAGGGTCATCTTTATTTTAGCCCCCCACGAGCCAGTGCTCCTCTGAGTGTTGGTTCGAACTAGAGTCTTGTGCAGCGCCCCCTCAGGGAAACTCGAGGTTTGGTTTTAGTTGTATGGAGAGCTCATCTGAGTGTGCCCTGAGAACGAGATATGTGCAGCTCCTATCGGGATTTGTCGGCACATTCGGGTGGTGTTGCTGGTCTTGTTTTAACCTGTCGAATCGTCTTGTTGTACCGAGATACCGAGTCTGATCGGTGTGTCTTGGGTGGAGGTGTATTCCTTCATTGACCGTGAGAGCTTGTTATGGGCTAAGTTGGGACCCCCCTGCAGGGATTGATCTTTCGAAAGCCGTGCCCGCGGTTATGGGCAGATGGGAATTTGTTAATGTCCGGTTGTAGATAACTTGAACCTTAATTAATTGAAATGAATCAACTGAGTGTGTTGCCGTGATGGCCTCTTCTCGGCGGAGTCCGGGAAGTGGACACGGTGTTGGAGTTATGTTTGCGCAGGTTGCTCTCTAGTTCCTCGCTCGTGCTTTGCCTCCTCTTCTCGCCCTCTTTTGCGAATAAGTTAGCCACCATATATGCTAGTCGCTTACTGCAGCTCCACTTACATTACCCCATTCCTACCTATTAAGCTTAAATAGTCTTGATCGCGAGGGTGCGAGATTGCTGAGTCCCTGTGGCTCACAGATTACTATTACACCAGATGCAGGGACATATGATATAGCTCCAGATGGCGCCATTGAGCTCAAGTGGGAGTACGACGAGGACTCTCAGCGTTACTATGTGTCTTTTCCTGATGATCAGTAGTGGTGCCTAGTTGGGGTGATCGGGACCTATGTCGCTTGTTGGGTTGTCTTTTATTTTGGCGCCGTAGTCGGGCCATGAGTGTTTGGATGATGTATGTTATTTATGTACTTTGATGTGACGCGGCAAGTGTAAGCCAACTATGTACCTCCCCTTTATATTATTTATGTACATGGGATGTGTGATGATTTCCTGACTTGCGACATTGCTTTCAATGCGGTTATGCCTCTAAGTCGTGCCTCGACACGTGGGAGATATAGCCGCATCGAGGGCGTTACAAGTTGGTAATCAGAGCCTTCCCCGACCTTAGGAGCCCCCATTGCTTGATCGTTTTTAGCAGCCGAGTTGTGTCTAGAAAAATGTTTTGAGTCATTTAGGAATTATATATCGGAGAGCTTAGGAATTCTTTTTACTTCCCAGTCTCCTCATCGCTCTGGTAAGGCATCCTGACGTAGAGTTTTGACTCTTCTCTTCTCAAATTTCACTAAAAAAAATTTAGGATCACGCAAGTATCTTGGATTTGTTCCGATGGCTTATGATGAGAATACTGTCTTGGTGCCTCCCGTCAGGGGTTTAGTGGAAGTGTCCCGGGGAGTTCAGCTCTGAGGTGTTGTCATCATAATTTTATCGTTGCAATTCTGGTATACTTGATATGTTCGCCGACATCAAAAATCTCCTTTATGCAGTTCGTTGGTGAGATAACCTCGACGCCACCCAGTACTGGGGCGGGAGTTCGGGAGTATCGCCATAACTTGTATAACGGATGCTTTTCGAAGGTTGAGGTAGATGGTTTCCGAAGGTTTCTTGGTTATGTGTTGAAGGATGGATACAGCTGGATGTAGGATTTGCTAGTTTGGGTGAGATATTATGCTTCCCCTGTATCCCCAACACCTGATTGCATAACCGGAAAGTTTCGGGAGTTTCATAGGTGGGAATTCAAGTAGCTCTTAGGATATCTTTCCGACAGATGTATGATGTGAAATTGGGGTTCGACGTCTAGTGGTTCCCCTATTCACGGTCGATTTTACAGTGGTCTCGTTGTGTCTTAAAGAGTCCTTGACTATGCTGACTCGGGGACACTTCGTATGTCATGTGCACTGCCTTGTACATGATGGTGTTGTACGATCGAGCCTGTGTAGGTCCCACCACGAAAACTTCGGACGAAATCTCTATCATATGTTTGTTCCGGCTTATTTCGCAAGCCAATCCTTGGTTTTATTTTGAGTTGTGGTATTCGAGTTGCTTCGAAGTCATATGTTGATTCCATCCCTTGTTGATTTACCTCTTCTACCTAATTCTACGTGGCTTCGCAATTTAGGAATATGTGACCACTTCAAGAGAAGTGCATTCGTTCATTTTGTTCGGATGTGAAGACTTTATGTTGCAATTTTCATTCTGTTGGATTCACCTTCAATATTTGTCTATCTATGTGCTAATGGTGGTCAACCTCTTCAGGATGGCTCCCCCAACGCGCACGACTCCGAATCCTGATCCGCCACCACCTCCACCTCCTCCGGAGGCTTGGCAAGCTGTGATGGCCGCAACCAATGCAAATACACAGTTGATCATGCAAATCCTCCAAGAGCGCAATCAAGGCAGTCAAGGGAATCAAGGCAACAATCAGAACCATTTTGCTACTCTGAACCAGTTCCTCGCTAATGGTCCAAAGACGTTCAGCAATTGTGTTGAGGCTACCGATGCTGATGATTGGCTAGTGGATCTGGGCAAGCATTTTGAATGCAGCAACGTCAGGCCTGAAGATTTCGTCAAGTTCGCTTCTTTCCAGCTCAAAGATCAGGCTGCAGAGTGGTTCCAGCAGTACAAGGATTCCAGAGGTGGACGTTTGATCACTTGGGATGATTTCCGTCGAGATTTTCGAGCTCATCACATCCCTCAGAGTGTGACTGAAAGCAAACGTGAGGAATTCCGCAATCTGAAGCAAGGCTCTTTGTCTGTCTATGACTACAACAAGTTGTTCCAGAAGCTCGCCCGTTTTGCCAAGAAGGATGTTCCTAATGAGAAGAGCATGATATACCAGTTCAGCGGTGGTCTCCGTGAAGAAATTCAGCTCGCTCTTGTCCTTTTTGAGCCGTTGAGGTACGATGAGTTCTACAACATGGCACTGAAGCAAGAGGCTGCTCAGTTGAGGTGTGATGCTTCAAGGAAGCGAGTCAGAGACACTACGCCTTCTTCCTCTACTCAAGTGGCTAAGCAGCAGAAGTATTGGCTTCCTCCTCCTCCGTTCCGTCAGCCGTATCAGCAGAAGAGCAAAGGTGGCAGTGGTTCTTCCCACCCACCCAACCTAGGCTTTCCGAACAAGACTTCGTCTCAAGCTCCAAGATCGAGTGCTCCGTACCACCGTCCGCTTTCAGAGGTCATGTGCAACAAGTGTCAACAGAAGGGTCACTACGCCAGCAAGTGTTTCAACCAGAGGCGTCTTCCTCCTCCTCCTCCTGTCAGATCGGCAAGTACAGCAGTGGTCAAGCATAACCCCAAGTCCGCCAAGGTCAACTTGATGAACGCAGCTCAGGCAGAGGATTCGTCAGATGTGATCATGGGTAACCTTCCTGTTAATGATATTCCTGCAAAAGTCCTTTTTGACACTGGTGCATCGCATTGTTTCATTTCCAAACCTTTTGCATCAAAGTATGAATGCGATTATCAGTACCTGCAAATTTCTTTACAAATTGTGTCACCGGGCAAACAAATGACAGCTAATTTCTGTGTCCCGGATGTTACTATCACCTTGGGCGACTACAAGTTCCTTTCTTCCCCAATTGTTCTTGGCGATTCCGATATTGATCTTATTCTTGGGATGGACTGGCTCTCTAAGCACAAGGCTCACCTCGATTGTGCAGCCAGGCAGATTCAACTGACTCATTCATCTGAGGATGTCATTGTCTTTGCCGCTCGTGATGATACAACCCTGTTGTTTTCTCTCAATGAGAAGGGTGAATTGGATGCTATTTCGCAGATTCCAGTCGTTTGTGAGTATCAAGACGTCTTCCCAGAAGAACTCCCAGGAATGCCTCCGCACCGGCCCGTTGAATTTGTTATTGAACTTGAGCCCGGTACGGAACCTGTGTGCAAACGTCCCTACAAGCTCGGCCCCGAAGAGTTGAAGGAGTTGAAGAAACAACTCGATGTTCAAGAAAGAATGGGTCTCATTCAGCCTAGTACTTCTCCGTGGGGTTGTGGTGTTCTTTTTGTGAAGAAGAAGGATGGAACGGACCGACTTTGTGTTGATTATCGTCCATTGAACAAGAAGACCATCAAGAACAAATACCCACTTCCCAACATCAATGAGCTGTTCGAACAACTCAAGGGTGCCCAAGTATTCTCCAAGCTTGATCTCCGTATGGGTTATCATCAAATTCGCATTCGTGAGCAAGATATTCCCAAGACGGTGTTCAGAACAAGCTATGGGTCATATGAATACACTGTCATGTCTTTTGGCCTCGCTAACGCTCCTCCGACGTTCTCTTGCATGATGAACTTCATCTTCAACCCCTACACCAATGACTTCGTTTTGGTCTATCTCGACGACATTCTGGTTTTCTCAAAGAACAAGGAAGATCATGCCAAGCACCTGCGTTTGGTTCTTGACAAGCTCAGGGAACATCAGTTCTACGCCAAGTTCTCCAAGTGTGAATTTTGGCTCGATGAGGTGCTTTATCTTGGTCATATCATCTCTGCCAAGGGCATTGCCGTGAATCCTGAGAAGGTGTCTGCAATTGTTAATTGGGAACCTCCTCAGAACGTGAAGCAACTCCGTAGCTTCCTCGGTCTCGCAAGCTACTGCCGAAGATTCGTTGAAAACTTTTCCAAGATCGCGAAGCCTCTCTCAAATCTTCTTCAGAAGAACGTCAAGTACGTTTGGTCTCCGGAGTGTGATATTGCTTTCAACACTTTGAAAGAGAAGTTGATCACTGCTCCAGTTCTGACTCCGCCTGATGAAACCAAGCGGTACGAGGTCTTTTGTGATGCCTCTCTCCAAGGTCTCGGTGCTGTACTGATGCAAGAGAAGAAAGTTGTTGCTTATACCTCTCGCCAGTTGAAGCCTAATGAGAAGAACTACCCCACTCATGATCTCGAGTTGGCGGCAGTTGTGCATGCTTTGTTGACTTGGTCACATCTTCTATTGGGAAGGAAAGTGGACATTTTCACTGATCACAAGAGTCTCAAGTACATCTTCACTCAGCCTAATCTCAACCTCAGGCAAACTCGATGGGTCGAAATGATTCAAGAGTACAATCCGAGTATCGAGTATACTCCAGGCAAGGCCAATGTGATTGCTGACGCTTTGAGCAGAAAAGCATATTGCAACAGTCTGATTCTGAAGCCTTATCAACCCGAGCTTTGTGAAGCTTTCCGCAAACTTAATTTGCAAATTGTTCCTCAAGGTTTCCTCGCCAACCTTCAAGTCTCTCCTACCTTGGAAGACCAGATTCGCCAAGCCCAGCTTCTTGATGCTATGGTGAAAAAGGTGAAGATTGGTATTGCAAAGAGTCAGTCCAAGTACAAGTGCTACCGCCTTGATGACAAGGACACTCTCTTCTTCGAGGATCGAATTGTTGTGCCCAAAGGTGAACTTCGTAAAGTGATCATGAACGAGGCTCACAACTCTCTCCTCTCCATCCACCCTGGGAGCACGAAGATGTATCAGGATCTGAAGCAAACTTATTGGTGGACTCGAATGAAGCGCGAGATCGCTCAATTCGTGAATGAATGTGATGTCTGTAGAAGAGTGAAGGCAGAACAACAAAGGCCAGCAGGTCTCCTCCAACCTCTCGCCATTCCAGAATGGAAGTTTGACCACATTGAAATGGACTTCGTGACTGGGTTTCCAAAGTCCAAGCGTGGCAATGATGCTATATTCGTTGTCATCGACAAGCTCACCAAAGTGGCTCACTTTCTGCCTATCAAAGAGTCAATCACTGCAGCTCAATTGGCGGAACTCTATACCTCTCGAATTGTCTCTCTGCACGGTATTCCTCAAGTGATATCTTCAGACCGTGGCAGCATCTTTACCTCCAAGTTTTGGGATTCTTTTCAGAAGGCCATGGGCACCAACATCCGTTTCAGCACTGCTTTCCATCCTCAAACAAGTGGTCAAGTCGAGCATGTCAACCAGATTCTTGAAGATATGCTCAGGGCTTGTGTTATCTCTTTCGGCATGAAGTGGGAGGATTGTCTTCCTTATGCTGAATTCTCATACAACAACAGTTTTCAAGCAAGTTCGGGCAAGGCCCCATTTGAAATTTTGTACGGTAGGAAGTGTCGTACACCTCTCAACTGGTCTGAAACCGGTGAACGTCAGCTGCTGGGTAATGACTTAATCACAGAGGCAGAAGAAATGTGCAAGGTCATTCGTGATAACCTCAAAGCAGCCCAATCCCGCCAGAAGAGCTACTATGATAGTAAGCACCGTGATTTGGCTTTTGAGATCGGAGATCATGTTTACCTCCGCGTCTCTCCTATGAAAGGGACTTGTCGCTTCGGTATCAAAGGGAAGCTTGCCCCCAGATACGTCGGACCTTTCAAGATTGTCAGCAAGAGAGGCGACCTCGCCTATCAACTCGAGCTTCCGTCAAACTTTGCAAATGTTCACGATGTGTTCCATGTCTCCCAATTCCGAAAGTGCTTCAAGACGCCTGAACGCACCGTCAACTTTGAGGACATTGAGCTTCAACAAGATCTCTCCTATCGTGAGCACCCAGTTGCAATCCTTGAAGGGACTGAACGCAGGACTCGCAACAAGTCAATCAAATTTCTCAAAGTCAAGTGGTCACACCATTCCGACCGTGAAGCTACCTGGGAACGCGAGGATCACCTCCGTTCTGAGTACCCGGAGTTCTTTCAGTCCTAGATCTCGGGACGAGATCTTTTCTTAGTGGTGGAGTGTTGTAATGCCCTAGATATAACTTTCCCAATTTGTACTCCAACTCTTGCCATTTCCGGCGTTAAGTTATATTTATTCCTTGGGTTCGGGTCTTTGTCTCCGTGTGTTGTTTTTGTTTTCATGCATCTCATATCATGTCATCACGTGCATTGCATTTGCATACATGTTCATCTCATGCATTCGACCATTTTCCCCGTTGTCCGTTTTGCATTCCGGCGCTTCGTTCTCCTCCGGTGGTCAATTCTAGCTTTCTTTCGTGTGTGGGGATTAAACATTTCCGGATTGGACCGAGACTTGCCATGCGGCCTTGGTTTACTACCGGTAGACCGCCTGTCAAGTTTCGTACCATTTGGACTTCGTTTGATACTCCAACGGTTAACCGAGGGACCGAAAAGGCCTTGTGTGTGTTGCAGTCCAACACCCCTCCAATTTGGCCCAAAACCCACCAAACTCTGCTCCATGTCCTAGAGCGTTCGATCACGATCGCGTGGCCAAAAACCGCACCTCATTTGGACTCTCCTAGCTCCCTCTATTCCTATTTAACCCCCCCCCCCCGTTTTTCGGATCTTCCCCTACCTCCGAACCCTAAAAAAAAGAGACTCCCAGATCCCGCCGACGGACACGTCCGCCCCGGCCGGACGCTTCCGCCGCCGCCCACCTCCGCAATCCGCTCGCGCCACGTGGCGTCCGCAGCCGCCGCCGCCGGCCCGCGGTAGCCCGCGCCCGGCCCCCGCACCGCCCGAGCGGGCCACTGCCCCGCCACCTCGTGCCGCCCGTCTTCCCCGACGCCGGGAGCCCCCGCCGCCGCACGCCTCTCTCGCCGGCAGCTGCCGCCGTCGCCGGCAAGCCCCGGCACCGCCGCCCGAGCCGGCCTCGCTCCGCGCCGGCCACCGCCGGAGTCGCCCGGCTCGACCGCCCCCTCGACCTGCCGGCTCCGCCGCCCCATCCGCCGGCCTCCTTCCCCGTTGTCGCCGGCGAGCTCCAAGTCCGGCGAGATGCTATAGTGTTCTCCAGCAGCCTCGTAATCTGTGCAGATCTCAGATCCGGATCCAAATCAAACCCTAGCGGTTGACTTTCTTCCCTCTCCCCCTTAATTTTTATGCTATCTTTGACTGATGATGTCTCCCCATCCGTAGCTCTAATTTGGACATATAATATATCAAAATCTTTGTCTCGACATGTACATCATTTCATTCCATTGCATCATTTTTATTTGAGGTCATCTTGATGCCCAAAATGCTGTTAGAAGGACGCTTCGTGAGTTAAATTGCAGATCCGTTAGTTCATCATAGACTTTTGTCATTTTTGCCATGATTATAGTGTGCAAGATATGCCTGTGAGTCTTTGGGATGAATTGTTAAGCAGTTTGTCTTCTTTCCAGAGGTGCCACCCATGCATTTTTAGGATGTGTGTGGTGACTTGTGCTAGCTTGCAAAGAGAGGCACCTGAGAATTCTGTTTTCAGGGACTTAGTGGATTTCACTAAGTCTGGGATATTTTAGTTCATGATGCCATGTGTTCAGCTTGTTTCCTAGTGATCCGTGCCTCTTTTGAGGATGATCAGTAAGGGAGTTTTGATATTAATGTTATGCTCTATCCATCCATGTCTTTGTTTGCATATGTGGAGTGCTCTAGCTTGAGTCAATCGAGCTCTATTTATGCTTCATGGTAAATCTGGGCAGATCGTCAACTTGTTTGCGATTTTGCCGATGCTATTGTTAGTGATCCGTGCATGCTATGCCATTGTTCTTGCCATGTCTACCAAGCATTTTGTGTCTTCTTTATGGATATATGCTTTCCTTGCCATGACTTGCAATGTAGTGGGTGCATCGAGCTCCTTTACATTCCTTCGTGAGTTAAATTTCAGCATGTCTCAGTTTTCACTAAGTCTGAAAACTGATTGTGCGTGAGCTATGTTCGTGTGCTCGTTAGAGTATTTTGTGAACCCTTTTGGCCCCAGGTCACTTTGGGTGTTTTGTTAAGCTTGTTGAGTAGCTCCATGCCATGTTCTTACTTGTCATGTTCAGGTTATGTATCATGTTGTTTTGCTGCTCCGAAGAGAGCATCGTGGTCTGAAATTTCAGACTAGTGTTAATTTCACTAAGTCTGAAATCTGTTATGCATTTGCGTTTTTGCCATGGTTGTTTGAACCTCATGATGGATGAATTTGGCCGTGGCTCAGTTCTAGTGTTTTGTCAAGCATCTTGTGTACATCCCTGCCATGTATTTTGTTCTTATGTTTGGTGGCTGTAGCATGTTCATTTCGTTGCATTTAGGTGCCTACTTGCTGTAAATCGCAGACCGGTTCATTTCGTAAAACGCTTTCCATTTCCAAACCGTAGCTCCGATTCCAATGATCTTTCTATCGTTTTCAAGTGATTTCATCCCCTCTATCCAGTGGCACACTTGGTTTTCCAAGTTAAGGCCAGGTTCATGCATTTCCTGTCACGTCTTGCATTTTGCATCCCGCATCGCATCCTGCATAGCATACCATCTTTGCATCTTATTGCTTGAGTTTGCACGTGGTTGATTGTATCCTTGTTGCTTGTTTGTGTTGTTGGGTAGAGCTGGGAGACGAGTTCGCTAACAAGGAGCCCGTTGAGTTTGGTTTTGAGAATCTAGTCAACTCTGACAACTGTGCAGGCAAGATGATCATACCCTCGAAATCACTACTATCTTTTCTATGCTAGTTTGCTCGCTCTTTTGCTATGCCAATGCTACGATGCCTACCACTTGCTTGTCAGCCTCCCAATTGCCATGTTGAGCCTCTAACACACCATTGTCCTAGCAAACCGTTGATTGGCTATGTTACCGCTTTGCTCAACCCCTCTTATAGCATTGTTAGTTGCAGGTGAAGCTTGGAGCCGTTCCTTGTTGGAACATTTATTTACTTGTTGGGATATCATTATATTGCCATGTTATCTTAACGTATCTATGTACTTGGTAAAAGGGTGGAAGGCTCGGCCTCTCGCCTAGTGTTTTGTTCCACTCTTGCCGCCCTAGTTTCCGTCATATCGGTGTTATGTTCCTGGATTGTTGTGTCCCTTACGCGGTTGGGCTATAATGGGAACCCCTTGATAGTTCGTCTTGATTAAAGCTTTTCCAGCAATGCCCAACATTGGTTTTACCATTTGCCACCTACCCCCTTTTTCCCTTGGGTTTCCGGAGCTCGAGGGTCATCTTTATTTTAGCCCCCCACGGGCCAGTGCTCCTCTGAGTGTTGGTCCGAACTAGAGTCCTGTGCAGCGCCCCCTCAGGGAAACTCGAGGTTTGGTTTTTGTTGTATGGAGAGCTCATCTGAGTGTGCCCTGAGAACGAGATATGTGCAGCTCCTATCGGGATTTGTCGGCACATTCGGGCGGTGTTGCTGGTCTTGTTTTAACCTGTCGAATCGTCTTGTTGTACCGAGATACCGAGTCTGATCGGTGTGTCTTGGGTGGAGGTCTATTCCTTCGTTGACCGTGAGAGCTTGTTATGGGCTAAGTTGGGACCCCCCTGCAGGGATTGATCTTTCGAAAGCCATGCCCACGGTTATGGGCAGATGGGAATTTGTTAATGTCCGGTTGTAGATAACTTGAACCTTAATTAATTAAAATGAATCAACTGAGTGTGTTGCCGTGACGGCCTCTTCTCGGCGGAGTCCAGGAAGTGGACACGGTGTTGGAGTTATGTTTGCGCAGGTTGCTCTCTAGTTCCTCGCTCGTGCTTTGCCTCCTCTTCTCGCCCTCTTTTGTGAATAAGTTAGCCACCATATATGCTAGTCGCTTGCTGCAGCTCCACTTACATTACCCCATTCCTACCTATTAAGCTTAAATAGTCTTGATCGCGAGGGTGCGAGATTGCTGAGTCCCTGTGGCTCACGGATTACTATTACACCAGATGCAGGGACAGATGATACAGCTCCGGATGGCGCGCTTGAGCTCAAGTGGGAGTACGACGAGGACTCTCAGCGTTACTATGTGTCTTTTCCTGATGATCAGTAGTGGTGCCCAGTTGGGGTGATCGGTACCTATGTCGCTTGTTGGGTTGTCTTTTATTTTGGCGCCGTAGTCGGGCCATGAGTGTTTGGATGATGTATGTTATTTATGTACTTTGATGTGACGTGGCGAGTGTAAGCCAACTATGTACCTACCCTTTATATTATTTATGTACATGGGATGTGTGATGATTTCCTGACTTGCGACATTGCTTTCAATGCGGTTATGCCTCTAAGTCGTGCCTCGACACGTGGGAGATATAGCCGCATCGAGGGCGTTACAGCCTCCAAGGGCACCAATAGTGGAATCACGGCATCTCGCGTTGTGTGAGGGCGTGTGGAGAATACGGTGGCCCTAGTGGCTTCTTGGGGAGCATTGTGCCTCCACACCGCTCCAACGGAGACGTACTTCCCCTCAAAAGGAAGGAACTTCAGTAACACATCCTCGTCTTCACCGACTCCACTCTTGGTTATCTCGTTCCTTTACTTGTGCAAGCTTATTTTGTGTTGCATCTCTTGCTTGCTTGTGTGCTTCTTGTTGCATCATATAGGTTGCTCACCTAGTTGCATATCTGGACAACCTACTTGATGCAAAGTTTAAATTGGTAAAGAAAAGCTAAAAATTGTTAGTTGCCTATTCACCCCGCTCTAGTCAACTATATCGATCCTTTCAATTGGTATCAGAGCCTCATCTCATTATTAAGGACTTTGTCGTTCGAAGAGTATGGTTGACACCATAGACGGTGAGGAGGAGCACCCTAGTGTGACTCCGTCCTTGTCTACGGCCGATGGGGGAACCTCGGTCTCACGTGAGGAGTTCAATGTGGCCTTGGACACATTGAAAACCTCCATGACGGCCGAGGTCAAAGGCATGCTTAAGAACTTTCTTGATGGTCTTAAATTATCCACCGCAACGTTGGAAGTGGTCGAACCCACTAACAAGGTGATAGATGCTAACTCCGACAAGGGGGAAGCTACTAGTGATAAAGTTCCTTTGTCTAGTGGTAAAAGTGGAAACGACATCTTTGCCCATGTTGAACCACCTCTTACTTATGGAGGACCGGTTCCCTCCACTCATTTAAATCATGCGGGTTCTCCTAAGATTGTGAAAAATGAGGATTTTGACGCTTGGGTCTATCGCTTTAAACGTCATTTAAAGAATGTTAATACTAATCTTTGGAGAATCATTGAGCAAGGTTTCTATCTGCATGACCCAAGAAACTTCATCCCTAGAGAAGCCGCGGATCATCAATTCAACGAGAATGCTCTCTTCATCATCCAAGATGCAATTCCATCCAAAGATATTGCACATCTCTGACCTTTCACCATTGCCAAGGAAGCATGGCACCATGTTGTTTCCCTTTACAAGGGAAGCGCAAGCATTCAACGCTCCAACTATGAAGTGGTGCAAGATGAAGCCCATGAGTTTGCAATGAATGAAGATGAAGAACCTCGTGAGCTTTACCAGAGGTTAACCACTCTCGCGGTCTCGCTTCGAGATCATGGGTGCAAGGATACAGATGACAACTGGACCAAGCGCAAGTTCGTCAAGGCCATGATGCCTTACCACAAGGCCATGTCCTCCATCATCCGTCAAAGGCTGGACTTCCACACCTTGTCCTCAAGTGAAGTGTTGGATGAGTTTGTGGCATTGAGGATCTTGGACAAGACCGCCGACAATGCGGTGCTGCGTTCTCAAAGAGCTAAGAAGCCCAACCTTTCTTTGAAGGCCAAGGTTAGTGTGGAAGAAGAGGAAGAAGAGGAGAGCAATCTCGAAGATACAAAATATGCTTATCATCAGCACATGGCTCTCGCTTCAAGGAAATTTTGGAGAAAGAAGAACAAGAGGCCCAACTTCAACAAGAACAACATAAGTGGCGCAAAGGGCAAGCAATGAGTGAGTGTCGATGTACAAATGTAGGGGTCCCTTTTTTGCACCCCTTTACTTGTGTGTGGGCAGTCGCAGCCCCACGCCCCTGACCATGTTTGGCAGGGCAGGGGAAGCAAGGGCACAAGGCAACTAGATCAACGCCAAGACGGGGACACAAAGAGCAGAAGGGCGAGGTGGACTCCCCCGGTAAGGCCCTTGCCGGGGGCCTCCGCAGCCCCGGCAAGAGCCTTGCCGGGGCAACTTGCCCAACACCAGCAGAGCCGCCACCCTTGAGCCCAAGAATTCCAACACCGTTAACCACATTGGAACCAAGGCTCGGGAGGCACCACCATGGTGGCATGCAGATCTTTGTGGTGACCAGAAGCATGCAAAATCATATGAGAATCAGAAGACGAAGATCCTCGGCAAGATCCTTGCCAAGGATACCCACGAGACCCCCGGCAAGCCCCTTGCCGGGGACGACTACGACGCCGCGGCAAGACCCTTGCCGGGGCTTCGACAAGACTCTTGCCAAAGACATCCGCGGGGACGCAGCCAGGCCCACACCTGCCAAAGCTCCACCGTCGTTCCCATGCAGTTGCCAGCCCAACAACAAGGCGAGCACCCGCGTGGCAGCGTGCAGCCTCCAGGCCAATCCAGCAAGCACCTGCGTGGTGGCATGTAGATCTTCGTGAAGATCCTACCACCATGCCAACTCAACAGCCTGCCAGCCTACATGGCTATGCATGCCTCGTTGGCCTGGACGCATGTCGAAGCAAGGCGGAGTGGCGACGGACGGGACGGGCCTCGTTACTGTCCCCAATAAAGCAAGAGGACACCTAAGTAGCGCATTTAATGGACTTTGTCCTCTAATGACAAGCGATAATTAAGCTTGTACACTGTATACCTTTCCACCTCCTGTGTGCCACTGTGGCAGCCCCTTTGTCTATAAAAGGAGGCCCGCGGCGTACTGAGAAAGGATTCGGATCTTTTGCACGATGCACACACCATAGCTAGTTCAAATGCCCAAGAACACTCAAATATACACCAAAGCAGGACTAGGGTATTACGCATCCTCGTGGCCTGAAACTGGGTAAACGACCTTTGTGCTAGCTTCTAGACCCGCTCTTTGCACAACCCCGCCCCCACCAACCGTAGAAGGGATTCCAGTGATCCCATAGGTGTCGTTTTCCCCGGACATCTTTGGCGCGCCAGGTAGGGGGCGTAGTTGTGAAAATCCGGTCTAGCAGCTAGTTTGGCGGTTCTTCGTCGCCATGGGTTCCAAGGAAGAAGATGGCCAAGCGAGCAACATCATCTACAGACACAACAACCACCATTATGGCGACAAAGAAGCTAAGTCATGCAAAACTTTGAGAAATTCCTTTTTACATAAGATTATTTTCCTCGGAGATCCTGCTCTCTGTATGATAAACCTGCATACAATGGGGCCCTTCCACTATTGGCAACGCCTTCATTCTGTTTCGAGTCCACTTCGAGCGACCGTGTCGAGAAGGGCAGGGTGGCCTTTCCACTACTGGCAACGCTTTTGTTCTGTCTCGAGTCTGCTCGATAGTTCAAACGGTCGTGCTGGGAGCAGTAAGGTGGTTTGTCCGGCCGCAAGTACACCCGGTCAGCTGTTGAGGATCCGTCCTCGAGACGCCGCAGCCTAGGTTTACGCGCCGGCAAGCCTATCCAATTAAACGTAGGGTGGACATATGAAGAGAAATCGAACAGGGAAATAACATGCATCATTTCAAAGTACTGCATAGTTATATTGCACCAATTGTTGCTCCGTTTCTAACTGAAGATAAAAATTGTCTTGGTCGTGAACCTGCGGCGGCAATGCGAAACGGGGTGCCTAGTCCCGGCCCTGGCCTTCTATCCTCCGAACTCCATCGACGCAGCTGATGATGGGCTTTATACGCTCCTCAAGCGTCGCGAGGTCCACATCCTCCGGCAAGCTCTCCAGCGCGGCGTCGAAGTCGAGGTCGGGGTTCCAGTATGCCACCTTGGTGAGGACCTTGGCCATGGCACCCCGGCAAAGCTTCCGGGCCTCATCGGCCAGAGAGGTCGCCCTGTTGGAGCGGAATTGCTCCAGGGCCCCAAGAACACCCTCGAAGAACAGGGTCAGTTTGGTGTTGGGGCTCACGTTCGGCTCTGGGGCGTACCTCACGTTTGGCATCCCCATGGCCACCAGTTTCATGGTGATCTTGCCGGTGACGTCAGCGAGGCGGCTGATCCAGAGGTTTTCGCCCTTCACGTAATCCACGTGGTTGGCGGCATCAGTCCTCTGTAGCTGCCTTTCCTCCTCCAGATCCTTGGTCAGGGTCTCCTCCCGGGCCCTGACCTCCGAAAGCGTCCCCTCAAGACCCTCCAGCTTCAGCTTCAGGTCCTTGATGGAGTCGTTGGCCTTGGAAGGCTGCTCAGCCTTACCGAGGACTGCGGCCTGCGCCTCCACCAAAGCACCATTGAACGTGCCCTTCTCCTTCGCCACCTTCAGAGCCTGTTCCTTCAGCCCATTCCGCTCCACCTCCAGCTTCTTCACCTTGCCAGCATGGACCAAGGCATGGGCATCGAGCGCCTCCCTATGCCTCTGCTCCAGCTCCTGAGTCCGTTGTGCGACAAGCTTCCCGACCTCCTCACCTTGCCGCGGAGGATGGCGGCGAGCGCCCCCTCATGAGCGGCAAGGTCCTCCTCCTGAGAGTTTAGCTCGGCCTGGTGCTGGTGCCAAGCGGCCTCGTCTTTGGCGGCCTGCTCCTTCGCCACCTCCTGGGCCTTCTCGATATCAGTCTGCTTCAAGACAAGCTCCTTTTTGCGCTTAGCCAGCAAATCCTGGGCGACCTTCACTTCCATGTGGGCTTGGCGGAACCAAGCCTGCTTCTCGGCGACGCGCCCCACAAGGTCCGCCTCCGCCTTGTCCATCGCCGCCGTCCTGGACTTTGCCTTGTCCAGGCGGGCACGATGGAGTGCCTGGTGCTTCTGGAAGTTGGCGCTCATGCCCCGAAGGAGCTGCTCCTCCTGGGAGCCGCTGCCACCGGCGCTCGGTTTGTCGACAACCTCAAGCACGGCGGTGGCAAGCACCTCATCATCAAACACCTCCCCCTCGGTGGGCGCCCTGGTGCTCGCCGCCCCTGGGAGGTGGACGAACATGTCGTCACTCACCTTTAGGTATTTGCCCGAGCCGGAGGCGGCAGAGGAGGAAGGTTGGTCATCGACCGCCCCCTCCTCGGTAGCGTCCTTGTCGGTCTCCCCGTCAGGCCCCTTGCCGGCCTCCTTGGCAATGGCCTTGCCGGCCACCTCGGAAGGCCCCTTGGCGGCGGTCTTGGCGGTGATCTTGTTGGCCTCGGCCTCAGCATCCCTGGCGACCTCCTCGATGATGGTGCCGACATCCTCCCGGTCCGCCAAGGAAGGGCGTGGACACCAAGAAAGGGAATGAGACGGAGCCAAGGTCAAGGCTCAAGAAGAAGAAGGAAGGACAGGGACGGGCAATGAGCAAACTTACCTACACCGGGCTGGGAAGAAGTGGCGCCCTCCCCGCCAACGTTCGTTGCCGGGGTGGAACCACCGGCACCCAAGTTCGTCTCCACCTCCTCCATAGGCGTGGGCTCGGTGGTGGATGCCCTTGCCAGGGATGCCCCCGGGGCGGCATAGTCGAGAGGGGCGGCATGTTGAGGGTGGTGCTCGGTGGCTCCTCCTGCTGCCGTTCTTCTCCTCCAAACCTGGCAAGATCAGCATCAAAGACTCACGCCCCAAAGTTCATCGATGGAGGAGTGAGTGATGGACTCACGCTGGGGGCTGAAATGGGGGCTGCGTCGGGGGCTGATCTCCGGGCTGCTCTCTACCACCAGCGGCATACTCGAAGTACCCGCCGGGGGCTTGCTGCCCGTCGAGGCCTTGGCCCTCTTCGCCACCCTCTGCATCAGCGTCTTCATGTCCTTGTGAAGACAACATCAGGTCAAGGAAATATGACACATGAGTAAAGTCAGGAGGTAATGAGGGGGGTGGGGGAGAGATACTTACTCTTCATCCACCTCCTCCTCCGCTAGCTTCCTCTTCCTCCTTGGGTGGAGAGACCCAAAATCGAAGACGACCTCCGTGTCGACATCTGCGGGAGGAAAAGAAGGGGATGGAGTCCGACGACGCTTGAGGAAGTCGCTTTCTTCTTTGCCACCGCGGCCTTCACCGCCTTCTTTGCTGCCACGGCCCTTGTCTGGCGCACAGACTGCTCCTGGACCTGTTGCCACGGCCCGGCCCTGCTGGGCCGAACTGGTTCGCTGGAGCCAGCCCGGCACAGGACGCGTCTCCTCCCTGGGGCAGGAGGGTCGTCGGCTTCGGCCTCCCCCTCGGTCGACTCTTCAACCACATCTTCGACAAGAGAAGCCCCAGCGCCGGCACTACTGGCCTCCCCCGCAGACTCCACCCATTCGGCGAGCTCCTTGTCCTCCACGACCGCGCCAGCCTCGTCCTTCACGGCGCCAACGCTACCGGCCCCCCGAGCAAGCTCCGCCTCTGCCGCCCTGGCGGCAATATAATCTAGCTCCTCCTTGGTGGTATCCCGGATAAGCGCTGGCTCATCACGGACATACTTCTCCGACAAGCTATCAAAAAAGTCCTGCACCCGCTCTGCTTCCGGCTGTGTGCATTGAAGTCCGGCATCATAGCAATGATGTCGGTATGGCGAGAATTGTTGCTCAGCGGGACCACTCCTGCCGGCAACCCAAACAAGGGCCCCTTGATGGCCTTGCCAGTGCTCTCAGCCCTGCCGTCGCGGTCAATGTCGAGTTGGAAGAGCCTCTGGCAAAAGTGGGCGTGCCCCATCACCGTGAAGTTGTGGTTCAAGCCAGGGCGGAGCCTCATGATGTCGGCCGCGTTCCTGTATTCCCAAGCCGGTCTTCCCTTGTTATGCAATGGGGCAATCCGGCGGCGGATGAAATCAGCCCCAATCATTTCAAGGGTGAGCCCGGCCACGGTTAGGCGATGGATCCTGGTGGTGGCGACCAAGAGCTTCTCATCGTTGGCATCGACGTTGCCCTCGTCATCTCTACGGACCGGCGGCGCCTGACGGACCCGACAGAACTCCTGCGGATCTTCCTCTTTAATCCAGCACCATCGGCCCCGCCACTCTTCCCACCTCTCCTTCTGGGCGCACTCCGGGTACGTACCCTTCTCCTGGATCCTTGGGATCCAGGCGACACAGCCAGAGATGGCGCCTCCTTTCTGGATACAAGGGTAAAAATAGTGGCGGAAGAGCGCCATGCTGGGATGCACTCCGACGAAGCTCTCACAGAGATGGGAAAAAATGGCCATGCACGCCACCGCATTTGGGGTGAAATCCAGAAGGTGGAAGCCGTAGGTATGCATGACGTCATTGAAGAAATTGGAGATGGGGAGCAGAGACCGCAAGAGAAGTAGTCAACAAAAAGGATACCGATTTGGGTCGGCCTCAGCAAAATCAGCGGGGATGATGCGCGTGGCCGGATGCCCCGTCGTCTTCGCCCCCCACAAAGGCATGAAGTAGTCCCTGAGATGGACGGCGTCGATCGTAGAGGAGAAGTAGGCGTGCTGCGTCCGAAGCGCCGCCAGCTCGCTCTCCGGCGCCTCCCTCTCCCCGGCATCCTTGGCCGCTCCCTTGCCCCTGCTGGTTTTGGGCGCCATGGCAGCTGGGGGGGCAAAGAATCAAGAGCAATGGGGGTGGCGGCAGCAAGCAGAGGCAAGAGAGTTTTTTGCTTTGAGGAAGAAGATAGGAATGGCGGTTCCGAGATTGAAGAAACGCACAGGGTAAATGAGCAGCGCGCCCGCAATTTCCCCTTTATTTTTGGGAAAGGCGTGGGCCGCCTCTTTACCATTTGCTGCGATGTGACGCATGAGGGAAGCAACTGCCCCACACATGACCCCCACGTCATGCACGACCCCCACACCGTGCATTCAACGCGGGTCGTGGGGGCGCGCAAGCAAGCAGGGGAATTACTGCCGTAAAAACTCCACCACACGCACGCCCGCACACCGTTCTGGGCCTGGCCCAATAACGCTCTGCGCTTATATGTGGCCCAGGCCTGGGGGCTCCTGTTAGTGTACAAAAGTAGGGGTCCCTTTTTTGCACCCCTTTACTTGTGCGTGGGTAGTCGCAGCCCCACGCCCCTGACCACGTTTGGTGGGGCAGAGGAAGCAAGGGCACAAGGCAACTAGATCAATGCCAAGACGGGGACACAAAGAGCAGAAGGGCAAGGTGGACTCCCCTGGCAAGGCCCTTCCGGAGCGGCCTCCACAGCCCCGACAAGAGCCTTGCCGGGGCAACTTGCCCAACACCAGCGGAGCCGCCACCCTTCAGCCCAATAGTTCCAACACTATCAAGCACATTGGAACCAAGGCTCAGGAGGCACCACCATGGTGGCATGCAGATTTTGTGAAGACCAGAAGCATACAAAATCAGATGAGAATCAGAAGACGAAGATCCTCGGCAAGATCCTTGCCAAGGATATCCACGAGACCCCCGGCAAACCCCTTGCGGGGGACGACTATAACACCGCGGCAAGACCCTTGCCGGGGCCCCGACAAGACTCTTGTCGAAGACATCAATGGGGCCGCAGCCAGGCCTACACCTGCCAAAGCTCCACCACCGTTCCCATGCAGCTGCCAGCCCAACAACTAGGCGAGCACCTGCATGGCGGTGTGCGGCCTCTAGGCCAATGCAGCAAGCACCTGCGTGGTGGCATGCAGATCTTCATGAAGAATCTACCACCACGCCAACTTAGCAGCCTGCCAGCCTACGTGGCGCTGCATGCCTCGTTGGCCTGGACGCGTGTCGAAGCAAGGCGGAGCGGCAACGGACGGGACGGTCCTCATTACCGTCCCCAATAAAGCAAGAGGACACCTAAGTAGCGCATTTAATGCACTTTGTCCTGTAATGACAAGCGATAAGATTGTACACTATATACCTTTCCACCTCTTGTGTGCCACTGTGGTAGCCCCTTTGTCTATAAAAGGAGACCCGCGGCGTACTGAGAAAGGATTCAGATCTTTTGGATGACGCATGCACCGTAGCTAGTTCAAATGCCCAAGAACACTCAAATATACACCAAAGCAGGACTAGGGTATTACGCATCCTCGTGGCCCAAACCTGGGTAAACGACCTTTGTGATGGCTTCTAGACCCACTCTTTGCACAACCCCGCGCCCGCCAACCGTAGAAGGGATTCCAGTGATCCCATAGGTGTCGTTTTCCCCGATAGTGAGGACATGCTATAATTGTGGCAATGTCAGCCACTTTGTTGCGGAATGCCCATATGAGAAGAGGGAAGACAATGGTGGCAAGCTCATTCGAAAAGACAAGGCCAAGTCCTTCCCCAACAAGAGCAACTTCACCAAGAAGACTCCTCCCAAGGGGTTGGTGGCACATGAAGAGTACAATGAGGATGATGATTATGAAGACGGTGAGTCAGTTGCCATGGCCTCCGTCGCCATTGCGACAACTCCACGGGTGTCTCTGTTTGACTCACCCAGTGAGAACATCACCGCCAAGTGCCTCATGGCTAAAGCCACCAACAAGGTAACCCCCAACATCAAAACTACCATCATTACTAATCCTTCTTTGATGGATTGCATTGATGAAAATGAGGGGTCTAATGAGGAGGAAAATGAATTTGAGTCTTTTATGAGTAAGCGCAAGGGTAAATCCAAGAAGCACTTTGTTGCTCTCTTGGAACAACTTGGTGAAGCCAATGACATGATTGAGGCTCACGAAGAAACCATCTCTAAGATGGAGGGGCATAGTCGTGACTATGCCGATGAGATATCGAATCTCTCTAATGCGCTTGAGGAAGAGCGTAGCCATCATTTGGCTCTTGAGGAGTCACATAATGATGACCATGCTAAATTGAAGAAAGATCTTGATCATGCTCTTGTTGTATCTCGTGTGCTAAACTCCGAGAAGGCCAAACTTGGGGTTGACCTTGCTAGACTCAAAGAGGAGTTTTATGTACTTGACAAGGCTCACAAGGCCTTGAAGGGTACTCATGCTAGCCTCAAAGAGTCTCATGATCAACTCCAAGTGAAGCTAACCAAGGAGAAAGCCACTTTTCCTCATATGGTTTTAATTGATAATGCAAATGCTACTAACCCTTGTTGTGAGCATGTGCATCTTGTTGAGGAGAATGCAAAGTTTAAGGAGCAACTTGAGAAAGGCCTTGTGTCATGCATACAAGGTGAGAAGAACCTCAACGACCTTTTGAGCAATCAAAAGGAAGTTGTGGCCAAGGAGGGAATTGGGTTCGCACCCAAGTCCAAGAACAAGAAGAAGAATGACAAGGCCAAACGACCTCCTCCTCTCAAGCAAACCTTTGTGAAAGAGGGAGAGGGTGCTTCTAAGGAGAATAAGAACAATGTGAAGAGTGGTAGTGTCAAGAACGGCAATGCCACCCCTTCCAACAAAGCCAGCGACTTTAACCCTTCCTATGTGTTATGCTGTGCTGGTGATGGGCATGTTTATGCTAAATTTGTTGGTTCACCTTATGAGTACATTGAATGGTCTATTTGGGTTCCTAAGACCCTTGTCACTAACATCAAAGGACCCATTACAAAATGGGTACCTAAAACCAAGCATTCATCTCTTGTAGGTGTTTTCTTCCGGTTGGGGATCATGGTTGCTCAATAGTGGAGCCACTAACCATATGACCGGAAGCAAGGACTTGGTGGTGGACGTGCACAAGATTCCATCTATGCCCACCAATGTCGAGTTGGGTGATGCCTCGTCTTCTAAGGTATTGGGACCTGGCAAGGTTGTCATTTCTCATGATCTCACGATTGAGAAGGTCATGCTTGTTGAGTCCCTTGCATACAATTTACTTTCCGTTCATCAACTTGCACTCATGGGCTTTGCCACTTTCTTTGATATTGATACCGTGGCCCTCTTGTGGAGCAAGAATCTTAAAGTAGCCTTTGTTGGGCATGTCGAGAACAGTCTCTATGTGATTAACTTTTTGGAGCGACCCACTAAGACCGCGACATGCCTAATGGATAAAGTTGACGTGGGATGGCTTTGGCATCACCGTTTAGCCCATGTCAATATTAGATCTTTGCAAAGTCTTCTCAAGGGGGACCATGTCCATGGACTAACAAATGTTAGTTTTGCCAAAGATCGTGCTTGCAGTGCTTGCATTTAAGGGAAGTTACATGAGAAGGCTCACCCTCCCACGACTATTATTTACTCAAAGAGGCCTTTGGAGCTCCTTCACTTGGATCTCTTTGGGCCTCCATCCTTTGATAGTCTTGGGGGTAGAAAGTATTGCTTGGTGATTGTGGAGGACTATTCAAGATACACTTGGGTGTACTTCTTCAAGAGGAAGAGTGAGACTCAACAAACCATCATTGACTTTGCAAATGAAGCTCAACGCCAACACAATGCAAAGATCTTGACAATAAGAAGTGACAACGGCACCGAGTTCAAGAACTACACCTTGGATGAGTTCCTTAGTAATGAGGGGATCAAGCATCAATATTCCGCACCTTACACCCCTCAAAAAAATGGTGTAGCGGAGAGGAAGAACCAGACGTTGATGGATGCGGCAAGGACCATGATGGCGGACTTCAAGTCTCCATACAACTTTTGGGCCGAAGCCATCAACACCGTGTGTCATGCATCCAATCGGCTCTATCTCCGCAAAGGCTTGAACAAAACTCCATATGAGATACTCACCGGTAACAAGCCCAAGCTCAAGTATTTTCGGGTGTTCGGGTGTAAGTGTTTCATTCTCAAGAAAGGTGTCCGTTTCTAAATTTGAGGCTAGAGATCATGAGGGCATATTTGTTGGTCATGCTACAAACTCTCATTCTTACCGTGTCCTCAACCTCAAGTATCCATGGGACTTATTGAGGAGACGTGCAACGTGGAGTTTGATGCGAATAGCGGCTCCCAAGTGGAGCAAAGTGGTACTTGTGATGTAGGTGATGAAATTCCTCCCCAAGCCATAAGAAGAATGGGTGTTGGTTTTATCCTACCCATTGAGTAACCCCTTGTGGCCGAAGTGAAGGAACTATTCCCTAGAGGCAATAATAAAGTTGTTATTTATATTTCCTTATATCATGATAAATGTTTATTATTCATGCTAGAATTGTATTAACTGGAAACTTAGTACATGTGTGAATACATAGACAAACAGAGTGTCACTGGTATGCCTCTACTTGACAAGCTCGTTGAATCAAAGATGGTTAAGTTTCCTAACCATAGACATGAGTTGTCATTTGATTAATGGGATCACATCATTAGAGAATGATGTGATTTACTTGACCCATTCCGTTAGCTTAGCACTTGAACTTTTAGTATATTGCTATTGCTTTCTTCATGACTTATACATGTTCCTATGACTATGAGATTATGCAACTCCCGAATACCGGAGGAACACTTTGTATGCTACCAAACGTCACAACATAACTGGGTGATTATAAAGGTGCTCTACAGGTATCTCCGATGGTACTTGTTGAGTTGGCTTAGATCGAGATTAGGATTTGTCACTCCGATTGTCGGAGAGGTATCTCTGGGCCCTCTCGGTAATGCACATCACTATAAGCCTTGCAAGCAATGTGACTAATGAGTTAGTTGAGGGATGATGCATTACGGAACGTGTAAAGAGACTTGCCAGTAACGAGATTGAACTAGGTATTGAGATACCGATGATCAAATCTCGGGCAAGTAACATACCGATGACAAAGGGAACAACGTATGTTGTTATGCGCTTTGACCGATAAAGATATTTGTAGAATATGTGAGAGCCAATATGAACATCTAGTTTCCGCTATTGGTTATTGACCGGAGTCTTGGTCATGTCTACATAGTTCTCGAACCCGTAGGGTCCGCACGCTTAACGTTCGGTGACGATCAGTATTATTAGTTTATGTGTTTTGATGTACCGAAGGTAGTTCGGAGTCCCGGATGTGATCACGGACATGACGAGGAGTCTCAAAATGGTCGAGACATAAAGATTGATAAATTGGATGACTATATTCGGACACCGGATGAGTTTCGGGGGTCACTGGATAATTATCGGAGTGCCGGGGGGTTATCGGAACCGCTGGGGGAACTATTGGGCCTACATGGGCCATAGGGAAGAGGGGAGGCAGCCCACAAGGGGCAGCCACGCCCCCTCCCTATAGGGAGTCTGAATTGGACTAGGGAGGGGGCGCGCCCCCCTTTCCTTCTCCTCTCCCTCTCCTTCCTTCCCCTTCCTCCTCCTAGTTGGACTAGGAAAGGGGGAGTCCTACTCCTACTAGGAGGAGGACTCGTCTCCCTGCTTGGCGCGCCCGATGGGCCGGCCAGCCTTCCCCCTTGCTCCTTTATATATGGGGGCAGGGGGGCACCCTAGAACACACAAGTTGATCATTGATATCTTAGCCGTATGCGGTGCCCCCCTCCACCATAATCCACCTCGGTCATATTGTTGCAATGCTTAGGCGAAGCCCTACACCGGTAGCTTCATCATAACCGTCATCACGCTGTCGTGCTGACAAAGCTATCCCTCGACACTCTGCTAGATCGTGAGTTCGTGGGATGTCTCCGAGCCGAACGTGTGCAGATTGAGGAGGTGCCGTACTTTCGGTACTGGGATCGGCCGATCGAGAAGACGTACGACTACATTATCCGCGTTGTCATAATGCTTCCGCTTACGGTCTACGAGGGTACGTAGACAACATTCTCCCCTCTCGTTGCTATGCATCACCATGATCTTGCGTGTGCATAGGGTTTTTTTAAAAAATTACTACGTTCCCCAACACGAAGGAGAAGGACAATGTTCCACTCAAGTGGAACCATCACCAACCCAAGATCCACATGCTTCCGAAGAACAGAGTGAAGGCCCTCAAACTCATGAACAAGATCAAGGGCAAGATCAACCTCAAGATGGTGTTGAACCACCAAGTGATGCCCAAGGTCAAGTTCTCTACCCATTCCTCTCTTTTCCCCACCCAGTCTCTCTCTCTCTCTCTCTCTCTCTCTCTCTTTCTCTCCTGCCCAAGAACGGCGCCGGAGGACCTCGCCAGATCTCCATCTCCGGCCGCTCTCCTTGCATTCCGACCGGTGGGATCGTTTCCCACCTCGCCCTCTTGCCATGGACCTCGGTATTTCCCCAAGTCCTCCCCTTTTTGTTCTGTTCTTGTGCTTCTAGGTCTTGGGTAGATGCATGCGTAGTTCGTGTGATTTTTGGCTAAATCTTTGCAAAAGGGGATTGTAGGTGAGTGCTAGTGCAGTAGACATGCCTTTTGGAGTGATACAACAACATAGTTTGATCAACGGTAGTACCGATCTAGTGCTGCGGTTGTTTTGTTCCAGATCCGCATCCAGATGCGCTGTTCATGTGCCTGTCGATTCCGTGCGGTACTACCGCTCCTCCTGGAGCGGTACTACCGCACCTCACCCATGAACTGATCTCGGTGCGGTACTACCCCTTCCTGGAGCGGTACTACCGCCTGGGGCGCGGAAGTAAAAAATTACTTCCACTCCAGGCGCGGTACTACCGTGCCACCCCGACACAGTACTACCGCGGCTGTAGCGGCTGTAATTTTTTAGTTCTGCATGCCTGTCCGGTACTACCATAGAAGTGCAAACTTTGTTGTTTTGTCCTTCTGAATCTCGTGTTTGGTTGTTTCATTTGGTTTTGGCCCTCGTCTTTGCAATAATCCTTCTCGGTTTCTCTCGTGTTTGTGTTGTGTGTCATAGGTAGTGGCTCCGATTCCAATGTACGTTGCTCAAATCACAGACATGACACATGCACTAAGCGCCTGCGCAACCAAGATGAGGCTCCAGAGGGCTCCAATGCCCCCGAACGCAGAATAAAGACCACCACCACCAAGACCAAGGAGCCATCAATGGGCATGGATGAGATACCATTGGCTGAATTTGTCACTCGCAGGAAGCTCAACCCCTATGTGAGGCCCCGTGAGAATTTCAGAGGGAATAAGTTGTTCTGGACCAAGCAGCAGAACCTTATCTATCTGGATGTGATCAAGGCCAAGCAGAACATCTACGTGGATGTGCACGGGATTGACATGGATCATATGAGGAAGGATAAGCACCAGGACTATTTTGGTGAGGCTATGGACCTGGTGGAGCAATTTGGCATTGAGGACTTGCTCACTTTCCACCTAGACTTTGATCCTGAGATGGTGGCTTAGTTCTTTGCTTCGGTCCACTTCCATACGGATGAGGCACGAACCATGACATGGATGACCAATGGACAACAACTGACTGCTAATTGGAAGGAGTTCATGGATCTGCTACAGGTTCGTGATGAGGGGCTCAACAAGCCCGTTGGTGTTTGCCCTCATGCCAACCCTGAGTCAGCCAACAAGAACAAGCTTCAACCCTACTATGTTGAGAAGACGCTTCCCAGTGGTAAGAAGGCATGGGTGCTGAACTCATCCCTTGACATCTGATGACCCACAAGTATAGGGGATCTATCGTAGTCCTTTCGATAAGTAAGAGTGTCGAACCCAACGAGGAGCAGAAGGAAATGATAAGCGGTTTTCAGCAAGGTATTCTCTGCAAGCACTGAAATAATAGGTAACAGATAGTTCTGTGATAAGATAATTTGTAGCGAGAAACAAGTAACAAAAGTAAATAGAGTGCAGCAAGGTGGCCCAATCCTTTTGTAGCAAAGGACAAGCCTGGACAAACTCTTATATAGAGAAAAGCGCTCCCGAGGACACATGGGAATTATCGTCAAGCTAGTTTTCATCACGTCATATGATTCGCGTTCGGTACTTTGATAATTTGATATGCGGGTGGACCGGTGCTTGGGTGCTGTCCTTACTTGGACAAGCATCCCACTTATGATTAACCCCCATTGCAAGCATCCGCAACTACAAAAGAAGTATTAAGGTAAACCTAACCATAGCATGAAACATATGGATCCAAATCAGCCCCTTACGAAGCAACTCATAAACTAGGGTTTAAGCTTCTGTCACTCTAGCAACCCATCATCTACTTATTACTTCCCAATGCCTTCCTCTATGCCCAAATAATGGTGAAGTGTCATGTAGTCGACGTTCACATAACACCACTAGAGGAGAGACAACATACATCTCATCAAAATATCGAACGAATACCAAATTCACATGACTACTAATAGCAAGACTTCTCCCATCTCCTCAGGAACAAACGTAACTACTCACAAAGCATATTCATCTTCATAATCAGACGGGTATTAATATGCATATAGGATCTGAACATATGATCTTCCACCAAATAAACCAACTAGCATCAACTACAAGGAGTAATCAACACTACTAGCAACCTACAGGTACCAATCCCAGACTTTGGGACAAAGATTGGATACAAGAGATGAACTAGGGTTTGAGAGGAGATGGTGCTGGTGAAGATGTTGATGGAGATTGGCCCCCTCCCGATGAGAGGAGCGTTGGTGATGACAATGGTGTTGATTTCCCCCTCCCGGAGGGAAGTGTCCCCCGCAGAACAGCTCCACCGGAGCCCTAGATTGGTTCCGCCAAGGTTCCGCCTCGTGGCGGCGGAGTCTCGTCCCGAAAGCTTGCTTCTGATTTTTCTTTGGACGAAAGACTTCATATAGCAGAAGATGGGCACGGGAGGGCCAACAGGGGCCCACGAGGCAGGGGCGCCCAGGGGGGGTAGGGCACGCCCCCACCCTCGTGGCTAGGGTGTGGGCCCCCTCTGGTATTTCTTCCGCTCAGTATTTTTATTATTTCCAAAAATAACTTTCGTGGAGTTTCAGGACTTTTCGCATTGTGCAGAATAGGTCTCTAATATTTGCTCCTTTTCTAGCCCAGAATTCTAGCTGCCGGCATTCTCCCTCCTTATGTAAACCTATGTAAGATAAGACAGAATAGGCATAAGTATTATGACATAATGTGTAATAACAGCCCATAATGCAATAAATATCGATATAAAAGCATGATGCAAAATGGACGTATCAACTCCCCCAAGCTTAGACCTCGCTTGTCCTCAAGCGGAAGCCAATAACGATAAATATGTCCACATTTTTAGAGGTAGAGGTGTCGATAAAATAAAATACGGACGTGAGGGCATCATGGTTAATCTTATAGCAGCAACATATATGGATATTGTCATATGATTTCTTATGCTCAAGTAATAATATATTCACAATGCAAAGTATGAATCAGAAACTTCGTTGTGAACTAGCAAACTATAATCTCAGTAATTGAAGCAATTGCAATTTATCATAACATCATAAAGAGTCTATGTCAGAGCTTTTTAGCAACTCCACATACTCACCTATCATTTAGTCTTTCACAATTGCTAACACTCACGCAATACTTGTGGTTACGGAGTTTTAATCGGACACAGAGAAAGATAGGGGCTTATAGTTTCGCCTCACAACCTCTTACCTCAAGGGTAATGTCAACAATAATAGTTCATGCTAACCTACATCCAATTAGATATATATATTAGGATCTTTCCAACATCCTATGCTTGCCAAAGAATAAAATGTAAAAAGGAAAGGTGAAGATCACCATGACTCTTGCATAAGGTAGAAGATAATAATAAAAGATAGGCCCTTCGCAGAGGGAAGCAGAGGTTGCCATGCGCTTTCAGGGTTGGATGCACAAAATCTTAATGCGAAAGAACATCACTTTATATTGCCACTTGTGATATAGACCTTTATTATGCAGTCCGTTGCTTTTATTTCTTCCACATCACAAGATCTTATAAAGCTTATTTCCTCCACACTTATGAATCATACATATTTAGAGAGCAATTTTTATTGCTTGCACCGATGACAACTTACTTTAAGGATCTTACTCAATCCATAGGTAGATATGGTGGACTCTCATGGCAAAACTGGGTTTAAGGATATTTGGAAGCACAAGTAGTATCTCTACTTGGTGCAAAGAATTTGGCTAGCATGAGGAGGAAAGGCAAGCTCAACATGTTGGATGATCCATAACAATATACTTTATCTCAGATATAAGAAAACATAACCCACTACGTTGTCTCCCTTGTCCAACATCAACTCTTTAGCATGTTATATTTTAATGAGTGCTCACAATCATAAAAGATGTCCAAGATAGTATATTTATATGTGAAACCTCTCTTTCTTTATTACTTCCTATTAATTGCAACGATGACCAAAGCTATGTTTGTCAACTCTCAACAACTTTTAATCATCATACTCTTTCTATGTGAAGTCATTACTCTCCATAAGATCAATATGATCTCTTTTTAATTCTTTCTACTCTTTCTCTTTTATTTTATTTACTCAAGATCATAGCAAGATAATAAAGCCCTTGACTCAACACTAATCTTTATTATATAGCTCACGGACTCGATTACATAAAGGGATCGTAAGCAAAACTCAAAACTAAATCATACTAAAACTTTATTCTACTAGATCGAGATATTACTGAAATGATAAAACTAAGAAAAACGGTAAAGATGGAGATGTGGTGGTGATACGATACCGGGGCACCTCCCCCAAGCTTGGCAGTTGCCAAGGGGAGTGCCCATACCCATATGATTATATCTCTTTGTTCGGAGGTGGTGATGACGGAGTTGTTGATGATGTAAATTGTGCTTTCAGCTTCTTCATATTGTAATTGAGGAGAGCAATTTCCTCCTTTAAATCATTGACCTCCAACTCCAGCTTCAAGATCTTGTCACATAAATCTCCTTTGCTTTTCTGCAGAAAACGATAAGGAATAGATCAGTTATTAGATAGTTTAGCCCTCTTAGGAAGACTAGATTTCTTGAACTTCACCTGCATATCCCGAGGTTGAGGTAGAGGGATATCCTCCTCCTTCGAACTTGAATCATTCATCCTCATCAAATGAGCATCCTCCTCCTCATCCGTAGTTCGACCACAAGGAGATAGATCCCCGTAGGTCTTTGGGTCAGCAATGAGGTGTGAGACATAGCTCTCTCCGTCGGAATCCTGAGATGACATCTTGCTCCAAACCTGCTACAGAAACAGCTCGAAACAAAAACAGAGGAAATTTGCGTGATACAGGAGTCAAAACCTTCGGGAGATTATATAATGAATTTTTACCAACCAAAATACGTATCGTGCAAGAAAATGGAGTCCGAAGAGCTCACGAGGTGCCCACGAGGCAGGGGGAGCACCTAGGGGGTAGGGCGCGCCCTCCACCTGTTGGGGAACATAGTAATTTCAAAATTTTCCTACGCACACGCAAGATCATGGTGATGCATAGCAACGAGGGGGAGAGTATTGTCTACGTACCAACGCAGACCGACTGCGGAAGCGATCTCACAACGTAGAGGAAGTAGTCGTACGTCTTCTTCCCGATCCGACCGATCCAAGCACCGTTACTCCGGCACCTCCGAGTTCTTAGCACACATTCCGCTCGATGACGATCCTCGGGCTCCGATCCAGCAAAGCGTCGAGGAAGAGTTCCGTCAGCACAACGGCGTGGTGACGATCTTGATGTACTACCGACGCAGGGCTTCGCCTAAGCACTACAACGATATGATCGAAGTGTAATTTGGTGGCAGGGGGCACCGCACACGGCTAAGGAACGATCTCAAGGATCAACTTGTGTGTCTTGGGGTGTCCCCTGCCCCTGTATATAAAGGATGAAAGGGGGGAGGCTGGCCGGCCAAAGGAGGGAGGCGCAGGAGGAGTCCTACTCCTACCGGGAGTAGGACTCCTCCCCCCAATCCTATTCCTAATAGGATTCCCCAAAGGGGAAGAGAAGAGAGAGGTGGCCGGCCCCTCTCCTAGTCCTAATAGGACTAGGGAGAGGGGGGGAGGCGCAGCCCTATGTGGGGTGCACTCTCACCTTTCCACTAAGGCCCATGTTGGCCCATTTGGCTCCCGGGGGGTTCCGGTAACCCTCCCGGTAATCCGGTAAAATCCCGATTTCACCCGGAACACTTCCGATGTCCAAACATAGGCTTCCAATATATCAATCTTTATGTCTCGACCATTTCGAGACTCCTCGTCATGTCCGTGATCACATCCGGGACTCCGAACAACCTTCGGTACATCAAAATGCATAAACTCATAATAACTGTCATCGTAATGTTAAGCATGCGGACCCTACGGTTCGAGAACAATGTAGACATGACCGAGACACGTCTCCGGTCAATAACCAATAGCGGGACCTGGATGCCCATATTGGCTCCTACATATTCTACGAAGATCTTTATCGGTCAGACCGCATAACAACATACGTTGTTCCCTTTGTCATCGGTATGTTACTTGCCCGAGATTCGATCGTCGGTATCCAATACCTAGTTCAATCTCGTTACTGGCAAGTCTCTTTACTCGTTCCGTAATACATCATCTCATAACTAACATCTTAGTTATTATGCTTGCAAGGCTTATGTGATGTGTATTACCGAGAGGGCCCAGAGATACCTCTCCGACAATCGGAGTGACAAACCCTAATCTCGAAATACGCCAACCCAACATCTACCATTGGAGACACCTGTAGTACTCCTTTATAATCACCCAGTTACGTTGTGACGTTTGGTAGTACCCAAAGTGTTCCTCCGGTAAACGGGAGTTGCATAATCTCATAGTTATAGGAACATGTATAAGTCATGAAGAAAGCAATAGCAACATACTAAACGATCGGGTGCTAAGCTAATGGAATGGGTCATGTCAATCAGATCATTCAACTAATGATGTGACCTCGTTAATCAAATAACAACTCTTTGTTCACGGTTAGGAAACATAACCATCTTTGATTAACGAGCTAGTCAAGTAGAGGCATACTAGTGACACTCTGTTGGTCTATGTATTCACACATGTATTATGTTTCCAGTTAATACAATTCTAGCATGAATAATAAACTTTTATCATGATATAAGGAAATAAATAATAACTTTATTATTGCCTCTAGGGCATATTTCCTTCAGTCTCCCACTTGCACTAGAGTCAATAATCTAGATTACACAGTAATGATTCTAACACCCATGGAGCCTTGGTGCTGATCATGTTTTGCTTGTGGAAGAGGCTTAGTCAACGGGTCTGCAACATTCAGATCTGTATGTATCTTGCAAATCTCTATGTCTCCCACCTGGACTAAATCCCGGATGGAGTTGAAGCGTCTCTTGATGTGTTTGGTTCTTTTGTGAAATCTGGATTCCTTTGCCAAGGCAATTGCACCAGTATTGTCACAGAAGATTTTCATTGGACCCGATGCACTAGGTATGACACCTAGATCGGATATGAACTCCTTCATCCAGACTCCTTCGTTCGCTGCTTCCGAAGCAGCTATGTACTCCGCTTCACATGTAGATCCCGCTATGACGCTTTGTTTAGAACTGCACCAACTGACAGCTCCACCATTTAAAGTAAACACGTATCCGGTTTGCGATTTAGAATCGTCCGGATCAGTGTCAAAGCTTGCATCAACGTAACCTCTTACGGTGAGCTCTTTGTCACCTCCATATACGAGAAACATATCCTTAGTCCTTTTCAGGTATTTCATGATGTTCTTGACCGCTGTCCAGTGATCCACTCCCGGATTACTTTGGTACCTCCCTGCTAAACTTATAGCAAGGCACACATCAGGTCTGGTACACAGCATTGCATACATGATAGAGCCTATGGCTGAAGCATAGGGAACATCTTTCATTTTCTCTCTATCTTCTGCATTGGTCGGGCATTGAGTCTGACTCAACTTCACACCTTGTAACACAGGCAAAAACCCTTTCTTTGCTTGATCCATTTTGAACTTCTTCAAAATCTTGTCAAGGTATGTGTTTTGTGAAAGTCCAATTAAGCGTTTTGATCTATCTCTATAGATCTTTATGCCTAATATGTAAGCAGCTTCCCCGAGGTCTTTCATCGAAAAACTTTTATTCAAGTATCCCTTTATGCTATCCAGAAATTCTATATCATTTCCAATCAGCAATATGTCATCCACATATAATATCATAAATGCTACAGAGCTCCCACTCACTTTCTTGTAAATACAGGCTTCTCCAAAAGTCTGTATAAAGCCAAATGCTTTGATCACACTATCAAAGCGTTTATTCCAACTCCGAGATGCTTGCACCAGTCCATAAATGGATCGCTGGAGTTTGCACACTTTGTTAGCTCCCTTCGGATCGACAAAACCTTCTGGTTGCATCATATACAACTCTTCTTCCAGAAATCCATTCAGGAATGCAGTTTTGACATCCATTTGCCATATTTCATAATCATAAAACGCAGCAATTGCTAACATAATTCTGACGGACTTAAGCATCGCTACGGGTGAGAATCTCATCGTAGTCAACCCCTTGAACTTGTCGAAAACCTTTTGCGACAAGTCGAGCTTTATAGACAGTAATATTACCGTCAGCGTCAGTCTTTTTCTTGAAGATCTATTTATTCTCAATTGCTTGCCGATCATCGGGCAAGTCAACCAAAGTCCATACTTTGTTCTTATACATGGATCCCATCTTAGATTTCATGGCCTCAAGCCACTTTGTGGAATCTGGGCTCACCATCGCTTCTTCATAGTTCGTAGGTTCATCATGATCTAGTAGCATGACTTCCAGAACTGGATTATCGTACCACTCTGGTGCGGATCTCACTCTGGTTGATCTATGCGGTTCAGTAGTATCTTGCCCTGAAGTTTCATGATCATCACCATTAGCTTCCTCACTAATTAGTATAGGTGTCGCAGAAACAGTTTTCTGTGATGTACTATTTTCCAATAAGGGAGCAGGTACAGTTACCTCGTCAAGTTCTACTTTCCTCCCACTCACTTCTTTCGAGAGAAACTCCTTCTCTAGAAATGATCCATTCTTAGCAACGAATGTCTTGCCTTCGGATCTGTGATAGAAGGTATACCCAACAGTTTCCTTTGGGTATCCTATGAAGACACATTTCTCCGCTTTGGGTTCGAGCTTATCAGGTTGAAGTTTTTTCACATAAGCATCGCAGCCCCAAACTTTAAGAAATGACAACTTTGGTTTCTTGCCAAACCATAGTTCATAAGGCGTCGTCTCAACGGATTTTGATGGTGCCCTATTTAACGTGAATGCGGCCGTCTCTAAAGCATAACCCCAAAACAATAGCAGTAAATCAGTAAGAGACATCGTAGATCGCACCATATCTAGTAAAGTACGATTACGACATTCGGACACACCATTACGCTGTGGTGTTCCGGGTGGCGTGAGTTGCGAAACTATTCCACAATTTTTCAAATGTATACCAAACTCGTAACTCAAATATTCTCCTCCACGATCAGATCGTAGAAACTTTATTTTCTTGTTACGATGATTTTCAACTTCACTCTGAAATTCCTTGAACTTTTCAAATGTTTCAGACTAATGTTTCATTAAGTACATATACCCATATCTGCTTAAATCATCTGTGAAGGTGAGAAAATAACGATATCTGCCACGAGCCTCAATATTCATCGGACCACATACATCGGTATGTATGATTTCCAATAAGTCTGTTGCTCTCTCCATAGTACCGGAGAACGGTGTTTTAGTCATCTTGCCTATGAGGCACGGTTCGCAAGTACCAAGTGATTCATAATCAAGTGGTTCCAAAAGCCCATCAGTATGGAGTTTCTTCATGCGCTTTACACCGATATGACCTAAACGGCAGTGCCACAAATAAGTTGCACTATCATTATCAACTCTGCATCTTTTGGCTTCTACATTATGAATATGTGTATCACTACTATCGAGATTCAATAAGAATAGACCACTCTTCAAGGGTGCATGACCATAAAAGATATTACTCATATAAATAGAACAACCATTATTCTCTGATTTAAATGAATAACCGTCTCGCATCAAACAAGATCCAGAAATAATGTTCATGCTCAACGCTGGCACCAAATAACAATTATTTAGGTCTAATATTAATCCCGAAGGTAGATGTCGAGGTAGCGTGCCGACCGCGATCACATCGACTTTGGAACCGTTTCCCACGCGCATCGTCACCTCGTCCTTTGCTAGCGTCCGCTTATTCCGTAGTCCCTGTTTCGAGTTGCAAATATTAGCAACAGAACCAGTATCAAATACCCAGGTGCTACTGCGAGCTCTAGTAAGGTACACATCAATAACATGTATATCACATATACCTTTGTTCACCTTGCCATCCTTCTTATCCGCCAAATACTTGGGGCAGTTCCGCTTCCAGTGACCAGTCTGCTTGCAGTAGAAGCACTCAGTTTCAGGCTTAGGTCCAGACTTGGGTTTCTTCTCCTGAGCAGCAACTTGCTTGCTGTTCTTCTTGAAGTTTCCCTTCTTCTTCCCTTTGCCCTTTTTCTTGAAACTAGTGGTTTTGCTAACCATCAACACTTGATGCTCCTTCTTGATTTCTACCTCCGCAGCTTTCAGCATTGCGAAGAGCTCAGGAATAGTCTTGTTCATCCCTTGCATATTATAGTTCATCACGAAGCTCTTGTAGCTTGGTGGCAGTGATTGGAGAATTATGTCAATGACGCAATCATCTGGAAGATTAACTCCCATCTGAATCAAGTGATTATTATACCCAGACATTTTGAGTATATGCTCACTGACAGAACTGTTCTCCTCCATCTTGCAGCTATAGAACTTATTGGAGACTTCATATCTCTCAATTCGGGCATTTGCTTGAAATATTAAGTTCAATTCCTGGAACATCTCATATGCTCCATGACGTTCAAAACATCGTTGAAGTCCCGATTCTAAGCCGTAAAGCATGGCACACTGAACTATTGAGTAGTCATCAGCTTTGCTCTGCCAGACGTTCATAACATCTGGCGTTGCTCCAGCAGCAGGCCTGGCACCCAGCGGTGCTTCCAGGACGTAATTCTTCTGTGCAGCAATGAGGATAATCCTCAGGTTACGGACCCAGTCCGTGTAATTGCTACCATCATCTTTCAACTTTGCTTTCTCAAGGAACGCATTAAAATTCAACGGAACAACAGCACGAGCCATCTATCTACAATCAACATAAATAAGCAAGATACTCTCAGGTACTAAGTTCATGATAAGTTTAAGTTCAGTTAATCAAATTACTTAGGAACTCCCACTTAGATAGACATCCCTCTAATCCTCTAAGTGATCACGTGATCCAAATCAACTAAACCATAACCGATCATCACGTGAGATGGAGTAGTTTTCAATGGTGAACATCGTCATGTTGATCATATCTACTATATGATTCACGCTCGACCTTTCGGTCTCTGTGTTCCGAGGCCATATCTGCATATGTTAGGCTCGTCAAGTTTAACCTGAGTATTCTGCGTGTGCAAAACTGGCTTGCACCCGTTGTAGATGGACGTAGAGCTTATCACACCCGATCATCACGTGGTGTCTGGGCACGACGAACTTTGGCAACGGTGCATACTCAGGGAGAACACTTCTTGATAATTTAGTGAGAAATCATCTTATAATGCTACCGTCAATCAAAGCAAGATAAGATGCATAAAAGGATAAACATCACATGCAATCAATATAAGTGATATGATATGGCCATCATCATCTTGTTCTTGTGATCTCCATCTCCAAAGCACCGTCATGATCACCATCGTCACCGACGCGACACCTTGATCTCCATCGTAGCATCGTTGTCGTCTCGCCAATCTTATGCTTCCACGACTATCACTACCGCTTAGTAATAAAGTAAAGCATTACATCGCGATTGCATTGCATACAATAAAGCGACAACCATATGGCTCCTGCCAGTTGCCGATAACTCGGTTACAAAACATGATCATCTCATACAATAAAATCAGCATCATGCCTTGACCATATCACATCACAACATGCCCTGCAAAAACAAGTTAGACGTTCTCTACTTTGTTGTTGCAAGTTTTACGTGGCTGCTACGGGCTTAAGTAAGAACTCATCTCACCTACGCATCAAAACCACAACGATAGTTTGTCAAATAGACTCCGTTTTAACCTTCTCAAGGACCGGGCGTAGTCACACTTGGTTCAACTAAAGTTGGAGAGACAGTCTTCTGCAAGCCATCTATGTGCAAAGCACGTCGAGGGAACCGGTCTCGCGTAAGAGTACGCGTAAGGTTGGTCCGGATCGTCTCACCCAACAATACCGCCGAACCAAAGTATGACATGCTGGTAGGCAGTATGACTTGTATCGCCCACAACTCACTTGTGTTCTACTCGTGCAAATAACATCAAACCATAAAACCTAGGCTCGGATGCCACTGTTGGGGAACATAGTAATTTCAAAATTTTCCTACGCACACGCAAGATCATGGTGATGCATAGCAACGAGGGGGAGAGTATTGTCTACGTACCAATGCAGACCGACTGCGGAAGCGATCTCACAACGTAGAGGAAGTAGTCGTACGTCTTCTTCCCGATCCGACCGATCCAAGCACCGTTACTCCGGCACCTCCGAGTTCTTAGCACACGTTCAGCTCGATGACGATCCTCGGGCTCCGATCCAGCAAAGCGTCGAGGAAGAGTTCCGTCAGCACAACGGCGTGGTGACGATCTTGATGTACTACCGACGCAGGGCTTCGCCTAAGCACTACAACGATATGATCGAGGTGTAATTTGGTGGCAGGGGGCACCGCACACGGCTAAGGAACGATCTCAAGGATCAACTTGTGTGTCTTGGGGTGTCCCCTGCCCCCGTATATAAAGGATGAAAGGGGGGAGGCTGGCCGGCCAAAGGAGGGAGGCGCAGGAGGAGTCCTACTCCTACCAGGAGTAGGACTCCTCCCCCCAATCCTATTCCTAATAGGATTCCCCAAAGGGGAAGAGAAGAGAGAGGTGGCCGGCCCCTCTCCTAGTCCTAATAGGACTAGGGAGAGGGGGGGAGGCGCAGCCCTATGTGGGCTGCACTCTCACCTTTCCACTAAGGCCCATGTTGGCCCATTTGGCTCCCGGGGGGTTCCGGTAACCCTCTCGGTAATCCGGTAAAATCCCGATTTCACCCGGAACACTTCCGATGTCCAAACATAGGCTTCCAATATATCAATCTTTATGTCTCGACCATTTCGAGACTCCTCGTCATGTCCGTGATCACATCCGGGACTCCGAACAACCTTCGGTACATCAAAATGCATAAACTCATAATAACTGTCATCGTAACGTTAAGCGTGCGGACCCTACGGTTCGAGAACAATGTAGACATGACCGAGACATGTCTCCGGTCAATAACCAATAGCGGGACCTGGATGCCCATATTGGCTCCTACATATTCTACGAAGATCTTTATCGGTCAGACATACGTTGTTCCCTTTGTCATCGGTATGTTACTTGCCCGAGATTCGATCGTCGGTATCAAATACCTAGTTCAATCTCGTTACTGGCAAGTCTCTTTACTCGTTCCGTAATACATCATCTCATAACTAACATCTTAGTTATTATGCTTGCAAGGCTTATGTGATGTGTATTACCGAGAGGGCCCAGAGATACCTCTCCGACAATCGGAGTGACAAACCCTAATCTCGAAATACGCCAACCCAACATCTACCATTGGAGACACCTGTAGTACTCCTTTATAATCACCCAGTTACGTTGTGACGTTTGGTAGTACCCAAAGTGTTCCTCTGATAAACGGGAGTTGCATAATCTCATAGTTATAGGAACATGTATAAGTCATGAAGAAAGCAATAGCAACATACTAAACGATCGGGTGCTTTAACTTTCTCTTTAAACAATTTGGCATTCTCATAGGCTTGGGTTCTCCATTCATCAAGTGAGCTAATGTCAAATAACCTCTTCTCACCAGCAAGTTTGAAATCATAATTGAGTTCTTTAATTGCCCAATATGCCTTATGTTCTAGTTCGAGAGGTAAGTGACATGCTTTTCCATAAACCATTTTATACGGAGACATACCCATAGGATTTTTATATGCAGTTCTATAGGCCCATAATGCATCATCAATTTTCTTGGACCAATTCTTTCTAGATCTATTAACAGTCTTTTGCAAAATTAATTTGAGCTCTCTATTGCTCAATTCTACTTGACCACTAGACTGCGGGTGATATGGAGATGCAATTCTATGATTAACATGATACTTGGCAAGCATTTTACGGAAAGCACCATGAATAAAATGTGAACCACCATCAGTCATTAAATATCTAGGGACTCCAAACCTTGGAAAAATAACTTCTTTAAGCATTTTAATAGAAGTGTTATGATCAGCACTACTAGTTGGAATAGCTTCTACCCACTTAGTAACGTAATCAACAGCAACTAAAATATGTGTGTATCCATTAGAGGCAGGAAAAGGTCCCATATAATCAAAGCCCCAAACATCAAATGGTTCAATAACAAGTGAATAATTCATAGGCATTTCTTGATGTCTACTAATATTACCAATTCTTTGACATTCATCACAAGATAATACAAACTTACGGGCATCCTTGAAGAGAGTAGGCTAATAAAAACTGGATTGCAATACCTTATGTGCAGTTCTATCTCCAGTGTGGTGTCCTCCATAAGCCTCGGAGTGACACTTGCGTAGGATCTGTTCCTATTCATGCTCAGGTACACAACGTCTAATAACACCATCTACTCCGTCTTTATAAACATGTGGGTCATCCCAGAAGTAATGTCTCAAATCATAGAAAAACTTTTTCTTTTGCTGGTATGTGAAACTAGGTGGTATAAATTTAGCAACAATGTAATTAGCATAATCAACATACCATGGAGCAGTATGAGAAGCATTTATGACATTTAATTGTTCATCAGGAAAGTTATCATCAATAGGTAGTGGGTAATCAAGAACATTTTCTAACCTAGACAAGTTGTCTGCAACGGGGTTCTCAGCTCCCTTTCTATCAATAATATGCAAATCAAATTCTTGTAGCAGGAGAACCCATCTAATAAGTCTAGGTTTACCATCTTTCTTTTCCATAAGATATTTAATAGTAGCATGATCAGTGTGAATAGTTACTTTAGAATCAACAATATAAGGTCTGAACTTATCGCAAGCAAATACAACTGCTAAGAATTCTTTTTCAGTAGTAGCATAATTTCTCTAGGCATTGTCTAGAGTTTTACTAACATATTGAATAACATTTAATTTCTTATCAACTCTTTGCCCTAGAACAGCACCTACAACGTACTCACTAGCATCACACATAATTTCAAAGGGTAAATTCCAATCAGGTGGCTGAACGATAGGTGCAGAAATCAATGCTTTCTTAAGTATTTCAAATGCTTCTACACAATCATCATCAAAGACTAATGGTATATCTTTTTGTAATAAATTAGTCAGAGGCCGAGAAATTTTTGATAAGTCCTTAATGAACCTCCTATAAAATCCGGCATGACCAAGGAAACTTCTTATACCTTTAATGTCCTTGGGATACGACATCTTTTCAATAGCATCAACTTTAGCTTTATCAACTTCAATACCTCTCTCAGAAATTTTATGCCCCAAGACAATACCTTCATTAACCATAAAGTGGCACTTTTCCCAATTCAAGACAAGATTAGTTTCTTCACATCTCTACAAAACTCGATCAAGGTTGCTCAAGCAATCATCAAAAGAGGATCCATAGACGGAGAAGTCGTCCATGAAAACCTCGCAAATCTTTTCACAAAAATCAGAGAATATAGCCATCATGCATCTTTGAAAGGTAGCTGATGCATTACATAAACCAAAAGGCATACGTATATAAGCAAAAGTACCGAAAGGGCAAGTAAAAGTGGTCTTAGCTTGATCATCCGCTGACACGGGTATTTGAGAGAAGCCATAGTAACCATCTAGAAAGCAAAAATGTGTATGTCTGGATAATCTTGCTAGCATTTGATCAATAAAAGGTAAGGGGTAATGATCTTTTTTAGTAGCTTTATTTAATTTGCGGAAATCAATTACCATCCTATAACCTGTAATAATTCTTTGCGGAATCAATTCATCTTTATCATTAGGAACGACAGTAATACCTCCCATCTTAGGAACACAATGGACATGACTAGCCCACTGACTATCAGCAACGGGATAAATTATACCTGCCTCAAGGAGCTTTAGTATTTCTTTTCTTACCACTTCTTTCATTTTAGGATTCAGCCGTCGTTGATGATCAATAACTGGTTTGGCATCTTTCTCCAAATTTATTTTGTGTTGACATAGAGTGGGACTAATGCCCTTAAGACCATCAAGAGTATATCCAATAGAAGCACGGTGCTTCTTTAGAGTTTTCAATAATTTTTCTTCCTCCTTGTCTGAAAGGTTATCACTAATAGATAATAGGATATATCTTATTTTCATCAAGATAAGCATATTTAAGAGTATCAGGCAATTGTTTCAGCTCAAACACGGGATCACCCTTGGGTGGAGGAGGATCCCTAACATTTCAACATGCAAATTGTGTTTCATAATAGGTCCCTGTTTAAAGAACACTTCATCTATTTCCCTTCTTTCATTCATAAACATATCATTTTCATGGTCTAGCAAATATTGTTCTAAAGGATCACTAGGAGGTACGGCAATAGAAGCAAGACCAATAATTTCATCTTTAGTAGGCAATTCCTCTTCACGGTGTTGTCTACGAAATTTAGAGAAATTAAACTCATGAGACATATCACCTAGACCAATAGTAACAACATCCTTTTCGCAGTCTATCTTGGCATTAACCGTGTTCAAGAAGGGTCTACCAAATATAATGGGACAAAAGCTATCTTGTGGGGAACCAAGAACAAGAAAATCAGCAGGATATTTAGTTTTGCCACACAAGACTTCAACATCTCTAACAATCCCCATTGGTGATATAGTATCTCTATTGGCAAGTTTAATTGTGATATCAATTTCTTCTAACTCAGTAGGTGCAATATCATGCATAGTTTCTTTGTACAAGTCAATAGGTATTGCACTAGAACCCATATCACACAAGCCATGATAACAATGATCTCCTATTTTAACAGAAATAACAGGCATGCCTACCACAGGTCTATGTTTATCTTTAGCACAAGGTTTAGCAATTTTAGCAGTCTCATCACAGAAATAAATAGCATGCTCATCAATATTATCAACCAAGAGATCTTTAACAATAGCAACATTAGGTTCAACTTAAACTTGCTCAGGAGGTGTATAAGTTCTAATATTGCTTTTACGAACCACAGTTGAAGCTTTGGCATGATCTTTTATCCTAACAGGAAAATGTGGTTTCTCAACATAAGCAGTAGGAACAATAGGATCATTATAAGTGATTGTCTTTTCTTCAACTTTAATAGGTGCATCTACTTTTACTTCTATGGGAGGATCATATTTAAACCACTTCTCCTTAGGGAGATCAACATGAGTAGCAAAAGATTCACAGAAATAAGCTACTATCTCAGAGTCAAGTCCATATTTAGTGCTAAATTTACGAAAAACATCGGTATCCATAAAAGATTTAACACAATCAAACTTAGGTGTCATACCTAACTCCTTACCTTCGTCGAGATCCCAATCTTCAGAGTTGCATTTAATTCTTTCCAATAAATCCCATTTGAATTCAATAGCTTTCATCATAAAAGAGACAGCACAAGAAGTATCGAGCATGGCGCGATTGTTATCAAAAAGCCAAGCATAAATTTTTTGAATAATCATTTCTCTTGAGAGCTCATGATTGGGGCATGAATATAACATAGACTTAAGCCTCCCCCAAGCTTGAGCGATGCTTTCTCCTTCGTGAGGCCAAAAATTATATATATAATTACGATCATGATGAACAAGATGCATAGGATAAAACTTCTGATGAAACTCCAATTTCAATCGTTTGTAGTTCCATGATCCCATATCATCACATAGCCTATACCATGTCAATGCATCTCCCTTCAAAGATAAAGGGAAGACCTTCTTCTTAATAACATCATTAGGCACTCCTGCAAGCTTAAATAATCCACAAATTTCATCCACATATATTAGGTGCTCATCAGGATGTAATGTTCCATCCCCTGCAAAAGGATTAGCTAGCAGTTTTTCTATCATACCCGAAGGAATTTCAAAGTAGACATTTTCATTTTCAGTAGGTTTAGTAGATTGAGGACCAACTCTTTGCTCTACTGGTCGGGGTGAAGATACCCCAAACAAGCCCCTCAGAGGATTACTTTCCATAGTAACAAGTGACAATAAATTTCAACACACTATATAAATTTTTCCTTACCAAATTCCACCTACCAAAGGCGCTAAATCTTATTGTAAGAGAGGTAGGAGACAGGAGCTTGATGTATCGAGAAGCATTGAGGGGTGCGAAGATGTTTACAGGTTCAGGCCCCTTGACAATGGAGTTAACAACCCTAGTCCTATCTCACGGGAAGGTGTTCTTGCGTAGGAGATTGAGAATACCGTGGTTTCAAACCTGTAGCTGGGTGTTGGAGGTAAGCTTATAATCCCTCCTTTCCGTTTTATAGGGCTCAATTCAAAAATCTCACCAACCAAGGTAGATGGTGAGTGGTGGAATATTTTTTGTAGTTTGCAAAAACACCCAATTAATGCTCTTGTTTTCCTCAAAAAAATATGTTTACCAATGTTTTAATTGCAATACATGCATGCATAAAGTACATGCATTGGTCAATTTTCTCTTAATACTTGCATGCAATGATTTAATGCACCTTGAAATCTGAACATGTGATGGGGAACAACCAAATTAAGCCTTATAAAATAGAAAAACTAAAATTTTGAGATAAGCCCTGTAAAGCGGAAAGGAGGGAGTATATGGTATGCCATGCCCTCGAGCCCCTAAGCTAGCTATGTTCAATTGTGTCTTAAAGTACAATAATTCATATCCACTACTGTGGACACCCATAATCTTCATTGGTTGTGGGCCATAAAGTCTGTCTTTAATGCATAGTGGGGCGCTTCGAGTAATGCCACCATTGATGCATCTGGTTGCTGCCCTTCAATTCATACCAAGTGAATGTAAACCGACACACAGTGATCACCTGATGTTGAATCCCAGTGACGATCATCCTAGTGATGAACGAGACCTCGGAGGAGAGTTCTCAACTAGTGCCCGCAATGATTGACAAGGCACCCTTACTTAAGATGTTGTCTTGGCCTGCAACGCTCATGGGCTTGGGCCCGTATGGGGTCTAGTTGGGCCTTGTGTCGCCATGGGCCTATCCGGTGGAAATAACCCGGTCAGACGGTGCAGTGGCTAAGTTGGCAAAAAGAGGTGTAGTTGGAGTTGTGGTGCTTTTGAAGTGGTCATCGAGGAAGTCATAGACCTGAGGACAATTGAAGCTCATGCATGCAGGGAAGCTTTGGCCCTGACCAAGGCTTCACATGTAAATAAAGTAGGTACAGCAGCTGACTATGCGAGAGTTGTGAAAGAATTTTAATCTTTGATTCAGCTGGGAGCCTACTACTCCCTCCAGTCTTTTTTTACTCTGCATATAGGAATTTGTCGAAAGTCAAACTTCGTGAAGTTTGATCATATTTAACTGGAAAAATATCAACACTTACAATACTAAACCTATACAATATAAAAATTAAATCGATGACGCATCTAATAATATTAATTTTGTATTGTGAATGCTGATATTTTTTAATAAAGTTGGTAAAGCCCAATTGCTAAAATTGATGTTGTTCCCCTTGTGAATCGGGATTATTTTTTAATCGGAAGTTGACCTGGTGTGTGACCCGTTGGAAATATGCCCTAGAGGCAATAATAAAATGGTTATTATTATATTTCTTTGTTCATGATAATTGTCTATTGTTCATGCTATAATTGTGTTATCCGGAAATCGTAATACATGTGTGAATACATAGACCACAATACGTCCCTAGTGAGGCTCTAGTTGACTAGCTCGTTGATCAAAAGATAGTCATGGCTTCCTGGCTATGGACATTGGATGTCATTGATAACGGGATCACATCATTAGGAGAATGATGTGATGGACAAGACCCAATCCTAAGCATAGCTCAAAGATCGTGTAGTTCGTTTGCTATAGCTTTTCCGAATGTCAAGTATCATTTCCTTAGACCATGAGATTGTGCAACTCCCGGATACCGTAGGAGTGCTTTGGGTGTGCCAAATGTCACAACGTAACTGGGTGACTATAAAGGTACACTATAGGTATCTCTGAAAGTGTCTGTTGGGTTGGCACGAATCGAGACTGGGATTTGTCACTCCGTATGACGGAGAGGTATCTCTGGGCCCACTCGGTAATGCATCATCATAATGAGCTCAATGTGACCAAGTGGTTGATCAGGGGATCATGCATTACGGTGCGAGTAAAGTGACTTGCCAGTAACGAGATTGAACGAGGTATTGGGATACCGACGATCGAGTCTCGGGCAAGTAACGTACCGATTGACAAAGGGAATTGTATACGGGATTGATTGAATCCTCGACATCGTGGTTCATCCGATGAGATCATCGAGGAGCATGTGGGAGCCAACATGGGTGTCCAGATCGCGCTGTTGGTTATTGACCGGAGAGTCGTCTCGGTCATGTCTGTGTGTCTCCCGAACCCGTAGGGTCTACACACTTAAGGTTCGGTGACGCTAGGGTTGTTGAGATATTAGTATACGGTAACCCAAAAGTTGTTCGGAGTCCCGGATGAGATCCCGGATGTCACGAGGAGTTACAGAATGGTCCGGAGGTGAAGATTTATATATAGGAAGCCAAGTTTCGGCCATCGGGAAAGTTTCAGGGGTAATCGGTATTGTACCGGGACCACCGGAAGGGTCCCGGGGGTCCACCGGGTGGGGCCACCTATCTCGGAGGTCCCCATGGGCTGAAGTGGGAGGGGAACCAGCCCCAGATGGCCTGGTGTGCCCCCCATGGGCTCCCCTGCGCCTAGGGTTGGAAACCCTAGGGGTGGGGGCGCCCCACTTGGCTTGGGGGGGCACTCCACCCCCTTGGCTGCCACCGCCCCCCTTGGAGATGTCATCTCCTAGGGCAGGCGCCCCCCTAGGGGTCCTATAAATAGTGGGGGGGAGGGAGGGCACCCGCACCCTAGCCCCTGGCGCCTCCCTCTCCCTCCCGTGACACTCATCCCTCTCCCTGAGCTTGGCGAAGCCCTGCCAAGATCACCGTTGCTTCCACCACCACGCCGTCGTGCTGCTGGATCTTCATCAAACTCTCCTTCTCCCTTGCTGGATCAAGTTGGAGGAGACTTCTTCCCAACCATACGTGTGTTGAGCGCGGAGGTGCCGTCCATTCGGCGCTAGGTCATCGGTGATTTGGATCACGATGAGTATGACTCCATCAACCCCGTTCTCTTGAACGCTTCCGCGCTCGATCTACAAGGGTATGTAGATGCACTCCTCTCTCCCTCGTTGCTAGATGACTCCATAGATTGATCTTGGTGATGCGTAGAAAATTTTAAAATTCTGCTACGTTCCCCAACAGTGGCATCATGAGCTAGGTCTATGCGTAGTTTTTATGCACGAGTAGAACACAAAGCAGTTGTGGGCATGGATATTGTCAATTTGCTTGCCGTTATTAGTATTATCTTGATTCGGCGGCATCGTGGGATGAAGCGGCCCGGACCGACCTTACACGTACGCTTACGTGAGACTGGTTCCACCGATTGACATGCACTAGTTGCATAAGGTGGCTAGCGGGTGTCTGTCTCTCCCACTTTAGTCAGATCGGATTCGATGAAAAGGGTCCTTATGAAGGGTAAATAGAAATTGGCATATCACGTTGTGGTTTTGGCGTAGGTAAGAAACGTTCTTGCTAGAAACCTATAGCAACCACGTAAAAACTTGCAACAACAATTAGAGGACGTCTAACTTGTTTTTGCAGCATGTGCCATGTGATGTGATATGGCCAAAAGGATGTGATGAATGATATATGTGATGTATGAGATTGATCATGTTCTTGTAATCGGAATCACGACTTGCATGTCGATCGATGAGTATGACAACCGGCAGGAGCCATAGGAGTTGTCTTTATTTATTTATGACCTGCGTGTCAACATAAACGTCATGTAATTACTTTACTTTATTGCTAAAGCGTTAGCCATAGTAGTAGAAGTAATAGATGAAGAGAAAACTTCAAGAAGACACGATGATGGAGATCATGATGATGCAGATCATGGTGTCATGCCGGTGACTACGATGATCATGAAGCCCCGAAGATGGAGATCAAAAGGATCAAATGACATTGGCCATATCATGTCACTATTTGATTGCATGTGATGTTTATCATGTTTTGCATCTTATTTTCTTAGAATGACGGTAGCTTAAATAAGATGATCCCTCGTAATAATTTCAAGAAAGTGTTTCCCCTAACTGTGCACCGTTGCGAAGGTTCGTTGTTTCGAAGCACCACGTGATGATCGGGTGTGATAGATTCTAACGTTCGAATACAACGGGTGTAAGCCAGATTTACGCATGCAATACACTTAGGTTGACTTGACGAGCCTAGCATGTACAGACATGGCCTCGGAACACGGAAGACCGAAAGTTCGAGCATGAGTCGTATAGAAGATACGATCAACATGAAGATGTTCACCGATGTTGACTAGTCCGTCTCACGTGATGATCGGACACGGCCTAGTTGACTCGGATCATGTTTCACTTAGATGAATAGAGGGATGTCTATCTGAGTGGGAGTTCATTGAATAATTTGATTAGATGAACTTAATTATCATGAACTTAGTCTAAAATCTTTACACTATGTCTTGTAGATCAAATGGCCCATGCTAATGTTGCCCTCAACTTCAACGCGTTCCTAGAGAAAACCAAGCTGAAAGATGATGGCAGCAACTATACGGACTGGGTCCGGAACCCGAGGATCATCCTCATAGCTGCCAAGAAAGATTATGTCCTAGAAGCACCGCTAGGTGACACACCCATCCCAGAGAACCAAGACGTTATGAACGCTTGGCATTCACGTGCTGATGATTACTCCCTCGTTCAGTGCGGCATGCTTTACAGCTTAGAACCGGGGCTCCAAAAGTGTTTTGAGAGACACGAAGCATATGAGATGTTCGAAGAGCTGAAAATGGTTTTCCAAGCTCATGCCCGGGTCGAGAGATATGAAGTCTCTGACAAGTTCTTTAGATGTAAGATGGAGGAAAATAGTTCTATTAGTGAGCACATACTCAAAATGTCTGGGTTGCATAACCGCTTGACTCAGCTGGGAGTTAATCTCTCGGATGACGCGGTCATTGACAGAATCCTTCAGTCACTTCCACCAAGCTACAAGAGCTTTGTGATGAACTTCAATATGCAGAGGATGGAAAAGACCATTCCTGAGGTATATTCAATGCTGAAATCAGCGGAGGTGGAAATCAAAAAGGAACATCAAGTGTTGATGGTGAATAAAACCACTAAGTTCAAGAAAGGCAAGGATAAAAAGAACTTCAAGAAGGACGGCAAGGGAGTTGCCGCGCCCGGTAAGCAAGCTACCGGGAAGAAGCCAAAGAATGGACCCAAGCCCGAGACTGAGTGTTTTTATTGCAAGGGAAGTGGTCACTGGAAGCGGAACTGCCGCAAATACTTAGCGGACAAGAAGGCCGGCAACACTAAAGGTATATGTGATATACATGTAATTGATGTGTACCTTACCAGTACTCGTAGTAGCTCATGGGTATTTGATACCGGTGCGGTTGCTCACATTTGTAACTCAAAGCAGGAGCTGTGGAATAAGCGGAGACTGGCGAAGGACGAGGTGACGATGCGCGTCGTGAATGGTTCCAAGGTCGATGTGATCGCCGTCGGCACGCTGCCTCTACATTTACCTACGGGATTAGTTTTAAACCTCAATAATTGTTATTTAGTGCCAGCTTTGAGCATGAAGATTGTATCAGGATCTCGTTTAATTCGAGATGGCTACTCATTTAAATCCGAGAATAATGGTTGTTCTATTTATATGAGAGATATGTTTTATGGTCATGCTCCGCTGGTGAATGGTTTATTCTTAATGAGTCTCGAGCCTAATGTTACACATATTCATAGTGTGAATACCAAAAGATGTAAGGTTGATAATGATAGTCCCACATACTTGTGGCACTGCCGCCTTGGTCACATAGATGTCAAATGCATGAAGAAGCTCCATGCAGATGGACTTTTGGAGTCTCTTGATTACGAATCATTTGACACGTGCGAACCATGCCTCATGGGTAAAATGACCAAGACTCCGTTCTTAGGAACAATGGAGCAAGCAACCAACTTATTGGAAATCATACATACTGATGTGTGCGGTCCAATGAGTGTTGAGGCTCGTGGTGGCTATCGTTATGTTCTCACCCTCACTGATGACTTGAGTAGATATGAGTATGTCTACTTAATGAAACACAAGTCTGAGACCTTTGAAAAGTTCAAGGAATTTCAGAGTGAGGTTGAGAATCAACGTGACAAGAAAATCAAGTTCTTGCGATCAGATCGTGGGGGAGAATACTTGAGTCACGAATTTGGCACACACTTAAGGAAATGTGGAATAGTTTCACAACTCACGCCGCCTGGAACACCTCAACGTAATGGTGTGTCCGAACATTGTAATCGCACTCTATTGGATATGGTGCGATCTATGATGTCTCTTACTGATTTACCATTGTCATTTTGGGGCTATGCTTTAGAGACTGCCGCATTCACTTTAAATAGGGCTCCGTCAAAATCCGTTGAGATGACACCGTATGAATTATGGTTTGGGAAGAAACCTAAGCTGTCGTTTCTAAAAGTTTGGGGATGCGATGCTTATGTCAAGAAACTTCAACCTGAAAAGCTCGAACCCAAGTCGGAAAAATGCGTCTTCATAGGATACCCTAAAGAAACTATTGGGTATACCTTCTACCTCAGATCCGTAGGCAAGATCTTTGTTGCCAAGAATGGATCCTTTCTAGAGAAAGAGTTTCTCTCGAAAGAAATAAGTGGGAGGAAAGTAGAACTCGATGAAGTATTACCTCTTGAACTGGTAAGTGGCGCAGCTCAAGAAAAAGTTCCTGAGGTGCCTGCACCGACTAGAGAGGAAGTTAATGATGATGATCATGAAACTTCAGATCAAGTTGCTACTTAACTTCGTAGGTCCACAAGGACACGTTCCGCACCAGAGTGGTACGGCAACCCTGTCTTGGAAATCATGTTGTTAGACAATGGTGAACCTTCGAACTATGAAGAAGCGATGGCGGGTCCAGATTCCGACAAATGGCTGGAAGCCATGAAATCCGAGATAGGATCCATGTATGAAAACGAAGTATGGACTTTGACTGACTTGCCCGATGATCGGCGAGCCATAGAAAATAAATAGATCTTTAAGAAGAAGACAGACGCGGATGGTAATGTAACCATCTATAAAGCTCGGCTTGTCGCTAAGGGTCATCGACAAGTTCAAGGGGTTGACTACGATGAGACATTCTCACCCATAGCGAAGCTGAAGTCTGTCTGAATCATGTTAGCAATTGCCGCATTCTATGATTATGAGATATGGCAAATGGACGTCAAAACGGCATTCCTTAATGGTTTCCTTAAGGAAGAATTGTATATGATGCAGCCGGAAGGTTTTGTCGATCCTAAGAATGCTGACAAGGTGTGCAAGCTCCAACGCTCGATTTATGGGCTGGTGCAAGCATCTCGGACTTGGAACATTCGTTTTGATGAGATGATCAAAGCGTTTGGGTTTACGCAGACTTATGGAGAAGCCTCCATTTACAAGAAAGTGAGTGGGAGCTCTGTAGCATTTCTCATATTGTATGTGGATGACATACTGTTGATGAAATGATATAGAATTCTTGGAAAGCATAAAGGCCTACTTGAACAAGTGTTTTTCAATGAAGGATCCTGGAGAAGCTGCTTATATATTAGTCATCAAGATCTATAGAGATATATCGAGACGCCTCATTGGTCTTTCACAGAGTACGTACCTTGACAAGATATTGAAGAAGTTCAAAATGGATCAGTCAAAGAAGGGGTTCTTGCCTGTATTGCAAGGTACGAGATTGAGCACAGCTCAATGCTCGACTACGGCAGAAGATAGAGAAAAGATGAGTGTCGTCCCCTATGCCTCGGTCATAGGGTCTATCATGTATGCTATGCTGTGTACCAGACCTGATGTAAACCTTGCCATAAGTTTGGTAGGAAGGTACCAAAGTAATCCCGGCTTGGAACACTGGACAGCGGTCAAGAATATCCTGAAGTACCTGAAGAGGACTAAGGATATGTTTCTCGTTTATGGAGGTGATGAAGAGCTCGTCGTAAAGGGTTATGTCGATGCTAGCTTTGACACAGATCTGGATGACTCTAAGTCATAAACCGGATACGTGTATATTTTGAATGGTGGGGCAGTAAGCTGGTGCAGTTGCAAGCAAAGCGTTGTGGCGGGATCTACATGTGAAGCGTAGTACATGGCAGCCTCGGAGGCAGCACAAGAGGCAATATGGGTGAAGGAGTTCATTACCGACCTAGGAGTCATACCCAATGCGTCGGGCCCGATGACTCTCTTCTGTGACAACACTGGAGCTATTGCCCTTGCCAAGGAGCCCAGGTTTCACAGGAAGACCAGGCATATCAAGCGTCGCTTCAACTCCATTTGTGAAAGTGTTCAAAATGGAGACATAGATATTTGTAAAGTACATACGGACCTGAATGTGGCAGATCCGTTGACTAAACCTCTCCCTAGAGCAAAACATGATCAACACCAGAACTGCATGGGTGTTCGATTCATCACAATGTAACTAGACTATTGACTCTAGTGCAAGTGGGAGACTGTTGGAAATATGCCCTAGAGGCAATAATAAAATGGTTATTATTATATTTCTTTGTTCATGATAATTGTCTATTGTTCATGCTATAATTGTGTTATCCGGAAATCGTAATACATGTGTGAATACATAGACCACAACATGTCCCTAGTGAGCCTCTAGTTGACTAGCTCGTTGATCAAAAGATAGTCATGGTTTCCTGACTATGGACATTGGATGTCATTGATAACGGGATCACGTCATTAGGAGAATGATGTGATGGACAAGACCTAATCCTAAGGATAGCTCAAAGATCCTGTAGTTCGTTTGCTATAACTTTTCCGAATGTCAAGTATCATTTCCTTAGACCATGAGATTGTGCAACTCCCGGATACCGTAGGAGTGCTTTGGGTGTGCCAAATGTCACAACGTTACTGGGTGACTATAAAGGTACACTATAGGTATCTGCGAAAGTGTCTGTTGGGTTGGCACGAATCGAGTCTGGGATTTGTCACTCCGTATGACGGAGAGGTATCTCTGGGCCCACTCGGTAATGCATCATCATAATGAGCTCATTCTGACCAAGTGGTTGATCACGGGATCATGCATTACGGTACGAGTAAAGTGACTTGCCGGTAACGAGATTGAACGAGGTATTGGGATACCGACGATCGAGTCTCGGGCAAGTAACGTACCGATTGACAAAGGGAATTGTATACGGGATTGATCGAATCCTCGACATCGTGGTTCATCCGATGAGATCATCGAGGAGCATGTGGGAGCCAACATGGGTATCCAGATCCCGATGTTGGTTATTGACCGGAGAGTCGTCTCGGTCATGTCTGCGTGTCTCCCGAACCCGTAGGGTCTACACACTTAAGGTTCGGTGACGCTAGGGTTGTTGAGATATTAGTATACGGTAACCCGAAAGTTGTTCGGAGTCCCGGATGAGATCTCGGACATCACAAGGAGTTCCGGAATGGTTCGGAGGTGAAGATTTATATATAGGAAGTCAAGTTTCGGCCATCGGGAAAGTTTCGGGGGTAATCGGTATTGTACCGGGACCACCGGAAGGGTCCCGGGGGTCCACCGGGTGGGGCCACCTATCCCGAAGGGCCCCATGGGCTGAAGTGGGAGGGGAACCAGGCCCAGATGGGCTGGTGCGCCCCCCCCATGGGCCTCCCCTGCGCCTAGGGTTGGAAACCCTAGGGGTGGGGGCGCCCCACTTGGCTTGGGGGGCACTCCACCCCCTTGGTCGTCGCCCCCCCTTGGAGATGGCATCTCCTAGGGCCGCCGCCCCCTAGGGGTCCTATAAATAGTGGGGGGAGGGAGGGCAGCCGCACCCTAGCCCCTGGCGCCTCCCTCTCCCTCCCGTGACACTCCTCCCTCTCCCTGAGCTTGGCGAAGCCCTGCCGAGATCACCGTTGCTTCCACCACCACGCCGTCGTGCTGCTGGATCTTCATCAACCTCTCCTTTCCCCTTGCTGAATCAAGTTGGAGGAGACGTCTTACCAACCGTACGTGTGTTGAACACGGAGGTGCCGTCCGTTTGGCGCTAGGTCATCGGTGGTTTGGATCACGACGAGTACGACTCCATCAACCCCGTTCTCTTGAACGCTTCCGTGCGCGATCTACAAGGGTATGTAGATGCACTCCTCTCTCCCTCGTTGCTAGATGACTCCATAGATTGATCTTGGTGATGCATAGAAAATTTTAAAATTCTACTACGTTCCCTAACATGACCTGAGCTGGCGGGATGTGGGGTGGCGAGACATGCGGGGTGGTTGGATCAAAGGGAACTGATGGGAGTTAATTTGGACCGGACGATCACGATATGATGGCTACGATGGCGTTTAAAACTATTCTGATTTTCAGGTGGTTCGCCATGATGGCGATCTTCTTTGTGAAAAAAAAACACTCCTTGCCAAATCTAACATGCTCAAAAACAAAATACGGTGCGTAATCCGAATATCCAATTCTCGCACGGCGAGCTCCGACGCGCAAAGCCAAGGAAAAAGGCACCGCCTTTTATAATCTTCTCCAGACCCGGGTCCAGACCACGCCGGTTTTTCCGTAAATTGGGAAAGGATGACCAGATCCTACGGCTGTAGGTGGCCGAATCAGGTGGCTGGGGGGTGACCGGCCCAAATTTGGGCCTGTCGACCGGCGCGTAGTACTCGCCAAGCTGAATCCGACTCTCGCTCTGCTAAGTCCGACGCGCAAGCGCGATAAAAGGCACTGACTTTATAATCTGCATATCACGCCGGTTCTTCCTCCCCCAGATCGAGAGCTAGGCTTCCTCAATTGTCCCCCAAATCGAGACCTAGGGTTCTTCAATTCTCCCCCAAATCGAGAGCGCAGGAGATCAGGTCAACAGATCGATGGCCCGTGAGGAGGGTTCGCGCATGGCGGCGGATGAGATTGCGGCCAAGGATGCGGCGGCCACCGGCAAGGAGAAGCGCCCGCTGAAGCCGTGCCAGCGTGCTTCGATGGAGAAGCTCCCGCTGAAGCCGTGCCAGCGTGCTTCGATGGAGAAGCTCCCGCTGAAGCCGTGCGCCACCAAAAGGAAGGCGGAGGCAGACGACGACGACGACGAGCTGCTCGCCGCCAAAAAGAAGGCCTTCTACGCCAAGTCAGGTCCAAGCAGGAAGATGAGGCGGCTGCCGCGGGCGGAGGTGGCCTCCATCCTTTCCAGCCGGACCCATCCCGATCGCGCCCCTTCCTGCTACAAGGCGCTGAAGCTCCAGAACCCGGACCTGATTCCCTCGCCGGAAGAGGAGATGGACGAGCTCAAGGTGGCAGAGTATGCTGATGCGCGCGACTTCTATGAGGCTGCAGAGGAATTCTCCATCTTCCAGGCCTGGGTACGGAGCGAGTACGCCAAGAATGGCTATGTGGAGGTCGACGACGACTACCTGGCTCACAGGGAACAGGTCCGAGCTTGCAGCGACAGAGCACGGGAGGCTGCGCTCGAAGCGATGGACTTCTCTGATGGAGACGAAGATCTGAAGATGTTTTTTAGGAAGAGAAGGCACTGAATCCATACATATTACTAGTACAGTAGTACTCTATTTGTGATTCAGCTGTTTTTACATTGCAGAAACGTGAGTTGGCCTTGCAGCTGCCAAGATTCAGTCTTTCGTTGTATTTCCAAGTTGTCGCAAAATGTTACATCCTCTGTTTCTAAATGTTTAAGACGGTTTTTGCAGTTCAATTTCTTGTACTAGTTTAGTGGCTACTCCGAGTTACCTCTGGTGTTATGCCAAATCACACGCAGTGTTCTTCAGGAAATAGCAAGCCCTCTGATTGTTCACTGGTAATTAACCTTGGTAAACAAGGTGATATGCCCTGTAACCTTACATTAGAAGTTAGAACATGCTCGGTTTTGACTATTTTATTCTTCATCGGTTGCTGTGTGTGAACAATTTTATCATGATTTGGGCGCGATCAAGAACTTGAACTTGTCCAATAGGTGTGAGGAATTCAGAGTTGCAGATTCTCCTCTCTTATTTCGTAGACTTCCAAGTAGGATAAACTCTCTAGTTTCATTGCCAAAACAAAACAATGTCACCTGTCTATTTATAAATGCCTAGTGTGATATTTAGCGCGTGCTCGGATGGCTCCGCGGGCGACAGAATCAGCCGGTTGAATCTGATCTCTTTCCATCTGATTACTGAGTTGTTTCTTAAATAGCGTGCCATGAGCCGAGCTCAATGCTGCCTTTAGGTTTCCACCACAGCAGAGCAAACTTGTTTAAACCTAGGAGTTTGTGGAAGCGGCGGCTGGGACGTCGTCGATGCAGACCAGATACGGCGACGACCGCTATCTATGAAGCAAATCACCATCCGGGAGAAGAAAATGCGGGGCAGAGCATATAGAAACTCCGAAGACCATGAAATCCGGCCGAATCCAGACGGATCCACCAAAAAGCAAAGCCGAGCGAATCCGGGAAGACCAGCCGGCGACGATAAGCACACCATCGGAACAGGGAAAGGGTGGGCATGACATGATTCCTACATTGTGACAAGCAATTGGAGATCCAACTGTTAAAACAAACTTATATTTTCACCTTCAGTGTTATGTTTTTTTTTAGAAAAGGAGGTTTGCAAAAATGTGTTTTTGCAGTTTTATGGCTGTTGTGTGCCTTGATTTCGCTTCTTCATCGGTTTTGTTAGTTTGCCAACCGGTTCTGTTTTCATTACAAACACAAAACATGGCCACCAAGTTCCAGGTTGCAATGGGTTTTTACTTGTCCCCTTCGGCTTTTAGTTGGGAAGTCCACCAATGAGTTTTGACGAGTTCATGCCTGTAGCCTGCTGGAGTGCACAGTCTTGGGAGCAAAGAAAATGTTGGTCGGCTGGGCAGGTTTTGGAGGGCCTGCTTGGGCCATTTGGACAACTCCTAGTGAGTTAATTGGTCTGTGATAACAAAGTGTGTGCCCAATTGTTGCTCTTCTTATATTGTTTCTGTTAGAGATTAATCAAAGTGTGCTGGCCTTGAGTCAATTTCTGTATGTTTTAAATTGCGGGGAATATTTGATGACTTCATCCATATAGTTGTCAGTTAAGCCTTATGAGCAATACATCGAATTCTGTTTCTGATAAGCAGAGTTTCTAAACTGATAAGTGGACTGTACATTTGCGTTATTCCATCTGAAACGTACATTGGCATAGTTTCTTGTCTGCCATGGTGACACTGGTGAAATTATGGATTTGGGCAATGTTTAGTGGCAGTAGTGAGATAAGTACTACTGAATAACTGTCATGTTTTCATGGGAAAACAGAACTCTCAATCCTAGTTTTAAGTTAGAGATCCTAATAACTATCCTAAAGAGATATTGTTGCTGCCTCTGTTGGTGCTCCCTGGAACTTGACTAACAGGACTCGGTGCACGATTTTTTTACAATAGACATATTATCATACTAACTTGACTAACATGCCTAGATTCGTTTGCTAGTTCACATGTTCTATCATAATTTGTGTTCATGAGGCACAAGATATACAGTAGTACTCTATTTGTGATTCAGCTGTTTTTACATTGCAGAAACGTGTGTTGGCCTTTCAGCTGCCAAGATTCAGTCTTTCATTGTATTTCCAAGTTGTCGCAAAATGTTACATCCTCTGTTTCTAAATGTTTAAGAAGGTTTTTGCAGTTCAATAAGGTTTTTGCAGTTCAATTCTTACATTAGTGAAGAGAGCGAGTTTGTGTTCCTTTAAAGCCTTTTAGTGGAGGTCGACGTCGACTACCTCGCTCACAGGGAACAGGTGCGAGCTTGGAGCGACACGGCACGGGAGGCTACGTTCGAGGCAATCGACGACGAAGATCTGAAGGCATTGTTTAGGAATAGACGGCACTGAACTCATGTTACCTGCGATGAGCAATCTGCGATCACAAGTTTAGAGTTTAGCCATGTGTTTCGGCTGTTCCTGTTATGACCTATCAATATTATTACTGTGATCCATTTCAACTGTGATAAGCTAAGCAGTGATGAGCACTTTGTATAATGATTCACCATGGTATATCCATCAGTTTGCCATGAGGATGCGGTTCTGTTCCTACATTACAGAAATGCGTGTTTCACAACAGCTGCCGAGATTCAGTCTTCCGTTATACAGTATTTCCAAGTTGTCATAAAATGTTAGGCGTTCAGGCCTTGCAGTATTATCGCCTTATTGGCCGTGTGAGTAATTAACCCTGGGTGCTATGCCCTGTAACCTAACATCAATAGAAGTTACGTAGAACATAGTCGGTTTGGCCTCTTTTATTCTTCCTCGGGTGTTAGTCTCTGAACAATTTTATCATGCATGTTCGGGTGCGATCGGTAACCTGAACTTGTCCTGCATGTATTGGCAGGACACGGAGCTCGCTCAAGTTCTCTGCTGCACCAGAACTCCGGTAAGGCACGCATGGATTCCAAGTTTCTCAACAGAACTCCCGCGATTATGAAATAGAAGAATTCGGGCTCGCCGACCAGCAGGCGTAGGTTGGCTTCATCCGAAAAGAAGCAGAGGAGGAGAATGTTTTTTTTGGAGTGGACGCAGAGGAGAGACTCGGAGATCACCTGGCTGCCTGGCTCCTAGATTTTGTGGGCCGTGGGAAGGCACAGGCCAACAAGGATTGCTTCTAATTCAGCTTGTCTATCTATTTTGCTCGATTCAGGTTATGTTAGTTTTTGTACCACATCGGCTGTGGAGGAAAGAGCGTGTGTGTGTGTGTGGGGGGGGGGGTTGATTCTATGTTTGTAGTGGAAAGTGATGGTAAGGCCGGTGGCCTAGTTTTGTTTTATCGTAAGTCGAATAAAATCGAGTTGAACTATGTTTCGCCCCACTTTATTGATATTGTTTTTATGAATGAGGAAGTGGTTCAGTGGCAGTTCACGGGTTTCTATGGTCGTCCGAAATGGAATGAGCGCCATCTTTCTTGGGACGATATTCGCAATCTATATGGTAAGGGCAATCACCCCCGGGTTGTTTTGGGGGACTTCAGTGAAATTTTATACCCGTCGGAAAAAGAGGGTGGTATGGCTAGACCACTTGGTATGATGAGAGAATTTCGTGAATGTCTAATGGATTGCGGGTTGGATGACCTTGGCTATACAGGTGACCTGTTCACTTGGAGGAGAGGCGGGGTCTGTAATATAGCGTGGGCAAACAAATTTCCACGAGCGGCAGTAATCAACGAAGAACATGTTCATTCTGACCACCGCCCAATTGTACTGGATACGGATTACTTGGATGAAAAAAATCTTTAAACGACCAGAGGGGCGGGTTAAACAATTTGAGGCGAGGTGGTTGAAGGAAGAGACTGTCACTGAAATTGTTAAGGCATCTTGGGAGAAAGCTAGACTTTCAGGTATTGGACCGTCACTCGCTGATCGTACGAGAGCAGTACATGCCGATCTACATACTTGGGACCGGGAAACTCTAAAGGGACCAAAGGTGAGAATTAGGAAATTAAAAAAAGAATTGGAGAGACTAAGGCGGGGCCCATTAAATACGGAGTCTCAAGGTCGTCAGAAGGAAATTATTGTGCTAATTGAAAATATCTTGGATCAAGAGGAAATTTTCTGGTTACAAAGAGGAAGGGCGAACTGGTTGATGCACGGGGATCATAATACGTCTTTTTTTCATAATGCTGCCACGGCTAGGAAAAAAGAAATAATATAAAGAAACTATTAGATGAGTCTGGAAAATGGTTAACAGAAAATGATTTGACGAATCACATAACTGAATATTTCACAAAGCTTTTCACATCGGAAGTTCAGCATCCGAATCAAGAAGTTTTATCACTTGTGCGCAAGAGAGTGTCAAACGAAATGAACAATGCTCTACTTGCTCCTTATACCGCGGAAGATGTTCGCAAGGCTTTATTTGATATTGGGGACTTGAAAGCTCCAGGGCCAGATGGACTCCATGCTATCTTCTATAAAAGGATCTGGCCCATGCTAGGGGAAGACCTAATTGAGGAGGTTCTGAAAGCAATCAATACATGTACTATCCCGAATGGTTGGAATGATACTGCAATCGTGATGATTCCTAAGATTAACACACCAGAAAAGGTATCCCAATTTAGGCCGATCAACTTATGTAATGTGGTATACAAAATAATTTCAAAAATGGTGGCCTCTCGATTGAAGACCCTTCTACCAGAAATTATTAGTCCAACACAGAGTGCTTTTGTACCAGGTAGATTGATAACGGACAATATTTTAGTGGCCTACGAATGTTTTCACACAATCAAGAATAAAAGAGAGGGTAGAGAGGGTTTGTGTGCTATCAAACTTGACATGCACAAAGCTTACGATAGAGTCGAGTGGGCTTTTCTGAAGGAAATTATGCTGAAATTGGGTTTCCGTCAAGAGTGGGTTAATTTGATTATGCAATGCGTCACAACAGTAGAATACAAAGTAAGGATAAATGCAGAGGAAAGTGAGAGTTTTAAGCCTACTAGAGGGTTGAGACAGGGGGACCCGCTATCACCATACCTATTTCTGCTGTGCACAGAAGGGTTGAATGCTTTACTCTTGCATGCTGAGGAGAACGGGAACATATCAGGAGTTAAAGTCTGTAGAGATGCCCCAGCAGTAACTAACTTACTCTTTGCGGACGACTCGTTGATCTTGATGAAAGCCAACCAACATAATGCGGCGGCCCTGAAATCAGCACTAGATTTATATTGTGCGGCATCGGGACAACTGGTTAGCGTGGAAAAGTCTAGTATTTTCTTTAGACCCAATACAAAGGTAGAGGTCAGAGAACACTTGTGTACAATGCTCAATATAATGATGGAGGCCCTGAATGACAAATACTTGGGCTTGCCAGCAAATTTGGGCGTTGATAAAACAGACTGCTTTAAGTTTCTGATTGAACGTATTGTTAAGAAAATTAGTGGTTGGAAGGAAAAACTACTATCTGCCGGGGGGAAGGATATCCTGCTCAAAGCTGTGATCCAAGCCATATCTACCTATGCAATGTTTGTCTTTAAAATTCCTAAAAAAATTGTAAAGGAATCATTGACACAATAGCGCATTTCCGGTGGGGAGACGAGGAGAACCAGAGGAGGATGCACTGGATGGCCTGGTGGAAAATGTGTGTACCAAAAACCCAAAGAGGAATGGGATTCCGTGATATCCACTGTTTCAACCTGGCCCTGCTGGCCAAACAGGCATGGCGTCTCCTTGATAACCCTGACTCCTTGTGTGCCACTATGCTAAGGGCCAAGTACTACCCTGAAGGCGATCTGCTGAATTCCAAGCCAAAGCATGGTGCTTCTTTCACCTGGCAAAGCATTATGGCAGGCATTACTACTCTGAAACGTGGCTATATTTGGCGAGTGGGAAATGGACATAACATCAATATTTGGGAAGATGCATGGATCCCAAATTGTGCCACTAGGAAAATTGTGACTCCTAGGGGGGGGGGACAATTGTTATCAAGAGTGGTTGATCTGATTGACCCTGTTTCCAATAATTGGGATGAGGACCTGATTAGACAAACTATGTGGCCCATTGACGCTCAACGGATTCTTTCAATCCCACTTTCGCAACATAACATGTCAGATTTCATTACTTGGAGTTATACAAAAAATGGTATGTTCTCGGTACGGTCTGCTTATTCCGTCGAGTGGAATGATCAATATGGGAGTAAACTAAAACACTCTAATGGGATGGGGTGAACCACACCTAACCCTATTTGGTGTCAGATATGGAAGTTATCCTGTCCGGCAAAAGTCAAAAATTTTATATGGCGTACGTTACATGGCACCCTCCCATGCCGGGCAACACTTGCTAATAGACACATGAAGGTCTCGCCCCTTTGTCCTACTTGCTCTTAGGGCGTAGAAGACACGAAGCACATGCTTCTCCTATGTACTAAAGCAAAGGAGGTTTGGAAGAGGCTAGGATTAGATGAGATTATTGATAGAGCTTGTGAGGTTGATCGTGCTGGAGAAGCGATACTGGAATACCTTTTAGTTCTCCCAGATCAAGATTAGCGTATTATGGGGTACCAAAATGTACGAGAAATGATAGCTATTTCAGCTTGGTATCTATGGTGGGAGAGACGAAAATTAGTGCACAAGGAAACAACTCAGAATGCAACTCAGATATCAATGGGGATCATAGCCCTCACATACAATTTTGTAAATGCATCATCTTCAAAGGCGTCCATGAAAAAGGGGGGTTCGCATTGTCCCCCTAGGGGTTTCGTGAAACTCAATGTTGACGCCTCTTTTGACCAGGACATGTTAAAGGTTACGATGGGGGCGGTTTTGCGAGACGACAAAGGTAGGTTTATTGTAGGAGGAAATGGAAAGATTGACCATTGCGCGGATGTTCTGATGGCAGAAGCTTTAGCCCTCAAATTTGGACTAACACTAGCGCAAAGGGCGGGGTGCAATCGCCTAATCATCAACTCAGATAATCTAGTGGTGATTGAGACCATGCAGGACGGAGGACAGTCAACGGGTGCGGCGGCGGCTATTTTCGATGACTGCTTCCACTACGCATGTGATTTCATCATGACTAGATTCGAAAATTGTAATAGAGAGGCAAATAGAGTAGCACATGAACTTGCTAGATTAGCTAGATTTTCTTCAACTTTGGATTGGTTCGAGGAACCTATCAATGAAATTGTACTCAGCCTCACAAACGATGTATTGGTTATTTCTAATGAATAAAGTTTCGTTTTATTTAAAAAAAAGAGCGTGTGGGGTGGCCGGGTATAAGATGGGGCAGTGGGCGAACGGTGGCTGGCATCTTTGCGCTTGGGGCAATGACGCAGCTAGTGAGGTTATACCGAGGCGCGTCAATTGCTGGTTAAAAACTATTTCCAAACCCCCTCTTTGGCCTTTCGGGGCCATTGAGAATTTCTGAAAGGGACCCTTTCCTTTGGGGAGGGCTAAGCCCACAAATCTGACAATGCAAAATATTTACTAGTTTTTTGTTCCATTGACCTGAACACTGAAGGTCACACCAGATACGATGCCGTTGTGCTTTTTTTCCAGATGAAACGATATCATCAGGTCCACTGTACAGCCAAACTGTAGTACGAGGAAGGCTACATCCCATTTGTCATGCTCACGTCCTTAATCTAAAAGAGAGTGATTGACAAAAAAACTGGGTTTCCGTTCCACAGAACTACCACTTTTTTAAACTATAAAAAAACTAGTTTTGTGTCTAAAAATTATCAAGTCCGACTGATGACCGTTTCAGCCGATTTAAACGAGTTTCGAACTCGTTTAAATCAACTTGGTCAAATGGCAAAGTGGCTAAGTTGGCAAACAGAGGTGTAGTTGGAGTTGTGGTGCTTTAGCAATGGTCATCGAGGAAGTCGTTGACCTAGCGACAGTTGAAACTCATGCATGCAGGCAGTGGCGTAGCCCGGCCCCAGGCAACAGGGGCTTTGGCTCAGGGCGTGGTAGCCAATTTTTTTGTTGATAGATTTTTTTGAGGCAATCTCGCGAAGCTTTTATTCAACCCGTCACAATGTTTATAGGGACGAAGGAAAGACCTTCCGGATGGCCTAGCCATACATGACGCCCAGGCCCTAATCTTAATGCATGCTTCGCTAGATTGTGACCCTCCTTGTTGGAGCTCCTAAACTCATCAATTACGTCACATGAAATAAAAGAAGTGATAGGTAACTTAATTTCCTCTATGATAGCACCATAAGCCGATCCACTCCCAGATTTGATCTCTGCCACCACGCCCTGGCAATCCGACGCTAGATGTATTCGGTGCACATTCAAGTCTTCGGCTAACGCCAAACCTTCCCTGGTCGCCATTGCTTCGAGAGTAGCAGGATCGCCTTGATTTGTGAATACTATCGTTGATGCGCCTAAAAAGAGCCATCGTTGCTTCTACAAATTGCCGCAACTGCTCCGTGGCGTCCTTCTCTGCCCACTGCAGCATCCACAGTAATTTTCATATAGAGCTCCGGTGGAGCAAGCCATCCCGTGCCTCTGGTGGCCACGATCCCACGATTCTCCTTCTTCGGCGACGAGTCCTGGATCTCCCCCAGGTATGTGTTGACAAAACCATGGATTGCATACGGGCTTTTGAATATATCTTCATATAACGCTTTCCGCCTCGCACCCCATATCGCCCATAGCGTTGTCGCACATCTGACGAACTGCACTAACGAAAGAGCTTTTTCCATGGCAAAGATCCACTCCTTGGCACTATCATGTTGATTGACACTTAGCTGATCCAAAATGGCGTCAGTTGATAGAGCCCAGGTGCTCCAAGACATAGGGCAGTCCAATAACGCGTGCCTCCATGAATCATGTACTCCACATAATTTGCAAGATGATGATGTCACCATATTTCGCCTATGTAATACGGCAGCCGACGGGACAGAATTTCTTGCCAAACGCCACAGGAAAACCCTGATTTTCGAGGGAACTTGCACCTTCCACAAAGACTTCCATTCAGCTCCTTCTGCTTCTATATTTGACGTGTCCTCCCTGCCTTCGAGCCAAGCCTCTTTGTTTCGTTTAGTTCGAACTAGCATACGGTAAGCTGAGCTTACCGAGAAATGACCTCTTGGTTCCTCGCTCCAAGCCCAAAAGTCTGACACCCGTCTAGTGCATAACGGGATCTGAATAATTGGCTCTGTATCAAAAGGTGTGAACACCGTACGCACAAGCTGTTCTTTCCATACCGCCATCGATATTTCTATTAGTTCTGCCACACGTCGAGGGGGGTCCGGAACCAGTGAAGTAATTGGCCTTTTGTAACTCTCCCTTGGTATCCAGTTATGAGCCCAGATGTCCATATTCGTTGAATGATGCCTTGCGCTACTACATCTCTCCCATCAAGAATGCCTCTCCAAATTTGTGATGGACTGGAACCCAATTCTGCCTCCATTAGAGATCGATCCGGAAAATATATAGCCTTCAGTATTCTAGCGCTCACCGACTCCGGATCATCCATTACCCTCCATGCTTGCCTTGCCAAAAGCGACAAGTTAAAAATTTCCATATCTCTAAACCCCATGCCTTCCATATATTTTGGCATTGTCATTGTATCCCACGATACCCATGCTGGTTTCCTTCTGCCTTCCTTGCAACCCCACCAGAACTGACGGATTATTGATGTGACACTCTCGCACAGCCCTCTCGGGAGCCTAAAGCAAGACATAGAGTATACTGGGATCGCCTGGGCTACTGATTTTAACAGAACTTCCTTGCCTGCTGCAGGCAATAATTTTCTCATCCATCCTTTCACCTTCTCCCACACTATGTCTCTCAAATACTTGAAGGTACCATTTTTGAGTGTCCCACTTCCGTTGGCATGCCCAAGTAACGATCACTGAGAGACTCATTATGCACCTGGATTTTATTCTTCACCCAATCTCTGATTGTTTGAGAGAAGCCCTTACTGAAGAATATAGATGACTTTGCATTGTTTACCTTCTGACCCGAAGCCTGACAATAAGTATCCAACAAGTTTGATATCCTCCCTGCCCCCTCCACACTCGCCTTGAAAAGGAACGGGCTGTTATCTACAAATAAAAGATGGTTAACAGCGGGTGCCATGGGTGCCACCTTAATACCTGCCAACAATGACGACTGAGAACTAGATTTCAGGAGGCATGAAAGGCCCTATGCTGCTATCAAGAAAGGGTAAGGGGGGATGGGGTCTCCTTGTCATAGCCCTCTGGATTGTTTGAATTTCTCAAACTTCTCGTTGTTAAATAGAACTGAAAAAGAGACACTGGAGATCATAGACATAACTGTGTTAATCCAAACCTATGCAAATCCCAACTTGCCCAAGATGGCTCTCAAGCAGTCCCACTCCAGCCCGCCATAAGCCTTCATCATATCCAACTTTAGAGCACAAAAGTTGTTATTTTTAGACTTCTTATGCTTCATGAAGTGTAAACACTCATAAGCACAGATGATATTATCTGTTATCAATCTCCCAGGCACAAACGTTGACTGTTCTTGAGATATGATGTCTGGTAAAACTTGCTTCAATCTGTTGGCCACCACCTTTGATGCTATTTTATACAAAACGTTGCATAAACTTATCGGTCTAAACTGTGAAAGGAGAGTGGGGTTATACACCTTCGGGATAAGTACCAAGACTGTCTCATTAATGCACTCAGGGCTTTCCTCCCCTCTCACTATCCTTAGAACAATATTAGTCACATCATCACCACAAGTGTCCCAATGTTTCTGATAGAACTGCGTAGGGAAACCATCAGGGCCAGGAGCCTTAGTTGGGAACATCTGAAAGAGTGCCTATTTAACCTCTTCTTTTGTATATGGAGCACAAAGCTCATCGTTCATCGCTGTTGTTACCTTATAGGGGACATGTTCCATCACCTCCTCAACTCCTTGCACCCCTTCGGACATATAGAGGTCCTGGTAAAAATTATTCACCATCGTCCTCAACTCAGCTGGGTCATTTTCCAACACAACCAACGCATTCTCGAGAGCCCTAATCATATTCTTCTTCCTCCGTGACTAGCCCAAAGATGGAAAAAAATTGTATTCTTGTCGCCCGAGGAAAGCCATTCAATCCTGGCCCGCTACCTCCACATGATCTCTTCGCGATGATATAGCTCCACCAATCTTTCATTTATCTTGATCTCCACATGCGATGGTGTCGTGCGCAACGGATCCGCCTGTAGTTCCTCGAGTTTCTTCTTTAGATCTTTGATCTCCCGTCTCACACTTCCAAAAGACTTCTTGCTCCATCTGGTAATCCCCTTGGAAACAACCTCCAACTTATCATGCAGCTCCTGAACACTTACACAAGGCCCCAATGCCGACCATTCCTTGCTCACCGCACCACCAAAACCTTCATGTTTTTCCCACATGGCCTCATACCGAAAACTCCGTGGTGGTATTTCATCTCTTGCTCGGACAAGGTCTAGAAGAATGGGACCATGGTCCGAAGTAGCAGCCACATGGTGGTCCAAACCTGCTGAAGGGAAACGAGCCAACCACTGGGGGTTGACCAATGCCCTGTCTAGTCTACACCTTGTATAAGTCCCTCCAGCCACCTTCTTGTGAAACATCCAAGATCTCCCCTTGTATCCAATATCCATCAACATGCAAACATCTGTGGTTTCACGGAAAGCCTGGATCTGTACATTACTACATTTTCCAATCCCAACATGCTTGCTTGGACGTAGAACTTCGTTGAAATCTCCTATACACAACCAAGGCAGCGGGCTCAAAGTGCTTATGTTTTTTAACACAGTCCATGTTTGATGCCGCAAGTGAGTCTGGGCCTCACCATATACGCACGTCATTCTCCATAAATCCTCTCCGGGTTCCTCAACAGAAACATCAAGGTGATAACAAGAGTAACCCAAAACAGCAATCTTTATTTCGTTTTTCCAAAACAAACCTAAGCCACCACTTCTACCTTGACTATCAACTGCATAAGCTTGATCATAACCCAAAGTACTTGCTAAAGCTTCTACCCTAGATCCTTCAATCTGTGTTTCAACAATACATAAAAGGGTAGGGGCGAATTTCCTCGCGAACTCGCGAAGTTCTTGGACTGTCGCGGTGTTGCCCGCCCCGCGACAGTCCCAACATAAGACACTCATTGGGCCCGGCGGCGCTCCTCAAAGGAGCCCGCCAAATTCTTCACAATCTTGTTCTGAGCTTCTTCATCCTCTTCCTCCATCTTTGTGCGCTTCGGGTCTCTTGTCGGTGGTGGACTGATAACACTGTTGCCAGTTGCAACTATAGCCAGCTCATTACCACAAAGCATACTTTTTTGCTCTTCAAGCCTCATACTTGTGGTATGACCAGACTCAGGCCTTTCCCCCCTCTTCCTGCTGGGATCATCCATCATCATAGCCACAGATGTTTCATCCTGTTCTTCCTCTGCTCTGTAGAGATCATCACCAACAGATCCCTTCCCAGTGTCCCGGTTGCCCGATCGCCCTCCTCTTCTTCCTCCACGACGACCTCGTCCTCCACCAGGACCACTACATGTCCTCATCGTCCAAGAAGCATGGAGATCTCTGAAGACTAGGGCTGATTTTGGGTGAATTCCATCCCCGTGTTCTTTGTATACATGTCCCAGATGACCACAAACAGCGCACCAGTTCGGGAGGCGCTCATACTTGATCCTATAGATCTGCCTCTCCTTACCCCTAATTATGTCTGAAGAATGCTGTTTATTTGTTGATAGATGTAATGGCACTGTTTGGTACTGTTACGCATTGTAGCGCTGAAGATGGCCCATGACCTGGAGCTGGGCTGGCTACGCAATGCATGCAGGTAACTCTATCCATTTTGGAACCGCACCGAAAAATCATACCGAAAATAAACCGAACCAAACCAATTTTACGGTTGTTACGGTTTCTAGTTTCGGCATGGTATGAAGTTTTCATACTGTTTTGACCTTGATTTTTATGGTATATACCAGTTAACCGAATAAACCGATGTAAAAAATATGATTATATTTTCTTGAGGCGAACAACCATATGAGTTGTCGTTTTTCTTGTACACGAGCCAATTTTCCTAGTAAGCACCTACATTTTTCATGTAACATAATCATTTTTTTCTAAAAAAATGCTAAACACGTCCATAACCACCAAGGTATGAATTAATGCATACATATATCCTCATATATATATAGTTATATACTATTTGTGAAAAATAGTACGTGTTTTGAGTCATAAATTTGTAAATTATTATTGCGTCATTCTCAAATTCGCGTTAACTTTGGTTATTATGGTATATGCCGAAATAATTGGGTACGTACCGAAACCAAATCATATTTTAGTTTCATACCGTACTTACCTGAAATATTAATACCGTACAGACCGAAAAATTGTATAAACCGACCCATGTAAATCGAATAAGCCGAATACACAAAGTAACATGTAGGAAAGCTTTGGCCCTGGCCAAAGCCTTGCATGTAAATAAAGTAAGTACAACAGCTGACTGTGTGAGAGTTGTGGAAGAGCTTCAATCTTCGATCCAGCTGGGAGCCTACTACACTCTCCGTTGTTTTTACTCTGCATATAGTTACTGTTGGAAGTCAAATTTCATAAAGTTTGACCATGTTTAAATAAAAAATATCAACATTCATACAATACTAAAGTTATAAAATATGAAAAATAAATTCGTGGCACATCTAATAATATTAATTTTGTTGTGAATGTTGATTTTTTTATAAAGTTGGTCAAGCCCAATCGCTCAAAGTGATGGTGTTCCCCTGGTTGAATCGGGGTTATTTTTTTAATCGAGACTTGACATGCTGTGCGACGTGGGTGGCGAGACATGTGGGGGTGTGATGACCCATAAGTATACGGGATCAATCATAATCCTTTCGATAAGTAAGAGTGTCGAACCCAGCGAGGAGCAAAAGGAAATGATAAGCGGTTTTCAGAAAGGTATTCTCTACAAGTACTAAAAGTAACGTAACAAATAGTTTTGTAGTAAGGTAATTCGTAACAAGTAGCAAGTAGCAAAGATGTAGCAAGATGGCCCAATCCTTTTTATAGGAAAGGACAAGGCGGAAAGTTCTCTTATAGTAAGGAAAGTGTTCTTGAGAACACATGTGAATTCTCATCTAGTTACGTTCATTATGTTTAGTTGATTCACATTCACTACTTTGATAATTTGATATGTGGGTGGACCGGTGCTAGGGTGTTTTTCTTATTTGAACAAGCAGCCCTCTTACTATTACCCTCTCTGGTAAGCATGCACAACTACGAATAATGAATTACAATAAATCTAACCATAACATATGAAACGTATGGATCCAAATCACCCCCTTTACGGATTAACACATAAATTAGGGTTTAAACTTCTATCACTCTCACAACCCATCATCTACTTATTACTCCACAATGCTTTCCAATTAGGCTCAAGTATGGTGAAGTGCCTGTAGTCGACATTCACATGACACCACTATAGAAAGAACAACATATATATTCTCAAATATCAAACGAATATCAACTTCACATGATTACTTATAACAAGACTTATCACATGTCCTAAAAACAAAAGTAACTACTCACAAATCGTATTCATGTTCAAGATCGAAGGTGTGTTGGATATTGTTGGGGATATTACTACTGGGCGTAAACCGGCCTATCTGGGTCGGGTTAACTTCGTTAGTAGTTAAGTATGTTAAAGCCCAAGAAGGCAGATGAGGGCTCAAGGCCCATGGTCGGTTCAAGGCCTGTAGCCGTGCCGGCATTAGTAGTTAACTTGAATTGTAAGTTAGGAATAAGTAGAGACCAAACCGGACACATCTATGAGCCGGTATTGGGACTCTATAAGCCGACGAGAGTCACCCGTGTATATAAGGGGACGACCCGGCGGCGGTTCAAGGACGACAGACAACAACTCGAGACATAGGAGAAGCTTGTTTGCCCCCTAGTCATCGAAACCCCATCAATTCCATCACAACTAGACGTAGGCTTTTACCTTCATCGAAGGGGCCGAACTAGTATAAACTCTCTTGCGTCCATGTGTCCGCTTTAACCCCTTCAAGCTAACCCGTCGCGATGGCTCCACGACTAAGTCCTTTCTCTAGGACATCTGCCGTGACAAAACCACGACAGTTGGCGCCCACCGTGGGGCTATCGCACGATGGTTTCCGGTTCTTGGAGGGCTGCTTTGAAGGACTCGAGGGTTACGCTGTAGGCCGGATGACTAAGAGTCGTCGCGGCAAGTTCTACATCGACGACGCAGGCTGGGGCCCCGAGGCTGGCTCAATTGAGTACGCATACCGGGTCCCCTTTGGTGGCATTCACATTTTCATTGGCAAGATCGGTGAACCGGGCCCTGAGCCGGACATCTGCACCGACCTCGTCGAGACGGCTCAGCGTGCGCGATCCGCCTAGGTCAAACCGTCCATGAAGCGTGCCTTCATGGGAGTCATCCATGGAGGAAGTTATGAGGATGGATCGGAATCTCGCGGTGATACCGTCGTTTATTCCGATGATGAGTCATCAATTGGAGAAACCGAATCTCTTTATCAGCTACAAGACGGCCGGATTGGGGGCTGTTCCGATGGCGACTGTATTCCGGACCCCTCTGATCTGCCCAACCGGGTTGGAATATTCATGACTGGCACACAAGCAGCGCTTCATTCTTCGAACACTGCGGCAACAACCTCCGGTTTAGCAGCGGCGACGGCTGCCGGGGCAGGAGGCCTTGTGCGCCCGCCGGCTCAAGTTCTATCAGAGCTATTTGATGCATTGGCTGTACTTATGGCGGAGGCTAATCCGGCGGATCAGGGCGTTCACAACACTGAGATTGCAAAAGTGAAGGAACAGATCACCCAGGCCAAGGCAGATCTGGCAGCTGAGGACACCAGGATGGTAACAGAGCGGGCCGCTTTAGATGCACAAGCCTACAGTCTCATGTTGGACCAGAGTGCGTCGCAGGAAGTCATGAGGAGGAAGTACCGATCCCGTTTGCCTCCGGTTTTTGAGGCCAGAGACCTTTTCAACACTCCAGGAGTAGGAACCGGCAATCCGCTGGAGGGAAACCGGGCGGAAGCTCCCGGGACCGGTGTACCGCTTCAGCCTCGTCAGATGGACCCACCACGTCAAAACACCGTTATACCTCAGGCTGCTTTAACACCTACAGGTCACTACTCCAACCCAATGGACAATCTTGTTGCCGCTACTGCACGACTGGAGGCCATTCCAATTGAGGGTGACTCGCCGCAGGCAGTAGAGATGCGACGGGTCAAGGAACTTCTGAGGACAGCTTTGGTCCAACAGGAAGCGTACTCGTACAGCCGCGACCGGATCCACTTGACCCCCCGTCCAAGCCAGAGCTATAGCAGACATATGGATGAACCAGCAGTATCGAGTCGACGTGGAGCACCCCATGGCAACAACCCGGCGGGTGGTGCTGATAACGCTCAGGGAGTGGTGGACCGGGCCCGCGCGCATAGCGAGGCCGAGTTGGCCGCACAGCATCAGGCTCGGCAGCTCATGCCAGTTCGTCCAACTATCTCGATCGAACCTGGTGTTACTTCTAGTTCTTTGGGTGTGCCTTGCCTTATCCCCGCTTTACGCAACGTGCGCTTGCCCAAGGATTTCAAAGGCCCGCGCAAGGTACCAAATTACACGGCGGATCAGCCCCCAGAGACATGGGTGGAGAGCTATGAGATGGCCATGGAGATGCTTGATGTGGATGACGCGGTGTGTGCGAAATACTTCACCATGATGCTTGAGGGAACGGCCCGTACTTGGTTAAAAAGTTTGCCGTCTAATTCTATCAGTTCATGGGCCCAATTACGAGCCCAGTTTATCAGCAATTTCAAGGATACATGTAAACAACCTATGTCAATAGTGGACTTAGCTGCCTGCGTCCAAGAGGAAGGAGACTCAACGACTCATTGGGTGCGCCGGGTTTCACAAGTGTTGCACTCCTCAGACCGCATCAACGCTGACATCGCAATATTAACCCTAGAAGGCAACTGCCGGTTTGGGCCCCTGAAGCTGAAGTTGGGACGGATGAAGCATCATTGCACTGACATGGGGACTGTCGGGGTTATACCCCGCGGCATAAACCGGCCGGAAGTTAACCCGGCCGAACTTGGCGGTTTATCTGAAGACCCCGCTGACACTTGGCGAGTTAATGGTGACCCGCCCTGGCCTGGCGGTTTACAAGCAACCCTCCTGGTCGTTATGACTCACTGGTGACCCGGCGGGCGGGTCAGACGGATGACAAGGCCCAAGGCTCAGAAGGCCGATTCATACTATGATGGGCCGGTTTAAGAGGAAAGGCATGAGGAATATTTACCTTACAAGGAGTTACGACCAGGACTTGTATCCGGTTTGTATTAGAGATAGACTAGTCCTAATCCTAATAGGACTCTACATGTAACCCGCCCCTCCAACATATATAACGAGGGGCAGGGCTCCCTAAAAGGGACAAGATTCACAAGTTCCACAAGTTGGACAAGTTAGGTTTAGATAATAGCTCTCTAGATAGGGACGCGGAGTATCTATGCGCGAGCTCAGATGAGCTCGTTATCTAGTACGTTGGCTCAAGCATCGAGATCTGTGCGAGTTGTAAATACAGGAGGGCTTCGCGACTTAGTAAATGTGCACTGTCGCGGAATACGTAGATGGCAGGTGTGGGTGGTGGGCCGCGTTTTCACGGGCGGAGAAACGTCCGTTTGTGGTTGACGAGTTGGGCCGTGGATCAGAACGGTAATTCGACGTCTAGTCCATGGCCCCGACTGTGAGCTTTTCCGTTCGTTGGGCCCATGGTAGGAACGAAGTGCGCGGTCTGATGGCTTCGGCTAGGGTAAAGCTGACCTAATTATCGAAGGGCTGGTGGTGAGTGGCGACGCCGACGGCGGAGGTGAGGGCGACAAGGATGGAGTTCCTGATGCAACCTATAAACGGGTATGTACTCCATATATTTTCCTTTCTTCTGGCGATTTCTAGCCCGTAAGTGGGGTGATTCTGAGCGGATTTGCATGTGCGTTGGGCAGATCTAACTTCCTGGAGGAAGTTGGGGAGAGTTTGGTGCCTGCACCGGACGGGGCGGGTGCGATCGATGTGGAGATGGTGGAGGCGGAAGTGACGGAAGGACAGCAGGTGGCGGTTGAGGATCAGCCGGCAGCTACTGGGGAGGCGCAGATCTTGATGCTGAGTGAAGCAGCGCAGGAGAGGAGGGACGTGTCTCCACCAAGCTCGGAGCTATCTACAGGGAAGATGAACCCACGAGCTCCTGGATGGAATAAGAGGTTAGTACATGGCGTGCATATGCACTTTACTTGATGACGTGCCTTTGGGATGAGCAAGACGATTATTGTTGTGTCATACCAGTAATTGAATCTATTCTTGCCGTCAGCTGGAATGTAATGGTTTTGGATGGCAGACGGTACTGAATTTTTTATGAGGTTCGAGTGAAGAAGGAACCCCATAACTGCATTGCTAGGTGGATGTTGTAGCAGTTATCAGGGGCTTGATCCTTCTGAGGAGAAGTTGTGGCATGTTTGGGTAAAATCCTTAATTTGTGATCTGTATTTGTAGATTATTACAAGCAAGGCAGTGAGGTATCTACATTGTTAAACCTGTCGCTATGCATAGTATTGAAATTGTCCGCAGGACGGAGTCTGATTATCCGTGGCATGTAATTATATTGAAATAACTCGTGAAGATAGCTTACTTGAAAAGATTTTGTTGCAAGCAAATTTTTCCATGAGCTCTTCTGTTTGTTTGCAATCCATTCTCACTCATGATTGCACGGTAACTGCTTAGGCATTCAAATGTAATCGTGTGCTTATGCATTTCTCGTGTATCGTTAGGGATTTGTATTACTCATACCCCTTTAGATGCTAACCACAGTGCTACAAGTGGTGTCTGATCTTAAAATAAACCTGATAAATGAAATTTGTACTGATAACAAAATTTTGGTCAGGCACATCTGCCATTTTGTGCTGTCATTTTAATTGTGATGGTTCCAGCGTGCTCTTCGCGTTTGACTTTTGTCCTGATTGAGGGCGAATACATGATGTGACTTGTTGCATCTACAACGATTTTAATTGTGCTTCCATCCATAGTAATGTACATTTTGTCGAAATGTGAAACATGCTATGTAACTGCAGGTTGAGGATCGGTGCCGCTGCACCAAGTCGCCCGCCTTGCCCAAACCGTGTCTCTGCGTTTGAGAAGGATGTTCGAAACTATGCTGAGAATCCAAGAGACAATGTGATCACACCGACTATTGGCACAACCTTTGATTCAGTAGGAGAGGCGTATGACTTTTACAATTTGTATTCATGGGAAAAAGGGTTTGGCATTAGATATGGCAAGAGTCGGCTTAATGTAGAGAGGATTAAATGCATGCAAGAAATCGTCTGTGGTTGCTTGATTAGTACAAATTGTTTTCTGTATCCAGTTTCAAATTCCTGGTGTTGCTTGGACCTGGCGTTAACTGAATTATGTGTTCTTGTGGTACATTTCCCCCAGGGAAAAGCTGGTGTCGAGAATACAAGATCTTGTCGCTGCGAATGCCCAGCTTTAATAAGGCTGCTACGAGGAGAAGATAATGGATGGTACATTGCAGAGCACAGGGATACTCACAACCACTCATTGTCGCCGAACTTTGGCGAGACACTACATTGGCCATCGCACAAGCATATAGATGTATACACAAGAGATCTTGTGAAGCAGTTGCGGCAGAACAATGTCAATTTGTCTAAGGTCTATAGCATAATCAGAGGTTTCTTTGGATCGATGGATAATGTCCCCTTCACAAAAAGGTCTTTGCGCAGTCTCTGTGCTAGAATTAACTGAGACCACACAGAGGATGATGTTAAGAAGACAATGGATGTCTTTGCGGAGATTGGTGTGAAAGATCCGCACTTCACCTATAGGGTGCAAGCTGACAGTGACGGGAGAATTAGGAATTTGATGTGGGCAAGTGGGAACAGCTGGCTCCAGTACTCTTTCTTCGGGGTTGTCATAACATTTGACACAACTTACAGGACAAACTTGTATGACATGCCTTTTGGATTGTTTGTAGGGGTGAACAACCATTTCCAGAGTGTGATTATGGCCGGCGTGCTTGTCCGCGATGAGACTGAGGATAGCTTTGTATGGGTTTTTTCTGAGTTCCTTCGTATGCATGATGGGTGGGTCAGCACTAGTGACTATACTCACAGGTAAAATAAAAAATAATTTCTCTAGGTTTTAGATATTCAGCAACGGTAGTTATGAGGTAGCAGATCAGAACCGTGCAATGGAGCTTGCTATCAGCAAGGTTATGCCGAACACAACACACAGGTGGTGTAAATGGCATGTGTTGAAGAAAGCAAAAGAGACACTTGGGCCGCTGTACACAAAGAAAAGTGAATTCAGGGCTGAATTTTACAAGGTGATAAACCACATGCTGACTGAAGATGAATTTGAGAAAGGTTGGGAGGTGCTGCTGGATAAATACAAGCTACGAGGTCATGATTATATGAGGCAGTTGTTTGAAATTCGTAAGAAATGGGCGAAGCCTTACTTCAAGGGGGTGTTTTGTGCGAAAATGACGAGCACACAGTGGAGTGAGAGCGCAAACCACATGCTGAAAAATTATGTGCCTCTAGGATGCCCAATGCACATGTTTGTCCAGAAAATACATGAGACTTCAGTTCGATCGCGAATCGGAAGAGAATTATGAAGAGAAACGCACTCGTATCGTAAGTGCATGATTCAGTGGGGGAATTTTTTGTACTGGTTATCATGGTGTTTGTAGCTATATAAACGGTTTTAATTTGAAATGTTTTGCCATTTTCGCAGGGTAAGCCGCTGATGAGGGCAAACCTTGCAGTGGAGAGGCATGCAAGCAAAATATACACACGAGCAATGTTTGAACAATTTGGGCAGATTTTGTATGAGTGTGGAGCTTATCAGGTGGAGGAGATTGAGAAACACAAGACATACATGGCAATACATAGCGAAGCAGAGAAAAGGGAAAAGTGGTGTAGAGTATCTTACAAGGTGACGATGCTTGACGGTGGAGATGAGTTCGAGTGCGAGTGTGGGCAGTTTGCACATATGGGCCTGCTGTGCAGCCATGTTTTGAAGGTTAGTGCTCTTTTCAACAATTATGCGTATTCTTTTTGACTGGCGGGGTTTAGCTTGAGTTTACTTACTTGATGATCTGATGCCTACATTTGGAGGGCGAGTCTAATATAGCTTTTGTTCCTGGCGTGGTCGGAACTGGGCGTGGGATATGTAATTTTGAAATTTTAATAGGTTATTTCATCAAGATGAAGATGAAACTTTCGAGCTGAATCGTAGGAATGTTGTCTTAATCTTCCAGGTCCTGGACTTCATTCGAGCTAAGGAAATTCCGGCGAAGCATATAGTGAAGAGATGGACAAAGGATGCCCGAGATGTTCTGCCTGCTCATCTAGCTCAGTACCAAAAAGATAGTATGCAGAACAATCCCTTCTCATACAGGCACTTCACCATGTATATGCATGCAATGGAATTAGTTAGGCTTGGAGACACCAGTGTTGAAGCGTATAACCGTTTGATGGACATGTTCAAGGCAAATTTGACAGTTATGCTTTCGCAGAGATTAGGGATGGTCTAGGACTAGAGGATAGAATTGCAGATAAGGGCACATTTGTGAATGAGCGGAGCCGTCCTGCTGTAGTTGTTGAACAAACAGACAATCTGGTGGGTTTTGCTGCGAACCTTCCGGAAAATGATTCCATGTCAAGGACAAGCAACCGGTTGGATGGATTGCTGGCACCGGCAAAAAGGAAAGAGATGGGGCGACCAACTACAAGCAGGGATAAGGCTCCATATGAAGGTCTAAGCAAACGGACCAGATTTTGCATGATTTGTCGTAGACAAGGTCACAAGCGAACAACATGCCCTGACCGTGGAGATTTACCGAAGCAACCAAGGAAGCCTGCTAGGTGCAAGAACTGTGGTGTGGAAGGACACCGGCGGAACAATTGCAATAAAGCAATGGAACTAAGACTCGCTGGAGGTATGTGAAGAGTAAAAAAGGTGCGCCTGTGTTAGGATGTTACTATATCCAGTTGCTGATGCATTGGTTGTAACCGTTTACTTCATGCTTAGTTCAATTGTGGCTCCATGTCTATGATAGTTCTGTGAATATTCAGACTTGTCTCTGTGAGACAATTCGAGGTTTTTTCATGTGTTGCTATCTGTATGAGTTGATCCAGTGTAATACTGAAGTGGGCAAGCTCCAGGCGAAGCCGAATATGCGTGAATGTCTCTGTGTGGTTTTCTTCTATATTTAATATATGTCATGGGTTGTGGGGCGTCGTTTCGGAATTAAATAACATTTATGTGTCAATTTCGATGGGTGTGGATGCCAAGTGTCATCGGGCATGGCCCAGATGAGCGGTTTGAAATTTGAACCGCCTGAGCGGGAAAGAGGTGCCTCTCATGGTATATAAGATGGACAAAGTTGCAGGGTTAGGGACGGGTCCAGTGCAGCAGCGTCCGCCACCACCATTGCATTCCTTGTGGGGAAGATGGAAGCTACAGCGACAACTGTATATGGTTCTATTTTGACCGGTGTCAATCTGCAAACAGCTACGCATAGGAACCATGAGGTGTCTGCCTTCACTGCAAGACCAATCTCTTGATCCGATAAATTGCATCCGGGTGATAGTTGATTCAGCTTCTTCAATTGTTACGCAGGTTCTTTCGAACGGAAGAGCTTCTGAAGGGAGTGTGAACCAGTTAGTAGACGACGACTCAGTTGGGCCTATGGAATCGGATATGACCAGTGGATCAATACATGTACGTGGTGTGTTCTGTGTGTGCAAGGTCCTTGTTGATCTCATTTCCTCATGCTCATTTCCCGGTTCTCATTCTTCTTGAACAGAGTTGTGCCTTGGGTAGATGTCCATACGTGGATGATGGATCTGACGATGAAGAACCCGAAGTGGGAGGAAACGTTGGAGTGGAAGCACAAGCTGATGGCGTCGAAGGGTCTGGCGACCACGATCCAGAAGGAGCCGCTTGGGGGCAGATTGGTGGTGGCGAGGATTCTGAGGACGGGAAAGGATCGGCAGCTCCACTGTATGAGCTGGGTGAAGACGATGGGGAAGAAGAAGAAGTGGTGGGCCCACCAGCGAAGCGTCATCGGCTTCACTAGTCTATCCACTGAGGATTCGAGTAAAGGAAAATTGCCTTTGTTTGTGTTTAGGGGGCGCTTATGGAGTACGTACAGTAGGAGTCGTTTCAATTAGTACAGTAGGATGTGTGCTTTTTTATTGTAAGACCGTGTGTGTTTTGTCAGCCGGTGATTAGCGTCGCAGATTGAGCACGAGTCCTGAGAAGCAAATGCTGTATGATGAGTTTGAATCATATTATATTTGGCTCAGGAGAGGTTGGCATATGCATGGTGCATGTGCATGCGCTGTTCGCGAAGCTTGCATGCGTCTGACCGGAGAGGGGGCCAATGGTCAAAGGGGTTATTTATTCGTCGCACTATTGGAGACTGCAATCACTGCATGTGCATGCAGCCACCACACACTACCGCACCCGCCCGTTTGTTGTGTCGGTGCTGCTTGGAGGAACATCCTCTGCGTTTGTAACTAGTCAGCTGTTTGTTTCCACTTGAAGATACGTGTCAGGTGCCGGGGCTGGTCCCAAAACAGGTAAATTGTGCGTGACTATGCACCCATTACTCAATTAGGATGCTCCATTCTAAGTAGTGGGTACACGAATCGGGAACTTATTTTTGATGATTACACACGTGCACTTGTAGGCAGTACTGAACAGTACAACGAAAATGTTGTACGCTCATGTTCGGTGTGGACCGAGGGACGTGGCAGCGTGTGAGGGCGGGAAAGTTCCCGCCGGTGTAACCCAAAATATCTAAAATTGTAGCACTGTGGGTGATAAAAAAGAGAATACTTACCACTGTGGTGGTAAAAAGATGTCAGGTGGCAGGTGGCCTCGGGTGAAACCGAAGAGACAATTACCTCTCTTGGGCTAGCTGCTGCGGTACTGCTCACTCCACTCCCCAACACCATACTCCTTCTCCCTCTCAGCAGACTGGGGTAGAACAAGGACGGAGCTAGCGCTGGGAAAGCGGCGCAGATCCGCTATCCGGCAGGCTTGAAGGCGGCTCATAGGTGAGTAACACGAGTGCATGCACCGGCGACACATCTGCACCGCTCTCTCATCCATATTATGTTCTTCTTCCTTGGGGAGCTCATCTGTGACCTCTGCTGGTTGGTACGACATTGTCTGTTTGAACGCAGGGGCTACATGGCGACCGATGACGGTCAAGGGAGCTGGAAGCGGCACAGATCGACCGATGAACCAGACAAGGCGGGAGGATCTAGCCGGAGAAAAAGGAACAAGCGGTGGGGAAGCTTGTCGATGGTGGTGTCAGCGAGCGGCTCGCCAGTGGTGGAGCTAAGAAGGCATGCAACGTACTCGAGCATGTTCGCTACTCCACCGTTGCTGACCATCGGCCCCGTCTTCTACAGCGTTGCCATTCCCACTGGTCTAGCTAGCTTTCTCACTAACCGGTACGCTGGGACTGTAGATCGAAAATTCTACGCAACTCTGCTTTCCAGGGTGAACCCAAGAAACATGACATTTGTTTTCTGGGACGGTGAGGTGCGAAGAATCACGGTCCGGGATGCGGTTAGGATCTTTGGAGTGACTGGTAGAGGTAGATTAGTGGAGTTCGGGGCACCACCTCACAGATCTGACCTGATGGATAACATCAGGAGGTATCTACGCTTAGAGGGCACGGGGGCTGTTAGTGTGAAAGACTGCAGAGAGGTCATTAGCAAGATTAATCCTTGCTGCATGACCAGAGAGGACACAGTTGCTTTCATGGTTGCTGTCACCATAGTTGTGCGCGCCACATTCACTGGTCCCAGGCAGTCTGTGCATGTCATTCCTGAAGAAATTTTGCTAGTTGTGCAAGACCCAACACAGATTGGGTCATACAACTCCGGAGCCTATTTGGTGGAGATGGCTATAAGGGTTGCAAGCAGGCTGCATGCGGACATACTCGCCGGCATGGATGCTTCTATCCTGTGTGGCAATCCACTTTTCCTGAAAGTGAGTTGTTGGAATGGACCTTTCAATCATTGTGCATTTCATTATGCTGATGCCAACACTAAAAAGTTGCCTACCTTTCTAACACTTTTTGTTTGTTGTGTAGTATTTCACCTTGGACTGGATAGACTTTGGGGATCATAACTTGCATCCAAGCTTTGGGCCAAGGATAGCAGCTTACACACATGACCAAGTTGCCAAGCTAATTAAGCTACTCAAGGCTAATCCTGCTGCTTATAGAGTAAGTACAACTTTTGTAAATGAAAAGAGTGTGCGTGCAAATCTTCGGAGAAACAAAAACTGCAGTACTAAGTCTGACAGTTGTTGTTGTAATGCAGACAAGGCCTGATGGATACATTACTAATCTTCAGATGCAGTGGCATCCTTTGGTAGCAGGCAACATTACTCTGGTGATAGCTTTCATCCTGAAAATTATAAAAGTCTCCCTGTTATTTTAGTGCCTATTGCTGATTGTTATAATCATGCAGGATAATGTAGAAGAGATTTGGAAGTTCGAAGATGATGTAGCTGTGGATAGCGAATGTACTGTCGTGACCACAACATTGGCGGAACCACAACCTGTCGTGAGCAGTAAGTGCTCCAAAAGCTTTAAGAAACAGCCAGGGACTTGAATGTGGTGTGCCCTTACAATCTTCATGGTGACTGATCGTGGCATTGTTGTTCTGTGATGCAGGTGAAGTACTTGGTGTTGAACCTACTGTGATGTCAACACCACCTCCAATGGCGTCTTGGGCAACTACCCCACTTAGGCGGTCTACCCGATTAAGTGCAGCAGAGAAAGGCAAGAAGGCAGCAATTGTAGAATGTGAGATGGAGTCATCCGACAGTGATGAGAATGAAGAAGAAATTCGTGAGCGTCGCTCCAGGAACACTGCTCGTCACCTACGGAGACAAGGTTAGTGGGTCACAGTCTGACTACATTGTGGCAATTATATGTATTTAATCAAGAGCAAGATGATACCTAAGATCATTTCCAATAAAAACTGATAGATATGCTGGGGGGAGGAGCTGAAGAAGGGATACGTCTGGGAGATGCTGGAGGTATGAATTTGGTACTGCTTTCGCATGAGTGAAAATGTAGTTTTGATGGTTGATTTGACCAGGATGCCTAACTTGATAGAAACTGTAGGGCCTGCACGGCACACCCCAGTAGCAAATGAAGTAAATGTGGTTCCAAGACGTGACACAACGGTCGGAGGTGCTGTCGGCTTGAGGCAAAACAGGGCTCCTAGTGATGTTGTCGAGCCGACATCAGGTACTCCATGCTCGTAAATCTGAAAAATAAGCATGTAGGTAATTTATTTATTCTGGACATGTCATCAAAAAAGATAGGCCTGTTGGATTGTGCAGGTGCTGCTAATGAAATGGACACTGTTCTAGAAGAGATCACAGCAATGCAAGTTGAGGCTGTTGAAACACCAACGACTGTGAAGGACGAGATTGACGTGCATGGCACTCAACAGCCTCATGTTGTCGACATCTACGTGGAGTGTGCAATGCAGCTTGAGACCGAGCTGGTTCGCGAATGTAAGATGCTACATTTTGCAAATTTCATCTGATTCAGCAGAATGAATTTTGTGTATGTTGACTAAGGGACCCATGATGACTGCAGATGTGCTAGAGGACACACCCATTCATGCCAACCAGTGTTTATCGTTGATTGCTCCAGGAGTTTTGTATGCAGTTGATATTGATAGGCATCATGAGTCTGATTTTGAAATGTGGTCTGGATATGATCAGGTAGATAGGGTGGACACTGACAGAAGGCTAAAGGAACAAGAAAAGCATGACGCAGAAGTGGCAAGGAAGATTGTGGAGGATGAGGAAAGGGAGGCAAAAGAGCGCCAGGCGAAAGATGAGGAAGTTGCTAAGAAGTTTCAGGAGGAGATTGAGCAGGACGCAAGGGAACAAGTGGCTAATGATACTCATATAGCAGAAATTTACCAAAAGCTTCATGATCGCAACGGTGAGTAGAAACATACCATGTGAACAATTATACGGTCCATGAAAAAGTGATTGGAACTGTAGGGGGTACTCATCGTTGCATGTTTTTGCCACAGCTACTGGTGAGCAAATCGAGATGGTGTCTTCTCGTCTAGGATTTGCTGGTTCAATGGGGACAAGGGTGATGGCAGGGCGACCATCAGGTTCAGGTGTGTGATAAAAAACAATTCATTATGTACCTTGCAGCAAAGACGTGGTGATGAGAACCTGACAAATTTTTCAACCTGTAGATATAGTGGTTCAGACCAGCTTGGATGATTATTACTACTGTCAGAGTGGCGTATCCATGCACCGACAAGAAAGAGGTATAAATGTAATTAAATCAGACAAGTGAAACGGATAAAAATTGATACTTCTCTGTCTAACATATGTTTGCAAAAATTGTGTATGATTCTGCAGGCAGGAGGGCTGCCCCCCAGAAGAAACGTAAGACAAGGAAATCAAGAAAGGCAAAGAGAAAGCACCGACGAAGAGTTAGGTTCTTGAATGTTGTTCAGACAATTTGTCCAACGGACAGCTCTGAAACTGATGACAGCAGTTTTGACGACGGGAACGATGCTAGTGGTGAGGACAATGGGGAACCAGCTCCACATGGTACAGGTAGAAAATCACTGTGCGATAATGTGCACTTTCATTTCTTACGTGTTGAACATTATGACTTGAGGACTAACAATATGAAAAATGTTCATTTGTTGGCGACACATCCAGTGCTGGTGTGGTACAGGCACATGCTGCTGGTCCAGTTAAAGATGGCATAACTGAAGCTAATGTAGTGGATCTTATTGGTCCAGTACACGGCCATGCTGGTGAGTGGGCGTGCTTACACGGGCGTTGAATTATTGATAACATTGGATCCATTAAACTTAGTTGATCTGTTGGTGTGTCTTGTAGATGGCGTGGACATAGGCCCTGATGATGTACCTGTGACCGTTGGCAGACTCCATAGGCATGATAGTATCCCTGGGGATACTTTTGAAGGGATAACCGGTGAGCGCTCACGCACATGAAAGATGAGAACATTGTAATTTCATGTTCATTTATTTAATACTTCACAAACAAAATGACATTGACGGAAGTTGGGGGGAGCTCGACCTATTTGCCACAAAGGGGACAAAATTCAAATCAAGGTGAAAAAAGGGTTCTGAGATTTACCTGAAGTATACAACGTATACAATTGGTTATATTATCAAGTAGTGTAATAATATGTTCACATATGGCAGGAACAGATGGTTCGTCAGCTGCTCGACACCACGGAGCAACATGTGACCAGACATTGACTCCAGTGATAACTTTGGAGCTTAATAAATTAGCTTGACTAATTGAGATTGGGCATTTATTTGCATGCTTACATGTAATGTTTATTAATTTTCAGTGCCGGTATCAGAGAGATTGTCAAGAAATCTGAGGTTGCCAGAGGGAATACTAAGGATTGAGGTTAAGGGTGAGATGGGTGAGAGGTTCCCTGGTAGATTCGGACTTAAACATGATATACCCACCGCTCAGGATGTGTTGCGGTTCTACAACAATATAGTGCACAACACACGGAGTGATCGTGACAGGTGGGTGTTTGTTTCTGATGCCTAGTTGCCAGATTTGTCTATGCCAATTAGTACATGTGTCCAGACCTAATTGGGAATCTACACGCAGGAAATGGTTCAAACACGTGGTGATGTACCTCATTGTCCTGGGTGGGGATGATTTCATACATCAATTTGGCCCTGATGGTGAGCTCACAAAGTATGGGTGGATAGCATTTTCACGGATGCTAGTCGGTAAAGATGCTCGCATGTATGGCAAATGGAAAATAAGATGGAGGCATTTGTTCGACATTCGTTTTGTGGTAAATGCAACTAAAACTTCATAAGTGTGAGCATGAGTAGCTTGTGTGAATCAATAACTAACTGTATGGCTTGGCGGCAGGAACACCTGATGTACAGCTCTGATGACTTGAGCTCCAATGTACATGACTACGAATTCATAGTGAGTATGCTAGATGAAGATGTGCTTGGATACAAGCTTCAATGGACCAAGAAGGTACAGAAAAATAAGATGTAGTTTCATACAAAATGCATCCGGGAAACATGAATGACTTGCCTTGTTGATTTTTGCTTCACTTTCTATTGTGCAGCTGTTTCTTCCTGTACCGATGATGGGGGGGTTTCCTTCTATGTTGTGGACATTGAAGAAAGAACACTTCTCGTCATGGATCCAGTTGAAACAAGCATCCATGATGATGAGATGTGTGTGAAACATGAGGTCAATGCACACCTCGTCCTGCGCAGGCTTCGGAGGGTTTTTCGTGGACACTTTGCAGACTGGCCCATACCTGAGGATGGTTGGAGTGTGCTTTATGCCTACAGCATGAACGAGCCATGTGAGATGTAAGTCATCGAGAACAAATCACCATCGTGGAAAGAAGAGCAAACATGTAGAATTGTGTGACAGTTAATTCACTTTTTTTGACAGTGAGGACAGCTGGATTTACCTTGGGCATTACTGGAGGAACTACAATGGACTGTATCTGGAAAGGCAAATTGGCGAGGTAAGAAAAGACTTCATTATATGAATGCATAATTATGTTAGCATTGGATAGAAAGTATCGGAAATAGCGAGACAACTCATCATATATCATTTACTGATTCCTTCGCAGGACGAGCTGGCTTACCTTAAGAAGCAGTTTGCGTATGAGGTGATTACGATGAAGGGCAACCGGGGTGACCTGCCAAGCTTCATGCTGTACGAAGTTCTGTTCTAAGCAAGCACGGGGAGGCTATTTAACTACGTGTATATAATATGCGTTACGAACTGGTGGACTACCTTGGTAGATCTTTTGAATTAGATGCATGGCTGGGGTATGATAGACTAGCTCCCGCTCCACTAGCTGGCGTTGGAGTGCTAAATGTCCCAGCACGCATGGTTGTGTTAGATTCTGGTGAAAACAGACTATGGTGCCTTTTGCGTCCGTCCCCTATGCGGCTTTCAGGTGGGGGGCTGTGGTGTGTAGTCAGTAGTGTTTGAACTTAGTTTACTTATCATGTCGTCTGTACTCGTAAAGATGTTAACTACTTATGACTAGTAGTAAAATTTGACCCTGTCTGTACTTGTGTTGCCCTGAGGTTCAGTCGTGTACTGACAGAGTTGGCAGGTATATGGTTGATGAGTACTGCAGGTCTTTACTACGAAGTTGATGCAAAATAGCAGAAGTAGAACGAGCGATGGATGACTAAAGGCATCCATTTGGAGAGACAAAAATGGTAGCATTTGGAAGTAGTCATTTTGCACAAGCAGCTTTATTAACGGTTTTGCATTTCAGGAACTTAACAAATTTAGGGTGAGTCGGAAAAAGATGTGGTGTAGATGGGATGTATGGTTAGGGTTTTTTAATTTATTTTATGGCAGTGGTAGTGAATAAAATCGTGCGACAAATCCATTACAGATTGTGATTATTGTATTATAGAACATCAGGTTCGGTGTTCTATATGAGCAAGGGGATTTAATAAAAAGATCTTCATTCCAGCCTACAGGAAGAATACTTTAGGTACTAATACATTATATATAGGTTTTGTCCAAACGGGTAAAAGGGCTTGTAAAACCAAACATGGTTCAATCTCGCTACAGGGGACAGATAACTAGGTTTCCATAAACAACACGGCACATAATAAGTTGTTCACCGAGGTCTCATACAAATCCCCAGTGATATCCGACACGGCGAAGACAGTGAAAAGTGGATAACATCTCGCGTGGCGATAGTTGGTGCAAGATTATGTGTTTAGTCGTCGAAGGCAGAGTCAGAAGGTGCTAAAACAGTCCACAATGCTTTGTGAGCTAGCTTTGAGAAGTTACCCTGGATCTTCAAGCACTCGTGCAGGCAGTCCCTCTTGGTTTTGAAAATGTTTTGTTGTTAACAAAGATGTGAATGGTGTGTCAAACACATATTGCAGACTGATGTATCATTTAGGTCAAAAGTTTAATGTGTATGGTTGTACTGCGCAGAATGAAAAGAAAATTTGGCTAGCAACAGTCTTGAAAATACCTTGGTAAGCGGGATTTTCAGCTTGTCACAGTCGAACTGACGATAGATGTGTATGGCACACGCTCCTGATTCGGCACTAAAAAACATTGAAGGGGTGATAAAAAATTAGAATGTAAGTTTTGAATGGTTCTATCACACAAGTCGGTTGATTGCATATATATTTTGGATTTACTTACGCATTGAAAACGACGTTGTAGGTTCATGCGTCATACGCCAATTCTCCTTGACTGCCGGCCATCCAGCATAAAATTCATGAAGGCATGCGAACAGTGCATTGTGCAGTTTCCATGCCGTTGCCTCATCACGGTCCTTCCAGGGGAGACTTTCTAGAGTCTTATGATAGAGCGGGTCGAGCAAATTGATAACTTTCAATTGCATGTCCCAAATAACAACCAACCATCCTTAGGGCGTGGCACCGGTGTGATGAACTGTGGGATAACACAAGGATGTCAGCTATAGCTGTGCAATTGAGTCAATTTGCTGTGATGGAAAACATATGGTTCTCGACCAGAAAGTTACCATTTTTGATGAAGTTATGTCATACTTGAGATAATCAGAGGCTAACTGCCTCTGGATTGACACGGTGTGCAGAAAATCGCAGTCAGACAACACTAGTGTCTGCAAATGGCAGTGTGGACACATGTTGGTCGGCAAGAACAAATAGTATAATAGAAGGAAAAAATTAGGAAGGTATTTAGCTTACTGGAAAATCCGGTTCAATTGGGTGCCTCCAGCTTAAGTAAGGACTTTCAATTTCAGCATACGCATCAAGTTGAGCGAAACGCCTGAACAAGATTGACATCAATTCATGACCTATGATGTTGTTGCCAACAAGCTGGTCACGTAGAACAAAACCAAATATCCGAATGAATCTGGGGTCCTCATGAACAAGAAAGTTCCTGCATAAAAAACGGTGATTCGTTAGTGTTGGCAAATTAACATTAACTCCTCACAACGTGATGACAGTATAAAAATGCAAACTCGTTACATTGCTGCATGGACATACCCAGCTAGCTCAGTGTCGGGAACAGAAATGAGGTACTGCTCAATTAGCTCAGCAACACCAGCTTGTGGAGGACAAGGTACCACTCCCCTGACCCATGGATCAGTTTGGAAGCCGGATCGAGATACATATTTCCGGCTAGGGAGATCAGCACGCCTCTCACCAAACACAGTTGTACTGCCATCATTTGGGAGATCGATATATAGTTCACTGGTCGCTTGCAAGTTTTGCTTGAAAAACTGGGTCACCGTTTGTAGAAAATGGCGAAGAGAAGAACCCAACCGATTTTCCTCACGTTGGTAGGGTGAGTGTGCAGTTTTTACCTGCTTGCTCGTGGAAGTATTGGCTACCATGTAACACACAACGTTGTAAATTCAACTAGTATAATTAAGCAAAAGTTGAAAAACGGTGGGCGAGGTTACCTTCACATGGAGATAGGTTCAGTCGCTGGCCCTGAATGACATTTCTCGCTGGCGTTCTCATCACATTAACTGCTGATGATGAGGGGCGTAAATTGTAGTGCATACATGGAGAACAGAAAAATGGATGTGCTTGAGGAGGAGGTACCATTGGGAGCAGTGGGAGCTCTGGGTGGGCACTCGTCATACCCACGCGCTGCACAACATGTGCAGGTGCGGTGGCGGGCAGCATAAAGCTTGTCGGCAAACTTCATCATCTCGAGCTGGATGTGGCCACGTGCAGTTGTCAGGTGCGATATGCAGCGAGCATTGAGTTCCTTCAGGAGAATAGTGGTTTCATCGTTGGCCTGAAGCATGAGATGGAGTCAGCAAAATCAAACCTTGTAACTAATGATGATGCCTGTCACCAGATAGCGGAACGGATGAACACGTAAAAAATAACAACTAACCAGATGCGGGTACTGCCTATGTAGGTAGTTTGAGAAATCCATGGGCCCTAGTAGTCTTATAGTGGTCGGGGTCATCTCAGTAATGAGATTATGTTTTTGGGCTGAGGTAGGCCCGTCCCTTGCAGATGTCGTGCTAGCAGTAGCACTGCAAGACAAGCTTGCCTGCATCGGAGAAAAGGCCCTATTTCTGGACTCTGACAGCTCCAGGACAGGATACTTTGATCGCTCGTAACACACAGTTGAGTGGTCGCGTAGCTTCAGAGAAGACATGGCATTGTCATTAAAAAATAGGGGAAATAGCTTGCATGCCTACAAAAATGGAAAATGGCATATGACGGAGACTCACCATAGCGCTGGCATATGACGTGGTTCCCTTGCCAACATTAGTAGCTTGTGTTATCGTATTGCGGACTGACTTTTGATCAAACTCCTTGACCCTGGGCAGAACAGAATGATGCTTGTTGAAGATTCCCAGATCGAGGTTGTCGAGAACGAAAATCTATAAAAAAAGGAATGGAATACATTAGTTAGTGGTAATTAAAGTTAAGAATGGTTTAAATGATGCATGTGCTGAGACACTTGTACTACCTGCAGAAAAAAATGGCATCCTACTAAGTTGCTGACGGGGTTGCCTGAACGGATGTCATTCTTCAGCCTCTTAACCCCAGCTAGCATAGCCTGAATCACATACTCACACCAATTGAACTGGGATATCGTCTCGGTGTCAGCCAGAGCCCCCCAGAAATTGATAGTGCCGTAATCATGCTTTGTGGTCAGTGCTAGAACATGGCCCATCACGAAAATAACAAAGGCAATTTGGAAGCAGTCCTTCTCTAGCTTGCTTGATGATTCCGAAATGTCCCTCCTGAGGAAATCTTCCACTGCACGAAGGCTGTGAACCCCCTTCTTGTCCATTCCCAATGCGGTCTTTATGAACTGAACCGCCTCCGGCTTGATGTGACCATCACGGCCCTTTATGTTGCGATGACCACAGGGGATCCCAAAAACCTTATGAACATCCTCTGGATAGAATTTCAGTACCTTGTTAGCAGCCAGGACAATTGCACGGCGGCTAGTGCTGACCTTGCTCATTGTCCAAGCACTGAATTTTAGGTTCAATGTCTGGAGCATCTGGAGGTCGAGCATGCCACCAAAACCAATACTTGTAACGAGAAACCGTTTGTACTCATTGATTGACCAGATAACCTCGACCACGTGCTTGACAGATATACGAGATGTTGCTGCTGGACATGACTCTGGAAGAGCACTCTCTGCTGAATCATCACTTGGTAAGTCTGGAGGGATCTGTAGGTTCTCACCACACATGTCCCCTCCGCAACTAGCTGCATCCGACATGTTTGGCCTGGAAACATTAACCTAAAAATTAGAATGGAAGCTGTGCAAAATAAAACTCAGCCCAATATCCATTAGAGAAAATTTAGCTGATTCGAAGGATCTTGTTGAACCTAGAATGAATAGTATTATAAATTGCTATTTCATAACTAAAGCCAGTACACTAATAGATCTGTATGCAGTAAAACAAACTAATACTGAACAAATGAGATGGTAATGGAATCCGATTTATCTCTGGAACCCAGTACAAAAGTGGAGCTCCACAGGGTATGGCCTAAGCAGAAAGAAAAATCTAGTCAGCTGACCTTACGAGCTCTTAGATCTTGAACAAATGGGTGTAATAATCGAATAAATCCCAGTAGGGACTAGCATGAGTGACAACACATGACGTGGAAAAACCGATGTGGATGAGGGCGGACCTGGATGAGAGGCCGATCTTGGCGCCGATCAACACTACGGGCGAGGGGGGTGGCCGCCGAGCTGTTCGATGCAGAGTCTTCCTGGTTACTGGAGAAACGAAGAAGAGGATCTGAATGAGAAGGAGAAAGAGGACAAAGAGGTAAGCGGTGGGAGTGTACATGAAAGAGGTCACGGGTTGGGCCGCAGTGGGCGGCAGCGTGGATAACTGGCCCCACAAAATAAAAAAATGGATGGGTACCATTGATGTGACTACACATGGGCAATTAAGATAATAATTGCGTGGGGTATCCCATTTAAACTAGAGAGGACACGGGCCTAAAAAATTGCACGTCACATTTTCACACTAAAATTGGCATGACCATAGGCAACAAACATAATAGATTAGTGGAACTAGTGAACTATGGGCTTAACTAAACGCCCCATTACATGACTCATGCACAGCCGACTAAGCACTCTGCTAGAAGATTAGGAACACCAGTGCGATGACGAGGATGAAGTTTGTTCCAGCCAGCAGCGCCGTGCGGTGGCTATCGGCGGAGCAGCATGGATGAGCGGCGCGGGGAGGACTCTGGTGCTGCATCTGCGCCTCCATGTGCACTTGTGGTGGGTGGATCTGTGGCTGCATGCGGTCTTGGAAGTTGTCGCCCCGCCTGTAGCTCATCTGAAGCGGAGAGCCCGAGTGCCTAGCAATGGCGCTGTGAAGCGCGTAAGGCTGGCTGAGCCCAGCTCTAGTCAGCTCTAGCAGGTACGTGTCCGTAGATCTAATGAAACCGCATAGTCCAGCCTGCATGCAATCGAAAATCAGGAACAGAGGAGGAATCAATCTAAAAAATGGTTGTTGTTCATTACAGATGAAGGCTTACATCTTTCCTGGCGCACTTGTAGAAGCGAGATCCGGCGTGAGACAAGTAGGTGACCACCTTGTCTTTGCAGTCGGGGCAAGGGATCAGTGGAAGCACTCCCTCGTGCTGGGAGGAGGAAGAAGAAGACGCCATGGTCGCCGGTCTGTTCGCTCGAACGGGAAGAGGAGAAGATAAGGTTGCGAGGTAGGTGGGGACGGCACAAACTGAATCTTCCAGAGCAAGCATTAGCGTTTAATAAAAAACAGTTGAGAAGGGGACGTCCGTTTGTGAGGAAACGTCTGATCCGTGGCTCAGTTCGGTACGGTGCATCTGAGCCAGCCAATAGGGGGTGACGGCCGTTATAATAAATGTGGTAGGTGGCTGGGCCCTGTCCTCTGGACAAGCATCGAATACTGCTGCGAATACACTATGAAATACAAACGCGTGAGCGAATCTTGGCGCTGAAGAATGGGTAGGATAACAGGTGCATCTGAGCTCGGGCTCAGAATAGCACTTTCGTCTAGATAGAGCACTTTTGTAACCTTGATCATCATCATCAATATCAATGAAGCAGGATGTAGTCTTTTACCTCCAACATGAGGGGCCGAACCTGGGTAAAATATCGCGTCTCTCGTCCCGCTCAACCCCTCTCAAGCTACCACATAGATGCGTTGGCCTCGCGACTAAGTCCTGACACCTAGGACATCTGCCGTGACAATTCCACGACAGTTGGCGCCCACCGTGGGGCCTACGCACGGTGGTGATGAGTTCTTGGAGGGATCTTTCGCAGGGATCGAGAAGGTCCCAATTGGCCGGATGAAGAAAACTCAACAGGTAATAATCTTCGGCACCAGCCGGCTAATCCCATAGTTTGGAGTTTCTGTTGTGTGCCACCGATACAACGTGATCCGTCGAAGTCCGAAGTTAAGATCAATTTTTCTACAATCACTTGTCGCCGAGGTTGGCAGGAATTATGTTGCATTCGTTGGGCGCTATGTCAGATCAATCAACAAACATGTGTGCAAGCAAGGATCCAACCCCGAGATGGTTTCGTAAAGAGATCTGTTGTTACGGTTCAGAGTAGTATTACTTTGATTATGCTACTGCTCTCATAAAAGCGACACTACAGCAAAAATACTCCACGGCGGCTGTTCGTGTAAGGGGCTTGGAAGGTTTAGATTCGTTTTTAATCATTGCTTTGGTCAAGGTCAGCAACTAGCACTAGTACGCGAAGCTACTAGTAGTATTGGTTCAGTTTTTCAATCACCAAAAGACCACACCCCGATCTGTTCAACTGGGGTCGACCGGGAAACAATCACGACTCAGGAGCGAGTTATCTATAGGCACGGACTCCTACGTTTGACCTGCCACTTCCTTGCACGACAAAAACGCCACCGCTGTCAAGGTCCGGTTCAGAGTAAGTCCTTGACTTTGCCGCCTCACACCGAGCTGCCCTCGGCTCCCAATCTTCCTCGGCCGCTGCGGCACCTTGAGCTGCCAGATCGCCTGCTGCTGCGTCACCTCTGCCTTGGCACAAGTCCCCGTGCCAAGTCGCTCCTGCGACATGCCGCTACGGCTGTGCTCCGTCCTCAATCTTCGCCCTTCTCAGTGTACGAGTCAGCCTCCCAAGAGCCACTGGCTGCACCCTGTGCTTTAACCGCAGTAGCGTCGCCACCACGGCCTTCCGCGGTGTCAAATCGCCGAAACCGCCGTTGCGTCTCGCGTGCTCACCGCGGCCTATGTGGGCTGCCCCCACGAGTTACCGGGCCACTGCCTTATCAAAATGCTGCAGAATCGGCCACGACCCAGATTACTCTGAGCTGCCGCTTTGTCACTTCGCCGTTAAACCACCGGGGCTGAGCTACTATCCGCCGGACCTCCGCCCTGACCCATGCCGCAGCGCCTCAAGCCGTCCGACCTCGTGGCCGTCTCTGTCGAGTCCCAGCCGTGCCACTGCTCTTACCACCTCCGCTCCGACTGGAATCCGTTCGCCGCAAACCGGCCCTGAAGCGCCCTTGCCGGCTCCGTCTTCCCCAGCGGCCGGCCTGCCTTCAGCCGTCTACGACCCGGTTCAGCTCATCGCTGCACGAAGCTACGCCCGCGTGTCTCCGCTCCGGTTTACGTGGTGTCGCCCGCTCTGCATCATCCGTCCGTGGCCCGGCTCCCGCGTCGCCTCGGCCGCCTTGTCAATCAGTCCCATCTGCGAGCCGACCTGGAACGGGCTCTTACGATTTCACCAGCGCCGCTCCGTCACCCCCATCGTGGTTCAGCATGCTGAGCTGACCCAACATCGCCACACCTCTGCGAGCCTTAACGTCGCCTGCATCAACTCCAAAGCGCTGCCTCGGATCGTCCAGGCCTGCCTACCTTGCGCCCCACGCGCCGGTCCTGCTCTGAGCCTCTGTCGCCACAGTCTCGGGCTGACCATGCATCTTCCGCTGCGGTCCTTTTCCTCCTCCAAGCTCAACCCAGACTACCGTGAGCCGCCCTGTATCTGCTCCGGTTCTGCTGTATTTCTCTACAAACCGGCCGGCTGCCGTGGATGGATCTGCCATGTCACTTCTCCTGCGTGTGACTCGCCACTTTTGGTCATGGCTCGTGTTAGGTCACCGCGCTCACCTGCAGACGCCCGCGGAAGTGCCTCCTCGCGCTGCTGCCTCCCTGAAGCATCGTTACAGAGTTACACCTGCGCCTCTAAGCCGTCCAGCCTCATCCGCCAAGCTGCGAAACCGCCGCCTGCCCTCAGGTCGACTTCCGATTCAAGCTGTTCAAGTCGCCGCTTCCGCCGTCTCAAAAACGTTGCCGCTGCAGTTTTGGAGCTACTGCTATGATGATGCCTACGTTTCGCTGCGGTGTTGAGACGCCGGGGCCGCATTGAGCCGCCTCTGTCATGTTAAGTCGCCTGGGCCATATTGAGTTGTCGGTCTGCCCGAGCCGCCTTCGTTGAACGGATCACCCGTCATCTGAACAATCAGGTGATATCTATCCGTTTAAGTTTATTTTATTTAGCATATATTGTTTTTTGTCAAAGAACAATTACTCTGGCTTGCAATGTTTCTGATGCAGGACAATTGTTCACTACATCAACACGACATGGTTGACTCGCCCGTCCGCGCCGGCTTACAACGCCGCGACCGACTCATCTGTCGGCTCCCGCGGCCGACTCGGCCGTGATTGATTTCAGCTTCACCATGGTGATCATCAACTAAGCGGTGGATATTTTCTAGCTTAACATATCAGGTGAAATCCATCCAATATATTTTTATATTATATATTACTTTCTTTAAAAGAGCAATTACTCTGGTTTGCAAAGTTATCTAATGCAGGACCCTAAATCACCATATTGGTGAAAATTTAAAGGCCGTCAGAAAATTTCCGGCTCAAGAAGAAGGATTCCGGTTTAATATCTGGTTCAAGGGAAAGATGTCTCCCACAAAGCTTTGAAGCTCCCCATATCCGGTTCAAAATCCCGGTTCAAGAAAGATTTTATCTCTTGCAAAAAGTTAAAGGGTGCCAAAGAGGACCTACTGCCATGATGCGCGGTTCAAACATGGGTATCATGCCTTATTGGCTTATCATATTATTGATCACTTGGGGGCCTGGTCGTATCCGAACCATAGCTACGCCTCTTGATCGGTGCAATGCCACAATATCACTTGGGGGCTTGGTCGTATCTGAACCAATGCAACACCTTTTGATAGGCGAAAGCCACCAGATCATTTGGGGACATGGTCAAGTCTGAACCAGTCACGCCTCTTGGTCGGCCTAAGGCCACAAAATCACTTGGGGGCTTTGGTCGAACCCAAACCATCGCTACACCTCTTGATCGGCGTAATGCCAATGCATCACTTGGGGACTTGTGGTCACGTCTGAACCATAGTCACGCCTCTTGATCGGCCTAAGGCCACAGAATCACTTGGGGGCTTGGTCGAACCCGAACCATTGCCACGCCTTTTGATCGGCATAATGCCACTGTTTCATTTGGGGACCTGGCTGACTTGAACCATAGCTACGCCTATCGGGGGCTTGGTCGTGTCCGACCATGGTAACGCCATTTGATCGGCTCAATAGCCTCTTTTTGCAAATGGTTTTATCATTGCCTTTGCTTGAAATTTTGTTTTGATAAATTTTTCTTTTTGTTGCGTTTTTAAACCGACAATTCTTAAACCGGTTCGACTATCAAATTACAAATTGGCAGAACATGGTCAAATCTTAATCCGGAGACTATCTGCCGGGTTTGATTTTATGTTACCATCTTATTATGGATTAAACCGGTGTTCATTAACCCGGTTTGACTTTCAACTACAAGTTGTCAGTACATGACTAATTATAATCCGGCGATTATTAAACCCGGTCTGGTTTCGACTATAAGTCGCCAGTATTATATATGGTTAATCCGGTGTTTATCACAACCCGGTACGGTTTATCATAAACCGGCACAATGTGGAAGGAGTTATCAGTACTCAAAATTTGGGTTATTACCTTTACTACAAAAAAGTTGGTAAACGAGCGATGTGATTCAATGTCACAGGTATGATATATTTCATATTTGATTATTTTTAAGTGTAGCATTGGTTATAGTTCACTAGTCCAAGCAAAGTTGGTAAACCGCCAGGACACTTTAAACTTGTTGTATGCAGAAACAGGTTGAATAAAGCATAATTACAAATCACCGGTGTTTATTGAACCGGCCTCGCTTTGGACTATAAGTCGCGAGTATATATTTGGATTGCGCCATTAGAATTATGCGCTTATAAATCATTGGGTATATTATTCAAATAGCCAACATGGATGGATTTTTATTATGGTTATCAATAACCAGTATTATGATTAAGGTTTTCAAAGTCGCTTTAACGCAATGGCTATCATATTATCAATAGATATGATTTATTCTACAATTGAAGGAATAGTCCCGAGTCGCTGCAGGCTTACAACCCGGCACTTGGGGGCCACATTATTCAAATTGAGATTACATGCAAGTCTCATGTCGCTGCAAGCATGCACCATGACACTTGGGGGCTAATGCAAAGTCATTTTTGCTAGTCTTATTGAAGACCCGACTCGTCATATTATAATGAGCCGGCCCTTGGGGGCTACCAATTACTCTTGTCAACAATTCAAGGTACACAAGTTTTCGTCCATAATATTGAAGGATCCATTGCTCAGTTGGTAAAGCACAAAGCTCTTAACCTTGTGGACGTGGGTTCAAGCCCTACGATGGAAGCTACATTATAAGATGTTATTTTCATTGAAGTATATATCAAGTCCCGGTTCAGTATTATCTTACTAAGCCAGCCCTTGGGGGTTACACATCACTGCTAAAATCTACATGCTTATATGTACAAAGTCCCTGCTCATTATTGAAAAATGACCCGACCCTTGGGGGTTACACTGATTGAAGTTTTTATAAGGAATTACAAGTTCCAGGTTGCTGCAAGCATGACAACCCGGTACTTGGGGGCTACATATATGGAGTATTCAGTTTATATGATTGCGATGAACAAACCGGATTTCTTCAAGGTTGAAACACTTATTAGAGCAAGTCTTAAGTTATCACTATGTTCTCCTCTTAAGACTTGGGGGCTACAGGTATTATGCATATAAAGGAGGAACATCTTCATTTTATCAGTTTTGAGCAAATCAAGAAGATCAATTTCATGACCCGGTGTCGACAACAATTATGACCCGGTGCCATCAATATTTATAAACCGGCCATTTTGGTAATATTAAACCGGCAAGTTTTACATTTTCAAACCGGCTGAATATCAGATAAGTATTTCAAGACCCATATTTCTTAAAGCGACGCTTTGGAAGCCGACTCAAGTGGATTATTCTTCACAATATTTTCCTATGAGAAACCAACGTCAGCAGTTTGAGTATGAAGCTGGTTTATTGACTCGGATTTTCTAGAAGAAGGAAATGACAAGGACTTCAGAATGATCAGATGCCGGTTTACAATAATTCTTAACCCGGAGCATAGTTTGTCAAATTTGTTCTTGTATTTGTTTTACAGGATCAGTTTAACATGGATAAATCCAAATTAAACTGGGGGCTAATGTCGGGGATATACCCCGCGGCATAAGCTGGCAGGAAGTTAACCCGGCCGGACTTGGCGGTTTATCTGAAGACCCCGCTGACACTTGGCGAGTTACTGGTGACCCGCCCTGACCTGGCGGTTTACAAGCAACCCTCCTGGTCGTTATGACTCACTGGTGACCCGGCGGGCGGGTCAGACGGATGACAAGGCCCAAGGCTCAGAAGGCCGATTCATACTATGTTGGGCCGGTTTAAGAGGAAAGGCATGAGGAATATTTACCTTACAAGGAGTTACGACCAGGACTTGTATCCGGTTTGTATTAGAGATAGACTAGTCCAAATCCTAATAGGACTCTACATGTAACCCGCCCCTCCAACATATATAAGGAGGGGCAGGGCTCCCTAAAAGGGACAAGATTCACAAGTTCCACAAGTTGGACAAGTTAGGTTTAGATAATAGCTCTCTAGATAGAGCACTTTTGTAACCGTGATCATCATCATCGATATCAATGAAGCAGGATGTAGGCTTTTACCTCCAACATGAGGGGCCGAACCTGGGTTAAATATCGCGTCTCTCGTCCCGCTCAACCCCTCTCAAGCTACCACATAGATGTGTCGGCCTCGCGACTAAGTCCTGACACCTAGGACATCTGCCGTGACAATTCCACAACAGGGACCCTCATGGCCGCTTTGGTGAAATATGCTGGTTCTGACAGTACCAAGGATCCCGAATCTGATGATGACAAGACAGGGAAGGGAAAGAGGAACAACAACTCCAAAGGTCAGCAGCATCACTGGGCAGGCAATGGTGGTGGAAGTAAGCATAAAGAGGATGGTAACATGGACTTTGTGGCTAATACCAACGCATAGGACAATGGCCAGCGACGCAAGGGTAAACCGAAAAATCATAGTGGGGCACCCAACCCTAACCCAGACCGCCTAAACTATCTGCTAAGCCAGCCCTGTCCAAGACATGGGACGAAGGAGGCGCCAGAAAACCACCTTTGGAAGGATTGCTTTATTATGCAGGAGGTCAAGAATTCTAATAATTTCCGATATGATCACGAATCTGGCAATGGCTCAGGATCCGAGCCGGGTTACAGTGGAGGAAGTTCCGGTTAAGGATTTAATGGTAATCCGTGCGGACATAATGGTCAAAATAGTCAGAACAACCAGGGTGGTTACAACCAACAGCAGCAACAGTCAGGTTACCAGAGCAACCCAAAGCAGTTGAGTAGTGGGCAGTACCATGTCTTCACAACTAGCTTGGACAAACGAGACCGCAAGGTTCAGAGGCGGGCGGTTAACTCCGTTGAACCGGCCATACCCCGTTATCTATGTTGGTCTGAACAGCCAATCATATGGAGCGGAGAGGATCACCCTCCCCAGGTTGATAATCCGGGTCAGCTGGCTCTAGTGGTGGCGCCTCAGGTGGGAGGTTATAAGTTCACCAAGGTGCTCATGGATGGAGGGAGCAGCATTAACATCCTGTACTATGAGACCTTCCGTCGTATGGGACTAACAGATAAAAATCTCAAACCGTTGAATATAGTGTTCCACGGTGTAGTGCCTGGCAGATCAGCATATCCCGTTGGTAAGATAGCTCTGGAAGTGGCCTTTGGGGATGATCATGATTCCAGGTCGGAGACACTGACGTTTGAAGTGGTGAAAATCTAAAGTCCATATCACGCCCTGTTTGGGCGACCGGCCTATGCCAAGTTTATGGCACGGCCCTGTTATGTGTATTTGCAGCTCAAGATTCTGGGTCACAAGGGGACAATAACGGTTCACGGAAGCCGCAAAATCGCTTTGCAGTGTGAGGAAGGAGATGCGGCCTATGCAGAGTCGGTCTGTGCCACCGAGGAGTTGAAGTATTATAAAGACAATGTTGATCCGGTGGACATGACTCCGTTAAAGAAGCCAACTACGGAGCATGATCCGGCCCTGAAGTTCAAATCGGCAGCAGAAACTAAGCTTGTTGACTTCATACCTGGCGATTCGTCCAAGTAGTTCAGCATCAGTGCCAACTTGGATCCGAAATAGGAAAGCGCGCTCATTGAGTTCATCCGTGAGAATCGGGACATTTTTGCATGGAAGCCCTCTGACATGCCAGGTGTACCGAGGAAACTCGCTAAGCACACCCTTAATGTGGATCCTAAATATAAACCGGTGAAACAATTCCTCCGCCGATTTAACGAAGAAAGACGCAAGGTGATTGGAGAAGAGGTAGCCAGGCTCTTAGCAGCTAGCTTTATTGTTGAAGTTTTCAACCCTGAGTGGTTTGCCAATCCGGTGCTGGTTCTCAAGAAAAATGGCACCTGGCGTATGTGTGTGGATTACACAGATCTTAATAAGGCTTGTCCAGCAGATCCTTTTTCCCTCCCCCGTATTGATCAAATTATTGATGCTACGGCGGGTTGTGAGCGTTTAAGTTTTTTGGATGCATATTTTGGCTATCATCAGATCAAAATGGCAGTTAAGGACCAGGAGAAGACGGCATTTATAACTCCCTTTGGAGCCTTCTGCTATGTGTCTATGCCCTTTGGGCTCAAGAGTGCCCAGGCAACTTACCAACGGTGTGTACAAAATTGTCTTCACAAGCGGATTGGCCGTAATGTACATGCTTACGTGGATGATACCGTGGTTAAGTCCAGGGAGAAGGAGACTCTGATTGATGATTTGAAGGAAACCTTTGATAACCTGAGAACATACAAGATGATGCTTAATCCGGACTCGTGTGTCTTTGGTGTATCGGCGGGCAAGCTATTGGGTTTTCTGGTGTCCAACAGGGGAATTGAGGCTAATCTGGAGAAGCTCACGGCCATCACTTCCCTGGCTAAACCGAAGTTTATTAATGATGTTCAACGCCTGGCAGGCCGGATTGCCGCGTTAAGCCGGTTTATCAGTCGTCTTGGTGAGAAGGCAATCCCTTTGTATCAGATGTTGAAAAAAACTGATCAGTTTGTTTGGAGTTCCGCCCCTGATGAGGCATTTGAGGACTTAAAGCGGCAGTTGGCCAATCCGCCTGTGCTCGCCGCTCCCATTGACAAGGAGCCGTTACTGCTATATGTTGCTGCTAATGCTCGGGCAGTCAGCATGGCTATTGTGGTGGAGCAAAAGGAGGCAGGTAAGGAGCATCCGGTTCAACGTCCGGTCTATTATATCAGCGAGGTACTAATCGAGTCCAAGAAAAGGTATTCGCATTGGCAGAAGCTGATGTATGGAGTTTTTATGGCAAGCCGGAAGCTTAAACAATACTTCCAAGGGCACCCAATTACGGTGGTCAGTTATGCTCCTTTGGGAGATATCATCCAGAACCGGGAAGCAACTGGCCGGATTGCAAAGTGGGCTATAGAGCTGGGGCCGCACGGTTTGAAGTATGTGCCTCGGACAGCGGTTAAGTCTCAAGCACTTGTTTATTTCATCAATGATTGGACAGAAATGCAAGCACCTGAAGAAAAGCCGGATCACACATATTGGACCATCCACTTTGACGGATCCAGGCAATTGGAAGGCTCGGGGGCTGGAGTCGTATTAACTTCCCCACAAGGTGATAAGTTTTGTTATGTTCTCCGCTTAATGTTCCCTTGTACTAACAATGCAGCTGAGTATGAAGCCTTACTCCATGGTCTCCGGATGGCTAAGGAGATGAATCTAAGTCGAGTTAAGTGCTTCGGTGACTCGGACCTTGTGGCTCAGCAAGTGTCTGGCACTTGGGATTCCAAGGACCCACTCATGGCAGCATATCATCGTGAGGTGGATATTGTTGCACGTCATTTCAAAGGCTACCAGGTGGACCACGTGGACCGGCGAAAAAATGAAGCGGCGGACGCCTTAAGTCGGTTGGGCTCTCAGCGCAAACCGGTCCCGCCCAATGTTTTTCTGGATGTGCTGCACAACCCGTCGGTCAAGATCCCTGGTGAAGCGGATTTGGCTATTCCTGATCCGGAGGCTCAATTGGTGGCAGCTCTTCATGTTATTTCGGATTGGACGCTTCCTTACCTGGCGTACAAGAACCGGGGCGAGTTACCAGAGGATGAGACTCTGGCCCGACAGATAATTTGGCGATCCAAGTCTATGACTATTATCAACGGCGAGTTGCATCATTGCAGTGTGTTAGGAGCGTTTCAACGCTGCGTGTCTCCTGAAGAAGGCCGTGAAATTTTGCGGGAGATCCACGAAGGAGATTGTGTTCACCACGCCGGTTCAAAATCTCTGGTAGCCAAAGCGTTTCGCCATGGTTTCTATTGGTTAATTGCTCATGCTGATGCGGAGGATCTGGTCAGACGATGTGATGGTTGCCAAAGGTTTTCAAGACGTGCTCATGTACCGGCTCAAGAATTGAGAATGATTCCAATTACTTGGCCGTTTGCGACTTGGGGACTGGATATGGTTGGGCCTTTCAAAAGGTCCAAAGATAAGAAGACCCACCTCCTAGTGGCGGTTGACAAGTTTACAAAGTGGGTGGAGGCAGAACCTGTTAGCAAGTGTGATGCAGCCACGGCGGTTTAGTTCATCAAAAAAGTGATTTTCCGTTTTGGCTTTCCACACAGTATCATCACAGATAATGGTACCAATTTGTCCAAAGGTGCCATGAAGGAGTTCTGCGAACGGGAGCACATCCGGCTCGGCGTTTCATCAGTGGCACACCCATAGTCCAATGGTCAAGCAGAAAGGGCTAATCAAGAGATCTTGAGAGGCATCAAACCCCGGCTCATGATTCCTTTACAGAGAACACCAGGTTGTTGGGTAGAAGAATTACCATCTGTGTTATGGAGCATCAATACAACACCCAACAGATCAATAGGATACACACCGTTCTTCATGGTTTATGGAGCGGAGGTGGTTCTCCCCAGTGATATCCGTCATGATTCATCTCGTGTGACGACTTATATTGAAGCAGACAACGAGACAGTACAGCAAGATGCTTTGGACTGGCTGGATGAAGAGCGTGACATAGCAGCCGCCCGATCGGCGATTTACTAACAGGATCTTCGTCGTTATCACAGTCGCCGAGTCAGAACCAGAACCTTCTAGGAAGGAGATTTGGTGCTTCGGCTCATCCAAGATCAGATTGATATGCATAAGTTATCCCCACCTTGGGAGGGGCCTTTCCTGGTCAGCAAGAATCTGCACAACGGGTCATACTATCTGATCGATATTCGAGAGCATAAGGACTCACGTACATCAGAGGAGGAGACCAACAGGCCGTGGAACATAGCTCATCTTCGGCCTTATTATACCTGAGCCATTGGTTCTACTTATGTACATATTACAATGATGTATATATAATAAACCGGAACCTCAGCTAAAGCGGGGTATCTGTTCTTTTACATCATGTGTGGTTACACGGAGTTGTTCTAAAGCGGCCTCCGGTTTACCCCTTGAGTTCGCTTTTTAAAAGCATCATGTTATATCACTTGGAGGTTTGGTCGTGTCCGAACCAATACCATACCTCTTGATAGGAGAGAGCCACCAGATTACTTGGGGACTTGGTCACGTGTGAACCAGTCATGCCTCTTGATCGGCCTAAGGCCACAGAATCACTTGGGGGCTTGGTCGAACCCGAACCATCGCCATGCCACTTGGTCGGCATAAATGCCATGGTTTCATTTGGGGACCTGGCTGACTAGAACCATAGTTACACCTAACGGGAGCTTGGTCGTGTTCGGCCATGGTAACGCCATTTGATCAGCTCAAAAAAACCTTTTTTGCAAACGGTTTTGTCATTGCTTTTGCTTCGCATTTTTTCTTTGCAAGATACTTTTTTCTTTTTTATTGCGTTCTTTTTAAACTGACAAAGTTTTCAACCAATCAATTGACGGAACACAGTTCACGTCAATCCGGAGACTATTTGCCCGGTTTGATCCTTGTTGTTAACATCCTCTTATGGAGTAACACGGTGTTTATTATAACCCGGCACGGTTTACATGGTAAACCAGCGTCATATATATACGGGAGCTGTTATCTCCTCAAACAATGTGGGTTTGCAAAACTCCGCTTCAAGATTGGCCAAGCCAACTTCACGCTCAATGATGGCAGGTATTATGTATCTCAAAAATTTGGTTATATACTTAATTTTTTTGGGTGTTTTGATTTCATATATGCAGACATCATATTCCGCCTGACGGTACAACCGCGGTGGCACTTGAAGAGTTTCTTATTGCAGAAAGTGCTTTGGAAAATTCATCACCACAGGAAGAACAAATTATGCACGAAGGCATATCAACATCAAAAGTATCAGCTAGCCTATTACAAGGCAACACGGTGCCCATAATAATATCATTGTTTTTCACAAAGGAGAGGCAGTTTTAAAACCGGCTTCCAGTTTAAGCTTGGTCACCAGCCTAGCCTGATGGTTGTGGGTCATCCTACGCCGCTTCAGCCTCCGTTTCTCTACCCAGTGGCTGGAAATCAACAGTTGTCCAGTCGATTCCCATTAATGCTTGAAAAACATCTTCATCATGGATCAGCAATGACGGGTCAATATCGGGAGCATAAGTATGCTTACGGATTGGAGGGATTAGATTTTCCGATTCGTGGATTGGCGCAGCTATTCGCTTGTTCTAATTGTCATATTGGGCTTGATAATGAGACAAGTCTGCTTCTTTAGCCAATTGACAAGCTAGCGGACGTACCTCCCGGTTTATTGCTCACAGATCCGCTTCACAAAATTCTGACCCGTCTTCCTTCAAGCTGGGATAGCCCTGAGCCGCTTCAATAGGATCAAAATCCGGCACCCAGGCTTTTGCCCGGATTAAGGCATTGATCGCACCGGTTCGAGCAGCAGATTTCTTCAGCTCTTCAACCCGGGCAGGAAGCACTGACAGTTTCATCAGAGTGTCTTGAATCAAAGTGGGCGCCAGTTTGTTATGGGATGTGGTACAGATGATCCGCTGGGCACCAGTATACAATTGTTCAACCAATGTATAGGCGGCTTTCAGTTTCTTCCGCACATCTGACCCCAAGTGACCAATGCGTGTCCCTGAAATACCATAAAGGGTTAATAAACCGGCAACTCTGTAAGAAGGCAGAGCCAATTCAGAAGTAAAACTGATTTAGCAAAGATAGTAGTAGTCATGGCATGCACGTGCCGCTTTATGCTGGTCAGTTCATCCGCCACTGGTTTTAGTGCAGCCTCAGCATCCTCTGCTCGTTTGATTAAAGCGGACTTTTCACTGGCCCAATCCGCCCACTTCTTCTTGAAGCTCTCCTTAAGCTATTCCATGGCGCTTAAAGCGTTGGCTAATTCCTCTTTTGCTTTGGAGGTTTCAGCTTGTTGGGTTTTCAGGTTTTCTTGGAGATCGGTGACTTGGCTTTCTTTCGTTTTCAGCTCCGC